>OX336389.2:377361453-379761453 GCA_946902985.2 Meconema thalassinum | reverse complement strand
TTCCCGGAGATTGAATGACACCTCGTCGACGTATGAGGAAGATCTCATAATGCAGCATATGTAACGGCAGCTGAAACATACAATACTAGATGTGAAGCTTGCTTGTATTCCGATAAAAGTAGCTGCGAAAAGCTGTTTCACGGTCCCTTGTCTCATGAGTCAATGTAGGCTCGGTAACACAAAGTGAGAAGTTTTGTCCGTATTTTTGACAACCGTTAATTAAAAAGAAGTAACGTTGCATATTGGCTTCATATCACTATGACCGAATGTAATTTCATGAAACATGGCATATGGGATAAAAAATAACACGGATTAAAATCCAGATTACACCAACAAGCAGTAGTTGTAGAAGTTTGTCCACAAGTTTCGTATGTTGGATAGTATGAACTATTCGCTTACTACTAAGAGAAATGTGAAACCTGCATGATGCGTCTAGTCCGTTAATGTAGTCACCAGCATTGCCTACAACTTTTTACCAGTGATGTAAAGGCTTTATCATATCTGCAGCAGCTCGTGCTCTCTTGATGTCTACAACGGTGTGATCAACTGCCTATAAAATCTTGGAAATATTCTGGAATCGAAAGTTACGAGCGGTTCCTTCATCTTTGGGATCACGAGCCTATGTACGGCGAAAATGGTAAATAAAGAAGCACCTCAGTGACTGAACAAATCAACTATAGTGTGTGCCACAAGAGCACGCGCATTATACGAGGCACGTCCAGAAAGTAAGTTCCGTTTGGTAATAAAATTAAATTGTGTACAGATACAGAAAAATGATTTATTGCACATCATTCTACACCTCTTAAACTACGTTTCTACATAACTGCCGAACTTTTGCAGGCATTTGTCATAGCGTGGCACAAGTTTATGGAGACCTTCTTCATAGAAGTTTGCCGCCGACCGTAAACGAGAGTGAAAACTCTCCTGTAAGATATCCTACCGTTTGGCCACCACTGTTAGGCAAATTGCGTATGTGGTCAGGAGAACTCGTAAATATACGCAGTTCTCCTGGTAAGCATGCAATTTGCCTAACAGTGGTGGCCAAACGGTAGGATATCTTACAGGGGAGTCTTTACTCTCGTTTACGGTCCGCGGAAAACTTCTATGAAGAAGGTATCCAAAAACTTGTGCCACGCTATGACAAATGCCTGCAAAAGTTCGGCAGTTATGTGGAAAAGTAGTTTAAGAGGTGTAGCATGTTGTGCAATAAATATTTTTTCTGTATCTGTACACAATTAAATTTTATTACGAAACGGAACTTACTTTCTGGACGTGCCTCGTATTGCAACACGATGACAGGGTACTTTAGAAAGTGTTGCCGCTGGTCTCAAGTTATGCACCGAAAAGGTAGGAAAAATCTGTGCGTTGAGTCTGTCCATGTAGTACGGTATTTGTAAGGGTGACACCATCGCGCTCATAGACAAGGATCACTGTAACTTTCAGATTACTGTGTGTTTGACGAATTTTTGTTTGGCGTGGTGACCCATAATGTAGCCACTAGCTGCAGAGCCGACACATCTGACTCACTGGTTACTTAGGTTGGTAAGTGTCTCTCCATCTACCGTATTCACCGTACTTGGCTCCTGTGAATATGACTTGATCCCAAAAGTCAAGGAACCACTTCCAGGCATTCGTTTCCAGACCGTTCGCTATATATTGCAGGCAGTTGATCGCTCCATCAGAGGCACCAAGAGTACAGGGATTGCCAGGAGGTTTGTGCGACTTCCACATTGCCAGCAACGCCTTGTAGATAACATTGGTGTCTTCGTTGAAGGACTTAACATTTCAGGTGCGTATGACATAAATCACAACAGTATATAAATAGTTCCTATTATTTAGGTTCCAGCATACGTGAATTGTCGAATGAAACACCTATAGCCTACATGTTAGCAATTAGGGGATTAACACAAAGTCATTGATACGGCCGAATGAATAATGGTTACCTAGATAACTGCATTCATTCAAACTTCCAACAGAGTTACATGCAAGTTAGGGCAAAAAATATGGTCACTCAATAGTTATTAAACCCGAACTACTATGGTGGGGTCAACGCCGGCCCCCCTTTAGGTATTTTCTTTGTTTTCCACAACGCTGTTCATGAACAGTATTTGCGTTGTGCCCTCTTCTATTCTTAGTGCAGACCGTGGCCTTGGAGGGTGTTACCGAGTTCTGAAGGTAGTGGTAACTGTTGGGGTCTCGTGTGACCCCACAATAGTAGTTTTGTACCATTTGCGAACGTTACTTATTATGAAATCATGCCCAAGCGTTTATCTGACTTAGACATTGTGAATTATCTGCAACAGTCCCAAAGTGGAAGAAGTAACAGGAACAGTAAATATTATTAGTATCAATTTTCCGAGAGAGCTTCGTCAGAAAGTGAATACTCTGGTCAACGCTAGACAACTGACAGTCTCAGTTGAGGGCGGAGCGAAAAGAACAATGTGCTAATATTGTGCCCTCGTACTTAAGACAGAAAGGCCCCGTATTATGTTTGTGACAAATGTAGTAGGGTTGTGTGCAAGGTACATTCTCATTCTCATACCGTAAGCATAAGTAAGGACTATTCTGAATAGTAGAATGTTGGTCTCCATGTCATATGAGAGAAGACAAGGACTACAAACGTACCGGTATCGGAAACATGTCTGTAATTTTTCCCCCTATTGTATATTGATACCATTACTGTTCATTTATTGCACGTTTGGAGTATTTACTCCCACATTCGTGTATAATTTCACTGCCTTTACAGATACTGTCTGATTCAAGCTCACACACAAAGAAAAATCATCTCGTTTAGAAAAATGTGCAACTTTTATAATTTGCTTCAAAATTACACCATAGTTCTAAATTAGTACATTATGCAACGAGCCTATAAAGGCACGCGAGTTTTATCATTTCCATGCGAGTGTCTTAATTACCATTATAGGCGAGTTGCATACGACTGTTTATGTTCGACGATAATTATAACTTTATTATATGTTTTAACATAAATATTCATAAATATCTGTTGAGATTCAGTCACTCGAATTTTGTGATCGGAGTGCAACGCTGGGTAGGATATCTCTGTTTTCCAAGATCTCTGACCGACCGACGCATGCGCTCTGTGTGTTTCAATGCCATATGAGCAGATTGTGCACCAGTATTCAGTAAAACTGTCACCGAAGTCGTTTGAAAGCAATGTGCTGTGTAGAAATTAGAATTGGGGATATTAAGGTACAGTGCTATTTCTTGTCTCAAATTTACCAGTTTATTTACGCGAACATATGGACGGTGCACTTTCGGTAATTTATATAGACATGTTAGATTTTGAGCGCATGCGCGAAGGTATCCTTACCTAATTGGTCACACAACTGTTTCTTGAGCTCTGATTGGTGGGAGAAACTGTTTCATAATGAAAACTAGTGTTATAATGAGCCTCATTATAATACAGTTTTCTGACATATAATGTTTACATTTCGGCATCGTCGAACATAAATGTAATATTTTTGTTACCAGTCCATAATCATACATAAGTACAGAATGTTTATACTCAGTTACAGCCTTTAAAACTGTGTACATTATTGTAACAAAATGGGGGTCACCCCACCATTGTTTCTGTGTAGCCCGGAGAACATTATAGTAGTTGATGGTTAATTTAGTACCGTATATCCACAATTAACACTCTCACCTAGACCCTGTCAGATTCTTTCGCAAGTCTAAAGTAGTATAACGTATTTCTTCGTGTACTGATTTTTAAACATGAGACACATACATGTCGGAACCTTACTTCATAATGATCTAAAATACAAATTTATGATCATAGCTTCATGTAACCTGAGAGCAAGTTAACAAACTTGTGAATAGACGTGTGCAGGTATTTGGACCGTGATGAGTGATCGACAATCAATATTATTCCTATCCCAGAGGTTGATTTCTTAATATACTTATTCAGTATTGTCGTCTATAAATTTCAGTAACGTTGTAGCCCACCATAAACAATTACACGAAGTATGGCCTGTACCGCGGAATATAATAACCTACCAGTAAAAGAGGTTTGTTTTCGCCTGCTTAATCCCCACACAGAAGCACGATAGCAGAGCAATAGCACTTTGGACAACGGAAGAACGTGTAGCAATATCAAAGAATAAAGTAATTAATTTCAACGCTAAACCCCTTGAATCCGCGGGCCATTTATCAGCCCTTACGTGTTCATAAAGTATTCAGCCTATTTGCATTATTTTATAAAAGCAAGCCAGCTTGTGTTTTGTAGTTACGCGTGGCAAGGTATCATAACATCGGACATGTGCATAAACCAGGAATAGAGCTGCTTGTTTGTTGTTAATTAATTTAAGGGGCTTAGGACATCTTGGTCATCAACCCCGTGTGTGTTGCGTATGTGTTGAGCTTGTCTAATAACCAGTATTTCTGTGTTGTGTGTAGCTGTGTTAGGGACAGGGATGGAGTAGGGGCCCCGGGACTTGATGTAAGGTACTATCATGGCTTTTGCCTGGAGGGAATGTGGGAAAGCCTGGGGAAAACACAATCAGGATAGCCGCTGTCAGCGTCGGGATTCGATCCTCCGATGTCCGGACTTGCTACAGTTACCCTCCCAGCCATGATACACAATTCAACAAGCACGGCTACGCTGCGGGGTTCAGGAGTAGAACCTAGTCTACCTTCCTTAGAGGCAAGCAGGTAAACCACTGTGCCATCACGCCTCAGGGCAGTAACAGGTTACATACCAAATACTGTACTTTATGTTGTAGATGTCAAAATGAAGAGAACATCAAGGGAGAAAAACGCACAGGTTTTCAGCATCACCATGGCTACCCTTGCGTCTGACTTCTGCTAATAATAATTTCAAAAGAGAGACAGTAGAATCTCGAACATGGAGCAATGCAGAAGGGTGACCATGCTGCAGGCTCTACACTCGTCATCAATTAACTTGCACTCAGGTAAGGCTTCAAGCCGCCAACCAATCACGCACTTGCAACCACTCTCAGAACAATCACCGGTTGCGGCGTATTAGACACCCAACCCCGAATTTGGCGGAGGGAAAATGACACTATGCCTCCTTGTATAACTGACACTGCCAGGCAGTCATTACCAACAATCAGTGCTGAGTGGAACCTTTCATATCTTAGCAACAAAAAATTATGTGAATATAAATACACGTTCGTAAAGTATTTTATATGCAAGCTGGCGCGTGGTGCATGTGTAGCTTACTAGCCACCTACATAGGAGGTCCCAGGTTCGATTCATGGCTTCACTGAAACCTTAACAATTTACGTAAGGGCTCGAACGAAGTGTACTCAACCACATCAAGACAGCCTGATCCGAAAGGCTGCATCCCTGCTTAGGAAAGCCAAAATTGACGGCTGAGGAGACACGTCGGCCTGACAACGCGCCACCTCGGAATCTGAACAGTGGTCGTTTGGTAAGCCAGATTTTAAGTGGCGCGAAGAGTCACAGGATAGAGTTTTGAATTTTATATGCAAATTGAATCATGATGATAAGTTTATTTTGTGTAGCTCTCGGCAGAGCAGCTGCACCACCAAGTCAATTACTGATATGTGTTTAGCTGTTTACATTTAATGACTATTAATAACGTATTTTACTACCACAGTTAGAACGGGGATTACTCCTTTATGAACGCAGTGATTGGACAAAGTGGCGTTCCGCTTTAGAGCCTGGCCCCACAACTCTTACGCACGTTTAGAACACTCTTCACAAATTACCGTCATTAGACATGCAATTAATAAGAAATCAATAAACAAAAAAGGAAATTTGTTCAATGTACACAGGGGGAAAAAATATCAAAACACCATGAAATAAGGAATTTAGAGTACGGAAATTTCGGCAATATATTTGGCAAGATAACATATTTAATTGATTAAAGGTACACGACAACAGGTTAATGTCCGCGTGAGAAAAGCCATCTCAAATGTGCCATGCAGGTCCATTAATAATCAATATTATCGCCCGACTCTTGAATGCAGGCATGTTAACGTGCAATCATTGTGTCGTACAGGTGCCGGACATAAACTTGTGGGATGGAGTTCCATGCCTGTTGCACGTGGTCGGTCAATACAGGGACGGTTAATGCCGATTGTGGATGACGTCCAATGATGTCCCATACGTGCTCGATTGGGGACAGATCAGGCGATCAAGCAAGCCATGGCAGCATGTCGACACTCTGTAGAGCAGGTTGGGTTGCAACAGTGGCATGGGGGTGTGCGTTATCCTATTGGAAAACACCCCCCGGGAATGCTGTCCATGAATAGCAGCAAGACAGTTCGAATCACCAGACAGGCGTACACATCTGCAGTCAGGGTGCGTGGAAAAACAACGAGAGTGCTCCTGCTGTCATAGAAAATTACTCCCCAGACCAGAACGCCCGGTGTAGGTCCAGTGTGTCGACGCCGTTGACAGGTCGAAAGCAGGCGATTACCTGGTCTCCTTCTAACCAACACACGGCCTTTACTGCCATCATGGCGGAATTGGCTTTCATCGGAAAACATAACGGACCTCCATCCTTCAGTGAGCTCTCGCTTGACACCACTGAAGTCGCAGACGGCGGTGGTTTGGGGTATGTGGAATGCACGCCGCAGGGCGTCTGGCTCGGAGCTGTCCTTCAAGTTATCAATTTCAAACAGTTTGTTACGTCACTGTGGTCCCAACTGCTGCTCGAATTGCTGCTGCAGACGCCATCCGATGCACCAATGCCATACGCCGAATTCGGCGGTCCTACCTCTCTGTGGTGCCACGGGGACGTCTTCTTACGACCGTACCTTCTCATGACCACTGCTGCCAGCACTCATGCACAGTGGAGACATTCCTGTCAAGTCGTTCTGCAATAGCGTGGAAGGAAAATCCATTTTCACATAGCCCTATTACACGGCGTCGTTGAAACGCAGTGATCTGTTAATACTGGTCTCTTCGTCGTCGTAAAGGCATTCCTGACCCACTCACAGTCACTCCGTCCAATTTCTCAGTTAAGTAACGCTCTCGCACAGTACAGCCCGTACTTAAAGCAACGTCATGGGGCCACTACTAGCGCAACGCTAATGCGATGTGTGGGAAATTTGTATCAACGTCACCTTTCAGATGTAATTAACATTCCTACCAACGTTCGTTAATCTAGCACAACCCCTTCTTGGTGTTGGGATAGTTTTTCCGCCAGTGTATTACATTCTGGCATGGAAAATATACGTATCGGTATTTCAGACTGCTAGTGTGGTGTGCTTGAGAACTACCGTATACATCGTAGAGAAATGTTCTGGTTCGGTGCCGCTTTGCAGACATCGCGACGGGAGCGGAAATGAGTTCCTCTCGGTAGGTGACAAACGTCTGTCCTCATATCGTGACACTATTGGAGCATGGAGCTTGAGTCAGATCTGAGTGAGGCAACATCCCGCAGCTTCCATTGAATATTATCTTCTTGCAAAATTGATAATTATTTATCCTTCCATTCTTTCTTGCTTTCTTTTTTATTCTTTCTTTTTTTCTTTCTTAATATTTAAGATCCCCCTGTTGTCTAGCAGCAAGTACTGTATAGTACGCTCAGATGGATCTGCCATTTAGGATTGCTATTTTTGTACTAGGGTTGAAATGGTGCACACTTAGCCTAATCTGCGTGGCTCAGCGGTAACGTTCTGCTGTGACCAAGTTTCCAGGATCGAATCCTGGTGCAGTCAGCTGGTATTTGAGGGTGCGCAAATGCAAGGGAGCCATGTAAGTAGATTCGCTGGCACGTCAAAGATCCCCTTCGGGCGAAAATCCGGCACCCAGACGTCTCTAAAAGCCTCAGTAGTTAAAAGGGACGTAAAACCAATAGCATTATAATTATTACTTAGCCTCATGAGAACAGTGGGAAGAGAAACTGGGTTAGAATTATATCCTAAAAGTGTATCTGTACAGTACCCCGCTTCAGGTCTAGTCAATGTCAGGATTTTATCTGTATCAATGCAACGTCCAAGTCCTCTGCAATTTTATCTCCAATCACAACAACATTTGCATAACCATGGCAATTCGTTGTCAAACAAGGACCGTATGGAGCCCCAAGATCAAGTAATTGGCTCGTGCGACGTTCTAGTTACCTGAATTAAAACATTTCGACCTAAATACTAAATTTGCTCATTTTGACCTCATACAGAGTGCCATCCAGTGTCAATGAAGATATTTTAAATGTAGTTTTCTTAATATTTTTCTTGAGTCATCCTCAATTAAGATTGGAGTGCTTTGGATATCGTGGCTAGGATATTGAACTGCAGTAAACTGCTAGGTATAATGTCATGTCTGTGTGGGGGACGATCACCCTCTCTGGTTTCCTCTGGTTTGGTAGCAGCTTGTTTCGTCCCTTTCAAGAGGCACATTGCAATGCTTCTTGAGTGAATGAACTAAGAACATTCAGCTCCAGGGTGCAAATCAATGATAAAGGGGCTGAAAATACTCAATTCTTTTTTTCCAAGAAGCACTGCAATGCGCTTTATAAAATGGGTGTAGCTGGTAGTTGCAAACCCAGAGAGGTCCAAGCAAGGTGTACCAATCGTCAATTGGCGAGACTAATTGGAGCATTTGGGCGAAATCTCCACACAGATAGGGCATATACCCTTGAAGAATTTGCTGTAGTCAAATAAAGTTTATCATCTACGTCATCCAAAGTCAATTTGAAATGAAAAGCGTCTGTTTGTTTGTCTTTAAAATCAAAACCTTGTGTAAGGTTAAATTTCCTTTCAAATTCAAAGAACAGAAGCGAACTGGTTTACTGCGATATTAGTTCAAGATAGTCGTGACAGCCCATAGTTTAAAACATTTACCTAAAATCTCTTTTTTCCATTTCCAGTCGTGGATGTTCCTGTTAGGCTACTGGATTTAGTGAAGCATTATATTCTTTTAGTAGGGGCAGCTATATCGGTATTATTTCAACTTACGTTGAATTTAGGCGAAATTCAAGTATTGTCTGAGTGCTGCGACAGGGTCCACTCAGCCTCGTGAGGACAACTCAGAAGAAGGTACATTCGATCCTCACCTCAACCTACCCTTAACTGACTTTCCATAATTTCCCACTTCTACTCGAGGCAAATGCCGGGAAGGAAGCTTTCTAACATCCATGGCCATTTTCCTCTCAATCGTTCAGTAGCTTCAGGTCCAAGTACACTCACTACTAAAGACACCACAATAACACAGGTGAGCAATCAAACTCCACATACCCATGTACATGGCACTAATGGTCAACTGTCCAAGTTCCTATACGTCAGAACAATACATTCTTGCGATTATTCCATCGTCCGCCTCGTTGAGTACGGGCAGCATTCTTGGCCTACACCGCGGTGTCCGGGTTCAATTCCCAGCTCTGCCAAGAATTTTTTTTTTCTGGTCTGAGAGCTGGAGGTGATTTACTCGGCCTCGTGAGGCAAACCTGAGAAGATATGGGTTCGATTCCTACCTCAGCCATCCTAGAAGTGGTTTTTCATGGTTTCCCACTTCTACTTCAGGCAAATGCTAGGATGTACCTAACTTAAGGTCATCGCGGCTTCGTACCCAAATCCTACCTCAATTAGAAATACATACACACGTGCAAACATCACAGTGACACAGGTTATCATACAAATTCTATACACACTCAAGTACACGGTGCTACATAACTGTGAAATCGCAAAGTCCCTAAAAGAATTAACACCAACGAATGATAATAATTCCGTTAGTTGTCAACGACTTTTCTCGAACGCTATAAATCGTAAGGACACTTTTATTCAGTTTTCATTACCAGATAATGAACTCTGGTAGGAAGCTGGTGTTGTTTTAACCAGTGCCGTACACGTGTGCCGGCTGGTAGCCACGACACCAATTCAATTAACAGAGCACATCATTCCCAGCCTCTGCTCGCTCGTTTTCGCCTTCCTCTTAGCGGCGCCTACAGGAAGGACGGAATGTAACGAGAACTTTCATTAGGACAGAAGCGGAATTGACATGGAATTCTGGAAAAAACGAAAAAGAACAGAATGTTAAAAATCCTACTAAGGTTCGAACCGATAAGCTCTCCACACACACACTGTGCAATCACAAGAGCCGTGAGATGGAGCGTTAGCAGCTCGAACACTTCTTCTGTTAATTGGTGGTAAGTGACTGACTTCTTCCCTTCAACACAGCGCTGTGCAAACAGGAAAGTCCGTGTTTGTGGGCTGATCGTGGAGGAGCTGAACATTGTTGGGAACAGTGCGTGAAACATGGTGACCGAATAGTACATTATGCAACGAGCCTATAATGGCAATAATTAAGACACGAGTATGTTTATAAAACGAGCGTAAGCGAGTTTAATAATTTCCATACTAGTGTCTTAATTACCATTTTAGGCAAGTTGCATACGACTGTTTATGTTCGACGATAATTATAACTTTATTATATGTTTTAACATAAATATTCATAAATATCTGCTGAGATTCAGTCACTTGAATTTTGTGATCAGAGTGCAAGCGTTGGGTTTGATATCTCTGTTCTCCAAATTCTCTGACCGACCGACACATGCGCTCTGTGTGCTTGGCAATGCCATATGTTTACTGACTGCTGATGTGCACCAGCATTCAGTCAAACTGTCACCGAAGTCGTTTGAAAGCAATGCGCTGTGTAGAAATTGAAGTTGGGGATATTAAGGTATAGTGCTATTTCTTGTCTCATATTCGCCAGTTTATTTACGCGAACATATGGACGGTGCACTTTCCATGTCGGTAATTTATAATTATAGACATGGTCGATTTTTAGCGTATGCGCGATGGTAGCCTATCCTTACCTAATTGGTCAATGAATGAGCTCTGATTGGCTGGAGAAACTGTATCATAATGGAAAACAGTAGACTACTATAATGACCATCATTATGATACAGTTTTCTGACGTATAATATTCACTTTTCGACATCGTCGAACATAAATGTTATAATGAGACCTACTGTAGATCACTTCTCACTGCAGCTCCACCAATTGGCTCAAACTGTGACCGACAGATTTTTCTAACGTCCCTTGTCTGTCCAAGACACAGTTTTTTTTCAACTTTATTCTTTCACTTGCAACATGCGCTGAAACTTGAAAAGGGGGCGTGGTGGCTCAGCGGTCTAGCTGTATGCCTCTCACCAAGGTGGTCCGGGTTCGATTCCCGGTCAATGCATGTGAGATTTTCGAAGTGAAATGCCATGTCCTGTGGTTCGGATTCCACGTAAAAAGGAGGTCCCGTGGCTCATGATCTCGAGATTAACGGTCACGTTAAACTACAAGCTTGCTTTGAAACTTGAAAAACGTTTCTTCGTCCCCACTGTGTTATTCGGTTGCGTTTACGCGAGATGATAAATCACTGTACAACAATGAAATGAAAAATGAATGTAAGTATTCAGTTTTTGTTGTTGTGGTTATAAATATGAATTGAAAATTTGGAAGTTAGCTGTTGGTTCCACTTCATATGCCTATACCTATTAAGGAAATTTGAACGAATATAGTAACATAAAAGAGCATATCGAAACGTGCCAGAGATGTTAACATTTTGAAACTTGAACTGCTCTTATCGTAAAACTCTTTTCTAGTTCTATAGGCCTAAGTCCCATGCAAATTATCTATATACTGGTTTTAACCTATTCTCATTATATGGAAAATAATGGCATATTAGATTAGTTTTTGTCCAAGTGTGTGTGTGTGTATGTGTATTTGTGTGTGTGTGGGCGTGTGGGTCCCTAATAATATCAAAACGGCGGGAGTGATTTCCCTTTCCAATTTTAATACGTTTCACCAATCCCACTTGGCGGCCACGCGAAATAGTTACCGGCATTTTGCATCTCCCTAACTACCTACTAATTACTTATGTGGTGATACAAAATACAAAGGTAAGTTCTGTTATGTGAAACTTTAAAACCTGTTAAGTTTAAATATAGAAATTATTTGGCATTTTCTAGTGACTTTATCATCCAAACGCAGTGTAATTTGGTACGTTAAATGGTTAAACAAAATTTAATCTGCTCACATCTAATTCAATTCAATTGTTTTCATAAACTCAATATGGCGGCTATGCGACATTTCTAAAATATGTTTCAATTTCTTAAGTCCTAAAGCCTCGTCCACACCGGCAGATTTGTTTCCAGAAACATAGTATGCAGACTGTTTCCCAAATGTTTCTCATTTGTATGCGGGATGTTTGCAGACTTTTTGAAAACAATCTACATACAATCGGGAGACACATTTCATACTCGAGGGATCTTTGGAAACAGTCTGCATACAGTTTGCAAACAGTCTGCATGCATTTTTTTTTTAAATCGTGTTTACCCTCCAGGGTGGTGGCTCCCAGGGACTCAGCGAGGGAACTCACCCCTACCGCCTATCCAGGCAGTGTCCTAGAGCTGGGAACATCTAATAGGAAGGGATACAACTGGTGAGGTGGGATTAGCACCTCGCCCAGGCGGCCTCACCCGCAAAGCGAACAGGGGCCTCATGAGGGAAGGGAGGGGAAGATTGGGATGGATAGGCAAGGAAGAGGGAAGGAGGCGGCCGTGGCCTTACGGTAGGGACCATCCCGGCATTTGCCCGAAGACGAAGTGCGAAATCACGGAAAACCACTTCGAGGATGGCTGAGGGGGAATCGAACCCCCTCTACTCATTTGGGCCACCCGAGGCTGAGTAGACCCCGTTCCAATCCTCATACCACTTTTCAAATTTCGTGGCAGAGCCGGGAATCGAACCCAGGACCTCTGGGGCGGAAGCTAACCATGCTGACCGCTACGCTACGGAGGCGACTTCTGCATACAATTGACATACTAATCTCGTGTTTCTAGAGACAAGATACAGTGTTTTCTGTTTTCCAGCGAAATGGAAAACACGCATACAAGAAACAAGTATTTTGTCTCAAGTCTTCCTGTGAGGACGTGCTTTGAAACTGGAGACCGGATACAAAACACAGATGCATCCAGTAGCCAGTTGCCTTTCGAGCGGATCACAGTGCGGGTGGAGTAATACTGCTGAGTTAATTGTTCGTGAATTGTGCGTGGCAAAGTAGATATTTGGTTTTTAGTTTTAAAATTTGCTCCTGCCGATAGCCCCAAAATGACTTCTTGGAATCAGGAACAGACAATCAAATTAATTGAAGAGTTTCACGGCGTCCTTTGTAGAGTAGACACATAATTAAGCAATACAATACACGCACAAGCCAAAAGTACGTCTTCTTCACTCGGCATCGCTAGAAGCACTGACTGTGTGGACTAGAGGTCTATTTCTTGTGTGGACGCAAACCAAGTAACATACTTGTATCGGATACAATGTTTCTAAACAGTCTGCAGACTGTATGCAGGCTTATATGGAGACTGTTTGCAGACTGTTTCCAGACTCCAAAGTAGTATACATACAGTCTTCATACAGTTTCCAAACAGTTTACATACAGTCTGCAAACAATCTACATACAGTCTGCAAACAAATCTGCCGGTGTGGACGAGGCTTAATAATACGATCAAATTGAACGTTTGTATAATGAACCTATGCAATAATCTTCATCTAATGGTACACCACGGTACATGGCCTACATATAGAACAATTCAAAATGGTGACCATCCGAAATATTTAGACGGTTCTCATATCTAAGAATCTTTTAGAGCAATCAAACTTAACATTTGTATTGTATGTTGGTAGAGGCTATGAACGTAAGTTCATCTATGGGACGTTTAATAACCTGATGAGCACAATACCAACATGGTGGCGACGCGAAATTTGAATATTTATATGGATTTTTCTCGCGACTTAATTATCCCGACGCAGTAAAGCATAGTAAATATTCATACCAGCTTTAGTATACTGGCGTGTAATTTAATTCAATTTTTATCAGAACCTAAAAGTGGCGGCTGTGCGAAATTTTATAAAATTACGTTTCTTTATCGTGTCCTTAACAAGCTATAGAAATGTAGGTTGACATAACGAGCCACAATTATTATATTAATTTACTGGCATATAATTCAATAGCATATGTAGCCTATAAGGCATTCCAAAATGGCGTCCATGCCATATATTTAACCAGTTCTCAATATTACTGAAACCATTTAAACAATCAAACTGACATTTCGTATGGCGTTTGAGGACTGATAAGTAAGCAAAGTATATATACAAAGTAGTACATCACATGCACATATTTTTAATAGGAGGGTGAATTTTTAATGGAAAAGACTAGAAGAATGCATGAAAATAATATATTTATTTCTGCACGGAACTACTTGATTAGTTGCGGTTTTGGACAATAGTGTGAAATATTTGTATTCAGAGTAATGTCACACGTTTTGGGTCTACCTATGTATACATGCTGACTGCGGAGATGGAAACAGAAACGAGAACCAAGTTTTACCTATAATTCATTAATTGACCTCTCTGTAATAAATAATGGCCCCTACATATACAACTTAAATTTAGTAGTATTTCTTAACTGGAAAATATAATGAAGTTGCATTTGATCGACAATTAGCCAACACCCCTGGAACTAACTGAGGATATGTAAACGGAAAGCATTTCTCTTCTGCATTTTAATGGAAAAAGCACAAGAAAGATATAAATGTATGGTGGATGAG
Organism: Meconema thalassinum; assembly: GCA_946902985.2. Classification (NCBI taxonomy): domain Eukaryota; kingdom Metazoa; phylum Arthropoda; class Insecta; order Orthoptera; family Tettigoniidae; genus Meconema; species Meconema thalassinum. The sequence continues at coordinate 379,746,899 of OX336389.2, read as the reverse complement.
ATTAAATCACACAGGAGTTATGAAGAGCAGTGTGATCTGCAAATAGTGAGCGTAAACAACCGAGGATATAAATTCTGGTATTATTTGCATTATTTCACAACTTCGAATGGCAACGCAAACTGAACGGTACGTTTAATGATCTTCGACTGGTAGAAATCAAAAGTACATATTCTACACTAGAATGAATATAAGTTAGAGTGAGAGACAACGAAAATACGCCTTATTATTAACGTTGTAAAGTACCGGTTTCGGTCACATTATAACCTTCATCAGCAATGAAAAGTGAATAGCCTATTTATAAATATCAACCAGTATGAAGTTGCAAGTTTGTGAAATTATATAATAGAGGTAAGACAATGATTTTCTAAGTGATGTCGGGAGGAATAGTTCAAAAAACGCACATTTCTAAAACCTGATAAGCACAAAACAAACATGATTGCAGAGCAAATTCAAGTTTTATAATTGATTTACCTGGTGACCAATTGTACCAAGATGCATTATGGCAGCTGTGAAATTTTAAGGAACCAAATGGATATTTTGTGTAGTGAACCATTAATATAATCATTGTGTACGGATACATAGATACATGGTTTATTTTTGTAAAAATATAGATGCTGCGCATACCAAATCTTCAGTATGACTTCCCCTAACTAGTCAAGGAATAAACTTGGTAGAATGTGGTTCTAATGGACTGGTAATTCAGTCTAAACCAACAGGTACTTAAAACAATATAATACTGATTATATATTATAGACGCGAGCTCTCAATTGATCCGATCATTGTGACATCTGGTATTGTTCACCATTAATATCATCTAACCTTACATAAATATATGTTTCTTTCTCATACATTATGGTTGGTGCGTATGTCAGTTGCTGTGATGTGAATTCCCCTAACTTGTCGAGGAATGATCTGACATTTCTTAATCTTACTGTAGTGAATCACTTGTCATAATTATAAACCCTCAGCAACACAAATCTATAGATCAGTTTTTGTAAATAACAGATGGCGGGCAAATCATTTACTCACAAATGATTTTCTTTAACGCAACATGGAATGATACGATCTGAGTTAAATCTCGTATACCGAACCGATATCATCAGTTTAATACGCGTGTGTGTAATTTAAAGTGTAGGTCTCTTAATTTATAGATGACATGCATATCAATTCCTGAGTAATTAATTTTCTTAACACATAAATTGATGATCCACGCCCTGCCAAAGCAGGTATATTCTGAACCAATAGGAAGTTATGCTTTTAACATCCATGTTTGGTAGTTTGAATTGTGAATATCGCAATATACAGACGGCACGTATGACAATTCACCAAAATTTACATACTGTAACTCCTAATGGATTGAACCTGTTGTAACCAAATTACGAACTGATACCTTGAATTGACTATTCCTATATATACAATTTTTCAAATTAAGATCACTGATGCAGATTACGGGGATGAAAATTCCTGAGATATTAATCGCCGTAACATCAAAAGTTAAATAACCTTGTACGTAATTTTCAAGGGTAGTTTTATCAGAATATAGATGGCCCAATACAAAATAAATTTAATTAAATATCATCTTATTCTTTGCCTATGAACTTAAAGGAACCTCAATGATAACTCTCAGTTTCCAGTATCAGAGGTTACCAGGATATGGTGACGAGAATTCCAATGTGAGGAGCCTTTTTATGTAGACTGCATTGTCCCTTGGTGAGGTGTAACTTCTCATAAATTAAGAACGGTTAAAAGCAGTCACCTCAATGGAGTAAACTATTTTGATAAACAAACCAAGTGAAATTAATGTTTTGTTGTTTCGTGGCTGTCACAAGAAGGCTGTTGCCTCAACGAGTAACCTATGGAGAGAATTTAAATGTATTATATACCTGCCTGCTGACGAAATAATACCAAAGTTCACACAACTTTTAATGGACTGCAGTGTAATTAAAAACTGGCACCGAAATAAAAAAAAAAGCAGAGGAAATCATAAAGAATACTTTTTTCCATCGGGGAGACAACAAACAGCCTAAGGGTCCTAGAATATAACGCTGTTGGCCGGTCATGTGGTAATGAACTTTGTAAGACAAATAATGTTCATAAAGGCACGAGCAAAATAAATCCTTACCCCAATGGACGTAACGCAAACTGCGTTTTAATATAATATAACCGTATTCGCATGACTTTGTTTGATGTTAAGCAACAAGAGAATTTATACTTACAAGCCCCTATCCATAATTACTTCCTTGTTGAAGTAACATACAGTAGATACGTTTATTCTAGAAAACTGATTCTATCCCTGTAAGGATTATGTTAAATGCCTATTTAACAGTCTATTGTCTAAGCGTTGGTTTTGTACACAAAGGCTAAAATGCTATAAGTGAGTTATGGGGATATTGTGTTCGTGGAATGGTCAAGCAATTTACATATCATATATATTATTTCAGTATTATAGATCCCTCCTGTGGCACTCACAAGCGACCGATCATGAAAATGAGCATTCAAATGAAAGAGAATAGACATTAGCAGTGACGAATTACACTCTAATTCCATAAATATCATTTTTTTTTTTTTATAAAATGACTTTTAAAAAAGTGTACGCAGTGTGCGATTTGCAACTACTGTTGATGTATTAAAATACGGTCCATACTTTCTGTCCACTTCACATTTTGGTCGCTGTAACGCCCGTTTCGTGTCATCTTGACATTATGAGGTCTTTCCTTGATCATTTTGCATGGATTTCAGAAACAGTAAATCAAAGGAATGAGTACTCAAATCGTATAATTTCATAAATATCGAATAACCGGTGAGTGTTACAGCACACTCAGCACACAAATGACATTATCAGTGACAAATTGCATTCTAATTTCTTAAATATCAATTTTGTAAGAAGTGTTCGATTTGCAAAACCTATTGGGGAACGTGTGGTTTATGGACATGCGAGATTTCTCGCACGGGTCCGCTAGTCTCTATAAATTGATATTGTAACCTTCAGTCGGTCAACACAAAATGGACTATACCGGGTGGTCCGCCAGCCGTTATCGGTTTTTAGTGAAATTTGGAACCTCTTGAAGCCATTCAAACTGATATATTTGCTACAAAATGAATAACCTATTCTCAGGAAATCACAAAATTGTAATTAAAAAAAGAACAGTGAGATCAAATGGGTTAATCCCTTACACATGGTCTTGTTTCAATAGGACACATTTACTCCGTGGTCATCCACACAGTGCACTTAGTACGCATGTGAGATTTCCCTTGTAACACAATTATGTCAATGTCTTGTTAATTCAAGTGCACGTTAATGGAATTTTGGGGAGCTATAATTGGGAAGGTTGCTCGAGGACTATCTGAAGGGATAGTAGAGAATCCTAGAAAGTAATCACAAGAAATATACTCTCAAAACTCTCTATCCACCGGATTCAATCATCTAGAAATTATTTCCCCGGTTCTCTCATCCTGGAAGCCTATGAATGTGGGCAGGTCACACAGTAGCTACTGTCACTATTTAGGTTTCATTGAAATCACTCAAACGGGCAAACAAATCTTATGAAAGTACAAATTGACATATATTAGTGATAAAAATAATATAGGCTATTATTAGTCCACACAGTTTTTCATGGAAGTATGATACTGTAATTTTCAAAAATTATTTACAATATATCATCCAGCTCCCTCAGATATTCAATAAAAAACTCAGGACAACACAATAAATTTATATATAGGTACACACACGACATATTATTGTGTGTGTGTCTGTCGGTATGACATGTCACAGGTCACATCATGAGCTTGCATGCACATATTCCTACATATTGTGTACATCGTACACCACCAGCTCTATGGAACTGGTGTGAAAATAAAACTGGAAGCCGTTCGTCAAAGGCAATGGCTGAATGTAAGCCAGAACCTACCAACAGGGCAAATGTTTGTGACGTACAACAAATTGAAAATCCGTGCAGTTTGTTACCTTTACTTCGAGGTTTCTGTTTTATTCAAACACTGAAATCCAGTACATCAACGCACGTAAGCCATCATACTGGCAAGCGCCGCAGTGTTTTTATTCATGACAAAGTGACATCGACGTTCCGAATTTCCCCAATGGACGCTGAAACGAAGGTTATCAGATAAATGTATCACAAACCCCAAGGAGGCTATTCGGGGCTGATTAACTTGATCCCAAACACCCAAAGAAAGCAACAACAATAAGAGAAATAGAATGCATGCCAAGACTAACTCTGTTAACTTATGGGGATACTACATTAATTAACAGGTTATAAAATGATTAATGGGCGTTAATCAACGCTTACCCAATAAAAATAACTGATTGCCTCTACAGGAAAACTCCGTCTGTAACCCACTATACCACATTAAAGCAGGATAATCTTTAGCTTTCCCAGGTAATTCTCTATTTTTATATAATCATGTCAATTATTACAAACACGTACTTCCATGAAGAACCAATATAGCCAATTTTCATATATTCTACTAATCCTTTCCATATCATAACTATAAGAATGAGATGCGATGAATTTCTATGTGGTGGGTGGATTTAACTGCCGGATGCCCCTCCTGTCATCAACCTTCTGAGAATGAATGAGATATAAAATGAATGAAGATGAATGAAACGGGGCAAGGAGGTGGAAGGAAGTGGCCGTGGCCTATTTGAAGATACTATCCCGGCATTTTCCTGGAGTTGAACTGGGAAAATATAGAACACCATTTCAACGATGGCCGACGGTAGGGTACGAATATAAGTCCACTAAGTTCTCTGACGGCTTGTCCTCATGGCCTAGTACTGCTCCTTACCTACCGTCTCGTTGTAATGGCTTCACCGTGGAGTCCCGGGTTCGATTCCTGGCTCTGCCAAGAAATTTAATTCCGGTTTGAGGGCTGGAATTGGATACACTGAGCCTCGTGAGGCAAAACTGAGAAGAGGTGACTTCGACTCCCACCTCGGCTAACCTTAAAATGGATTTCCGTGGTTTCCCGCTTCTACTCCGGGAAAATACCGGGATGGTAACTAACCTACCTCAATAAGAAATGTACACACTAGAACAGACAACACAGTGACTCAGGTTATCAGACAAATTCTACACACACACAAGTACACGGGGCTCCATGACCACGATATTACATATCCCTTAAAAGAATCATCAACATCAGCTACTCTGCTACCGCTATTGGCAATAATAATAATAATAATAATAATAATAATAGGCCTAATACGGAAAAAATCTTTGATAAAATACTGTACATTGATTCGGGGTACTGGAGACCGATGAGAGCAAGTCAACATGACCTACAATTTATTTAATTTTTCAAACTTTCTGGCTTCGTCGCCAAGTGGATAGGACGGTGGCTTTCTGTTCGAAAGGTTCCTGGTTAGATCCCTGACTTGGTCGAGGGACTTTAACTTCGTATCCTTAATTCCCTGATTGCGGGACTAGGTATTTGTGACGTAATCATTCAACTCATATTCGTCATGACCTGCAGGTCAGCTACTAGCGTCAACTCGTAATAAATTCACCTCGCCTCGCAGAAGACCACAGACTCTGATTATTATTACTAACGATAGCAGTAGCTACGCTCGCTAACTCGTGGCGCTACGCCATGGGGCCAAGCTATCTGCGGACTCGGTAAACGTGGTTTCGAGCCCCACCATCGGCCGTCCTTGAAATAGGACTCCATGGTTTCCCATTTTCAACTCCAGGCAAATGCTGGGGTGGTACCTTCTGACAGTTCACGGTCGCTTCCTTCCATAGCATGGCGCAGTCTCATTCATCATCGTTTATTTCATCTCCCATTACCTCCTCTCATGAGATTGGCGTCAGGAAAGGCGTCCAGCCCTAAAAAACACCCACCACATAGCCTTTCATCGCATCTCATCCCTGACCCCGTGGAAAGCGGGAATAATAAAGGGTAGACATTATATTATTATTGCTACTATTATTTCGCGAAGTTCCTTCCAGTGTATTTCATTGGAGAATGTGAGAGCAACAGTATCCTGCTATGTGGTTATGTTTTATAATTGGACCACCCTCGAACGATTCATTCATCTCTGAAAGGATCACGTATCACCTGCCAAGCGAGCGTTGAGCCGTTACGGCTGCCACTCGAGACGGAAATGAGAGGATTTCCCTTCTCACTCCAGCTTCACCTGTTGGAGGGATCACTGTGCCCCTCAACATGCTGACTCAGTCGACACTGAGCAATACCCACGACAGAGAAGCCAATGATCCCTGTCTCACAAAACTCCGACTGTAACTGCGCGACAAGGATGACGCAAATTCTCCCACTTCGAAGAAATTAAGCATCAAGAGCGTCGCAGTAAGAAATAATTTTCTCTCTATCGTTCCACAAATTCCATGTTTTAATAGTTAACATTAGCAAGGACCTGTTGCGTTCTCTTCGCTGTCAGGAAATGTAACGGAGGCAGCATGACATTTTCATAATCATTATTACATGTCTCACTTGAGATATGCAATTCAGCTGTCGTGTTATAACACTGCTAACGAAAATACTGTACATACATTCTGTGTGATAAATGTGGAAGGCACAATAACATCCACGATCGTCAAATATATACAATATATTATGTAAGCATCTTCCATTAGGGAAACTGTTGGACACATTTGACACATCATCATCATCTTATAAATATCCACCATGGAGGCCCGAATTTGATTCTCGTCTCTGGCAAGAAATGTAATTAAATTTAGTAACGCGCATGGCCACGACGCAGGTCCTTAATTTCAAATTTGACCGGCACTTTACGAGGGCTCAGTATGCCCACACTTGGCCTTAAGTTTTTCATTCAGTCAGCATTTAGTTTCGAGGCATAAGAATGTCTGTCTGCCGCTTATCATTGCCGTTTTCAACGGGGTCAGGGATGAGATGCGATGAAAGGCTATGTGGGGGTGTTTTTGACGGCCGGTTGTCTTTCTTGACGCCAACCTCATGATAGGAGTTAATGAGGGATGAAATGAATGGCACTGGTCAAGGATGTGGAAGGAAGCGGCCATGGCTTAACAGAAGTTACTGCTTGGAGTTGAATATCGGAAGCCATGGAAAACCATTTCAAGGACGGCCGACGGTGGGGTTTGAACCCACGTCTAGCGAGTCCGCAGATATTTTGGCCCCATGGTCCAGCGCTACGCGTTTGCGAACGTTGCTACCGCTGTCGGTTTTCGTGTCATAAGAATATGCATGATAAATAGATTTATAGATTTGTCAGATTCCAAGTAAAACCGGAATATCTCTGTAGCTAGAAACCAAGAACTAGTACATTTTGATACGCAACAGGAAAGGGTATGACTTAGAACAACAGATTCCTGTGTCCCACTACCCAAAGTTATAAGTATCACATTCAGGTTTTGATCAATTCACTCCTTCATATTTACCCGCACGCAATACACAGTAAGACCATCTCGTGCTGTAGTGACTAGCAAACTTATCTTCCACCCCGAGAGATGTGAGTGTTATTCTCGGCTCTGCCAATAAATTTAGTTCTGGTCAAAGTGTTGAAACGTGGTTCACTGAGAAAAAAAGAAACTGAGATGTGGGTTCAATTCCCACCTCAGCCATCTTAGAAATGGTTTTACGTCGTTTCCCCACTTCAACTCCAGGAAATTTTCAGGATGGTTCCTAACTTAAGACTATGGCTGTTTCCTTCCCAATCCTAGCCTCAGTTACAAATTCACACACTACTAGAGACATCTCAATAACACAGATTATCACGTAATTTAACACACACCCAAATACAGAGGACTGAAATGACCACGATGACCCTTCCCTTAGACGAAACAAAAACAACACTCATATACGTAGAAAATTCAAAACTTTGTAGTTGTTTATCATATAGGGACGTTGAGACATCATGATCATGTGTCCCCGTGTACATAGGTGTATGTGTGTCATGTGATTTATAACCAGTGTCATTGTGAAGGCAGTAGAAGTGTATTTGTTATTGAGGCTAGGATTGAGAAGGAGATGACCGTGAGTTGAAGGTAGGCACCATTCCGGCATTTGCCTGGAGTAAAAGTGGGAAACCACGGAAAACCACTTCTAGGACAACTTAGGTGAGAATCAAACCCATCCCGTCTCAGTATTGCCCCGTTCTAAACCTCGGACCAGAATTAAATTCCTTGGAAGAGCCAAGAATCGAACAAGGGCCTCCATGGTGAAAGCTAAGAATATTAGCCACTGCACAACGAGGCGGACATGAAGAAATAAGAAGTGGACTCTCCTACAACGATACATTTCCTTTAATAAATAGTTCACAAAATTTGCAAACCGATATTAGTTTTAATACGAACTAGTACTGTAAGAAGTTCAAGATGAATGTAGGGATAACTGTAGGTGTTGTTAGAATATAATTCCTTAGGTAACTTCAAAAATAATATAGTTGTAATTTGTAATCTCACCTTGTGGGACACATGAATAATAAACGTAGGTCTTTATCCCCCGGAGAGCACAGCCCACCAACAACGCAGTATTAAACTTTAATACAAGCCGAGGCGAAGTATACTCCAGGCAATGCTGCGTAAACAGCGCTCCCTGAAAATGACAATCTGAATATTTCGGTCCTTACCTTTATAACAGTGACTACAATTCAAATGGTGCTTCTCTTCCGAACATAAATAGCCGATAGCGTGTTTGTTTAGGGGTTTTGGGGCATCGTGGACATGTAACCCGGTAATCTTGTGTGAGTGTGTGTATATCTTGTGTGATAAGCTGTTTGTACTTTTAAATTGGGGATAGGATTGGGTAGGAGGCGGTCGTGACATTATTTTAGGGACCATTCCGGAATTTGCCTAAAGTAGAAGTAGGAAACCACGGAACACCATTTCCAGGATGACTAAGGTGAGAATCGAATCCCCTCTTCCCAGTTTTGCCGCACAAGGCTGATTGCACCACGTTCCTGCCCTCACATCAAAATTAAAATTCTTTGGCGGAGCCAGGAATTGAAACCGGACCTCCGGGGAGACAGCAAAGAATGTTAGCAGCTACACCACGAGTTGTTATTACCCTTTCACGAATTGATTGTCGGTGGTCGAGATGGGAACTATTCTCTCTTTACTTGTGCCACACGTCACTATGCTTCGTTGACGGGTACAGTTGCGCGAGTAGGATATGACTCGGCTCCAGTAGCATCAGTCATCGTTTAACTGTTCGTGGTGGCATGAGCTCCTGTGATGCTTATCTGCGCTTCTAAGACAGATAGCGCGCGCAATGCTGTTTGACTGATGTGCGGACTGTACTCTGTCATCACTATGTCCTCCGCTTCACCCCGTGGGACTCCTGCTACAATAATAATCGACAAATGCTGGCGCAGTCACGCTCAGCGGCAATCAAATCTTAAATGGGTCAGTCCGGTCTGAACCCTGGCAGCGACCGGGTCGCTGCGCTTTGCTTCGTTGTGAGTGACGTATTCGAGTGTTTAACTTTCAAGTCTTTTCAAGTACAGTAAAAATGGCAACCAACAGTATTAGGAAAAACACTATAAAATGTGCTTTCCCCGACAAGGCCAATAAACCAGGCCCTGCAGAAATACATGAGTGGATTCAGTACACCCTAAAACTCAACGTGGACCAATTAGAAGCCATTCAACTAGACAATCTGGAAGCTGCTGTTTTCATCAAGTTCACCAGCAAACTACTGATGGAGAAGGTCCTCAACAGTACCAACGGAATATCCCAGGTACGGAAATTTAATGGCTCTATAACTGAGGTTGTGCGGATGTTGACAGCAAATTAATCCGAATCATGAACCTTCCCATTGAACTGCCGAATGACCGGATAATGTCGTACTTTAGTAAGTACGGGAAAGTTCGTGAAATTAGAAACGAACGATGGTCAGCTACCTACCTATTCAATATTTTGAGTGGTATTCGGGCTATGCGGATTGAACTAAAAACTGCAATTCCACCCATTATTTCTATCGATGGCTACAAAGCACAGGTGGTGTATGATGGACAACCTCGATCATGCTTTTATTGTAATGCCACTGATCACTTTAGACAGGAATGCCCAGTGAGGCGCGGTGAAACTGAAAATAAAACCGGCCCTAAGCTTCTCAGTGAAATTGTAGCCAACAAGGACAGTGACATTGTCTCGCCTGCCTTATCGGCACCTTGTTCATCTAACGTCAGTATTTCTGCCGAACAACTTGCCCCACTTGATACGTCAGCTGTAGCACAAGACACGATGGACGTGTCGCCTTCTCACTCCACCGCCTTATCGCCGCAACCAGCTGGGGCATTGCCCTCCACTAGTAAACAACAACATACTCCCACATTACAACAGGAACTCCACGGGCAGACAGCGTTGCCAGGTTTGTCTGATACTAGCCAATACACCAATGGCAGTCTAGGTAGGACGGACAATTCTCTAGTTCCTAAAACTGACCAGAAACCTGACACTAGCACTGCCAGCCCTGATGCGGTCACAGAAGGCGTGACCTCAGGAGACAATGCTACCAGTATGCCACCCTCAAACCAGTCCATAGTTAGTTGTGAACCACAGACCGCTGGTATACGATGGTCGGATGAAATAGAAGACGACCCCTCCAGACACATGGATACAGAAGAGACGGGGTCACGGGACCAGGGGATCATGGACAACAAGGAAATAACTCCTAAAGAACAGGCACCTTTGAAAACCTCCTCCAAAGCTAAAACAATCCGGGCGTCAAAAGAGGGAACGCACAAGCCTTATGCGGGTGTCAGGGACCCCCGACTACAAGGCGGGAAGTCGAGCGACAAGCGTTAAAGACCACCCCATCTCCATCTTGTTTATTTCGGTAAAAAAAACATGTCTATCTATCTGACGATGTTGTTGACATACACGCTAATGACACTCAATGTAAATTGCATTCAAACTGCTAGTAAACAGTCGCTCTTACGCAACCTCATACGAGACCAAGATGTGGATATTGTTCTGTTGCAAGAAGTGGCTACTGAAGACCTCCTTACCATCTCTGGCTACGATAAAATAGTTAATGTCAATGAGCACAAACGTGGTACAGCTATCTACATTAAAGACCATATACCATATGCGGATCCAGTCCAGTTAGTCAACTCACGCGGAATCAGTATCCGTATTCGAGATCTTTTGATTGTCAATGTATATGCTCCCTCTGGTTCGCAGGCCAGGATACAACGCCGGCTCTTCTATACCAGAGATATTCTCCCACTTCTCCATAATCATACCGGCAATATAATCCTCGGTGGGGATTTTAACGCAGTGCTATCACCCAAAGACCAAAGTGGCCACTTTCAGGGCTGCCCTGCACTATCTGCGTTAATACAAGGGTTACGCTTAAAAGACACATGGGAACTGAAGCCGTCGGGGTCAGCCGGTTACACGTACTACTACCATAATGGTGCTTCTCGACTGGATAGAATATATGTCAGCGGGGAATTGAAAGAACACGTGAGAGAAACAGATGTATGCCCGGTGGAGTTTTCAAACCATTGTGCGTATCTGTGCAAGATTCGCCAACCAGAATTGGGACCTCGCCGTGGGAGAGGAACATGGAGGTTAAATGATTCTATTCTGACACACTTGGACATGAAAGATAGCTTTGCCACTGAATGGCATAACTGGAAACGCCACATTCACCGGTTTCAAGATACTCTTGAGTGGTGGCTCAAGTATGCGAAACCCAGAGCTGTTAGGTTTTTGAAGGCCTACAGTGCCGAGAGAAGACGACAGATTTCTACTATAAATGTTTACGACAGTTATACAATGAAGACCCTACCAACCCTAATACATATCGCCGAATAAAGAAAATCCGAGCGCAGCTCCTCACGCTGCAGCGCAAAGCATTGGAAGGACTCAAACTTCAAGCACAAGATCATCAACATCTGGCATCAGAGGCACCCTCCGTTTATCATTTTATACGGGCGTGCCGCAAAGGCCGTCAGAAGAACATCAACCGCATTATGACACCTGAGGGACAAATGGTGACTAGTCATACCTTAATCACAGGAACGGTAGAGAACTTCTTTCAGTCCTTGTACACAGACGACGCCCCAGTCCCACTTCACCACCAGCATCCGTTCTTCGATGGTGTACGAGGAAGACTTTTGCACAGAGAACAAGAGTGCTTGACCCAGAACATCACCGCCGAAGAAATAAATACCTCCATTCTCCACAGTGCGCCAAACAAGAGTCCTGGTCCTGATGGCCTGGGGAGAACTTTCTACATGACGTTTTGGACCACCATTCGCGATGAACTTACAGCCGTAGTGAATGATGCTTGTCGTCCTGGACGAAATATCGACACCCTGAAAGATGGCCTGGTGGTATTAGTCCCAAAAATTACACAACCAACACAGCTCAGGGACTTTCGCCCACTGACGCTTTTAAACTTTGACTACAAGATCTTCACGAAATGTATGAAAACGAGACTTCAGGCCTTTATGGAGGAAGCCACATCTCGCCACCAATCGGGTGGGGTACCAGGCAGGTGCATTGTCAACACTACATGTGCTATTCGCGATGTCATTAGTGAGTCGCTGGTCGGCAATAAGAAGAAACTGTTATTATCACTGGATTTTGACCATGCCTTTGATAGGGTAAACCATAAATACATCCTTGCGACCCTTCAAGCTATTGGCTTCGATATGCGGTTTATTGCCCTCGTGAGCAAAATTCTTCATGGTGGATCTTCAAAAGTGAGTGTAAATGGGTATTTCACACGGCCGCTCCTCATCCATCGTGGAGTCAGGCAAGGGTGTCCGATGTCCATGCTTCTTTTTGTTCTATCCCTGGAACCCCTTCTTTGTAATCTCCATACATCTTTCAATGGCACGGAGATCAGTATTTTTGCATATGCGGATGATGTTACCCTTGGGGTGGATCGAACCGTTGACATGCAGCAATTGTTCACGGACCTTGATGAGTACGGGAGATATTCTGGTGCGCGGCTGAACCGACGAAAAACAAAGGCGATGCGGATTGGGAAATTGGACCGCGTCCAAGGGGTTCTCCCGGCGTGGGTAACGATCGCCTCAGAACTCAAAATATTAGGCATATCTTTCTTGAATAGTGTACACCAAATGATTAAAAAGAACTGGGACGTTGTCCTACATTCTGTGCGTGGTGCCTTGCAACAAGTGCGGTACCGCTCCTTCCTCTTACACCAACGAACAATGTACGTGAATATGTTCAGCTTAAGCAAAATATGGTATCTCAGTCAAATTCTTCCTATGCCAAGAATGGTGGGTACACGTATTATTTCCGCCGTCGGATGGTTTATTTGGCAAGGAGCTCTATTACGTCTTTCCCGCAGCACATTAACATTGCATAAATCCCAGGGAGGTCTGGGACTCATCGACGTTGAAAAGAAAGCTAGAACCTTATTCCTCAAACGACACCTGCAACTGCTTACAGGCTTCGGGACCGATGAGGCACATAACTTCCTACGTAGATGGTGTAGTTCCTATGATTGCTCGAACCCACCAGCTTATTATGATATCAATCATCATGCACCTCATGTCCGGTATCTGAGAGTTGAACTAAGCTACGTGCCACAAGACGTCATCAGGTCTATCTCAACGAAAAAGCTGTATCGTTCTATCATGGCACAACAGTATGTTGCCCCCAGAATTATGCAATCCGCATTGATCGTCAACTGGAATCGAGTCTGGAGGAATGTCTCCAATCGCATTCTTCCCAGCGCAGCGAAGGAAAGTTGGTATAAAGTAATCCATGACCTTATACCAACAAACAGCAGACTCCATCGCATTCACATGGTGGAGAACGCCTTATGCACTTCATGTTCTCATCAGGATACAATCCTGCACCGATTTACGCAGTGTGATCCGATTCGATCGACCTGGAACCGCTTCACCCGGGTCCTGAATAGCTTCATGAACTGTCCTACTACCTCCATCACTCCTGAATGGGTGTTCCGACCAACATTTAGCCTTCATCCGCCCCAACTTAACAGTGCGGTAGTGTTACTCCTCGGTTGCTATGTGCACTGTGTGCTGAAAACTACGGGGCCATATACAGAACTCGAAATGCTGTCCGAGGTAAGTGAGTGTGTCCTCACGAGCCTTCGCTGTACTACAAGAACTCGCCGGCTGGGGGACTATGCCCAGCAGCTCACCCGCATCATGTGAGTGTTTTGTGCATTGTGATAGTGATTGAACATTGAACATTAAGTAGACTAGTATAACTGTGATAAACTCATCAATATCCATGATTGTTATTCATCTACCACCTCACAATCACCTATGTACCTTAAATATATGAAGACAATAAACAAGTTTCCTTAAAAAAAAAAAAAAAAAAAAAAATGGGTAATGCAGTGTGTATAAATGGGCAAAGTGAGAAATAGTCTCGAGAAATACGAATGGTCTCTACTGTCAGCACACACAGTCTACTAACAGGCCCCATTGGGTCACACATCCACCGGGATGTGGGTTGGTGACCACGAGATCATAGCTAAGTCCGATATTGCTTCCAATTACTTGTGACGGCCTCATCTCGTTCGTCATTCCTTTCGACTTATTTTGGTCAACTCTTGTTCGCTTCCGACCCCGACAGTGGAAGGGCTAGTCTTAAGGAGTATTTTCATTTTTCTGCCGTAATTGGCTGTATTGGTGTAGTGACGCATTCTTGGCTGTCATCCCGGAAGTCTGTGTTTGATTCCCGGATCTGTCAAGAAATTTAATACTGGTCTGAGGGCTGGGATGGGGGCACACTTCGCCTCGTGAGGCAAAACTAAAAAGAGGGGTTCGATTCCTACCTCAGTTATCCTGCAGGTGAATTTCCGTTGTTTGCCACTTCTACTCCAGGCAAATGTTGGGAAGGTTCCTAACTTAAGGCCACTGTCGCCTCCTTTCCAATCTTCATCTAGATTATAAATACGCACACAAATACAGCTGTCAAATTAACACAGGTTAACAGACACATTACACACAAACACGCACACACCCAAGCACAGGGGCTTAATTTACCACGATGTCCAAGCCCCTCAAAGTAAACAACAACAATACCGTAACTAATTAGCTCTCGTCTATTATTTTCTCTGACCTTCATTTTTCGAGGGTAAAGGCCTCTTCTTGCTTTTTTATGGTATCTCATGGCTATCGTAAGACCTAATGGAGACTGTGTGTGCTGCACCACCATGCATGGTGCATCATGAATAGCGGTACACCCTCAAGGGTGCACGGTTGGTTAGCTAGTGATTTGGCGAACAAGAGAGATTCCTGAGCTGGGTCAGTTGTTCACCGCTCTTTCCATTGACTTTGGGTCCGTTCCTCTCTTTCCTCCCCGCGTCGTAGTCGTGCGTGACAAATAGCTGAGTATGAGAATTGAAGGACTTGGAAGGAAGGAGAACCATGAATGGCAAATAGTTCCTCGAAATGGGAGATTTATTTTTGATGTTGTTAATTCGTATTAGGGGCTGTGGACAGCTTCGGTCATCAACCCTGCATACTTGAATGTGTGTTGTATTTGTCTGATTACCTGTGTTATTGGCTGTATTAGTATGTGTAGCTGTATTAAGGATGAGGTAGGAGTTTCAGGACTTGAGATAAGGTACTATCCTGGCATTTGGCTGGAAGTTATATGGAATAAACCGGGAATAAACCACACTCAGGATAGTCGCTGTCTACGCCGGGATTCGAACCTGCGATCCCCGGACTTGCAAAAGCTGCTCTCGCGGCCGTGGTGCACGATTTTACGATCATGCTACGCTGTGGGGTAATTGAGACAGCCTTACTCTTCAGACTTAGACAACCAGGATTGGGAAACCATGGTAAGGAAGGAAGTTTGTAGTTTTACGTGACTGTTTATCTCGTGATCATGAGTCACGGGACCTCCCGTTTACGTGGAATTCAAAACACAGGACATGGCATTTCACTTTGAAAATCTCGCATGCACTGACCAGGAAACGAACCCGGTCAACCGTGGTGAGAGGCAAGCAGCTTTGCATTTCACCACCACGCCCAAAGGAAATCCATGGTAAATCACATTTAAGTTGACTGTGGTGGGAATCGATATAGTCTCTTCTCAGTTTTGCCTTTTGGGGTTGAGTGTACCCCGATCGAACCCTCAAACCAGAATTAAATTTCTTGGCATAGCCGGGAATTGAACCCATAACGATTGGGAACGAAGCCTCAATACGTACTCCTATACTTCAGAAGGTAGCTGTCATTTTATAAAGAACGCCAACAATTTATTTTGAAGGAAAAGGAAGATTGTAAATTAACGTGACCTTGAATCTTGTGATTATGAGCCACGGGACCTCCTTTTTACGTGGAATCCGAACCACGGGACATGACATTTCACTTCGAAAGAGATTGACCGCAGCACCACCACGCCCCAAAATTTATTTTGAGTGGAGGCAGGGGGCGAGGGAGTTCGGTTGGGGGAAATGTCCTAATTAATACTGGTCAAACTTTACCTTTCTCCAAATAATTCCTTATTCCAAACATTCGTGCTCACAATAATTGTAACATGCCGCCTCATCATATCCATGTAGTCTCCTCACGAGAGGGCAGGCTATGTAGTGGAGTTGTCAAGTTCTCACTCAACCAGGAGCCTGGAACTCGAATTACAATCATTTTTGCTTCAAGGTGGGTGTGATAGGGGTGATCACTTTCAGTACATGATCCCTGAATTGTTATACAATGCCACCAGTTACATAGCTCCCCATGGTGGCTCTGCCTGTGACTTTCCAAGACCACCGGGAGGTACCTGAATGGAATTATGTAACCCAAGATAGTTTTTTTTAGTTTTTTTTTAGCGTATGGCTTTTATTGCCGGGAGTGTCCGAGGACATGTTCGGCTCACCAGAGTTAGTAGCTGCTTCTATGCGGACACCCATGGGGTGAGCTACAAATACCATCGCGTGTGGAGTGTTGTCTGGGGAGGAAAGTGTGAATGTAAGGACAAGGAGTTGGAAGGTAGCGGCTGTGGCCTATAGATAGGGACCAACCCCGGCATTTGCATGGAAGGAAGATGGGGAACCACAGAAAACCATCTTCAAGGTTGCCGGCGGGGGGATTTGAACCTCCTCGCCTCCCGGATGTGAGCGACTGCCTGCAGCCACGCCGTAACGACCACGGCTAACTCACCCGGTACCCAAGATAGTAAATCGATTAGATGAAGCAAATACAAACAATTTAATAGTTTGGACGAACAAAATGATGAGTCTGCTTCTTTTTACGTCGTTCCACAACGGCTGTCTGAATATCTCGAACACAAGGTGAAGTTTCTAAACATATCGCGACTTCAGAGGAACTATTGGAAGCATCACACTGTGGCAAGTAGGCTATTTTGGGTTCGTGGGAGAAAGTGGACACGTGTGTATCAACATGTAGCACGAATGTAACGTTCTGTTTTGATAGTAAGTCAGAATGAGACCTAGTAGGCCTACGCCTATCTATATTCTCAAACACAGTTAAGTTGCTTGGTGCCGATTATGTTTGACTAGTCCTAAAATCCATCGTAGGTCCCTACATACTCCATGTGGGGCACACCGTTTCAGTTAATTTGCGTGTGACGTGGTAGCTCTGCTCTGACGTCAGTTCTAATCTGTGACGTCAGAAATAAGGATGTTCAGATGGCCAACTGGCCAGTTCAATCAAAAAAAAAAACGTTGCATTGGTATATATTCCATTCATAAGGCACGCTTGGGCTCACGTAATCATCTGAACAATTAGCCTACTTTTGTCACCGAAGCCAATTGATGTTCCTCAAAATACTGGGTTCTCCTTAACTGTGCGCCACGCTAATCATAACAATGAGCATTGAACAATTTGTTGTTGTTGCCTCTTCATTTGAGGAGCTTGGATATCGTGATCATTCACCCTCGTGTAGTAAGGTGTGTGTAAGTTAGTCTGATAATTATAGTGTTTGAAGTCATTTTCAGTGTTGCCTTAGTCGTCGAATTTGATGTTTTTCAGTCGGTCAACACGACCTAATCCTGAAAAAAATAATTAATGGGATAAATAAATACACTTGGATGACCAATTTCTATCGTGAAGCGATCATCATCAGATCCATTACACTTAGGCTATTAAATCTATGTCTAAAAGTATGGGTGAAAATATTTATAATATGTACACTTATTTGGTTGCAGTTTTAGTTGAAATAATGCAACAAGTCAACTAACAAATAACCTGTGTAATTGTGATGTAGGGTATTTGTAATTCAGATGAGGATTGGGAAGCAGGCGGTCGTGACATCTAGTTAGTAACCATCCCAGCATTTGCCCGGAGTAGGAGTGGGGGAAACCAAAAAACGAATTTCAAGATGGCTGAGGAGGGGATCGAACCCACCTCTTCTCAGTCATGCCTCGCGAGGTTGAGCGTACCCCGTTCCAGCCCTCAGACCAGAAATAAATTTCTTGGCAGAACCAGGAATTGAACCCAGGCAGCCAAGAACGCTAGTCGCTACGCAACGAAGCGGACTCTGGTAACAGAGTGAAGTTTACAACGAAATCAGTCACTTTTTGCTACGTGGTCACTTACAGCATTACATTTTCAATTTTAAAAGTAAACAAGGTAAGTGAGGTTTAGTTTTCATCATCTCTGTCTCCCACATTCGCAGTGTCATCTCAATGCAATATGGAATGACAGAGACGAGGATAAAACAGGACAGAGTAGAATTTCATTGGCGAAAATTTGATTACAAGAGGAGGTAGCAGCGGCCAGCCCAGATAAACCAAGTAGCAAGTAACGTTGGATTACACAAACATGCAGCACAGTATTCCTGTGTGATCTACGTCTGATAAGATGTGCTTCTTTCAAATATGTAGCAGAATGTATAAATTAAAATCGTTGTTGTTGCTATTGATTCATTTAGGGGCTTGGAAAGTGGCCGTAATGAACCCCATATGCATGGGAAGGTTTACAATATTTCTGATAACCTGTGTCTTTTGTGGTGTCTGTAGTAGAGTGTACTACTGTAAGTATTAAGGCATCAGATTGGGGTAGGTGATGTCTACCTTCGGGCACGTTTAATCACTAATCACGAATACGATGGGGAGCTGCAGCAAGTTCAGAGATCGGAGGTTCGAATGCCGGCACTGACATTATCTATATTGAGTATGTTTTTTTTTCGAGTGTTTCTATACTCCTTCCAGTAAAATGCCGGTATAGGACTTTATTACAAGTCCCGGGGAATTTGTACCATTCCCGACCCTAATAATCAACATTACACAGACTACTGCAGCCACCACAGAAACACAGGTTATCATAAAAATTCAACACATACACACACACGTACACGAAGCTGATGACCATAATATCCCAAGCCCCTCAGACGAATTAACAAGACCAATCTACTTCCAGACTTGATGCAGCGCTCCATTACTGTTTTACAGCGTGACTCATCGCATTCAGATAATCTGCAAAGCTAAAGGGAGTGATTTACTAAGTTATAGCATGGGGATAGTAGCTTTAAGGGACAAAACATCTAGGTCATCTGCTCCTAATAATATGGCTGAATACAATTTAATACAATTAACAACTGACGTACATGCTAAGAGAATAATGAAGAGACTTGGAAACAAGTACAACAATAAAAGCCAATAAGGGAAGAGAATGAGGAAAAGCCCACACTAAAGTCACTGGTAAAAAGGTGTGGAAAAAGGACCCAGATCAGTAATCAATCGGCCAGGCCGTGAGCCCTTGAAGGTGTAGCATTATCCAGGGTGCACCATTGTTGGTGGGGCTACACACACACTGAGACCGTTTAGTTGATGTCAACAACCACGATGACTCAACTAACGACACATAAATCGAATAAAAAGTACCGTGAGGATCAGGTGACCTTCCAAAAAGGCTAAAGCGGCACGAGAGTCCGTAGTCCACAGGGATCGTGGTACATGGTGACGATGGTCATAGACCGCCTAAGGAAAGGTTCACCTTAAAACTAGACTGAGAAAATAAACATCCAGACTCATGTAAAACACCGTGAAAATTTATTAAAATTCACAAGCCCCTAGCCTAGTTCGGAGGGTTATAATCGGCTAGTCCACAAGTTAATAAATAAACTAAGATAAAGAACAGGTCCCCTACCTGAGAAGTTACTGAAAACCCTCGCGAAAGATCTAACTCACAATGATAAAGCAACAACAGCAACGCTAGGAATATGGCACGACGCAAGTCCCTAGTTCAAGTTACAAGATCAAGCTAATATCTGAATTTACATTTAACAGGGTAGCAAAACAAATCTAGATTAGGATGGTACCATTTCGACATTTAAATTTAACATTAATTCAACTAGCTAAGTCCTATCAATTAACAAAATTTACGGCGATGACGTCCGTAAAAGAAAACAACTACATCCAAAAGCTAAGTGTACAGCCATGAAAAACAAACAATTTAATTATGCTTAATAACTATGTGCTAACAGCACACAATAAAGTAACATGTAGGGTTTAATACGCTTGACATCATAAATTAATAACGAAATAGACACAGTAGTTTTATTTAAAATTCCTGCCTACACCTTGGTTTACTCTTTGTGAACCATAGTCATCTAATGTGTATAGTTACGGTGACGAATGCGCAGTTGAGACCACGTCTGACATCGCATGGCCTGAGCTCCACAAGCTACGAACTCTAGATTCGCACATGCTTCAGGTCGCTACAAAAATGTCAACTGTCCTAGTCATTTCCTCACAAGGAAATTATCTTCAACTGCACGGCTATGTCAACAGTTCCAGAATGCAAAGAACAAAGTTAGATAGAAAGAATCGTTAGTTAGGCTTGTTTTACAACAATTATGCATTTTATTATTAGAATATCGGTTTATAGGTTTATCGTAGGTTTATGGCGAATAACATTGACAATAGCCTGGGCACGGAGTGTCTCCAACTGAGATCATACTCCACCAAAAAGCCTCGACTCAACAGTCGGAATATAATCAACGAGTATAACAACTCGGACACACAATAACACGGGTTACCAGCGGCGCTATGCTCGCGTTCAATAACTCTGGGATAGGCCTGTACAACAGTTACCTTCCAGTAACATCTGGTCAACGGGATCATCCCCGGACAAAGCATACAATAACATCCTGCTATAACAGGGTAGACTTCACCATCCTATAGAAAACCTTACATAACTGTACCTGTCATACGACAATACACGCAACAGAGCGTTAAACTAACAAAAACCGATCCATAAAACAAGTGATCAAATACAAGAGTGGAAACTGATTTCCATAAGCAAAATAGCAATGAAAGGAAAAGCGAATACAAATTGTACTCTGTCCTCGTCTATAGTAGTTTTGTCTCACAATGAAGCAGGCGTGCTCTAGGTCACTGGGTTACATAACCAGTTTATTCAAGGCCGGCGATTTAATCAATACAAAACCTGCACTTGGCCGGTTCATAAAAAACTTTACCATATGTTACGGATCTCTACAGAGTCCGTGTATCAAACGCACGCTATAAATCTGAGTATAGTAATACACTTCCGTCTTTCTACCAAAGACGTCTAAATGAAAGTAAACTTACAATAACTGAAGCTCTTTGCTTTAAAAATGCAACTCAGTAGTTGCTAGAACATCAAATAAAAACGTGTCTCACACGACACAAGAAAAATATGATAAATGTGGCACAGATTCACACACTAGATCTGCTTAATGATACGTTGGGAACCGCGTTCGATGCTAGGCAACGAAACATTCCTTCTAGTTGTTAGGTTCAAACATGACCAAGAATAGCTTCTGAGCTTATTCAAAATGAAATATAATGCATTTACAAACTGGTAGTTACTGTCGACTACCTAAATGATACGACCGTTCTAACGACAGTCAGGGGTGTAACAAAGGATGGCTGCGAAGAATGCAGTCAATTAATAACCAAGGCATCTGATTGCCATAACTACAGTCAGCAAAGACTTGAAAATTACCCCAAGTAGGGTTGAACAAAATAGCCTCAAAATGACTACGATCAGGTTCAGCATAAAGGTAGGCATTGACGTTCCACGACGTTCACCAAGCTGCACCAGGGCTGACCAAAATGTCTGACCCCAAGGGTGTCTCACTCTAAACTGAAATAAATGACATCTAACTAATCTAGTTACATCCCTACCTAAAAAAATGGCTGACACTGAGTGTGGTTGATTCACAAACTACATTAAAACTACTATACCACCAGAAACTAGAACAAAGAAGGGGTGTGACAAAAACTCACGAAATGGAGGAGCTCTCACTCAGCTCTCTATTCCACAACAAGGGTTGTACATAAACCTCTCTGGCTCTCTGGATCGGTATCCTCCTCATCAGGATTCCCATCTGGACTCCCCCAAAGACCAGGGTTCGATTTGTCCCTGTCGACATCTTCGTGGATATGCCTGGAAATGGCATTTTGGCTCCTTCCCTCTCGTTCATCGTTCTGGAAGTTCCACCATCATGCTGGTTCCTGTAGAAACGTCACCCCCCCCATACTGGGATGGTATTAGCCCATGGTGACTGCTTCAACCATGGTGAATAAAAGTCCAATCACGTGGGTAGCGAAATAAGTTGCGTGATTATGCATCCTCTCACTTCCAAAATTATAATGTCCGTCGTGACTATTATAGGCTTCAATTATAAGATACGACACAGCCTTAATCTTGCAGATGTGGATTAGCATGTGAGCTAATACTATTTTATAATGCTGCACGTGCTAGTGACGCTACTTTTGTATCACGCAGCATCCGTGAATTATACGACGTTTCAAAGATGAAATTTCCACTTTGGCAATTTAAATATCTCATACTATTATAATCACACTTATTCAGGATAATTGTAACACTATTACCTGTATATTTCCACTAGGCATCTGCCCTCCACATACGCGTGGGTAATATGTGATGTCACAGCAATGTTGTGCAATACACTATACTTGCCAATAATTATTTCCCAAGCTTCTTATTTAATTCACTGGACTTCATCGACAGTGAATATTAGTATTTGCTTGCTCGATGGCACCTTATAATCACTTTTAACGCTAAACAGCGGATATTCTTCTACGTCTCGTAGGACAAATGTAATTCCACGCCTACACAAGGCGGATTCTCAAGACGCAGTGCTCCGGTACTGGGTGTCTCTAGAAAGTAGGTCGTCAAAACGAAAACGTTGAGCGACTACTTACGTTCCTTTTTGCGTATCTGCAAGTTTATTACCTTACCTAAAGTAAAAATAAACATTCTCCAAAATGTTTTAATAATGCAGCATGACGAAATGGAATATTCTGAGTCTCGTAGGAAAGATAAAAATAATTAATAAGACCTCAGATAATAATTAGCAGTTTACACCAAAGTCAAAAGTGCGATTCACCGCTACTTCAAAGTATCGCGTGATCTCTCAGCTTCACGTGGCTTCCTGGGTGTGTTCAAAAGTACAACATCCCCTCATAAATGCTCTGTCATAAAAAAAAATATCACATGAACCATAGCTCAGCGGGTTCATCTGCCTCTCTGTCGTTTCAAATAAAATGTTGGGATAACATTTTTATTTGCTTTGAAATTCATTCAAGAGTGATATTTTTTTAGATTGGCTGCATTAAAGGTTCCAATGCGTTCTCCTGTCCTAATGTCTTCTATCACATAACTTCCATTGTTCAAAGGCTGTCGGATACGACTAGGGCCATAATACAAGGATAGAAATTTCCCATATATGCGGTCTATAGGACTAGAAATTCCGGGTCTCCTTATAAGGATAAGGTCTCCTTCTACTAGTGGTTCTCTAAACCTCTGGCGTCTAGTTCTTCTCAAGCGCTTGGCAGCTTGTCTGTCCATAGTCTCTCTTGCAGCTAAAAGTCTGCTGGCATGTGATGGTTGTAAACAAGGTGGATTTACAATCACACGATCCCATATTCTCAGCGGCATTTGGTTCAAATGCAAGACCATAGGTATTTGACCAGTGCTTTCATGTACTGTTGAATTAATACATTTTGCCATAATAACAAGGACTTCAGTCCATCGCCAGTGTTCTTCTTGACAATATAATCGACAGAATTTTGCGATAATAGACATCACGCATTCTGCTGGGTTGCTCTCTGGATGTCGAATAGATGATAAAACATGACCTATTTCAAGCTCATTCATGGCATTGGCAAATTCTGCTGAGGTGTACTGTGATCCGTGATCAGTCAACAAGAATTGTGGCTTTCCTGCCTCCGGTATCACTTGACGTCTAATCCTCTGAATAATCTGATGTGCAGTAGCTTTTTGAATCGGATGAAGCATCGTATATTTCGTGAACACATCCACCGTTACAACGATGTATCGATTCCCACGACGAGCCTTAGGTATTGGGCCATACAGGTCCTGTGCATACAACTCTCTAGGTTGAGTTGGTAGTATTGGTCTAGGTTGTTCCTTCAGCAAGTGTGACGTGTATTTGTTCCGCTGGCATGCGTCGCAAGCACGTAAACACTGTCTAACGGTGGCTCCTAACCCTTTCCATGTGAAAGACTCCTTGATAGTTGCAATGGTTTTGTCTGTTCCACCATGTCCAATGGATAAATGTACCATAAGAATAACAGATTCTTGGTATCTCCTAGGAATAACTGCACGCAGTTGAGTGTGGTCCTCGTCTACAAACTTGTATAAGACACGATGATAAATCAAATAATCATCTGCAACAGCAGCAATCCTTGCATAATGATCATCCTGTGGATCCATTCTTCGTTCTAGGAAACGGATAATGTGTCTGAGTTCCTCCTCACGTCGCTGTCCTTCAGGTAAATGACGAAATCGGCGAAGGTGTTCCTCGCATTCTCCCTCGATGTCTATGGCATTAACAGTAGCTTCAGGATTCCGGCTGAGGATGTCGGCCAACACATTCTCTCTGCCTGGTCGATAAACTATTTCCAAATCGAACTGTTGGAGAAACAGCGTCCAACGTGTGATCCTGTCGCTTGCCAGTCTTGTTCTCAAGATGAAGGTCAACGCATGATGATCGGTTCTCACAATAATCCTCTGACCTAACAGAAGTTTCTGCCAGTATTCAAGTGCGTAAACAATTGCAAGTGCTTCTATCTCGGTCGTGAAGTAGTGAGATTCATGTGCTCTTAAACGTCGGCTTAAGAAAGCGATGTAATGACGTTTCTTCTCATCATCTTCCTGCAGTAAAATGGCTCCTATACCAATGGCAGATGCATCAGTTTCTAGAATAAAGTTCCGAGAGTAATCTGGATATTCTAACTGAATTGAGTCCACAAGCATCTGTTTAGCTCTCCTGAAAGCTATCTCGCATTCATCATTCCAGTTCCACCTGCAGTTCTTTTTCAATAATCCTTGCAGTGGTGCAACAGTTTCGGAATACTTCTCACAATGAGCAGCAAAGAATTGGAGAATTCCTAAGAATTGTCTCACGTGTTTCACACGGGTTGGTGTTGGAAATGCAGCAACAGTTCTAATCTTTGCTGGATTCGGTCTATATCCTTCTCCATTGATTATGTGTCCTACGAATTTCACTTCTTCCTGAAAAAATCGACACTTGTCAAACTTGACCTTAAAATTTGCCTGTCGGAGATTCTCAAAAACAAGGCGCAATGTCTTTAAATGCTCTTCTTCTGTTCCCGAAGCTATGATTATGTCATCCACATAACATATTACTTTCTGCTTCACTTCATGAGTCAGCTTGGCATCAAGTGCTCTGATTAATGCGGCTCCGGCATTTTTCAATCCAAATGGTAGTTTTTGGAATACATAAGTAGTCTGATCAAACAAGAATCCAGTATATTTCTGAGTATGCTCAGATAATCTGATATGGTAATAAGACTGAACCAAGTCTAATGATGAAAATATCCTTTTTCCTTTGAACTTCCTGAGAATGTCCCTAATCTTGGGCGGTCTGTCGTGCTCAGGAGCTAGGCGTTCATTCAAGGCTCTGGCATCAAGACAAAGTCTCAAGCTTCCATCTACCTTAACCACAGGTATTATGGGATTCAAGAAAGGAGTCGGTGATTTCTTGATTGTACCTGCTGCTCCCATCTCATGGATCTTCTTAGCAGCTTCTTCGAGATGTTTCTCGGCAATCGGATAGATCCTTTTCTGGAATGGGGAATCGTCCAGTAATACAAGATCATACTCGTAGTCTAATATCTCACCAGGTGTGGTGTCGAATATATCTCTGTATTCGATCAGTATTGCCTCAAGATCCTCATGTGTGGGTGCTGATAACGATTCTGCCTCTTCGTCGGCATCTAGTGTCGCCTCAATTTCCTTGCCCTTTAATGCTTCGACTACGTCTACTTCGGATAGGAATTCCGGTTCTTCTTCAATTAGGCTCATCTGAATGGGTTCGTTCGGCTTGAACTCTACCGTATTCCGTCCCATGTCAATGATTCCATCATATTTTCTAATGAAGTCTGCGCCTAAAATGGCATCATGATGCAGGCCCTTCATTACGAGAAATTCGTGCAAGTACACGTGGCTAGAAATCTTCACAGTACACAAAATCTGGATTTTGCACGTTACGACGCGGTCAGGTATGACACCTCTGACGCTTATAGCTGAAATGGGCAACTCCGTCACCTCAGAGTTTGCTCTAAGTCTGGCATGGCAATCGGCGGAAATTACACTAATCATCGCTCCAGTATCGATGAGTATGACTACACTGACTTCATTCAAGGTGGCTAGAATCTTGGGTAGACGTGTTAATTCATAATTGTGGTTCGTCGTTCGTCGTTCGTCCAACAAGTCTTCTTGGATTGGCTCCCAGAGTAATATAGAGGCAGTTACTCGGTGCTCAACCAAACAAGAATCTATTGATTTTTCGGAGTTTTTTTTTCTGTCATGGCGAGAAGTACTGGGCTGGTTCTGCTCCGTCTCCTGCGCCGAATGTCTATTTTCCCTCGAAGTAGGGTTCCGTTCTCCCTCTTCTTGGATCTGCAATTCTCTCAATTGTTGGAGGTACTCACGGCTCTCCCGCGCTCTTCCTTTCCAATCCCTGTCTGGCTGGTATCTAGGGTCTCGATTTCTGTCGTAACCCCCACTATATCGATAGTCTCTACGGATACGTCCGTGTTGCTGATTTCTTCCTTCATTCCCTCGGCGGTTGTTTTCATGACGTCGGTTGTCGTCCGTCCTTCGGTCGAATCGCCGGTCCCAATGACTTCGCCGGTCATCATGTTGAATTCGAGTATACGGAGTGTTGTTCCATTCTCTCCTGTTATAACTGTAATTGTTATCACGTCGCCCAGAATCCTCTGTGGTTTGTGTTTGTTGTGGCGTCTGGCTCACTTTATCAACAGTCGTCAGATTCATATGTCTATCCTCACGCCTATCAGCCTTCTGCTGACGGTGTGTAGGAAACTGTTCTGTGTTAGCGTCCAACCTTCGCAGTATCTGGTCACACTGCTGGAAAGTGGATGCCCCTGCAGCGATTAACACACGTTGTACATCCGCAGGGTACTGCCAAACAATTGTGTTCACCAAATCTTGTTCGGACAATGGAGGCTGAAGACAACGGAGCTTCGCGAGCTGTATTGCGAAGTAATTCGCATAACGAGTAGGTGTATTGGAACTGTACCTTCGAGTGTACATCTCAGCTCGGATGCTCTGCTGGATGTCGCTCGACCAATATGTTCTTAATAACGCTTCCTTAAAGTCTTGGTAACCTGTGAATGAGTATCGGAATGCTCTGAACCAGGTACCGGCTTGTCCCTCAAGCAGTCGCTCTATAACTCTTAGTTCCCTCTCTGGAGTTACCATAGTATCACGTAAGTAGCTTTCGACATTTGCTAGGAATTCCACTGGAGTAACACCGCTCCCAGTTCCCGAGAAGCGAGCTGGTTGCTCCTCTCTTGAACGAATTATGGTGACATTTCCCTGCGTATTCGCGGGTCTGAAAGTATTTTGCATGTAACTCTGCGTAGGAGTGTTAGTCTCATGACTAATTCGATTAGATGCTGGTTGAAACGGGTGAGCGTTAAAGTTCAAGGTCTGACCTTGCGCTAAATTAGTGAATTGTGACGGTTGCGGTTCCATAGGCGCGCTGGGTTGGAAATGGGTAGGCATCATTCCTCCTGATTGAGATATAGGCGTTTCCTGAGATTCTCCCATCTGTGGGTGTACGTGTCTCTCTCTTGGAGTCGTCTCGAGTCTGTCCAGGCGTCTTTCTATTACTTCAAGACCTGGGATGGTTCTGGCTGCGACTTTGTTGCCTAAGTCGTTCAATTGCAGCACGATCCTGTCAACCTTTCCCTTGAGGTTTGTGTCTACCTCACGTATGGCCGTCCTAAGGTTATAACTGAGGTCTAACCTCTCGGTCACCGCGACTTCCTCAAATCTCTTTTGTAAGGAATCGATATCTCCTTCAACTCTGGACATATTTTCTTGGATTTTACCCACATCGTCTCTAACCTCGGCTACCTTAGCCTCGACTGTAGCTTCGTGTTCGTTGAGGTCACCTCTCAATAACATGAGGTCAATTTTGTGTTCCTCATGATGAACATCAACTGTCTCACGTAGACTGGCTACGGTTTCCGTCAATTCAGAAATGTTTCTCCTGTTGGTGTTAAGTTCCTCTTTAATCTCCATCATGCCATCAACGATAGTCTTCACGTTGTTATTAACGGCATTGGCAGCTCCTCTCATCAAGATTAAACCAACGTTCATGGTTGCCATGTCCTTCTTCACATTTCCGATAAATCCCTCGACGTGATCTAGTCGAGTCCCGAATTCTTCCCTGGTATGTTCCAGATCTGCTCTCATGTCAATCTGGACTTTATTCAAGGTTGTCTGAATTTGAGCTGTGTGCTCCTCCAATCGGTTTTGCACCTCCTCCCTAGCTCTATTCATCTGGTTGGTTAAGCAATCTACGCGCTGGTTAGCCTCCTGATGGTGTCGTATGACATCAACCCTAACAGCTGCTAAACCTGTCGTCAGATCATTTCTCGCTTCGATCCTATATGTGTCCATGTCTGCCCTGACTTGAGTTAAATCAGCCCTAACATTATTTACAGAGTGAGTGTTAATCTCTAAGTCCTGTCTTACATTGTTTATAGACTGAGTGTTAATCTCTAAGTCCTGTCTTACATTGTTCATAGACTGAGTGTTAATCTCTAAGTCCTGTCTTACATTGTTGACTTCCTGTCTAACCTGGTCCACATGACCACTGACAGTATTTACAGCCTGAGTATTCTGACCTAAGTCAGCAGTAATCTGTTGAAGATTGGCATTCACACCTGCCATCATCTCTCCAAACACACGACGAATAGTTTCCTCATCCATAGATAAGAAATATATGAGAAAGTGAGGGATCAATTTCTACTGGAACTTACAGCTATGATTAGTTACTTGGTGGTATAAAGCTTGCTTCATTTATATAAATATCACGAGTACAGCTGGAGTATGCAAACTAAGTGCTTCTACATTTACAAAGACAACGGTGAGCAAAGCAAAGTATTACATTTACTTAGGATGAGGCATCATCAAAGAAAATCCTATCCTTCATTTATTCAACACTAAAACCTCACCCCATGGACTTCTATCAAACATGAATGCCATGCGGTCAATTGATCTGCAGTACGACTTTCTAAGTTCGTCCCAGTCCTGTCAATTTACCATTAATCAACATTAAGATCCTCAAAAAAAAATAACATGGTACTGAGGGTCACCACGTTAACGTCGGCACATGAGTTGGGCGCCATTTTATGAGACCGTTTAGTTGATGTCAACAACCACGATGACTCAACTAACGACACATAAATCGAATAAAAAGTACCGTGAGGATCAGGTTACCTTCCAAAAAGGCTAAAGCGGCACGAGAGTCCGTAGTCCACAGGGATCGTGGTACATGGTGACGATGGTCATAGACCGCCTAAGGAAAGGTTCACCTTAAAACTAGACTGAGAAAATAAACATCCAGACTCATGTAAAACACCGTGAAAATTTATTAAAATTCACAAGCCCCTAGCCTAGTTCGGAGGGTTATAATCGGCTAGTCCACAAGTTAATAAATAAACTAAGATAAAGAACAGGTCCCCTACCTGAGAAGTTACTGAAAACCCTCGCGAAAGATCTAACTCACAATGATAAAGCAACAACAGCAACGCTAGGAATATGGCACGACGCAAGTCCCTAGTTCAAGTTACAAGATCAAGCTAATATCTGAATTTACATTTAACAGGGTAGCAAAACAAATCTAGGTTAGGATGGTACCATTTCGACATTTAAATTTAACATTAATTCAACTAGCTAAGTCCTATCAATTAACAAAATTTACGGCGATGACGTCCGTAAAAGAAAACAATTACATCCAAAAGCTAAGTGTACAGCCATGAAAAACAAACAATTTAATTATGCTTAATAACTATGTGCTAACAGCACACAATAAAGTAACATGTAGGGTTTAATACACTTGACATCATAAATTAATAACGAAATAGACACAGTAGTTTTATTAAAAATTCCTGCCTACACCTTGGTTTACTCTTTGTAAACCATAGTCATCTAATGTGTATAGTTACGGTGACGAATGCGCAGTTGAGACCACGTCTGACATCGCATGGCCTGAGCTCCACAAGCTACGAACTCTAGATTCGCACATGCTTCAGGTCGCTACAAAAATGTCAACTGTCCTAGTCATTTCCTCACAAGGAAATTATCTTCAACTGCACGGCTATGTCAACAGTTCCAGAATGCAAAGAACAAAGTTAGATAGAAAGAATCGTTAGTTAGGCTTGTTTTACAACAATTATGCATTTTATTATTAGAATGTCGGTTTATAGGTTTATCGTAGGTTTATGGCGAATAACATTGACAATAGCCTGGGCACGGAGTGTCTCCAACTGAGATCATACTCCACCAAAAAGCCTCGACTCAACAGTCGGAATATAATCAACGAGTATAACAACTCGGACACACAATAACACGGGTTACCAGCGGCGCTAAGCTCGCGTTCAATAACTCTGGGATAGGCCTGTACAACAGTTACCTTCCAGTAACATCTGGTCAACGGGATCATCCCCGGACAAAGCATACAATAACATCCTGCTATAACAGGGTAGACTTCACCATCCTATAGAAAACCTTACATAACTGTACCTGTCATACGACAATACACGCAACAGAGCGTTAAACTAACAAAAACCGATCCATAAAACAAGTGATCAAATACAAGAGTGGAAACTGATTTCCATAAGCAAAATAGCAATGAAAGGAAAAGCGAATACAAATTGTACTCTGTCCTCGTCTATAGTAGTTTTGTCTCACAATGAAGCAGGCGTGCTCTAGGTCACTGGGTTACATAACCAGTTTATTCAAGGCCGGCGATTTAATCAATACAAAACCTGCACTTGGCCGGTTCATAAAAAACTTTACCATATGTTACGGATCTCTACAGAGTCCGTGTATCAAACGCACGCTATAAATCTGAGTATAGTAATACACTTCCGTCTTTCTACCAAAGACGTCTAAATGAAAGTAAACTTACAATAACTGAAGCTCTTTGCTTTAAAAATGCAACTCAGTAGTTGCTAGAACATCAAATAAAAACGTGTCTCACACGACACAAGAAAAATATGATAAATGTGGCACAGATTCACACACTAGATCTGCTTAATGATACGTTGGGAACCGCGTTCGATGCTAGGCAACGAAACATTCCTTCTAGTTGTTAGGTTCAAACATGACCAAGAATAGCTTCTGAGCTTATTCAAAATGAAATATAATGCATTTACAAACTGGTAGTTACTGTCGACTACCTAAATGATACGACCGTTCTAACGACAGTCAGGGGTGTAACAAAGGATGGCTGCGAAGAATGCAGTCAATTAATAACCAAGGCATCTGATTGCCATAACTACAGTCAGCAAAGACTTGAAAATTACCCCAAATAGGGTTGAACAAAATAGCCTCAAAATGACTACGATCAGGTTCAGCAAAAAGGTAGGCATTGACGTTCCACGACGTTCACCAAGCTGCACCAGGGCTGACCAAAATGTCTGACCCCAAGGGTGTCTCACTCTAAACTGAAATAAATGACATCTAACTAATCTAGTTACATCCCTACCTAAAAAAATGGCTGACACTGAGTGTGGTTGATTCACAAACTACATTAAAACTACTATACCACCAGAAACTAGAACAAAGAAGGGGTGTGACAAAAACTCACGAAATGGAGGAGCTCTCACTCAGCTCTCTATTCCACAACAAGGGTTGTACATAAACCCCTCTGGCTCTCTGGATCGGTATCCTCCTCATCAGGATTCCCATCTGGACTCCCCCAAAGACCAGGGTTCGATTTGTCCCTGTCGACATCTTCGTGGATATGCCTGGAAATGGCATTTTGGCTCCTTCCCTCTCGTTCATCGTTCTGGAAGTTCCACCATCATGCTGGTTCCTGTAGAAACGTCACCCCCCCCCCCATACTGGGATGGTATTAGCCCATGGTGACTGCTTCAACCATGGTGAATAAAAGTCCAATCACGTGGGTAGCGAAATAAGTTGCGTGATTATTCATCCTCTCACTTCCAAAATTATAATGTCCGTCGTGACTATTATAGGCTTCAATTATAAGATACGACACAGCCTTAATCTTGCAGATGTGGATTAGCATGTGAGCTAATACTATTTTATAATGCTGCACGTGCTAGTGACGCTACTTTTGTATCACGCAGCATCCGTGAATTATACGACGTTTCAAAGATGAAATTTCCACTTTGGCAATTTAAATATCTCATACTATTATAATCACACTTATTCAGGATAATTGTAACACTATTACCTGTATATTTCCACTAGGCATCTGCCCTCCACATACGCGTGGGTAATATGTGATGTCACAGCAATGTTGTGCAATACACTATACTTGCCAATAATTATTTCCCAAGCTTCTTATTTAATTCACTGGACTTCATCGACAGTGAATATTAGTATTTGCTTGCTCGATGGCACCTTATAATCACTTTTAACGCTAAACAGCGGATATTCTTCTACGTCTCGTAGGACAAATGTAATTCCACGCCTACACAAGGCGGATTCTCAAGACGCAGTGCTCCGGTACTGGGTGTCTCTAGAAAGTAGGTCGTCAAAACGAAAACGTTGAGCGACTACTTACGTTCCTTTTTGCGTATCTGCAAGGGTATTACCTTACCTAAAGTAAAAATAAACATTCTCCAAAATGTTTTAATAAT
Organism: Meconema thalassinum; assembly: GCA_946902985.2. Classification (NCBI taxonomy): domain Eukaryota; kingdom Metazoa; phylum Arthropoda; class Insecta; order Orthoptera; family Tettigoniidae; genus Meconema; species Meconema thalassinum. The sequence continues at coordinate 379,713,794 of OX336389.2, read as the reverse complement.
GCAGCATGACGAAATGGAATATTCTGAGTCTCGTAGGAAAGATAAAAATAATTAATAAGACCTCAGATAATAATTAGCAGTTTACACCAAAGTCAAAAGTGCGATTCACCGCTACTTCAAAGTATCGCGTGATCTCTCAGCTTCACGTGGCTTCCTGGGTGTGTTCAAAAGTACAACATCCCCTCATAAATGCTCTGTCATAAAAAAAAATATCACATGAACCATAGCTCAGCGGGTTCAACACATTACCCTTAAGAGCCTCACACAGAAGGCTGGGGATTCTGTGAAAGTAACGAAGAGGTCTGATCCCTTGAAGAATGAGTGTTTCAGAAAATTAATAACGAGGGCCAATTAATGTGAGGATATGAAAGGCACCATAGACCTTTGATATCCCAATACCATCGAATTTCGAAGAGAACAAGAGTTCATCTAGGAAGGTTGACAAGAAAGCTGACAGAGAGGAGCCCGGCACAAGTAAGCGGAAGCAAGGATGGTGGTCACCAACTCACATTCCAGTAGTTGTGTATCTCTGGGGGATGTTTTATGAACGAGATATATTTTCTTTCAATTACTCTATTTCCGATATATTAACGGCTGTTGCAAATAGTTGCCACTTCTGCAGAATGATTGCGTCCCTTTGTGCGTAAATAACGACAAAGAGATAATTAACTACATATTTTGTATGAACATACAGAGAACAGACAAGCAAGCGACATTGACAGCCCAGTGTTCACACACTCATTCTAAATCTCAAATATCGCCCTGAGGCGTTGAATCATGCACCATGACTATAGGCAACTCCAGATATCGCTGGTTCACATCCTGCCACTGGCAGTTAACATGGCGAGTGCGCCTTATCCCTGGGTTGTCCCACTCTGCATACAAAAGGCGGGATAATATCTTGTGTCGAGACCCAGAGTATCTACCACTATCCCCGATACTATTAATTGTAGTCAAAGACATCATAAAAACTCAGGTTAACAGACAAACTGACCACACACGAAATATATGGGGCTGATGATCAAGAATTTCTGAGTTCTTAAGGGACTAAATACACCAAGGAATCATCAGAAATAACGTTTTCTTTTGTAGACCTCGCGTGAAAGGATACACGCACGCGAATGGTTAAGGTTTCACCTCGTGGTGTAGTGACTATCATTCTTGGCTGTCAACCCGGAGGTCTGGGTTCAATTCCCGGTTCTGCCAAGAAATGTATTCTTTTGTTTGAGGGTTGGAACTGGGTTCACTTAGTCTTGTGAGGCTAAAATGAGAAGCGGTGGGTTCGATTCACTGTCGGCCATCTAAGAAGTAGTCTTCCGTGGTTTTCCACTTCTACTCCGGGTAAATGTAGGGATGGTTCCTAACCTAAGGCCATGGCCACCTCGTTCCCAATCCTCACCTTCATTACACTTACACACACTAATACAGCCATCACAATAACACTGGTTATCGGACAAAATTTCATCCACACAAACCGCCCAGTACACGGAGCTAAATAACCACTAAGTCCAAGCCCTCAATTGAAATAACAACAAGAAGAGTTTCTGTGAGAAGGCGTATGAAGTCATTGTGCAACACTACACAGACGAATATTGTATGTTGATATTGTTATTTTTGTTGCTGATCCTTTTAGGGACTTTAGGACATCGTGGTCAGGTATCTTTGTGTACATGGGTGTGTGTAGAATTTGTCTGATGACCTGTGTCGCTGTAATGTCTCTACTAGTGTGTGGAAATAGTATGTTGAACTGATGGTTGCGATTTCCATTGTAGGAAGAATTATATTGCATGACCTAATTGGATGATTCAATTAAAATTTGCCAGAATTCCTTACATATACACTCCTATACATTCTCAAGGACGAACCTAAATAGGATACATGTAATGGCAAACTGAAGAAGAAGTCAAAAATCGTGCAAACAATTTTCTACTTCAAGGAACTAAAATCTAAGGTTTTGTACCGGGTCATCATTTTATTTCCCGCATGTACACGCCGCTAGGCCGGTGAAGGTGGCCTTGGCAGATGCGGCCGTTAGGCCGGTCAAGGTGGCCATGGCGTTCTCCCCGCAATGAACACGTGCGCTGCGGTCGGCAATATTGCAATAAGCTGTCAGTATCTCCGGCGTATTCAAGCTTGTGAAGTGCTAGTTGATTTGACCTAACATACAGTGCAGTCTCGGGGCAATTTTACAGTTTATGTGTTGCCTTAAAGTGATGTTTTCTATACAACAACGTGTATTCATTGTGCTTTGTTATGCGAAGTGATGTTTTCTATAGAACAACGTGTATTCATTGTGCTTTCTTATGCGAAGTATTCTTCTGTTAGAGAGTGCCGTTTTCGATTTATTATTATCCCGCCATATCACCCGATTTAAATCCATGTGATTATTACCTCTGGGGAATGCTGAAAGGAAAGGTATATGCAAACAATCCTCACACAAGTGAGGAGTTAAAAGAAAATATTCGCCAAGTTATAACGAACGTCACCCAGGAAGAAATTCGCCGTGTGTCTAGAAACTTGTTTACGAGGTACCAGGCATGCTTGCGAGCTGACGGACAACACTTTGAACATTTCTTGTAAAACCAGGTAAGTTTGTAGATAATTATTTTCACTAGAAATTGCTATTAAATGACTGTATGTTGACGCGAAGTAGTGGGGGAGAAGTCGCGCACTTTTTACCGGCCAACGAGCGGGTGTCAGCGCGAGAGCTTGCCGCGCCGTGATCGGTATCGGATGCGAGACTTAAATTGATGACCCTGTATATATGTAGCTGTTTATGTCACGGTGGTTCATCATCTAGAATAAAACTTCTGTTTTCTTGAGCTGTAAAAGTCATCCATCTTTGCTCTACTTTTGAGGACACTGAGTATTTGGAAAATAAGACAATAAAATTTTGAAAAGCTAATAAAAACCAATCACATCAAACAAAACGTTTTGTTATTCTTAGCTTACAAATTGCCCAAGGAATATGTGCACACGGGCTAAAATTCTACAAAATCCTTCAAATAATTGCAGAAATATTAAATATATTATGAAATGTGTGTTCGGTAGCGTTTGAAGTCCCTTAAAATTAAAAGCAATAACAACTCCCAAACAGCATTGAAAGTGAGCTCACTCGACAGTACACTGAACAGACAGATAAACTCTAGGCTGTCGCCGCTGAGGTCCGAGATGAATTCTCAGCTTTGCCAATATATTTTATTTCTGGTTCGAGGGCTGGAACGGGATATACTGAGCCTCCTGAGGCAAACCTGAGAAGAGGTGGGTTCGATTCCCATCTCATTCGTGAGGTGGTTTTTCGTGGTTTCTTTACTTCTACTTCAGGCGAATGCCGGGATGGTTCCTAACTATAGGCCATCCTTCCTAATTCTCACCTGAATTACAAGTACACACATTCATACAGCCACCACAATATCACGGGTTGTCAAAATAAAATTTCAAACACACACAATTAGCCAACATTCAAATGACCACGATGTCCAATCTCCTTCAAATGAAACAACGGCAAGAGGAACGACAACTGAACAATCTCAGCAGCATTGTACGCAAGACGGTCTCTAGAAGCCATGACGGAGTATGTGGTGACTGATAATAATGTAAACTCTTAGACTCTGACAAGAACTCCAGCAAAGGAAAGCACCCAGGCACGGGTGAGTGTATTTTTTATTTTTTTCAAGATTGGTCTGATGATGGAATGTCTTATATCAAACCACATAAAAAAGTAAAGTGTGTTAATGATTCACGATTCTATCCAACATTGATGAACTTCTGTCTCCACAATATAACGAAAAATTGATTGTTTTACTCAGTTAACGAATACAGCACTTCCCATCAGGTGTTTACAGAAAAAGTTGTTAGTTCATTCATAGGGGCTTGAGACATCTTTGTAATCAGCCCCATGTAGTTGGGTGTGCATTGAACTTGTCTGATATTAAAACCTGTAATTAATTATGAAATGACTTGATTAGTGTAACTGTTTTTGGGTCAGGGTTGAGGTAGGTATCCCAGGACTTGAGGTAAGGTACTATCGTGGCATTCGCCTGGAGCTGGCTGTTCCAGCCGAGCAGCTCGCTCGTGTGGAGTGGAGTACTCGCCGCCTTCCGTGAGTAAACCTGCAACATGCAATACAGCTCTGCTGTGGGGGGCTGATATCACTGCGCGGTGGATACATCAAGACTGCCTGTAAGCGCATTGACTTGTGTTATGACCTTCGCCCAGTGACGTATTGGCTATCACCCTCAGTCCCTCTCCAACTGTGCTCCGAGCAACACTGCTGAGTACTCGCGTGTACGCATACTCGAACTCATAGATTTGGAACAGCCTGGCCTGGAGTGTCGGTGCTGGGATTTGAACCTCCGTTCTCCAGACTTACTGCAGCTGCCCTCTCGGTCATGGTGCATTATTTAATGACCACATCTACGCCTTGGGGTATACACAAAAATAAGATAACTTTACCTTACAATTCACTTTGTCTTCACGCCAACCTCATAAAAGGATCACAATATTGTAATCAGTGCGGGCATCACATACCTGAAAACAAAGAAAATCCACTATGAATAACACACAACGACAATATATTGTATACAATCTACGAGAATTTTGTATCTACTAGGGATATGGGAACGTAATCCTAGCCATAACTACCCATAGAACAGTGATGTTCAGTAACACGTTTACTGTGTCTGCTTGTCGAGAGTGGACTCAGACTCCCGAGAATATCAGAGCTAATTTAAGGCAGTTGTGTAGGAATTCCTGCGCAAAATAATCTGAGTGCTTTTCTCTACGGCTGCCATATAAACAATACGCGACCTGTATGTCAAACTTTCAGTTCTTTTGAAACTCGCAGACAACCATTGGATTCACTATAAAAGTGATTCGTTTCGTAAACAAAATAATATTTCGTGTTTTGTCTCTTCTTTACGTTATTGGTTTTCAATCAATTTCTTATGTAGATATTTCCATGACTTCATTATTTGAATGACAATATAATTAAGTTATTAGTTATAGTCTGTTGGTTAACTAATTACAATTGACCTATTTTATGATTAGCAAATCCTTACCTTTCATCTCTATATTTACTTTAGAATGCTTGCCGTTTTTCGCCACCCACAATAGCTTACCAGGGCTGGTGAGTCACCAGAAATGTCTTCTGTCCCTTCCTGAAATAACAGATTAAATAACGATTTTTCCTAATCATGTAACAGGTACGTAGAAGTACACTGAAGAAAATGGAAATTGCAACACCATGAAGGCATTGGTCGTTTATGTTGATTTTCAAGATATGGAACGATGCTATGTAGGTATGTAAACGATCAAAGTTTCAGACCCATTGGATTGTTGCTACAGGTCTCCCCACGTGATTGGTCGCGGAGGAATCAACTCCAGTATACGGACTCTGGTGTAGTGTAGTTGACTTGCAGTCTGTGCAGTGTTCCCCGTCAAACATGCCTCGACGACAGAGAAGAGCGCGCTATCAACAACTGTCGCCGTTTGAGAGGGCTCGGATAATTGGGCTGTGTGAGGCTGGATTATCGCTTAGGACTGTCGCTGCACGTGTTGGCCGACAGGCATCTACGGTACAACGTGTATGGCAGCAGTGGTCAAACGAAGGTACCCACACTTGTAGACCTGGCACAGGCCCAGCGTGACAGACAACAGCGAGAGAGGATCGCCGCATCCTTCGGATGGCCCGGATGAAGCCCCATGCAACTGCAGCGCAAATTCGAGCAGCTGCGGCACCCCACGTTACACAACAAACAGTTGGTAATCGCCTGCGTGCAGCTGGCTAATGATCCCGTGTCCCCGCAGAAGGTGTTCCATTGACCCCACAACAGCGATGTGTAAGGCTGGCCTGGTGTCGAGAACGATCGACGTGGGTCGACGAATGGCATAGGGTCGTCTTTAGTGATGAATCGCGCTTCTGTCTTGCCCGCAGTGATCGCCGGAATCGTGTGCGCCGACGTACCGGGGAGAGGGGCCGCCCAGACCTTATTGTCGAGAGGCAAACACGGCCAACACCAAGCATTATGGTCTGGGGAGCTATTGGCTTTAAAGTGAAATCACAATTAGTGCTTGTTGAGGGTACTATGACTGCTCGACAGTACGTTGATAGGGTACTAAATCCAGTGGTTGTCCCTATTGTACAGCCCCCCAGGGTTCTGCATCCCCTGGAGGACATCCCCCCATCATCTATTTAAATCACCCTTAACTGGCAAATCTTGTAAGACCAGAACATATCTATTAACACCGCAATGGCAGCTAGCCAGTATGGAAAGCTTAACCAATTATTGCATCACTACCACAAACAGCGACACACAAATTAACTAGGTCGTCTAGGCAGCAGTATGCTGACAGAACAACGCCGAAAGCTATAAAAGGGAACCTTATGTAGGACAAACTCTCTCTCCATTACCAGTCCTACAGTGCATCGGCCGCAGGCTATCGACGTTATCATCAGAGGTGAGTCAGACGTGTTCAGATCTCCTGTATTTGTAACCTTACCCACAGATTGTACTTTTACATTGTGACCATTATTACATTCCCTGAAAGGGACTCATAATTCAACATCACAGACCAATAAACACTTGGTCAACACACTACACCCGTCTTACTATTTATACGCCTCTTTACATCCCAACGCCCTTCCTTATTCCCGTCACGGCTAGACGTGACATACGGTAGCCCAACAGTGCTAACTCAGGTATCATTGTATTTCTCGCGGCGGCTCGACTGCTAAGACCAGCGAGCGCCACATAGCTGACACGAGCACGTTCAGTTATATAACCAGCCAGTCAGCTGGAAGACCAGCGCGTTGACCTATACGCCAAACTCCATCCCCTAAGATACATCTACATCCCTTATAGGAACGCCCCCTAGTTCCTAACACTAAACAACACTCTACACTGGTCAGCTTACCCTGCTGAGGGAAGCTACCCCCTTTTAGGCACTGCTTTATAAATTAACACAATAACTCTTCCGTTTAGATCCTACCACCCCCAATAAAGGGATCTAAAACACTGGTGGAGGCGGGGTACTACGCACAGTAAAATAGGACTCAAACAACGAGCCCTCGTAGTTGAAACGACCCCTTACGCACCGCATATAGCCAAGCGAGACTGAGAAAAAAAAAATTTGACCTCATATTACGTCACACATTTTTTTTTATATATATAGGAGTTTGTATTATTACACCAACCCCCATTCGCCCCATAGAGTAAACTCGGTGGAAATTAAATGTCCACATTTAAAACTACACTAAGAGACTTTGCACACCATTTGTCGGCTAGTACGACTCCACTCCTGCCGAAGCTAAAAATTAAGAACGGTGACTTAATAACTGACCAGACTGCAGTACAACTTCTCAGGGACCTTGAATTCAAAACATCACAGATCCGTGCTCAACACCCTACCGCCGCAGCACAAGTTATACATTTTACACGGTCCCAGGCCAGTGAACACACACAAGAGTCACCAGTATCCAACGCTAGTGAAGTAGATTGCCTGCCAACACTCCATCCCCTATTGTTGCAGCAACTGCAGATCACAGAGCAGAAAACTAATAATCTGCTCGAGCGCATTACAGAATTACTAGAGACAGACACTGTCAAGTCAAACAATCATACGACAGAAGTAGTTCTTGACATCCACACTATTCTGGAAACTGTAAAACAGGATTTAGACAGGACCGTACACATAGTCAAATCCACACAGTACGACAACACACCGTCACTCAGTACAGACATATCAGGTGACGAGCCACCTGGTAACATAACACAGGCGTCGTACACGGGAAGCGAGGCTAATTCCCCTCTAAATAGCCCAAACACCTCGGCACACGACAGCGGTGCGAACGGCACAAACAGACCAGAATCACTACACAGCCAACAAGAGACAGCCGAGAACGAAATGAACAGACACACTGAGTACCCCATGATCCACCCCACAAAGTTCACGGGGGAAGGCCAGGATCCCGAGGAATACCTCAAGGCCTTCAATAGAACGGCCCGGATCAATGGTTGGAGCGAGGAAGTTAGGAAACGGCTCCTTCCTGCTTACCTCACAAAGGCGGCCATGACATGGTATGAGCTCCATGAGGACACACTAGAAGCTGCCACATGGGAGGAAACCGCTTTACTCTTGAAGGAGGAGTTCCAGCTCATACCAGACGATGACGATCTCTATGACCAGATTAGACAGAGGTCACAGGGACCTAAAGAGAGCGCCCAGGCATACATCAATGTAAAATTGATAATGTGCGAAAAGTACAATGCAGCCATGACAAACAAACAGAAAGTCAAGCTGTTAATGCAGGGCCTCAGACCAGCCATAGTGGAAAAGCTATGCATAATGAACAACCCCACGGTCCAACATATGTTAAATAACATAAAGACCATAGAGGAGGGAAGAAAGATCACGGAAAAGGCTACGGAAAAAGCCGTGGATCTGCACTTCCAAACTCAAAAAGACGACACCAATAATAAAATGGACGAATTGGTGGACAGAATGGAGAAACTGACAATAGCTGCCATCCAAGCGGGCGGGAGACCGCTAAGGGATGAGCACGCAGACAAACAAGAACACTATTATACTGAGAGGGACAAGGGGTACACAGAGAGGAGACGCTACGGGAGGGAGGAAAATTACTACCCTCCACAGCGGCCAACAACACCTCCCCCACAGGATAGGCCACACTACCCTCCTCGGTATTCACCGATATCATACACGGACACAGAGCCGACATACCCCTCACGCCGTTCACAATCCCCGTACACACAGGAGTACTACCCTGAGGAGTACGACCACGACATCCCCCGACGAAACAGCCCGCCACCAAATAGACGGTCATACGCTGCCCCACAATACAGGGCAGACAGGGAGTACCGGGAAAACTCGCCCCCACGCAGGCAAAACTATACATCCCCACAGTACAGGGGAAATGGGGACAGGCGAGGAAACCCAACCCCGACCAGACAGGGGTATGCAGCTGCCCAGTATAGGGAAAAGGGGAATCGACGGGAAAACCCGCCCCAGCAGCAGCAGACATACACCCCACCCTGGCGGGGACAGGACAACAGACCACCGGGCAATAACCGACAGGGAAGGAAACCCAATAGAGAGCGGGACAATATAGATAAGTATGCAAAGGGCCCAGAACACTATCCCCTTCCCGACGAATACCCGAGGGAGTTCAGGGATGAGGCACCCCGCCGGACAGACAGGGGGGCAATACTCCCTACACCTAGCCACACACAGCAGGCGGGGAGCTGGCGCAGCCACCCCGAGGGGGGGCGCACATACATTACGGGCAGGCGTACACCTACGTTCCAAAAAAACGCCTAGACGGGGAGGTTCGGCCAGCTGATGAAGCGGCTGAGGTTCCTCCCCCAACACAACACAAGAAAGGCCCTTCCCCCAAGCAAACTCGCAAGAGTAAGGGGAAGAAGCAGCCAGCTAAAGCTAAGGCTGACGATCCGCCCCCGGACCGTTTCCAAACACACCCCGTGCAAGGAGACGGCAACTGTCTGTTTAGAGCCATGAGCTTCCTAATCCGGAATACCGAGGACTATCATGGGGACTACAGACATAAAACGGTCAAACATATCCTGGCCAACTGGAAAGAGTACCGGGACTTTGTGTCGGACGAGCGGGAAAACCCATTCCAGACCGGGGCGGATTACCGAAAATACATGGGTAAGGACGGCACCTATGGCAGTGCCGTAGAGGTGACCGCTCTCGGCAAGGTGCTGAAAGCCAACATCCATGTATACACTGATGTGCACTCGCCTCCGCTATTCTCAACTGCGGGATTCGATAGGGACCTACATGTACTTTTTACAGGAAACCCTAAGGCGGGACATTACACACCCCTCACAATCATAAGCAAACAGCCTGAGAACACGCCCACACCCTCCAAACAGAAAACCCTACCCCCTTCACCACAACACAGGGTGGGAATTGACCACACACAGGCGCATGACGCGAGCTCGCTCGGCATGGGGAAGCCAGCAACAGGAGTCGAACTCGCGACCGCCTGGAACAAAAGACGGGGAAACAAGGGCAAGCTCAGGGGCACGTTCGCAGACACACCTTCCCGAGAGGAAGAAACCAACAACAACAACAACACAACCACACAAAGGCTGGGAACGATTAATACATTAAACGTTCGCCAGCAGACTCCTAGTCTAACAGCAAGACCGGTTAAAAGAGCTGGCAATGTACTTGGCGAACGCACTTTGCTGACCGGGGCAAAGTATTCAGGACAGGAAGTCAGCCGAGAGGCGAAGCGTGCCAGGTACGATAAGCGGACAGCTCCGTGCCTTCCCAGCACAAATGTCACTCCGGCAACAACAACAACAACAACATATACCCTACACAATACATCGGTGCAGGGCAATGGATTTCAGGTATCGGCCCTCACGATACACGCCAACATAAATGGCCACAGAGTGCAGGCCCTAATTGATACTGGGGCAGCCGTAAGTTGTGTTAATAGACGACACGTTGCCGAGGCTCAAATACACGATGTCACGGGAGACATCCGGCTGGTAGCGGCCAATGCTCAGACGCTAGAAAACGTGGGGGTGGCAAACATACATATTAGGATAGACCATTTTGCCACAACGCACCCCATGTTCGTTATCGAACACCTTTCTGCGTCAGCCATAATTGGCATGGATTTTCTCGCTAGATATGATGTGCCCGTTTAGATCGGAGTCCGCACGACCACATATGCATTTTACCAATAATCAGTCAGCACGAGAGTCAAAATATCCCGGAGCGCCAGATGGGTTAAAGCAAATCGCAAAAACGACATCAAATTTAAAAAATGCTTTGCTGATTTTTGGCTCAATGCAACAATAAGGATAGAAGGAGATTTAATTGGGTGAAACACATCTGGTAAAATTATCTCAGTTTATTTTGAAGTTAAAATCTGACTGCAAAAATGCTCAAAGCAGCGTCATCCACGTGTGGCGATCCACACTCTTATTTACACACAATATACAGAAATCTTCCAAACACATTTGACAATCTTTTTGGAAACACAAGTCCGATTAATAGTCCTGTGGACTGTGTTCCAAAATTATTAATATTTAATTCCAGTTCAAAATTAATTGTCCATACTGGAAATAACGTAGATCACTGTTTGACTATTTACATGATATTAACACTCGTAGAATAAATGTTTATAGAATTCTTAAACTTTCACTTGTTTTTCCAGTTTCAAAAATATATCGTCGAAAAATATTATTATCATTTAAGCAACACAAATTATTTATACATATTAATAACATCTGAAAAGTATTTGACATTGAGCATAGCATCGAAGAACTGTGCGAAGCACAACAACAATTAATCGTTCTTCTGACTTTAAACATTCGAGAAGTGACTCGATTATGAACTTCAAGTTCCAAACAAAATATATGATTTCTGAATCATCAACTTAATCAATAAATGGTTGAACCATTCAACTATTCAATTATCCACTTGGAAACATTATTATAAAAATATTTATATTCATGGCCATTCTTAGCAATTTTCACAACTTGCAATTCTTCGACAGAATGCGGAAATTAGAATTGTAGTTTCATAATAAATTCATTTAGTTCATGGCACTAGGATTGAAAATATCCTTCAAATTATTCGTGGTTAAGAATTATTTTAAATTGGCAGTGGCCCATTCTACTATTTGTGTAAGAACACAATATTACAACAACAACAACGGCAAAGGTCTTCCTCTGAAGAAGAATAAACTACTATCATGACAAATCCGGGTTCTAGCAAAATCAAAGTCTAAATGGAATTCGTAAACAAGGTTGAAATAAGAACTGATGGTTTTAAAGAAATATCCTTCGGGTCATTCATCCGACGAAATGTGTGGCTCCAATACTCCTACTATAAACCTGAGCCATCGAACCTGCTATTTGATTGATGCTCGAAAAAACCTCTTCATTCCTGCGACTTAACATGCGCACCTGGGAATGGCATTTCAACTACTCCACACACATAAATTATCTTCCCAAAATTTATACAATAAATCAAGCCTCTGCTTGTTATCAACACTGGAAGATTAATAAACTTACAAGTTTATTTTATTTTACCATTCAGTTCAACCCGTGAATTTACCATACTTACGAAAATCTTTATTTCACTTTCGAGTGTATTTACGTCATGATTTTATATAAATACAAAAATATCCTATTTGATACAAATATCATTTGCTTCCCGTTTCATGCCTCTCCGTGTTATATGAAACTAATACTTTGCTCATTGTAAATATCAACTGTTCAACCAGAACTGAAATGTTGGTTGAATGCGGGCTTGCGCTAACCACTCTCCTTCGGAAAATCTCCTGTTCCAGACTAGAAATGATTGAACTACTTCATAGGCTCTTTCTCAATACATATGATTATTAGAAAATATAATATCCAAGAATTATTTTGAAAAATTATGAAAATTATTATTATTATTATTAGTGGATTATTATTATTATTATTATTATTTATATCATTTTAAATGTGTTTAATTATCATCTCATTATGTGAGAATCCACATGTTCGAACCTTCGAATAAGGAAAAAAAATATCCATTCCTCAACAAAAATAAATTTAACTTTTACAGTTACATCGGGGGTTTTCCGTGGTTTCCTTAAAGTATGAAAAATTCAAATAAATGCTCGAAATGCTCGGTCATCGATCCTAAACTGCTCTGAGTGCTGAAAATGCTCAGAATAACTCTAACAAATCTTGCGTAAATCATTGCAAGCTTTAAATACGACGAAAAAAAAATGTGTTGGTCATCTGCAGAAAAAATAGTTTGTTCCAATTAGCTAGGCATAATATAATTCAAATGTGGCTTACATTTCTTGATGATCTTGAAGTGTAGTAAACCTGGTCTGTACCAGGTTTATCCATAGACATGCCCTATCGGACAAGCACGTATAATCCTTGTATCGGCCGCCATTGTAGACCCACAATTCGTCTAGTCAGACATAGTGGTAGTATCTTTCGACGTTTGAATAAACTGTTGTTCCATTTTAATATGAGCTTCTATCAAAGCCATAACAGTTTGTTGAAATAGGGTCAGATCTAAGTGATCTCTTCTTAGATATGTCAGTTGTAACGTAACTCACTGTAATCTCATCAGTACAAGAAAACATTGACTGTCTAAGCAATTAACGGCTGTTCTGAAGATCGTTCCCTGGGCATGGTTTATTAATATCACCATCTGCCATGCGCTAAGCAACCTGCAGTTTCCCTTGCGTAGACTAATGAACGCCACCGTTATAGACTAGTCTTCAGTGTACTGACAGATCGAAGTGGTTAACTAGTTACAAAATATGAAAACTGACTTGAAAATGGATTTAAACATCCAAGTATTAAGTTACTACTGGACTGTGACAAAATACTATTTTCTAGACAAAGTCTAGCATATGTCTTTTGGAAATATAAATATTTCCACCAATGTCTGTAGAAATCAATCACCTCAGTGATTCTCCTCACCAGAAACTTACTAAGTTCCAACTCGTTTGCGCAGCACTTCTCGTGACTATCACGATTTGAAAAGAACTTCTGCGTAGATGCGGCAACCATGTGCCTTGGCTCAGCGTAGACGCAACTTGCTATGCAAGCGCTTGTGTTAGAATGAGCTAACCATGCCTCCTCCAGCTGGCTTTTATTCAAAACGGTCAGGGTCACGCGTCATCACCTGATATCTAGAAATCCTCATATCTCTTGAATCCCTGGTCCGATTTACTTGATACTAATTGCATTCTCTTTCATTTGGCCGTGCCAGTAATCTGATCCCAGTCTCAAGTCTCTACTCCATAGTTAACTATTTAATCAATAAATAGCCTCCACCTCTGCTATTACTCGCTACGTCACTTGACATCCAACTATCGGTAAAATTCTTCTAAATGCTTCTCGAAGCAATGTAGCGCGATATTCAAATATCTGAACTTTCAAAAGCGGCTACAGCCTTTCCCTTGATATCTAGGTGTCTGAAACTTGGAATACCCATTCCTAGAGTTGGGCACATCCACCCCACACCTAGCAAAAAATAAAAATTGAAAAATTTTTATTTTTCCTATCTACACATTAAATCATCTGGTTCTTGAATAATATATCTTCAAATTCGATGCATTATAAGTTCCCACGATGTTACCAGTTCGTGTATTGGCTACTTCATAGCTTCCATTATTGTTTACTTCCACAATACGATAGGGTCCAGCGTAAAGGCTTGCAAATTTCGAGTACACTCGATTTTGCACGTCAGAGGGTGTAGGTCTTTTCACTAAAACTAGAGTTCCTACGCGCAAGGGTCTGCGAAAACGCTTTCCTCTCACTCTGCGCTCTCTCTTCTCAGCTTGACTCCTTAACTTGTCTAAAGCTAGAGTTTCCCTCATCTGACGACTTGGTTCAATCTCAGGTGGAATAGAGATGATTCGATCCCACAATCGTGTTGGTTTAATTCCATGATGTAGCAACATAGGAATCTGTCCAGTACTCTCATGAATAGTAGAGTTGATGGATTCGGATGCTAAAGAAAGAACATCCATCCATTTCCAATGCTCATTTGGACAATAGAGGCGGCAAAATTTTGCTATCTCAGCCATCACGCGTTCCGCTGGATTGCTCTCTGGATGTCTAATAGAACAAAACAATTGTCTAATCCCAAGATTATTCATGATTGTTCGAAACTCCAAAGATGTAAATTGAGGTCCACGATCTGATAAAAGGAATTCCGGTTTGCCTGCTTCCGGAATTACGCTATCTCTAATTCTCTTCGCACAATACTTTGCGTTTGCCTTCTGAATTGGATGTAACATGGTGTATTTGCTAAAAACATCCATAGTCACCAGAATATATCGGTTACCTCTTTTAGACTTTGGGAGAGGACCATATAAATCAGTCGCGAAGATTTCGCAAGGCTTAAAAGGAATAATAGGCCTTGGTAATTCTCTCAATAATCTAGAATTATGTTTACTCCTTTGGCATAAGTCGCATTCTCGAATAGTGTTTCTGACAGTTTGTCGCATTCGCTCCCACGAAAATTTCTCTTGAATCATGTTGACTGTCTTATCTACTCCAGCATGACCTGCGATTCTATGTGCCATCCAAATAATGGGTTTTTGCAATCGTGGAGGTATCACTACTCTCAGCTTCGTATGGTCGGGATCTGCAAACTTGTAGATTAAACCATCAAACATCATAAAATCTCTTGAAATTCTTTCAGTTTCCACAAAATCATCATCATTTGGATCCATGTTTCCCTGTAGAAAACGAAAAATGTTTCTGAGACGTCGGTCTCTCCTCTGGGATAAATGCAATAACCTTAACCTTCTCAAGGTATCTTCATCCTCCTGCGTCAGGTTAACTTGAAAATCCTTAGATGTAGACTCCACTGCTCTACTCAACAAATCAGCTCCCACGTTCAACTTTCCAGGAGTGTGTTCAATAACTAGGTTGAATTGCTGAATAAAAAGTGACCATCTAGTTATTCTATCACTGGCAAAGTTTGTTCTCAAAATAAACTCCAATGCGTGGTGATCAGTCCTCACAATGACTGAATGTCCAATTAACATTTTCTTCCACGACTCCAATGCGAATATTACAGCAAGTGCTTCTAACTCTGTGGTGTAATAATTCCTCTCTGATGGACGAAGTTTCCTGCTAATGAACGCCAGGTAATGTCTCTTGTGGTCTTCATCTTCTTGAAGTAGAATAGCTCCAATCCCTACGGTGGATGCATCAGATTCTATGATGAAATTCTTGGTAAAGTCAGGATACTCCAATTTCACACTGTTTACCAATAACCTCTTGGCATCTTGAAATGATTGTTCACAATCTTTATCCCATTTCCATTTATTTCCTTTCTTTAACAATTCCTGCAATGGCGCAACTGTCTTGGTGAAGTTCGGACAATGCCCTGCAAAGAATTGGCATGTCCCGAGAAAACTGCGGACATTCTTCACTCTAGTAGGTCTAGGGAAATTTGCAATTGCCTGTATCTTCGTCTCATTGGGACGGTATCCTTCTCCATCCAAAATATCACCCAAAAATTTTATTTCCTTTCGAAAGAACAGACATTTTCGAAGGTTTACTTTGAAGTTCGCTTTTCTCAAATCTTCGAATAACATTTGAAGATGTAGCAAATGTTCCTCCTTAGTCTCAGATGCAATTAAGATATCATCAATATAACGAATTGCTATCTCTTTTACTTCAGGACTCAAATTTTGTTCCAGAGCTCTGATCAAAACGGATCCAGATGTTTTAACTCCAAATGGTAAACGGCGGAATACATATGTCTGCTGGTCAAACATAAATCCTGTAAACTTCTTAGAATCTTCACTAAGCCTAATATGATGGTAGGACGAAGTGAGATCAATATTAGAGAACCAGACCTTGCCTTGGAATTTCCTTAACAGTTCCCTAATGATTGGTGGTCTGTCATACTCTGGCAGTAATCTTGAATTCAAATTTCGCGCGTCTAAACATAGTCTCAGACTTCCATCTTGCTTAGACACTACTGCTAATGGATTGACATAAGATGTAGTGTACTTTTCAATCACATTGTTGCTTTCCATGTCCTTGATAAGCACTTTTACTCTTTCTCGATGCTTTTCTGCTACTGGATACAATTTAGCATGAAAAGGTGCATCATCATTTACCCGAATATGATATTCAAAATCTTTAATTTCACCAGGCTTAATGTCAAAAATATCTTGATACTCTTCCAAAATTTTCCCTAGCTCTGGGGACTCCTTCTCAGTGTAGACTTCTCTTCCTTCAGCTTCATGAAAAATCAGAGACCATTGAGCATCTCCCTCGATGTCTTCCTCTTCTTTTCCCTCGAAGTTAATCTCTTCGGTATTCTTGAATCTAATCGTCTCTGTCTTCATATCTATCACTGCTTGATATTTCTGAATGAAATCTGCTCCCAATATCATGTCAAAAGCCATGTCCTTCATTACAACAAATACATGTCGGAAATCATGTCCTCCAATCGTAATACATAAGTATAATTGTGTTTTACACAGAGATATTTTATTGGGTATTATTCCTTGGATCTTAATTCCTGATACTGGAATTTCCTCTAAATTCTCTTTGAGCTTCCACAGAATATAAAGCTTCTCACTCACCAGACAAAGCATAGCCCCAGTATCGATCAAAGTATCGACAGGCATACCGAATACTTCGCATGATATGATCGGCATTCTAATTCTGGTACCCATTTCTTTTCGTTCGTCATTCTGTTGAATTAAATCATCATCCTCTGCTTGCCATTTAATAATTCTGGAAGTGAAAGTATTCAAAATTCTATCTTCTACTGTGAATTCGAAGTTTTTTTTTTCATTACCATTCCCCCGGGATTGTTGTGTTCCCGATGGACCTGGTTCATTGGGCCTCTGCTCCACAAATTGCAAGTTATCTTGGTGTCTTGCTTCCAAATTTTTCCTTGTGTCTTTGTTAAACTCTTCATTGGACTGACGAATATCTACATTCCCTCTGTTATTGTAGTTATTTCTACCATAGGATCTTCTTTCCTGGTACCTTCCTTGACTATCTCGTGGCCTTCTCCATCGAGTATTGTGTCGATTACCACCATCCGGTCTCGCATATGGCTTGTAACTGTATCTGTTACTATACTGGTTCCATCCTCTCTTATTTGGATCTTCCCTCGGCGTTTTCTCTTCTCGCTCCTCTCGAATCTCTCGAGGTGTCTGAGAATAACTATCAGTCATAACAGCATACACAGCGTTGTTATTCTTTACTCCCTTCTGATGGAAGAATTGAGCGTTTGTATGATCCAGCTTCTGTAATACTTCATCAAATTGTTCCATATTGTAGATATCATCAGCGATCAAAGTCCTCTGGACGTCTGCTGGAAATTGACGTATCAATGCAGTAATCAACTCGTTATCTGGCATCGGCGGATCTAAATGTTGAAGTTTAGACAGCTGTCCAGAAAAGTACGTAGAGTATCGAGTAGGTTGTGACGTCGAGAATCTCTTCGAATATAACTCTGCTCTGACTTGCTGTTGGGTTTCCGGGGACCAAAACTTCTTCAATAGCCCACGAGAGAACTCCTCAAAAGTGGTTAGAGTGGATCTAAATGCTCTAAACCAAAGAAGTGCAGGACCTTCCAAGAACTTCCCTATCACTCGGATCTGTCTTTCTTTAGGGATCTTAGAATCTTTCAGGTAATCACCTGCCTCTCTCAAAAATTCCACGGGTGTCACAGAATCTCGCCCTGAAAATTTAGAAGGCTTATCTTCTATATTCTTAAATACAGTTATGGGGTTGGATTGAAATACTGTCCTGACCTCATCCTGTCTATCAGTCTCTCTAGCTCCTCCTAGATTTATCTGTATCTGTTCCTTTCCCCTTACATTTGGCATTTTCAACAGATGATCAGACTGTTTCTCATCCTTGATTTGAGTTTTCATAGCCTCAAGTTCCTTCTGGTTTTCTTCTGCCATCTTCTTAATTGCTTCAGTTTCTTTACAATTGTCCTTAACATCAATGGATATCTGGTTCATAACAGCCTCATGACTTTTCAATGACCCTGTCATATCTGATATGTCCTTCTGAGTTGCTTGGATATCCTTGGCAATTACTTCAATATGGGATGACAAAGATTCCCTAATCTCCTTGATTCCCTCTTGATTCTCCAGCTTGAGTGTGTCTTTAATTTCATTGACAACTGTGGTTTTGATTTCAGTTTGCAACTCATTAATCACACCTTCTCTTATTTCTCCCATGACAAGTTCTTTGAATTGTTCCGTTAAACGTTGAACAACTAGAATTCCCATCTCGTTACTCTCCCTGACTTCCAGGTTGACCATGTCTTCACCAACTTTCCTAAGACCATGTTCTATCCTATCAGCTAAGCTTTGGGATCGAAGATCGGCATCGCGAAATTTTTCGTCCATTAAACTTGCGTTAGTAGCTAATGAAGTTTCGAGCTCATGTGTTTTATCGCATAATTTATTCATTTTACTTTCAAGTGTCATTTTCAAAATTTCAGAATTTTCTTTAAATTTACTTTCCATTGAATTAAATTTACTGTTTAAATTTTCTTTCAAATTACCTTTTAACCTGCTTTCTAAAGAATCAGAATTTTCTTTAAGTTTATTTTCCAAAGAATCAGAATTTTCTTTAAGTTTATCCTTCAAACTTTCTTTAAGTTTATTTTCTAAAGACTCAGAATTTTCTTTAAGTTTATTTTCTAAAGAATCAGAATTTTCTTTAAGTTTATTTTCTAAAGAATCAGAATTTTCTTTAAGTTTATCATTCAAATTTTCTTTAAGTTTATTTTCTAACGAATCAGAATTTTCTTTAAGTTAACTTTCTAAAGAATCAGAATTTTCTTTAAGTTTCTTTTCTAAAGCCTCTGTATTTTCTTTCATAATAGCGGCTACACGCCGTCCAGCCTCTTTTGAACTCTCCTCCAAACTCCTCATCATCCTCATCATTTCTTCCATAATTTTCAATTATTATTCAAAACTTAGGGGTATACAACAGTGGCAAACACAAGCTTATAACTAGAACAAGAAATATGAACAGCTAATTGGAACACTATAATAAAATGAGATTTGTCCTAATATCGACGTGATGGAAAAACAAAAGTCTCTACTTTTACGAATTACATTTACCACAATATCACAAGAAAAATATGCAAGTTCTCAAATATCCTCCACCTGGATTCTAATAATGTGTATATCCAGTCATCGAACGTTTACTACTGAATTTACTTGACGCCCTAATGGTTAAGCCATTATCAAAATAATCAAACCCATTATAATTATTAACCAAGTTAAATTTTTAATTTTCCCCACTAATTGGGTTTCCTACTAATTTATTCATCCAAACCAGACATCTCTCAACTCCCAAAATATTTCAAAAAAAATTATCACAATTTCAAATCGGCATGCGATTGACCATGTCTAAATCGGGACCCACGTTCGAAGCCATTTCTCTCTCTATCTTATTTTATGTGCCCGTTTAGACCGGAGTCCGCACGACCACATATGCATTTTACCAATAATCAGTCAGCACGAGAGTCAAAATATCCCGGAGCGCCAGATGGGTTAAAGCAAATCGCAAAAACGACATCAAATTTAACAAATGCTTTGCTGATTTTTGGCTCAATGCAACAATAAGGATAGAAGGAGATTTAATTGGGTGAAACACATCTGGTAAAATTATCTCAGTTTATTTTGAAGTTAAAATCTGACTGCAAAAATGCTCAAAGCAGCATCATCCACGTGTGGCGATCCACACTCTTATTTACACACAATATACAGAAATCTTCCAAACACATTTGACAATCTTTTTGGAAACACAAGTCCGATTAATAGTCCTGTGGACTGTGTTCCAAAATTATTAATATTTAATTCCAGTTCAAAATTAATTGTCCATACTGGAAATAACGTAGATCACTGTTTGACTATTTACATGATATTAACACTCGTAGAATAAATGTTTATAGAATCCTTAAACTTTCACTTGTTTTTCCAGTTTCAAAAATATATCGTCGAAAAATATTATTATCATTTAAGCAACACAAATTATTTATACATATTAATAACATCTGAAAAGTATTTGACCTTGAGCATAGCATCGAAGAACTGTGCGAAGCACAACAACAATTAATCGTTCTTCTGACATTAAACATTCGAGAAGTGACTCGATTATGAACTTCAAGTTCCAAACAAAATATATGATTTCTGAATCATCAACTTGATCAATAAATGGTTGAACCATTCAACTATTCAATTATCCACTTGGAAACATTATTATAAAAATATTTATATTCATGGCCATTCTTAGCAATTTTCACAACTTGCAATTCTTCGACAGAATGCGGAAATTAGAATTGTAGTTTCATAATAAATTCATTTAGTTCATGGCACTAGGATTGAAAATATCCTTCAAATTATTCGTGGTTAAGAATTATTTTAAATTGGCAGTGGCCCATTCTACTATTTGTGTAAGAACACAATATTACAACAACAACAACGGCAAAGGTCTTCCTCTGAAGAAGAATAAACTACTATCATGACAAATCCGGGTTCTAGCAAAATCAAAGTCTAAATGGAATTCGTAAACAAGGTTGAAATAAGAACTGATGGTTTTAAAGAAATAACCTTCGGGTCATTCATCCGACGAAATGTGTGGCTCCAATACTCCTACTATAAACCTGAGCCATCGAACCTGCTATTTGATTGATGCTCGAAAAAACCTCTTCATTCCTGCGACTTAACATGCGCACCTGGGAATGGCATTTCAACTACTCCACACACATAAATTATCTTCCCAAAATTTATACAATAAATCAAGCCTCTGCTTGTTATCAACACTGGAAGATTAATAAACTTACAAGTTTATTTTATTTTACCATTCAGTTCAACCCGTGAATTTACCATACTTATGAAAATCTTTATTTCACTTTCGAGTGTATTTACGTCATGATTTTATATAAATACAACAATATCCTATTTGATACAAATATCATTTGCTTCCCGTTTCATGCCTCTCCGTGTTATATGAAACATATACTTTGCTCATTGCAAATATCAACTGTTCAACCAGAACTGAAATGTTGGTTGAATGCGGGCTTGCGCTAACCACTCTCCTTCGGAAAATCTCCTGTTCCAGACTAGAAATGATTGAACTACTTCATAGACTCTTTCTCAATACATATGATTATTAGAAAATATAATATCCAAGAATTATTTAGAAAAATTATGAAAATTATTATTATTATTATTAATGGATTATTATTATTATTATTATTTATATCATTTTAAATGTGTTTAATTATCATCTCATTATGTGAGAATCCACATGTTCGAACCTTCGAATAAGGAAAAAAATATCCATTCCTCAACAAAAATAAATTTAACTTTTACAGTTACATCGGGGGTTTTCCGTGGTTTCCTTAAAGTATGAAAAATTCAAATAAATGCTCGAAATGCTCGGTCATCGATCCTAAACTGTGCTGAGTGCTGAAAATGCTCAGAATAACTCTAACAAATCTTGCGTAAATCATTGCAAGCTTTAAATACGACGAAAAAAAATGTGTTGGTCATCTGCAGAAAAAATAGTTTGTTCCAATTAGCTAGGCATAATATAATTCAAATGTGGCTTACATTTCTTGATGGTCTTGAAGTGTAGTAAACCTGGTCTGTACCAGGTTTATCCATAGACATGCCCTATCGGACAAGCACGTATAATCCTTGTATCGGCCGCCATTGTAGACCCACAATTCGTCTAGTCAGACATAGTGGTAGTATCTTTCGACGTTTGAATAAACTGTTGTTCCATTTTAATATGAGCTTCTATCAAAGCCATAACAGTTTGTTGAAATAGGGTCAGATCTAAGTGATCTCTTCTTAGATATGTCAGTTGTAACGTAACTCACTGTAATCTCATCAGTACAAGAAAACATTGACTGTCTAAGCAATTAACGGCTGTTCTGAAGATCGTTCCCTGGGCATGGTTTATTAATATCACCATCTGCCATGCGCTAAGCAACCTGCAGTTTCCCTTGCGTAGACTAATGAACGCCACCGTTATAGACTAGTCTTCAGTGTACTGACAGATCGAAGTGGTTAACTAGTTACAAAATATGAAAACTGACTTGAAAATGGATTTAAACATCCAAGTATTAAGTTACTACTGGACTGTGACAAAATACTATTTTCTAGACAAAGTCTAGTATATGTCCTTTTGGAAATATAAATATTTCCACCAATGTCTGTAGAAATCAATCAGCTCAGTGATTCTCCTCACCAGAAACTTACTAAGTTCCAACTCGTTTGCGCAGCACTTCTCGTGACTATCACGATTTGAAAAGAACTTCTGCGTAGATGCGGCAACCATGTGCCTTGGCTCAGCGTAGACGCAACTTGCTTGCCAAGTGCTTGTGTTAGAATGAGCTAACCATGCCTCCTCCAGCTGGCTTTTATTCAAAACGGTCAGGGTCACGCGTCATCACCAGATATCTAGAAATCCTCATATCTCTTGAATCCCTGGTCCGATTTACTTGATACTAATTGCATTCTCTTTCATTTGGCCGTGCCAGTAATCTGATCCCAGTCTCAAGTCTCTACTCCATAGTTAACTATTTAATCAATAAATAGCCTCCACCTCTGCTATTACTCGCTACGTCACTTGACATCCAACTATCGGTAAAATTCTTCTAAATGCTTCTCGAAGCAATGTAGCGCGATATTCAAATATCTGAACTTTCAAAAGCGGCTACAGCCTTTCCCTTGATATCTAGGTGTCTGAAACTTGGAATACCCATTCCTAGAGTTGGGCACAATGAGGCTAGCATAAATTTCGCTAGTGGTCAGATGCTTTTAAAGCCCGACCAGAGGCTCACCACACATCCCATGGTATACACCAGGAACAGAGATGGGATTCGAGCGGAGCGAGAAAACCACGAGCATCAGGCCCCTACACTGCACACTATCAGCCAATACACAGACACACACACAGATAAGGCGGCCAACCAGAACCACAGACAGGACCTGACTCCGGAGCAAAATGAAAGGCTCACGGAGCTCCTGGAGACCAACAGGGATATTTTTGCCCACTCAATGAAGGATCTCGCTGTGACAGACCTCATTGAACACCATGTCACACTCACTAGTGACCGGCCAGTACACCAGCCTCCCTTCAGAGTGAGCCAGAAGGAGAGACACGCCATCGATGCTCAGATCTCAGAGATGCTCGAGGCAGGGGTCATTGTTCCCGTTGTTTCTAACTACAGCTCACCAGTTCTGCTCTCCAAAAAAAGGGACGGATCGCACAGATTTTGTACTGACTATAGGAGGCTCAATACGTTAGTCGAAAATGATAGCTATCCACTACCAAGGGCAGACACCTATTTGGACGCCCTTGGCGGAGCTAGCTGGTTCAGTTCGATGGATTGCTATAGTGGATTCTATTCAATCCCCGTCTATGAACCAGATAGGCACAAGCTGGCGTTCGTTACAGAGAACGGACTATTTACCTACACCCGTTTACCGATGGGTCTCCGTAACGCCAGCCAAACCTTCCAAAAGCTAGTGGAAAAGACATTTTCAGGGCTTAAGTGGCGTTCCGTATTAGTGTACGTGGATGATATAACGGTCTTCTCCAACACTTTTGACGAACACATCGTACATTTGGAGGAGGCTTTCGCAAGGATCAGAAAAGCTAAACTAAGGCTTAAACCTGCGAAATGTCAATTTGCCAGACAGCAGATTAACATATTGGGCCATATTGTCAACAGGGAGGGCATTATTCCCGACCCAGCTAAGACTGACGCAATAACGGGCATCCCAATGCCCACAAATTTGAAACAATTGCGCAGTTTTATTGGTTTGGCTTCGTATTACCGGAAGTATATCTACAGGTTTGCACACATCGCCCATCCCCTAACTGAGCTCACACGTGAAAAAACGCCCTTCAGCATCAAGCAGGAACACATAGATGCCTTCAACACACTGAAGCAACTATTGACCTCACCTCCATTACTGCAACACTTCCACAGTGATAGGCCCACATTTTTACACGTGGATGCCAGCCTGTATGGGCTGGGGGCGGCCCTATTGCAGGAAGACGCAGAAGGGCGCAAACGGCCCGTCGCCTACGCGAGCAGGAAGCTAACGGCCGTTGAGACTAGATACTCTGCCACAGAGCGGGAAATGCTGGCATTTTCGTGGGGAGTGAACTATTTTAGGGTATACCTCTATGGTATCAAGTTCACGGTAGTGACTGACCACGCGAGCTTGCTTTTTTGGGACAAATTTAAAAACCCAAATTCGCGGCTCAACAGGTTTATATTCCGCCTGTATGAATATGACTTCGTGGTCAAACACAAGAAAGGCGCTACACACCTAGACGCGGATGGGTTGTCTAGGCTGCCAGTAGCCGATCCCCCGGATGACAATAAGGACCACGACTGGGACAATATGCCCACCTTTGACCTGACGGTAATTAACATCAAACAGGAGCAAGAAAGTGATCCGTACTTGAAACAGATTCTATTGGCACTAGAAAATTTGGATCAAGTGGACTCCAAGACAGCACGGCTGTCTAGGCGATTTTTCCTAGACAAAGACGGGGTACTGAAATTTAAGCCCACGGCCATGCACGATAGCGCACCTATAGCGGTTCCGGAATCATTGAGAGAAAATATCATGATCGGACACCACAATAGCCCACTGGCAGGGGCACACCTAGGCACGCATAAAACATACCTTAGAATCCGTGACAAGTACTATTGGGTAAACATGAAGGCCGACATAGATACCTTTGTAAAGACATGTCACACTTGCCAACGATTCAAAACAAGACCTGGCAAGCCTCATGGACTACTCAACCCAATTCCCGTGGGAGAGTTATTTCACAGAGTCGGGATAGATGTGAAAGGCCCCATTACAACAAGTCAGAAAGGTAATAAATATATCCTGGTGGCCACCGAGTATCTCACACGCTACATGATTACAAAGGCTGTTCCCAAAGCAGACACGAACAGCATAGCCGAATTCCTATTTGATATAGTTACACGATACGGCCTATTCCAAACCTTATTATCCGACAGAGGTACTATTTTCACCTCGAGAGTGCTCCAACAGTTTCTGGAGATACTCAGGATTAAGGTATACATTACCACGAGTTTTTCCCCGCAAACCAACGGACTCACGGAGAGTATGAACAAAATACTTGGAATAGCGCTGGCCAAATTCACAGAGGACGCAGGGACAGACTGGGATGAATACCTCCAACCCATTACTTTTAGTTATAATACCTCTGTATCCACGGCTACGAAACACTCTCCACACTTCCTACTGCACGGATACACACCCAGAAGTCCCATAGACAATATATGTATCCCACAGGACGCCTACACAGACAATGCTGCCCGGCTAGAGCACTTACAGATAGCTCGAATGAACGCTAGGAACAACATAGCCGCGGCACAAAAGAAACAAAAAGAGCGGTACGATCGGAATAGGAAGACCGTGGAATACACACCCGGGCAATTGGTCATGGTCTCCAATTCTGCCCGTAAGAAAAACGTGTCCGAGTTTCTCCTGCCACGCTGGTCAGGTCCCTTCAAAGTCTGCAGGAAGGTATCTGACCTAAATTATATAGTGAGCGTGCGCCATGGGAGAAAACTCATAAAAGACACTATTCTCGCCCGCCGGATGAAGGCATATCATACACGTAAAGCTCCCACACCCACACGTAAAGGCGGAAACACTGCCAAAAGGAAGGGAAGTAATCCCGATGGGAGACGTGGAAAGAAGGCCAAGAAATAGCCTTCAGACCTCACTGACCGCACCGGGATACGATCCTAACACTACCAAACTGTCCCGGAGACACAACCTGAATAGTGCCAGAAACAATTACTCTGGGTAAAAGACGGTCTCAAAACCCGCAACCTTCTGAATACCAGGAATATAAGGTCGGGTAGCTATCCAGTTCTAGGATAAGAAAAGTAGGAAGCTAAAGTAGATTGGGACAGTTCCACTAACAGAGGGTCATAAATGAAAAACAACAAAATCACCTCCGGCACATAGTCACCAAACACGCGACTGGCGGCCCAGACACACTCGGGTATAACACCATTTTGAACAACGGATAGGGACATACTCGAACCACGATACAGTTAACACAAAATTTGGGGACACAAATGTAGTTAGTTAGAGGTTCTTTTACAGTGCGGCCAAGGCATGTGAGATTTCCGAAGTGAAATGCCAAGGCCTGTGGTTTGGATTCCACGTAAAACGGAAGTCCCGTGGCTCATGACCTACAGATCAACGGGCACGTTAAACTACAAGTTTCCTTCTTTTTTTTACAGTGCGAGAAGCACTACTCACAATTACACAGAGAGCAAGCAGGTTCCCACATACGCGTGCCGGAAACATGAGAGTAAGCAAGTAACAAATGAAAGCCCACGACATCGTAATTCAACACTATCGCGTCAGCGATAACACACTCTTCAATGGGCAAGACTGCTCGACACAGACGAACTAAGCCTGCTCCAAGTGGACAGGAAAGACGCGTTCATTCACGGCAGATTCAAACACCTCAGAACTCCACAAATTACACTACGAGGGGAATCCAAAAACATACAAACTCCTCACAGGTATGCATACTTTCATTTGCGCATTGCACATAGACGGGGAACGTGCCACAATACGGACGGCACAAATACCGTCGTAACAAGCCTTTGCAGCACCCCGGGTCCGAACCCATGATCACACACCACGCTCGTACCAAAAACTAACTATCCAACGGTATTTTTGGTACGAGAGACACAAGCAAAAATCACACTGAGGACACCTCAATTCCTGAAACACAACGCAGACATATAACACAGAGAATTACATAGATCACGGGTTCAAATCCCAGTGAAAATCGGACACCAGGAAAACAGCTATCCAGGCTTCCAATCACACTGAAATTAGCCCATACAATCACACAACCAGATAATACCACATTTCCTTCGGCCAAAGGCCACGCACAGAATTTCAGTGACACCTGACAGGGAAAATAGACTTCCCAGAAACAAGTATGGAAATTTCGTAAGACAAAGGTCTTACGGAATAGTGACCACACAATAGTATTAGCAAATACTACAAATTGACACATTGGACCGTCCGGAATCTAGAACGGTGACAACACTCACATACTGGCGAAAAATCACGTACGCAGACAAATGTAAACACAACATGACGAAAATACTGACTTGCAGATCTCGTCATACTGCAATACCGCTGGTGACAAGACACTATTGTGTATCGGCAATGACCATGAAATTACAAACGCAAAACAATCATAATAACATACATTTTTTAACACTGCAAAAACATTTAGCAATGGACAAGACGTGACAGATCGGAACTTATCTTGGGCCCATAGGAGCACGTTCTCAAAGACGTTGACAGGCCACGGGCACCTCCTGCCCACACACGCGATACACATTACGACTTAGCCTGTAACAGACCAACCGTCCGCGTGGTGTAGCGGAACATAGGCACACACACACGCGCTCACTAATTAGAAGCAAACACAGACAGGGGCTCTGAGGAAACAAGACCTCCCCGCCCCCAATAACTTCCTTTCTGGATTTCAGTTTTCAAAAATTATTACAGGCAATTAGGGCATGGCCAATCGCACTACGACCACTGGCCACATTCACACTACAAATGGCAGACCAGATTAGGTCGTGAAGCTTTACTATCCCAAGGCGCGGATAGCCAACATGGACCAAGGGAGGATGACAGGAGAACAGGCTACCAGCGTACCACCTTACTCCCTTACAATAACCTTCTCACGTCCAACATAACCAACGCAGACACATGAACACGACCCAAACAACTACACTACATTACAGAGTATACACAAGGGTTTGATAGACTTCATGCGTCTAAAGAGAAGGCCTACTACGCCTTGGATCACGATGCTACCACCTGAGTATTAGGGGTGGGTCGGCAAACATTAAATAAGCATAATGCGCATCTCCAAATGAGAGATGAGGCCACAATTATATATATTAACCATTTTTTGTTAATTAAATACTCCCGCATGACAGGAATATATTGGTATTATGCCTCAACCTACACCTATCCGTACATGAGTGCAGATGCCTCATATCCAGATACCTGCATGAGTATCCCATCCATTTACCAGGGATTACTATCAAACCTGCATGGAATTTTCATATTTTTGCAACCCCGGGAATTACCTCCCCAGTCCACTCATTGTAGGAGCAAACCTAGTAGCATTACCGGCTCAAGGCCACCATTTATTTGAGCCCAAAGATGCACAACCCCTTCCTACCATACTTTAAGCCCACTCTACAAATAACTACCCCCAGATCCTAATAACAGGGTACCTGACATTACAGACCCTACTAACACCTCCATGAAGGGTTAACAGAGCATTATCGCTGGAAAGCTGACGTAGCAATGGTAGACCAGAAGTAGTCTATGTACTTAGAAGATCTATAACCCCACAACACTTGGAAAATTTTACATTTTTACATAAAAATACATTATTTACACAGGTTACGCCTATATTTTTTTCTCTCCATAAAAAGGAATCTGATACACTCTGATTGGTGATAGCGGCGTAAGCCAAAGGCCAAAGGCACCACACTGGGGCAGAGCAGGGGTAGGTGATGATGACCCTTACCCCAGTTGGCTCAACAAATCACTGACCCGACCGAACAGACGAACCATGTAAGGTCAAAGCATTCGTGACCTGGCACGGGCAAACATCGAGATCTAGGGGTGCATATAGCTTATCCCCCTTGTCGGAGACGGTTACACCCACTATGTGCCACGGTCGTCGAAGCCAAGACCTGCAGGGAGACTTTCTGAGAATGGCGGGAGAAATAGCTCACTCAGCACCGGACTCGAGAGCTATCCCTAGAGACGACCCCATTATGACTAGACTTCTAGTTAAATTTAAGTAGGTATGGCTTCCATAGCGGGAAGCAAGGCTCCTGTGCGTTGGAGTGAAATGTTACTGCGAAATACATAATACTGCGGCCGATAAAGGCAAAAAGAAATATTAATGCGAGAAGCATACCACTGCGGCCGATAAAGGCGAAGATATTCTTATACTGCGAAAAGCAGACTACGATTGCCGACGAAGGCAAAGATAATATTATGCCATTGGACGACAATGTCCAATGCCCACATAAATGGCGACGCATCGGGCAACCAATGGGCATTAAGAGAGGGGCATTGCGAGCACCTCATAAGGGTTACGTGGGCGGCCCAACTACGACTACATACGCAATGGCAACGGTAAAGAACTGATAAGTACAGCGGGCGAAACGGTTTGCTTAGTGGCACCGTAAGCCGCCTGCGACTAGATTAGTACTAGTAATAGACGTCGACACCTAGAATTAAGGGAACGGAATCCAGTGATCCTAGAGACAACCGGTGTTTCTAGGACTCGTGCGGGTGGTGTCCTGAGGAAGTAAATTGCCTCAGGCGATCGTTCTGGTCCAAATTTAGCTGTAAGACGGTTGCATTTCACACGCAACCTAGGATTAAGCAAATTTATTAACCGCTGTTGCCAGGTAATGGCACAGCACATTTCGGCAGTAGATTAAGGCCACCCTTTCGGCTTAGAAATAGCATTTTTTTTAGACCATAAATAAGATAGATAGCGTTAAGTAACGCCGTTCGGCGCCTGATGACCCACAAACCCGGCATCAGGGTAAGTCCGACAACTCATGACAACTCATGATAACTATTGATAATTCATTATAATACAGCATAAGTCTACGTTTAAGGCAATTTTTTTATATATATATTAAGGTAAAATTTCGGCACTTGGTGACTAAAAATCCGTTACCAAGGTAAGCCCGACAACATTAAGCTAAGATAGGTTAACATAGGCTAACCTAGATTAAGTTAGACTTCAGTGGCGCTACACTTAGTTTTACAAATTAAGCGCTACCAATGAAGGTTCTATATATACATGTAATGCATTGCAATGTATTGTACTGGCTTATTAATGATTAATCCACTTTCACCCACACAGGAAGACCACGGAGCAACGAAGAGATGAACATTTTTACATGGATACATTTTTTGATTTACAGATAACCAGGAGCATGAATATGTCTGTGGTAAATATATTACCCACACCAAAATACACATACCTTCATCTATGTCACACACAAATACACTACTCATCAATTTTAGTTGCACCCTTAAAGGTGACAACGTCAGCGGTCAGCGGTGGACAGCATACGTGGGATGATGAACATCGCTGAACGCAAACACATTCAGCATACGCAAATGAAGCGTTACTTCAGGCTCGAAGGGCGACACGGAGTTTGTAAGTGCCGAACCTTCGACCCTAAGGTGGAATTCCGACCCACGACGGAAAACCACGAGGTTATATGATAAGTACAAGGAGAGAATAGTGGACTAGCCACTAAACCGCACCAGGAACGGCCGAATAGAGAACGGTAGTCGAGGCATGATGGTAAGGTGCGCGCAAAGTATAAGAGGTATACAATAACTGGCCATGTAACAGAGCTCTACAAGGTATATATGATAGTTGATAATTGTAAATTGTAAATTATTTTGTATTTTCTCGCCATATCATACAATTGAAAGGTTCCACAAGGGTGGCCAACATACCTATACATACAGGGTACCAACATGGCAACCATTATTTTTTCTATGTTCATCATTATTACTATGTTTACTATGTTCACTTATAAATCGTCAGGAATATTACAAATGTAATGATTATTATTATTATTATCGGGTCATATCTGTTATCATTATCAAGACCACCAACGTAAATAATGTCTATGATTTGTTTTCTTTCATTTTTCTTTCTTCTAACTTCCCCATTTGTCAGGGTGTTCCGTTTTATCCCAAACCAATAAATGCACTTTGATTATTTCCCTTAAATTATACCCTGGAACACCCATTTTTTCTATTCTCTTCTATCTTTCTCTTAGCAGGGAGCACTTTTTCCCCAAAATAAAGCCAGACGGCACAATTCCTCGTCTAGCTGGGCTTTTCCTCCCTGCACAACTATGTAACGGATAAATATCAAAACCATGTTTTTTTTCTCCTTCTTTTTGAAACTCGCAATATGCCAACAATGGCAATGTCAATTTTTTCTCAATGTCAATTTCCATTTTTACAATGTCAATGTCAGTGTTATATATACAGTATATCTGTGCATCCCATAACCCTCCCCTCTGAACACGGGCTGATCTCACACCTACACTTCAACACGACATTACCCATTCTATACGACGACGCCGACGACGACGAGGAAGACACCACCAGAAGATACGAGGGGGCTTCAAGAACAACTACATCAACATCCCAACCTCCAGTTCCGTTCCCGTTCGCGAGGACGCGAACTAAATGGAGCAAGACGCTTGTACAGCCCCCCAGGGTTCTGCATCCCCTGGAGGACATCCCCCCATCATCTATTTAAATCACCCTTAACTGGCAAATCTTGTAAGACCAGAACATATCTATTAACACCGCAATGGCAGCTAGCCAGTATGGAAAGCTTAACCAATTATTGCATCACTACCACAAACAGCGACACACAAATTAACTAGGTCGTCTAGGCAGCAGTATGCTGACAGAACAACGCCGAAAGCTATAAAAGGGAACCTTATGTAGGACAAACTCTCTCTCCATTACCAGTCCTACAGTGCATCGGCCGCAGGCTATCGACGTTATCATCAGAGGTGAGTCAGACGTGTTCAGATCTCCTGTATTTGTAACCTTACCCACAGATTGTACTTTTACATTGTGACCATTATTACATTCCCTGAAAGGGACTCATAATTCAACATCACAGACCAATAAACACTTGGTCAACACACTACACCCGTCTTACTATTTATACGCCTCTTTACATCCCAACGCCCTTCCTTATTCCCGTCACGGCTAGACGTGACATACGGTAGCCCAACAGTGCTAACTCAGGTATCATTGTATTTCTCGCGGCGGCTCGACTGCTAAGACCAGCGAGCGCCACATAGCTGACACGAGCACGTTCAGTTATATAACCAGCCAGTCAGCTGGAAGACCAGCGCGTTGACCTATACGCCAAACTCCATCCCCTAAGATACATCTACATCCCTTATAGGAACGCCCCCTAGTTCCTAACACTAAACAACACTCTACACTGGTCAGCTTACCCTGCTGAGGGAAGCTACCCGCTTTTAGGCACTGCTTTATAAATTAACACAATAACTCTTCCTTTTAGATCCTACCACCCCCAATAAAGGGATCTAAAACACTATGATGGCGAACATTGCTAATGGGATGTTTCAGCAGGACAATGCCCGGGTTCACACTGCACGCATCTCCAGAGAAGCTCTCCACGACATCACAACCTCAGAATGGTCCACCAGATCCCCGGACCTCAGTCGTATTGAGCATGTGTGGGACATGATGGGTCGACAACTGGCCAACCGTCCTCAGCCACCCACAACTCTGGAACAACTGACCCATGCAGTGCAGCAAGCATGGGCCACAATTCCTCAGGAGGCGATCCAGGGCCTTATTGACTCCATGCTTCGCCGAATTCATCAATGTATTGCAGCTCGTCGTGGGCACATCCTGTATTTTTGTTGTCCAAACTTGCGGTCAGAGGGACCTGAAAGTGTAATCATCGAATCACAACCGAACACTCGTCCTGCATGTTCAATTGCAGCAATGTAGCACCACTCCTTCTGGGTGTTGCAATTTCCATTTTCTTCAGTGTAATAACCAAGCCATGAACCTATTTGGTAGTTATAGACTAATACATTCAGATTTGTTTTCTATACAACAACAAAAATCTATAAGCTATTTCATTTATTGAAATACGAACATCAAAATGCCATTGTACGAGAGCGGATTGAATGTCTTTGCCCCTATATTTTTCAGCCAAAAATTACATACAGGTAATTACAGATATACGTACTGTTCTACGTACTGTACCCGAATATAAGCCAGAGCTCCCTCGGTACTCGTCAATCCAAAGATGAAATGAGGATTGTGATAGCCCGGAGGTCCCCGGCTAAACAACCAGAGTCTCACACTGACAAGTAGCTTATATTCTACATCTATCAATCAGATGGAAATTGATGGTGTACTGTCGATAACCTAACAAAAATCTAAACAGCTCGAACATGAGATTCCTGAATCTCGGGTAACTATGGGTATTAAAGAGAGCTTTTATTCATAGCACACCATCTTAGTAACTACGGTAAAATATAAGATGGATTTCTAACGAAAGGATCAGCAAACGAGGCGAGCTTGCCAATTTATTCAGGATGAACAAAATACACTAATCAAAAATGACACTCCTGGAATACAATCCTACTTAAAAATCCCTAAAAATAATAAAATATATAAACAGCGATCACAGGTCGCTGACTTTGCCTCTACTAAATAACTGCTTAAAAATACAATTTATATCCGTTAGGAGTTCCGAACAAAATAATTAATCTAGAAAATACGAGATTTGAGGCATAAAATAAAATGAAAATTACTGGCAGAACATCCTGTTCAGTGCTCTCGTGAATTTAAAAGACAATTATAAATTTTACTCTATACACTAACTTCTAACGTTCCGAACTAATACGCAATTAAATCTAAATATCAAACGAATAATCGACTCTATTCCAAATTAATTATACGCAACACGAATATGTATGTATTCTTTATTGTCAGACAGATAGAATCCACTAGTGACAATATAATAATTAACAATAAAATTTACAAGTATAAACAAAACAATAACAGCAAACACGAACAAAACATTGAAATACACTAGTCTATTATAAATCAACAACCACAACCATACAGACACGCAATCAAACATCCTATCTCAAGCATTAATTCATACAATATCTATGTACAAGAAACATTGAAATAATTACAGAAAAAACAAAACTATCTACAGTAAACGGAAAAAGGCAAAAACATAAAATGAAAGATAGAAGAAAAAGTTCAGAAACTGGGAAAAAAGTAATATAAGAGTGACATTTGAGGATCTAGTGAACCCTTTATCCTCTGTTGGATAAATGATTCTATATTTTATTTCTCCAATTAATAAATATTTCCACCAGCATCATGAAAATAGCCAGACGGAGATGAGGAAATTTCAAGCATTGGTTGGAGACAGCGGGGACATACCTGAAGTAGATTGACAATAGGCTAAATACTTTAGCTGTGAAAGGAAATAGCATAGTGGTGTGTCAGAAGGACAGGTGTGGGCCGCCTCAAATAGAAGCGACGCGCAGTAAGACATGCTGCTGGTATGTTCATTGTAATATTCGCGCCTAGAAGAAATATGATGCAGTAACGTGAGTGGCTGATGAGCAGGCTAGACACTCCTACGACGCCAAGATCTGCTATAAACCGCCAAATTACAGAAAATGTGAGAACCAATGAGAGAAGAATGCCTAGTTAACGCGGCAGGTCTAGCGTGGGCACGCTCGGCTAGCATTCACGCGGGAAATCGCCTAGACAAAATCTCTACGATCGATTCTAGGATTAATGGGCATATTCTTGACCTGTGCAATGTTACGAGTTCAGTGATATTTATTTCATTCCTGTACCACAATTATTTCGAGAAATTTTTACATAAATTCCCCTCCCCCCCCATCGAGACCTAGGGCCAGTTCATTTATAAGTGGCATGAAGAGCCAAGACATTGACTTCCATTCTGTTCGTCTGAGGACGTAGACTTCTATTCTGTTCGTCTGAGGACGTAGACTTATTACTCTGTGCGTCTACGGACGTAGACTTCTGTTTGTGTGTCGTGGACACAGGTTGATTATTACTTCTGTGCGTCTACGGACGTAGTCAGTTATTACTTTGCGTGTCATAAGGACACAGAAATTATTGTAAAGTGTTAAATTCAGTGATAGATAGTCATAGTACTATATTTGTAGGGGCAGTATCGTCGATAATTCGCCAGCGAACTGTTACAGGGAAAGTAGTACCTGAACGGCGAATTTAGTAGTCAGATATCAAGTGTATAATAATATAATTTTTGAATCAGCGCCAGAGATGACATCGACTACTTCAGAAGAAGTTTGGAATTCTCAACACTCCGTCCAGATGGCTGAGATGAGATAAGAACCATTCAGTTGGGAGATGGCAGCGGACGTTCTTTGACGGTGACTACAAGAGAGATGAGTACAAAATAATATTCTTTATTATTATTGATAAATTAACTTATGGTTTATGGGACATATTTTTTGTAAATACATTGCTTGTGTGATTAACGTAATATATTTAGTTTTGGTCTGACACACTTTTGTATGGAAGCAGCTCGCACGAATGTTGTTAGTGGAAGGTTCTTGTTTTTGTGTTGTGTTAACTAACGTAGCTATGTGAACGGCCGTGTTTGCATATGTTACGCAATGCGGTTAAAAACGTCTCTCGGAGATCTGTTGTGTTTCAGAAGTAGGACTGAATTAATGTAATTATACAGTAGATTGGAGGGTAATTAAAAATTGTTTAAGATTTATTATTGATCAGATTCAGTGTGACTATTGCCGTTGGAGCAATGTAATTTGTGACGAAGAGTAATCAGCTCTATCGTAGGTTTTAAATATTGTGTTTAATGTTTGCGAGCACCTATTCAGCAGACCTGTGTGAAAAGCGTCATGTCAGTCCCAGATGTGTGTATGTGTGTATTTTTGTGGTATTACAAGCGGGAATTTCAGCTTAGACTGATTTCTGTCAGCTTGGTACCAGGTCCATATTGTATCCTTGCGAGGGCAATTGTGGATATGTGATTATGTCTGACCATATGTTGAGTTGGATGAGATTTTTGTTGCTGTTGATTCCTTGAGATAATGGCACAGCTGGTCAGCTATTTATATACACTGGAGTGGGACACGACAAGTATTTGAGGAAAGGGGGAGAGGTTTCACAAGGCTGTCTGAACGTGCAAGCATGGTCATTAGCGAGGAGTGCTCGTTGGCTCCCTAATTACTTGAATTATAGATGAGAACTGATCAATGGTAAAAATTGTTGAAATAAATGGGAGTTGCCTACGAATCACGATAATCTCCGAAGCGTTACCTTAACATGCAGTTTTGTTCATATAAAGTAATCTTAGCCGGTCAGGCTTTTGTTGTTGTTGGTTTATTCCATGTTTATTTTCCATTTTCTGTGACCCGTGAGTCATGTGCAATGCTGTCTTTCCTTGTGTGTATTGAGCAATTGGCCAGTTGGTAGCTCATGTTGTTAAGTGCGTCATCGCGCTAATGAGGGTCTCAGAGAGATTCCTGTAAATAATAGATTTGTAGTGTGTGTGTCAGCATTAGAGTTTTTAAGGGTTTTTATTAATGTCATGCCCATATCCATAAAAGTTGATTTACGTGATGATTGTTCGTGAGCACCGTGGCTGTTAACCCGTTGTAAACGAACGATCATCCAAGTACTCATTTTCTCGTAGTTAGTCATCACGCGCACATAAAACTCAAATGCAAGGTAGTGGAACTAGGATCCACAATTTTATTATAAAGGGGGAGATCCGTCTGACTCCTCAAAGTGTTAGATATTCCTGTCAGGGAAAGATTCAGGGAGGATATATTTTTATTATTGTTTGTTTATTTTCTTTTATGCACAATTAGTTATTAAATCATGTTATTTTCTTACGTCTTGTCTCCTTACTTTCTTAATTATAGTTTTGATCCTATGACCCTTGCCTCAGTAAAGCATGTTGTTTGGCGGACGTAAACATCACACTATGAACTGAGCGCGACCCCTTGATCAAGATTCTTGCATAAAACACTGCTATTCTGAAGGGTTCACTAGATAACAGCAAACAAAAAATACATTACTTCAGTCGCTCGTACATTCAATCAAAAATCAATCAACCATTCATTCAACCACATGTTCAATCAATCAATCAATCAATAAACGCAAATAGAAAAAACACAAAATGCACACACTATTTTACAGCCCACTTGAGATGTTTCTCATAACAGTTGATAGAGAGTCGAAGTGAATATCAGT
The DNA here is from genome assembly GCA_946902985.2 of Meconema thalassinum. Taxonomy (NCBI): domain Eukaryota; kingdom Metazoa; phylum Arthropoda; class Insecta; order Orthoptera; family Tettigoniidae; genus Meconema; species Meconema thalassinum. The sequence continues at coordinate 379,676,254 of OX336389.2, read as the reverse complement.
AGCACTTTTACTCTCCATCAAGCTGTATGTTGACTGCAACCGGATCAGACATGAATGTCTATGTACATTAATTCTCGATCTGCCCCCATCGAACGTGTGCTTCCGTCTGGTGGTTCTCTGAGGGACGTGAAAACCCAAGTCAGCTAGCAACTGATTAGAGTCAATTCCACCATTTACCAGTTTTCACAGGAATCTCACGTCTCCCACTGTGCGCCGACTGCTCATTGGAGGAAGACCGTACACGTTGCAATAACTCTCATACTCAGCTCTATGGTACGATCGTCCACCCCTGTAACAGAGCCATTTGACAAATCTCTTTTGCACACGTTCGATGGCGTCAATTTTATTACTGTGAAAAGGATTCCAGATCACACTACAGTACTCCAATTTAGGCCGAATGAGTGACTTAAATAATATGGATAGAGTTATGTCCGAAAAATAATTTAAACAATTTCTTTTTGAAAATCCCAGGATCCGGAAACTTTCACGACATATTTTTGAAATATGTTCATCGAAACGAGAAATTATTTGTGATTGTCACCCCTAAATCCTTAATGGTTGACACTCTACCTAGCGTTTCATTATTAATACAATAATTAAACCTGGGTAGGAGGTTACGTTTCAATGAAACTGACAAAACTTTACACTTTTCAGTATTCAGTTTCAGTATCCATGTTTCACACCATTCACTGAGTTGGTGTAGGTCTTCTTGCAACAACTCACAGTCATTTATAGTACTGATGGGCATATACAGTTTAAGGTCGTCAGCGTACATCAGGCACCTCGAATTATGAATTATACGAGGGATATCATTCACAAAAAGTATAAAGAGCGGAGGGACCAATACAGAACCCTGAGGGACACCGGAAGTAACGTTTACAGATTTAGACTTATTATTATTAATTATAACTGATTGGGTTCTATTTGAGAGGTAACTTTTGAAGAAACGTAAGAGATTACCAGTTATACCAAAATTTGAAATTTTATGAAGCAGTAGGTTGTGATGTACGCTGTCGAAAGCCCTAGAGAAATAAGTATAGATAACATCAGCACTACCACGGTTATTTATAAAGGTGGATACATCATGAGTGAAGACTGCTAGGTTGGTAGCAGTGGATCGCCTAGGAAGGAAGCCGTGCTGAAATTCAGTGATGAATGGTGACACGTGGGCGTACACTTCGTCCCGAACAATTGATTCAAAGACTCGTGCGAAAATAGACATTAGTGATTCTGGGCTGTAATTAACTACTTTCTGCCTGGAGCCTTTCTTTAACACTGGGGTGATATGGACTGATTTCCAGTAATCCGGAAACACTCCTTCACTGATGGCTTGGTTGAAAAGAATATAAAGTGGACGAGATAGCTGGTGGCATAAAGATTTAATTATTTCTATAGGAATGGCATCAGGACCGGGAGACTTGCCAGAGGTTAGATTATGTAATTTATTCTTGATGCAGTCTTCGGAAATATGGAAGTAAGAAATGCTGTCGTTACTGGAGGGTGGCAGATCAGGTAGGGGTGGCGGTATAGAATTTACAGGAAGGAATAAGGTTTCGAAATATTCAGAAAACAGCTCACAGGCAGAGTTTGCATCAGTACTGGTACGTCCGTCGTAATCGAGCGAGACCGGTAATATGGTGTTCCTAGATCTCTGTTTAATGAAGGACCATAGTCTGTTCGGATTAGATTTCACACTGGAGTCTATGTCTTCCAGGTAGGCGTCATACTTTCGGTGCTGAATTTCTTTGAATTCGGTCCTCCTGACCACACATTCAATTCTATGGCATTCCAAAGAAGAGCGTTTCCATTGACGATGAGCCCTTTTTTCGAGTGTAGTGCGCTGATTACATCTGCATCAAACCAAGGTGGATAACGGTAGGGATTAACCTTCACACGAGGAACTGCTTCTCGAACTGCGGACATCAAGAGATCATAAAATATCTCTCAATTCTCATTAATGTCGTTCCTGATATCAAGGAGGGACCAGGGGCAATAATCCAGCAAAAATTTCAGGTGGTTCATGTCTGCCTTCTTCCAGTTAAAAATTTCCCTGCGAGGTGGTTTTTGAAATAAACTAGTGTCATGAAAATGTATGTTCCATATTAGAGCACTATGGTCGGATGGAATCCACCCCGGTTTTTCTAACTCTACAGACTGAGAAATTTTAGGAATATTAGTAAACAGTAGATCGAGGTAGTTTTGTCCACGGGTGAGATGTGGATTCAATTGATGCAGAGAGAATTCCTCAATTATCTCGCAGAAGATAGAGTTCACTGCACTTTCAGTTAGTTTTGAAGGTACGAGAGAAGGCCCGTCCTGCTGTCCCCATGAGATGTCCGGCACGCATGAAGACTGTGGTCACCGTTGATGTTGATGTGACCGTACCTCTCCTAGTTAAAGGGCTGGCTCCTTTTAGCAGCATGGCAGGCGACAATCAGCAGCAGAGAAACAACAAAAATTAAAACTCCGATTGGAGCACTTCCAGTTTAGTGAAACTTCAAAATTCTTTTCACAAATCATGGACAGCCTCACATCACTACCACTCACAAGAAAAGAACTAGTTACGTGAAAGAATAACATAATAAAACAGCACAAAACAGGAGACCGGAACACACGCACTTCACTCACCGACGCCATTATAAAATATGTACAACCCTTGTTGTCATTCAAAGAACGTCTATAGATTCTCAGAGTATATCGTTTTTTTTTTAAACTACTTCACTTCGATTTTTAACATAGGAATTTTAACACCACATTAATACCACCACCATGTTTAAAATAATAGTAATCACTGTCTTATTTGGTTTTTTGGATAACCAACGCGATAAAGCTTAGTAACCAATTATCGTTGAAATCGTGAATAATAATAATAATAGGATAAATTCTTACAAATGTATCGATTTTTTAGTACATCTCATATTCATCAGTTATTAATTTATATTCAATAAACAGCTGTTTTTACAAAGTCATTAACTTTACTATCGCCTCTCTCAAAATAAAGGCGTTATCTTCATTAACCCTGTGGCATAAAATTTCACATTACTTCACAAATCATCGCAACTCTGCGGAAATATATTTCAAATAAGAAAGCTCCTTAACCAGTGCACATAAATAACCATACCTTGTGGAATAAATCTTCATCAATTATATATAAACCTTGTGCCAAATGCTTTCCACAATATGCATAAAATACGTCGCCAAATTACCTTAATGTTCCGCAACTACCTGATTTCAATATAATAATCTTAATAACTTCTGCAATTTTCTGAACGTATAAATTAACCAGCTTCTTCAAAAGAATACTGTTCTCTAACGATATTCTCACAATACTACAATCTTCATAAATGAGACTACAAATCGTGAGGTGAGAACCAGAGGGTTCTATCTGACTTGACGTTCATTTTTCAGGAGAGATGTTTGAAGTTTGGAATTGCATAAAGTACGTAGTGTTGAAGCTAGATCTTTGCGAAGTATTTCAAAATGATGATACAAGGTTCTACTTTAATAAATTAACACCAAATATTACAATTACATAGGGAACATTGGTATTTTAATGACATATTCCAAAGTTTGCATGCAGATAGAACTTTTTGGCTCTAAAATTTGCATAAGATGTTGGACTCATAAGGTTCTTCATTTCAAAATTGCTTTGTAGAACTCTACATCGACAGAGGGCATCCATTTCATCATGGAATGGATATCTGTAGTCTTCTCCTTGGAAATTTTCCTCCATGATATAGAAACTCTTGCTTCTGGAAGTCGGATTGGTACTATGTTCTGCTGCTGATTGTTATCAGTCCTGTTGGTTCTACACTTCGGTATCTTGACTTTATTCCACTCCTGAGTACCGTGACTTGTCTTAAAGTACACACTGAACAGGTCTGCACAAAATTTCAGCTGCGATACCTGCAGATACGGTAATTTACTATACTGAAGCAGTTTCGTTTGAATCCGGTAGTCACGGAAATCGGATGCTCTCATCTAAAGTACATGGTATGGTGACCTGTTGCAAGAGAGAAGAGTTCTTATTAGTAAAACTGGAGAATACCTCTGATAACCACAAAGACTTCTCTATGTTTGAGTGGATGTTGTCAACCTCCTGAATGCAAGAATGCCCCGGTGTTGAAAATTTCTTGGGGATTTTTCCCTTATGTGGATATTTTCTTGAAGAAAGCTAGCCAAAGCAAAATAAATCAGTGAGTTCCTATTCTGAGGAACACAGCTATCACTCCAAAAAATGTATTCCCTAACTTCCGGTTGAAACATTTTTTAATGCTTTAATTACAGCACTTGCAATGCCATTTCCAGATCTGCCGCACAGTGCTTCATGCCAAATAGTACAATAGCCAAGTTTATTCCTTGATACATGAGCAGTACGATTGCAAGCGATCAGCTTTCTTTTATAAAAGAAGCTACTAGCATTTGCACGAGGTAATGCTATCACATTTTGTAGATCAAAGCATATCACCATTATCATCACTTCGTCTGTCATGTTCTTTTTCCTGTCGCATGAATGATTTCTCTTCTAAATGGTTATCAAACTTCGTTGACAAACTCTCAGTGACTATTTTTCCTTTTTGCCATGATAAACTCCTCACAAACGTCACACCGATCGGATTTTGATAGGGGCAGATGACCTCGTAGTTCCGCTCCTTAAAACAAAAACAACTAACTAAACTAACTCGGATTTTGGTGCTAAAAAGTCCAGATTATATTCAGTGTTAAATATTGACAAGTACTTTGACAGTGTTACCGCTTTATAGCAATTCTGTATGCAAACTTCTTTATACATCTCATACATTCTAGTTACATTTAAATCAGGACTTAAGTATTCCTTTGGTGTCACAGCCCTTCAGTAATGCGACTCTGCCCTTGGACATACTTCAATGTGCTTTGTAACAAAATCTTTCCAATTTTTGGAAATCCTCTCTTGTTTTCTTTCCTCTCTCATTGGATTTTGGAGTCCCGGATGTTTTATCTTTGTTAGAATGCACATTGCATATTACTTTTTGACTGACCAACAAGGTCTCTTGCATACTCTTACCTGCGTGCCATTCACTTGTAAAAAGTAAGAGAACGACTTACGTTTCTTAGGGTCAACTTTCATGGTTCTCGGAGAAGATTTCGACTCGGAGTTTTGTAAAATACAATGTTTTTCTCATATCTTGCAGTGAATAAAATGAAATCTTTATGGAATTCCGGTTATCTTTAAAAATCTTATGATAACACTTAAATTTGCACACTCAGTCTGTATGTTTTGCTTCCTTCGCAGCCACCACTTTGTCGCAGTCTCTTTTGAATATTCTTTTTACATTGTTGAGGGTTATGCTTTCTTTTCCTGGACTTCTTAAGAGTTATAGCCTAACAGATGAGATGGGATGGAAGTGAGCAACTCCAAACAGCTGATCCAGTGTGTAATGTCTACCAACATTCTGCAGATAGAACCATCTGGTTCTCAGCCTTGCAAACTTTTGCAGATAGAACCAAATTTATCTGCTTATTGTCTGGAAATGGTAAATGATACTGATGTTGCCGTCATGGATAATGATAGTACATATCTCCCAGTACCATTTACAAAGAAAAAATCAAAATCCTCAAAAAGTGTAGATAGAACCCTCTGGTTCTCACCTCACGAAATCTCAAAAAGGGCTAACGAATGAAACTATCCAGTCATATTTAAAATCGAAAATACATAAACTCAAAACAAACGTCCTCAAACGGATTTTTACTACCTGACTCACCCAAAAATACGAAAACCTAAAATAAATATGGTCACACTCGAAATCTCTACATGTTTCAACAATCTACTAAAATGGATAAAATGTTCTTTCTACATTTTCTGCATAGATGATATTGCCTCAATACACCCGGAAGTATATAAGTCTCGCTCCCGTGGTCCCTGCTTTGTTGTAGCCATCTCAGCCTTCGCCTGATTCTTGATCTCGAAACCTACTCCCGTTCTGGAATAGCCTCGACTCGAACCAACGCTCCCAACGTCCACATCTGCTTCAGACATCGTGTCACTCTGCGCTGTCATCGGTCTTCTTAGATGCAAATTCTCGAAGTTCTTCCGTCGACTCTCCATTGTAGATAGTAATTTTGAATTTCTATGTCACTCCTTTCATTCTCAAAATATCCAACTATCCAGTTTCCCAATCCATGGTAGTTTAGTACGCCATCTTCACGTTCTCAAGCATTGACAATTTTCTCCCCCTCAAAACGAAATTCTCGACTACCATTTTTCGAATTGCAACAATAAAAAATGAATAAGAATTGTAGGTTTTGCAATTGTCTACAAATTGATATGTTGTAGACCGTCGTAGAAATAATTATGGAGCTAGTAATCTTTGAATAATGTTACTATATTCGGTAGATATATATTCTAGCAATAATGTCTCTAGCTATGCTGATAACGCTTTTAGGAGAATTATTTTTAAAGTCTATCACTCGTTCAAATACGTCGTCTTATTGTTTCACCTTCGCGGAATATAATGTCAATTGTATTCTAACACTTCGCTGAATTGTTCAATTCTTTTCGTCAGGAAATATTACTGATATTTATATAATTCAACAACACTGTTGAATATTTATTGTTCTAGTCCTCGGCACTCTATTAGTAAGCCGGAATACAACCCGCAATAGCCGTCAACTATAAATTTCACGCACTACTGCACTCGCGAGATCACAAAAATACGTCTATCACGTTTGCTGTTTCGAAAAGAACTCCTCTCTCCCTTCCTGGCTTGGCAGCGTCCTCATGAAATTTAGCGGTTAGAAGTCCCGCTCAAACTCTGAAACTAAATCATCATTACTTATATATCTTCTTCTAAAATTCCCAAAACTGTCCATTATCAGATAATAAATTTCTCCATCGAACCTGGTACGTTGAATATACAAATACTGCTGCAGAGTACTTGTAAAAGTAATTATTTAATTATAAATTTCTTCATCACGTGACTTCATAATCCAATCAAATATCAATAGCTTCGGGTAGCCTCGTGGTTAGGCGGTTCAGATCATGTTACTGGTACGAGTCATCGCCACGCGTGCGGTGTTATCCGGGGATTAAAATTGACCAGCTTGCCCAACAAGTGGAAGAATCAAATGTAGAGGACTGTGACAAAGTTAAAGTGTTGTTGCTACATGTTGGGACGAACGATTTGAAGAAGAGGGCTACAGCTGATTACATCATGGGGGAGCTCTACGAACTAGGCAGAAAAGCTAAAAGCAAGTTTAGAAATGCAAAAATTATAATGAGTGGCATTGTTCGGCGGGGAGATGTTCCGTTAAGGCGAGTTAAGACTGTAAATGACCGCATGGACTGGGTATGTGCACAACTGGGATTAGTGTACGTAGAAGCTGACTGCTGGATTGGTGGCCGTGACTTCGCCCGAGACGGGCTGCATCTAAATCGACGGGGCGCTTTTAACCTAGGGAGCCTACATGACAGGGTCATCGGTTCGTGTCGGCTTTTGTGAGGAGGAGCAGGTCCAGAGGTTGCCAGCCGATGGGAACAGAAGGAGCTATTTCGAGATATTTGCTGCGGAGGTAAGACTCCAAGATTACTGCAAGTTAATTGTCAGAGTTTAGGAAATAAATTAATTGAATTTTGGAATCTTGTAGAGACGTATTCTCCGGACATTGTCATTGCAACTGAATCTTGGTTATATGAGGACATAAATAGTAGCGAAATAATTCAAGGGACTTACGAAATGTACAGAAGGGATCGGGGGAAGCGAGGTGGTGGGCTATTTATTTGTGTGCGCAAAAATATAGCTAGTTTCTTAAAGTGGGCTGATATGGATCATGAAATGTTATATGTACAAATTTCGGATAAAGGAAATAAATTCCCTCTTCAGGTGATAGGGGCGTATAGAGCACCGAAAGATAACTTTTCTCTCCTCGAAACGGGGGGCGTGGTGGCGCAGCGGTCAAGCTGTTGGCCTCTCACCAAGGCGGACCGGGTTCGATTCCCGGTCAATGCATGTGAGATTTTCGAAGTGAAATGCCATGTCCTGTGGTTAGGATTCCACGTAAAACGGAGGTCCCGTGGCTCATGATCGCGAGATTAACGGTCACGTTAAACTACAAGCTTCCTTCTCCTCGAAACACTGTATGATAAAACTTGTACGGGTAATGCTATGAAAAAGAGCATAATAATTGCTGGAGATTTAAACCTCCTCAAAGTAGACTGGTCTGGTGAGTCAACTAGCTGTGGTCAAGCTCAGAGCGCTGCAAATAAATTCTTAAGGGAGGGGGGATCTTCCCAAGTAGTTGACTTCCCAACTAGAGACAATAATACCTTAGATGTTTATCTCGTAAGGCCTGTAGAGCTGTATATTAACTGTCTGAAAGTACCAGGAATTAGTGACCATTCTGGGGTTGAATTAAATATTAGATATGGTGACATTACAAAATTAGAATCTGATGTAGCAAAAAAGATCATATTCCAGTATCGCAGGGCGGATCAGGGCAAGTTTCAGGGCTATTTGAATGAGCTAATTGTAGGATGGGCATCGGAAGGAAATCACATTAATATCCTGTGGACTAACTTTTTGAAAATTTTAAATAGCGCTGTTGATAAATTTGTCCCATTTAAATTGCTGAAACAAAACCCAGATCCTGAGTATTACACACGAGAAATTAGGAGTCTAAATCGGAAAATTAGGAAATTATACAATAAAAGACATGATAGTGACAAGTATATGATGAAATTTAAGTCCTTATCAAGAGAGCTCGTCTTAAAAAAGAGGGCTGCTCATGACAGTTATATGCAAGGTTTACTTGGTTCGGGAGGTGATGGGTGGAAAAAAAATTACAGTTATGTTAGGAGAAGAAAGGGAAATTCAAATAATTTGTCGATGATAATGTCCGGTGACGGTAAATTAATTACTGAGAAACAGGCCATTGCTAATGAATTACATGTCTTTTACGGTAGTGTGTTCAATAAATCCAATAGCTGTGTGTTGGACCTTAACGACGAATCAGGGGCTCCCCTGTTCCAAATAAACCAGTCAGCAATTGTAAAGCTAATACAAAAACTACGTTTCAATGTATCAAAGGGTCCTGATAATATTGTTAGTTAAGTACTTAAACTAGGAGGTAGGGCTGTGGCACGATACTTGGAGGTGATGTTTAATGTGTCCATTAACAATGCGCAAATCCCAGATGACTGGAAAAGAGCTACGGTAGTCCCAATATTTAAGGGAGGGAGCAGACTTGAATTGGGCAACTACAGGCCGGTTAGCCTTACGTCCATCGTTTGTAAACAGATGGAGTATCTCATTTGCAACTACTTGAGGGAACAGTGGGAAACATTATCATGGTTTAATGATAGGCAACATGGATTTCGGAAAGGTTACTCATGCGAGAGTCAGATGCTATCACTTTTTCAAGACATTAGCGAATCGTTAGACCATGGAGTTTCAGTCGACGCCGTGGTTATAGATTTTGCGAAGGCATTTGATGTCGTGCCGCATGACATGCTACTCCATAAATTAGCTTCGACGAAGATTGATAGAAGAGTAATTTTATGGATCCAAGAATTTTTGACGGGTCGTTCCCAGAAAGTGAAAGTCGAAGGCATATTCTCGGATGAAATTACCATAACGTCGGGTATCCCTCAGGGCAGCGTAATCGGAACTTTGTTATTTTTGGCGTTTATAAACGACTTACCAAATGGGATTCGCAGTGACTGTCGATTGTTTGCGGATGATTGTGTAATATAACGAAAGATACATGACTCACAAGACAATGCAGTGCTTCAAGAGGACCTGAACCTGGTCTATAAGTGGGCGATTGAAAATAAAATGAAAATAAACACAAGAAAATGTAGTCTCTTAAAAATAGGGAAAGTGCGAAGGCAGGATTTTCAATATAACATTGGCTCGGAAATACTTGTAGAAGAAGATTCTTGCAAATATTTGGGCGTTCACGTAAGGAATGCTATGAAATGGAGTAGTCATGTAGGATGTGTAGTTTCAAAAGCTTACAAATCCCTGCACTTTGTAATGAGGGTATTAAAAGGAAGTAGTACCTCTGCTAAAGAATTAGGCTATTTGTCACTTGTAAGACCTATTCTGGAATATGCATCGGCGGTTTGGGATCCATATCAAGTAGGGCTCATCAATGAGTTGGAAATGGTACAAAGAAAGGCCGCTAGATTTGTGCTCATTGACTTTAATCCCAGGAGCAGTGTGAGCCGTATGTTAAAGAAACTTGGGTGGGAATCACTGGAGGCTAGGAAGATGAAATCTAGACTGCGCTATGTACAACACGTATACAAATCAACCAGCATGGGGTGAGCTTAGCAAACGATTGGGAAAGCCCACTTACATGGGTAGGAGCGATCATCCTTTCAAAGTTAAGGGCCGACCACAGCGAACAAATTATGGTAAATATTCTTTTGTAAACCGTGCCATTGATAACTGGAACTCTCTACCTGCCGCAGTCTTAGAGCCTTTTCCCAAACATATAGGTGTGTTTAAGAAAAGACTGACTATTTTTGTAAATACTCCAGTTTAATTGTTGTATAATTCTTATTGAAGTGTTATGTATAATTATTTATTTGTTATGTATATCCAATTTGCCACCGGGGGACACACCCCCCATTGCAAATAAATGAATGAATGAATGAATGAATGAATGACTCCTGGCACGTGTAAACGGGTATCACTCGCCGCTCGATACAAAAATCACGTTTGTTTGACAGGATGGGTTTTCTGTCCACTCGTCGGCACAACATCAATCCTTTTGCGAAGAGGCTCAAAACACCGCCTCGGGTTTCGCTAACTTGCTACATATCCATTATGTGAAGATAAAGCTTTCACTGTGTTAGAACTGTACCAATAAGAATACGTGACTTGACCAGTTCGAACTTCGTCATCTTAACTTTTCCAATAATGCTCCAATTTACTTCAGAGTTTGGATTTCTCACGAGAATAATCGATACTTTCCAAAAATGGCCTTCCAAAAAGCAAATATTGGTGTCAGTACCTTACGACATTTCTCCTCATAGTCTTCATATTTGTTCAGACACTTGTCCCATCGGAGCGCTAAATTTGAGATGCCCCTGTGGTAGAATTCATCCGGATGACTGTGGAACCATCATCAGATTGCTGTATTGTCATCATCGTTGCACGTGAATCGCTGTCCTGCCAGGAACTTCTTCAACGGACCGTGGCAATGCGAGACCACATGTGGCAACCAGAACCACCAACAAGCTCCGGTCATCTCACTGGGAGAGTCTGGACCACCCACCATCAGTCCAGACCTCGCACCTAGTTATTTCTACGTCTTTTTGGCTAAAAAATAGGGGCAACAACTTTTCGATCCATCCTTGTATAAATGTGTTGATGATGATGATAATTGTTGTTTTAAGGGGGCTAACGTCTGGGTTATCGGCCCCTAATGGTTTGGGTGATAGTGAAAGATGAGATGAGAATGAAAACTACGACTAATACCAACTACAAACTTACATGCTAGAAGAACAAATGGAAAGGAAGTAAATAAATGATAACGCAAATAAATGACTGGGAGAAAAGAAATAACCTCGACCCTCGAAGAATGAGGATGGAGGGACTTGGAAGGAAGGAAAGCCTCGAAAGGCAGACAGGAAAGGGCCCATCTCAAAGTCAGTGAAAAAAGGGAAAAAACGGACCCAGCTCATGAATCACCCGGGATCGCCAACTCCCGAACTCACCAGCCGTGAGTCCCTGAGGGTGTAGCAATATTCAGGGTGCACCAGAAGTGGTGGGGCTACATACACCCAGCCTCCTCGAGGGACTTGAGCAGAAGGCAGGAGATAACATTAAAAGAAAAAGAAGGCTGACCCCTCGCAGAAGGAGGGTATCAGGAAAGATGAGACAAGGGCCAATTAAGGCGGGAAAGTGAAAGACTCCCTAGGCCTCGGATACCCTAATACCGTCGGGGTCGGAAACGAACAAGAGTTGACCAAGGGAGGTCGACAGGAAAGAAGACGGAGAGGAGCCTGGCACAAGTAAGTGGAAGCAATGCCGGACTCAGGTGGTGTCCCGTGGTCGCCAACCAACATCCCACTAGATGTGATCCCCTGGGGGGAGCTTGTATAAATGTATCTATATTTAAACATAAATGAGCATTTCTCAGTATGTAAGTATCATAGATGTAAATATTGACAGTAGCGCTAATACTGTAGGTTAAAGAAATTAATACAAATATATTTGAATAACGTGATGGTTCATGCTCATAGAAAGGACTACCGCACCAAATAACCAGTTAACAGTAAGAAAATAGGAATTAACCAACTATCATTTACTTTATAAGGTGAAGTGTTAGATACTTTTTGCCACGTATTATGCAGTAGTAAATTCTATCTTCAGACGGATAGTTGGAATCAACATTAGCATTGCCTTCTGCCTCACTGTCATTTTCACCATCTCCCTCTTTATCTAGGATAGTGAGAACCATATCAGCAAAGTTCTAGCCAGTCGCTCGATATGCCATTGATGTAGAAGCTACTAACAAACATGCACCGATAAATAGTTCAATCGTAAATACTTACCAGGGTTACTATCCATCCCACAACATTCCTCACAGCAGCTATGCTCAACAAACGCCAACGGAACACTGTTCTGTTCTGATGGAAAGAGCCAATGGGCACGCATCATGATTACAGTTTAACCCGTTAAGTGATACGACCGTCTATAGACGGTGCACTTCATTTTTCTTTTTACATTCCCGGTTCAATCCCGAGTGCCGAGTCGATCTGTGGCATGTTCTGCCATTTGTTGTGCAATTTAATTTAGATGTTTACTAACATACCATTTCGTAGACGTCTGTCCTCTACAGTGGAATTCATCGCATCGGTGATGTTCTGTAAACAAGCATGGCGGAACAAAAAGCAATTTCTTCTCACCGCTTTGTGATTTTGGACCAAAGTACAGTAACATGCATTAGTTGCATAGTGATTTTAGGGACATTTTATTTTGCGCCCTTTACCTAGTATGGAGATGAAAGCGTGCGCACAAAAAAAAATCGTTTTCTCAAAATAAAAATCAATATACACTTAGGATTTGTAATTTACATTTAAATTAATAAAAACCCTAAACCCGCAGACATTATAATACTATCACCCCTCCCTTGATAAGTTGAAAATTACGGCTTCTACAATATTGAAAAATGAGAATGAAAAAACTCATCACTTAAGAGGTTAATGAAAAATAGATACAGGTGAGGTGACGCACCTTCCCGGTAAGCATTCCAGGGTTAATAATAATCATTTTGATTGTTAGTGATTTAGTATTATCTAGCTCTTCGTTGTACATTTCTTCTCGCAGTTCCATTATACGGTATAAGTTATGTGATGTTTATCTGGTAGAAGTAAGAGAAGGCCATTGGGTAATAATCATGCCAGGCTAGGCTATATTAAACAATAATTGATCAATCAACCTTCAGCTTCTATATATAAGAAGCTGATCATCTGAGAGCAAGGACTGTGTGAGATGTCAGCGTTGTCAATTCATTTTAGAGGCTTAGAACATCTTGGTCATCTGTTGTTAATTCATTTCAGAGGCTTGGAACATCCTGGCCATCAGTTTCGTGTATTTGAGTGTGTTGAATTTGTCTGATAACCTGTGTTTCTCTGGAGACTGTTGTAGTGTGTGTAGTTGTAATTTTTAGGATCGGGGGTTATGTATATGGTCCTACCCAGCCTTGTACTATCCCGGGATTTGCCTTAAGAAAGTGTGGAAAAACCCTGGGAAAATCACATTAGTGATAGACGCTGTCAACGCTGAGAAACGAATTTCCGATCTTCAGAATTGTTGCGGCTCCCGTCGCGATCGTGGTGAGTTAATGGGCGTAGATTGTATTTGTAAAATTGACTCAGTTAAAGCGTGTTTAGTTAACTCCACGTTAGGTTGTACATACAGTACATAGTTGTTCGTTGTTGTTTTCCGTACTTAATTATATCATCTAAGTAAAATAAACTGAGCATTTTCAACCCAGAACTTCTTCGATAATATGCAATGAAAAGCAATTTAAATATCCACCAATTACCACAACCTGTTATGTGTTTGTCAGTTTACGCAATCAGTCCCGCTTCCTACTCCGCTATCACTACGGGTCACACACTCCCTATTGTCACGATTAAGGTCACCTACACCATGAAACTCACCACCTGGTTTAGAAGTTCTGTAACAATTTTGATGCTGCGTGAATGTTCGGAACGCAGTACTTTTCAGGCATGTTACTTGAACAGTTTGTCTTCTATACACTCAGAGTTATATTCGTTAAAAGTGTATCCAATTCACCCTGTATATACAGCATATCCCAATGAGGCCCATTTTCAGCTCTACCAAGAGTTTAAAGGTAGACTGTGAACGGATGCGTTGTTGTATCATTTGATGAGCTTGGACATCTTGATCATTTAGCCCCGCGTACTTGGATGTGTGTATACTTTAATCTCATAACATGTGTAATATTGCGATGTCTGTAGGAGTGTGTGTATTTGTAATTCAGACAAGGATTGGGAAGGAGGCAACCGTGGCCTAAAATGTGAAACCATCCTGGCATTCTCCTGAAGTAGAAATGGGGAATCGACGGGAAACCACTTCCAGGATGGCTGAGATGGGAATCGAACCCGTCTCATCTCAGTTTTGTCTCACGAGGTTGAGTGTGGGATCCCACCTCAGACCAGATTTGAATTTCTTGGCAGAGCCGGGAATCGCACCCGGACCTCCGGAGCGACAGCCAAGAATGCTAGCCGGTACACCATGAGGTGGTCTGAAAATATGCAAGTGAACGTGAGACGCAGGTCAGCTTTTCCTTGTCGGAGATAATAACACAGTAGCAGATCGGAACTTCACCAGGGCAGACCTTGAACGGTAATAGGCTTCACTGTTCGGAAATGCCTTGAAGCAGCCATCACGCCAAGATGACTTGGCTCTTATGAACGTTATTCAGGTCTATAAACAAGCACATATCGTTTGTAGTCAACACATCAACTATGCGTACAAAATGCTTGATTTCCCTTTCAAACACGCCATTGCTCCACAGAAGCTGATGACAGTCGTCAATCACATGTTGAAGCAATCTTGCTAATCAGTGTACCTTTACCGCACAAGGATACCTGTATTCTTGAAGCTAGACTGTTGAGAAGCCACTACCGCTGGTCTTGGGAAAAGTATTCGGTCTCCTATCCCAATGAGGCCCATTTTCAGCTCTACCAAGAGTTTAATTTAGTTCTAAACTATGGATCGGTTTGCTTCCAGTCCCTTCAGGGAAGCTAAGATGAGCTGGATTGGAATCCCACCTCAGCTTTCTTACTTGTATTCCGTGATTCTGCACTACTATCGGCTTATGCCAGGACATACATAATTTAGGCCACATCCTTCCGAATTCTAGATAAATATTTATGTGGCCTAAAAAGTAAGTACAGAAATACGTGCTATCAGACAGTTTACACACACGCACCAAATAACATGATGATGACCACTACGACGTCATAAACCTCAGAAATAGTACAATTAAATCTACCATTGTCGCGGGGAGAGTGCAATATCGACACTGATTATTATGGTTCTCTTACACACCAAATGTGTTATTCCACATTTCATCTATTCCTTGTGTATCGCAGTGCATACTAAATGTAAAGTACATGTACTGAATATACTGTATCAGTCAATACTTGAAATATGAGCAGTTATGATGCTTGAGAACTATCTTTAATGATGAAGAGCAGGAATTTACACTGTGAACATATTCCAAGCTGCTTTTTTTCAACCTCCGATGGGCTATATAAAAATAACAGATTGACAACCCAAACTGATTTTATTACTAAATGTTTGCTTGTTTTGTACTTATGTTTCAACATAATCGTCAAAACGATTGAAACATTTGTCGTATCGTTACACCAGCTTTCCAATGCCCTCTGCAAAGGCTTCTGCCGCCACTGAGGGGGGTATGTCTGGACAGTCTCCTGAAGTTTTTCCTTCTTGGCTAGGCGTTGCCGCCCAACCATACCTGCAATTCTCGAAAAAGGTTGAAATCATTTAGTGCTGGCACGGACTAAACGGCTCATGGTCGAAAACTTCCCACTTGAATTCTTTGAGAAAGTCTATCGTAACGTTGGCTCAGTGCGGTCGTGAATGGTTTTCACCTTTTTCGAGAATTGAAGGTATGGTTGGGCGGCAACGTCTCTCCAAAAAGGAAAAACTTCAGGAGAAAAAAGGAAGCTTGCAGTTTAACGTGACCGTTAATCTAGAGATCATGAGCCACGGGACCTCCTTTTTACGTGGAATCCGAACCACAGGACATGGCATTTCACCTCGAAAATCTCACATGCATTGACCGGGAATCGAACCCGGACCGCCTTGGTGAGAGGCGTACAGCTAGACCGCTGAGCCACCACGCCCCTAACTTCAGGAGACTCTCCAGACGTACCCACCTCAGTGGCGGCAGAAATATTTGCAGAGCGCATTGGAAAGCTGGTGTAACGATACGACAAATGTTTCAATCGTTTTGGCGATTATGTTGAACCATAAGTACAAGCCAAGCAAACATTTAGTAATAAAATCAATTTGGTGTGTCAATCTGTTATTTTTATATGGCCCATCGGAGGTTGAAAAAAACAGCCCTCGTATTATAACACGGTGTTGAAGACTGCCTTACATCTCACGTACTGTATATGCCACAGTATTATGAGGTCTTCATGAGGAATCGTCACAAGGCCCCACCATCTGAGTCTGCTCATAAGAACAGCTTCAATTACGTATTCATTTTTGATTACGAGCACACTCGTCCCATTGCTCCCATCTATACGAATTTGTCCAAGAAAACATTCGTCCTATCCTTATATTAGTTACCTCCAGCTTATGCATGAGATATCCTGAATCCACCCAGCTCTAAGGCCAGTCTAAATACTGAGCGATGCAGAGATAGAGTTTCGTCACTACTCTAACTTCTTCCGTGCACAGTACAACAATCGCAACTGAGAGCTCACTACATTTGCTATTTGCACCTTGACTCTATCTCTTTCACTATACCCCCATCCGGAGAGAATACACAGCCCAAATACTCAAAATAGTCCACCTGCTCCAATTTAGTTTCTTCTATCTGCCATTCTATTTTCTTGTGTGTTTTGTTTCCGATTAATATAAACTTCTTTTATGGAATGCTACCGGGTGAGTTAGCCATGGTCGTTACGGCGTGGCTGCAGGCAATCGCTCACATACGGTTCGTCTTCTGTGGTTTCCCATCTTCCTTCTAGGGAAATGCCGGGGTTGGTCCCTAACTATAGGCCACAGCCGCTACCTTCCAATTCCTCGTCCTTACACTCACACTTTCCTCACCAAACAACACTCCACACGCGACGGTACTTGTAGCTCACCCTATGGGTGTCCGCATAGCAATAGCTACAAAGTCTGGCGAGCCGAACATGTCCTCGGACGCTCCCCGCACTAAAAGCCATACGCTAAAAAAATAAAAAATAAATGAAATGTTGATTGTCATACCATATTCCCTTCATTTCTGTTAAAGCTCTAACATGTTAGCTCGTAGGCTTTAGACGCAGTCCATCATTACAGCCAAATCATCAGCGCGAGTCAGATTCCAGACTGCTTACCATTAGCCGGTTTCCACCTATTTCAATCTTATCCAACCAGTTTAGGATATTCTAGCTGACCACCTCGTGGTGTGGCTGCTAACATTCCTTGCTGTCGCCCCGGAGAACCGAGTTCCATTCCCGACTCTGCCGAAATTTAATTCTGGTCTGAGGGCTGGAATGGGGTCCACCTATACTCGTGAGGCTAAACTAAGAGTTTCATTCGCAGCTCAGCTATTCTGGTTTCCCACTTCTACTCCAGGCGAGTGCCGGAATGGTTCCTAACTCAAATCCACGGCTGCTTCCGTCCTAATCCTCACCGGAATTACGAATACACACACTACTACAGACACCACAACTACACAGGTTATCAGAGAAATTGTATAAAAACCTCCAAATACACGCCATCAAGTGAACACGATAGACAAGTCCCTCATATGCAAAGAATAACAATATTCCACCTGACTAGCTTTGCCTGCCTGTCGTTACGGAGTTTATAATTTAGAGGCAACATAATAGCTTACTCATTCGACCTCTACGTTGCAAGATTGATGAAGGGTAGTTGGCCGTGGCTGTTAAGACTCGAGTGTGCCTTGTTTTGTCCGAACCCCTATGATCAGGGGCGGATCTAGGGGAGGGCGAGGAGGGCGACCGCCCAGGGCACCGCGGTCCGGGGGGGGGGGGGGGTGAGGGGCGGCATGTATTGTTTTAAATTTAATTGATTAATTAATTAATTATACTTTTCAAACTTTTAAATTAATATATTATTCATATTCTTTTTTCAGTGCAGCTATGACCTCCCGTGACCGTTTAGCAAGTTTGGATTTCAGTGAAATGATGAAAGACTTCATCCGGGAAAAAAGTCGCTCAGTAATATTTTAATATTTCATAGTTTACATAGTCTTCCTAAAGGGGACTTAAAGGTTTCTTTCATATTATTAAAAATAATGTACTGTAGTGTATTGAAAATATTGTAACTATTCTTTATTTTATTATTATTACAAAACAATTTTCCATTAGATTTGATATTATTTTTATATTCTATTGCTGTGGGCCCCAACTTATCATATCGCCCTGGGCCCCGCAAGGCCTGGATCCTCCACTGCCTATGATATCTGCCTTGTTACTCGCTACAGTATATTTTTCTGCTTTGAATTAGTAGCTCATTAAAAATTGGGCGTAATGGTTTGGACAACAACAAGCACTTCATAGTTAAGAGAAACAATCAAAGGCGGCTTCGGTGGCGTAGTTGGTAGCATGGTGAGCTTCTATGCCCAAGATCGCGGATTTAAACCCGGCCGAAGTCGTCGGATATTTTTAAGAGCGTTAAAAGTCCCTCAGTATGCCTTCCTTCAGAGGGGAAGTAAAGCCGACGGTCCCATGGCATACATTTATTGCATGTGAAAGAAACTTCCATTAACTACAATTGGGTGAAGCTAAATTTTCAGGTTGGATTTGGTAAACGCTCTATTAAAAGTTCCAACGTTCGCCACCAGGTGCTGGTCGCGGTGGCATTTATTAGCCAAGTTCACACCTAGGTGTCGTTGACGGTAGAATTTGGTAGCAAAAGTAGGAACTACAGTACTTGAAATTGATCATCTGCAGTCTTTACTTGAATTACAGATAACACACACTAATACAACCATCGCAATTAACACCGGTTATCAGACAGATTCTACACACACCCAAAGTACATGGGGCTACATGGCCGCGTTGTCGCAGCACCTAAACTCAGGAACCAACCAACCAACCAGAAACAATCAACAATAATAATGCTATGGGTTTTACGTCAGTATTAACTAATGCGGCATTTAGGGATACCGGGGTACCGAAATTATCTACACCCTCAAATGACAAATGACTGCACTGGGATTCGATCCAACTATCTTGGGATCAGAAGGCGAGAATGTTACCACTGAACCACGCAGCCAGAGAAAACAAGTAGTTCCGTGAAGAACTATAGGCCCTACAGCCTATTTTCATATATCCTGGTTAAATTAATTGCCTCTATCGACATGCAAAATTTCTGTTTGATTGCTGTAATAGATTCGTAGATATTGAGAACAGTCTGTATTTCGTATGGTCACCATGTTGGATTTTTATATATAGGCCTTAGAGTTATGAAGATTATTGTGTAGGTTTATTATTCAAATTTAAGTCGCATGATTAGAACACAAGAAATAAAAACGAGATTTTTAAATTTCGCTCAGCCGCCATCTTGTGGTTATGAAAATAATTGAAATGAATTAGATGCCAGTGGATTGAAATTTATATAAGCATATACCGTACCAAGTTTCACTGTGATCGGATGGTTAAATCGCGAGAAACGTCCATTTGAATATTTACATTTCACGTCGCCGCCATGTTGGATTTGTGCTCACCAGGTTATTAAACGTCCCATAGGTGAACTTATGTTTATAGCCTCTATACACATACAAAATTTACGTTTCATTGCTGCAATAGATTCGTTGATATTGACTAAATATTTCGAATGGTCGCCATGTGGGATTATAATATATGTAGGCCATAGAGTTATGTACTATTAGATGAGGATTATTGTGTACGTTCATTATTCAAACGTTGATTTCGATCGCATGATTAGAACACGAGGAATAAAAATATAATTTTAAAATTTCGCACAGCCGCCATCTTCAGGTTAGGTAAACAATTGAACAAAATTAGATGTCAGGGCATTGCAATTTGTATAGTCATTTGTTGTACAAGTTTCACTGCGTTAGGATGGTTAAATCGCGAGAAAAGTCTATTTAAGTGTTTCAACTTCGCTTGGCCACCATGTTCGTTTTGTAGTTAACAGGCTTTTAAAAATTACATAGGTAAACGTCTAGTTGTACCCTTTACTTCGGTACAAAATTACAGGGTGATGTGAGTAATAGTTTCGGAGATATAGAATGCCTGTGGAATATTTCACACAGCCATCATGTTGGATTGGTGAGACGTAATAAAATGTAAAGGGAACGGTCGGCTTCGGCCAAAATAGTACTATGACCTTACCGAGTTTTATTGAAATCGCTCGATCCGTCTAGAAGTTATTAGTGGGGACACACACATGGACGCACACACATACACATAAATGACTATAGGCTAAAAATCAGCCAGCAGACTAATTCTATTATAAGCACGTTATACGTATGATCAAGACACATGCATACCATACGTACTTCTCCTTCACATCTTATTTCCGTGATGTGCTGATGGACGGCGAGAAAAGCAGAGCACTTGTTATGAAAGCAATTTCATCTCTGAGGAAAATAAATTTAAGCAGATTAGGCAATTCCGTTCCTTCCCCGGAGAGATTTTCCAATTTATCTCGGTAAGAGTTCGTTCCATCATAAATATTATTGGCTGAAAATGTTCATACGGAAGTTAAGCCTTATTGACTATATATTCCGGACAGTTGTGAGAGGAACTCAAGCTTTTTTTTTAGTAGAAACTAAATTTATGCCCGTCGTTGACGGGATCATAGAAAATATGAAGTTGTTTCCGAGAACCTCTAGGTCATACACCTGTCAACTAAAATAAGAAAGAAAACTCCTACAACAGACAAATGGTGGACAGACTTCCTCCCTCATAAGCTAATAGTGGAGTAAATTACCTTAACAGGTTGTTCCTTGATGAATTGAGCACAAACTAACAATCGAATCTATCACAATAAATCAATGTTAGCACATCCTTTGCTTAGATAAAGAACAGGGGAGTTTATGTGAAACAGCAATTAACATACAATAACTGTGAAGAGGAGTGATCATACCTACTCCTGGCAGGGGACAGAGATAGGTGGCGTGCGTATGAACTCACTCCATGCTCCGTGCTGCTTGACTGGGGCACATTTATGTCAAAAGGATATGCTTCTGCCAAGAAATGTAATTCTGGTCTGAGGAATGGTACGGGGTACACACAGCCTTGTGAGGCAAAACTGAGAAATAATGGGTTCGATTTCCACCTCAGCCATGCTGGAAGTGCAGGAGTAGGCTAGTGAGTAATATACAGTCCTCAATGTGTGCCTTCCATGAATTCATTGTTGTAGTTATTGTTTCATTTGAGGGGCCTGTACAACGTGTTCATTTCGTCCCGTGTAATTTGTGTGTGTGAAATTTGTGTGAACACCTGTGTTATTGCGATGGCTGTATAAGAGTGTGTATTTGTAATTCAGGCGAGGATTGCGAAGGGGACGGCTTTTGCCTTCCATTAGGACAATCCCATCATTTGCCTGGAGCAGAGGTGGAAAACCATAGGAAACTACTGCCAGTATGGCTGAAGTGGATATCCTGTTCTCAGTTTTGCCTCGCGAGGTAGAGTGTATCCAGTACCAGCTGCTGACCAGAATTACATTTCTTGGAAGAGCCCGAATTGAACCCGGACCTCCAAGGCGGCAGCCAAGAATGCTATCCACTACACCAGGAGGTGGATTTCAGGACTTTAAGTCTGAGCTTAAGGTTTTATGTCGAGACATGGTTATGGATCGGGCAATTGTCCTACTGATTGGATTCGAGGCTTTCCACGCACCCGTTTCGCATTACATATTAATCCACATTATGGCATAATAATATACATAATTAATTTACATTATTACATAAATAAATTACCTTATTATTTTACATTATTAGGTACATTAATAATTTACATTATTACTAAATTAATTAATTAATATTATAGTACATTATGCAACGAGTCTCTAATGGCGATTATTAAGACACGAATATGTTTATAAAACGAGCGTATGCGAGTTTTATAATTTCCATACGAGTGTCTTAATTACCATTATAGGCGAGTAGCATACGACTGTTTATGTTCGACGATAATTATTATTACTATTTTATGTTCGAACATAAATATTCATAAATATCTGTCGAGATTTCGCCAGTTTTATGTACTGAACAGAACGCATGAGACGCAGAAAATGCCTTGTATTTGGCCATGGCCTCCTCGATTACCCTACTATGACACTAGGCCAGGCAGTGAAATTTAAATTACAAGTCCGTGGAACTCAGCGCATCTAATTGTCTAATTGGTCAAACAAATGTTTCTTGAGCTCTGATTGGTGGGAGAAACTGTTTCATAATGAATAATAGTGTTATAATGAGCCTCATTATATTAAAGTTTTCTGACATATAATAATCAGGGTTGAACATAAACTATTTTAATTTCGAACATAAATATTCATAAATATCTGTCGAGATTTCACCAGTTTTATGTACTGAACAGAGCGCATGGGACGCAGAGAATACCCTGTATTTGACCATGGCCTCCTGGAATACCAAATTATGACACTCGCAACGCAGTGAAATTTAAAATGGGGGCCAAGGAAGTGAGCGCAGGTGCGATGCTATCCTTACCTAATTGATCACACAACTGTTTCTTGAGCTCTGATTGGTGGGACAAACTGTATCATAATGAAAACTTGTACTATAATGAGCCTCATTATAGTGCAGTTTTCTGACATATAATATTTACATTTTGCCAGGGTAGAACATAAAATAAATAGTTCACATAAATAATTTACGTTATAACATAATTAATTAATGTTATTACATAAAGAATTTGCATTGTTACGTAATTAATTAATAGTATTACATAAATTTTTAAATAATTATTTTAATTACATAAACAATTTTATGTTCGATGAAGTCGACATGTAAATATTATATGTCAGAAAACCTGTATCATAATGAGGGTCATTATAACACAATTTTTCATTATGAAACAGTTTCTCCCAGCAATCAGATTTCAAGAAACAGTTGTGTGGCCAATTAGGTAAGGATAGCATCGCACCTGCGCTGACTTCCACGGCCTCCTATTTTAAATTTCACTGCGTGCCTAGTGTCATAGTGGGATATTTGAGGAGGCCATGGTCAAATACAAGGTATTTTCTGCGTCCCATGCGATCTGTTCAGTACATAAAACTGGTGAAATCTCGATAGATATTTATGAATATTTATGTTCAAACATAAAATAGTTATAATTATCGTCAAACATAAACAGTCGTATGCAACTCGCCTATAATGGTAATTAAGACACTCGTATGCAAAATTATAAAACTCGCTACACTCGTTTTATAAACATACTCGTGTCTTAATTATTGCCATTATAGGCTCGTCGCATAATGCATTATACATTATTACTTAATTAATTAATGTTACACAGATAATTCGCATTATTACATAATTAATTCAATAATATAAATAATTTACATTAATATATAATTAATTAGCAATACATAAATAATTTACATAATTATATATATTATTACATACATAATTTACATAAAAAAATTACATTACATTAATGATTTGCATAATTATTAAATATTATTACATAAATAATTTACACATTAATTTTACTTCGTTACATAAATAATTATGCATTATTACGTAATTAATTTACATTATAACATTAATAATGTGCACTATTAATCTACATTACCACTTAAATAACTTACATCATTACTTAATTAACTAACATTATGAAATTTATAATTTATTATTAAGAAACGTTACAGAAGTAATGTACATAATTTATTTACATTATCAAATATTGTACATTATAACATATATAATTTACATAAATTACTCAAAATAATACATAATTACATGTTACATGAATAATTTGCACCCTAGTTTATTTTAAGGGTGTCTTTTACTTAAATACAAATTTTCATGTCATTCGTTTAAGTAATTGTAACGCCAACAACAGCAGACACACAGACAGACCGACAAACAGACAGACAGACAAACAAACACAAATTAAACAGAATTATATTTGGTCATTAAACACCACACAGGCACAAATTCGAAGTTTTAGCTTAACATTGGAAATGTTTGGACAGACATTATCTACAGAGATATCAGCGATTGTACAGGGTCAGCTGCCGATAGCGATAGAAAAACTACATATGGAATTAAGGGGACACTTGTTCAACCACATAATCTTCTGGCAAGAGCAGTATTTGGGCTGTAGCCACCGTGGCAAGGAGCCAGTTCCTTGATATCTCAGTTAAGTGGTGACTCCTGGAAACATACACGTAGAATGCAATATCTGTAAATGTTAATTTTAAGTATGTCGTTTGATATATTTGATATTTGGCCTTGCCAAATTTACTCTCGTACGCGCATGACTAGGTGGTTATGTTCCCGTGACAACAAACTAATTTATTTCCCAATAAGTTGAAAAGTGCATTAAATGAGCATGATATACAGTACAGGGCGAATAAATAAGAATAAGAAACATCTTCATTAACGAATGAAGGTATGCTCTGAGTTCCTTGATGAAGGGAACGAAAGGGTGCAAACCCCTGAAATGAAAGAGCGAGATCCATGATTCACTTATAATGAAATGGCCCAAAAGATGTTAGATCACGGTTATTAATAGTCATTTTATGAAATATTAAGTGTGTTATTTGAAAATACATAGTAAGTCAAACCACAAAGAGCTAGTGTTTATCATTAAGCCATGAACATAATAATATACAGTTATTTTTACCGCATTCAATCAAATGCCTTGATGACACTGTTATAGTCCACTTTTGATATTTTTGTTGCCAGCCAAGTCGAAGAGAATTGACTGTTTTCGGCTAGCAGTACCAACGAGCTTCCTCCGATCCTCAAAACCACCAACAGGTGTGAAAAAATATGTTTGTTTGTTGTTTTTGTTGTTGATGTGTAACATCTTTCCGCTCAGTTGCTGGATAGTTTTGTGGGAGTGATTTTGAAAATTGGGGACGGAAGTGAATCGGGCGGAAGTGGATCGAACGGAAGTGGATCGGACGGAAGTGAAGACGCACTGCCAGAAAAATGGGACGGAAGTGAATAAGGCGGAAGTGGATCGGACGGAAGTGAAGACGCACTGACAGCTGGATGTACAATTGAAAATGTGTGTATTGGAAACGAGGCAGTGTGTGCTCTGTAGCGCGAGAATGTTATGGCAATACAGTAGGCAGTGCATTTAGCAGGCACTGGTTTGACGAGCACAGTGGCAAATGTTTCACCGACTTTCATTTGTCATTGAGCAGTTTATGATGCTTCACGTTCAAGGTTGAATATCACATGGGGTAGGACAAAGACGACAAATGACATTTAAAGGCCCAGTAAACTCATGAAAATCGATTTTCTGTTTTTAATGGATTCAGTTAGATTTCGAGCTGAAGATTGGAATGTCGAAATCGGAAATTAAAATCTCGATTAGCTTGCGCGATACGAAGATTCGAAGTTTTAGGTAGGGGACAGCGTGACGTCACTGGAGCCTTACGACACGGTATTGCGCGCCACTTCCGTCTGTCTACTAGTGATTGTCAGAGTGCAGAGTGAGCATGTTGTTTGGAATAAGTAGTCATGTCCAGAAAAGTAAAGCCTCATCAGTTTGAACCAAAGTGCACAACATCTGGAATAGAAAATTAACCATCAGCATCTGTTATATCGGAAAGACTGGGGAACACCGACTGGTGTAAGTGTGAACAGTGTGAGGCGATGCCCACTGCTGCTGTAAGTTTCTTCTGTACAAAACAGTGAAACAATGAATGAAATGCGTGGAAGTGTGACGTGTATTGTTTGGCACGAGGACTTTTCTAATGTTGTATTAAAATACAATGTGTTAAATACTGCACGTTGTCTTCATATGGACAACACTAATATTCCTTACGTGAGGGACAGACTGGGTATGATACCCAACGCTACCTGGCGGTCTGTGGCCTTTCGCCAGTTTATGTACTGGATAAGCTCATGGAATCCTTTAGGAAGAAAGAAGACGGAAGTTATACCGTCTTGTGTCGTGAAGGCAATCGGACAACAATATCCCGATGAAGGAGGTACATACGTAGGATTCCAGGCTGCTGAGGGGCAAGAACCAGAATACTTTGATTAATAAATTTGAAACTATATTTAGAATATTTTATGGCAGTTTTTTCTGAAGATGTGATGAAACAGTCCCTTAACAATTGAATACTTGTAAGTATAAAATAAATACCTGTATTAAATTATATATTTTGCACACAGTTATTTTAACAAGTGGGAGTATTAGATACAGTTTATAGCTGATGAAAGCGGGTGAAATGCGAGAACACTCCATCCAAGGGCCTGGGGTCGGAAGCAATGTTTCTTGGTAGTTCCGGCTCATAGTATGGATCTTCTTCTAAGGGAGTGATGTGCTTTTGTCCATTTGCCATTCCAATTACTTCGAGAAGTATATCTGTTCTCCATCCGTATTCTTTCTCCTTATAGACCTTACAGTTAATCCACTTTTTTGATGATTTTGAGTTCCCGTTTGATCACGTTTTACATTGTTATTGTGATCCATAATTGCTAACATAGATCGATTTACCATTCCGTGAAATGAGAAACTGGATCTTTTAGGCATGTATTTCAGTCGGACGTTATGGTAAGATTCAAGGGACCCAGTGTGACAGTAATGTTTTATGCTTTGCAAGTCTTTTATAAAGCGCTTGTCTTTGAGAACGCTGGCTATGATACCACATTCTAGATAATTTCTATTGAGGCATTTTGTTTTTTGCGTTGGATTTTCGATTATTTTTTCGTGCTCACATTGGTGAAAGGGAGTGTTTCCTAACCATGAATATGTATCAGAAATATGATACAGAACGGACAAAAATTTATCAACAAGTAGCTCTTCATTGTTCTCACATGTCATAGCTGACCACCAAAGATTATTAATAATGCTGTGTTTCCATTCTAATATTGCGGGTGCCTTGGTCGCTACTGCTTTCAGCTTTTTACCTAAGCTTTTGGCAAGGTGCCACACATCAAACTCATGAATGATTCCAGGGTACTTGGTTCGTAAAAGCTTTCGAACGCCCTGATGCCGGTCGGATAAGAATAGTTCTTTATTTAGTCCTTCTGATGATAGTGTTGAAAGCACTTTATCACACGCGGGCTTTTCCAACTCGCCGAAAACTTGGCCTCGTTGCAGAACAACAAAGTCAATAATTTCCTCTGAGCTGATGTCCACCACAGAATATGTTACATATTTTGCACAAAAACCTGTACTGTCAAATTGACCATCACCTGCAATCCCACCCTCCTACCGGATGACATGAGATTCTTGGCGGTGTTACCACGATGCAGAGCCCATGTATTCCTAATAGCTGGGGTAACGATTCGTTTCACAATATTGTAAAATGTTGTGTGGCTCATGAAACATAAATCAATACAGTCCGTCAACGATTTCAGCAACGCAAAATCCACTCCCGTTATGTACATACCAGTAGCCAAGGTGACTGATAACATGGGGAATTTGTTAACATTCTTATGAGATCTCCATACGACAGTATGGCCTGCTAGACAGGTCATTTGGACACTCACAGCAGGTCCTTTAGTAGAAGGAATAGTTTGAATTACTTTCTTGCCGCAGGTAAGGCACCTAGCAAAGAGAAGTAGCAGGTTCTGCCACATTACGAACAGCAACGTAGTCTCACTGAAATGCCATGCTTTATATTTTCTACCCACCATCTCCGGATGTACTGTTTCATCTCCTTCCCTGTCATCGTCGCCATCATCCGAGGTAGTATCACTCTCTTCATCTGCTTCATATATTGCATCACGAACACCAGGATCACTGTCACTATCGTAACACTTAGCGTTTCTAAATGTTTCTCCTCCTAATTCGCACTGTACTCCAACTGTATTGGAATTTTCGGACATGCTGGATTCATCATGGATAACACTCTCATTTTCACTGCAAACACTCTCCTTTTCACTTCAAACACTCGGGGCAACACTTGAAACACTCTCAGAGGTACAATCGCTTCAGCTAAAATTTTCTTCCTAATATGTGTAGTTGTACGCCTTGTCACCGGAACAAGTTTCAATCCTTTCAAATTTAGCGCGGGCACAGCACCTTTTCTTAATACAAGTTTCCTTTTTTGCTTCAGGAGTTCTGCTTTGTATCTGCTCGATAGTTCATAGTCCTGCTCTCTGAAATGTGTAGAGCATACGCGACTATTTCGGGTTGGTGAGAAATCAGCGCGACTTATTCTAGATAGCCAAGATCGGTATCTCTCTGCAGATTTCTCTCGACTGGGGAATCTGTGAAAACCTACATCTTTTTCCTTCGATGTTTTCGAAGTGGTTGCGTGATTGAAATCATACACAACGCAGTAAACCATGTTTTCACTAGGTATCATTTACAGTACTTAAATTACGCCGAAACAACAGCTGCACTGTCTGATTCTGCTATGCCTACTGTTGGCGCGCGGAAGGAGACTCGGCTCCAGTGTCGTCACACGCTCAAGCATTGTCGCCGTTTTCCGCTTATACCACCTGAACAAAATAAAATAACGCGGTAGGGTTTTCAGTACGTTGATTAAAAATTAGAAATGGAATCAGTGAGTTAGGAAACTAAAACTCGAAAATAAGTTGCCTGGGTCTTTAAGTAAGCGGCATTATTGTCAAGCTGTGGGTGAGTAGTCAAATATTAAATGCATAACAGTGTTGTTATATGAGTGGATTAAAAGCTCTATTTTCATCATATGTGAGACTAGGTCATTTCATGATTGTAGGAAGCCATGTTTTGATTGTTTACGACGAACTGTATGAGAGCCTTGAGAATAATGAATGTTATAGTGACTGAGGAATGTTCTCACAGTATTTGAGAGTACTGTCAACGTTGTGTGTCACTTTGTTATTATGAATTATTAATGTAAAAGGAAGGAAGGAAGCTTGTAGTTTTGCGTGTCCGTTAATCTCACGATCATGATCCACGGTACCTCCATTTTACGTGGAATGCGAACCACAGGACATGGCATTTTAATTCGAAAATCTCACATGTATTGACCGGGAATCAAACCCGGTCTACCTTGGTGAGAGACTAACATCTTGACCGCTGCGCCACAAATGTGACAGTAGCATATCTCCAATTCAATCTCTACTTTCATCATAGTACCAGTATGAAACTGGAGTGTAAATTAACATTTTAAGAATGTCCAAGCTGTGTAGCATACGAGTAGGATAACATGTCAGATGTTACACATCATATGCGACTACTGTAAGGCTCGTATCTTTTTTTTTGTTTCATTTGAGGGACATGGACATCGTAATAATTCGTCCTCGTGTACATGGGTGTGTGTGGAACTTTGTCTGGTGGCTTATTAATGTGTGCAATTATAATCGAGGTAGAATTTGGATTGGAAACGGCCGCGGCCTTACGATAGGTAAAATCCCGGCATTTGCCTGGAGTAGAGGTAGGAAACCACGGAAAACCACTTCCAGGATGGCTGAGGTAGGACTTAAACCCGCTTGTTCTCAGTTTTACCTCATGAGGCTGAATGTACCACGTTTCAGCCCTCAGACCAGAATTGAATTTCTTGGCAGAGACGGAAATCAAACCCGGGACTCCAGGATGACAGACAGAGAAATGATGGTGAGCACAGCGCTGCTCAGTGGCAGTCGTATTTTAGATGAGTAGTAGCTTGCAAACACTACACACAACACTCTTGCAGCACTGGAACGTCATGAAAAATAACAGTGGTGGAGAAGCAGAGTAGCAGAGTTTAGGCCTACTCCACTTCCACTCTCTTACTGACAACCAAGGTCTACAAAAACAAATAATTCCGATCTTGTAATGAAAAAGCGTGAATTATACAAAAGAAAAGAAAACCCACCTCCATACAGGCATTGGAGGCCCTTGGAGCAGCGGATGGTAGAGGCTTCCCCACTTCGTGACATCGGCACTACTCGGCGCAGAAATTATGTGCACTCGAGTTTAGAGATAAATAGCATAAAGACCAAACGGCCTGCAGAAGAACAAGTAACATAATTTTCCTTGTTTATTTCTACGTTGATTAATGATAATGTTAACTTTTAGAAACGTATTTTAATATCATTTATGGCAAGTGTAATGTAAAAAGTACAGGTTTTTGGCGGGTTTCAATGGAAACGTCGACTTAAGAGAGTCACAAATCTCAACGCCCTTGCACTACAGCAACTAAATATAATTGTTTGTCAGATATGATTTATGTGTATATTGGAAGTTTCAAAAAGCTTTCTCGAACACAAACAACAAAGCAGTCAATTATGTGAAAGGCTCGTATTTCGAAACTGGACTCCCGTAGAAATTCGTTCTTGGATGCGTCATATTCCACATATACGAAGCGTTTGCAATATGCAACTACCCATAATGTAAATAAATTGTTTTGGTTTATATGGATTTATATTTTTATTGTATTTTGGTAGGATTTGTCGCCAGGAAAGTTGGTGCGTTGTTGTCACAGGGTGGATCGGCTTCTTCCTGAAATCCATGTTATGTGGTCATTCTTTGTAATTAGTCTAACAACAACGCTAAAAGTGTCGCGTAAAAATAAAGGGCAATGGGGGCGGTAGTGTGGTTGGTCTAGTTCCCTTACCATCAGTGAGATCAACCTTCTCATGATCTTCTTGCTTGCATGACCTTCACCGGCATGACAGCGGATTGCACTTCTCTTATGTGTTACCTTGATTAGATTTCTCAGATTAGTTGCTGTTGAACCATTTTCATGTTTCCATCAAGGGGACCTTTAAGAGAAATATTATCTCTAGTGCCGTACCGGGGGGAAATCATCAATGTTTCCGTCTCTTTTTATTTCGTGTAGGACGTGTAAGAAAATGTGATTTGTTTTTGAATGCGGTTCGCTTGCTTGGCATGGTGTACTCTTTTGGAGCGTCTTGTCAGTTCCTGAAGACCGTCTGTCCTAGATGGCAGTGGTCTCTGTCACGGCCGGCCATGCGCCGTGCTGGCAGAGGAACTCATTTCTGATTTGTTACGTTGGCATAAGCTAAGAGTACCTTTAAAGTTTATTTATTTTCATGTGTAACATTGTCTTTTTAAATTTGGGATAAATATTTACAAATTTTCTGTCCTTTGTTTGGGTTTTATGCGCATAACGTCGCGTGATCCATAAGATTTTCAGCGTGCTGTTGTCTCTAATTTCATTGTTTCTGCATGCTGATTTGTGAGCATGCTTACGTGATGAGAATCTCATGTTGTGTCTGGACTATCTTTCATGTGAGTCCTCCCTAACATTTGAAGGTGTGCTGGCACATCTGCGCATCACTAGAATGAAGCACTATTTTCGGCTTGCTTTGTACGTATTCGCGTAAACCGACCAGAAAACAGCGTTGTGCTTGGTTTAACAACTTTGTTCGTGGGCCCACTACATTGCTTCCGGCGTATGCATGCAGACATATGTTAGTTTACTTTTATCTCTATGTTCACTTTTCTTCGATTCCCGAGTGTGTCTTCGTGTAACATGATTCATGTATGCATTTTTCTTTGTGGTGGTCTATTTCCTTGACGAATTACGCTGGTATATTAGGTTATATTTCTACGTGAGCTCATTATTTCATTTTTTTTTTATTTTGTCATTTATATATTTCTGTCGGGTTCCTTATGTAAGCTTCCTTTCATAATTTTTACCCTGTCAGGTTTCGAATGAATCGGGCAACCATTTTTTCCTTGAAGTGGGTTATTGCATTATTTCTTCTCCCCCTTTTTGTTATTTCACTTGTTTCATAGGCGTGTCACGTGAGACGAGGATTGCCTCGTGTGGGTGAATCTGGCTTCCATCCGTCGTCTTGTGTGGTCGGTTTACTCATTCTGGTTTGGTCCTAGCTATATATTTTTTAATGAATTTGAAGCTTTTGTGCTTGTGATTTTACTACGTAGCTTTAACTTTCAACATTTACCTTTATCGTTGTCTGTTGGCGTGTTGTATTGTTCTTTTCAATATGAAACATTCTTATTCTCTTAGAATTATGATGGGGTTTGGTTCTCCTTTGTTGTAAAGATTTCCCTTGTGGACTTGTATTTTTTTGTAATATCATTCTGCGTGCTTTTACTCCCTTATTGCTGCTATTTTGCCCTTTAGAAACAATTCGTCGTTTATGTAATTAATTTCTATATACGTTGCATCTTTTCTTATGGTTCTAGTTACACTATTACTACCTATTTGACACATTCGTATGTTCGCGAGGTAATTTAACATAATTTGGCGCACCTATGAAGTACTTGATAAGTAATTTATTACGTAGTACAACCGTCCGCGGCTCTGAACCACTCCTAAAAAGATTTTTAGGGCTTTCCAATCACCTCGGGAGCCCAACGTTTAGAAAATGCATTATTTCCTTTCAGACATCCACTGTGTTTTTGCTCCGTACCAGACGACAGCCAATCTTAACCTTCATTTGTATTACCGCCATAGCAGGGTGGTGCATTGTTTAAGCGTTAAATCTGTTTTTCACGTCTTGTCTTCTAATTGTCGGGATTACACAGAGTATTACGCCACAATCTCCTACAACCGATTTCATGCAATTCCCACAACTCCTTCATCTCGCATTCATTATGTTTGTTAGTCAGTGTAAATTTGCTTCAGACTTCTCGTAAAACACGCAAATTTTCCGATACGTTCTTCAAGTCATTTGGCGCTTCCTGATTTGGGAATCGTATGTTCCCGGTTACCTAATAAAAATCTGCCCTCTCTATATATACCTCGTATATACGTATATAGCCACAATAAAATGTAGGATTTGGTTAAGAGGAATACAAAAATGTTGCGGAAATCAAAACATGTATTTCTAAATGAACTGGGTCATTTAACATTTAAAACAAAGGAATGGGCTTGCCACGGTGAAATGAAGGTTCATAAATGCTCCTGTATCTCACTTAACATGAGGTAAAACCTACCCTTGTTGCATCATTCAGAGGTTTTGCACATGGCTGTCATCTGCTAGGTGTACTACGATGCACATTCTTCTGATAATCTGTCTTACTGTATTGTCTGGTATGTACGCATAATTGAGATAAGGATTGTGAAAAAATTGCTGTTTTACTCGTATAAAGTTAGGAACCACCTGGCATTTGCCAGGGATAGAGATGGGAAACTACTGAAAACCA
Organism: Meconema thalassinum; assembly: GCA_946902985.2. Taxonomy (NCBI): domain Eukaryota; kingdom Metazoa; phylum Arthropoda; class Insecta; order Orthoptera; family Tettigoniidae; genus Meconema; species Meconema thalassinum. The sequence goes on along the minus strand of OX336389.2, from coordinate 379,642,782 downwards.
CTCCTGGATGACTGAGATGGGATTAGAAGTAACACGATACCTGGGCTAATGAGGCTGGTTAGGCCCCGTTCCAGCACTTAGACTTTGCTATCATAGCGGTGTTTCGGAATAATTTCCCTGCTTTAATAAGAAATTTCATTCTGATCTGAGGGTTGAAATGGGGTATACTCAGCCTTGTGAATAAGAACTGAGAAGAGGTGGGTTTGATTCCCACATCAGGCATCCCAGAACTGAGTCTCAGTGACTTCCCTCACTTTTATTTCAGACGAATGCCCAAATAGTACCTAAATTAACGCTACGGATGCCCCCTACCCAATCCCCATAACCAATTACAAATACACACATTAGTACAGCCATCACAATGACACAGGTTAACAGATAAATTCAACACGCTCCCAAGTACACTGAGCTACAAGACCGGATGTCACAAAGACGTAAAATGAATCAACAACAAACACAACCAGCTCACTCCACAAAGTTCATTAACCACCTCGTGGTGTAGTGGCTTGAGTTCTTGGCTGTCGGCCTGGAGGTCCGGGATAAATACCCGGCTCAGCCAAGATATTTTAATTCTGGTGTGAGGGCTGGAACGGTGTACACTCAGCCTCGTGCGGCAAAACTGAGTGTGCGATTCCCGTCTCAGCCATCCTAGAAGTGGATATCCGTGGTTTCCCCACTTCTATAGAAGGAAAATGCTGGGATGGTTTCTAACTTAAGGCCACGGCCACTTCCTACCCAATCATATCCCCACTTTACAAATACACGCACTAGTACAGCCATTACAATAACACAGGTCATCACACAAATTACACACACACACACACAAATAAACGGTGCTATATGACGCGACGTCGTAGCTCCTAAAATAAACAGCAACAACAACAACAACAACAACAACAACGACAAAGAGCCTCATATATTTGTAGATTACATGGTTATAAACTTGTGACTCAGCAAACATTTCCTCCTGAATCCAATTAGCCGGAATGAAAGGGAAGAGTGAAAAATACGGTACGTAAAAATAACACAACGTGCAGCCATACAGGTTTCTGGAGCATGGAAACACACACACACAGAGGATTAATAATCTGCACTGATGTAATTATACAAGCGGTCTCCTCTTCACAATGGACATTGTAAAGACAAGAGACCTAGTTTTAAAAAAAGAGAAGCCAAAAGAAGTGCATGTGGGAGTTGAGACCAGTGAGCACATCCAGTAATGAAGAACATTATTATATGAGAATATTGAAAACAAGAAAAATGTACGATCTAATTAACATAGGAGAACAATAGCTGAATCACATTGATAGTGGCAACTGGCTACGTATAACAGAAAGGAAAATAAGATAAAAGTTGATGACAAACTGAGCCTCTCAGAAAGAGAGCATTTTCCCTGAGCCCTATTATCTTTTATACAGTACTAGCAACCCACCTCGGCTTCGCCCGGGAACAGTTATGAATGCAAGGTGATAGGCTACTTTTAACCGAGGTCTTATAATATTTCCTTGTATACGACATTAGTCGTTTTCCCTCCAGCAGTGAACACGAAAGCTAGCTCGTAAACTGTCGCCTCAGTAATTGAATGGAGATTGTTGGAAGAAATGAAAACTTAAAAACACTTATGATAGGCGATGTATTGAAGGTAGAGATATGCTCTCGCGGACTTTTTTGTACAACTTTTCATGATGAACAATTCTTACACTCATAGTATATTGATATTTTTAACGGTTTGCCCAGCGTAAGCTTAAAAATCGCACGGACGCCAGGTATTTTTCGACCTTTTCACTGAAATCGTTACTGCTTGGCTTCCTTTGATCATAAATAAATTATTTCCTACAGAAGCCTTCTTCGAGATATCCTTTACAGAACGGTGAAAACCACATCACAATTCACCCAGTGGTTCTCGAGATTACCCGTGACATCCAAGAATCGGGGACTTTGTTTTATACTTAGTAGAGATGTCCACATTGCAGGATATATTGCCCTCTCGAGTTGGTTTCTTTAGTCACCCAAGACGCTACAGTAGCTGAACCAGTTTTCTACGTTGTTGTAGATGATGATTTATTCAGGGGATCGTGATCCTGTAGCTCCGTGTATTTGGGTGTGTGTGAATTATTTCTGATGATCTGTGTCGTTGTGATGGCTGTAGTAGTGTACGTATTTGTAGTTAAGGCTCGGAATTTGAAGAAGGTGGCCGTGGCCTTAAGTTAGGAACCATCCCGGTATTTACATGGAGTAGAAAAGGAGATTTATGGAAAACCACTCCTAGGATAACTGAGATTGGATTCGAACCAACTTCTTCTCAGCTCTGCCTCACAAGGCTGAGTGTGCCCCGTTGCTGCCCTCACAATCAGACCAGAAATACATTCCTTGACAGAGCCGGGAATCAAACACGGACCTCCTCAGTGACAGCCAAGAATGGTAATCAAGTAAGGAAGGAAGTTGGAAGTTTTACGTGACCGTTAATTTCGCGATCATGAGCCACGAGACGTCCTTTTTACGTGGAATCCGAACCACAGGACATATCATTCCACTTTGAAAAATCTCACATGCATTTTCCGGGAATCGAATCCGGTCCTCAGTTGTGAGAGGCCAAAAGCTTGACCGCTGCGCCCCCAAGACCCTAGAATGATAATCACTACGCCATGAGGGAGACCGGTGATCTGCAGGTACGCCATGGTCCTACATGGACGAACGGATGCCTCTTACTGTTAACACTGATGGGCAGTCACACAAATGATGTTCCATTGAATGACATAGTTCTAAGGGGTCATAGTCATCAGCCCCGTAAACGTTTAAGGATGTATGTTAAAATGGTGCAGTGGATAGCGTTATTGAATAGGACCCGGAGGTCCCGCGTTTGATTATGGAGGCTGCAAAGAATGTAGTTGTCTTTGAGTGGTCTGGTGATGGGTCTCTCAGCCTTATGATGCCATATGAGAATATGCCTGGTGCAGTGGCAAGACGGAATGTGAATAGGAACTGGCTATTCTACTGCACGTAAACATCGAATCCAGATGCCAGTTTTCGTGATCCTTTGGCAGAGTCAAGAGCTCTACTCAGGTCACCTTGCTAACGTGTAATCTAGGTGAGATTATACGCTTCATGTAGTTAAATTGAAATTTCATACAGTAAGAATGGCACAGCAAGACGAACAAAGATTCAAGGCTTTGTTGATGAGAATGAACCGTCAGGCAGTCGACCGGGAGAGCGATAAGACACTTTTAAAAACAGTGCGGGCCGAGACCAGCCTGAGACAAGAGAACTTCATTCAAGAGGGGGATTCACACTTTCGTTAGGTTAAAACGTAAACCACAAGTCGCATGCCCATCCCGTCCCTTACATATAAATTAGGCGACTAAATTAGATAAAGACATCATTAGAATCAGAAAAATCAGCACATATTATAATTTACAACAGATGAAGATGCTCTAATAAATTGACCACAATTAAAATACGTGATGACCCATCAAGATCATAGCATTGTGCACTGCCACGGTCACTGACTCTTATTTGGTTATTGTTAATATAAACATGGAAGGACACTTTGTAGGCCTATATTTAGTCAAAAAGTAACTTTCATAGATTTCTATACTTCATTCCGAAAATAAGCGTAACCTCAACTTAAGCAATGACCTTTCTTTTAATCTTCTTTTCTTATCTCTCGTCTATTAATCATTTAATCGATTCTTAGGTGAGCCGATTAATCTATTTTTCGGTAAGTCGGTTAATTAATATTGAACGGTCAGTCAATTAACAGATTAATCATTTTAGATTAACCCTCAAGTAACCAGGACTGGTCTGCCAAACCGCTCACCTTGGTAATAGTAATAGTTACTCTCAATTTCTGCGACCTTGAACAGCGTAGTTTTCAGTTATCTATTATTGCTGTGTACGTACTGCTCGAGTCTAAGCTGCGTGAACATAAGAGGAATGTGCATCGCGGACTATGTGTAGTGGTGTTGACGAGTGATGAGGTTTCTCTGTCCGTGCATAGTACAGAACCAAATACATTGGTCGGTGACTCACTCACTCATTCCTAACACCACAGTGGTTTGAGCAACGGCCAAATGTTAGCAGTATTGGAATAGAAAGAAATACCATATATCACGGTGGGCTGTTGACAGATCCTTCTCTTCACGCCCGACCCATCCCTGCTCTTTCTCCTCACCCCGCAAGTTCATAGAGCTTGGACTCGAGCAGTGTGTGTTCGAAGACATCAGTTTATCGCCATCTGCTACGGTGAGTGGTGTGCAATATTTCTAAGTTCTCAGGCGGTCCACCTGACCATACCTGGGTATTACCGTTGCGAAATGACTTCCCCAGCCGGATGCTCACGTAAAGTGATTGCCGCTGATTAACATATCCAACGTGTCATTGCTAAATGGTTTTGAGGATGAGAATTGGAGTGATGGTGAAACGGACTGGAATGAAGGTTTTGCAATTGAATCCAACTGTATCTCAGACTCTTGTCTCCAGAGTTGGATTTATGAAAGCACTAGCGAAAGCTCTGGTTTTCTCACTTTTGCAAAAGCGGGCTTCAAACGCTCTTCTCACGCATGAACTCAGGATCTGTATTGGAAAGAGTTTGGGTGCAAAGAAGCACTGCCTCCAATTGAAGAGAAGCTGCAAAAGAAGATGACTTGCCACACGTGCACTCCAAGCAAGAAATGGAAAACTGCTTACAATCATGCAGAAATCCCATTTGTTTACAGTTCGCCAAAACAATGTCTGCGATTATTGCTGTGATTAGCTCAATACAACAGAGAATGAGAATGTGAGCTTTATTTGTGGATAACAACCGCCAATCTTGAGCCCGATCCATTGACTATAACAATAAAATATGATAATTAAACTGCTTGCAATTTTTGCTTTGTTTGCTGTTTTATAATTTCAAATGATCTTGTCGACTTCGTCATTATGCTTGAGTCTAAAGTTATGCGGGATGGAGACGGTTGCGTTACGGAGACGGAAGTGACGTCAGACGGAAGTGACGTCATGCAGCCGCGCGGGAAGCCAAGTTAATGGGTAAAGGACGGCGAGTGCCTGACGTCATGCAGCCACGCGGGAATCCGAAGTTAATGGTTAATGGAGTCTGATGAAAGAGTCCTGGGGCGTCGAGCGACCTGGGGCTTTGAGCGAAGCGAAAAGAATACAGGGTGACTCCTAAAGAGGTGTACAAGATGCCAGATAAGAATACAGGGTGACTCCTAAAGAGATATACAAGACGCCAGATAAGAATACAAGGTGACTCTTAAAGAGGTGTACAAGATGGCAGAGAAGAATATAGGGTAACTCCTAAAGAGGTGCACAAGATGTCAGACTTGAATACAGGGTGACTCCTAAAGAGGTGTACAAGATGTCACACAAGACTACAGGGTGACTTCTAAAGAGATATACAAGATGCCATATAAGAATACAGGGTGCCACCTAAAGAGGTGTGCAGGATGTCAGAGCAAAATACAGTACAACATGCCAGATAAGAATACAGGGTGACTCCTAATGAGATATACAAGATGCCAGATAACAATACAGGTGTACAAGATGGCAGAGAAGAATACAGGGTGACTCCTAAAGAGGTGCACAAGATGTCAGACAAGAATACAGGGTGACTCCAAAAGAGGTTTACAATATGTCACACAAGAATACAGGGTGACTTCTAAAGATATATACAAGATGCCATATAAGAATACAGGGTGCCTCCTAAAGAGGTGTGCAGGATGTCAGAGCAAAATACAGTACAAGATGCCAGATAACAATACAGGGTGACTCCTAAAGAGGTATACAAGATGCCAGATAACAATACAAGGTGACTCTTAAAGAGGTGTACAAAATGGCAGAGAACAATACAGGGTGACTCCTAACGAGGTTCACAAGATGTCAGACAAGAATACAGGGTGCCTCCTAAAGTGGTGTGCAGGATGTCAGAGCAAAATACAGTACAAGATGCCAGATAAGAATACGAGGTGACTCCTAAAGAGATATACAAGATGCCAGATAAGAATACAAGGTGACTCTTAAAGAGGTGTACAAGATGGCAGAGAAGAAAACAGGGTGACCCCTAAAGACGTGCACAAGATGTCAGACAAGAATACAGGGTGACTCCTAAAGAGGTGTACAAGATGTCACACAAGAATACAGGGTGTGCAGGATGTCAAAGCAAATTACAGTACAAGATGCCAGATAAGAATACAGGGTGACTCTTAAAGAGGTGTACAAGATGGCAGAAAAGAATACACGGTGACTCGTAAGGAGGTGCACAAGATGTCAGACAAGAATACAGGGTGACTCCTAAAGAGGTGTACAAGATGTCACACAAGAATACAGGGTGACTTCTAAAGAGATATATAAGATGCTAGATAAGAATACAGGGTGCCTCCTAAAGAGGTGTGCAGGATGTCAGAGCAAATTACAGGGTGGCACTTAACGAGGTGTACAGTATGTTAGATTCAATTCAAATACAGGGTGACCCTTAAAGAGGTTTGCAAGATATCAGATTCAAATAATGGGTGACTCTTAAAGAGTTGTAAAAGATGTCAGACTCAAATACATTGTGACCCTTAAAGAGGTGCCCGCGCGGGAAGCCAAGTTAATGGGTAATGGAGTCTGTTGAAAGAGTCTGGGGCTTCGAGCGAAGCGAGAAGCCCTCCTGACCCTTTCTAACATGTGTAGCATTTGTAGCATGCGTCATTATTTTGAAATGATATAACGTCAAGTCTTTCAGACTGACTGTAATTTTATTTCATTGTATTTTCATGCTAGTGTGCTAGTTTGTGTCCTTCGCTTCTTATATCTATAGACAGTGACACTCTTCCTCTTATTTTGTTTCCATATTATTCGAATTCACTATCTAAGGCATTTTTAAAGAAATTTTGTATTCCATGTAATAAATACCAATAGCCAAGCGTTGCATGGGGTTTTTGTTTTATGTCTACGGTATTTAGACATATAAGACGTCACATAATATATAGTTTAAATTTTAAACCTCTGTATCAATTCAACTCTTCGTGATGTAGAAAAATAAAGAGAGGTCTGTCAGACCAGACCTGGGTATGTATGTTCTTTAATTGGACCTGGGTTATTGAGGGTTAATTTCAAACTACTTGATTATCGCGTGTTACCAGCTGTAATAACAAGCGTCGCGTCGTTTTGTTGTCCGTTACAGTGTCTGCATTGGAATTTGTTGCTGAACTAGGGAAGGAATTGACCGTGGTCTTCGGCTAGAAACCATCCTGACATTTGTTTCTGTACAACCAAAAATGCTGTAAGAATGGATTGCCAATGGATTATTTCATTCGCTCCTGGGGTAACCCCCAAACAATGTCGTTAGTTGCCCGTTTCAGGTCATACCCTACTGATATCACGGATATATTGTAAAATAGTTTGCTAACCTTGTTACCCAGTGGCCTAGTCCAAGTACAGTTCCATTCAAGGAGACGAATACCGTGCAGCTGGCCCACTCTTCGATGAGACATTATTGACAGTTCGTTCGTTGTTCAGTTGCCGTTGATTCATTTTAGAAGACAGGGACATCTTTGTAATCAGCCCCGTGTAGGCCTACTCCTTGCTGAGTGAACTGAATGTTCCAATGCAGAGTCGACAGGAAACAATAATTCCTTCAACTAATACGAGGGTCATTCCATAAGTCATGGCAACTATGTTATATCTTTCGATAATGCTACAGCATGGGAAATCCACGATGTGCATTGAACCGCTAAGGCCGTGTAATATCTCAATGCCAACAGTAAATAGTGTTCGAGTACAGGAGTTAACGGCAAATATGCAAATGAAAACCACACAATGGAACTCCGTGTAAATTTGTTTTGCACTAGTACAAATGGAACACAAATCAATCAATTAACATCCAAGGCACCGTTTCCAAGCATAGGAACACTGTTCAATAATAGACAAGGACATGTCAGTCCGGGAAGACAAGGGGCGCCCACTTCGCGAGGAGGCTGTAGTTGCTGCGCGTCCATGTCGGAAAGCCTCCACCTAACGTGCAAATGTTCGGTAATCTCCTACAGCTTCACATAGTGCTGTATGATACTGCGTAGCATTTCTGCCAGCGAGAAAAGCAATTCTCACGAATGATCGCTGTTCCAATCTGCTTACATCCATCTTGTAGCACGGTCAAGCCAGAATGAACGTGTATGGCACTGGAACCTAGCCACCTGCACTTACAGTCGCCTTCTGTCGGGTGAATCCTGTGCTGTTTGCCGCGGGGCTTCGAATGTTTACACTGGAATTACCGCGATGACTTAATAAAAGTTCGAATGATATAACATAGTTGTCATGACTTACGAAATGACTCTCGTAAAATAATTGGTTTTGAAAGAAAACTTAGTTCTTGGTAGTCTGCAGTTCAGAAAGAAGATCTGTCGAACTTGCCATTTCTTCGAAGGGAATAGTCTGGTGGAAATACCAAAATCTATACTTCATTAGGTACACACTTGAAACTTTGCACACTCTTGAAGTTGGCTTAGCCTACTTACAGTACAACACAAAATTTGGAACCCGTATGTGGAATAGTTTTACAGATAATTCATTTTTCCATTAAAATTTCCCACAAAAAATGGTTATCTAGTGAAAAAGCTCCTTGCATTATAGTTCTCAGTTTAGACACTTGTTTTTTATAGAAGTTCATCTTGATATTTGCAAGGATTTTAAAGAGTCCTTTTTAAATTATGATGATACATACAGAAATATTAATTATATAATATGGGTTACTTAATTTTTCACAACAATTTCCAGCTTTATAATTTATGATTAATGAAAATTAGGACTTGTTTTCCTTTTTTCTTGAAAAACCTCTTTGAATCTTTACATAGCCTATCAAGGAATAACTCTGCAAGTTTACAAGGCAATTGGATAAGAACTGCTCTGCAAGGAGCAATTTAAACACGAAAAAATGTTGAAAAAAAAAATAGGAGAAAAAAACAGTTTAAAGTTCCAATACACTTATAAGCTGCCTAAAACTCTCCTGAACCATATGTAGACCCTTCCTTCTTCTTCAGGAACTCTTCTACCTTTATTATCTTAAGTTCCAATTTCCTCCTCGCTCTTTTGGACTGCTCAGAACACCTAGTTTTGGATAGGTAGATACGTAGCATGTCTCGTTGTCCACTGAGTTTCCTTGCAATGTCACTTATTTCTCCTCCTGAGACAATTTTGCGAACTTCCAAGCTAGTTTCGCATCCCATGTTGAACTGGCTTACAGCTGATACAACAGCATATCCCAGTCGTTTCTTGGACATAAATTTTGTTTTAGAGCATTTTGACCACACAGTGCTGTGAAGACTCTCATTAGCATTCTGAGTCCCCCCACTAACACACCTGGTAAGAATTTCATTTGCTGCCAGCCTTTGGTAAACTGGCATGATTTTTACTACCACAGCAGGCTCTAGCTTGGATTTCATGTCTTTGTGACTTGCTAACTATTCTTTCTTCGCAATTGTCCCATTGTAGAAGCACCATGTGCTAATCCTTGAGGAGCACTTGAAGTGACGAGGATTGTCACCAGTGCCCATGTAGTGGTAGAATGTAGCATACACTGCAGATTTAATTTCCTGAACATTTGGAATGCTATTTTTCAGGGCATTCCTGTAGAAGGAAGTTAATTTCTTTATGGTAAGAGCAGTCAAACTCCCCAACAGTAATGGCTGTTTCCTCATAAGCTGTTGCAAAGCAACACAACAATAACATATCATAAAACAGAGAAACTGGAGCCTCCGTGGCTTAGGCGGCAGCACGCCGGCCTCTCACCGCTGGATCCGTGGTTCAAATCCCGGTCACTCCATGTGAGATCTGTGCTGGACAAAACGGAGGCAGACAGGTTTTTCTCCGGGTACTCCGGTTTTCCCTGTCAAAATTTCATTCCAGCAACAGTCTCCACTATCATTTCGTTTCATCTGTCATTCATTTAATCATTGCCCCAGAGGAGTGCGTCAGGCCTCGGCAGCCGGCACAGTTCATATCCTCGCCGCTAGAAGGGGGCTTCATTCATTCCATTCCTGATTCGGTCGGAGACTGGAAGCAGGCTATGGATTTTCATTTCAAAACAGAGAAACTATAGCATAAAACAACAATGCTACTATAGTATTGTTTCATAATGTAAAAACTACATCTGAGACAAATATTATATCATGATATTGCATAAAGAAGGGCACTAATGAATAATTTGTCATAACGGAAGCTCCAAGCCCCATTTGCAGGGTGATTTAAAAAGGCGCCCAAATGCCTTAAACATTCCAAATGTCCAATAAAAACAGCATCACACGAACAACAAGTGTTGTGAAGTCATTAAAATGAAAAAAAAAATTTTTTTTCCACATATTTCATCACTTTATCTTATTTTTGACCAGACTCTCTCCTTGGCAGGAGAAAAAGGTCTGGGTAAGCACGAAGATCGCAATTGTGAAAACAAGATTTCAAGACGCAATTGATACGTACTTTCCATATATTTTCATTGTAAATCGACCGAGTTGTCTCACCATTTGATTTCGTAGAGAGTTACGAGGAAATAGATTTCACTGCTTGCGAACGAAATCAATTTCTTGATCTTTGCAGTGATTCCACACTCAAAGGTAAGTTCACCATGTTCGGTGACTGCTATTTGGCTTCGACTGAGAGAGGAGTATCCTAACCTAATGAAGAAAGCAATTAACTCACTTTAGCCCGTTTCAACAATATGACTTATCTATGCGAGCGAGAATTCTTTGCTATGTTGACAATGAAATCCAAAGCAAGAAATAGACTGGAAAAACTAGACGATGATTTGCGTGTTTCATTTCAAGTGTAATGCCCGATATAAAGTATCTGTGCTCTAAGCTTCAATCACAAGTTTCACATTGATCATTAATCGAAAAAATCTCTATTAATGTATATTTACTCAGTAATTGTAGTAAAGTTTAGTCTATTATGTTATGATGTATTACCCATTTAAGATTTGATTGCCGCTGAGCTTGGCTGCGCCAGTGTTTGTTGTTTACTGTAGCAGCTCCCCGCGGGGAACACAGCGATGATAAAGTGCATTCCGCATATAAGTCAAGCAGCATTGCGCGTCACAGGGGCTCATGTTACCACGGACAGTTAAACGATGACAAGAGTCTACTGGAGCTGAGTCATATCCTACTCGCACAACTGTAGCTGTCAACGAAGCAGGCTGACGTGTGACACAAGTAAACAAAGATTAGTTCCCATCTTGACCGCCGGCAATCAATTCGTGAAAGCGTAATATGTTACATTTTGCATCATCTTTCAATAAATGAACATATTAAACTTCAATGTTTTTTAATTCAAGGAATGGTGCCCCAAGATTTCAATGTTGTTCCAAAGGGTGCCGCGAACTTCTAAAGGTTGGGAAACACGGCTCTGGAGATTAGATGGTCCTACGTATCTCACCTGTATTCAAGCTGCCGGACTTCGCTCTCCTTTCTCCTCTCTCACTTAGCGTCATGCCTTCCTCGGTTGACTGTCCCATTTTACACTATATTTACGAAACTCCCCCATGAGAACAAATTAACTACATGGTTGCAAATTGTAAATCACACTCATGCGACTGTGATTGAATCCGATCTGTGCACCAACTGGCTTATATTATGTCCTCCAATTTGCATAGTATTTTTCTAATGAGTATTGTAAAATTCAGAAATGATTGTACATTTGTGTACAATTGCTTATGGTCTGTTTTTTTGTTATGATCAAATATTGAGTGGCATCCATGACTTATATCTTCTACATGTGAAGTGTCTGCACACATTGAATTGCATAACCTTTGTTTAACCATGACAACAAGCAATCCATATTTAATTGAAATTGTTGCTATAGCCTATTCCTGTGCCCAGTGTGTAATATAAATTGTTGGCGGCATAATGAAGTGCTTTTAGAGTGCATAGCACAGCACAGCGTGATATTCTACATTAATATACACTGACCAGCAAATTAGAAGACCCCATCAGTATTAGATCACAACAAAACTCCATACAAATGCATCCTTTATTCAAATGGCTGGTGTTTTAGAAGTGATTTTGTTGTTTTGACTACATTGTACACCAGTTTGTATGAAAGCGATCATAAGCTTTTATTACTTGTTTGGCTTACCTTTCGGCTGCACACATCATTTGTTTTGTCCCTTTTATTGCACAGCATTTGAGTTTTAAAATAGTAATAAAGGCTGTGCGTACCGATCGTTAACAGATTGGCGATATGAGGTGACTTGACAAGAATAAAATTATGTCACTGGCCTTAAAGGTCCAACAATAGTTTGGTCAATGAGAGCCGAGGCTATACTGTTCATTTTGGCTGGGACGCGTGCTAATTAATAGTTTTCTATATGGCTATATTAGTGTGTGTATTTGTATTTCAGGTGAGGATTGGGAAGGAGGCGGCCATGGCCTTAAGTTAGGAACCATCCCGACATTCACATGGAGTAGAAGTGGGGAAGCCACGGAAAACCACTTCAAGGAAAACTAAGGTGGGAATCGAACCTTCCTCTTGGCAGTTTTGTCTCACGAGGCTGAGTGTACCCCGTTCCAGCACTCACACCAGAATTAAAATTTCTTGGCAGAGCCCGGAATCGAATCCGGACCGACAGCCAAGAACGATAGCCGATACACCACGTGGTGGTCGATGCGCCTACTACCGCTCATCTGAAAACGTCGCGAAGTAATAAAGGACACCTTCCTGACGTGAAGCATATTCACTGTTAGTGAGGTGCTGATTTACAAGGTGCAGAACTTACTTAGGGGTTTGAAAGTTTGTATGACTTGAATCTGAATTGATTCCCAACGAACAGAGAGAGACATTAGTGGCTGGTCACTGCCAGCTCTCTAACAGACTAGATTTTGTTTCTTCCTCTCTCAGAAAAATATAATATATTTCAACGCCCCATCAAAATTGTTTAATGATAAAATGTGTTAAAAATGTTAATCACTAACGTATTTTTGTATAATTACTCAATTAAAGTTACCACCTTAAACTAGTTGTTCTTAATTTATATTAGGGGTTTGACACATCTTTCGTCATCATCCCCGTGTACTTGGGGGTATGTGTTGAATTCGTCTCATAACCTATGTTTCTCCGGGAACTGTGGTAGTGTGTGTATCAATTAGGGTCCAGGATAGTGTCGGTGACCTGGAACTTGAAATAAGGTATTATCCTAGCATTTTACAGGAGGGAGTGTGGAAAATCCTAGGAAAGAACACACCGAGAACGGCCATCGTCAGCGCCGGATTCCAAACCTCCGATCCCACCGTGGCCATGGTGATTGTTCGAAAGAGCACAGCTATGCGTGGGGCACAACCTTCAACGTAATGTAAAATAACTATTGCTGACTTGTTCTTTATTTTCAGCCTACTTATTTTTCGAGATACAATCTACAAAATGCTAATCTTTAAGATATACTCTTGAGAACACAGCAGAGTGACGCATGAAATGTTAATTTTAATTATTATCTTTCACTCCTTAAAAATATACGTTTGAAAATAATGCGTTTTCAATATAAAACCCAATTTGATGTTTGGAAAGATGTCAGCAAATTAGAGCGAACTTATAACAGGATGAAGGGTCTGTGACAGGTGAGTGCCAGCATCCATCACCTAGTCTACCTTGCACTTGATGTCTGTCTACGGGCCCTTCTCACCAAATCGGTCATTAGACAGTACTGTCTGGAGAATAGGCTTTAGTGAATGGTATCTTGTATGTTGATACATACTGTACTTCTATTGATGTTTGTGCCACTCCATTGTTTTCATGAAATCCTCCAAACGCCTGATTAAAAGTAGCCACTTCAAAAAAGGAAATTGCTGTGTGAGTTTAGAATCAACTCTCAACCCTTGACAATTCTGAAAAACTCGTTCCATGAAACGGCTCTTTTCCAACCCTAATTTCAGCACAATTGAGAAGAAACTTGACAACAAATGCAATATGAAGAGAGAGTTTAAAGTCAGCATCATCAAACTAATAGTTACTATAGTTAAAGCCCTGCGCGGATGCGGATATCCGCGGATAAACCCGCGGATATCCGCAACATTTTTCGCCGTGCGGATATACTTTGCATGTCTTTGCGGATAGTGGATAAGCTGCGGATAATGTTTGGAGTAAATTTGCGGATAGTTTTTAGAATACAATCCGAACTTGTTGAATATCATGGGGAAAGTTTGGTAATTGTGCTCAGCGGGTAATCGTGCGCACCTATGTTTTTCGAGTTGGTAGTAAAAGTAGCAACTCAGTTCACTGCTACCCTAAAGCTGTCATCGTACCTATCAGATAGGGATAGTCAGCATGATGCCAGTTGCTATGTGATAACCGTGAGGCTTGGATGATGAAACTTAACACGTTGCATGTTATCTTCTGTAGCCAGCAGATAAGAAGGTACAGTAAGCCTACAGTTCTGATTCAATTATTTAAAATTAAATATAGTTTTAAATGCCAGAGTGTACAGTGGTTTTGCATGTATTTATTTTTCAATATAATATATTAGTTTACCGGGATTCAGTGAGTTACGTTTTAAAAGCCGAGTGGGGTAATGGTGCGCAGAACATATGATACAAATACTACAAATACAATGCGACATTAAAGTAATGGCAAAATATTTCGTGTTTGTTCTCCAGATGCCAAGACATTATACTCGGAAAACTGATAAAAACTCCTACCCAGCAGAAAATGTGCAGAAATCTCGACGTGCAATTAGGGTTGATGGGAGGAAAATAAGGGAAGTGGGGAGAAGTTTCAACATTCCCCAGTCAATCCTACCAAAGCAGTTGCTGCAAAATTGTCTTGCTCCACCTCGTCTAATCCGTAAAACTGTTTTACCAACGAAATGGAGTCATAATTATCCGAATAGCTTTTGACATTGGCAAAATTATGTTATGGCTTAACGCCCACAAAGCTTGTCAGACGGTTCGAGTTCATGTTTGCACAGGAGAATAAGATTCCCCATAATTTCCATAAAGTTAAAAGTCTAGCAGGCAAATATTGGTTGTATGAGTTCTTGAAGAGATATCCTGCATTAACGTTGAGACAACCTGAAAGAACAAGCCTAAATTGGATTGCCTCCTTTAATGCTGACGAAACGAAGATATTTTATTCTAATATCCAAAACTGCAGAATTTTAGTTCATTGCATTGTTATGCTTTTGTAAAAAGCATTGGAATATTCTAATGTTAATGCACAGTACAAGTATCTGCCAATTCACATTGTATTAGTATGGCTTTACAACACTCATCCCATGCGCACAATTTCCCAACCCATGCACATGATTACCCTGCAGGGTGGGTAATGGTGCGCAAATGCATATTTGCGTGATTTCGAATTATAGTCCACCAAATTTATTTTTGAATTAAATTTGTTTCTGTACATCGACTATAGACTTACTAAGGCTCCGTTATTCATAACTGCAGTTGTGTTATCTATTATTTCATCATAACAAGACCGATTGTTGCTTAAGTGCGCACAATTTCCCCACTCTCCCTTATTAGGGCCCGGATGTTTATGACATCATATTTTTCCGTTATGGTTTTTCATGACAAATGTAAGATGATGATTTACGCTAATCCCATTCAAATTATGTCATTAAGCATAATCAACACTCCGAACTGAAAAGGATTGCAAATCTGGCTGTGTAACATTCATTTTAAACATAGCATATGACATACTGTACAGTACATAGCCTAAGGGTTCGACTTGCTGCTCAAATGTCTAAAAGATAAAGTATAAAGCAACACATTGAACATATTATTGTAATGCCAGTAGATTCGGATAACAAACGTGTGGGTAAAAGTCGTGTGGATGCGGGGCGGATGCGGATAAAAGTCGTGCGGATGCGGGGCGGATGCGGATAACAGTCGTGCGGATGCGGGGCGGATGCGGATAACGTTTTGACTATCCGCACAGGGCTCTAACTATAGTAGGGTTTTGATTTTGAAAGGCTAGTTGTTATGGTATTAGCTACTGTATGTAACATGTGGTCTCACGAAATGTGCGTAAGTGCAGAATGGGGAAACATTATTCATGGCAAATGCTGTGATCGAAATTGGACTTTGCTGTGTTCACATTTATACTTACTGTGGTAAAATTCTAGATGATGTTAAGAAACAGAAATATTTGAGTTACGACCAAATGAAGAATCATTTTTTCATCATAGTTGCGTATCATAGACACTAAGTAGGCCCTCTAGTGACAATCATTTCGGAAATAAGTGTTTAATTTTGTGTAAAACAATAATTACGGAGAGTGCTCGGTGTTCGAAGTTGCACCTACTCACCCCATCGTTGAAACATGTCGTGAGCTTTCATAGCTCATGTAAAAGTATTGGCACATCCCAGTATTTATTAGTAGTTGACGAGTCTGTTTGCATGTTTCATTTGTTCTATTAACTGATGACAAAGAAACAAAACAAAATGACAACATATATTTAGATATTAAACTATACCAAACACGGTAGGTTTGATGCCATTCTCATGTTTGAGATATGAATTTACCATAATAAGATTAATAATAATAATAGTAAAAATACCCCAGGTGTCAGCTCAGAAGAGAAATCCACCATTTCACAATGCAAAGCATTGGGATCTAGGATTCGGTGGAGTCCCAACTTTTGCAAGGGAGACAAGCTCCTTGAAACACTTTCCAAACTAAAATTCAATAAGAACTATTTAATTCAAACGATAACCGTCAACTCACTTACCAGAGTCGGAAAAAAAGAGCTAGACAAGCTTTTGGACAAAAGCAAAATCCAGATCCTAACCGTACAAGAATCCAGATTCCAGGACGATAACATCATTGACACCAATGACTGCAGAATATTCAAAGGAAAGCCGGCAATTAGAACAACCAACATTCCTAGGCCCAGAACCTTCTTCTAAATACGGATAACGGACAATATCACAGACGTCACATCATTTTGTCTTGACTAACTGTTAAATGCAAGAATAAGACGTACGCCCATCAGCTGCCATGTACCAATGAACGAAGAAAACAAGAAAAACCCACGGAAAGTGGATGACTTCTGGGATCTTCTGGAAACCGACATAACCCTGATACCCAAGAACAATGTAAAATTCTTCCTGGGAGACTTCAACGCACAGATTGGGAACAAAAGAAAAGACAGAGATATCCAACTTACAGAAGGACAAATAGAAATGGGGATAGGGTCACTGGACTGCGCAAAGCGTTTCAGTTGAATCTAATGTCAACATACCTAAGAAACTCCCGGGGAAATCAAACACATGAGTATCTCCGAATTTCAAATTAGGTGAATTCCAAGTGGATCATGTCGCAACAACAAGAAAAAACTCAAAAGAGGTGAAGAACGTCAAAGTGATCAGACACAGTGAATTCGACTCAGATCATCATCTCTCTAAAGTTAAATCCGCTTATCTCCCATTAGGTTAAAAGAGAGACCCATCTGAAATGACGAGTTGCAACCCTAACCAAATTAATAACTCAATACAGCATTAAAAACTTCAGGGATGAAATCCACACTAGCAGAAAGAGATACTGGCAAAAACTATGCACAGGTATCAGTGAATCCACACTAGCCAACAGGAAAAGAGAAATATGGTGGAATGAGGGAAGCGAGGAAGCTCTCAGTTAGAGATCCGAGAAATAGAGAAAAGTTGAAATCCTCCAGAAATGGATCATATGGAACAATGCAGGCAACAGATGAAAGGAACATCCACAACATTCAGAAGGACTACACGATCATTTAAGAAGGCTTAACTACATAATTCCCAGACCAAATTCGTCAAGAACAATTCCAGAGACATATATCATACCTTCCAAAGCAAACTCAAAGGATAACCGGCGTCAAGTTTGAGCTTAAACCACAAATGGGGTAAAATCGGACTGATCAACCAAGAATACTGTGTGATATTTTCCAGATACTTCCACAACATACAAACTAGATTTTCCAGACACACAAGTGAACCTAGAAGACGACGAACCACCAACAAAGTAAGAAATCGGAGAAGCCCTTGAACACCCAAAATCAACATGGCAAGTCGACAAGACCTGATATTGGCGGAAATGTGGCAATGGGCAGAACCTCAAATCTTAGATGATCTTCACCAAATCCTCCTCAGGGAATACGCAAGACGGATGCAATTCGTAAATAATGTAAAACAGCACTTAAGCATCCCCAATATAAGAAGGTGCAGAAACAGGATATCGTTAACTATAGGGGCTTGTCCCTCCTCCCGATTGCCAACAAAGTCGTCTCAATGGTGCATTTGCATACAATAGAGGTGACTCTAGACGAACAACTAGGGGAATACCAAGTAGGGTTTAGGAAGGACCGCTCCTGTACCGAACAAATATTAAGCTTGAAGTAAATACTCCACCACAGAATGTTAATAATAATAATAATGGTTTTACGTCCCTTTTAACTGCTGATGCTTTTAGAGATGCCGGGGTGCCGGAATTTTGCCCCGAAGGGGATCTTTTACGTGCCAGTAAATCTACTGACACGGCTCCATCGCATTTGCGCACTCTCAAATGCCAGCTGACTGCGCCGGGATTCAATCCCGCTATCTTGGCTTCAGCAGGCGAGAACGTAACCGCTGGGACACACGCAGCCAGTCACACAGAATGTTCAGTGGTAATAAGAAAATATAGTGTGATTTATAGACTTCAATAAAGCCTTCGACTCGGTTGATAGAAATACTTTGATAAAATCATTAAAGAATTCGGAATTAAAACAAAATTGGCAAATATAAACAAAAGGATCCTAACAGGCATAATCCCAAAGTGAAGTTATTGGGGCATTCATTGCAACCATTGCTCCTATTCAACTGCATCCTTAAAATATTGTGATAATATGGAACTCAGAACTTGAATGTCAGGGATAACCCCGATCTGCCAAGGGAGAAAATCAACAGGTATTGAAGTCAACCGCCTGGCTTTCGCTGATGACTTTAAGGCTAAATATCCCGACACTTTGGTAAGAATATATTTCAACAGATGGTAGCACAAGCGAAGCTGAATGTATTTATTTATTTTTGTATCGAAGGGGAGCTCCGATCGGCGATCTGAAAACTGCTATGTACTCTGTCCAATAGCAGAATTGATATTAATTCATTGCTCAATTTTTAATTTCAAAAACAGAAACGTTGCTGTTTGCTTTTCAAATATCTGATTAAAATTCGAAAGAAAACGGGTAATGCGAAAGTTGAGTTTTACTCACTGATTCCAAAGGCGCATCGAAAACCTAAATCGGTTGAATAGATTCGTCGGGATCACATTGGGAAGTTTGTGAATAAAAGTGTTACTGTATTTGCAACAAGGCGCGGCAGTAGAACAAGGTCATGGAGGGCGGGTTGATGGAGGTTTGGGGGGAGGGAAGGGGAGCGGAGATCGAGTGATTTGAGAGAGCGACAACCTTGCCAAACGGTATAGAATTTCCGAGCATCTAGTCCAATGTTGCGATTGGATGTGCTGGTTAGTTATGAATTATTATCAAGGTCTGAATATTTCTGAGTGATCCTTTGATATTTTGCCAGTTCCTAGTTACGAATTCTTGATTTTAGTTCATCGATATCATTAATTGGGCTACTTTTTTGTTAAATTTATTTTACCTGTGACAGTACTATTTGTAATGCCCTTCAGGTGTTCTATTTTCGGCACTTTATTTTTTGGACAGTATTTCTGGTAGAATAGATACATGTACATATAGGTAGGCTACGACTGGTTGAGAGCATTACGGTCATCACGTGGAGTTATTTTTTCGTTTTTGTTGAAAAATGGAGCCACCACCAAAACTGATTCAAGGGCGTTCCACTAAATCCCAGGGGAGATTGCGACGAAGTACCATGAAAAGGAAGTCAGGCCCTAAAAAAGAGAAAAACACCTCTACACACCCGTAAGTTTTTTCTTAGTTTATATATGAAATTGTATATTTCCATACGCTTGCATTAGAGAATCGGTGATGCAATGAACACTTATGATTTCACTTAGGCCTGTATTTTACCTGTACAAGTTGGTTGACTAAACGTCACCCCGCAATCTGCAGGCTACATGGCTGAACAGCGCAGCGGTTGCTTGGTAGGCCTAGGTCCTTCATGGGTTGTTGCGCCAAGGGTGTAGTTTCTTTTTTTCTTCTGATACATAAGTGTAGGAGTACAAAATCACGAACTATTCAGTGTCAACGTTTTTCAGAGAAGCAAGTTCGACTTCAATTGGAAACAATGCGTTGTGTGGAAAAGTAAAGGCGTAGCGATTGTGAAAATGGAAAATTGGTTTCCGGAAATACTGGATTGGATTGGGATCCATAAAGACTACAAACAGTACTTTTGAACTACCTGCGGGCAAGGTGAAGACAAACAGCTAACGTATGCGTTATTGCTTGCAGCCCCTAATTGCAAAATGTTCCCAGCTACAGTTGTAATACTTAGAGTTGGAGTCTGACAGTTCTTAGAGGGAGGTCCTTTTACTGCCTACCGGGGTGGGTTAAAGAGAGGTGGGGGTATGGTTGTCATGGAAACGGGGTGGGGCGACTGCGGTTGCCATGGAGATAAGCCCTCTGGCCAGGTCGTGTTGAGGAGGAGTTTGTAGGAGTTGCCAAACCTCGCACTTCTTAGATCTTGTCACAAGCAGTTCAGCGTGAGTGTTATTCTATTTGTGTTTCTGTTTGGAGGCCGTCATTAAGTATCTAACGGTATTTAAATACTAATTACGTAGACCTACAATTATGGTATTGCAATATATATTTCGAGCATTATGAATACTCCTCGAGGGAGAGGGAGGCCCAGAACTCGTCCACCTCATGAAAAAATACCGCCGGTCATGGTGTGACAATTCATCACCAAGGAAGAGAAATTATATGTGCCGCAAGGGAATTCTTTGAAGAGGAGGCTAAGAGTTTTTCGGAAAGGAATGTTCCTTTAATTCCATTCCAGAGAGTTCAAGAACGCACTGCGAAAGCTCTTAGAGTTAGTAAAAGTTCTGTGACAAGAGTTACGATGGAGAAATATAACAACTCAGAAGAGGGTTCATCTAAACTGTCCATGCCTGGAAAGAAGTGGCCTAGAACCTCCAGAATTACAAATCTGGATCCGTTTAAAGACGAATCTATTCCCCGGCACATATATTCTTACTACACCAGGAGGGAACATCCAACAATTCAAAAACTGTTATTTACACTTCCGAACGACTTATTTAAAGGCAGTTACTCTTCCTTACTGAAAGTGGTTCATAACCTTGGTTTTGAATATAAAGCTATCAATAGTAGGAAGCTGCTGATGGAGAGAGGTGACGGACTGAGCCAGGATCGAACCTGCCAAGTTGAGCTCAGAAAGCCAGCGCTCTACTGCCTGAGCTTTTCAGCCCGACCTCTGTTAAAGAAAACCGAACATAAGACCAAGTCAGTCATGGTCTGACCAGGTAGTCTACAAGAAAACACAGCGGTCAGAATGAACGAACAAGCCAGCCGGAAGTGAGAAGAGTAGGGTATGGAATGCAGGAATGTGGCAACCGCGTGAAATGGCACGTGCAATGCTCCTCCCTCCAGCACTAGCTGTCAGACGTCAACTCTAAGTATTACGACTATAGTATCAAACACCACCAGCAATGCTGCCGCAAATTATATGTCCCTTGTTGCAAACTTCTCGGGAGGTAAGCAGATCAATCGAGGGAAACGAGGTTCCTTCACTCATAGAACCAAAACTGCCGGGCTGGTCTTTCAGTTTGGGCCATCCTGGCACTATAAAACAATGCAACCAGTTTAGAAAAAAAATTGCCACAATAGTAAAGGACACTGTACTCTGCAGAAAGAGAAGAAGAGCAGCTTTCCGAAAAAGTTTATTTCCGTCGTGAGAAGGGAAAAGAATGTCCCAACAACAGTCTAATGAAATGAAACATACTGTCTCACGTGATTATGAAAACCGATCAATGCAGTTAGATTTCGATGAGGTACTGTTGAGAGAGTTTAGTGATGAGAAGATCAAGCAACTAACGCTTAGTGAAGGCCATATACCAAAACTGGAAAAGGAAACAAGGGGCCAAAGGGAAAATGAAAAGTGGCACACAGCTAGAAAGGACAGACTTACGGCAATCAATGTTGGATATATATGCAAGAGGAAACCTACTTCGAAATGGGCTCCAGTAGCAAAAAACATTCTTTACGGCGAATTTCACTCAAAAGCAATGCAGTATGACTGTGATAATGAGCGAATTGCAAAACGATATTTAGAGGAGAAATCGGTAGAAAAGTCCAAGAATGTGGTCTTTTCGTACATAAAACTTATGGGTTTTTAGGTGCCTCCCCAGAAGAATTAATAGGAGATGACACTATAGTAGAAGTCAATTGCCCTTATTCTGCACGGAATATGACCATACTGGAAGCCTGCAAAAAGCTAAAAGGATTTTGTTTGGCAGAAAGTAAGCGAAAAAAAGCCTAGAGAATGTCAAGAACAGTGCCATTCAGAAGAGAACAGATTGATAACTCTCTAACACTCACATGATTTTTATTTCCAGAACCAGGGCCAGTTGGAAATAACATAGCGGGGAATATGTTATTTTGTGGTATGGACGCCTAAGGACATTCACATAGAAACAATAAAGAGGGACGAAAAGTTCTGGAGACAAAAAATGCTTATGTAACTGACATTCTGCTACGAGAAAATCTTATTGCATGAGATCATTGATCCCAGGATGACCAGATCAATCGATATAAGAGAACCTGAGGTGAAGTAAAATACTGATTAGTGTGTGTAAATCATGAAACGTTATCTTTGATATGGAAAAAATTGAAGCATTGATTTCAAGAACAGGAAATAATTAGGTATAATATTTTTGTTTGTTTATAGTACGCAGTACTGCCTGTGCTAAAAATAGGCAGAAGAGAATATCCTAGGAATGTTAATTCTATATATTTACATAATAATTTTGCCCTTGGTATTGTACCCGATACCTAGTTTAGGCTATCGGCTACGCCAGCAGACATTAAGCTGTAGTTGAGGTTTTGGAAAGAATTAAGAAAAGATAGCGCACCGATCGCGTCAAGAAGAATGCCAAGATGACGTAGGAGGTCTAGGATCAAGGAGGCATTGAAATCTGTAAGAAGATGGAATTATGGATAGAGATGTGAAGCTTTATTGAGATATTTATGGGATTATAGTAATTAAACATCTTAGAAGAGGATATATAACATGCATTATATGTGGAAATAATTTTATGGAAGTCAGATAACCCTTAAGTTATTTTATAACGGAACAGCCGAGATGATCTGGGTTCGAGACTATGACCGTGACACAAGAGCACTGTGGTGGGGGACTACACCACGTGCCTGCGCCGAGCACATAAGCAAGAAGACAGTGTCAGCACAATCAGTTGAGCTCAGTGAGACGAGCAGGTAGGAGCAGCTCTATAGCGCAAGCGAGACGCACAGTGAAGGTCACGTAACATACAGAAACTGTCACGGCTAAGTGTAGGCGACAGTTCCTGCATCGCCGAGCAGCGAAGGCCAGGCGGGTCATTGATCCAGGCGGGCTGGCCGAGGAAGCAATCGCAGACGGCCGGGATATGTCAGAACCGCACTGCGAGTAGTTGAAGGCTTTATTTCAAGCAACATTTCAACGCAGTTTGAACATAGCTTTTACGAATAACTTTATGACTATGCTTTTCTATAACACATTCAAAGCTACTTTAACTATTTCAAGTAAACGGAATGTTGTTAGCATAGGCACTGATGGACATTAGATCGTGCATTAATAAGATTCATTTCTTATGCAGTTTTCATGAATTACCTAATGCAGACAAATACAGGGTGTTTCGTAAACTTGAACACTCTCAAGTAAAATTTTATTTTACGAAAGTGGGACTTAGCAGTCATTTGAGATTGAACTTACAATACTCAAACTGAACATTTAACGGAACAGTGGCGTAACTTAGAAGAGGAGTAGGGGGTCCGCTGTTTCCATGAACTTTTTCGAGAGGAGTTGGACAATATCCGCTATGGGTAATCCGAAGTTCAACATGTCCGAGTAGACACTAATAGAGACAAGATGGCACCGCAGAGCGATGGATTCGATTCCTGACGAGAGGAGTCCACCAGCTGATTCACTTGGGATTTCGAAGGCAATCGTCATTTCATGGATGGAATGATATTCACGCCGATCTTTCGAGAAATTCTTTATGTAGGGAAAATCGACGATCTTGGAAATTTATTACAGCTGATGATGAAAGGTACTGTAAGAGTCATAACTACCTGATACGATTAATTTCATGAATACTGGGCACACATGTATATTTTTCTAATAGGAGTGATACGATTATTAAGACATGGTTTGAATTTATATACTTCGAATTTGCTAGAATATGGAGTGACCATATGATATGGCAGGCATCATTATACGAATTTCTCACCATTGATTGGCTTTATTAAGCAGATGTTTGGTCTTTTAGACATTTTTTCCAGCTAGGATATTTTTCATGAATAGTTTTTTTTGTGTAACGAGTATTTCGAACTCGTGATCTGCAATTGATTATCAAAAATTACTTCGTCAGTTCATTGCATACTAGCGAGTGTGTATTATTCATCAGTAGGGATTTTTTTCCATTGGATTGTTTGGAGATATTAAGAAGTTATTCACTTTAGTGAATGAACATCGCTTTTATATGACAACTAGAAACTTGTTGATTCCTATCTGGTACATTCACTCATATAGCCTACGAGATGGGGTCCTTCGTATTTATACGATTCTATGGTGGCTACTCATCTTACCCATCGTTCAGGGAACTATCATCCAAGTCGACGGGGCGAGGTCTTTCGTATTTATACGACTGTACGGTGGTTACACATCTTACTCGCCATTGAGGGACTCATTTTTATCATCCGAATGTACACGAGATGTAAGTGACTCAAACAAGGAACTACTAGTCACATATCAGTCGAAATTTTGTTAAATAAAATAACGATAAATGTCAACAGGATTGCATTTAGTAATTCTTGTTTGCCAATCCAATATTTTGTTGCTATACTCTTTTGAGAGTAATTTCAGTTTAACAGCTGTTACAGCTGATGCTTTGATGATTTTTATAATTGTGTTTGATACCTTTGAGAAGGATTTAAAGTAATTGAATCTTGTAAGATTAATCATTAATGGTCATAATTATTTTAAGGCAGATCAGTATTGCAGATTTTGATATGAGAGATTATAGCACATTGGTGTTTTTCTGTGATGTGAGTTATAAGAATTGTAAGAGAATTTATGCTATTTGAAAGCAGATCTTAAATTACTGAAGTAATATTTTTCCAATTGTTTAAGAAGTTGTCTAGATGTGATCAGAGTAATTACAGTTATTGGAGATTGTGTGCGTTGATAATTTGAAGACAGTTATATTTTTTTGTAGATCATGCAACATGGTTAAGTGGAGTTTGTGATAGGCAGTTTGTGGAAGTTGCCATGTGATAGTTGCAACGTTGATAATGTATTTTGAGGCAGACATGAGGTCGTCGTACCCAGTCTAGCGTATTTGTTGAGATTCATGCTGTATGTGCTGAATATTTATGGAGTTTTTTGGAGTAATTATTGTATTCAAATGTGATATTTGAAGTATTGGAGAAATGTAATGTCGTTGTGGATAGTTAGATCCAACGTGATGTCGTGGAGGCAATAATATTTTTTGGCATGATAAATTAAATACGAGATATAACTTGGAAGTGGTAAAACTGTAAGACAACGTTCTATAAACCATATTAAACAATTTGTTAGGAAATTAAACAAATAAATAAAGTTGATAATACAAGATTTTCTGAAAATAATAATTAACGAAATAATAATCTGAGATTTAAGTATATTAACGATCTGACCTAATGAAATAAAAATCAGAATGACTAGATGAAATAATGGAAATCTAAATAACCAGAAGATTGAAATTTAAATAATTTGATAGATTAAATTTTGGAATAAATCGATGAATTAAATAAATGAATGAATTAAAGATTGGATAAATAAACTGATTGAAATAAATTAATAGACGATTGTAATGATGATGAATAACTGAATTAGAAGGTGATAATTAATTAAAGAAGCTGATGATTAATGAATTTATATGGAATTAAATAAATTTAATTGAGAGATAATTTGAAGGAATTGCAACTTGAGTTGAGAATTTAAATGATGTAATGGTGATGAATTAATGATTTTGACAGGAATATGTAGAATTTTGAAGTGAGAATTAATGTGAGAAATATTTAATTTTGATGATGACGATAATGATGACCAATGAGAATTTGAATTTTCTGTAATTCACAGATAATTGATTGTTAATGACGATGTAAATAGTGTAAATTAATTATTCGATGTTTAGGAGCATTTGATTAACATGTTCAACATTCAAATTATGCCATGCAAACCATAATTTACGTGATATTTAATATGTGTGATTATTATATGTGTATGTTTAGACAGATTAATAACGATTTTTAAATCCACATTGATGTTAAATTAAAGAGAAATTAGGTCTCAGGTTTCACATATGTCAGTGACGAAAGACATAGTGCTACAGTGATCCTGAGAACCCAAGAGAACTTTATAAATTTTTCTTGTTATGTGGATAAAAATAATTCTGGATTAGAAAAGAGATGGTTCGATTTTTGGACAATGACAATTTAACTTTGGCATTCGACCATACTCTTAGGTAGGAATTATATTTAAAATGTCTGTCTGACTATCAAAGTAAAATAAATTTGTTTTTATCTTAGTTGTGATCTGATGATGGTGTGATGTTCCTTTTTCTTTCCTTGTCTTGAGTAAGGCTTATCCGGAAAGGAAGTGGTTTGCTAGGAATTCAGTTGATGGCGCCTATTTATATTTGCATTATTTTTATTAAACTTAAGCCCGTAACGACCCTAGAGATACTTTGTCTCGTGATACCCACTGCTTTTTCGATAACTCAGCTGAATTTCCGACACATTCCTTATTTGACTAGAGGTTCATTTAACTCCGCTCTGTCCTGGAACTCCAGGAATGCGATGTTATAGCAGATGGGTCATCGCATCCCCAGGACGAACGGGTACAGAGAGAGAGGGAGAATTGGCTTTATCCAACTAGTGGGGCTTTTCGATTTTGTTTATTCTATGGAATCACATCAGATTTAGATTACTGAGAGATTGATCTCAAGTTCATTTAAGTGTGTTACAAAATTTATTAAACTTAGTCAGACAATGTACTTGTGTGCCCAATCCAGTGTTCATGTTAATCGTATTAGTAATATCATGTTAGTTATAAGACATTTTTCCTATACCCAAGTGAATGCAGGAATTGAGACATTGTGATGTGTTGTTGTCTAACGTCTCTATATAAAACGTATATTGAAAAATAATTATGTTGCCGGAAGATTTAGCGAAGGTGTTAGGAGAGTTACAGACGGGTATGTCTGGTATTGCAGAAACTATTTCTAAGATGGAAACGGAAGTTAAAGAACAAATTAATAATTCAGAAGCTAGATTAGAAGCTAAATGTAAAGAGAATGTACAAGCATTACAGGCTAATAGCGAAGGCAATCTGAAAGATAATTTAAAGTCATTAGAGACTAGGCTACAGTCAAATAGCAAAGATGAGTTGATGTTATTAGAGACTAGGCTACAGTCAAATAGTGAAGCTAACTTGAAGGACAATTTTAAGTCATTAGAAGAAAGATTACAGTCAAATACTGAAAGTCATTTAAAAGCTAGTGAAGCTAACTTGAAGGATAACTTTAAGTCATTAGAAGAGAAATTACAGTCTCGTAGTGAAGAAACTAACACTGAATTAGAGAACAAGTTAACTAGATTAGAGAATAGCTTAACTTTAAAGAATAATGAGATGCTGAAGACTTTACAATTAGACATAATTGCAGTAAACATGAAAGGAGAGGAAAATGTTCAAATATTAAGAAAAAATAATATTGAATTAGAAAGTAGAGGAGAAGAGAATATTTTTACTTTAAGAACAGACGTTATGTCCATACAGAAAGACAATAAATCAGATGTATCGAAGTTGAGATTCGACATCGATGGTTTAGTGGCAGATGTAGGCAAAATTCAAGATTGGTCTACCGAAGTATCTTTCGAGACTAAGATTAAAGGTCTAGAAACGAATCTAGGTAACGAGATTAAAGATTTAAAGACAAGATAATCGTGGACATGAGAGGTCAAGGCAAGAAGATAGACAGCCTAGTGCACCACTCCAGGAGACAATGAGAGATGTCAATCGAGCAAGCACGAGTGAAGAAAGAAGAAATAAACGTCAGAATAACACGGAATCAAGATGCTAATCATTGGAAGTCAATCATCATTATTGAGAGTCAGAAAGAACCATCATGCTGAGTAAGGGAATTGTAGAGCTATCGTGTACATGTATTATATATAGAATGCCTGAGAGTGTATTTTTTTTTCTCAATCCTGATAAAAAAAAGGAGATGTACGGGAGAGATGTACCCGATACCTAGTTTAGGCTATCGGCTACGGCAGCAGACATTAAACTGTAGTTGAGGTTTTGGAAAGAATTAAGAAAAGATAGCGCACCGATCGCGTCAAGAAGAATGCCAAGATGACGTAGGAGGTCTAGGATCAAGGAGGCATTGAAATCTGTAAGAAGATGGAATTATGGATAGAGATGTGAAGCTTTATTGAGATATTTATGGGATTATAGTAATTAAACATCTTAGAAGAGGATATATAACATGCATTATATGTGGAAATAATTTTATGGAAGTCAGATAACCCTTAAGTTATTTTATAACGGAACAGCCGAGATGATCTGGGTTCGAGACTATGACCGTGACACAAGAGCACTGTGGTGGGGGACTACACCACGTGCCTGCGCCGAGCACATAAGCAAGAAGACAGTGTCAGCACAATCAGTTGAGCTCAGTGAGACGAGCAGGTAGGAGCAGCTCTATAGCGCAAGCGAGACGCACAGTGAAGGTCACGTAACATACAGAAACTGTCACGGCTAAGTGTAGGCGACAGTTCCTGCATCGCCGAGCAGCGAAGGCCAGGCGGGTCATTGATCCAGGCGGGCTGGCCGAGGAAGCAATCGCAGACGGCCGGGATATGTCAGAACCGCACTGCGAGTAGTTGAAGGCTTTATTTCAAGCGACATTTCAACGCAGTTTGAACATAGCTTTTACGAATAACTTTATGACTATGCATTTCTATAACACATTCAAAGCTACTTTAACTATTTCAAGTAAACGGAATGTTGTTAGCATAGGCACTGATGGACATTAGATCGTGCATTAATAAGATTCATTTCTTATGCAGTTTTCATGAATTACCTAATGCAGACAAATACAGGGTGTTTCGTAAACTTGAACACTCTCAAGTAAAATTTTATTTTACGAAAGTGGGACTTAGCAGTCATTTGAGATTGAACTTACAATACTCAAACTGAACATTTAACGGAACAGTGGCGTAACTTAGAAGAGGAGTAGGGGGTCCGCTGTTTCCATGAACTTTTTCGAGAGGAGTTGGACAATATCCGCTATGGGTAATCCGAAGTTCAACATGTCCGAGTAGACACTAATAGAGACAAGATGGCACCGCAGAGCGATGGATTCGATTCCTGACGAGAGGAGTCCACCAGCTGATTCACTTGGGATTTCGAAGGCAATCGTCATTTCATGGATGGAATGATATTCACGCCGATCTTTCGAGAAATTCTTTATGTAGGGAAAATCGACGATCTTGGAAATTTATTACAGCTGATGATGAAAGGTACTGTAAGAGTCATAACTACCTGATACGATTATTTTCATGAATACTGGGCACACATGTATATTTTTCTAATAGGAGTGATACGATTATTAAGACATGGTTTGAATTTATATACTTCGAATTTGCTAGAATATGGAGTGACCATATGATATGGCAGGCATCATTATACGAAATTCTCACCATTGATTGGCTTTATTAAGCAGATGTTTGGTCTTTTAGACATTTTTTCCAGCTAGGATATTTTTCATGAATAGTTTTTTTTGTGTAACGAGTATTTCGAACTCGTGATCTGCAATTGATTATCAAAAATTACTTCGTCAGTTCATTGCATACTAGCGAGTGTGTATTATTCATCAGTAGGGATTTTTTTCCATTGGATTGTTTGGAGATATTAAGAAGTTATTCACTTTAGTGAATGAACATCGCTTTTATATGACAACTAGAAACTTGTTGATTCCTATCTGGTACATTCACTCATATAGCCTACGAGATGGGGTCCTTCGTATTTATACGATTCTATGGTGGCTACTCATCTTACCCATCGTTCAGGGAACTATCATCCAAGTCGACGGGGCGAGGTCTTTCGTATTTATACGACTGTACGGTGGTTACACATCTTACTCGCCATTGAGGGACTCATTTTTATCATCCGAATGTACACGAGATGTAAGTGAATCAAACAAGGAACTACTAGTCACATATCAGTCGAAATTTGGTTAAATAAAATAACGATAAATGTCAACAGGATTGCATTTAGTAATTCTTGTTTGCCAATCCAATATTTTGTTGCTATACTCTTTTGAGAGTAATTTCAGTTTAACAGCTGTTACAGCTGATGCTTTGATGATTTTTATAATTGTGTTTGATACCTTTGAGAAGGATTTAAAGTAATTGAATCTTGTAAGATTAATCATTAATGGTCATAATTATTTTAAGGCAGATCAGTATTGCAGATTTTGATATGAGAGATTATAGCACATTGGTGTTTTTCTGTGATGTGAGTTATAAGAATTGTAAGAGAATTTATGCTATTTGAAAGCAGATCTTAAATTACTGAAGTAATATTTTTCCAATTGTTTAAGAAGTTGTCTAGATGTGATCAGAGTAATTACAGTTATTGGAGATTGTGTGCGTTGATAATTTGAAGACAGTTATATTTTTTTGTAGATCATGCACCATGGTTAAGTGGAGTTTGTGATAGGCAGTTTGTGGAAGTTGCCATGTGATAGTTGCAACGTTGATAATGTATTTTGAGGCAGACATGAGGTCGTCGTACCCAGTCTAGCGTATTTGTTGAGATTCATGCTGTATGTGCTGAATATTTATGGAGTTTTTTGGAGTAATTATTGTATTCAAATGTGATATTTGAAGTATTGGAGAAATGTAATGTCGTTGTGGATAGTTAGATCCAACGTGATGTCGTGGAGGCAATAATATTTTTTGGCATGATAAATAAAATACGAGATATAACTTGGAAGTGGTAAAACTGTAAGACAACGTTCTATAAACCATATTAAACAATTTGTTAGGAAATTAAACAAATAAATAAAGTTGATAATACAAGATTTTCTGAAAATAATAATTAACGAAATAATAATCTGAGATTTAAGCATATTAACGATCTGACCTAATGAAATAAAAATCAGAATGACTAGATGAAATAATGGAAATCTAAATAACCAGAAGATTGAAATTTAAATAATTTGATAGATTAAATTTTGGAATAAATCGATGAATTAAATAAATGGATGAATTAAAGATTGGATAAATAAACTGATTGAAATAAATTAATAGACGATTGTAATGATGATGAATAACTGAATTAGAAGGTGATAATTAATTAAAGAAGCTGATGATTAATGAATTTATATGGAATTAAATCAATTTAATTGAGAGAAAATTTGAAGGAATTGCAACTTGAATTGAGAATTTAAATGATGTAATGGTGATGAATTAACGATTCTGACAGGAATATGTAGAATTTTGAAGTGAGAATCAATGTGAGAAATATTTAATTTTGATGATGACGATAATGATGACCAATGAGAATTTGAATTTTCTGCAATTCACAGATAAGTGATTGTTAATGACGATGTAAATAGTGTAAATTAATTATTCAATATTTAGGAGCATTTGATTAACATGTTCAACATTCAAATTATGCCATGCAAACCATAATTTACGTGATATTTAATATGTGTGATTATTATATGTGTATGTTTAGACAGATTAATAACGATTTTTAAATCCACATTGATGTTAAATTAAAGAGAAATTAGGTCTCAGGTTTCACATATGTCAGTGTCGAAAGACATAGTGCTACAGTGATCCTGAGAACCCAAGAGAACTCTATAAATTTTTCTTGTTATGTGGATAAAAATAATTTTGGATTAGAAAAGAGATGGTTCGATTTTTGGACAATGACAATTTAACTTTGGCATTCGACCATACTCTTAGGTAGGAATTATATTTAAAATGTCTGTCTGACTATCAAAGTAAAATAAATTTGTTTTTATCTTAGTTGTGATCTGATGATGGTGTGATGTTCCTTTTTCTTTCCTTGTCTTGAGTAAGGCTTATCCGGAAAGGAAGTGGTTTGCTAGGAATTCAGTTGATGGCGCCCATTTATATTTGCATTATTTTTATTAAACTTAAGCCCGTAACGACCCTAGAGATACTTTGTCTCGTGATACCCACTGCTTTTTCGATAACTCAGCTGAATTTCCGACACATTCCTTATTTGACTAGAGGTTCATTTAACTCCGCTCTGTCCTGGAACTCCAGGAATGCGATGTTATAGCAGATGGGTCATCGCATCCCCAGGACGAACGGGTACAGTATGCATTTTCATAATTTGTTTATTGTAATAAAATGTCCTACATAAATGTACTTTTATTATTACTTCCATGAAAATTGAAGTAAGTTATAGTGATTGGCCTCACGGACTCGTTTCAGATCTCACGAAAAAAAGGGAATTAGAGTCAAAAGAACCAAAGACCCATACGAATCACCAAAATAAATGTATATAAGTATGTATATATGTATGTATGTATGTATGTAGGTCTATGTGCGTGTGCATTTGGCCTCTTATAAATCGATAATAGTTTGCTCCATTGATTAGAATTTTTCACGGTTTGTGGTCTTGTTTGTTATGTCTAGAAGACGATACCTAGAGTTGGAGGTCCGCATCGGATGGAATTTAGAATAGATATTCCCAATAAACCTGAACACGAACATATCTTGTCCATCATTTTTCTTAAATATCAAGAACGTGCTAACTACAAACCAGTCATATCTTTCTATACAGTATTCAATTTCGCATCGAGTGAAACCAGTCGCTGCTTTGTGCGGTAAGAATTATGTCCTACAAAGTATTACCAATGTCGGAACAATATGTCTTTTGTCCGGGAGTTTATCCTCAAATAACTCTAAAACAGTTACCTAGAAGGGAATCCAGCGCTGTCAGCATCTATCATGTGTGTGTTTTCACAGGCTTTTCCACAAGCCCTCCAGGTAAATGCCAAGATAGTACCGTACGTGAAGTTTCAGGGCACCTGACCCATCCCTGACTCTAATACAGTTACCCACATAATCAACTACAAGGGACTGATATTAATAATAATAATAATAATAATAATAAAATAAAATAATAATAATAATAATAATAATAATAATAATAATAATAATAATAATAATAATAATAATAACGTTATTGGTTTTACGACCCTTTTAACTACTGTGGTTTTTAGAGACGCCGGGGTGCCGGAATTTCGCCCCGAAGGGGATCTTTAACGTGCCAGTCAATGTAATGACACGGCTCCCTCGCATTCGCGCACCCTCAAATGCCAACTGGCTGCACCAGGATTCAATCCTGCAACCTTGGGAACAGCAAGCGAGAACGTTACCGCTGAGCCACGCAGCCAGCCAAAGGGACTGATGACCAAGATGTCCCAAGCCCCTAGAATGTATTATTATCAACAAGAATGTTTGTGGAAGTAAGAAATGAATCTGTACAAATACATTGTGTCAACGTTACATATTGTGACACTACTACAGTAGGCTATAATTTTACTGCTCAGATATTGTTCCACGACTAGGCACTTGTACATGTAACTTGCCGAACTATAATATTTATGACAAGAGGAAGACAACTCCTTCCTGTCGTCAAATTGTTCCCTTCTCCCACCGCCCTGTCAGCATGTTCATCATTTTCCTTGCGCAAGAGATCTTCAAGACAATTCCCAAACTAATGCTGTCGAATACATTCACCCGATTTTAATTCTGAGAAATGCATTGGAATCAGGAAATAAATCTCCGTTTTCGTATTACCAGTTTTTTTTCATATTTTAGGCAGAGATAAAAAACTGTTAGTAACTTTTTTGTTTTTCCCATTTTTGAAAATGCATCGAATTAATATCAATTCAATTGCAGTCTAGTATACATAGTGGTTTTCAGATCGCAAATACGAGCTTTCGTTCAAGAGAAAACTGAAAAAAGAAATTGTCTCACTTTGGTGCTGCTACGTGGTGTCAGAATTACAAACTAAAAAAAGGGACATTTAGCCTTAAGGATCTGAGGTAGCAACAATCCAGATGAACTTCATGGAACATGATGATGATGATGATAATTGTTGTTTTAAGGGGCTTAACATCTAGGTTATGGGCCCCTAATGGTCTGGGTTATAGCGAAAATGACAATGAAATGGAAACCAGAACGAAAATTAAGTGAGACTAAAAATACTTACAAAATTAACTCAGATTGAAATGACTCACAAAATGGAGAGTGGAAATACTTACAAAAGGGAATTTAGAAGAAAATGCTCGCAAAAGGAATAGATTGAAAACACGCACAAAATGTAGTTTAGGTTCAAAACACGTACAAAATGCAATTGAAATTCAAAATACTTACAAAATGCAAATGAGATCGAAAATACGTACAAAAGACAATTGAGGTTCAAAATGCTTACAAAATACAATTGCAATTGAAAATACACAATGCAATTTAGATTAAAAACGCCCAATTCAGATCCAAAATACTCACAAAGTGCAATTGAAATTCAAGATACCTACAAAATGCCATTAAAATTGAAAATGCTTACAAAATGTGCGATAGATTCAAACTACTCATTTGGTTTGTCAATATTTACAAAATTGCATTTTAGATTGAAAAAATTTACAAAATGTAATTTAGATTCGAAATACTAAATGCAATTGACATTCAAAATACTTACAAATTGCCACCATACAAATTGTAATTTAGATTGAAAATGCTTGTAAAATGCAGGGTAGGTCAAAATACTTACAAATGAAATTGAAATTCAAAATACTCACTAAAATGTCCTGCTCCTACGTTGAAAGACTTACTAAAAAGCAATTTAGATTGTCAATCCTTACAAAGTGAAATTGAGGTTGAAAATACTCTCTGATAAAATGGTGGAAGTGATTGAAAGTCGGTTACATGTTGCTCTCCGATTTATACAGAATACCGCAGATGCAGGCGGATACATGAAGAAAGAGACTAAGGAAGATATCCATAGAATGGTGAGTGTCATTGTGGATTGTTTTAGTGACATGAAATCCATGCTAGGGATTAACAGTATGACTAAACAGAATTCTCAGCAAGAGGTCATTGAGGTTAGCCAAAACGATTGTATAGATACGTCAGACATAATGACTACAGAACAGGTGGCTCCATCTTACGCCAATTTCCATGAAATACTTAGTAATACGGAGACCCATGATGGGCCACAGAGAAGTCAAGTGAACAACGGAATTATTCCACGGACAACATCTAGCGACCAACGAGTCGAGGCAATGAATACAGACCATCGAGGTCATTGTCAGATAGCATCTAGCGGACTTGCACGGAACAGCTCTCGGAGAAATAGACATGACACGGAGAGTCTACTTCGTGAGCGAACAGATGAGGCCATGATTTCAGCGCAGCATTAACAGAGCTGGATGCCATCTAGTGGGCAACCGGACAATCTTCAGCTGGGCAACAGAGACATTCACACAGAACAAGCAACGGAGGAAAGAATTACGCGAAAAATAACACAGAATATGCAATCAATGTTGGAGGCCTTATCAGCCAATCTCAAGAAAATGGTACGAGAGGAAATGAACATAAGATATTCAATACAAGGTGGTGATCGTATCAATCAAAATAGCAAAGACGATTTGCGAGAAAATAACCCGCTCATAAAGAATACTGACGCGGAACAAGCAACAACCTCAAATATGATGCCCATGGAAAATATAACGCATCAATATCGCACATACAAAGATGTGATTGAAGACTCTCGAACTGCACAATTTAAACCCACGTACTCCAACTCGCAACGAACAACCTTGACAACAGTAGACACACGCATGCTCAGCTCTGTAAATGGCAGTACGACGAACGTAACAGAACTACAAGCAGCAGAACCAAGAGCATGGCTATGCATAGGGCGACTCCGCCATAACACCACTGTAGAAATGGTACAGCGCCATCTAAGCAACCTAAATGGAACAGATATCATTGAATGTGAAGAACTTCCAACCAGCCCTACACAAAAAGCACTACGAGTAGTTATACCTTTCCAAGATCTGTCAAAGGTTTACGTCCCAGGAGCGTGGCCCAATGGTGTCTTCGTGAGACGATACCGGCTTTTTTGCTCCCGTAAAACAGGAATTTCCCTCTCAGCCTAACCAGCTGCGCATCTTGCTTTGGAATATAGAGGGCTTAAAGAGCACCTTAGCATTGACAAACAATAACCTTCTGCATTCACATGATATACTCATACTACTAGAGACTCTATCGACCAAACCTATAGACATTAATGGATTCTACGCACAGCATATTACAGCAACGCAAGGGCAAAGAGGGAGACCAATGCGTGGCACCTCATGTTACTACAAACCAAGCATTGGTAAAATTCTAAGTACATACCAAGACCAAGACACAATGCTAATAAACTTCGAATGGATCTCTGTGATAGCCATATATTCAGGGCCTCTAACACCTATTGAAGATCTGATAGGAACTATCATGTTCTCCATAGGACATGTACCTCAGCACAAAGACATTATATTGGCCAGAGACTTTAACTGCAGACTAGACGTCGATAACCTTAGAGCGAAAGAACTCTTCGAACTAATGACGGAGGAAGGATTCAACCTCGTTAACAAGGTTGAAGATAGAACGTACTTTGCATATTCTGGGAGCAGCACTATAGATTTAGTTTTCTATAAAGGCCGTACCATTAAGTTACTAAATTACACTGTATGACTCACTTCAGAGGAGGCGATGATAAAGAAACACTGCCCGAACTCGACACAATTTTACGTCTCACAAATGGACAAGAGAGAAAAACCTAATGATACCAACCCTTCACGACAGATAGACAAAGATGTTCTTAGACAGGAATCAGAGGAATGGAAGAGTTTTGATAAACACATAAAGAGAAAAGGCATAGACGCAGCCACGCTATCCCTGGAAAAAACTATCAAATCAGCACTTGTGTATAAGCCGGAAAGGAGATCGTGAATATGATTCGACAAAGAATGCTATCTGAGGAGAAAAAGAGTCTTCGAGTCCATGCATGTCGCAAAATTTACTATGGACTAGGAGGCATTACTACAATACAGCATCATCAAGAAGGATTACAAAAGACTACTATCGGTAAAACTTAAGGAACATTTTGAAAAAGAGGTGATAAGAATAGTAGAAGAGGCCATCAATGACCCATTTGTAGCATTGAACCATAGAAAAACACATGGCTTTGGAAAATTAGAAATGGCTGAATGGGAAAAACACTTCCGGAACAAATTAAATGTAGACGGAGATGTCTGCAATCTTGAACCAACTAAAATGGGAACATACCAAAATGAAACCAACCCGTTCACATCGAAGGAGGTAGAAGAAGCTATGAGTAGCCCAGATGCAAAGGCCGCTAAGTGCACTTTTTGTCGATTTTGAGTTGAGCATACCGTCACGTTCGTCTTTTAACTGGCTACACGATGGAATAAGTTTCAGGGTGCATATCCCGCTCAAAACCATTGAAAATGGCCAACAAAAATCGCATTCGTTTGCATAAACCGCTAAGTGCATGTTGGCTACGGTTGCAAAGCCAGTTTAATATTCCACGTGTCCAAAGACCGCTAAGTTCCATAAGTATGGCGTCTGCCCTGCTACATACGGCTGCAAAACACGCTAACTGGTACAAGAACTGCCAATATTCCTTCCACAGAATTTCTTTAGAATAAATAATTATTTATTTCGATCGGGAAGGATAGTTTTGTGTTTCAGATTTGAGTTGGCTGCACTATCGAGGAAGCGTAAGCAACAATGACATGCTCCCTTGTCGAAATACACCGTTTAAAAACAAATTTGATCAACAGGTTGTTTCTTGGTTGTTGGCTTTTCAAGCCAGAATAATTAGTGATCTTGGTGATTTAAGTGAAGCAGTTATTGTATTTGTGGACTGTAATACTATTGTGGATGTTCCAAATAGGGAGGGAAGAACAGAAACGGCAGAAGTAGTGGGAGAAATAGTGCAAGTTGAAGAAGTTGAACCCGTTGATATTGGTGTTGAGAACAACTTCTTCCGTCTGGTTAGAACATCAACATGCCAAAAAATCAAACCAAATAGCGTCGACACTTCTTCACAAACTGGCCAGCATAAATTTTTAAGGTGCAAAATATTTCGGTTATTCTCTGATGGCTGTGGGGGTCAGAACAAAAACAAGACTATGATCAGCATGCTATCTCACTGGTTACTGCTAGATGCTCCTGCATGTCTAGAGGAAATAAAGCTATGGTTCCCAATTGTGGGCCGCTCATTTATACCACCTGGAGTTTTTGGAAATATTGAACGGCAACTTCGCACAGTGAGTGTCTTTGAAAATCCTTCCGAATACATCAAGCACATTGAGAAA
Organism: Meconema thalassinum; assembly: GCA_946902985.2. Classification (NCBI taxonomy): domain Eukaryota; kingdom Metazoa; phylum Arthropoda; class Insecta; order Orthoptera; family Tettigoniidae; genus Meconema; species Meconema thalassinum. Next base: position 379,604,163 of record OX336389.2, on the reverse strand, counting down.
TTTGCGACAGAAGTTCGCCTGGAACAAGATGAATGTCCTGTTAGGGATTGGAAAGCGTATGTGGATGGCATGGTAAAAAATCCGGGTAGTAAGAATTTCCAATTTCAAAAAGCGAAGAAAATAGTGTTCACAATTGGCAAAACAAAAAAAATAAAATGTCTGGTCCGAGGGGAGCCGTTCTACAATTTTGAGGTTGGTGAGGGAAAGAGCATCACGAAATGTGGAACGAATTTTAACCAACATCCGGGTCCCTCACCTATTCAAGTAGGTGTTGCACTCGAAGAAACTAAACTACAAGACGTCTGACGGCCTTTAGAGCTGTATTTCGGCGAAAACTGGCCAGCGAACGGCAACCTAAAATTCTTCAGTGAGGTCTTCCAGGAGCAAGAAGCCATTCCCGAAAATATCGTCCGACGTCAAGAGGAAGAAGACGAAGCACCAGCAGATTTTGAGCTGATGAACGGTGTCGAGGATGACCTGACCTAACTTAAGTGCCATTTTTTCTTGTTTTGTGCACTTTCTTAATTTGTAAATTTTTATGCTGTCTAATGACGTTGCACGGTGTTTAAGATGTATTAAAAATATATTTTTCTTTTTATCGCACCCGACGTGGTCTATTTTTTCAAAATATATTTTCCTGATAAATCAAATTGAACTTAAAATATTTCTTTATTAAATATCTCATCCAAATGGCATTCGTAAAAATATTAAATAGCGGGTTTTGCAACCTAAGTTTCATTAACGACTCTCGTCGTCACGGGTGCAAATGTCGTTAACTGCACAAAACGTGTGCAAAAACTGCTAAGTCAGTATTTTAATTTATGTTTTAGGACAGAAGATCCAACTGTAGATTTCACAGATTTTAACTGAATAATAAATGTTTTTATGTTGATTTTCAGGGGTAAGAAATTTGGTATTAGCTTAAATAGTTTGGTCGTAGCACTTTTTCGTCATTTACTCGTTTTCGTTTATAATGCACTTAGCGGCCTTTGCAAACGGACTACTCCTATCTTGTCACTCAAAAAACAATAAGGCCATAGGACCTGACGGGATTTGTAACGAACACGTGAAAGACTCAACAGAGTTGTTGCTTCCGGCAATCTCAGACTTAATGAACCTCTGTCTACTTGAATGTAGCATCCTCGCTGCATGGAGAATCTCAACTATTAAAGAGCTGTTCAAGGGTTAAGGCGATCAATCAGATCCAAACTCCTACAGAGGGATCGCTATTGAAAAGAACATGATGAAGATACTGACAAAACTCCTCGCTAAAAGGATCACAGAAGCAGTAGACCATAAACTCCCAGATGAACAGTTTGGATTCCGTAAAGGACGAAGTTCTCTCCATGCCATTAACAACCTACTCAATGACATTGAAGAAACCCTAAGACGTCCAAGTGGCAAATTTCACGTAGTGTTTGTCGATTACGCGAAAGTCTTTGACTCGTTAAGAAAGGTCGCTAATAATTGCGAAACTGGTAGCCATAATGGGCGAAAACAACAAGCTCACGACACTGATAAGCAACATTCTGACCACATGTTATATACAAATTGATGACCGTGTCACAACTTCGAATTTGATAACACAAACCAACGGTGTATTGCAAGGAGACCCACTCAGCCCTCTACTGTTCAACATTGCAATGTACGATGTGGTGACGGCAACTACGCTAGGAACGGAAAATGTTAAAATATACCTATACGCTGACGATATGGTCGTTAGTTCGCGTTCCGTACATGAAATGCAAAATGCCATAACAAATCTAGACAGTTGGGCAAAGGATAACAAGATGAAAATTAACACAGAGAAAACAGTAAAAAAGACGTTTCGAAAAGGTGGCAGAGAGGCCTCGGGAGACAGGATATACCTAGGATTGACTCCCCTCAAGACAGTAAATACATTCACATACTAAGGATTGACAATGCAAACAATAGCTAGAGCCTACAGAGTCCACATCAAGTCTCGTGCAACGGCGGCAACTAAAGCCATATATGACACTAAATCACTCACGAAGCTCTCTTTGGGAACCGCTATGGGATTGTTTGACGCGAAAATAGCACCCATCGCCACATACGGGATATAAATAATCTGGGAGAAACTGACCCTGGCGGACTTGAGGACGCTCGAGGCAGTGAAGTCGCGCTTCCTAATAGCAACCCTGGGATTATCAAAATATGCAAAATCTAGACTAGTGTACGAACTTGCCAAGTAGAACTTCTTCATTGAGGACCTACGAAAGAAGAGAGGACTGCCATCTACGGATGCCTGGAAGAGACTAATGAATGAGAGAGTGAAGAAGAGACATGAAATCTGGCTCAAATTTTACATAACGGAAGCCATGACAAATAGGGTATGGACTGACACCAATCAAGACCTACGACACTTCGTTAACACGATGGCGGTATATGGGTACCACCATGAACTGTGCGTCAACGAGTACTTTCAAGACATAGACGTATCCTGTACTTGTAAATTATGTGGTAAACAATGTAGTCGGTCCCACGTAATCACATGTAAGAACCGGGGTCCTTCCATTGTGATATTTTGTGAAGGTGGAAGGTAAAAACACTAATATATATTCACATTTATTAACCCTACGCACAATTAGTGCTCTGTATTTTCAATTTAAAAAAATACTCAGAAATATAATTTAGATCAAAAAGACTTACAAAATGCAACTTAGGTTGAAAATACCTACAAAATGTAGTGTAGATTCAAAAAATTCGCTTAAGGTAATTTGGATATACTGTAACCTTTGCACTGGTCATAGCATAAATTTTACATATTATTTCAGTATAAAAATGTTCATGTTATAACTGAAGAAGGAAGACACAGTTCTCAGACCAAAAAGCTCAACAAAGAGGGAACCCGTACGTGACTTATGTCAACTTTCACCGAGCCGCTGACAATAGTGCTGGAACGAAGATACAACGCCTGGTGACCAGATGTGGGAGAACAAGAGAAATCGATCATTCAACCTGGAGGGAAGAAGCCACGAATTCAACGATAATCTATGAAATAAGCTCCGCCTACTTGAGAAGAATTAGAGAATCAATTAAGATACGGGAACGCAAGTCACACCATCATAAAGAGGACGATTTCAACCTCTCGAAAGTCATTTTGAATTGTAAAAAAAGTAATTGTGTGATTTTATCCAGCAGTAAAACTAGAATGAGGTGTTAGGTTGAAATAACCAATCACAGATAGGGGACGGAAGACGCCACCAAAAGCCGCGAAAATGAGGAACAAAGACGGTGATCACGGATCTAATTATCAACTGACCCAACGATCCGATTTGAATTTAGAGAGCAGTTTTGAGACATTGAGAATAAGAGTATTCGAGTGGACTACGTTACATTAGCATGCGGATGATATTATGGAAATAAATTTTGAAAACGCCCCTCTCACGTGAAATTCGTCGTTAACTATATAAATAGTAGGAGGACTTACAGTATAGTCAGCCGATATCGCACATCCCGGGTGGCGAGAGCCTTTGCCCGTGTGGGACCCAAATTACCGCGAAATTTATAAGTATTACAAGTTGACATTGCATCGAGTTTTAAAAGCAGTAACTTTGCACAAACGCATCACAGCTATTCGCTAGCGCGAAGCTGAACCGTGTAATTTACGAAGTGCGTGTACCGTTGATGTTAAAACGGGACCGAAAGTTTGTGAATTTTGGGATCCGTAAATTAGGGATAGCCCCCTGTGCTATTAGAGAAAATGTCAGTTACGCAGTAAGCTATACAGACTGTTGGCTGAATTAAGTAAGCTGATGCATAGCTTAGGGAAGTAGGGTTGATCCGCTTACACAAACCGTGCATATTAAAAAGTAATTTCATAGTGGACCTTTGTTTTATGAATTTGAACAGAGTGTGAAGTCACCCTCCCACTTCAAGATGGACCGCAAGAATCAGCAGTTGGACTTCTGAAACCAAAGAACACCGTGGACGAGATATGTAAACCAAAATGGGGCTTGCATGCATAATATCTCCTATCACAGGAGTTGTATAAGTTTCTTTAAAAATTATAAGCAATTATAATAAATAGGTATTTTCGGCACAGCAGGCAGGATTTTGTGCAAGTTTGTATATATTTTAGTGATAGATTGTTTGTGTTGGTCAGATAGGATTACATGGTCATCTATTTGTGTTATATTTTGTGTGTGGTTCAGTAACGTTCCTTATGGATGCACAATAAAAGGGATAATGGGAATTGAGTGTATAGGCAGAACCCTTAAAGTAGAATGTTGAGATTAGGGTGGAAAATAATTGATGATAATGTAAGAGACCAGTCTAACGCAGCTATGTGAGCATGGGCTCAAGTGTAAGGAGCTGATGACCACCATCGAGGTAATAGGTGATGTGCAGTGGTTAATATGACAGTCGAATTTCAGGGATCAGGTAAGATTGAGAGATAACCCTTGGCCGAGTTGTAAGTGTGAGCGGAGATAAAAGTACCCGCATTTTGTACGATGATATAATTGGTAACCATGGCAAGTTACGACGAGCAGAGGTGAAATGCCCGTGTGATACGATAAATGGTAAATGATAATTGGATTCATGTCCTGAGGAAGCACATGATGGCTTCTTCACGGAGAGTGAGTGTTGTGTACAACTCTTGGCCCGAGACAACTAGACTGGGGAGCAGGTATACGGATCCCAGACGATTGTTATTCTTAGTGTGTAGCGAAGGTCATCGACCACCAGAACTGGGTTTCTTTGGAAATACAGAATGGCTGTTAAAATATCAGGTACACTACATCTGTGTGGTAATGTTTGTCTTTGATGTTGGAATGCTGCGACTTATTCCCGGGGTTTGTTCTTTTACCGCTTTAGGAAGCGAGGTCGAGTAATAACTTATGTTAATTTTGTCATTGTGCATTCATTATAATTAATTGAGTATTTTCATCCACGGGGCACAGGCCGCCGTTGTGGTTTTATTTTTGATGATCCATGTGTGTTTTCCTAGCATTATTTGATTGTCATTTTGTTTGGCAGAGCTTTGGCTCTGATATTGAGTTAACTTGTTTTTTTGTAACTGTACGTAAAGTGACGCACATATCTACCTGTGACCGGGAATATTCTATGCCTTCATGACCGGCCTCATGTGAGAATGGAAATGATTGTAAGAAAGGACTTATCCAACCCACATGAAATTACCATAATCATAAGTATTAATGAGTGTTCGCTGGTTTAATAGAAGGGCTGGACAGTTTTAGGCCATAATTTGATTGATTTTGAGTTTGATGAAATTTGAACTTTGGAGCAGAGGACTGCTAATGAAATTTCATTTTTCCTGGTATCAACCAGTGTTGGTGGTTAATTTTAGATCAACTGTTGAGCTATTACTTCGTGATTTTCAGTAAATGTAAATGGGATTTTGTAGTGTTGTTTGTTGAGAGGGGTAGAAGGAGAGATGTGTTATTTTTGTGAATAAATTATTGTTGCATTTAAATATTTCTCTGGCATACTGATTTAATTTAAGCTTCCTGTGATCCTTCATGAAACCCCTAGGATGTATAAATAAGTTAGAGCCACACCGAACAGACCACTGCCCGAGATAGAGTCTGCATCCTAGAAGGCCTGGAAGGGTACAATACGGGGAGCCAATTAACAAAAACACTGCGGGAATCTTAAAGAGAAAAGGAAATATAATGAAAAGAAAACAAGAGGTCTGACCCCTCACAGAAGGGGGGATCAGGAAAGATGAGACAAGGGCCAATTAAGGCAGGAAAGTGAAAGACTCCCTAGGCCTCGGATACCCTAATACCGTCGGGATCGGAAAAGAACATGAGTTGACCAAGGGAGGTCGACAGGAAAGAAGACGGAGAGGACCCCGGCACAAGTAAGTGGAAGCAATGCCGGACTCGGCTGGAGTCCCATGGTCGCCAACCCACGTCCCACTAGTTGTGAGCCCCTGGGGGGGGCTTCTTGGTACAGATCTTAAGAAAACCACGGCTGTGGATCTGAGAAGATTAAACGAAATTCATGACGAACATTAAAGATGGACGAAACGGCCTAGATACACAGATGAGAGGGATTGAAAAGTTCAAGAAGTTGAAGTACCTTGGTGAGAACATACATGACAATGGACTTGAAAACGTCGCACTGGAAGATTTGTTCTCAAAAATGGAGAGAGCACATGGCTCCACAAAGAACATCTAAAATAAGAAGTAGTTATCCTGGAATATCAAAATAAAACACTACAACACCGTGGTGAAAACAGAATTTCTGTATGCCTGTGATTGCCTGTCCGTGAATTAAAAGCTGTAGAAGCTAGAGGTCATGGAAAGAAGAATCCTCAGAAAAAAATATGGGAGCTGTTCACACTGAAAGCGGATGGATACTTCAGAGCAACAAAGACGTTTTCCAGAAGGTGGTAATAATCTCGGAGACTGTGAAGAAGAGGCGACGGGCATTCCTGGTACATCTGTACAGAATGAATGGCAATACACTTACCAAAGACATAATAGGTTACTTATAGATTAAAAACAAGACCACTACGGTATGGATTAAGGAAATCGAACAAGGTTCACAGAGGTGTAATTGTGAATCAGAAATACTTTCAAAGACATAGTGAGAATTTCGCAAGGGATTCCAGCCGCAGAACGAACTAAGAAGATCGGAAGAGCCTGGACAGAAGAACAACAGAAGCAGGCCAGCGAACGCATGAAGGAGTAGTGGACACAGAGAAAACTCCGCACGGGAAAATAAAAGGAAGTTCCTGCGTGAACCTAAGTAGTCAAATTACTAGTAAAATATAAATACATAGCAAAGACTGCCACCTGGCTAATAGCCTACGGACTATGGAGGATGCCTGGTCAGCGTGACGACAATCTCAGCCATATTACCTTGGCTTTCAAGCTATGGGGCGTCACTTGTCATACCAAGAAGCTACTGAATTATCCACACTGGGTTAAGTCAGAACTTAAATCACTGGCAGCGTCCGGAAATGAACATGGGGCCTCGTAGGTAAGGAGCCAGCTTGCTATCCCTATATCTACGGAACTGGTAAATAATAATAATAATAATACAACTTTTGTTTTATTTAGGGGCTTTGCGACATCGTGGTTATGTTGCTCCGTGCACTAGGGTGCAAGTGGAATTTGTCTGATAACCTGTGTTATTGTAATGGCTGTATTGGTGTGTGTATTTGTAAATCAGAAGAGGATAAGGAAGGAGATGGCCGTGGCCTAAAATTAGAATCCATTCAGACATTTGCCTGGTGTAGAAGAGGGAAACACGGAAATCGACTGAGATGGGAATTTAACCTTCCTTTTCTCAGTTTTACCCCACAAGACTGAGATTAATTTGTTCAAGCCCTCACACCAGAATTAAAATGTCTTGGATGAGCCTGGAATCGAACCCGGACCTCCAGGGCGGTGGCCAAGAACGATATCCGCTACACAACAAGGTGGTCTACTAAAGGAAGCTTGTAGTTTAACGTGACCGTTAATCTCGCGATCATGAGCCACGGGACCTCCTTTTTACGTGGAATCCGAACCACAGGACATGGCATTTCACATCGAAAATCTCACATGCATTGACCGGGAATCGTACCCGGTCCGCCTTGATGAGAGGCATACAGCTTGACCGCTGCGCCACCACGCCCCCCAAGGTGGTCTACTACTACTACTTCTACTACTACTACTATTACTAATAATAATAATAACAATAACAATCAGATCTCAGGGCTCCTTGAAGTGATTACGGTTTCAAAAGACACCGGAATGCCAAACCCGTTGTCTTGTAACTTATATTGTTTTAACGCGATAGCAAAATTATCACAGGAGTGTTCAACATTTCTGGTCTTTTAACTGTAGAACAATTACTGTCATGGGATTTGGTGCCACATCGTTATATACAACCAACTGTATCACGCGGCCTGTGAACCAAAATAACTATAGCCTATATAATAAAAATATTTTTTTTATTTGTCTTCAGTACAGCTAACCTTGCATTTACCACCGTTGAAATATCATGACCTTTATATTCAATGGACTGTAAAACACACTACCTTCAAAATGGATTCATCTTCAGGCATGGCGTATCAAAATCTCCCTCTAGAATGAGATCGAAGCAGTTAATAGGCTCCATGCAAGTGTGTGTGTGTGTGTTGGTAAGCTGTGAGATCACAGAAGTTAATGGACCATAACCACAGGTAACGTAACTATACATGCGCAGTTTACACATGGAGGCTCTGAACGAAAGGAAATGGCGTGTGAACAGGAGAAAAATGCTCTCCGTAAACACGGCACTTCTTCTCCAATCCATGGCGCAATTTCACGGGCTATGTTGCCCCTGTCTGTGATGGAGGTTCGGAGAGAAAAATACAAGAACCAAGTGCCTCTCCAGGTATGAATTCATACAAGGATTGCAAGGCCAATGTGGTTCAAGTTCCGAACACAGCAATATTCGGCAACCATCCTGAGATGGATTGTTTTCGCTCTTAGTCCAAAGTGTCACTAGGATGTTTGATGCACTCAATCCCCAACACCAGCAGCAGGTTACTCCCGAAACACGCACTCATGGGGACTCCTCGTCACATAGCCGTGGGCCTTAAACCACAGTGGGGTTCGAGGATATGACGTTCGAGTCCCGGAGCTGATAGCAACTATCCTAAGGGTGAATTTTCATCTGGTTTTCACCAAATCCTCTCCAGCCGGGATGGTACTGCACCCGAAGAAACCCATCAGTACTTATAGCCAAAGCCCGAAAAAGGATTGCAGACATGTAAGTTACCCAGCTCACAAGCTTATCATGCCTACTAAGTAAAATTGGGAATTCCAGGAACATACAGGATAGATATTATTCGTAAAGAAAATAGTACTACTGGACAAGGTACAAATTTCTACTATTATTTACATTTAGAACAATCGAGAAAACTCCAATCTCGAGGGGTGATAAGGTCTAATCTATAGTGAGCGCCTGTATCTATACCTCGTAGTACTATTTTCGACGATGACGACAATGAAAACGGAATCAGTTTAGATAAAATTTGACTAAGTTGCTAAAAAGCACTAGCCGTTTATTAAGCTAATAAAACATGTATAACAACTGGCTTCCTCCCTTAATATTGTGTCTCCCTGACACTTCAACAAAAATAACTGCAAAGATAAATTTGCACGTGGCATTACTATCGTAAGAAAATGTGAAACGGCGTGACATTAAGTATTGCCCTATTTTATACAGGTCCGCTTCAACTATGAACCGTAGTTCCATATCTAATCAAATTATTCATGAACTATGTGCATATATACATCTTTTTATGAAATTCAAATTTTACACTTCATAACGTCGAAGATTAAATTTTCTTCCTCCAATAAGTCTTTCATCTACTCCATTTCTCTTAATCATCAAATTCAAATTCAAACATACACCGCAACTATCGTGTTGAAAGTAATAAATACTCGTCATAATCAATTGAGCATAAGTGACAAACATTTAAGCTAAGCACTGTTCCTTTTTACCTTTATCTATATATCATGGAATTCTGAAATAAGTGCTGAAATTCTTTACTGAGTTAACAATCTTCTGATAAACGTGAATACTGTAAGTGCACGGCATTAACCTTCGTTTCCACACTTCTCCTCCATAATTATACAACAATTACTTTCTCTCTTAAACACCCTGTACAGAATCTTCCTTTACTATACTCTCATAACTTCACAATTATTATATTCAATACTAGAAAAACTTAAGAGACTCCCCTGCGTCCCTTCGTAAATTTACGTAACTCCTTTACGTTCATTTCTCTTTAATCTGCACGGTAATTCAACTATAAACTTCTACTTCAATACATATACTTCCTTTCCTTAACATTTCTCCTCTATAATTGATACAACATCGCCTCGTGCTCGTAATTTCATTTCTGTAATAAATCTCTGTACTTTCACCTTTTTAATCACCCTGTGATTTAACTTCGTTAACTTTCCTCTTCACGTGTTTAAATTCAGCTTTACCTTTTATTACAACTTTTCAAGAAATATCAGTAAATATTCATATTCTTAACAAAAGATATAAGTTTGACTTCATTCCATTAATATTTGTTTAACAAACTCCTTTATGTTTTTAACGCTCTAAATCTCATTAGACATATGTGTTTAAGCTTTTCGTAATACTTTCGTTCATAATAAATTTCTGACACTCGAATCAACATCATGAGTTGTCGAAATATTCTTTACACTTCGTGACGTTACTTCTTAAGTATACTGTACTTAAATTTGCTCTAATAAATTTCATTTTACTTCATTTATAATCTTACTTCTTCTTTACTTCGTTCAACGTTCTATTCCTTTTAAATAGTTCACTCTACATTCCATTTTAACGCTCTAAATTTCTTTAATACAATTCCTTTCAATAATTTGCTTTCCTCTAAACAATTCCTTTATATTCCTTTTTTAACGCTCTAAATTCCTTTAATACAATTTCTTCCAATAATTTGCTTTCCTCTAAACAATTCCTTTATATTCCTTTTTCAAACGCTCTAAATCTCATTAGAAAATTGGTTCTAAGTTACTCTGAACAATTCCTTTATATTCCTTTCAATTCCTTTATATTCCTCTCAATTCCTTTATATTCCATCGCTGCGATAAAACAGATTTAATTAAATTAAATCTAACGCATGCCAAAATTTCGTCCAAGTGACTGAGATTTTCCAAGAACAAAGCAAATAACTCCGTAGAAAATATGAAAAATCACAATAACAAGATCTACACAAATTTAATTACTTTGACAAAATTACACGTTTTAAATAATGCAGTTAAGAAAAATTCGGTTGAAAAATACTGCAAAAATGCTGTTGAAAATTATGCGGTTGGTCAATTGGATAATCACACAACTAAAACTACAATTCTACATTATAAAAGACAATTTTCTCACTACCTTGTGTTGACTTCTGTACTGCTGAAAATACTTGCATCGCTCCTTCCAAACCAAACTTGTCGTGTTCATAGCAACGTCCACAGCTATGAAGACCGGTTTTGTGACAGCAGCAGCTGGACTCGCGGTGAATGACCTCGCTGTGAACAGCTCTGCCAACTCCCCGTCTCTCCTCCGCTCCAAGTAGGCCGGCTTCGATTCTCCATCTCTTCAGAATAGACATCATGGTTTCTTCAGAATAGACATCGGTTTTCTTCAGAATAGACATCACGGTGTAATACTGTCGTTTATGCAAGCTTTTTCGTATCTCAAGATGTGTTAAAACTCTCGTAGAAAAGTATGAGTTTTGCTCGGTGATGTTGCGCTTTGCGTAGATATTTGTAGCGTCTTTCATGCTAGTGAATCTGGAATTCAACTGACATCCTTGTAGTCTTCAACTTCCCCATGCTTAACTTAGCACATGTTAATACCCATATTCTTGATAATATACTTGAGACCTCCCCGTTGCTGCCTTATAACTTGCATTTTCAATAGAATGTTCAAATAAGCTTTTACACGTAGAAATACTGAGTAGCTCCTTGTCGAAAATGTTTCTAGCTATGTGGAATACTTTGCATAAGCACTGCAATATATAGTTGTACTGTTCCGTTCTGCTATATGTTGTAGCTTGCTCCCAAGTTACTGAAATTACACTCTCCCTTACTTCCAACCTTTATGAACCGTAGCACTATTATAAAGATACTCGTTTATGCTCGAGGTCTTGTCTCGTTCAAATCTCAATTGGAAAAGAACTCTCTCGTCCTGCTCTCCGCATTCCTCAAGTTTCCGTCTCTATTCCTCTCCTCCCGTGGTGTAACGTAACTCCTACCACCTCTCCTGACTTCCGTCCGCAGTTCGACCTTCGCCTCTTCCCCTCTCTCATGACGTAACTCTCGCTTCAAGTGGCGTGATCTTTCTCGTAATGTGAACCTCCCACTTTCGTATAATGGAATATATGTCCATCCTTAAATCATTCCTACTTCCTTGCCTTTTATAAATGCATAAGATCTATAGTAGTTCACTTATTTCCATACAGTTTTTCCCATATTACTCAAATCTTTAATAAATAAAAAATTTTATCCACTCATTATTTTTCTGGGGTCTTGGTTCATCTCCCGATCAGTTCTTGAGTAATGACCTTCAATAAATTCTGGCGCATTTCCCCGTTGCTAATTTAAAGTAAAGTATAGCCTGTACTTTCTTTCATACCAGTGATTTCTCTGCTCTTGAGACTGAATTTATTTATTTTACTGTATCTGTGGGTAAAATCTTTTCAACTTGGAATGGTTGAATTTTCCAATGGATCTATTATCTTCCACTCTTACAATTTTATAGCAATTATTTCCGTACACTGTATCTACTTTGAATGGTCCTCTGAACAGGTTACTGAATTTGATATACACTTTCTTCAGTACGTCAGCTTTCACAGGAATTCTGACTAATACAAGGTCTCCTTCTCGTAACGGTCCACTGAATCTCTTCCCTTCTAAACGTTTTAATCTCTTCTCAGCCGCTTTGTTCAACTGGATCCTCGCTTCTTCGATTCTCTGGTCCATCGGTGGTTCGTTATCTTCCGGAATATTGAAGATTCCGTCCCATGGTCGTACCGGTTTCTCTTCAAAATGTAACATGATTGGAATATCGTTGGTGCTCTCATGTCTCGTATTATTGATACAAAATTCCACTAGAGGTACAATCTTTACCCAATTCGCATGATTATCTGCACTATACAAGCGAATGTACTTTGAAAATTCCAGCATTGTTCTTTCAATAGGATTCGTCTCTGGGCTTCTAACTGATGAAAATAGGTGAACAATATCCAACCTATCCATTGCTCCCTGAAATTCTGCAGAAGTGAATTGCGTTCCATGGTCTGTTAATAGCCTCTCTGGTTTTCCTAACTTTGGAATAATGTTCCTCTCCAGGTGATATAAAACATTCCTCGTTGTTGCTTTCTGCATGGGATTGAGCATTACAATTTTGGAGAATACATCCATTGTAACTAACACATACTGGTTTCCTCTGTCTCCTTTAGGTGCAGGTCCAAAAATATCCTGACTAAACAATTCCAATGGTTTCGTCGGAATAATCGCTTTAGGTCTCTCCTTCAATAGTTCAGAATTATATTTATTCTTCTGACAAAGTTCACAAGATCTGATTACTATGGTTATGGATTCTCTCATATTAATCCAGTAGAATTTTTCTAACATGGTATAGTATGTTTTGTCAGTTCCTCCATGGCCTATACTTTTGTGTACTAACCAAATTAGTGGCACAATAAGTTCTGGTGGAATAGCAACACGTACTTTCGTATGTCTGGCATCAATGTATTTACATACAGTTTCTCCCACGAGAATATAGTGTCTAGCTTTCCTTCTCGTTTCGAAGTATGAGGCGTGTCTCCTTGTCATTCTCCCTGACAAAAATCGATAAATGTTCCTGAATGGTGCATGCTTCTTTTGTAAAAAAAAGGAATTCTTTTCAACTTATCCAGCGTTTCTTGATCTTCAGCATCTGTCTGGATAACATTAACTCTCACATCTCTCTCAGGAATCGGATGTCTGGAAAGAATATCTGCTAGAAGGTTGTCTTTTCCAGGTACATGAACTATCGTGGCATCAAATTGTTGCAAAAACATGGTCCATCTTGTCATCCTATCGCTTGACAAGTCTGACTTCAACATGAATTCTAGTGCTTTATGATCCGTTCTGATTATGATTTTGTGTCCCAGCAATAATTTCTTCCAATTTTGTAGAGCATTTATGACGGCAAAAGCTTCAAGCTCCGTCGTGAAGTAATTCAGCTCGTGTGTGCGTAACTTCCTACTACTGAATGAAATATAATGAGGATTTCCATCTTGATCCTTCTGATATAAGACTGCACTAATACCGACTCGTGAAGCGTCTGTTTCTATGATGAATGTTCTTTCAAAATCTGGGTACTCCAACTTGATGTTATCTCTGAGCATTTCCTTCGCTTGAATAAAGGCATTCTCAGCAGCTGCATCCCATTTCCATCTATTGTTCTTCTTTAGAAGCTCATGTAGAGGTGCCATGATTTCTGAATATCGTGGACAATGACTACTGAAAAACTGACAAAGACCCGCAAAAGCTCTGATGTCTTTGATTTTCTTGGGTGTTGGAAATTTCAAAATTGCTTCAATCTTGTCTTCTTTCGGATGGTAACCAAATCTGTCTATAGTATGCCCAAGAAAATTGATATTTTCTTGAAAGAAATGACATTTATCCAACTTCACCTTGATGTTTGCACTTCTAAGGTTATCAAATAGCTTCGTCAAATGCATGAAATGTTGCTCTGGTGTCTCTGAAGATATGATGATATCGTCCACGTAGCAAATAGCAAATTGTTTCACTTCTTCACTCAACTTGTCATCCAAGGCTCTGATAAGTGCTGGACTTGAATTTACCAATCCATATGGTACTCTTTGGTATACATAACAGGTTTGATTGAACATGAACCCTGTATAACATTTGCTGTCTTCTGTAAGCTCTATTTGATGAAATGCCGCAGTTAAATCAATCACTGAGAAACAGGTTTTATTCTTGAATCTCCTCAGTAGTTCTCTAATTTTCGGTGGCCTGTCGAATTCTTTCAGCAGAAGAGTATTTATGCCCCTGGCATCTAAACATAGTCTAAGACTAACATCTGCTTTCTTCACAACAGTGAGTGGATTTAAATAAGGAGTGGTTTGCTTTCTTATAATTCCTTCCTTTTCCATGCCTTTTATGAGCTCTGTCACTTCAGCTTGATACTTCTCCGGAATTGGATACAATTTCTTCTGATAAGGTGTGTCGTCAGTTAGCTTAATCTGATATTTATATCCTCTTATAATACCTGGCTTGTTATCAAAAATGTCTGCATAAGTCGTGACTAATTCTTCCAACTTCTCCCTCTGATCTTCAAAATTCTCAATCTTTCTGCCATAGTGAGGTATTCCTTCTGCTTCGATTTCCATAACAATCTTCACAAGATTTTCTTCTGTAGTTTCGTCAAACAAACTACACTCATTCTCATCCTTCGTCGTATCCTCTGATTGATGTAGGCCTTCATTAAATCATATGACTCCATTTCGTAAATCGATTACAGCTCCAGTCTTGGTTATAAAATCAATGCCTAAAATAGCATCAAAATTAATCTGGCTCATGACTATGAATATCTGCTCATATCTATGTTTATTTATAGAGAATTCCATTAGTGCTTGGACTTTACATTTCATGGTCTTGTCGTTAAATACGCCCCTGACTTTAATGGTTGAAACAGGCATTGCTATAAGTGAATTTCCATTCTTCAATCTGTGAAAACAGTTCTCTGATAAAATTGATGCTGTTGCTCCCGTATCTAGTAGTGTTCTCAGACATTCTCCTTCTGATATGATTTCTATAATCGGTAACCTCGCTACTCTATCTGTTTTCGTCTCTTCTCTCTCATATAGAAGATCTTCATTCGTGGCTTCATACAATTCATTAATTTGGATCTCATGTCTGGTTACGGTGCTGTTTTCTTCTCCTTTCACTTTTTGGAATTTGACGTTTTTTTTGTGCCCCTCCTGGGTCTTCATTCCTTCTATCTCTGCTTGTTCCAGGTTGAGGTTCTTGATTCCGGTTATGCTGTCCCTGATCTTGGTCTCTCGCATTCCTTTCTCTGAGATTCCTTAGGTACTCCTGACTTTCTCTTTCCCTGTCATCATAATACCTTCTTACATTGTTATTATTCCTCCAACCTTGTTGCTGTTGTTGCTGTCTTGAATAATTACTCGTATTTCTCCAGTTCTGATATCCCCGATATCCATAATTATTCGTAGGGTTATTCCGATTATAATATCCCTCTCTACGATAATCATTGTTCCTGGTGTAATAGTTATTCCTCCATCTTTGATTTTCATATGGCCTTCCTTCTCTAGGTCTCTGATAATCTGGTCGAAATCGATTCTGCCCATATATCCTGGATCTCGTTGGACCTACTCCATTTTTGTTCTCCTCTGTTTGCTGCATTTGATCGATGTGAATGGTGTGTATTTCTCTCGGTTCCTGGTTTCTACTTCTCTGGTTTTGATTTCCAGTTGAGTTGGTGGACACATTAGACGTGTGATCCAGTCTTCTCAAAATTTCCGCCATTCCTTCTAGAGTTTTCACGTTTGCCGAAATGAGGTGTCTCCTAACTTCTGTTGGTAGCTGACATGAAATAGCGTGAACCAAGTCTTCTTCCGCCAAAGGGGGTTGCAAATACTGCAAGCGGGCTAATTGTTTCGTGAAGAAACTTGCGTATTTCGTAGGACTGGAATATGCATACTTCTTAGAATAAATTTCCGCTCGTATATCCTGTTGAAGTTCCTTGCTCCAAAATCATTTTTGCAGAGATATAGCGAATTCTTCAAATGTCTGATATGTGTATCTGAAAGCTCTGTGCCATACTAATGCTTCTGAATCTAAGTATTTTTCCACGACTCTCATATGTCTTTCACGAGGTATCCTATTGTCTTCTAAATACGACCTCATGTCTCTCAGAAATTCTACTGCAGTAATATTGCCTACTCCGCTGAATTTGTTCGGTTTCTCATCGTTATTCTTTATTACGACGATATTGGCATTTGATCTATTTTGGTAAGGTTCAAGATCTCCTCCAAATTCCCCTATTTCAGTGTGAAATGGCTCTTGACTGAAGTTAAAATTGGACTTCGGAATTTGCTGTTGACTACTCTCGCTTTCCTTATCCTCTTCTATCCTGTCTGTCCTAGCCTCTAATCTTCTTATTTCTTCTTTTAATTTTTCATCTCTTGCTTGAAAAAATCTCGCCAAGTCCTTTCTGATGTCCTCCCTGACTTCGGTTCTTAACGTTGATGAAAATGTAGCATCTCCTATCGTAAGTGACCTTAATTGCTGTTCAATTTCTCTGATATCCTCATCCTGCTTTGATTGAATTTTCGCTAGTTCTATGCTTATCCCATCGACCGTACATTTAATTTTGTCAAATTCATTTGAGTTAGTTAAATCTGTTTTATTAACAATCTCTGTCAGCGTGGCTACGTTATTGATTTGTAATGTATCTATCCGCTTAGATAGATCTTCCCGTACCTTGCTAACATTAATATTGGAACATAACTCTATAGCTTTAATGTCATTTGCTAATTTGTGATGTATCTCTGATATGATTTGAGTTGTGACTGTTACGACCTCCTCCTTCATGTCCGTAACTGCCTTTACAATGGAAGCATTTATATCTACATTTATACCCTCTTCAATCAGTTTACATTGACCTTCCAATCTGACCTGCAATTCACCAACAGTGCCATTTAGATTGTCAAGTTGCTCCTTGAGTTTCTTCTGGGCCCCTGAAATGTGTACATGATGAGTGTTATTGTCTTCCTTAATTGAGCTCATGCTAGCCTGTAGTTTCTGTTCTAGTTCTAACATGTGATTACTGTTAGATAATTGGATTTCTATCACTTTTCCTGCCATGTCCTGTTTGACTTGTTCAAATGAGGCTTTTAATTCTTCCTGTGCTTTACCTGCCCTTTCAAAAATTCTCTGAGCTTTTTCCTGATTTTTCCTAGCTTCCTCCTGTGCTTTTTCCTGATTTTTCCTGACTTCCTCCTGTGCTGCTCTTATTTCGACTTGGATCTTTCTATCTTCCAATCTAGCCTGCTCCTGACTTAACCTGTCCTCCTCGCGAGCTTTTTCCTGAGCTAATCTTATCTCTGCTCTTATCCTATTTGCCTCTTCCAAAGCTAACTTGGCTTCTTCTCTTTCCTTCTCTCTAGCTAGTCTATCTTCTTTTCTGGCCTTCTCTAAAGCTAACTTGACTTCCTCTCTTTCCTTGTCTCTAGCTAGTCTATCTTCCTTTCTGGCCTTCTCTAAAGCTAACTTAACTTCTTCCTGTGTTAATGTTATACTAGCCGTAGTAATTGTTTGAGCAACTGCTAACTCTGCTATGACTTCTGATTTTACAGTAGCTACTGATTTCTGTATCTCGGTTTTCAATTGTTTAATGTTGTTATGTGTTAACTGGTGGAGGGCTTCAAGGTCTTTGGTCAATGTACTTTGACCTTCCTTCATGGTTTCAAGCATCGTTCGAATGAACGTCATATCATTCCTTGACATCTTTCTTCTTTTTTTGAGAATAAGGGAAGTATCGACTACAAAAATTACCAGTGAATATCCAGATTGACCAACGCATGCATTTTATACCAGTAATGGAATATATAGAACACCTTAATCCTACTTACATCTATTTCAATCGCGAGTTGTCTCGTACACTTGTTGTCCCATTTTACCGAACTGACATCGCTTCATTTTATCATCTCACTTAACCTATGTTTAACAGCATGAATTTACTTTTAAATTTACTATTACATGACAAATGTCGTTAGCTGGTTTACAAATTATGCCTCACAACTATAGTGTACTCCACTAATCTTCTGATGTTGTGTTCATCTCAACAATCATTAAATTTGGGATCGGCATTTTTCTTTTCAAAACTAATATGGCCTCACTCTCGAGTACTTCCAAACTTCTTCTCTCAAGTGCTCTTTCTAATGCATTTCGAATGCTTTTCGAACTCCCCACGGATGGGTATGCCATTTAAATAATACTCTATCTATATGCGCCCGAAGAAACCCATCAGTACTTATATCCAAAGCCCGAAAAAGGATTGCAGACATGTAAGTTACCCAGCTCACAAGCTTATCATGCCTACTAAGTAAAATTGGGAATTCCAGGAACATACAGGATAGATATTATTCGTAAAGAAAATAGTACTACTAGACAAGGTACAAATTTCTACTATTATTTACATTTAGAACAATCGAGAAAACTCCAATCTCGAGGGGTGATAAGGTCTAATCTATAGTGAGTGCCTGTATCTATACCTCGTAGTACTATTTTCGACGATGACGACAATGAAAACGGAATCAGTTTAGATAAAATTTGACTAAGTTGCTAAAAAGCACTAGCCGTTTATTAAGCTAATAAAACATGTATAACAACTGGCTTCCTCCCTTAATATTGTGTCTCCCTGACACTTCAACAAAAATAACTGCAAAGATAAATTTGCACGTGGCATTACTATCGTAAGAAAATGTGAAACGGCGTGACATTAAGTATTGCCCTATTTTATACAGGTCCGCTTCAACTATGAACCGTAGTTCCATATCTAATCAAATTATTCATGAACTATGTGCATATATACATCTTTTTATGAAATTCAAATTTTACACTTCATAACGTCGAAGATTAAATTTTCTTCCTCCAATAAGTCTTTCATCTACTCCATTTCTCTTAATCATCAAATTCAAATTCAAACATACACCGCAACTATCGTGTTGAAAGTAATAAATACTCGTCATAATCAATTGAACATAAGTGACAAACATTTAAGCTAAGCACTGTTCCTTTTTACCTTTATCTATATATCATGGAATTCTGAAATAAGTGCTGAAATTCTTTACTGAGTTAACAATCTTCTGATAAACGTGAATACTGTAAGTGCACGGCATTAACCTTCGTTTCCACACTTCTCCTCCATAATTATACAACAATTACTTTCTCTCTTAAACACCCTGTACAGAATCTTTCTTTACTATACTCTCATAACTTCACAATTATTACATTCAATACTAGAAAAACTTAAGAGACTCCCCTGCGTCCCTTCGTAAATTTACGTAACTCCTTTACGTTCATTTCTCTTTAATCTGCACGGTAATTCAACTATAAACTTCTACTTCAATACATATACTTCCTTTCCTTAACATTTCTCCTCTATAATTGATACAACATCGCCTCGTGCTCGTAATTTCATTTCTTTAATAAATCTCTGTACTTTCACCTTTTTAATCACCCTGTGATTTAACTTCGTTAACTTTCCTCTTCACGTGTTTAAATTCAGCTTTACCTTTTATTACAACTTTTCAAGAAATATCAGTAAATATTCATATTCTTAACAAAAGATATAAGTTTGACTTCATTCCATTAATATTTGTTTAACAAACTCCTTTATGTTTTTAACGCTCTAAATCTCATTAGACATATGTGTTTAAGCTTTTCGTAATACTTTCGTTCATAATAAATTTCTGACACTCGAATCAACATCATGAGTTGTCGAAATATTCTTTACACTTCGTGACGTTACTTCTTAAGTATACTGTACTTAAATTTGCTCCAATAAATTTCATTTTACTTCATTTATAATCTTACTCCTTCTTTACTTCGTTCAACGTTCTATTCCTTTTAAATAGTTCACTCTACATTCCATTTTAACGCTCTAAATTTCTTTAATAAAATTCCTTTCAATAATTTGCTTTCCTCTAAACAATTCCTTTATATTCCTTTTTTAACGCTCTAAATTCCTTTAATACAATTTCTTCCAATAATTTGCTTTCCTCTAAACAATTCCTTTATATTCCTTTTTTAAACGCTCTAAATCTCATTAGACAATTGCTTCTAAGTTACTCTGAACAATTCCTTTATATTCCTTTCAATTCCTTTATATTCCTCTCAATTCCTTTATATTCCATCGCTGCGATAAAACAGATTTAATTAAATTAAATCTAACGCATGCCAAAATTTCGTCCAAGTGACTGAGATTTTCCAAGAACAAAGCAAATAACTCCGTAAAAAATATGAAAAATCACAATAACAAGATCTACACAAATTTAATTACTTTGACAAAATTACACGTTTTAAATAATGCAGTTAAGAAAAATGCGGTTGAAAAATACTGCAAAAATGCTGTTGAAAATTATGCGGTTGGTCAATTGGATAATCACACAACTAAAACTACAATTCTACATTATAAAAGACAATTTTCTCACTACCTTGTGTTGACTTCTGTACTGCTGAAAATACTTGCATCGCTCCTTCCAAACCAAACTTGTTGTGTTCATAGCAACGTCCACAGCTATGAAGACCGGTTTTGTGACAGCAGCAGCTGGACTCGCGGTGAATGACCTCGCTGTGAACAGCTCTGCCAACTCCCCGTCTCTCCTCCGCTCCAAGTAGGCCGGCTTCGATTCTCCATCTCTTCAGAATAGACATCATGGTTTCTTCAGAATAGACATCGGTTTTCTTCAGAATAGACATCGGCTTTCTTCAGAATAGACATCGGTTTTCTTCAGAATAGACATCACGGTGTAATACTGTCGTTTATGCAAGCTTTTTCGTATCTCAAGATGTGTTAAAACTCTCGTAGAAAAGTATGAGTTTTGCTCGGTGATGTTGCGCTTTGCGTAGATATTTGTAGCGTCTTTCATGCTAGTGAATCTGGAATTCAACTGACATCCTTGTAGTCTTCAACTTCCCCATGCTTAACATAGCACATGTTAATATTCATATTCTTGATAATATACTTGAGGCCTCGCCGTTGCTGCCTTATAACTTGCAGTTTCAATAGAATGTTCAAATAAGCTTTTACACGTAGAAATACTGAGTAGCTTCTTGTCGAAAATGTTTCTAGCTATGTGGAATACTTTGCATAAGCACTGCAATATATAGTTGTACTGTTCCGTTCTGCTATATGTTGTAGCTTGCTCCCAAGGTACTGAAATTACACTCTCCCTTACTTCCAACCTTTATGAACCGTAGCACTATTATAAAGATACTCGTTTATGCTCGAGGTCTTGTCTCATTCAAATCTCAATTGGAAAAGAACTCTCTCGTCCTGCTCTCCGCATTCCTCAAGTTTCCGTCTCTATTCCTCTCCTCCCGTGGTGTGACGTAACTCCTACCACCTCTCCTGACTTCCGTCCGCAGTTCGACCTTCGCCTCTTCCCCTCTCTCATGACGTAACTCTCGCTTCAAGTGGCGTGATCTTTCTCGTAATGTGAACCTCCCACTTTCGTATAATAGTAAATATGTCCATCTTTAAATCATTCCTACTTCCTTGCCTTTTATAAATGCATAAGATCTATAGTATTTCACTCATTTCCATACAGTTTTTCCCATATTACTCAAATCTTTAATAAATAAAATTTTTTATCCACTCATTTTTTTTCTGGGGTCTTGGTTCATCTCCCGATCAGTTCTTGAGTAATGACCTTCAATAAATTCTGGCGCAGTACCTTATTAACAAGTCCCAGAGCACCTACCACATCCCCGACCCAAACAATTACATTTA
The DNA here is from genome assembly GCA_946902985.2 of Meconema thalassinum. NCBI lineage: Eukaryota > Metazoa > Arthropoda > Insecta > Orthoptera > Tettigoniidae > Meconema > Meconema thalassinum. Next base: position 379,582,113 of record OX336389.2, on the reverse strand, counting down.
CACGCACTACTACAGTCACCACAGGAACACAGATTTTCAGACAAATACAACACGCAAACTAGTAATACAAGGGGCTGATGACCAAGATGTCATATGTAGGCTAAAATGCAATACTGTAATAACAACAACAGACAATGCTGACACCCAACTGATTTATATCACCTGGAAGAATTCATATACAAGGCTAATGATTTCGATGTCCTTAGCAGGACTACTACACTTATTCTTATAATTGTAAATTCTCACTAAATGTAGAGTAGGCCCTACTAACTATCATAACTCTTCACCTCTCCTTCCTTTCACTGTTCATGTACTACAGACCCAGACTTGTAGACAAAGTGAAAACGTATTATGTATCGAATCGATACAATCAATTGCATTTAAAAAAGCCAGATGTTCAGCAAAGAACATATAGCCTACTTTCTCCTACATGTATGGGTATACTTATAACTCTCTGCCCTTATCAAGTAGTAGACTATAATTGAATGTTCGTTGTAGTAGCTGGTACTGCAACCTAGCAGTGAATAAATATCTAGATGTTGAACTATTACAATATTGTCTCTTCAGTAGGCCAAGGATTCGCAAAACGAAATCTTTGGAACAATTACCGACTGTGGATAACAACGAGTAGGCTATCTTGTTTTTCTATTCTGGGGCTGTGATTAGTAATAAACGAGTGTAGTCTATACATTAACTTCTCCTTTGAGCTAAATAGTATTTTATTTAGTATCTTTGGAGAGAGCTCGTCCACATCATTTGTAAACGAATTCAAGTTTAAAAAAAAGTTAGCTCTAGTAGGATTCGATCCACAGTGAAGCGCGTGAGAGACTAACGCTCTAGCCCAGGGCCAAACATGTCCATACACCTCAGTATTATTAACTGACTTAGATACAAGGTGTTAGCAAATAATGTCTAGAAATAAACGATTTCTTCACTGCAGTACATCATCATTATAAATGATTTCATACATGCTTTATATTATTTCTATCAGTAGACTATATCGCATGCAACATACTCAAACTATTGAAATATAGGACAGGCACAAGAGGTCAGCTGCCATCTTGTCATGTGACAGAGACGGCTCAGCTCTTTTAAATCACTGATAAAGTGTAGAATATAATATTATATTAAACAACGGGTCACGTCCTTGTGGATAGCTTAAATCACCCTCGGCTTGATAATCAGAATTGGTAAGTCCAAGGGTGTAAATTATATTGCTTGCATTACTCACACGGCCCCCACCTTTAAATCGTACGATTGAAGACCTTGCAGTATAGGCACTGGACGCGTGATATATATAGGTATGTTTAAACCAAATTTGGTAAAGATCCAATGATTAGTTTGGTCATAATTTAATTTTAAGTTTTGACCATTTGAGTGGCCGCCATTTAGTTTTGGTAAAGATGGCGGCAATATTAAACATGACAATGAGGTGCCCCTTACTGCTCCCTCTGTACCAAATTTTGTTCAATTCAGTTTCGTTGTGTTTCAATTGATAGGGAGGGGGGCAACAGAACAGACATACACACACACTCACACAAAGAAAGACACACAATGTTTGGCCCTATGTAGATATCATAAGTCATAAGTCTACTTTCGTATGCTACTTATGTTAATGGCCTCTACCAACATACAAAATTTCAGTTTGATTGCTACAATAGATTCGTAAGATATTCAGAACCTAGGATGGTCGCCATGTTGGATGTTTAGCCAATTTTCATTTATAAAAAAATAGGCTTATGAGATCACCTTTTGTCCGTGTGTGTGAGTGTATGTGTGTGTTTCCCCCTAATTAAATCTAAACGGATGGAGGTATTCTTATGAAGCTCGGTAAGAACATAGCAATTCATCCGAGGAAGGCCAACTGGATCGGACACATACATAGACATGAAGGGCACATACACGACGTCATTTAAGGGAAGATCAAAGGAACGACAGGACGGGGGGAGGAATTAGAATTCAACGTCTGGATAACATGCAAGATGGAAGGAGTTACAGTAGACCCAAGGAAGAAGCTGAAGACAGGGAACATTGGCATCAGAAATTCTCTGTACGAAGACATGGAACTGTCACTTATCATCATACAACTATTGTGTCCGACCCCGACCGTGCCTTTCAAATTTTATTACGTCTCACTAATTAACCATGGCGGCTGTGCGAAATATTTCACCGGCATTCTATAGCTTCGAAACTGTTAGGCCTACACATAGATAATTTTCTCTCTGTTCTCCTTTCGCTTTACTACCTTCAGCTATTAGTTACATAATTTACGTACTGCAGTCACTTAAGCTCATCTATAGAAATATCATTGTCAACGTATTCTTGTTTTTGATGTGTAACATCTTTCCGCTCTGTTGCTGGATAGTTTTGTGGGAGTGATTTTGAAAATTGGGGACGGAAGTGGATCGGAACGATCGAGCTGGCAGTGGTGGATCGAACGGAAGTATGCACTGCCTGCTCGATCGATTGAACGGAAGTGTACTAGCTGGCAGTGGTGGAAAACGGAAGTATGCACTACCCGCTCGATCCATCGAACGGAAGTGTACTAGCTGGCAGTGGTGGAAAACAGAAGTATGCACTGCCCGCTCGAACGAATGAACGGAAGTGTGCCCTAGTTGGCAGTGGTGGATCGAACGGAAGTATAAGACGCACTACCGACTCGATCGATCGATCCAGCTGGCACTGGTAAAAGAAACAATCAGCGCGCGGTGTCAGAAATCGATACCATGACGCACTCTCGGCCATGTGGAATGTATATGACATACTGAACGGAAGACGCTCATACGAACTCTGGTGTCAAGTGATTGAAACAAATGACATGGTACATGTTCGAAGTCTTCGTATCAGTATTTAAATGGTAAAATGCCTTCATATCAAACATTATAAGTAGTCGGCATTGCCGGTATAATGTTTCTGCACGATGGCTATTCAAATATTAACCCACATAACGGTAATGCAGTCATCAATATAATATAATCGTTGTGGTTATACAAGAATTGAGCAAGCCTTCATGAACTATTACTCAATACATTCTCTTTACTCATAAGAGGGCCTATTCATAAGGCATTTTAATCTCAATTTCACGCAGGAACATTGTCGAAACAAGCAAAATATAAATGAAACTTAATTCCGTAATGCAGTATTATTGGAACGTGGAAATAAGTCACCATCTTGTGCACAATATTTGCGTAGTCGAAATAGCCGTGGGGTTAGTGCGTATGACTGTGAATTTAGAGATCTTGGGTTCGAACCCTGGGCGGGGTAGATATTTTTGATACCAGATTATCATTTTAAACGATATTTATCACATGAATATGACTTATTTTAACAGAATCCATATGAAATTACGTGTTGGTCTGTGAATCAAGAGGACCTGTTTATAAGGAATTTAAGGTTATGAGCGGTGTCGCGTCTATTAATCTAGTTGATCCATATCGTATTCTTTATTTAGGCTAGTGCTGGTGGAAGCTACAAATCATCTAATAAAATGAGTTCCGTATTATAAACTACAATATCTGTAAAACACTCCCTTTTACAATAGATTAATATTTGTGCCAATAATACTATAAAATACCGGTGTATCAACAATTTCACGTGAGGTTTCTTCTATTTCAGATGTTACACATCATATGCGACTACTGTAAGGCTCGTATTTTTTTTTCAAGTATTTAATTAACTTTGATATTTTTAAATTCTATATTATCAGCAACCATTTGCATAATGAAGTATATTTAAATGCTCCTTTCAGATTGTTGTAGTGTTTACGTAAGCGTGACGTCAGCCCTTTCCTCAGACTCGCCTGCCTTTCGACTTGCAATAGCACTCGCTTCGTCGCCGTCGCGTCGTCTGCATACACTCACGTGATGAAAATCTACTTCTGTCGCACGCTTAGGCCTGCATATGTGACGCGTTGCATTTTTCACTCAATGTTTCTTTACCTCCTAGAGAAATTTAATCTAAGCTACATCCATATCCAGCCACAATACCTCAGGCAGCCTGCTGCTTGGAGCTCGATCCTAGAGCACTGCTTGTGGAACCTTCGACATAAGACCTGCATGGACCTAAGAAGACTAAGAATGTCTACACATCACTGCATATTATTAAAATTCGCCTTCCAAGGCAGTTTCTACAAACTACGAACGGTTACTCAATTAAAATCACCCCGTGGCGTAGCAGTGCTCGTTAAATCGTGCACCAAGGCCGCGCGGGCAGCTTTAAGCAAGTCCGGAGATCGCAGGAACAAATCACGGTGCTTACAGCGGCTATCCTGAATGTGGTGTTTCCCTGGGTTTTTCCACACTCCCTCCTGGCAAATGTCGGGACAGTAGGCCTACGTCGCTACGACTGTTGCTCGGACCCTTCCTGTCGTGGAGTCGCGGGTGTGGTTTCCAACAATGCAATACCTAGTCCAAAGTGAGACGCCTCTTTCGGTTTATCTTTCGTCAGTCGCCACATTTTCTTAACCTCCAAGATCACCTTATTTCTCTCCTTCTGAACATATCTGTGACCTGATGAGAAGTCGAATATATCCATCCATTAACTTTCACGCGCTAACCCAGCCGTTGGGAATCATGTGGCATGCTACTACGTAGGCCAGCATCCAGGACCCACATGAATAATCTCAGCATTGCCAGAAAGGAGTACGGAGAAATCCGTGGAAATACCGCACGTAGGATGGCCACAGTCAATGCAGGGATTTGAACCACCCATCTCCGGACTTCCTGCAGCTTCCCATGGTACTCGTCGTGTGGGAATTAACGTCCATGACTACGCTATGGAGTGCTTCTGAATGCAAAGCTTGATTTGAACTTGTATTTAAAATTGTATATTTCGCTGTGTGTGTATAGGTCCAATACACATACTAATTTCAAGTTAGTCGGATTATCTCTCTAATATGTTTCGCTTCCTTTTGTTGATTAATTCGGCAATGGTTGTCAGAGGAGCTCTGGAATAATAATAATAATAATAATAATAATAATAATAATAGACTAATAATAATAATAGTAATCATAATGTTATTGGTCTTACATCCCTTTTTACTACTCTGGCATTTAGAGACGCCCGGGTGCCGGAATTTTCCCCGAAGGGGATCTTTAACGTGCCAGTTAATCTACTGACACTGCTCCCTCGCATTTGCGCACCCTCAAATGCCAGCTGACTGCGCCAGGATACGAACCTGCAACCTGAGCTCTGGAACATCAAATTATATACCACACGAGTGTTTGCCTGTACTATAATAAGTAATAATAATAACCCCTGGCACTACAGCCCATGAAGAGCCTAGGCCTACCAAGCGACCGCTGCCCAGCCATTTGGCCTGCAGATATTGGGGTGACACCTGGTCAGCTCATCGGGTCGACTCGGCCGTTAATATTGGTTTTCGTGACCGGGGCGCTGCCCCACTGTCGACAGCTACTCAATTGTCCTCACGAGGCTGCGTGCACGTCAGTTTCTAAAATCCCAGACGGAGCCGGGAATCAAAACCGGGGCCTCCGGGTGAGAGGTAGGTGCCCTACCACAACACCATGAGGCTGGCTGTTTGCCTGTACTGAGTGTTTTAATTCAAAGACAGCATTCACGAGAATGGACGCAGTGGGTAGGTTCATAAAATGAGCGTTCTCGAATTTATGGCCACGGGGCCATCAAATGACTTCTGTATCTTATCTTGGCTTATATTGGATTTCAAAGGAACCAGTTTCATGGCCAGAAAGTTCCACCTTCGAGGTACAGATCACCTGAGCGAGGGAGACAGGTAACATTAATTTCAACTTGCGATCGAACTGCCAGAGTGATATAAACAGATGATGAAAATCTTAGAGACTAATGGATGTGCACGAAGATTAAATGACAACTTAAATGAAACACGGCAAGATGAAAGTTATCTATGATGACAAGGTGGGCGATAAATCCTTTCAAGCACAGAAGTTACAGTTATATCAGTGCACCTAGCTAAAAGAGATACAGTACTAATTTGCGAATATCCGTGGCGGATGATTCTCCCCAGAATATTAAATTACCTTGAGAACATCTGTAATATCGATCGAAGTGGAGCCTCATGTTTCATGGGAGCAGCATAGATAATGGAAGACCAACTCAAAGAAATATCACTTCTCTCAACAGGTAAATATAAATCTTGGAGGCATTCACATCCACAACAGCACAAACCGCTTTATCAAACCATGACATGCAACACCACAATGGATCGTTTGTAGCAGAAGGAAATCTTCCCATTTCTTCCCCTGAGTCTTCACAGAGAAGAGGATGGTTGCATGCGCCAGTGTTACAACAATTTGAGATATTAATTGGCTTTGCAATTATGATTGTCATTAATCCCATGCCAGATGAAGGTTATAATAACGCAGTGGTGGAACGGGATTTCAATGTGAAATATAATGGACAGGATTATACAAGCTGTGCGGCAGAAATAACTGACGAATTTCAAACGTATACAACACAGCAACGCAATACGATACTCACAAATCTATTGCGCAGTTTAAAATAGCAGTGTTTGCCATTGTTGTCACATAGATTGGAGCGGCAGATCTAACACCTGTATTGGCCACAGCACTTAAGCAGGTGTTTTTGTCCTTGTGCGCTCGGCCTGGGAGGACACGTGCATCGCCTCGTCAGGGCTAGTCAGTCGCTAGCATGGCGTGGAGTGGTGAGCATCCATGGCCAGCCCGTTCCCCTGATCTCGCCCCTTGCGATTTCTTTCTCTGGGGAGACCTGAAGGCTCGCGTCTTCCAACGTAAGCCGCGACCACTACACGACCTGAGGGCTGCTATCCGTGAGGAAATCGAGGTAATACCACTAGACATGACAAGGAGGGTCATGCGTAACTTCAGGGAGATGCTTCAGAAGTGCATCGAAAAGGGCGGTCGGTATTTGGATGACATTATTTTCAAAACCTAGTTATTTATTTATTTATTTAGCATATGGCAACTGAAGAGCAACTAATATAGTTTACAAATTGTATAAAATTAGTGTGTATGTGTATATGATGCAAATGGCAAACACTGCTCTTTTATACTACGCAATACATTTGAGAATATCATGTTGCGTTGCTGTGTTATTTACGTTTAAAATTCGTCAGTTATTTCTGCCGCACCCTGTACTTTTATGACAATTACATAGAGTAGCTACACATATTTCCTATTTCTACAAGAATATAATATCATCAGTGCAAAGACTGGTAGAATACTTCCAATGATGCATTCTGAGAATACTCAACTGAAACCAAGTTTATTGTTCTGAGAGATGAACCCACTCAAAATGACCGCCTCCTTTAATCATGGTCCGTATTAATCCATTCAGTCTAAGCTCCTATATTGGTACCTCATTTAATCTCTCTCTATATAAAGTAAAGTGCCTATGTGTATTTCTTTCTTTCTTTCTTTCTTTCTTTCTTTCTATGTTCATTAGTATGTCCGGGATTGATGTCTAAGTTAATGAAACGTTCAAGGAAGACTTATCAATAACTTGCGACCAGTATGGACTAGACTTTATCTCCAAATTTATTGAAATGTCAGATGTATGGGGACATTTATACTAATTCTTGTCTTAAAAACGATCATGAATCGGAATATGGAATAAATCTGTCATTACGTTGTCATGACAACTGAAATTTCATATTCATTTTTTATAGTATTTCGCATTGTAGGCCGTGACTTTCTCTGTTATTTATTTACGCATCTATGAAACCAGACATTAAGAGAATGAATCTGGTTGTGATGGGTTGGTTCCAGGATAGTACGTGAGATAGTCTTGTACATGCCACTGCTGTCAAATTGCTCTGACGATCAAATATTTTAAACTCAAAGCTAGCATTGACCTGCCCATATACTCATGGTTACTGAATCCATATTCCAAACTCTTAAGAGCATAATGATTGAGGATTGCACCCAAGGGCTGCTTTAGCTATTTACAAGCCCAAGAAACAGAAAGGAAATCTTCATCTAAAACTAGTCATGGACCTCTTGTTTTAATACTAATGCTATGTAAAAATCATCAGAGTCAGTTGTTGTTCTTGTTTCAGTTACGGGCTTGGACATTGTGGACATTTAACCGCCGTGTGTGTATATAGAATTTCTGTGATAACCTGTTGTATTGTGGTGTCTGTAGTAGAGTGAGTGTATTTGCAGTTGAGGCTACGATTGGGAAGTAGGCAACCATGGCCTTATGTTAGGAACCATCCCGGCATTAGTCTGGAACAGAAGTGGGAAACCACAAGAAAATAAATGGTTGTGGTGGGAATTGAATTGATCTCTTATCAGTTTTGCCTCACGAGGCTGAGTGAAGCCCGTTCCAAACCTCAGTCCTAGAAATTAAGTTATTGGCAAAGGCGAGAATCGAACATTGACATCTAGGATGACAGTCAAATATTTTAACCACCACATCATCGCATTCGAACAGCGGTCACGGAGATAAAAATAACTAACAGTGACAAAATGCTTTAAACTTTAGCTTACTTTTGTGTCTATATTTCTATCCCTTATTTATCCGTTCCTAAAGGATCCGGGATGAGTTGAAATGAGTGTGTACTGTATGTTGCAATGGTTGTTCTTGTGGCCAGATGTCATTCATGGGAGGAGACACATGATATGACATGAATGATGATGATTGCAATAGGCATGGAGTTGAAGGGAAGCGGCCCTAGTCCTTTAAAGGATATCAACTCACCATTGGCTTGAAGTTTAACTCGGGAAGAAAGGAGAAAACGAATTTAAGGGCGGCCATAGTTGGTGATTTGAACCCACTCGTCTTCCGAATATGTTTGTAGCCATGCCTCAGCCTCGCGCCTTATCTCGCGCAGCCACCACGGTTCTTAAAATTAATTTTCGTTTATTTCTACAGTAGCTCAAAGAATGAGTGAAATCGTAACAACTGCAAAGTTAGGTAATTAATTGGTTCCCTCTTTTTTTCTCCTCCGTTGATTAGTTATAATAATAACAATAATAATAATAATTAGGCAACACTGTAAATTGGATTCTATCACTACAGACCGGACGTTTGTTTTAGACGAGTGAAAAATCTTAATGGAAGCCTGGAGGCGAGTTACTACAGTACCTGTTTTGTTGTCACCTGCCCCATGCCGTCTGATGATTGACTAAGTTATCTCACACTACTGCTGAAGTACAGTCATTGGCATAATGGCGTTCTGTTCGTAACTATGTAACGTGTACTTCCGCGTCACACAATACTTAGACGTCGACTGTACTGTCTGCACCGTGGTGTCGTCACGTGCTCAAGTCTGGAATTCAATTATATCAGACCGGTGATGACAAATGTGAAGCGATAGGGCTAGAGACTGACTTTGTACAGGTTCACCCGCAAGCTTCAAGGTCAAGGGCAATCGTCTAAAACAAACGTCCGGCTTGTACAATTCGTTGATTAGTTCTCGAGCCCAGAATCGAAAGCCGGAGGAATTAGTGGAGTAACCTGGTAATGTACAGAGTGTTTATAAATCCTGCCCCCCCCCCCTGTGGGAGTAATCGTGGACACCCATCGTTGGGACTTAGCCAAAAATGTTACCAAGAGTGCACTAACTTTAGTATGAGAGACTGCAAAAAGTAAGAACTTGTTGGACGTTTATTTTCTTTATTTTTTTATATTTTTAATTTTTTAGCGTATGGCTTTTAGTGCCGGGAGTGACCGAGGACATGTTCGGCTTTCGGACACCATGGGGTGAGCTACAAGTACCGTCGCGTGTGGAATGTTGTCTGGGGAGGAAAGTGTGAATGTTAGGACGAGGAATTGGAAGGTAGCGGCTGTGGCCTATAGTTTGGGACACACCCCGGCATTTGCCTGGAAGGAAGATGGGAAACCATAGAAGACCATCTTCAAGGTTGCCGGTGGGGGAATTCGAACCTCCTTGCCTTGCGGATGCCTGCAGCTACGTCGTAACGGCCACGGCTAAGTCAAGTTTTAGGGCAGTAACAATCCCTAGCGCGCGACCAAGCGCCCATGGGATGGTGCAGGCACTGGTGCTCCTATATGGTGCTCCTTTTAGCCTTTTGTAAATAATATGTGAAGTTGTTGAAAATAAACTCTATCGCCCCGTTGTTATTAGGGAGATAGAGCTTGTATTTTTCAGTGGTTGAAATTTATAAGTCACCCGGTAATGGTGTACTAATAAGAGCCGAACCGATCAGTGAAATCTTGAACCATACAGGATATGCTGTCACAGTACCGCGGCCTGTCCCGCCCGACTCCGTCCTGTTTATTATTGTTCCAGTTTCAACTATCGGCTTCGACATAATGGACAGTTCAGTCCTATGCACTTGGGTGTGTGTAGAATAGTGTCTAATATCTTGTGTTATTGTAGTGTTTGTATTAGTGTATGTATTTGTAATTAAGGCGAGGATTGGGGGGTGTAAGCAGCTGAGGCTTTAAGGTAGAAGCCATCCCGGCATTTGCATGGAGTAGAAATCGGACTCCACAGAATACCTCTTCTAGGATGGCTGGGGTGCGAATCGATCCCAACTCTACTTAGTTTTGCCTCACGAGGCTGAGAGTACCCCGTTCCAGCCCTCAAACCAGAGTTAAAATTTCTTGGCAGAGCCGGAAGTGAACCCAGACCTCCGGGACGAAAGCCACGAATAATAGCCGCTACACCACGAGATAGTCCGTCCTATTTTTGCAAATAACACTGTTATCCTGCTTTCGGAATGTACAATGAGGACCCTCCCTATCGAACGGAGACTCGCTGTGGGCGTGTGGCCGGGCGACTGTGGCTAGCCTTGTGTCGAGCAGCAGTAGCGTAGCGCTCAACTAGTTTAACACATTTACACTTGTTAACGTATTTAATAATCATAATTACTTACATGAATTTCAGAGTTGTTGCTGGAAATGCTGTCCTTCATTTTATAGACACACGTTGCACCAACGTAGGAAGTTTTGGTACACTCGCTGTAATTCATCCTGAGTAATACTTTGTATAAGTGTTGTTATTTCGTTCTCGAGAGGCTCCAGAGTACGCAGATTGTTTGTTTGAGGTTCCCCCCACAAGTAAAAATCTCACGGCGCTGAGACTTACGAAAAAATTTACTGCAAATTTCTTCTTGAGAAGATAAGTTTCCACTAGGAAAATTCGATGTTTTGTTCAATACCTAATCATGTTCACGGGACATGAGGAAGGCTACAGTATTTTAAAAATAAAATAACCCCTGGCACTACAGCCCGTGAAGGGCCTAGGCCTACCAAGCGTCCGCTGCCCAGCCATTTGGCCTGCAGATATTGGGGTGACGCGTGATCAGTGCATCGGGTCCCCTCGGCCGTTAATCTTGGATTTCGTAATCGGGGCGCTGCCTCACTGTCAGACAGCTATTCAATTGTCCTCACGAGGCTGAGTGAACTCCGTTCCAGCCCTCACGTCAGTTTCTAAAATCCCTGATGGAATCGGGAATCGAACTCGGGGCTTCCGGGTGAGAGACAGGCGCGCTACCCCTACTCCACGGGGCCGGCTACAGTATTTTACAGTAAGTAATAATTATCACAACTAAGGTATCTTGCCAGCTGCGTATGTAATAAATGCTATGAGTGCATCTAGGGCCCGCGTGTGTAATCGGCACATGCTATAAATGTGACGGTGAATCAATGTGACGTGTCCGCGGCACGGCTTTTGGAAAGCTCCGTTCTATAGGGAGGGCCTTTACTGTATTTAAGCACGTAGACTGCGTATGGTCATTCATATACCCATCTCCTACTTCGTGACATCCCTGAGCAAAATCTCAAAGAAATAATATCACATTTCACATTTGAGTACTTCTATTTCGTAAAGCTTACAGGGAAGACTTTCTATGACTCACATACGGTACACAGTCCAACACGACCGCCCTCATCCTCTTAAATAAATAACATTTGTCGTCGACGCCCTACATGCTTATCATTTCCTTACCCGCCTACAAAACACATTGCTAGTCTCAATCCGAATCCAGCTGTCGTAACTGGCACCATCAATCTTCCCTGCTCGGCGCTACGCTTCCTATGTATTCAAATTCGGCTCGCAGATCTCATCCAAATATGTTTATCGCATTCTTCTGTTGTTACACACACTTGTGCAGTAAAACATTTAATCGTCTGCTTCACAGACACAAATAATTGCATGTCAACATGCATAAAAAAGGAGCATGCTGCAGACCACATCGTGGTATAGCAGCTAGCATTCTCGGCTGTCTCCGCGGAGGTCCAGGCTCCATCCCTGGCTCTGCCAAGAAATTAAATTCTGAGGGATGGAACGGGGTACAATCAGCCTCATGAGCAGTGGCACAGCCAGCGGGGTGTTACTGGGGGTTAGAACCCCCACCACCTTTTGGAATTCTTACATAAAATAAAACAGGAATTCATAATAAAAATAAGCTAGAAAACATTTCTTAAATTAATTATATGATCCTGCTGATGAGTCTATAACTATTAGTATGTACTGTTGTTCGCATTTCGGCTCGGCTCCACATTTGAGGTTACACACGTCTTCATGACAACGTATTATCCCGTCCTCCCAGGGTTACTAATCTATCTTTCTTTCCCGCTATACGTAGCTTATTTCAAACTGAGCCTAGCGCCAAATAATTTTAAATATCGCCTAGCAGATCAATTATCTTTTTGTTTTTCTTTTAGCGAGGGGGAGATTGTGAAAATGAATGTAGTTTTAATTTGAAATAAAGTGTTTCAATAAATACCTAGACAATTCAATTGGTCCATTAACACTAATTTGGATGACTGATTGTTGTTGTTGTTGTTGTTTACTTGTTTTAAGAGGTGGAACAGCGAGGTCATCTGTCTCTACTAATTTTGAGATCATTGATAACTTCTTGAAAGTGAGTTAGTTGAGTTGCTTCATATTACAGTTATCAAGCAATTCCTCGAATTACGGTTATCCCGCAGTCCTATACCCCCTCCCACTGGTAGATCTTGGCACCGCTATTGCCCATGAGTCAAAACTGAGAAGAGATGGGAGGAAGTGGTTTCCCACTTCTACTCCGTTTGATAAAACTTCATAACTATCAATTTCAATGTGTAATTGTAATGAATGTGCGGAAAGGAGGGGCGGGGGTGCATCTTATTTATACATTGCATGAGAAGACGATCAGATCGGAAGATGAGCAAAGAAAACGTTTATATTTCCACTAGATCCCCCCTGAAATGAAATTCTGTCTACGTCTCTGGATACTGATCCTTCTTCGCAATATCTGATATTCTTTGACAGCAATGAATGGTATTTGCGCCGATAGCCTATAGCACATTATAGTACATACTCATAGCACGGACATCAATTGCACGAAACTGTCATGATGCTGTGACAAACTTGTTTCTAGACAGTATTACCCATTTAAGATTTGATTGCCGCTGAGCGTGGTTGCGCCAGCGTTTGTTGATTATTGTAGCAGGAGCCCCGCGGGGTGAAGCGGAGGACACAGTGATGATAGCGTGCAGTCTGCACAGAAGTCAAGCAGCATTGCGCGCGCTACCTGTCTTAGAAGCGCAAATAAGCGTCACAGGAACTCCTGTCACCACGGACAGTTAAACGATGACTAAAGCTACTGGAGTTGAGTCATATCCTACTCGCGCAACTGTACCTTTCAACGAAGCAGAGTGACGTGTGGCACAAGTAAACAGAGAATTGTTCCCATCTCGACCACCGGCAATCAATTCGTGAAAGGGTAATACATACCGGTAATATGTATTTCAACACCTCATTGCCAACCCTGAACTTACGATGTATGGGATGAGATGAAATGATTCTCTACGTGTCAGATGGATAAAATGGCCGGATGCCCTTCCTAACTCCGACCTTATTGGTGTATTCTTTGAATACACGGTACGAGAGATATAATGTCTATTGCTCTTTGCATGTTCATTTTTTCCTTCCTCCTTGCCAAACACCAACAGTGATCATCTGTTTTCTCCCTGTTGAGCATGTCTCTTATGTCTTCATAAGTATGTTTCAGATATATAACTTCTGTGATCCACCTAGCGCTATCTAGTAGCGAACCTCTGAAGCTACTCAATTCCTCATCGTGCAAGAGGACTTACTTATCCATTTGGCTACCAGATCTCGTTACCATCGTCAGCTATTTTCTCCTTGAGCAAGAGGACTACGTCTACTTCTTTGCTCACCATGCTGCGCTAGTATCATCTATCAACTCCTTGAAGACCAGCTCAGCAAGAGAAGATCAATTTTTTTTGTAATGTTGGCTATGTTTATATGTTCTCCTTTTGTCTCCTACCCCCTCTCTTTCCCCTTTTTCTTGGACCCTCCGTGCTCCGCTGAGCTTCACTCACTTCTCAGTCGGCAGTTGACTTGATCAGTCAGGGCTCACCTAGAGCCGGTCTCCTCAAACCAAGAGACACTCTCTACGTTCTACGCCATGTTGGCGCATTAAAGCATCAGTGAGGAACTTCACCTTCGCCATGCAACAAAGATAAGTACCTTCTTCAAAGTTTTAACCTCATCTTCATGGTTTTAACTTCCTCGTGTTTTAACTATCTTTTATAGGCAGTGTGAAATTACTTATTTTGGGGCAAAATCATCCTCCGCGGGATTTTCCATGTTGAGCTTTTGTTTAATCAAGCTGATCTCAGTGAAAAGCAGCATTTCTTATGCTCGCCAAATGAGAAATCTTCTCACTACGTGGGATATTATCTAATACCCACTGTCTATAACTTACAAAGCAAGTTCCTCCGCTGGATTTACTTTAACCCCATTTTTCTACTAAGATTGTTCTGGAACTTTCCAGATTCGGTACTCAATCTACGAGTCCTGCCGTCATGCATTTCTCATGTACTTGGGAGAATTCTGTTTAAAACTAAATTACTACAATAGTGAATTTTCGTCCACCGCTGGAACTTTCTATGGCGCATTCAATTGCAAATCACAACTGTTTCAAGAAATAGACTCTCATCTATATAGTGCAATCAGTTCTTTCCATAATTGCAATAACTTTTTTTCTCATAAACTTTAGTGTTTCCATAGTGAACTTTGAATCCATCTTCATAGACTACAGTGATAAACAGTGCTTTCTCCACGTTTCTACCGCGTCGCGCTCGTCCGGTTATATTAAATACGGCCATGAACATTGATCCTATATCCCAATGATCTTTCCTTAACCTTCTACTAACAACCATTATTTATAAAATTGAAACTTCTCTATAAGGTGTCATTCTAAGAAGTGCCCTTCCATTTTTGTTGGTTTATCATTAAGTATTTCTGTATAATCTTTATGATACGTGTCCAGCACACGTTTCAAACTTAAATTGTTCCTCCCTTCAAAAGCAGGGAAAACAATTCTCTCAACTCTTGAGTGAGTTATTTTTTGGTCTCGCTAAATGAAAACTGCCTCATTTGACTGGCGAGTCTTATTCAAAGTATCAGAGGTCTAGAACCTTCCTTCTGATTAACTCTTCAGGTTCACAGTAAGTGACCTGCCCTCTTTGCATAATTCTCATGTTAACTCTGTATAAATATAAGAAGTTATAGGAACTTCTATTTTATTTTTCACGTTGTTATTATTGTTATTTTCAAAGTTGTCACTTTCTCTAGAACATTCTCTCCGGAATTTCTTAAGGTGCACTTTTGGTACTTCAATTCACGTTCAAGCTTTAATTATTTTATTGTTCATTTGTTCAAATCTTATAAAGATTTTAGAAACCTGTAAGGTTTGAAACCTTGCAAATTATCAATTGCCTGGAGCAACCGTTTAATGTAGAGAGGTCTGCGACCCTATTTATTAAAAAGTTCAAATTAACTATGTTAATTAAAATTATATTACATAATTGTTAATTTCCTCAACTTTTTCTAATTGTAAAATAAACAAATCTTTTCCCTTTGCTTTTTCATTTTCGAATATAAAGTTTAGGCAAAATCCTGTCTTCCTTGACTCTCCTCACTCAATGATATTAAAATCTTTAATAGGGCTTTCACCATTTGTTGCATTTGAGCAAGAACTCTTAATTTTCACCTTACTAAAGTTCTTCTTAGCGATAATAGCTAATTCTAATTGGCCAGTAAGGCAAGTAAAGTTCGCTCAGCCAACTACCTGCTTGTGGAGACCCTCTCCGAAAACTTATGGTCAGTTTTCTAAAAAAGAAGTGTTTCTTTTTGTCTAAACTTTTAGCCGGCTCCTCGCTGAGTAAAAGCTTAGCCATTGTCCAATGCAACCATTGGTTCGTTTACCAAGATTACCCAACAAGGCATAATCTTTTATCATATTTCTTCTTAGAGATACTTGGTCGCCCTTACAGGAACTCCATAATTTTGGAAATTGAAAATACCCAACCTGAGTTAAATCATTGGTATTCTTCGAATCACTTTGAAAAACTTAATTTCTTTGAGAAGGCATACAGTAAATTTGTTTCTCTCAGTCTTGCCAGACCATCACCATAGTATTTTTATACGTGCTTGGGAGGAAATATACTAAAGCCTCTCTCTCGCAAACCGCTCAAGTCCTAGCTGCGGTTCCCGTTAGCCTCGACCAAGCTCGTACCTACTTTAGGTATCCGAGAGTTAATTTCTATTGGCAACTTCTTCTAAGTGTATTTAAACTTCAACTTATTACTTTTGTGGGACTCTCCTCCTATTCTTCTATCCTTCTTTTCCAATTCCAAAATCTACTTCCTTCTCTTCATCATCTTCCCTTGGTGGGTGGGTTATTCCCTAACCTATAATCTACCCAAAAATTTGGTCCCAGAAACCCGGGAGAGCCCATTTTTTCTTTTCTCTTTTTAAAATAGTGTCATTTGACAATACTTTGCATATTTCTAATATCTGTGTTGAATATTTCAGCTATAACCACATCGTGCAAAGCCTGTGAACGGGAAAGAGGCCGCTCCTGTCTCCTTTGGTGTGTCCCATTCTTTCTACTCATTCGCTGCTGCCAGCTTGACAGCATTTCCAAGGTTCCACAGTTTCGTGAGTTACATTTTCATTTATCTTCCTTAATATGGCTCCCACTGATAAGGATAAGGATGAAAAACTTACTTCTAAACGAGCATCCTATAAAGGGCAAATTACCCGATTCAGAAGGTACATAAAAGAATTAGATCCCTCAGATGCGCAATTAGATTTGTTGAAACATCGTGTAAAGGATTTTGAACGTTCTTATGAAAACTACTGTAACATTCAAACTGAAATTGAAACTTGTATGCTCAATCAAACAGAAGATCGTGTCGAAGTAGAGAACTTATATTACGAAGGCATAGGTTCTGCTTTCAGAATAATACGCCAACTCGAAGAGGAGCAGAAAAAGGACGCTTCTGTTCTTGGTTCCCTTCATGAACCCCAAACTTCTTTCCGTGAAGGCACTCACAAGCCCAAACCTACTTTACCGAAAATTGATTTACCCCATTTTTCTGGAGATGAATCCACTTGGGATTCTTTCTATGAATTATTTTGCTCCCTTGTTCATGACAATGAAGACATTCAAGTCATTTACAAGTTTCATTACTTGAGATCTATCCTTCGAGGTCAAGCTTTGCAGTTAGTTGAAGCACTTCCTCTGCGTGCCGAAAATTACCCCATTGCCTTTAACTTATTAAAAGAAAGATATGGAAATTCACGTTTACGTATTCAACGCCATATTAAGGCTCTATTTAACCTACCTGCGTCACAGCACAATGACGTCACTAGTTTGCGTACTTTAATTGACACTACCCAACTCCACGTCAAAGCTTTGTCCCAATTAGAGCAGCCTACGGAACATTGGGATACTTTCCTAATACATTTAGTAGTTTCTAAAGTTGATGCTGCTACCCTCAAAGCTTGGGAAATTGAACTTTCTAAGGAAGACGACTACTCTTACGAGCATTTAGTCACTTTCATAAACGCTAGATGCCAACTTTTAACCGCGCTAGCTAATCAGAGCGAACCTTCATCTCCCAGTTCCAAATTCGAATTAATGTCCATCAAACCCAAAAGCGAACGCTCAGCGTCCAATACCCAAAAACCCGGGTCCAGCTCATCCAAATTCAAACCAAACATTACTGGTTACCCAACTAGGTCTAGTGAACGTCGTGTTGCTAGCTCTATTGTTTTAAACACGCAAGGTGAACCTCGCAAAAGTTTAAACGAACCTGTAAAGTGCATACTTTGTAAAGATCCCCATGCCCTATACCTCTGCAAATCCTTTAAAGAAATGTCAGTCGATGACAGACGAAAATTAGTCGCTCAAAACAAACATTGTTTCAACTGCCTAGCGCCTACGCATTCTGCTTCTAACTGTAAGTCCACAAGACTTTGCTACCATTGTGAAAAGGCTCATCATACTCTGCTACATCGTCATGATCAAGCAAGGTCATCAACAGCACCCACTTCTCCTAAAAATGATAGTGTTAACAGTTCTAATGCTTCATCATACATTCAAAATGCTAAGTCTATTCGCAGTGCTCAAGTATTGTTGTCTACTGTCCAAATTGACGTTCAGGATAACTTTGGCAACTGGGTCCGTGCCCGCGGTCTTCTAGACTCAGCGGCAACTCATGATTTTGTATCCAATTCCCTGATTAGAAAACTAGGCCTACCCGTAAACCCCACTTCTATCAATGTGTCAGGCATCAACAGCTCAAAATCGCAAGCTTTACAATTTTCAAAACTAACCATAAGAGATACTTGTCATAGAAACAACTT
Organism: Meconema thalassinum; assembly: GCA_946902985.2. Classification (NCBI taxonomy): domain Eukaryota; kingdom Metazoa; phylum Arthropoda; class Insecta; order Orthoptera; family Tettigoniidae; genus Meconema; species Meconema thalassinum. Next base: position 379,563,494 of record OX336389.2, on the reverse strand, counting down.
TCTTAAACTTAATTGTCTAATTCTCAATAGCATTGGAGAAGACACTCCTAGTCATTCGGTTGATATTTCGGGGTTAAACATTCCCTCGCATTTAAGGTTAGCCGATCCTTCGTTTAACATACAAAATCCCATTGACATACTTTTTAGTGCCAATGTCTTTTGGAACTGCCTTCGGAAACAGGTTCGCAAGCTATCCTCAAACGTGGTCGCTAGAGACACTAATTTTGGATGGATTGTCACAGGGCAACTTCCCCATTATTCTCCTCAACCTGCATCGCAATGTTACTTCTCCAATACTGACCTGGAACAGTTTTGGAGGCTTGAAAATGTTGATTCTCCTAATGTAACTTCTTCAGAAAATGAATTCTGTGAGCAACTTTTTTTGAACACGACCACTCGTTCTTCTGATGGCCGGTTCGTTGTTCAAATGCCAAGATTACATAATCCCCCCAAACTTATTAACTCTCAGCCTAAAGCTCGAAAAGCTCTCTTTGCTATCGAGAGCAAATTTAAAAAGGAACCCCTCGTCAAAAAGCAGTACACTGAGTTCATGGATGAGTATGAAAGCTTAGATCATATGGAGGTTGTTAACAAATCTGATGATGAATTGCACCCCCCAATCGAAACGGTTTATTTAAATCATCATCCTGTGTGGAAAAACCCTTTTGTAAAAGATAAAATCCGAGTTGTTTTCAATGGTTCATCACCCGACGTTAATGGCAACAGCCTTAATGACACTCTTTATTCTGGTCCTGCTATTCAATCAGATTTATCTGCTATACTTTTAAACTTTCGATTATTTCCCATAGCTGTCATAGCCGACATAAAACAGATGTACCGACAAGTGTTAATTCAACCAGAACAACGAGATCTTCAAAGAATCTTGTGGCGTGATGAAATCAATAAGCCCATTAAGGTATTTCGCTTGAAAACGGTTACCTATGGCTTAAAACCCTCTGCTTTCCTTGCTATCCGATCCCTACACTTGCTTGCCTCACAAGATGGTCATTTATTTAACCCCAAAGCCTCTGAAGCACTAACTACGTCCTTCTATGTTGACGATTATTTGCAATCCTTCCCTTCTTTGGAGGAAGCTTCTTTTGTATCTTTAGAACTTCAAGCATTACTAAGGAATGGAGGTTTCCCACTTCACAAGTGGAACTCCAACTCCCCTGAGTTTCTCGCCCAATTTCCCATCGAAGACGTAGATCCCTCTTCTGTCGAAATTTGTGGAAACTCTGAATCTGTAAAAACTCTAGGAGTTCACTGGTGCACTAGCACTGACACTCTTATCTATAAAGTTACGCTCGCAGAAGAGCTTCCTAATACAAAAAGACAAATCCTCTCTGAAATTGCAAAAATTTTTGATCCGCTTCAATTTCTTGCCCCAGTTATTGTTATAGCCAAACTCTTCATGCAAGAGCTGTGGTCACTTAAATGTGAATGGGATGACGCTGTCCCTCTTTCTTTTCTTAATCGTTGGCTCTCGTTTCGCAGCAATTTGCTGGATCTTTCCCTTATTGAAATTCCCAGGAATTTAATCAGCTCTCATTCTAATGCATCTTTTTTCCTTCACGTGTTCGCGGACAGTTCCGAAAAAGCTTATGGTTGCTGTGCATATTTAGTTTATCACGATTCACTTTATGGATCTCCAGTTTCTAACCTTGTTTGTGCCAAATCGAAGGTCGCTCCTCTTAAAACTATCACTTTACCTAGGCTCGAACTGTGCGCTGCACTAATGGCTGCAGAACTTGTCAAGAAATTACGGGAAGTATTAAAGGTCGAATTCTCGCAAATCTATCTCTGGAGCGATTCTATGATCGCCCTTTCTTGGATTGCCAAAAACCCCTCTCACTGGCAAACTTTTGTCGCAAACAGGGTTTCCAAAATTCAAACTCTTTCTTCTGGATGTCAATGGAGGCATGTTCCCAGTGCGGATAATCCAGCTGATATCATCTCTCGTGGTTGTTTACCCTCTCAATTGGCAGCTTCCCAATTATACTGGCATGGACCCTCGTGGCTAATCCACGAATCTTCCTCATGGCCTTCTAAACCCCCTGCTACAAACTCCAACTTGCCTGACGCTAAAGTACCTCTACCCATTGCTTCGTGTCTTGTTTCCAACGCATCTCATCCTTTGTTGTCACGCTATTCTTCCTTTCATAAATTACTACGAATTATCGCCTATCTCCTTAGATGGAAATATCTTGTGGTTGACCAGCCTCTTCTCCCTAAACCACACCTTACCAATCATGAATTGAATCTTGCTACTATTAAGATTTTACAACTGACACAGCAAGAAGCCTTTTCTTCTGAATTTTCATTGCTTTCTTCTAAAAGAGATCTTTCCAAATCCAGCCGTCTTCGTGCTTTAGCCCCGTTCCTTGATGACCATGGATTACTTAGGGTAGGTGGAAGGCTCTCGCAATCTTTACTCTCTGAGGACAAAAAGCATCCCGTTATTTTGCCTTCCAAACATCACGTTACTTCTTTAATTATACGTGACTTTCATTATCGTAATCTTCATGTTGGTACACGTACTCTGCTCTGTCTCTTAAGAGAAAAGTACTGGATTATAAATGGAATTCATGAAGTTTCTTCTGTAATTCATAAGTGCATTCCTTGTTTCAAAGCGAAACCTAAAATCAACACTCAATTAATGAGCGATCTGCCCTCTTTTCGTTCTTCTCCAATACGCCCATTTGCTTTAACTGGAGTGGACTATATGGGTCCGTTCCAATATCAACAAAACTCTCCTGAAGCTAAACGCAAATTGTTTGGTAAGCTTTATGTTTCTCTCTTTGTTTGCATGGTTACCGGCGCAATCCACTTGGAACTAGTGACGAATGCTTCTACTTCTTATTTTTTATCAGCTGTCTCTCGTTTCACCGCTAGGCGTGGTGTTCCTTCTGAGATGTTCTCTGATAACGCTTCCACCTTTCAGGGCGCAGCTTCCCTGTGGAAGAAAGCTCTCACTTCCTCTCCTGCCATGGAACAAATCTCTAATTTTTCCTATTCAAAAGGTTTCAAATGGCGCTTCATACCTCCTTACGCTCCGCATCATGGTGGTAGGTGGGAATCTTGCGTAAAGCTCACTAAACGTCATTTAAGAAAAGTCTTAGGTAATCGAATTCTGACTTACGAAGAATTCAATTCTCTGTCTGTTCTGATTGAAGGTGTTGTCAACTCTCGCCCTTTAACTCCACTTTCCAATGACCCTGATGACCTACTTCAACTCACCCCTGGTCACTTCCTTATCGGCACTTCTCTTTCTGCCCCTCCTCCTCTTCCTAATTCTTACAGGGATTCTAATCTACCTATCGCTTGGCGGAAACTTGAAGCCCTCCGTAATTCTTTTTGGAAAAGGTGGAACTTGGAATATTTAACTTCCTTGCAACGGAGGCAGAAGTGGTTTCTTTCCAGTCCCGACATTAAAGTAGGGGACTTGGTCTTGGTTAGAGATATTTCACCCCCCCCCCCTAGTATGGATTTCTGGTAGGGTGACCCAATGTTACCCTGGAAGAGATGGGAGAGTCAGGGTGGCCAGAATCTTGACTACGAATGGACCGATCACAAGACCACTGTCTTTGATCGCTCCGCTTCCAATAAATGTGTAACTGCTTTCTTGCTCGCTGTTGGTGTTTGTCCCCCCAGTATGGTGTATTCTTTGAATACACGGTACGAGAGATATAATGTCTATTGCTCTTTGCATGTTCATTTTTTCCTTCCTCCTTGCCAAACACCAACAGTGATCATCTGTTTTCTCCCTGTTGAGCATGTCTCTTATGTCTTCATAAGTATGTTTCAGATATATAACTTCTGTGATCCACCTAGCGCTATCTAGTAGCGAACCTCTGAAGCTACTCAATTCCTCATCGTGCAAGAGGACTTACTTATCCATTTGGCTACCAGATCTCGTTACCATCGTCAGCTATTTTCTCCTTGAGCAAGAGGACTACGTCTACTTCTTTGCTCACCATGCTGCGCTAGTATCATCTATCAACTCCTTGAAGACCAGCTCAGCAAGAGAAGATCAATTTTTTTTGTAATGTTGGCTATGTTTATATGTTCTCCTTTTGTCTCCTACCCCCTCTCTTTCCCCTTTTTCTTGGACCCTCCGTGCTCCGCTGAGCTTCACTCACTTCTCAGTCGGCAGTTGACTTGATCAGTCAGGGCTCACCTAGAGCCGGTCTCCTCAAACCAAGAGACACTCTCTACGTTCTACGCCATGTTGGCGCATTAAAGCATCAGTGAGGAACTTCACCTTCGCCATGCAACAAAGATAAGTACCTTCTTCAAAGTTTTAACCTCATCTTCATGGTTTTAACTTCCTCGTGTTTTAACTATATTTTATAGGCAGCGTGAAATTACTTATTTTGGGGCAAAATCATCCTCCGCGGGATTTTCCATGTTGAGCTTTTGTTTAATCAAGCTGATCTCAGTGAAAAGCAGCATTTCTTATGCTCGCCAAATGAGAAATCTTCTCACTACGTGGGATATTATCTAATACCCACTGTCTATAACTTACAAAGCAAGTTCCTCCGCTGGATTTACTTTAACCCCATTTTTCTACTAAGATTGTTCTGGAACTTTCCAGATTCGGTACTCAATCTACGAGTCCTGCCGTCATGCATTTCTCATGTACTTGGGAGAATTCTGTTTAAAACTAAATTACTACAATAGTGAATTTTCGTCCACCGCTGGAACTTTCTATGGCGCATTCAATTGCAAATCACAACTGTTTCAAGAAATAGACTCTCATCTATATAGTGCAATCAGTTCTTTCCATAATTGCAATAACTTTTTTTCTCATAAACTTTAGTGTTTCCATAGTGAACTTTGAATCCATCTTCATAGACTACAGTGATAAACAGTGCTTTCTCCACGTTTCTACCGCGTCGCGCTCGTCCGGTTATATTAAATACGGCCATGAACATTGATCCTATATCCCAATGATCTTTCCTTAACCTTCTACTAACAACCATTATTTATAAAATTGAAACTTCTCTATAAGGTGTCATTCTAAGAAGTGCCCTTCCATTTTTGTTGGTTTATCATTAAGTATTTCTGTATAATCTTTATGATACGTGTCCAGCACACGTTTCAAACTTAAATTGTTCCTCCCTTCAAAAGCAGGGAAAACAATTCTCTCAACTCTTGAGTGAGTTATTTTTTGGTCTCGCTAAATGAAAACTGCCTCATTTGACTGGCGAGTCTTATTCAAAGTATCAGAGGTCTAGAACCTTCCTTCTGATTAACTCTTCAGGTTCACAGTAAGTGACCTGCCCTCTTTGCATAATTCTCATGTTAACTCTGTATAAATATAAGAAGTTATAGGAACTTCTATTTTATTTTTCACGTTGTTATTATTGTTATTTTCAAAGTTGTCACTTTCTCTAGAACATTCTCTCCGGAATTTCTTAAGGTGCACTTTTGGTACTTCAATTCACGTTCAAGCTTTAATTATTTTATTGTTCATTTGTTCAAATCTTATAAAGATTTTAGAAACCTGTAAGGTTTGAAACCTTGCAAATTATCAATTGCCTGGAGCAACCGTTTAATGTAGAGAGGTCTGCGACCCTATTTATTAAAAAGTTCAAATTAACTATGTTAATTAAAATTATATTACATAATTGTTAATTTCCTCAACTTTTTCTAATTGTAAAATAAACAAATCTTTTCCCTTTGCTTTTTCATTTTCGAATATAAAGTTTAGGCAAAATCCTGTCTTCCTTGACTCTCCTCACTCAATGATATTAAAATCTTTAATAGGGCTTTCACCATTTGTTGCATTTGAGCAAGAACTCTTAATTTTCACCTTACTAAAGTTCTTCTTAGCGATAATAGCTAATTCTAATTGGCCAGTAAGGCAAGTAAAGTTCGCTCAGCCAACTACCTGCTTGTGGAGACCCTCTCCGAAAACTTATGGTCAGTTTTCTAAAAAAGAAGTGTTTCTTTTTGTCTAAACTTTTAGCCGGCTCCTCGCTGAGTAAAAGCTTAGCCATTGTCCAATGCAACCATTGGTTCGTTTACCAAGATTACCCAACAAGGCATAATCTTTTATCATATTTCTTCTTAGAGATACTTGGTCGCCCTTACAGGAACTCCATAATTTTGGAAATTGAAAATACCCAACCTGAGTTAAATCATTGGTATTCTTCGAATCACTTTGAAAAACTTAATTTCTTTGAGAAGGCATACAGTAAATTTGTTTCTCTCAGTCTTGCCAGACCATCACCATAGTATTTTTATACGTGCTTGGGAGGAAATATACTAAAGCCTCTCTCTCGCAAACCGCTCAAGTCCTAGCTGCGGTTCCCGTTAGCCTCGACCAAGCTCGTACCTACTTTAGGTATCCGAGAGTTAATTTCTATTGGCAACTTCTTCTAAGTGTATTTAAACTTCAACTTATTACTTTTGTGGGACTCTCCTCCTATTCTTCTATCCTTCTTTTCCAATTCCAAAATCTACTTCCTTCTCTTCATCATCTTCCCTTGGTGGGTGGGTTATTCCCTAACCTATAATCTACCCACTTATCCCCCCTGGCACTATACAGCCCAAGAAGGGCCTGCCCAGCCATTTGGCCTGCAGATGTTGGGGTGACGCGTGATCAGCGCATCGGGTCCCCTCGGCCGTTAATCTTGGGTTCCGTGATCGGGGCACTGCCTCACTCTCAGGCAGCAACTCAATTGTCCTCACAAGGCCGAGTGCACCCCGTTCCAAACCTCACGTCAGTTTTTTAAAATCCCTGACGGAGCCGGGAATCGAACCCGGGGCCTCCGGGTGAGATGGAGGCGCGCTAACCCAACACCACGGAGCCGGCTCAACTCCGACCTTAAGAAAGAGTTAATGATGGATGAAATGACCGAAGATGAATGAAACTGAGCAAGGAGTGGGAGGAGGCGACTATGACCTATTGCCAGATACCGTCCCAGCATTCGCTTGGCTCGGGGCCTGGTGGCGTAGCCCAAGGTGGACTGGGTTCAATTCCCGGTCAATGCATGTGAGATTTTCGAAGTGAAATGCCATGTCTTGTGGTTTGGATTCCACGTATAAAGGAGGTCCCGTGGCTTCCTTCCTTCCTTCATTTGCTTGGCCTTGAAAATGGGGACGTCCACCTCCCAGCGTAGCGCCTAGCGTTCTTGGCTGTCACCTAGGAGGTCCTGGTTTGATTCCGGGCCCTGCCTAGAAGTATAATTCCAGTCGGAGGGCTGGAAAGGGGTTTACTCAGCCTCGTGAAGCAAAACTGAGAAGATAAGTGTTTGATTCCCACCTCGGCCATTCTAGAAGTGGTTTTCCGTGGTTTCCCATTTCTAATCCAGGTAAATGTAGGGAGGGATCCTAACTTAAGGCCACGGCCGTCTCCTTCCCAATCCCAATCCTCACCTGAATATCAAATACACACACCAATACAGCCATCACAATAAAAAAGATTATCAGACAAAAATATACACACACCCAAGTACACGAGGCTAAATGAACACTATGTCCAAGCCCCTCTAATGAAACAACCAGAACCTTCGTTCGAAGTTAGAAGCGAATTTATTTGATAAATATCACAAAAACTTCTGTAAGTGGGGAGCACGTCAAGTCTATGACCTGGGGTATATGACATAATGGAAGAGACATTTGTCGTAGGACGGGTCAATGTGACATTCTTTTCACATTACAGGCGACTCCTTAACAAGTGAGCGTATCATTAACATGATGCTGGTGTGACGTAGTGGACAAAAGCTTGCTCTTTATAATCAGGAACCTCGTTAAAGTAGCAATTATTAAAAAGAGAAAACAAGTGATTTAATGTGCTTTTAACAACGATAATGGAACACTGGAACAAGGAAGTATATTGGGGTCAACCTCAAAAGCTTACTGGATACACCATCTTTATGATCTTCTGTGCCGCCTGTTAGATGAAGCCAAGGGCTGTTGTTCTCTGCAAGGCTACCGTACATCGTCCGTTATTCTAGGACTGCATGGAAGGTGTAAAATTAAGTAATATTTTTTATTTTTAAAATATGAGCATCATGGTCATACAACACAATAACTATCATCTTCATAAATTGTTGTTGTTGATTCATTTAAGGGTTTTATGACATTGTGGTCATTTAATCCCGTGTACTTATATTTTTGTGTGGAATTTGTTAAAATTCAAATGAGGATTGGGAAGGAGGTGGCCGTGGCCTTAATTTAGGATCCATCCCGGCATTTCCATCACGTAGAAGTGGGAAACTACGGTAAACCACTTCCTAGATGTCTGAGGTGGGAATTCGAACCCATCAGTTCTCAGTTTTGCCTCACGAGGCTGAGAGTACCCCGTTCCAGCCGTAAGACCAGAATTGAATTTCTTGGCAGAGCAAGAAATTGAACCCGGACCTTCCGGGCAACAACCAAGAATGCTAACAGCTACACCACGAGGTTGGCAATCACGGATGTGATATGAGAGATTTCCTAACAGCCATCAATTCCCAGCTGTGCCAAGAAATTTAATTCCACTCAAAACGTTGGGACGGGGTTCATTCAGCCTCGTGAGGCGATAATAAGTAGAGGTGGATTAGATCCCCACTTTGGCCTACTTGTAAGTGGTTTTCCATGGTTTATCAGTCGTACTACTGAACCCATGTACCATTGGTTCAAGGGGTCGAATCCATGTTTTTTTTGTAAAAGAAGAGAGGAAAAATACAGTCTTTAGTAGAACTTAGAAAGATTTTATGTAGAGGACGGGTATAATTTTGTGCAAGAATAAGAGTCCAGGTGGCCCCAGGAAATGATATCATGCATGACGCATCGATAGGGAGCCGATCATGGCTATACATAGAATTAAAAACTTTCCGCTGGGAGTAAGCGAGAAGAGGTTTCGGAAATTGATCTTACACAGCAATAAAATGGCATCCTCGCAGTTGTGCAAGAAGGGGAATAATTAGATTTAAGCCATTTGCGAGAATATAATTAACAAAAGAAATACATCATTGTGAATCATTTTGGAATAGAGATTTTTGTGTGGTGAAAAGGGTTATAATAATTGCACAGGAAAGAAGTGCAAACGCAGCATGACGTAGTTAAAAGTTCCCCGAGACCCGAGGTGGTAGGGATTAAAAATCAACTGCAACACCCACATATCTGAAGAGCAAAATTCATTTAATATCTCAGAATTGTACGATCGATTTTAATGTGCAAAGAGGTCAGTTTACGTTTAGAAAACGAGCTTTCCAGAGATATAATTTTCAATAGTGTGCGACTATTGCTTCAAAAGTTAGTTATGAAAAAGACGAGGATTTTATCTTTTTGTCGCCGATTTGTATAAAAGCCCTGGCAGAGCCAGACCAATCATGCAGTTATCAGTCAGCCCAGGGGGGCGTGACGTTGGAGCATCATCATCATTCAGTCTTGAACGACCGCTGAGGCGGGTCGTACTGTTTCACCAACGTTCAGTCTACCATAGGTGCCTGAGGGCACGGGGCTGCTTCGCAGATCATCAGATACAGCTATTCCGTGAGCGCCGAGACGCTGCACGATGAAGCTTCACAGTATAAGAAGTATCAATTAGTATCGCCGTGTGAAGACATAGAAACATCCTAGTACAGGATTTAGTTCAGCAAGCGTCAGTCTTTATAGTGAAAGTTCAGTATTACAGTCAAATTTAGGCTGCGAACTTAAAGAACAGGCGATAGGTCTTCAAATAACAGTTCAGTTAAACGACAGAAAGTATCGTAACGTTTTGAAGTACCAACGATAGTGAAACAAACATTTCTAACAAAGTTAAGGAACCCGATCAGGGTCGGACGAAATAAGTAACGCCTAGTGTACCGAAAAGATAGGAACTAGAGCGCAATATAATAAGAAGTGAGAATTTAATCCAAAACGTTGTCTACAGGAGACAAGCGAGCAATAATAAGTAATAAACTACGAAACTAAGGAATAGCAGAAAATGCTAGGGAAATAGGAAGGTCACCGATAAAGTATTCGAGAGGCCGTAAACAGGACAGACTTTATCTAGACAAACTAAATAGTGTCTAGAAAGAAACGACTTCGAGCTAGTAAAAATAGAAGCCGATAGTCAGAACACCGGATCTGAAGAATTACCGTTCCAGGGAGGGGGAGATTGATCGAGACTTTCACCATCTTGCTAGATTAGGGAGCTGACGTCTAAGAGTGTCACCTTGGAAACGGGGAAGAAAGAAATCACGTGTGTAAGGCAAAAATCAAAGCCTCAGTGATTTAAAAGCAGTGTAATGTAAATATAGTAAAATTTGTTTTAGTGTAAAAATTTTTAGTGAATTTATTTGTGTATGATAAAAGAATACAAAATTGTATTCAATATGTTACCAGGGTGTAAAGTAAATAATGTGTATGTGTATCAAGAAGTGTCATTGTGTGAAATGGAATTAATCAAGGTGGCTTAAACACATTGAGTGGGCACAAATGAAACATCGCTGGAGAATTCGGTCGGTGACCGTAATATTATGTGAGTAACCATTTCATTATGTTATGTGTTGGGAAGATTTGTGTACAATCCACCTGAGAACGAAAGAATAGGGATGTTTTTGAATAACGAATAACAGAATAATAGCGCGATCTGAACGATTAAAATTGAGAAAGTATAAAATAATTATGTGAAATAAATAAATCGCTTGGGGAAGAATGTATGAAATAAAATATCAGTGTATTTGATAAATGATTTAAATAGGTGAAAGCAAGCGTTATAATAATAATAATAATAATAATAATAATAATAATAATAATGATATAATTGAATGAAGTTTATGATGAATTATATGAGAGTAGTAGCTTATGAGCTCCTTTAAAAGAATTAATACATGTTGTGAACACATGTTCTTAAGATAAAGCGATTATTGTCACGGGAGAGGATTAATATAAAATTGAGGTGTAGATCAGATGTGTATTTTTGAATTTATCAGTTCTTTGAAAGCAACTTGGCAGTAAAGTAATAGAGCAATGTAGCGCATTGAAGTAATTTGTCACGCTAGGGGGTTATATTAATTTTAGGGCTGCTCGGTGTGAGTTTCCAGGGTCCCAATGCGGTCAGTTAACTTTATCTTTTGTAGCTACTTCTATCATTACTTTACCTTTACATAATATGACCGTCTTAAGTGTTCCTCTAATTATTAATCCAAGCACATTACTTCTATGTCCCCATGTGCCCTTTCAGCATGAAATATGCAAATCACAGTATGCCAGCAATGCTCAAATCGGGATTTTCGGGGTTATGGTATGTTCTCCCACTCCGTGACTTACACATTTTGGATTAAATAGAGGATACACTTCCAAAATAAATAAATAAATAAACAAAATCAACTCCTACTATAAAACATTTAATTAACCAAATATATGGCGCTACAACAAATTAAACAAATAAAATACTGACCCATAATTCTACTTGTTCAAAGTGAACAAGGAATACATAATAAAACAAAGATTAAATCATAAAAAATGGTTTCTCATAAACCAACAAACTTATATTTCTTTTCACTTCCATATAGTGTCCTTTTAAAATTCAATAAAATCAAGAGCTCCAAATGGCTCGATACTTTTTATATACACTTTGTTATTCTTTTACAACACATCACTTCCTATTATATGAGTATCTTATAATCAAAAAATATATAATTCTTATTAAAGTACTGTTACTCCTTTACTTAAATTTTGGGCTTTCACAATGTTCTTTAGGTTACCATCTCTCTCAAGTCAACAATTCACTACCGTGATTGGGAAACATTTGCGTACTCCCGAGCTACAGAAGACTACTTGAACACGTCAAAAATTAAGATCACTCCCGGAATCTAATTGTCTTCACTAAACTCGTGAATCATATAACATCATATAACATTACATTAGGGATATATCATTATTTGTCTTAAAAGACCATTATCTCATAAGAAAACAACGATCTGAACTTGCAAGCGGTAATTTTCATCTAAAAGATCCTTGGTTCGAAGACCGGGTCGTTAAAACAAACTCTAAACACTCTTGTGTATTATAACTTCAAACAGGCGGCTCTTCAGACCTACCACAACACATCAATCGTAAGGGTCTGGCCTGGCCACTTAGCGTGATTTATTGTCAGGAGCAGGAACTTCACGGTCATACTCACAAGAGACGAGCTACCCTTAGCTTTATACAGCTGTTTCTTAAATGCAGTTCTTTGAACAAGCAAGGCTTTCATTCTACTTATTTTAACAACATAATTAGGTTCACTAAACCTATTCTCATAAACTTGGCATTTATTAATTATGAAGTGTCCTCATTGGTGGGTAAGAATAATTCAATACAACAACAAATATTTAGGGGCTTCAACATAGACGAATCTGGGTTCGATTCTTTCAACTGCCTCGGGAACCATATCCCATACTGGAGGACTTATAACATTAGCGACTTATAGCAGGCCTCTTTACCTTACACCCGCGCTCATAATACGATAAATAGCACCCTTCTATAATCCAATACACACTACGGCCTCGTGATCACATCACTATTTAGAGGACTTACCATAGCTCAATTACCACGACCAACTGCCCCTCATAATTAATTTACCAAGTATTTCACCGCATTCCTAGCGTGACAAATTACTTCAAAGCGCTACATTGCTCTATTACTTTACTGCCAAGTTGCTTTCAAAGAACTTGTAAATTCAAAAATACACATCTGATCTACACCTCAATTTTATATTAATCCTCTCCCGTGACAATAATCGCTTTATCTTAAGAACGTGTGTTCACAACATGTATTAATTCTTTTAAAGGAGCTCATACTGTAAGCTTCTACTCTCATATAATTCATCATAAACTTCATTCAATTATATCATTATTATTATTATTATTATTACGCTATCTTTCACCTATTTAAATCATTTATCAAATACACTGATATTTTATTTCATACATTTTTCCCCAAGGGATTTATTTATTTCACATAATTATTTTATACTTTCTCAATTTTAATCGTTCAGATCGCGCTATTATTCTGTTATTCGTTATTCAAAAACATCCCTATTCTTTCGTTCTCAGGTGGATTGTACACAAATCTTCCCAACACATAACATAATGAAATGGTTACTCACATTATATTACGGTCACCGACCGAATTCTCCAGCGATGTTTCATTTTTGCCCACTCAATGTGTTTAAGCCATCTTGATTAATTCCATTTCACACAATGACACTTCTTGATACACATACACATTATTTACTTTACACCCTGGTAACATATTGAATACAATTTTGTATTCTTTTATCATACACAAATAAATTCACTAAAAATTATTACACTAAAACAAATTTTACTATATTTACATTACACTGCTTTTAAATCACTGAGGCTTTGATTTTTGCCTTACACACGTGATTTCTTTCTTCCCCGTTTCCAAGGTGACACTCTTAGACGTCAGCTCCCTAATCTAGCAAGATGGTGAAAGTCTCGATCAATCTCCCCCTCCCTGGAACGGTAATTCTTCAGATCCGGTGTTCTGACTATCGGCTTCTATTTTTACTAGCTCGAAGTCGCTTCTTTCTAGACACTATTTAGTTTGTTTAGATAAAGTCTGTCCTGTTTACGGCCTCTCGAAAACTTTATCGGTGACCTTCCTATTTCCCTAGCATTTACTGCTATTCCTTAGTTTCGTAGTTTATTGCTTATTATTGTTCGCTTGTCTCCTGTAGACAACGTTTTGGATTAAATTCTCACTTCTTATTATACTGCGCTCTAGTTCCTATCTTTTCGGTACACTCGGCGTTACTTATTTCGTCCGACCCTGATCGGGTTCCTTAACTTTGTTAGAAATGTTTGTTTCACTATCGTTGGTACGTCAAAACGTTACGATACTTTCTGTCGTTTAACTGAACTGTTATTTGAAGACCTATCTCCAGTTCTTTAAGTTCGCAGCCTAACTTTGACTGTAATACTGAACTTTCACTATAAAGACTGACGCTTGCTGAACTAAATCCTGTACTAGGATGTTTCTATGTCTTCACACGACGGTACTAATCGATACTTCTTATACTGTGAAGCTTCATCGTGCAGCGTCTCGGCGCTCACGGAATAGCTGTTATCAGTTGGCAGTCAAAGTGAAAGGTCGTGTTTTTCCCGAGCTCTCAGGTGTGCTGAAATGGGTTGTTCTCTGGAGTGCTATCGGGCGAGGATCGGGCTGTGGTATGCGAAGGGTAGTCGGGATTTCCGGTGTTTGTGTGTGCGTGCGGGACCTAGTATCTTGTGGTTTATAGCCCTAGTGATAGCTGCGTTGTTAGTTATTGGTGGAGTGGAAGTGAATCCAGGGCCTGTTACTCCAAATGTGAACCAGGCAAATGATCCAGTGGCATCTTTAAAGTGTTCGACGTGCAGTAAAACATTGAAGAATGGTGTTGAGTGTGGACTATGTGAGAAATGGTTTCACTTCGGCTGTATTAAGGTCAAGAAGGAGGATTGCGATGTCGGAAATTGGTTTTGTAAAGTATGTGATACGCCGGACAGTTTGAGGGTACAAATCAAAGCAAGGGATCAAATAATACAGGAACTTAGAGCCAAGCTTCGTGAATCAGAAGAAACGGTGAAGGATGTGACTGAACGGCTTTCTACTGGGATCAGTGTGGAAGAGGGCGTGCAGGAGCAAACTGAGGATGACGTTATCATAATGGGTGATTCTATGATACGATGGAGTGCGAATATCTCGAGGAAATAAGGTGCGAAAGTGCGGTGTTACCCGGGGATTAAGATTGACCAGCTTGCACAACAAGTGGAAGATGATGATGATGATGATAATTGTTGTTTTAAGGGGCCTAACATCGAGGTTATCGGCCCCACAAGTGGAAGAAGCAAATATAGAGGACTGTGACAAAGTTAAAGTGTTGTTGCTCCATGTTGGGACGAACGATTTGAAGAAGAGGGAGACAGCTGATTACATCATGGGGGAGCTCTACGAACTAGGCAGAAAAGCTAAAAGCAAGTTTAGAAATGCAAAAATTATAATGAGTGGCATTGTTCGGCGGGGAGATGTTCCGTTGAGGCGAGTTAAGACTGTAAATGACCGCATGGACTGGGTATGTGCACAACTGGGATTAGTGTACGTAGAAGCTGACTGCTGGATTGGTGGCCGTGACTTCGCCCGAGACGGGCTGCATCTAAATCGACGGGGCGCTTTCAATCTAGGGAGCCTACATGACAGGGTCATCGGTTCGTGCCGGCTTTTGTGAGGAGGTGCAGGTCCAGAGGTTGCCAGCTGATGGGAACAGAAGGAGCTATTTCGAGATATTTGCTGCGGAGGTAAGACTCTAAGATTACTGCAGGTTAATTGTCAGAGTTTAGGAAATAAATTAATTGAATTTTGGAATCTTGTAGAGACGTATTCTCCGGACATTGTCATTGCAACTGAATCTTGGTTATATGAGGACATAAATAGTAGCGAAATAATTCAAGGGACCTACGAGATGTACAGAAGGGATCGGGGGAAGCGAGGTGGTGGGCTATTTATTTGTGTGCGCAAAAATATAGCTAGTTTCTTAAAGTGGGCTGATATGGATCATGAAATGTTATGTGTACAAATTTCGGATAAAGGAAATAAATTCCCTCTTCAGGTGATAGGGGCGTATAGAGCACCGAAATATAACTTTTCTCTCCTCGAAACACTGTATGATAAAACTTGTACGGGTAATGCTATGAAAAAGAGCATATTAATTGCTGGAGATTTAAACCTCCCCAAAGTAGACTGGTCTGGTGAGGCAACTAGCTGTGGTCAGGCTCAGAGCGCTGCAAATAAATTCTTAAGGGAGGGGGCATTTTCCCAAGTAGTTGACTTCCCAACTAGAGACAATAATACTTTAGATGTTTATCTCGTAAGGCCTGTAGAGCTGTATATTAACTGTCTGAAAGTACCAGGAATTAGTGACCATTCTGGGGTTGAATTAAATATTAGATATGGTGACATTACAAAATTAGAATCTGATGTAGCAAAAAAGATCATATTCCAGTATCGCAGGGCGGATCAGGGCAAGTTTCAGGGGTGTTTGAATGAGCTATTTGTAGAATGGGCATCGGAAGGAAATCACATTAATATCCTGTGGACTAACTTTTTGAAAATTTTAAATAGCGCTGTTGATAAATTTGTCCCATTTAAATTCCTGAAACAAAACCCAGATCCTGAGTATTACACACGAGAAATTAGGAGTCTAAAACGGAAAATTAGGAAATTATACAATAAAAGGCATGATAGTGACAAGTATATGTTGAAATTTAAGTCCTTATCAAGAGAGCTCGTCTTAAAAAAGAGGACTGCTCATGACAGTTATATGCAAGGTTTACCTGGTTCGGGAGGTGATGGGTGGAAAAAAATTTACAGTTATGTTAGGAGAAGAAAGGGAAATTCAAATAATTTGTCGATGATAATGTCCGGTGACGGTAAATTAATTACTGAGAAACAGGCCATTGCTAATGAATTAAATGTCTTTTACGGTAGTGTGTTCAATAAATCCAATAGCTGTGTGTTGGACCTTAACGACGAATCAGGGGCTCCCCTGTTCCAAATAAACCAGTCAGCAATTGTAAAGCTAATACAAAAACTACGTTTCAATGTATCAAAGGGTCCTGATAATATTGTTAGTGAAGTACTTAAACTAGGAGGTAGGGCCGTGGCACGATACTTGGAGGTGATGTTTAATGTGTCCATAAACAATGCGCAAATCCCAGATGACTGGAAAAGAGCTACGGTAGTCCCAATATTTAAGGGAGGGAGCAGACTTGAATTGGGCAACTACCGGCCGGTTAGCCTTACGTCCGTCGTTTGTAAACAGATGGGGCATCTCATTTGCGACTACTTGAGGGAACAGAGGGAAACATTATCATGGTTTAATGATAGGCAACATCGATATCGGAAAGGTTACTCATGCGAGAGTCAGATGCTATCACTTTTTCAAGACATTAGCGAATCGTTAGACCATGGAGTTTCAGTCGACGCCGTGGTTATAGATTTTGCGAAGGCATTTGATGTCGTTCCGCATGACATGCTACTCCATAAATTAGCTTCGACGAAGATTGATAGAAGAGTAATTTTATGGATCCAAGAATTTTTGACGTGTCGTTCCCAGAAAGCGAAAGTCGAAGGCATATTCTCGGATGAAATTACCGTAACGTCGGGTATCCCTCAGGGCAGCGTAATCGGAACTTTGTTATTTTTGGCGTTTATAAATGACTTACCAAATGGGATTCGCAGTGACTGTCGATTGTTTGCGGATGATTGTGTAATATATCGAAAGATACATGACTCACAAGACAATGCAGTGCTTCAAGAGGACCTGAACCTGGTCTATAAGTGGGCGATTGTAAATAAAATGAAAATAAACACAAGAAAATGTAGTCTCTTAAAAATAGGGAAAGTGCGAAGGCAGGATTTTCAATATAACATTGGCTCGGAAATACTTGTAGAAGAAGATTCTTGCAAATATTTGGGCGTTCAAGTAAGGAATGATATGAAATGGCGTAGTCATGTAGGATGTGTAGTTTCAAAAGCTTACAAATCTCTGCACTTTGTAATGAGGGTATTAAAAGGAAGTAGTACCTCTGCTAAAGAATTAGGCTATTTGTCACTTGTAAGACCTATTCTGGAATATGCCTCGGCGGTTTGGGATCCATATCAAGTAGGGCTCATCAATGAGTTGGAAATGGTACAAAGAAATGCCGCTAGATTTGTGCTCAGTGACTTTAATCCCAGGAGCAGTGTGAGCCGTATGTTAAAGAAACTTGGGTGGGAATCACTGGAGGCTAGGAGGATGAAATCTAGACTCTGCGCTATGTACAACACGTATACAAATCAACCAGCATGGGGTGAGCTTAGCAAACGATTGGGAAAGCCCACTTACATGGGTAGGAGCGATCATCCTTTCAAAGTTAAGGGCCGACCACAGCGAACAAATTATGGTACATATTCTTTTGTAAACCGTGCCATTGATAACTGGAACTCTCTACCTGCCGCATTCTTAGAGCCTTTTCCCAAACATATAGGTGTGTTTAAGAAAAGACTGACTATTTGTGTAAATACTCCAGTTTAATTGTTGTATAATTGTTATTGAATTGTTATGTATAATTATTTATTTGTTATGTATATACAATTTGCCACCGGGGAACACACCCCCCATTGCAAATAAATGAATGAATATGAATATGAATATGATGATCTGCGAAGCAGCCCCGTGTCCTCAGGCATCTATGGTTGACTGAACGTTGGTGAAACAGTACGACCCGCCTCAGCTGTCGTTCAAGACTGAATGATGATGATGCTCCAACGTCACGCCCCCCTGGGCTGACTGATAACTGCATGATTGGTCTGGCTCTGCCAGGGCTTTTATACAAATCGGTGACAAAAAGATAAAATCCTCGTCTTTTTCATAACTAACTTTTGAAGCAATTGTCGCACACTATTGAAAATTATATCTCTGGAAAGCTCGTTTTCTAAACGTAAACTGACTTCTTTGCACATTAAAATCGATCGTACAATTCTGAGATATTAAATAAATTTTGCTCTTCAGATATGTGGGTGTTGCAGTTGATTTTTAATCCCTACCACCTCGGGTCTCGGGGAACTTTTAACTACGTCATGCTGCGTTTGCACTTCTTTCCTGTGCAATTATTATAACCCTTTTCACCACACAAAAATCTCTATTCCAAAATGATTCACAATGATGTATTTATTTTGTTAATTATATTCTCGCAAATGGCTTAAATCTAATTATTCCCCTTCTTGCCCAACTGCGAGGATGCCATTTTATTGCTGTGTAAGATCAATTTCCGAAACCTCTTCTCGCTTACTCCCAGCGGAAAGTTTTTAATTCTATTTATAGCCATGATCGGTTCCCTATCGGCGCGTCATGCATGATATCATTTCCTGGGGCCACCTGGACTCTTATTCTTGCACAACATTATACTCGTCCTCTACATAAAATCTTTCTAAGTTCTACTAAAGACTGTATTTTTCCTCTCTTCTTTTACCAATAAAACATGGATTCGACCCCTTGAACCAATGGTACATGGGTTCACTACTTGAAAATGCCGGGTTTGCTCCTAATTCCAAGCCACGGTCGACTCCTTCCGAATCTTAGCCAGATAACAAATACACACCCTACTACAGAAACCACACTAACATAGGTTATCAGACAAAATCTACACACTGCCGAGTTCTCGGAGCAAATAACCACGCTGTGGAAGCTCTTAAATGAAATCCAAACCAAATCACTTGTGAATCAAACTTTATAATGAACCTTATCCTACACACCAGCCACATGGTACGATTGAAAATGTTGCCTATAAAAATAGCTGCTTTCCTGTTTGATACGATAATTCGATTTACACAGTAAGACACTTAGAACCACGAGTGTTCCTTGCGAGCCTGGTTGCTTCTTGAGAGATAGGACTGGACGAAGATGAAGAACACCTCACGCGAGGTGTGGCAAGCAAATTTCTCAGTGTACGATATCCGTCGTTTGTCATGGTTGAATTTCGTCGCCTGAGAATAGACCGATAACGCGTTTAGTGAATGTGGGCTCAAGCTATTGCAAATGTTGTGACGCATAACGTGCTGTGCAAATAATAAGCAGTCACAAATCTAGCAAATAACTTGTTCAAGAGTTGTGCATTTAATTAATGTTTTGTGCCTCAAGTATTAAAAATCATCGCTTCTATTCTTTATTGACAGTGGGAAATTCCTTAAATTCTGCAAGATATTCCACAATTCAAAACAGTGTTGCTTTATTCAGGGAGTGGACGTTTTGGCCATAATCCCCATGGACGTATCGGTTTTTGAAGTGTGTTTGATGATTCAAGTAATTGCCATATCAGTACTGGTGATTGTGTATTTAAATTCCTGTTAGAATTAGGAAGTAAGTGGTCATGATTTTGGTTAAGGCAACATCGCAACAGTAACCAAGAGCTGCAATGGAAATCAACAGAAAATAATCTCAAGAATGTCCGACAATAAAATTTAAATAAACCTATCTCACTTGACACATTGGGTGTCGTTTGAAAGCACAAAGCTGTAATTTACGCTCCTTCGGAAGATTAAAGCCCTCATCCACCACTGGCTGTGCAGTACCTTGTGTGGTACGATGGACTCTGGTGGGATTCCAACAGCCTCCAGATGTCACCACCATGTTCAGCTGTATTTTGCAACAGCATATTGTTTTTAATTGGACAACAAAAGCAACCCCTTAGGGGCACAACTAAAGAGAGTTTCAACCTCTCAGTATCGGCGAAACCTTGCGAACATGTTGGGCAGGTCACATGGATGAAATATTGAAATACTATGTCATTCTTCCGTCTTGCCTACGTAATTTATTACCAGAGGCTTTCAGTTGGCCAAAATGAGTCTACCAATTAGATTGGGCGTGGAGATACAATTATTTTCTTAGTGCTTGAAATAAATTGCATGAATTATATCTATGCACTTAGTAGAACGTTTCTCACACAAATGGGGGTGCTTTGTAAGATAAGTGGTTTATTAAGTGTAGACATAAGTCATACATAACAGTAGGCCTACTGGGGCTCTTTCCACTTTCCCAATTTTTACCCGCTACACCCTGAGACAGGAATCTCGTCCTTAGGGCCCAGTTCAGATGCATTTGGGGTTATGTGTACGGTTGTTTCGGGACTTTGGCGCATATGGGAATAGATTACCAATCTGCTGCCTGGAAAAACGCGCACTATATACAGGGTGTTTCAGGAGGAATAGTAAATATTCTAGGAGGTGGCAGTATTGATGAATTGCAATAAAAATTCCATGTAAGATGTGCCCCATTTTTATTGCATATCGAGATACAGATGTTGGTATGTAACCAGGGCAGTTGTCGTTTCGTGTGTTGGCACACCGGTTGCTATGGACACGTTTCTTGGCCGCTAAGGTTCCCGGACCTTACCCCCTTTGGATTTTTGCCTGTGGGGATGGATGAAAGGCGACGTCTACAAGGAAAAAGTTAACACAAGAGCCAAGTTGGTCGTTCGGATTATGCATAGTGCAGCCCTCGTCAAAGAACGCCAAGACGCCCTCCGAAGAGCTACACGGGGTGTTATCAAGGGAAATGCAAAATGCATTGAAGGTGGTGTTGGAAATATTGAAAATCAATTTTGAGTGTCCTCATTTGCCTTGGCTTTACATTTAATTGGGTTAGATACTACCAGCTGTATCTCTGTACGCAATGCAAATGGGATACAGTACATGTTATATGGAGTTTCTTTAATTGCAATTCATCTATTCTACCACCTCCTAAAATATTTACTAATCCTCCTGAAACATCCTGTATATGAGGATGTCTCATAAGTAATATCGTTTTTTTAAATTTGGTGTTTTATGAGATAGAATTGGGTTCCTTTAGCTCGCCAATGCTATTTACAGGAGGCCATGACTAGAATTGCGTATATTGCGAGAATGTATCAGTCGTCAGTTATTGATACACAATCACAAGTGAAACTTACAAAGTTGGAGGTTCGGGTCCTTCTGAAGCACTACTGGATACAAGATTACAAAGCTGCTGCCGCGGCTCGAGGAATATGTGAAGTTGAAGGAGAAGGTGTAGTTAGTGAGCGTGTGGTACAACGATGGTTCCAACGTTTCAACACTGGAGAAGAAAACACTGCAGATTTTACCGCGTTCAGGAAGGTCTACTATGGGATATTGAGAATACACGCAGCGATTTGGAAGAAAATCCGCAAATAAGTACTCGTAGACTGTCAGAAGAACTTGGGGCATCAAAAGATACCATACATCGTCAGATTAAGAAGCTTGGAAAATCAAACGGAAGCTGTTGATCTGTACCTGAACAGGCTCAACGTAGAGTGGATATCTGTCGTCAGCTTATCGGTACCTCTATGGATGAAAGATTTATCAGGAGAATTGCCACATGTGATGAAAAATAGGTCTATTACCGCAACGCTGACGCCTCGAAACATTGGCTCAGTCCCCGTCAACCTGCCAAAGCCATCGTTAAAAACAATCGGTTTGGCCCCAAAGTGATGCTGTGTGTCTGGTGGAATTCTGAAGGAGTGATTCACGGGGAGTTTATTCCAAACGGGCGTGCAGTCAATGCGGATCGTTATTTTCAAAAACTGCAACGAGTTCATGAAACTTTGAGATAGAGATACCCAGCATTAGTTAACCAACATTGAGTTTCCTTGCAGCAAAACAATGCGAGACCTCATACTGCACGAACAGCCATGGCAAAAAATCAGGAATTGGGAGGAGTCGAACTGCTACAATATCCAGCATACTGCATTGATCTTGCCATATTTTATGATCTAAGGCCCATTTCTTTCGTGGGTCTCGCCAAATTCTTCACATCAAATCCCAGAGACTGGTACCATCGCGGGATACGGAACTCATTGAAAGATGGCTCAAGAACATAGAAGCTGATGGATTCTACTTTGAAGAATTTATAGTTTAATTTCTTGTCAGAAAGTTTTTCAAACAAACTTTCATTAAAAAACTACATCACTTATGAGACATTCCCTATAAACTGTATTGATTGTACCCGTTCTTCAGACATGCGACAGGATGGCCGGGCTAAATACATCAAAACCCCTATCGAGATGTGAAAACAATCGAATAAAAACCTGTACGTAGGATTTAACATGGAAATATGTAACAACAAGTAGTTCCGTGAAGAACTAAACAGCCTATTTTAGCCTATTTTCATTTATGAAAAACTAGGCTTATGAGATCACTTCTTGTCCGTGTGTATGTGTGTATATGCGATATATAAAATAGCTTTTGGTTCACGGCATGTGTCTTCACCAACACCAGTAAAATGAGAAGTTATGGGCTGGAATACATAGCTTTCAATATCGGTGATGATGACTCCTCCCACGAGATGGCATATTTCTGTAATCAGGAATTATGGTTTAGAAAAATGGAGTGCACAGCATCTGTGATTTACGAAATGTAAGTCATAGAATTTAGTTCCATTAGATAAGGATTCTTACCATAACCCATCATACGAATCATCTTTTCAAAAGCCTGAATAAGGTAGGAGAAATAAAACAAGATGTTCAGTTAAGAACATATAGCCTACTTTCTCCTAAATGCCTGGGTATTGTTATAACTCTTTGTCCTTTTCAAGGAGTATAATTGAATGTTGGTTGTAGTAACTTGTTGAAATACAACGTGTTATACGGATATTAAACATGAATATGAGGTGCCCTTTGCTAGTGCTACCTCTGTACAAAATTTCATTCAATTCGGTTTCACCGTATTTGAATTGATATGGTGAGTCGATTTGCACACATACACGGCTACTATCTGCAAACAATTGGGCTGATGGCCTTGTAGTTCAGTCAAGAGATACAATATTTCAGTTTGAATGCTTACATAGTTACGGAGATATTGAGCACCGATAAATGGATCATATGTACGCCATGCTCGATACTTTTATATTGATGCCAGCTGATTAATATTATAATCGTGGCTCATTATACCAGCCTACATTTCTATCGCTTGATTAGGACACGAGACATCAAAACGTAGTTAAATAAATTTAGCACAGCTGCCATTTTGAAGTTCTCATAGAAATTGAATTAAAATAGACGTCAATATGTTAAGCATTGTATCAAGATTTACCGTGCTAAGCGTCACTGCTCCCGGATAATTGAGTCACGTGAAAAATCCATATAAATATTTAAATTTTGCATAATGGCCATTTTATATTTGTGTTCATCAGGTTATTGAAAGACCCATAGGTGAACGTATGTTAATAGTGTCTATCAACATACAAAATTTCAGTTTGATTGCTGAAATACAGTAGATTCGCAGATATTGAGAACCGTCCTAATATTTTGGATGATCACCATGTTGGATTGTTTTATATGTAGATCAGAGAGTCATGTACCAATATTTGAAGATCATTGCCTAGATTCATTTTTCAAACGTTGACTTCGATCGCATAATTAAGATTTAAAATTTTGCACAGCCGCCATTTACTTTTATGAAAAAATTGATTACAATTAGATGCCAGTAGATCAAACCTTGTATATACATTTATCATATCAAGTTTAACTGCGAACGGTTGATTAAATCCCGAAAAATTGCCATTTAAATATTTTAAATTCGTTTGGCCGCCATGTTGGTTCTGTACTTATCATGTTCTTGACGGTTACATATATCTAAACTAAACTTTGTATTATCTATCCCCATTCAAAACTGCAGGGTGATATCAGCAATAGTATCGGAGCTACAGAATGCTGGTTAAATATTTCGCACAGACGCCATCTTTCTTGTACGAGAACAATTGAATTGAATTAGATGCCAGTAGATCAAATCTTCTTGGACATATAGGGTTTTACATTTCACTGCGTTGGTTAAATGATTCTCGATAAATGGCCAATTAAAAAATTTAACTTCGCTTGGCCACCAAGTTTGTTTGGTACTTATCATGCGTTTAGTGATCAGATAGCTGAACTTACATTAGTATTTTCTATTGTCATACAATAGTTCAGGGTGATATCGGAAATAGTTACGGATATATACAGGCCGGACGTTTGTTTTAGACGATTGCCCTTGACCTTGAAGCCTGCGGGTGAGCCTACACACACTCACTCTCTCACCCTATCGCTTCACACTTGTCACCACCGATCTGATATAATGGAATTCCAGACTTGAGCAGACAGTACAGTCCACGTCGAAGTATTATGTGACGCGGAAGTACACGTTACGTAGTAACGAACAGAACGTCATTATATTTGCCAATGACTTTACTTCAGCAGTAGTGTGAAACAGCTTTGTCAATCATCGGACTGCTTAGGGCAGCTGATAATAACACAGGTACTGTAGTAACTCGCCTCCAGGCTTCCATTATGATTTTTCACTCGTCTAAAACAAACGTCTGGCCTGTAGAATGTCGGTGAAATATTTCACGTGACCACCATATTGGATTGGTTAAACGTATTCAAATTTGAAGGCTACGATTGGGGTCGGACAAAATAGTACCATGTCCTTGCCGAGTTTCAATAAATTCGCTCCAGCCATTGAGATTTATTCGGGGGGGGGGGGGAGTGGGGAGGGGAGAGGGGGGACACACACCTACACGCGCACGTCTACTGAATGTAACTGCATACCATTGTCAAAAGGTACTACTGGAATATTGTATTTCCAATTAAAAGGCGTCTTCCCTCCCTTCCTCCGTTCTCGAGCCGAGAGCCAAATCACAAAGGGTTGAGAAGAGTAACCACGTAATATAATGTACTGTACTTAACAGCTCCTGACTCTGCTCGCTGTAATGTTTCTCTAGTAGGCCTATACACACCCTTGAGACTTCATCAAAATATTGACCGCTTATATGTAGAGCCCTGCACGGATAAACAAACGTTATCCGCATCCGCCCCACATCTGCACGTTTGTTGTCCGAATGCGTTGGCATTATGGTAATATTTTTAGTTCATTAGAGAAAACATATCGTATTAATGCAACACATTTAGACATTTGAGGAGAAATTCGTTCCCCTAGGCTATGTGTGAATCGCAAGACAATGTTGACTGAGTTTTGTCCCTCTGAGTAACGGCAAGTAAAAACAGTGGGTTGCAAATCATAGCACTTACTTAGTCGTCGAAAGTACCCACGTAGGCAAGCGCAGGTATGAAGGAATTTTTCTTTGGTATAAATCAAAACTAATTGAGGGTATTTCCATGACTGCCTTCTCTCACTTCTTTATTATTCTCATACAATCCAAGAGAAAGCAAATAGGGAAATAGCCAGAAACGTGAAAGACGCAGATCTTATCAAAAACTAAAATTATTTTAAAAAAATCCAGTTTAACATTGTTCTGTATTCTAAAAATCATCCGCAAATTTACTCTAAACATTTTCCGCAGCTTATGCGCTATCCGCACAGCCATACAAACTATATCCGCATAGCGAAATATTTTCCTGATATCCGCGAGTTTATCCGTGGATATCTGCATCCGCGCAAGGCTTAACTTATTATTTTTTTCAGCGACTGTATATCTTTATTAAGTACGAAATAAATTCCTGTTTGTAAAAATTGCAATACAATGAAGGAAGGCTGGTAGCTTATACACAAGAAACGTCCAGCAAATGCAATGTAGGACATGACTTGCTAATCATTAGACCAGAAGAGTGGTTGTTTGCTATCCTTAGACCAGCAGTGCCGTCTGAACTCTCTTGTCAGGCAGGTGAGGAGAAACACACGTAGTAATCATGGTTTATGAGCTGTAAACCTTTCCCTAATTAGGCCTGTTGCACAGAGGACGCATTTTTTCGAGCGGATTTTTTCGGTCGGAGATTTAACCGTCGCTGGCCGGTTACACACAGGGCGGAAATTTTCCGTCGCCGTCGTACGAGTAGTTGCAGTGTAGTTTCTGAAACCAACTCACTTCCTCAGATGTTCAAATTATTGATTGCTTGTGTAGCTTGAAATGAACAGGGAGCAGCTTCTAGCGTTATTGTTATTCCGCTGTCGAATGAAAAGGTGAAGAAAAAAATCGACTGATTTGCGTTCATCCAATTAATGAAAGGAGAGATGAGGTTGGCTCTTTCAACACGTTATTGGAAGAGTTGAGGCAGGGTGACACGAAATTCTTCAATTATTTCAGAATGTTTATGACTTCCTTGCATGGCTGGTTGAAAGATACCATTCAGCGCAAAAATATCAAAATGAGGAACTGTATTCAACCAGTAGAAATGTTGACAATAACACTGAGGTAAGTGAAAATAACTTATCAAGTTGAAAAGTTGAAAATAACATAGGATAATATAAGAAGCAGGGATAATCACGTCACTCATGTTTACGAAATGATACGATATTCACGATATATAAACGATGTTCACGCAATATACTTCTCTGCCAATGTGAAGTTCAAATCGGTGTGCTAGCAGCTGGAGCGGTAGACAATTCGCTGTGTGTGTAAACGCGCATTTGGTTACGTAGGCCACTAGATCAAGACGGCGGTAAAACTTCTGTCAGCGCCAGTGGCACCCGACGGCTGTACAGCTACCGCCAACGGCAAACTGACCGATCGGATTTTTCCCCGTCTAATGTGCAAGCTCTAATGTACTTCAATGGGCTACTGTTGGAACGGCAGCGACGTTTATTTATCCGCTCGGAAAAATCCGCTGTGTGTGCAACCGGCCAATTTATTAGGAGTCACTGTACCTTTTCGACGTCAAAGGAGCAATAGGCTATACAAACTACAGAGTTTGAACGTGAATGGAAAATCGGCTTGCATTAGGGCGGATTTTCGCACTGCTGCTAGTTTGGAGCATAATGCCATGGCAGTGATGTGAATGTAGAAGCAGTGGAGGGAATAAAACTGGACGGACAATAGTATACGGTATTGTTGTTGTTGTTTCATTTGAGGGGCTTAGACATCATGGTTATTTAGTCCAATGTACTTGGGTGTGTGTAGAATATGTATGGGAACCTGCATTCTTGTGGTGTCTGTAGTAGTGTGTGTATTTGTAATTCAGGCTAGGATTGGGAAGGAGGCAACCGTGGCCTTAAGTAAGGAACCATCCTGGCATTTGGCTGGAGTAGAAGTGGGAAATCACAGAAAACCACTTGCAGGATGGCTGAGGTAGAAATCAAACCCGCCTCTTCTTACTTTTGCCTCATGAGGCTAAGTGTACCGCTTTCCAGCTATCAGACCAGAATTAAATTTCTTTGCAGAGCCGGGAATCGAACCCAGGCCTCCGCGGTGGTGACAATCAAGAATGCCAGCCACTACGCAACGAGGCGGTATGGGGTGTCCTTGGGTATTAGTCACAAAGCTGCTTCGCATTGAGTCTAAGCTGATCAACAACGAGTTGATCTCTTTCATCGTGCTTCTCGTACCATATTATACGTAGTACGGAAACGCCTGAAAAAAGGTTATCATGAATTTTTGAGCCTTCTTCTGCCATTGCCGTAGGCTTGTCGTTCACCACACACGTTTCATGGGATATAGTCGGTATTCCGGTAGCCATTATCAATGAACTCTGGACACTCAAAGCCTACAAGGAGGTTGTCAGAACATTCTCTAAGACAGTGGTTCCCAACCTTTGTCAGCTGACGCCCCCCTTTTCAGATACGGGAGTTCACTCGCCCCCCTCCCTCCTCCACCCCACCACTCATCGCCTCAATAACCTATACGATTGACGCGGAGGATATAGACCTAAGCTAATAACACTACATAATGGAATAGGCCTATCTACACACATCAAAAAAAGTTTTGCATCACCTCGGTTCCAAGAGTTCCGGAACCTTTAAATACAAAGGGAATAGAGATCAACACAAACAACATTTCAGCTCGTTTTATTGCTCATGAGACCCACACATTGCATGTTGTACCATCATACAGCTAGACTTTCAGCATTTGTGGTCCAGATTGCAGTACACACCACTACCTCTAATACCCAGTAGCACGTCCTCTTGCATTGATGCATGCCTGTATTCGTCGTGGCATACTATCCACAAGTTCATCAAGACACTGTTGGTCCAAATTGTCCCACTCCTCAACGACAATTCGGCGTAAATCTCTCAGAGTGGTTGGTGGGTCAAGACGTCCATAAACAGCCCTTTTCAACATATCCCAGGCATGTTCGATAGGGTTCATGTCTGGCGAACATGCTGGCCACTGTAGTCGAGCGATGTCGTTATCTTGAAGGAACGCATTCACAAGATGTGCACGATGAGGTCGAGAATTGTCGTCCATGAAGACAAATGCCTCTCCAATATTCTGCCGATATGGGTGCACTATGGGTCGGAGGATGTCATTCAGGTATCGTAAAGCCGTTTCGGAGCCTTCCATGACCACCAGTGGCGTACGTCGGCCCCACATAATGCCACCCCAAAACATCAGGGAACCACCACCTTGCTGCACTCGCTGGACAGTGTGTCTAAGACGTTCAGCCTGACCAGGGTGCCTCCAAACACGTCTCCGACGATTGTCTGGTTGAAGGCATATGCGACACTCATCGGTGAAGAGAACGTGATGCCAATTCTGTGGGGTCCATTCAGCATGTTGTTGGGCCCATCTGTACCGCGCTGCATGGTGTCGGGGTTGCAAAGCTGGACCTCGCCATGGACGTCGGGAGTGAAGTTGCGCATCATGCAGCCTATTGCGCACAGTTTGAGTTGAAACACGACGTCCTGTGGCTGAACGAAACGCATTATTCAACATGGTGGCATTGCTGTCAGGGTTCCTCCGAGCGGCAATCCGTAAGTAGCGGTCATCCACTACAGTAGTAGCCCTTGGGCGGCCTGAGCGAGGCCTGTCATCGACAGTTCCTGTATCTCTGTACCTCCTCCATGTCCGAACAACATCGCTTTAGTTCACTCTGAGACGCCTGGAAACTTCCCTTGTTGAGAGCCCTTCTTGACACAAAGTAACAATGCGGACGCGATCGAACTGCGGTATTGACCTTCTAGGCATGGTAGAACTACAGACAACATGAGCAGCGTACCTTCGTCCTGGTGGAATGACTGGAACTGATCGGCTGTCGTACCCCCTCCGTCTAATAGGCCCTGCTCATGCATGGTTGTTTACATCTTTGAGCAGTTTTAGTGACATCTATGAACAGTCAAAGGGACTGTATCTTTGATACAATATACACAGTCAACGTCTATATGCCGGAGATCTGGGAACCGAGGTGATGCAAAACTTTTTTTGATGTGTGTATTACATACTAACTTCATTTTAGCACAATACAAAGAACACACTTTCACAACAAATCCTTAAATTAGTCAACAAATGTCAGTGAGAAGGTTGACACTGTTTTCTCTTGGTATGTTCGGTTTAATATTTGACAGAGCACAGCGGAGATCACTTGCAACATCGAGCCGACAGCGCTGCTTTGTTTCTATGACACTCAGCGTTGAAAATCCTGACTGGCATAAATATGTCTTTGAAAATGGGACAATGACCCGCGATGCCAATTTGGCTATTACAGGATACACTGCAAGACAGTTTACCCACAAGTCATCCAGTCCTAATATTTTAGAGTCATCTTTTAGCATTGATTTACAATTCAAATATATGGCTTTTTCTTGAAGCTGTGCTGGCAGTGCTTCGTTGTCAATGGCAAACGAATTTCTTGATAATATTCAGGACCATTCTTCCGACCAGTTATCAGGAAAATAGAAGTTGAATTCTTGTGCCAGGGAATCCAAATGTGACTGAATTTGCACCTAAGTTTATTACGATCACGTTCATTTTCCGGCAAAATTTCATTAAGGCGGTGGAAGGATGAGAAGTTGTTCAACTGAAGCCCGCGTTTCCAAAACTGTATTTTTCCAGGAATGCATAATATTGGAGTTTTTGCCTTGGAGCTGTTCAAAGCTTCAAATAAATCACAAAGATATGCCAACGAGACGATAAAATTGGCATAATTTTGCTCCTTACATCACAGCAAATTCCTTATTTCACCTCCAATTTCGCGGCTCGGCAGAGGTTTGTGCCGACAATTGGCACTTACCAGTACTTTTGAACGATTGACTTGGTGCGACAATCACTTGGAGAGATTCAAAAAATATTGATTTTACAAAATTGTCATATTCGAGTTAAAAAAAACTTAATTCGGAAATCACTTCACGCCCCCCTTGATAAAGCCAGACGGGGGCGCGCCCCCCAGGTTGGGAACCCCTGCTCTAAGAATACATCCAATGCCTCTTTGAATCATTGCCATATCACACAGCAGTTCTTGAGGGATGCCAAACATGTGAGTGTTGGACTTCACTATTGTTGCATTGGTCTGAAACTTGAAGTAGCTCGTATATGACATTATTGGAATTATGTGGTATAAAGGAAGGAAGGAAGAAAGGAAGGAAGGAAGGAAAGGAAACCTGTAGTATTTGTGGCCGTCACTCTCACGATCATTAGCCATGGGACCTCCTTTCATTTTACTTGGAACCTGAACTACAGGACGTGACATTTTACTTCGAAACTCCCATACGGGTAAACTGGGAATCGAACCCTAGGAGGCCTTGGTAGAATGTAAGGAATTTGACCGCTAATAGATGCTCCTGTTATGCGGTATAAACTCTATTGTTCTTTTATGAGTACAGTACAGTCGAGTTTCGGTAATTCGAGGTGAACGGGACCGAGGCTACCTCAAACTGTGGAAAAACTCGGACTTACGAAATTACACCTTAGTGAGCACTCATAGTGAAGAAAGTGAAAGGTCCAGGGGCAGAAGGGGGAATGTCAAATAATGTCAAATGTTCAGGAAACGAGTTTTAAAGTTTCATTACTTATATGTACTTACAGTACGCGTCAACTTGAAACGTCATTTTCTCACGCCCCTCATTGATCTTTGTATTGTGCCTTCAATTCGTCGCAAAGAGGCCTACCA
Organism: Meconema thalassinum; assembly: GCA_946902985.2. Lineage (NCBI taxonomy): Eukaryota > Metazoa > Arthropoda > Insecta > Orthoptera > Tettigoniidae > Meconema > Meconema thalassinum. Next base: position 379,532,178 of record OX336389.2, on the reverse strand, counting down.
GATCGCGCTGATATCTCGATTTTACATTTTGAGTGACATTTCCCCTTCTTCCCGAAGACCCTTCAAGTGGAGACATGAACTACTACGTGCACAAACAATACGGTCCAAGACTGGACTGGTTTATTTTTATAACGCGGTGTTGATATATTATTGTCTTATTTTCTTAATTAACGACCGGCTCGCTTTTGAATCCTAACTGAGCGGCTATGCTTAAATTGGATGTCTGCGTAGAGCCAGAGCTTTCCCAGATCGAGGCACAGAGGTGTAAGCTCTCCACCGTAGCCACTGAGTGCAAGCAGCGAGACTGGACAGAGTTGCATCCAACTGTGCAACACTGGAGACCTGACAAGCGAGCCGGACTCGGGACTCCACGTGGACTGACAGTGTGAGCATGCGTAGCGCCGGTCCATGGTATGGCGTAACGTTTCAGTCGCCGGTCATTAACGAGGTATTCGAGACAACTATACTATAGGTGAGAAGGAGGGAGTGGCGGAGAGAGTAGGATCGGGGAACTACTATATGGCGTTCAAAGTCAGTGCCTAGCGTGTCAACAAACACGTCACTCGTGTTAAGCTTTCACGTATAGAAACTGTCGATTTTTTGTTTGTTTATTAAAATTCTTCAACTCAGAATTAACTTATGGGAATGCTGAACTACCTCAACTGTATAGCGACACAATCTGCTTCAAGTGCAAAACAAATCTTTTCATTAAATAAGTAAATAACGTGTTGTACCTGCTAGTGTCACTAGCAGTTTCAGCAAACATAATATGATTTACGTTACACATGGGCTAAATCTAATTAATTTATTTCCACTATGTTTATATAATGAGGGAGTGTACCATATTACAATTCCCAGCCTGAGGATGAAGCAGAGAGAGAAGTCTCGCAAGTATTTCCGACAACATTGGTCTCATGTAGCACTGGATATTATTCGCTGTCCTCTTTAATCCTTTTGCCGGCTGTGTCAGAGTTGGTAAAGCAATCATGTTTTTGTTGTTGATTCAATCATATGGTGGTCATTTCAGCCCCCTGTATTTAGGTGTGTGTAGAATTTGTCTTAAAACTTGTGTGAATTTTATTGCCAGGAGGAGACATGTGAAACACGGTAAACCACTACTAGGACGGCTGATGTGAGAACCGAACCCACCTGATCTCACTTGTCAGTCTTGGAGGCTCAGGTTAGAACTTTGATTCTGCCGTGGGGCTATGATAATGGGTTTGGGACAAAATTCATTTTGCACCACAAGGACATTTGCGAAGACATACTGGTTCGATTCCTTCTCTCAGCCATCCATGAACTATTTCTCCGAGGTTTCCCACTTCACACTCCAGACAGATTCTCAGAAACTCCTCCTCCTTCACAATTCTCACTGAAAATACAAGTACATTAATTGGCCGGCCCCGTGGTGTTAGGGTAGCGAACCGGCCTCTCATCCGAAAGCCCAGGGTGCGATTCCCGGCTCAGTCAGCAGTTTTAGAGACTGAGGTGAAGACTGTAACAGGTGGCCTTCAGCCTCGTGAGGACAATTGAGTTACTGTTTGACAGGAAGGCAGGGCTCTGGTCAGGAATATTCAAGCAAACGGTCAAGGGGACCTGACGCGCTGAACACGTGTGAGCAAGCAATCTGTAGGCCATATGGCTCAACAGCGGTCGCTTGGTATGCTAAGGTCCTTCGTGGGATGTGGTATCACTGAGTTTAACATTAGCAAAGACATCACAATAATCCACTACGCAAATTTCTAAGTACACGTGTCTCAAAACTATGATGTCCCAAGCCACTAAAACAAAATATCTAACGTAAGATTCAAGGAAGAAGTCAAGTGAGAAGTTATAAAGCAGGAGTTTACAAACTTGGTGCTCGCGAGCTCCACGGTGCTTTTTAGTGAGATTTGGTGCTCTTGTCATACGAGCCAAAACGTGCTCGCGAGCAAACTGAGTTCTATTCTTCATTCCAATCCTGTTGCACGAACGAGAATAATACTGTATTTAGCCTATTTTAATTTAATGAAAATATAGGCTTATGAGATAACCTTTTGTCCGTGTGTGTGTATGTGTGTGTGTGTCCCTAATAACTTCTAAACTGCTGGAGCGATTTCAATGTAACTCGGTAAGGTCATAGTATTATTTCGGCCGACCCCGACCGTGCCCTTTAAATTTTATTACGTCTCATCAATCCACCATGGCGGCTGTGCGAAATATTTCACCGGCATTCCATATCTCCGAAACTATTACTGATATCATCCTGAAATTTTGTACGGTGATAAACGGCACTATTAGGACTTTCGAAAACCTGTTAACTACAAAACGAACATGGCGGCCAAGCGAAGTTGAAACATTTAAATGGGCTTTTCACGCGATTTAAACATCCAAACGCAATCAAACTTAGTACAGCAAATTTTAAGCATAGTGTTATGTACTGGCATCTATTATAGTTTAATTGTCTACAAAACATCAAAATGGTGGCTGTGCGAAATATTTCACCGGCATTCTATATCTCCGAAACTATTACTGATATCACCCTGAAATTTTGTATGGTGATAAAGGGTTTTAGTAAAAGTTCAGCAATGAGACTTTCAAAACCCTTTAAAATACAAAAAAAAAAAAAAAGAACAGGGTGGCCAAACGAAGGTGAAACATTTTATTATACATACCTCGCGATTTAACAATCTGAGCGCAGTGAAATATGGTACAGTAAATGTTTGTATACATTGTAATGCACTGGCATCTAATTTAGTTAAATTCTTCATATAACCTCAAGATGGCGGCGGTGCGCAATTTTTAAATTACGTTTTTATTTCCCATGTATTAATCATGCGATCGAAGTGAACGTTTGAATAATGAACCTACGCAAAAATCGTCATCTAATAGTACATAACCCTATGGCCTACATACATAAAATCCAAAATGGCGACCAACCGAAATATTTAGACGGTTATCAATATCTATTAATCTATCATGGCAATCAAACTGAAATATTGTATGTTGATAGAGGCTAAGAACATCAGTTCACCTATAGGACTTTCAATAAACTCGTGAGCACAAATCCAACATGGCGGCGATGTGAAATATAAATATTTAAATGGACGTTTCTCGTGATTTAACCTCCTATCGCCGTAAAACTTGGTATGGTAAATGCTTATACAGATATTAATCCACTGGCATCTCATTTATTTCAATTGTTTTCATAACCACAAGATGGCAGCTCTTTGAAATTTCTAAATCTGATTTTCATTTCTTGTGTCCTAATCATGCGATTGATGTTTGAATACTACACCTACACAATAATCATCATGTAATAGTACATAACTCTAAGACCTACATATATAAAATCCAAAATGGCGACCATCTGAAATATTTAGACGGTTCTCAACATCTACGAATATATTACAGCAATCAAACTGAAATCTTGTATGTTGATCGAGGCAGTTAAAATAAGTTGGATATATGAAAATAGCCTGTATAGTTCTTCATGGAACTACTTGTTTATTACTAGTTTTTAAAGTCAGAGATTTTATTATTCTGTGAAATACTGGTAGTATTTTTAATCTACAGTAGAAATAATTGGGCATCTCTGTTTTATATTCTTGTCGAATCTCCTAGGGGCTTTGCGACATCTTGGTCATGTAGCCCCGTGTACTTGGGTGTGCATAGAATTTGTCTGATAACCTGTGTCACTGCGATGTCTGTACTAGAGTGTGTATATTTAATTGAGGATAGGAATTGAGTGGGAAGCGGCATTGGACTTAAGTTAGTTACCATCCCGGCATATGCCTGGAGTTGAAGTAGGAAACCACGGACAACCACTACCAGCAGGGCTGAGGTAGGAACCGAACCCGCCTCTTCTCAGTTTTGCCTCATAAGACTGAATGAACCCTGTTCCAACCCACAGACCAGAATTAAATTTCTTGGCTGAGCTGGGAATAAGACCCGGGCCTCGCAGTGACAGCCCTGTTTTAGGGGTTTGCTGATTCCCCTCGACTGTCCACACGTAAATGTATCTTATCTGCATGGATCATGCAAGCAGTTGCAGCATGCATGGTGAGCGGTGAACCCTTAGCTGTTTCGGCGCTTCTGAGGTAGAGTGAGTTAGGCGAGGCTCATACAAGTTGCATTATTATTATTATTATTATTATTATTATTATTATTATCACTATTATTACATTCGATTTAATGGTGTTCGGGTACTTGGTATGACATGAGAGTGGTGATCACAGACACAAAATGATTGAGAACGCCTCCTGGGTACAACACTTAAACACTCTTATTAATACATATGGTAGCCTCCGTGGCTTAGACGGCAGCATGCCGGCCTCTCTCCACTGGGTCCGTGGTTCAAATCTCGGCCACTCCATGTGAGATTTGTGCTGGACAAAGCAGAGGCAGACTGGTTTTTCTCCGGGTAATCCGGTTTTCCCTGTCACAAATTTCATTCCAGCAACACCCTCCACTATCATTTCATTTAATCTTACATTCATTTAATCATTGCCCCAGGGGAGTGCCACAGGCTTCGGCAGCCGGCACAGTTCCTATCCTCGCCGCTAGATGTGGGCTTCATTCATTCCATTCCCTGACCCGTTCGGTCGATTGGAAGCAGGCTGTGGATTTTTTCATTAATACATATGGTGATTAGTTGTACGAGTTTAATTGCAGTACGGAGATGTGAGGACACACGATGAAAGTGACCTCCTGCAACGCATTTCACTGCAGCATTATTGTTACCATATGACGATCGTCTGCACAGAGAAACTTCAAAGGTAAATTATATCAGTCTTGAAACGACAAAACGTTTTTCTTTCTTCTTGAGAAAATGTCGACTTTAAAGGATTGCGGGGCTTGAAGTTCAGTAAATGAGCGAGAAGCGTATAATTACATCTTTAAGAATTCAGATGAACAGCCAAATCTCTTTCAAAGTCGCTTACAAACCAGACGAAGAAAAATACTTCAAATATTCAGTGATTTTTATGTGCGAAACTTTATTCATATTTTAATCACGGCAGAAGAAGCTAGGATATACTGCGAATGCCCTTGCTCGCCTTCCTTTGACAACACTTCTATACTCGTGACAAAGAAGATGGAATCTATTATGGGTGCGGTATTTGTGTTCAGCTGTCTCACTAAGCCGCGTCACTCACTTACCATGTACAAAAACACAAGGCAATGAGGAGGGCCAGGGAAAGGAATGTTAACTGGAATTAGTACCATGCCCCTTCTTATTAAAGGTCAATCACTTTCAGGATATATCAAATACGGGAGTCCAAACTCACCTTCAACCTTTCAAACATACACCGCGTCGTTGCATAGTGGCTAGAACGCTAGGCTGTCACCGCGATTCCCCCAGGGGCTCACATCTTGTGAGCGTGGGTTGGCGACCACGGGGCCCCAGCTGAGTCCGGCATTGCTTCCACTTACTTGTGCCGGGCTCCTCTCTGTCTTCTTTCCGGTCGACCTCACTTGGTCAACTCTTGTTCTCTTCCGACCCCGACGGTATTAGGGTATCCGAGGCCTAGGGAGTCTCTTCCTTTCCCGCCTTAATTGGCCCTTATCTCATCTTTTCTGATTCCCTCCTTCTGCGAGGGGTCAGCCTTCTTTTTCTTTTCATGTTATCTCCTGCCTTCTGCTTAAGGCCCTCAAGGAGGCCGGGTGTATGTAGCCCCATCACTTTTGGTGCACCCTAGATCATGCTACACCCTCAGGGGCTCACGGCTGGTGAGTTCGGGAGTTGGCGACCCCGAGGGATTCCTGAGCTGGGTCCGTTTTCCCCTTTTGTCCCTTACCTTTGGGACGGACCCTCTCCTCTTTCACTTTCCTATCTGCTTTTCATGGCTCTCCTTCCTTCCAAGTCCCTCAATCCACCTTCTTCGAGGGTTGAGGGCATTTCTTTTCCTCCTGTCCTTTATTTGCCTTATTCTCCTTAATTTTCCATTTCTTCTTCTAGTATGTAGGTTAGTAGTTAGTTTTAGTTTTAAGTTCGCTTTTCATTTTCATCTTCACGATCACCCAAACCATCAGGGGCCGATAACCTAGATGTTAGGCCCCTTAAAACAATAATTATCATCATCATCATGTCACCGCGAAGGCCCGAGTTCGATCCCCCCCCCCCCTCTACCATTCTGGAAGTGGATTTCCGTGGTTTCCCACTTCTACTCCAGGAAAATGCCGGTATGGTTCTTAAATTAGGACCACGGTAGCCTCCTTCCCAATCCTCATCTGAATTACAACTACACACACTAACACAGCCATCCCAATAACACAGGTTGTCAAATTCTGCACACACCCAAGTACATGGGACCACATGACCACGATGTATCAAAGCCTCTAAACGAATTAACAACTACAACTCAAACACACACAGCTACACTCCTCTCTCACCACGACAGAAACGAATAACCACCCTATATTTTCTGTGCCATTAACTCACAGATAGATCCAGTGCCGTAGTTGTTTCTTTCCACAAACCTCTCAGGGTGTGTTGAAATCAAAATGGAGGCAATTCACTTATTCTGAGCGTTATTTCATGTTAACACTTAATTATATTAGAGTAGTTACATTGAAGGTGGGTAGATATGTGCAGGGCTCAGTCTCCTTAAGAAAAGTATAAAATTATTAGATAAATCCTCTACCATATTGGTTTAACGAGTAGTTGAGAAGAGAACTATAATTAAGTCAAACGCTTGAATTACAATATCCTTGACGTACCATAAAATGTACTATTTAATCCAGGTAATGCTATACCAATCCTTTGAAATCTGTTTCGAAAACAGATTATAGTTACATTGTGAGAAGGTAGGGGGAGCGTCAATCTTTGTGGACATTACTAATACAGATGGAGGATGGAAAAGAGGACTCTCTAGGGCTGGAAAGGAAACCTCACTGGGAATGGAAAAAAATAGGACCAAGGAAGGCTGAAAGGCAAATGTACATTTGAGTACTGCCTCTCAGGCTAAGTCAATGGAAATAACAATGAAATTGACCCAGGTCAGTAAACTGTTGTGAATTTTTGTGTATTCTGCATATTATGTGTCCCCTTTAAAATACCGTGGCTGTCACTACTGAAAATCCACAGCCTGCTTCCAGTCGACCGACCAGGTCAGGGATGGAATGAAGGAAGCCCCTCTCTAGCGGCGAAGATATGAACTGTGACAACTGCCGAAGCCTGTCGCACTCTTCTGGGGCAATGATTAAATACATGACAGACGAAATGAAATGATAGCGGAGAGTGTTGCTGGAATGAAAGTTTTGACAGGGAAAACCGGAGTACCCGGAGAAAAACTGTCTGCCTCCGCTTTGTCCAGCAAAAATCTCACATGGAGTGACCGGGATTTGAACCACGGACGTATGGGTGAGAGGCCAGCGTGCGGCCGCCTAAGGCCGTGGCTGTCACTACTGACAGGAGATAATATATTAAGTATAGTTCAATTCCGGAAGCATATATGGGAAATGTTTCGCAGTATAGTTGTTGCTGTTGTTTCATTCGAAGATTTGGATAATCGTGGCTTTGAGGCTCATGTATATGGGTTTATATGTAGAATCTGCCTTATCATGATGTTTATACCAGTGCGAACCCTTTTTTTTACAAGGGTTAGGATACAGGCGACTGTGGCCTTAATGTGGTAACAATCTCCCCATATGCTTATACAGTAGATGTATTAAAAAGTTGCTCAAAAACAATCTCAGTTACTGAGAATCGGATTCGAACCCAAGTTACTCAGATTTCATCTCGGGGCTGAATGCACCAGTATTTAAATTTCCTATGGGAGAGCAGAGATTCAAAACTGAACCGTATGAATAGCAAGCAACTACTCTTACCGGTATACCTCAGAGGTATTATAGCGTGTCCGCCTAGTAGCGTAGTGGCTACATTCTTGGCTGTCACTTTGGAGGCTCGGGTTTGATTTCCGGCTCTGCCAAGAAATTGAATTTTGGTATGAGGGCTACAACGGGATACACTCAGCCACCTGAGGCGAAACTGAGCAGAGCGGGTTCGATTCCAACCTCAGCCATCCTGGAAGTGATTTTCCGTGTCAGGATGGTTCATAAATTAAGACCACGGCTGCCTCCTTCCCAATCCTCATCAAAAATACAGTGCAAATACACACACTAATACAGCCACCACAAAAACACAGGTTATCAGAAAACTTCCACACACAGCCAAGTGCACGGGGCTACATGACCACGATGTCGCAAAGGCCCTCAATGAATCGACAATAACAACAACATTATAGCGTAGTAGATGAGTAGCCTGCTGCTTGTTCGAACGTTTGTATTTCTTCTCGCTACGCTGAAATTCTTCACAGAAATCTGTACCTCCATAGACTTAATGTTTAAAATGGATTCTTCCTCGGTCGGTTCGTTTCATACAACAAATATTAATGAGACTTAATGCTGTCCACGACTGTTGATGGTGGGTAACCACGGCCAGTTCACTTACCTGTGAGGTGCCACTTACTTCTTGCTGACAGAAAAGCACTGCTTCTTACCTGAAACAGAGAAAAAGAAAGGCAAATGATTAACAAACCAGAGATCTTGAACTACCAAATCGTGGGAATATTTTTTCAAGTAGAATATTACGGGCTCGTTGGTGCCTCTATTTTAAGATAATGATTAAAATTGTTGTTTTAAGGGGCGTAATAACAGGGTTATCGTCCCCTATTAGCGTGGATGATAGTAAAATGAGAATGAAAGGGAAACTAACTGAAACTAGGTAAGCTAACAGACTTACAACTAAAACTAACCACAGACTTACAACTAAAACTAACTACAGACTTTCAACTAACACTAACTGCAGACTTACAACTAAAACTAACTATAGACTTACAACTAAAACTAACTACAGACTTACAACTAAAACTAACTACAGACTTACAACTAAAACTAACTACAGACTTATAACTAAAACTAACTATAGACTTACAACTAAAACTAACTACAGACTTACAACTAAAACTAACTGCAGACTTTCAACTAACACTAACTGCAGACTTTCAACTAACACTAACTGCAGACTTACAACTAAAACTAACTATAGACTTACAACTAAAACTAACTACAGACTTATAACTAAAACTAACTATAGACTTACAACTAAAACTAACTACAGACTTACAACTAAAACTAACTACAGACTTAAAACTAAAACTAACTACAGACTTTCAACTAACACTAACTGCAGACTTACAACTAGAACTAACTATAGACTTACAACTAAAACTAACTACAGACTTATAACTAAAACTAACTACAGACTTATAACTAAAACTAACTGCAGACTTACAACTAAAACTAACTACAGACTTACAACTAAAACTAACTACAGACTTACAACTAAAACTAACCACAGACTTACAACTAAAACTAACTACAGACTTTCAACTAACACTAACTGCATACTTACAACTAAAACTAACTACAGACTTTCAACTAAAATTAACTACAGACTTACAACTAAAACTAACTACAGACTTACAACTAAAGCTAACTACAGACTTTCAACTAAAACTAACTACAGACTTACAACTTAAACTAAGTACAGAATTACAACTGAAACTAACTACAGACTTACCACTAAAACTAACTACAGACTTACAACTAAAACTAAGTACAGAATTACAACTGAAACTAACTACAGACTTACAACTGAAACTAACTACAGACTTACACACTAGAACAAACGAAACAAAAGAAAACTGCGAAAAGAAACGCCCTCAACCCTCGAAGAATGAGGACTGAGGGATTTGGAAGGAAGAAGAGTCATGAAAGGCAGTCAGGAAAGGAAATAGGAGAGGGTCTGCCCCAGAGTCAGTAGAATAAAGGGGAAAAACCAGACCTAGGTCAGGAATCCTTCGGGGTTGCCAACTCCAGAACTCACCAGCCATGTGCCCTTGAGGGTATAGCACCATCCAGGGTGCACCTTGAGTGGTGCGGCTACATACTGTGACCGAAATCGCATATTGAGTTACGCTCATTTCTACGTCAGAGACAGCGGGACCATAGGCTCGTTACTGGACTGTGCATAATGAATTTGAGAGCGAGTCTTCTAGCCTAGTAACAGCCGGGCTGGACACGGCAAGGAAATGCCGGTTTTTCTAACTTATAAAATATACTTTTAATTCAACGCATCATTAATTACTGCTGTACCTTCATGCATTGGCAGATATTTATAAAAGAAGATACCAATCGACTAACAGCTGAATATTATAGCGAATAGCCGAATATTAATTAAATATCACCTGTGGCATACTGCCATTTGAGTCACGTCGTAATACGTCAGAGGAGAGGGATGCTCTATTCATCCCCTGACAACCCAACGTGAGCAAAGGGGGGGATATTGTGTCACCTGTAATATGCAGCGTACTGTTGGTTCTTATTCGGTGAGAGTTCACGCTGGGATCATCTAGCCTATTTTCAACCGAGGTTATGAATTTTCCAAATCGCTCACGGCATCAGATTGCTTAAGTGAACATGTGTTCGATTGAAATAAACGCTCGAACGGTCAAGTGTTGGAAACTAGCGATTAATTCAGTTATATTCGTGTGAGTGAAACGGAATTTTATGTGAGTAGAGCAATTCCTTACATTATCACACAACACAAGGAACTATTACAGCTTGATGATGAAAACCGTAATGAACACTACAAACCAATACATATAAACGCACTCATACTAGGTGAAGTGCTAGGTTCGACACATTAAGAAGTTGTTACTGCAGTATTCACAGTATTACCCTTCAAAGAAACCTTGACGAGCAGAACCCTATTAATATAAAACTGAATTTTAAGAGTCTTAAAATGTGCAACATTCAGAAAGCAGTGGCGAACAGTCAAATTGTATTTGGGGAACCTGTATTATCCAGAATGCCCATTACACACAATAAACTTTTCTTCGTGGGAACTTATGAAAGCTTTTGCGCAGTCAAGATGATGTCAGCTTAAATAATAAGAGGGGAAACTTATAGACTTTGATGAACTCCAAGATCAGCAGACACAGCAACTTATAGTCAGCACGATGATGATTGGGTTTTCCAATGTCACTAAACGGCGGTCTAGCAAGTTCAAGACATCTTTAGTCATCAGGGGACTTCACACCGTTTGCAAGGGCAGTGGAACCATATATCCATAATACACCATGACAACCAACACCATGAAACATGATTGATTTTATTTTCAGTTGACTGTAATATTTATGCCTGATTTTCAAACATAAAAGAGCTACTTTAGGAGTTAGTCATTGCTATAGTATATTGAACCCTTAAATATAAAGGCATATTTAAGTCTTCAAGTGTTTTATTTTCTACAGCTCTGATATAGCTCAATTGAGGAAAGTGCTGGTCATATTTCGCAAGAAGAGGTTGTCTGGGTGAACAAAGTGTCTTGCTACTGTCGCCAGTGAGAACAACAGGCTAGTCTATATTTATATGATTCTCAGAAAAGGAAGTCAGGTGTGAGCTGAAAGTTCGTTACTTGTTTCAAAGTGGAGGTCAGTTAAGTTCCCTTGTCTTGAGGAAGGAAGACGGAGGAAGCAGTGTCGCAATGTAAGGACGGAGATAGTGTCCGACGTCACGAAGTGAGAGGAGTTCACCAGCTGAGATTTTCAATAATTTGAATGAACTGCCAATAGGAAATATGATGCACCTTACGGCGGGAACTTATTTTGCCCGCGAAATCGAGAAATGTGTGTTCCTACGATGTGATTTCCTGCACGCGAGTGTCATTGGAAAGTGCTAATTTTTATGAGTTCATTCACATGTTTCCGAAGTCTGTGGGATAATTTTAAGGGGAGGTATGACTGAGTTTTTCAACTTCCACAGTTTTTGTCATATCATTACCAAATTTAAACCACTTGCATAAACTGTTGCTGGCATCTAATGTTCTAATTTGTAATTAAATAGCTTTGTTAGTTTTTGAGATATTGCACTTTTTTGTATTCAAAAAGTGGTCACATAAAAAAAGTCCCTTGCGACAAAGTTTTTGTTCGACCAAGCTGATTTTTTAAAAAAATGTTGTTATGATGTATAGAAACAATAATTGCTTTGGGTTTTTGTGTTAGATGAATACTGTTCTTTCCAGAAAAGTTTAAACTTTCATGTTATATATTTTTAAAATTTCAGCATTAATAGTTTAAAGTTATCTATCAAAATTCATACTAAAACTCAGAGAAGTTCAAAACCAGAAACAAGTTTACATTAGTGTACCTTTTGCAACTACTTTACCAAGTTTCAACAACATCTGAAAAGAATTGCATCGCAAGGAGCATTTTGTACACAGAAAAACATTAGAAAAGAGCAATGCGAGAAAAAGGCAAGTTAATATTTACTCACTCAAAACTGCCCTGCCCCATATGTTTCCCCTTCACATCTCCTCGTTCTTTCTTCCTTAGATATCTTCTGCCATTTTACATGCCTCCTAGTCATTTTCTCCCGATCCCAGCCCCTCTTTTGTGCCTGAGTAACACGTCTAACATCTTGTAGTTTGCATAGAGAACTTGAGTTTATAGGGATGGTCGAATTTCTGATGGAATGAAGGGTTTCCAGAGTTTTGTAGTGCCCCATATTGAATTCTGAGACAGCCCTGAGGATACCAAGTTCCAGTTTTGTCTTGGAAACAAATATCTCCTTAGGGCATTTACTCCACACTACATTATGGAGGGACTCGTTAGCATTCTGAGTCTTCCCCGCTGTAAAACGCTGCAATATCTGATCTGATGCTAGTCTCAGATACACAGGTGCTATCTTCTCAACAACAGAAGGATTCAGCTTGCAACTCATTCTACTGTGGCTATCATTTGGTTTTCCTTCTGCCTGTTGTCGGTTATAGAAGCACCAGGAGTTGATACCCTTAGAACAAGTCAAATGCTGAGGCTTGCGGTCAGTTGACATACAGTGTCTAAGAGTTGCAAAAACTGCCCTCTTCATTTTTCCTACATCTGGAATATTATTGACAATGGCATGCCTATAATAATGGGTCAATTTAGTTATAGTGCTGTCTTTCAAGTTGCCCTCTTTACGCCCACCCAGTGTCACACCCTTCGCCCTCCATTCCTTTACAGTGTTACGAAGAGCAGTACCAAGTCGCTTAGAAATATGGTTTATGCATTCTTCTTTCTGAATCCTTTGTTCTGGACCGTACACCTCAATCTCATTCAAGTGGGCGTAGGTCTTGGCATCCCCATCTGACAACACCGATGTGTATCGAAAACCATTGTCAATGGATCTCTTCCACAGGATCTCTCCAATGTCTTTTTCCATTGCATTGGAGGACCCATCATAATTTTTCTGGCATTCATCTGAGCTCTTATGACCCTCCCACCAAATATTATATTCTGCACTATTTTTTCCCAGGTCCCTTTCTGCAATAACACACTGATGGCAATACTTTGACAGAACATGGTAGTCTAACACAACTCCAGTCAGAATGTCAATTACGAATCCTGCACCATAATTCGATGTATGGCCACGTTCCTGCCATGTTGCATCATATGAAACACCTATGTCAATGGTCTGTTCATCACTAGCCCCATGAGCATTGTGTACTACTTGTGCAGCCATAGAAAGTACTTCTCTTCTCATTAATTTTCCCTCATCTATGAGAATTCTAAGGTGTTTTGCAAAAGGCCTTCGACCTAAAGTGTTCATACCCATACCTATAGAAAATGTCTCCAGCCCACGCTGGCCTTTACCAAAACTACTAAATGTTTCAACCATAGCATTGTTCACATGGAAACCAGGTCTTTGAGAATTATCATCTTTAATTCTTGGTGAAGTGTAGGTGTTAGCAGAAACATAACCACATGTTCTGCATTTAATTATAATTTTAGAGGAGAACCCATGAGTTTCCCTAAATTCAATAAAAATAGATTTGTTCTTACACTCACCACACAGTAGCTCCTTCACTAGTTCTTGCCAAACATCCTTATGCACCAAGGTATAGATCACAGACCCAACACTTTGTTCTGCACTGGCAGAAACAGAAAATAAATTTATTTTCCTCTCAGATGCAGACATATCTGCATCTAGTGAGCTACTAGAAACGTTATTCACTTCTTCATTAGGCCTAACTGAACTGACTTCTTGTCCTGGTTTCTGACTCTTTCTTTTAGCTATAGCTAATTTGGCAGCCTTACTTTTCTTTGAGGGACGTTTTTTCACTGGTCTATAGCTACACCTAGGACTCTTTTGAATTTCCAAGGTTTCTCACTAATAATAATAATCACTATTGCTATAGGCCTAACCTAAAAACTATAATCACTACTTATCTATACACTAAAACGACGCACTAAGACCTCTACACTATAAATTACACAACTACAAAGGAAATAAGACGAAACACATCACTGAATAATCACTAGTTTGGATATGTAATTCGCTGTACTGAAACCACACGTTACTTTTGCATTACAATAACATAAACAAACAGGGAAGCCATGCTTGTACTACTACAGTCAACACAAATACGAAATTCAGAATGTAAATAATACAAACATATATATATATAATATTAACTATCATAGTATAGTTGTGTGAAAAAAATGGAATGCAATTTAGAAGAGAGAAATCGTTCTCTAAATTAGTTAAAATTGAACTATTAAATGACATAACGTAGTTATATAGACTACGTAGTAAACAAACGACTGTCAGCTTGCACAGGTGTGCCTCTACGACACATACGCCGCGGAATACTTGAATAATCGACAAAAAACATACAGAAAACTATCATTATGCTATTACAGGAAAAGTGGGCGTGGTAGTGGGCTATTAAATGCCATGCGCGCTCACATTAAATGGCCTCTACAAGCTTTAAAATAGCCGGAATTACTAAACTGAGATGATTTTCTGAAAGAGGAAGAATTAGGGTATTTTTTTTATAAATAAAACAAAAAAACGAGTTTTTGCTTGAAAATCCGAAAAATTCAGTCATACCTCCCCTTAAGGTTTATTACGGAGCGATATTCCCCTTCCACTTACTGTTTTGATAAACTGTATAAATACGACGATCTGTGAACAGACGATGACTTGATTTTGTGAATCTGAAGACGTTTGTAGGGTGAAAATCTGTCCGAGTGCGATACACTCTGGTACTTAAACTTTTGCGAAGTGCGATGCTAACACTTAGAATTTGTAGAGTAATTGTGTTGTGTGCGGAGCAACATGTTATGCCAATTTCAGTAAATATTAGGTGGATACAATTCCACAGTTTTAGGGGAAGTTTCTTCGGTACTGCACAGGACTAAATAAGCGAATTGAGTAACTTATTATGCAGTCTAGCTAGTTGGAGATATTAATAATAAAAATAACTTTTCCTACAGCAAGATGTTCGCCCACGTGATGGAAGATTTGAAGAATATTGGTTCATCTGCCACGATGAATTATACCATGGGCTAGATCATCAGGAGGGACGGTGACGTGGTGCCGTCGTGGTACCGGGCAAGCTGAAAGTGATGAGTACAAAATTAATTTATTAATTTGACGGGACGGGGTCACGCGCAATGTTGGGAAATTTGTTTGTAAATAATTTTGCTTTGTGTGTTTTAATGTAGATTCTCTTGTTCCTGACATAATTAGTTTCTTAACATCACGTGACAATTTTGTAAATATTGTATTTGTGTGTTTTTCTTGCTTTTGTTTTTTTATTTGCTTGATTAGAGTGCTTGTTCTTTTGTCGCCTTGCGCGCATGAAAACATAGTACCAGTGAGATAATTTATGGCGAAAATGTTAGAATAAGACAATAAATGAATCTTTATTAGATTGTAATATTAGACTTGGGGGGAAAATTGCCCGTTGTTTGGTTATAATTGTTCAGGCAATGTGAGTTTATTTTGTTTTGCTTGGTGCAACTTTTGTTGACACGGAAGGTCGTCTGCCTTACCGTATTCATGTTATTAGCCTTGTTTTGTAATCTATTCTTGGTCTGACGTATGAGTTGGGGTCATTGTTCAAGCTTCGACAAGTGTATGTGTGCTATTGTGTGAATCTTCGATAGTGGGCAGGTAAGGACTGTGGATCCTGTACCGTTGCTACTATATTCTAGCTTGCGTGACCTACGGGGGCGTATTTGCTGACGACTGAATCGTGATATCCCATGGCGTGGATTTTTCAAGAAATTATGATTGTGTTGATTTTTATGTATCGCGTTTGCAGGAGCCAGTGGAGGCTGTCTTCGAAACTCAAGGCCTCAGGCTTGGGTATTTGTTTACACACTAGAGCACAGTAATGAGCGCTTGATTGACCACCGTACTCAGATTGAGAATGTCGATAAGCCGTAGCTGCTCGCTATGCATTCTTTTATTTATGAGCAGACGAACACAAAATAAATATACCCTCCTAAAATCGAATTTGTTAAATGTCTTTCTTGAATGATTATAATATGTTGAATTAATTGGGAGCTATTCATGCCACTTTCTAACCAGTTTCCGACCATGTTTATCGAAGTGTAATATAAGTGTTTTATGCCTGTTGAGGCCTCTTTTATTTTGTTGTTGTTGCTTGGCGTGTCTTTGCTAAGTCTTTACGATGTCACGTCAAGGTTGCAAACGGCTAACCTGTGTTCTTGTATGCCACGTGTTGCATTGTGTTGATTTGTGAGCTTAAGACCGCTTGTTTCGGCTGCTATTCATTATAAAATACAATTCGTGTATTGTTGCTTGTTTGTAAAGGGTTAGACTATGCCAGCTTGTTTATTTTAGTATTAGCCATTGTTTATTCCCATTATTGTCGTGATTTCCAACCCGCAGAACGGGAATTCATGACTTATTAGAGTGGTCGAACGGGAATGAATTCTCGTCAAAGTACTCGTTAATTTTAGTTGTCGGACCGCGCACACAACACATAAAACATTTTTTTCTTTGGATATTTTGGATTTTGTTATTTTGGTTCAGTGTATTTATTTTCTTAAGGTGACATTTTGGTTCACCTTGTTTAACAGCTGTCTAAGCTGAGTGCTTGATTTTATTATTTTATTTTCATGGACTGATGTTTTCATTCAGTCATTTTGTTTGTCGGCTAGCATGGTTTGAGGGTACTATGATGGCAAATATGGGGGTCACTATTCTTGGTCCCGGCTTTGTTTGTTTACATAGTATCGGATACCTGGAGGTCGCATGTGGGCTATTGGATTGCTTGTAGGTCATTTATGGCAGGCAAACAATTCAAAGTCATACATCAGGGTGGTTTAAATTTATTGTTTTTGTCATTGATGATTCAGAATTAAATTCTTATTGTTTTTTAACCTGTCATGTAAGTTATTCATAATATTAAGTTCCCCTATGAATCCTGGAAAATGTAAGAAGCACGTTTCTCCTCATACTATTTCAAGGACCGATCACGACCCCGAATCTAAGTCTTGTGTAGTGCTTCTTTTCTAAGGGTACAATATATTTCACACATTTTTCTTATAATGATTATAACTGAATAATTATTTGATTCTTTGATAAATCAAATTAATTTAATAAAATTGTTTTATAATAAAAATTCTTTCAATTTAAGAATATTTTTCCACGAACTTTTGAATGCGATTGTCTACTACATTTCCGGATCTTTTGACAGCGATGGTTAATAAATATAATAATTGAATTCATTATGATGATTATGATAATAATATCTAATTTATTTAAGTAAAGGTGACATTCATATTTATTAATTGATGGTTGATTATCAACGATAATAATTCCATTTGTATGGCAATTTATGACAGCAATTCGAAGAATTATTGCAGATAATAATTTATTGCTTTCCTGCTAATTAACTGAGTATTGGAAGATTCTGAATTATTGATTCGATTTTTTTTGTGTTATATCAAGCTAGTTCTCTTATGATATTTTTACGCAGCAGCCTATTTGTACATGAATGCATGTAATTAGAATTATGTTGTGGACACTTCTTACGTAAGTGGTCTCATAGTGGCAACATTTGAATGCGAGTCAGGTGGCCTATTCAATAATTATAATAGAAATACTTCACATTTGTAGGCAGTGAAAAAAAGTATTTCGGAGTTGATTTTTGTGATTAGAAGAATTTAAGGAGGTGTCTGTGTACACAATCCTGAGATTATAATGATGATGATAATTGTTGTTTTAAGGGGCCTAACATCTAGGTTATCGGCCCCCTGAGATTATAATTGTGATAAGCATGTTTAATGAATGCGATGAATAATAATAATTAAATATATTAAAGGCTGTAAATAATGGATAATGATATGAGAGCTTAAGGAGATATTAATAATACCGAAGAATCTTATTTATATGATCTTCTCTTCCAAAGGAAAACATTTAAATGAAGGGATCTATAAACAATTAATGAATGAATTTTGCTATATTAATTAATCAATGCATCACCGTCATAATAATATATGGATGATATTATAATAATGTATGGATTATAATTTCTTGGAACTGAATTTTGGAATTTAACAACGATTAGCAGATTGATGTAAAATAATTGTAGATTGGAATAATAATTAATGAACATTAGTTACTATATGAAAGATATTGGACATTACTTGAACAGTATTCCTCAACAATGTCGAATGCTCAATGTAAATAATATTTGCTAATTAATTCTATCTTTGCAATTAAAAATAAATCATGATTTACACTTGTTAGATAATATTCTCGTAATTAAATAATTAACTTTTTCCTTAAAATGTGTGAATTTAAATGTGTGATAAGTTAGATTTTTGAGGGGAATGTGAAGTTATAATTTACAACTTATTTCAATTTATTCCAAGCTGAAAATGTGACAGTGAAGTACAACGATTTTATTTTATTTATCATTCAGCTAAACCAACGAACACTGGAACTTTATTTCATATCACATTACCCCAAGTGAAATAGGAAAGTCGAATTGGCAGTTTAGAACTTTTGGATCTACGATCCCAACATAAGATTGAACCAATTCGATTTTAGGAGGGTATATTTATTTTGTGTTCGTCTGCTCTTAAATAAAAGAGACCATTTTATCTAAGCTATCTTAAATTATTCCTGCGGATTGTACTTCAACCTGATTGAGTGATACTATCCTATTTTATTTAGAGAGATATATATCTGAGACAACCTATCTCACCAATCCCGTTAAACGACCCGAGATGCTAGGTCTCTCGCCTGCCCGTGTTTGTAGTTGACTTTTGTTAGTTTTTCCGGATATATATTTCATGGACTTCTACATTTTTTTGTAACGACCATGTACCATTTCTTGGACATCACGTTTGATTTCCGGGCCGACCTGAGGTCTGGGAAACGGGTACATTACACACTAGGACCTTGAGCAGAAGACAGGAGATAGCATGAAAAAGAAAAACAATATGTACAGAAGAAACATATAGCCTACTTTCTGCTAAATATATGGGTATAGTTATAACTCTTTGTCCTTATCACCTATTTTGTTCCTATTCGAAGTGGAAAATGGCACACAACAGTATTACATACTGGATTCAAGCAGCGGCGTTCAAACCATAGTTTATAATTTACCACAGCATTTTACAATTTCATCAGCAAACACTCCAAGCAACGAAGGAATTCAGTATATTAACACCGACTACTTACAATAATTGAAACTGAAACAAAACTTCGTTGGTCTAAAAGTATCACTGGGAGACACACTCAGCTAACTTTTTAATCGCGCCTATGCTTGGGGGTGAGTGCACTCTATCAGCAAAAAGAGATTTTTTTAAATTACACCGTAGGCCTGTGCATGGGTTCACTAACTGGGAATGTCAAGGCCGGTATAGAGCGCAGCTCGCATCAAGTAAGCCGTGGTTAGCAAACGCATAGTTCAACTGGTTGCTAGTAGATGTCACTCGTGCAGATCCGGTGGAGAACTTAGTTTTAATTAAATATATATTTTCCATTGCAAAATGCACAACATGACGCTCAATTTTATAAGGTATCAGTACTCAAAAACAATAAATATTAAAAAATCAAGCAAAAAATACAACTCTGATAGGTTTCGAGCCCCGGCTGGCCGGGATAAAGATCTAAGCTCTAACCACAGAGACAAACGTCTCCACCCAGGTCAAACGTTATCAATCGATTCACATAAAACATCTTAGCAAATTATGACTTGGACTAAACGATTTCTCCACATTCATTATAACTCATATCACACAAAGTTTATATTATTTCTATCAGTATGCTATATTCCATGCAACATACTCAAGTTAGTGAAATGTAGGTCAGAACGAGAGATCATCTGCCAAGATGGCAGTAACTGAGACGGCTCAGCTTTTTTAAGTCACTTCTGCAGTATATTATTATAATATGAACCTTTAATTTTGAACGGGCCACGTAATTTAGAACAGTTTAAACCATTCTCGGTTCGATAATCGGAAATGGTGGTTCCCAAGTCATGAATTATAAATCATGCATAATTCACACGGCCACCATCCTGAAATGGTACTGCAAGGTAGTTAGGGCGCAAGCCGCGACCTAGACGAAGGTATGTTTTTAACAAATTTGGTAAAGATCCGATGATTAGTTTGGTCATAATTTAATTTTTAGTCTTGACCATTTGAGTGGTTGCCATTAAGTTTTCGTAAAGATGGCGGCAATATAAAGCATGACACTGAGGTGCTCTTTGCTAGTGCCACCCCTGTACCAAATTTCGTTCAATTCGTTTCGTCGTCTTTGAATTGATAGGGGGGTGGGGGCGCGGTGGGGGGATGACGGACAGAAAACACACTCACACACACACAGACACACTGACTTTTTTTGGCCCGTGTAGATCTCATAAGTCTAATTTCATTTTTTGCAAAAATAGATAGTAGGCTTACAAGAGATCTATCCCCTCGGAGAATGAGGTTACCAGGGCCAATAAAGGCGAAGAAGTGAAAGACTCCCTAACCCTCGGATAACCTAACAACGTCGGGGTTGGAAAAGAAGAAGAGTTGACCAAGGGAGTTTAGATGATAGAAAGAAGCCCGGCACAATTAAGTGGAATCAATGCTGCACTCAGCTGGGGTACCGTGGTTGCCAACCCACGTTCCACTAGTTGTGATCCGCTTGGAGGTCAATTTTAAGAAGAAGTCCCACCATCAATAGCGTATGAATAGTTTACGAAATACAGAAAGTTTTACAAAGCAAGTAGGTTGATGGTCCTTCAATATTCTCGTAAGAACTCTATGTCAGTTCTCTTTAGCCAGCATGTTTGTCAAAGCAACCAGGGATGGTCGCTCGAAAACGGCTGACCTTCAAAGGTCAAGTGCTCTGTCCCCAAACGTCTCCAAGCTGATGAATCATGAACAGCTTGGGTTTTACTGTCGGTGATAAATTGGCCACTAGGTTATGTCGGGTATTAGGTCCCATTTAACTAGTACTGTGCCCAACTCTAGGAATGGGTATTCCAAGATTCAGACACCTAGATATCAAGGGAAAGGCTACAGCCGCTTTTGAAAGTTGAGATATTTGAATATCGCGCTACATTACTTCCAGAAGGAAATGGAAAGAATATGCAGCCAAGAGCATGTCAAGTGACGTAGCGAGTAATAGCAGAGGTCGAGACTATTTGTCGATTAAATAGTTAGCCATGGAGTAGAGACTTGAGACTTGGATCAGATTACTGGCACGGCCAAATGAAAGAGAATGCACTTAGTATCAAGTAAATCGGACCAGGGATACCAGAGATATGAGGATTTCTAGATTTCAGCGTGATGCAGCGTGACCCTGACCGTTTTGAATAAAAGCCGGCCGGCCCAAGCAACTTCAGCTCACTTCGAACCAAGCGCTTGCATAGCAAGGTGCTACTACGCTGAGCCAAGGCACATGGTTGCCGGATCTACGCAGAAGTTAATTTCAAAGTTGTGATAGTCACAAAAGTGCTGCGATATATGTGGAACTTAGTAAGTTTCCGGCAAGGGAGAATCACTAAGGTGATTGTTTTTCTACGGACACTGGTGAAATATTTTATTTCTACATGGACATATGCTAGACTTTGTCTAGAAAGTACTTTGTCACAGTCCAGTAATAAGCATTCAATACTTGGATATTTTAGTCCAATTTAGTCAGTTTCATAATTGTAACTTGATAACCACTCCGATCTTTCAGTATATTGAAAGCCAGTCTATCACGGTGTTGTTCATTAGCCAACGAAGGGAAACTATATGTTGCTTCGCGCATGATAGATGGTGATAAGCCATGCCCAGGGAACGATCTTCAGAACAGCCGTTGATTGGTTTAGACTGTCAGTGTTTTCTTGTACTGAAAAGATTACCGTGAGTTATGTTACAACTGACATATTTGAGAATAGATCACTTAGATCTGACCCCATTTAAGCGAAATGCTATGGCTTTAACAGAAGTCAACATTAAAATGGATCAGCAGTTACTTCATACTTCAAGAAATATCTCCACTATGTCGTGTTAGAGAGATTGTGGGTATATAATGGCGGCCGATACAAGGATTATACGTGCTTGTCCGATAGGGCATGTATCTGGATAAATCTGGTACAGACCAGGTTCACTACGCTTCAAGACCAACGAGAAATGTAAGCCACTTTTGACTTTATACTAAGCCTAGCTAATTGGAACAAACTTTATTTTTTCTGCAGATGACCAACACATTTATTTTTCTTCGTATTTAAATCTTGCAATGATTTACGCAAGACATATTAGAGTTATTCTGAGCATTTTCAGCACTCAGAACAGTTTAGGATCGATGACCGAGCATAACGAGCATTCATTTGAATGTTTCATATTTTTGGGTAATCACGGAAAACAACCGATGTAACTGTAAAAGTTAATAATTATTTTTGTTGAGAGATGGATATTTTATCCATGTTCGAAGAATCGAACATGTGGATTCTCACATAATGAAATAATAATTAAACACATTTAAAATAATATAACTAATAATAATAATAATAATAATCCACTAACAATAATAATAATGATTTTCATAATTTTTCTAAATAATTCTTGGATCTTATATTTTCTAATAATCACATTTATTGAGAGAGAGCCTATGAAGTAGTTTAATCATTTCTAGTTTGGAACAGGTGATTTTCCGAAGGAGAGTGGTTAGCGCAAGCCCGCATTCAACCAACATTACAGTTCTGGTTGAACAGTTAATATTTGCAATGAGCAAAGTATATTTTTCAGATAACACGGAGAGGCATGAAACGGGAAGCAAATGATATTTGTATCAATTAGGATATTTTTGTATTTATATAAAATCATGACGTAAATACACACTCGAAAGTGAAATAAAGATTATCATAAGTATGGTAACTTCACGGGTTGAACTGAATGGTAAAATAAAATAAACTTGTAAGTTCATTAATCTTCCAGTGTTGATAACAAGCAGAGGCTTGATTTATTGTATAAATTTTGGGAAGAAAATTTATGTTTGTGGAGTAGTTGAAATGCCATTCCCAGGTGCGCATGTTTAAGTCGCAGGAATGAGGAGGTTTTTATTAGAGCATCAATCAAATAGCAGGTTCGATGACTCAGTGTTAAAGGAGTATTGGAACTACACATTGTGTCGTATGAATGACCCAAAGGTTATTTCTTAAAAACCATCAGTTCTTATTTCAACCTTGTTTACGGATTCCATTTAGACTTTGATTTTGCTAGAACCCGGATTTGTCATGATAGTATTTTATTCTTCTTCAGAGGAAGACTTTTGCCGTTGTTGTTGGAATATTGTGTTCTTACACAAATAATAAAATGGGCCACTGCCAATTAAAAATAATTCTATAACCACGAAGAATTTGAAGGATGTTTTCAATCCTAGTGCCATGAACTAAATGAATTTATTATGAAGCTACAATTCTTATTTCCGCATTCTGTCGAAGAATTGCAAGTTGTGAAAGTTACTAAAATGGCCACAAATATAAATATTTTTCTTAATGATGATTCCAAGTGGAGAATCGAATAGTTGAATGGTCCAACAATTTATTGATCAAGTTAATGATTCAGAAATCATATATTTTGTTAGGAACTTGAAGTTCATAATCGAGTCACTTCTCGAAATGTTTAATGTCAGAAGAACAATTAATTTTGTTGTGCTTCGCACAAGTTCTTCGATGCTATGCTCAATGGTCAAATACTTTTCAGATGTTATTAATATGTGTACATAATTTGTGTTGATTCAAAGATAATAATATTTTTGACAATATTTTTTTGAAACTGGAAAAATAAGTGAAAGTTAAAAATTCTAAGAACAATTATTCTACGAGTGTTAATATTATGTAAAAATTCAATCAGTGAACTACGGTATTTCCAGTAAAGACAATTAAATTTGAACTGGATTTAATCATAAATAATGGATTTAGTTTTGGAACACAGTCTACAGGACTAATAATCAGACTTGTGTTTCCAAAGATAATTGTCCAATGTGTTGGAAAATTTCTGTACATTGTGTAAATAGTAATGTGGGTCGCCACACGTGAATGATGCCGCTTTGAGCATTATTATTTTGCAGTCAATTTTAAATTCAGAATAAAATGAGATAATTTTACATGATGTGTTATGCCCAGTTGAATCTCCTTCTATCCTTATTGTTGCATTGAGCCAAAAATCAGTAAAGCATTTTTTTCATTTGATGTCGTTTTTGCGATTAGCTTTAACCCATCTGGCGCCCCGGGATATTTTGACTCTCGTGCTGACTGATTCTTGGTAAAATGCATATGTGGTCGTGCGGACTCCGGTCTAAACGGGCACATAAAATAAAATAGAGAGAGAAATGGCGCCCAACTTGGGGCCCGAGTTAGACACGGTCAATCGCATGCCGATTTAAATTGTGATATTTTTTTTTCCATAAATATTTTGGGAGTTGAGAGATGTCTGGTTTGGATGAATAAATTAGTAGGAAACCCAATTAGTGGGGAAAATTAAAAACTTAGCTGGATTAATAATTAGAATGGGTTTGATTATTTTTGATAATGGCTTAACCATTAGGGCGTCAAGTAAATTCAGTAGTAAACGTTCGATGACTGGACATACGCATTATTAGAATCCAGGTGGAGGATATTTGAGAACTTGCATATTTTTCTTGTGATATTGTGGTAAATGTAATTCGTAAAAGTAGTGCATTTTGTTTTTCCATCACCTCGACATTAGGACTAATCTCATTTTATTAGAGTGTTCCAATTAGCTATTCATATTTCTTGTTCTAGTTATAAGCTTGTGTCTGCCAATATTGTATACCCCTAAGTTTTGAATTAATAATTGAAAATTATGGAAGAGATGATGAGGATGATGAGGAGTTTGGAAGAGAGTTCCAAAAGAGGCTGGACTGCGTGCAGCAGCCATTATGAAAGAAAATGCAGAGGCTTTGGGAAAGAAACTTAAAGAAAATTCTGATAAACTTAAAGAAAGTTTAAATGAGAAACTTAAAGAAAATTCTGATTCTTTAGAAAATAAACTTAAAGAAAATTCTGATTCTTTAGAAAATAAACTTAAAGAAAATTCTGATTCTTTAGAAAATAAACTTAAAGAAAATTCTGATTCTTTAAAAGGTAACTTGAAAGAAAATTTAAATAGTAAATTTAATTCAATGGAAAATAAATTTAAAGAGAATTCCGAAATTTTGAAAATGACACTTGAGGGTAAAATGAATAAATTATGCGAAAAAACACATGAGCTCGAAACTTCATTAGCCACTAACGCAAGTTTAATGGACGATAAATTTCGCGATGCCGATCTAAGATCTCAAAGCTTAGCTGATAGGATAGAACATGGTCTTAGGAAAGTTGGTGAAGACATGATCAACCTAGAAGTCAGAGTGAAGAAAGAGAGTAATGAGATGGCAATTCTAGTTGTTCAACGTTTGACAGAACAATTCAAAGAACTCGTAATGGGAGAAATAAGTGAAGGTGTGATTTATGAATTGCAAACTGAAATTAAAACCACAGTTATCAATGAAATTAAGGACACACTCAAGCTGGAGAACCAAGAGGGAGTCAAGGAAATTAGGGAATCTTTGTCATCCCATATTCAAGTAATTTCCAAAGATATCCAAGCAACTCAGAAGGACATATCAGATATGACAGAGTCGTTGAAAAGTCACGAGGCTGTTATGAACCAGATATCCACTGATGTCAAGGAGAACTGTAAGGAAACCGAAGCAATTAAAAAAATGGCAGAAGAAAACCATAAGGAAATTGAGGCTATGAAAACCCAAATCAAGGACGAGAAACAGTCTGACCATCTGTTGAAAATGCCAAGTAGAAGGGGAGAAGAACAGATACAGATAAACCTAGGAGCAGCTAGGGAAACTGACAGTCAAAGACAGGAGGAGGTCAGGACAAAAAATTTTAATCTAACCCCATAAATGTATTCAAGAATGTAGAGGATAAGCCTTCTAAATTTTCAGGGCGAGATTCTGTGACACCTGTAGAATTTTTGAGAGAAGCAGGTGATAACCTGAAAGATTCCAAAATCCCTAAAGAAAGACAGATCCGAGTGATAGGGAAATTTTTGGAAGGTCCTGCACTTCTTTGGTTTAGAGTTTTTAGGTCCACTCTCATCAATTTTGAGGAGTTTTCTCGTGGGTTATTAAAGAAGTTTTGGTCCCCGGAAACACAACAGCAAGTCAGAGCAGAATTATATTCAAAGAGATTCTCGACGTCACAGCCTACTCGATACTCTACGTACTTTTCTGGACAGCTTTCTAAACTACAACATTTAGATCCGCCGATTCCAGATAATGAATTAATTACAGCATTAATACGTCAGTTTCCAGCAGACGTCCAAAGGACTTTGATCGCTGCTGACATCTATAATATGGAGGAATTTGACGAGGTATTGCAGAAACATGACCATACGAACGCTCAATTCTTCCATCAGAAGGGAGGAAAGAATAACAACGCTGTGTACGCTGTTATGGCCGACAGTTATTCCCAAACACCTCGAGAGATTCGAGAGGGGCGAGAAGAGAAAACGCCGAGGGAAGAGCCCAATAAAAGAGGATGGAATCAGTACAATAACCGATACAGTTACAAACCTTATGCAAGACCGGATGGTGGAAATCGATATAATACTCGATGGAGAAGGCCTAGCGATAATCAAGGAAGGTACCAGGAAAGAAGGTACTATGGTAGAAACAACTACAATAACAGAGGGAATGTGAATACTCGTCAGTCCAATGAAAAGTTCAATAAGGAGACGAGAAAGAACTTGGAAGAAAGACACCAAGAAAACTTGCAGTTCTTGGAACAGAGGCCCAATGAACCAGGTCCATCGGGAACACAACAATCCCGGGGGAATGGAAACGAAAAAAAACTACGAATTCACAGTAGAAGATAGAATTTTAAACACTTTCACTTCCAGAATTATTAAATGGCAAGCAGAGGATGATGACTTAATTCAACATAATGACGAACGGAAAGAAATGGGTACAAGAATTAGAATGCCAATCATATCATGCGAAGTATTCGGTATGCCTGTCGATACTTTAATTGATACTGGGGCTATGCTTTGTCTTGTGAGCGAGAAGCTTTATATTCTGTGGAAGCTCAAAGAGAATTTAGAGGAGATTCCAGTATCAGGAATTAAAATCCAAGGAATAATACCCAACAAAATATCTCTGTGTAAAACACAATTATACTTATGTATTACTATTGGAGGACATGATTTCCGACATGTGTTTGTAGTAATGAAGGACATGGCTTTTGACATGATATTGGGAGCGGATTTCATTCAGAAATATCAAGCAGTGAAAGATATGAAGACAGAGACGATCAGATTCAAGAATACCGAAGAGATTAACTTCGAGGGAAAAGAAGAGGAAGACATCGAGGGAGATGCTCAATGGTCTCTGATTTTTCATGAAGCTGAAGGAAGAGAAGTCTACACTAAGGAGGAGTCCCCAGAGCTAGGGAAAATTTTGGAAGAGTATCACGATATTTTTGATATTAAACCTGGTGAAATTAAAGATTTTGAATATCGTATTCGTGTAAATGATGATGCACCTTTCCATGCTAAATTGTATCCGGTAGCGGAAAAGCATCGAGAGAGGGTAAAAGTGCTTATCAAAGAGATGGAAAGCAACAATGTGATTGAAAAGTACACTACATCTTATGTCAATCCATTAGCAGTAGTGTCTTAAGCAAGATGGAAGTCTGAGACTATGTTTAGACGCGCGAAATTTGAATTCAAGATTGCTGCCAGAGTATGACAGACCACCAATCATTAGGGAACTGTTAAGGAAATTCCAAGGCAAGGTCTGGTTCTCTAACATTGATCTCACTTCGCCCTACCATCACATTAGGCTTAGTGAAGATTCCAAAAAGTTTACAGGATTTATGTTTGACCAGCAGACATATGTATTCCGCCGTCTACCATTTGGAGTCAAAACATCTGGATCTGTTTTGATCAGACAATTGGAACAAAACTTGAGTCCTGAAGTAAAAGAGATAGCAATTCGTTACATAGATGATATCCTAATTGCATCTGAGACTAAGGAGGAACATTTATTACATCTTCAGATGTTATTCGCAGATTTGAGAAAAGCGAACTTTAAAGTAAACCTTCGAAAATGTCAGTTCTTTCGGAAGGAAATAAAATTTTTGGGTCACATTTTGGATGGTGAAGGATACCGTCCCAATGAGACGAAGATACTGGTGATTGCAAATTTCCCTAGACCTACTAGAGTGAAGAATGTCCGCAGTTTTCTCGGAACATGCCAATTCTTTGCAGGGCATTGTCCAAGCTTCACCAAGACGGTCGCACCATTGCAGGAATTATTAAAGAAAGGAAACAAATGGAAATGGAATGAAGATTGTGAACAATCATTTCAAGATGTCAAGAGGTTATTGGTAAACAGTGTGAAATTAGAGTATCCTGACTTTACCAAGAATTTCATCATAGAATCCGATGCATCCACCGTAGGGATTGGAGCTATTCTTCTTCAAGAAGATGAAGATCACAAGAGACGTTACCTGGCGTTCATAAGCAGGAAACTTCGTCCATTAGAAAGGAATTATTACACCACAGAATTAGAAGCACTTGCTGTAATCTTCGCGTTGGAGTCGTGGAAGAAAATGTTAATTGGACATTCAGTCATAGTGAGGACTGATCACCACGCATTGGAGTTTATCTTGAGAACAAACTTTGCCAGTGATAGGATAACTAGATGGTCGCTTTTTATTCAACAATTCAACCTTGTTATTGAACACACTCCTGAAAAATTGAATGTTGGAGCCGATTTATTGAGTAGAGCAGTGGAGTCTACATCTAAGGTTTTCCAAGTTAACCTGACGCAAGAGGATGAGGATACCTTGAGAAGGTTAAGATTGTTGCATTTATCCCAGAGGAGAGACCGACGTCTTAGAAACATTTTTCGTTTTCTACAGGGAGACATGGATCCAAATGATGATGATTTTGTGGAAACTGAAAGAATTTCAAGAGATTTTATGATGTTAAATGGTTTAATCTACAAGTTTGCAGATCCCGACCATACGAAGCTGGGAGTAGTGATACCTCCACGAATGCAAAAACCCATTATCTGGATGGCACATCGAATCGCAGGTCATGCTGGAGTAGATAAGACGGTCAACATGATACAAGACAAATTTTCGTGGGAGCGAATGCGACAAACTGTCAGGAACACTATTCGAGAATGCGACTTATGCCAAAGGAGTAAACATAATTCTAGATTATTGAGAGAATTACCAAGGCCTATTATTCCTTCTAAGCCTTGTGAAATCTTCGCGACTGATCTTTATGGTCCTCTCCCAAAGTCTAAAAGAGGTAACCGATATATTCTGGTGACCATGGATGTTTTCAGCAAATACACTATGTTACACCCAATTCAGAAGGCAAACGCAAAGTATTGTGCGAAGAGAATTAGAGACAATGTAATTCCGGAAGCAGGCAAACCGGAATTCCTTTTATCAGATCGTGGACCCCAATTTACATCTTTAGAATTTAGAACCGTCATGAATAATCTTGGGATTAGACAATTGTTTTGTTCTATCAGACATCCTGAAAGCAATCCAGCAGAACGCGTGATGGCTGAAATAGCAAAATTTTGCCGCCTCTATTGTCCAAATGAGCATTGGAAATGGATGGATGTTCTCTCATTAGCATCCGAATCCATCAACTCTACAATTCATGAGAGTACTGGACAGATTCCCATGTTGCTTCATCATGGAATTAAACCAACAAGATTATGGGATCGAATCATCTCTAATCCACCTGAGATTGAACCAAGTCGTCAGATGAGGGAAACTCTAGCTTTAGACAAGTTGAGGAGCCAAGCTGAGAAAAGAGAGCGCAGAGTGAGAGGAAAGCGTTCTCGCAGACCCTTGCGCGTAGGAACTCTTGTTTTAGTGAAAAGACCTACACCCTCTGACGTGCAAAATCAAGTGTACTCGAAGTTTGCAAGCCTCTACGCTGGACCATGTCGTATTGTGGAAGTAAACAACAATGGAAGCTATGAGATCACCAATACACGAACTGGTAACATCGTGGGAACTTATAATGCATCGAATTTGAAGATTTACTATTCAAGAACCAGATGATTTAATGTGTAGATAGGAAAAATAAAAAATTTTCAATTTTTATTTTTTGCTAGGTGTGGGGTGGATGTGCCCAACTCTAGGAATGGGTATTCCAAGATTCAGACACCTAGATATCAAGGGAAAGGCTACAGCCGCTTTTGAAAGTTGAGATATTTGAATATCGCGCTACATTACTTCCAGAAGGAAATGGAAAGAATATGCAGCCAAGAGCATGTCAAGTGACGTAGCGAGTAATAGCAGAGGTCGAGACAATTTGTCGATTAAATAGTTAGCCATGGAGTAGAGACTTGAGACTTGGATCAGATTACTGGCACGGCCAAATGAAAGAGAATGCACTTAGTATCAAGTAAATCGGACCAGGGATACCAGAGATATGAGGATTTCTAGATTTCAGCGTGATGCAGCGTGACCCTGATCGTTTTGAATAAAAGCCGGCCGGCCCAAGCAACTTCAGCTCACTTCGAACCAAGCGCTTGCATAGCAAGGTGCTACTACGCTGAGCCAAGGCACATGGTTGCCGGATCTACGCAGAAGTTATTTTCAAAGTTGTGATAGTCACAAAAGTGCTGCGATATATGTGGAACTTAGTAAGTTTCCGGCAAGGGAGAATCACTAAGGTGATTGTTTTTCTACGGACACTGGTGAAATATTTTATTTCTACATGGACATATGCTAGACTTTGTCTAGAAAGTACTTTGTCACAGTCCAGTAATAAGCATTCAATACTTGGATATTTTAGTCCAATTTAGTCAGTTTCATAATTGTAACTTGATAACCACTCCGATCTTTCAGTATATTGAAAGCCAGTCTATCACGGTGTTGTTCATTAGCCAACGAAGGGAAACTATATGTTGCTTCGCGCATGATAGATGGTGATAAGCCATGCCCAGGGAACGATCTTCAGAACAGCCGTTGATTGATTTAGACTGTCAGTGTTTTCTTGTACTGAAAAGATTACCGTGAGTTATGTTACAACTGACATATTTGAGAATAGATCACTTAGATCTGACCCCATTTAAGCGAAATGCTATGGCTTTAACAGAAGTCAACATTAAAATGGATCAGCAGTTACTTCATACTTCAAGAAATATCTCCACTATGTCGTGTTAGAGAGATTGTGGGTATATAATGGCGGCCGATACAAGGATTATACGTGCTTGTCCGATAGGGCATGTATCTGGATAAATCTGGTACAGACCAGGTTCACTACGCTTCAAGACCAACGAGAAATGTAAGCCACTTTTGACTTTATACTATGCCTAGCTAATTGGAACAAACTTTATTTTTTCTGCAGATGACCAACACATTTATTTTTCTTCGTATTTAAATCTTGCAATGATTTACGCAAGACATATTAGAGTTATTCTGAGCATTTTCGGCACTCAGAACAGTTTAGGATCGATGACCGAGCATAACGAGCATTTATTTGAATGTTTCATATTTTTGGGTAATCACGGAAAACAACCGATGTAACTGTAAAAGTTAATAATTATTTTTGTTGAGAGATGGATATTTTATCCATGTTCGAAGAATCGAACATGTGGATTCTCACATAATGAAATAATAATTAAACACATTTAAAATAATATAACTAATAATAATAATAATAATAATCCACTAACAATAATAATAATGATTTTCATAATTTTTCTAAATAATTCTTGGATCTTATATTTTCTAATAATCACATTTATTGAGAGAGAGCCTATGAAGTAGTTTAATCATTTCTAGTTTGGAACAGGTGATTTTCCGAAGGAGAGTGGTTAGCGCAAGCCCGCATTCAACCAACATTACAGTTCTGGTTGAACAGTTAATATTTGCAATGAGCAAAGTATATTTTTCAGATAACACGGAGAGGCATGAAACGGGAAGCAAATGATATTTGTATCAATTAGGATATTTTTGTATTTATATAAAATCATGACGTAAATACACACTCGAAAGTGAAATAAAGATTATCATAAGTATGGTAACTTCACGGGTTGAACTGAATGGTAAAATAAAATAAACTTGTAAGTTTATTAATCTTCCAGTGTTGATAACAAGCAGAGGCTTGATTTATTGTATAAATTTTGGGAAGAAAATTTATGTGTGTGGAGTAGTTGAAATGCCATTCCCAGGTGCGCATGTTTAAGTCGCAGGAATGAGGAGGTTTTTATTAGAGCATCAATCAAATAGCAGGTTCGATGACTCAGTGTTAAAGGAGTATTGGAACTACACATTGTGTCGTATGAATGACCCAAAGGTTATTTCTTAAAAACCATCAGTTCTTATTTCAACCTTGTTTACGGATTCCATTTAGACTTTGATTTTGCTAGAACCCGGATTTGTCATGATAGTATTTTATTCTTCTTCAGAGGAAGACTTTTGCCGTTGTTGTTGGAATATTGTGTTCTTACACAAATAATAAAATGGGCCACTGCCAATTAAAAATAATTCTATAACCACGAAGAATTTGAAGGATGTTTTCAATCCTAGTGCCATGAACTAAATGAATTTATTATGAAGCTACAATTCTTATTTCCGCATTCTGTCGAAGAATTGCAAGTTGTGAAAGTTACTAAAATGGCCACAAATATAAATATTTTTCTTAATGATGATTCCAAGTGGAGAATCGAATAGTTGAATGGTCCAACAATTTATTGATCAAGTTAATGATTCAGAAATCATATATTTTGTTAGGAACTTGAAGTTCATAATCGAGTCACTTCTCGAAATGTTTAATGTCAGAAGAACAATTAATTTTGTTGTGCTTCGCACAAGTTCTTCGATGCTATGCTCAATGGTCAAATACTTTTCAGATGTTATTAATATGTGTACATAATTTGTGTTGATTCAAAGATAATAATATTTTTGACAATATTTTTTTGAAACTGGAAAAATAAGTGAAAGTTAAAAATTCTAAGAACAATTATTCTACGAGTGTTAATATTATGTAAAAATTCAATCAGTGAACTACGGTATTTCCAGTAAAGACAATTAAATTTGAACTGGATTTAATCATAAATAATGGATTTAGTTTTGGAACACAGTCTACAGGACTAATAATCAGACTTGTGTTTCCAAAGATAATTGTCCAATGTGTTGGAAAATTTCTGTACATTGTGTAAATAGTAATGTGGGTCGCCACACGTGAATGATGCCGCTTTGAGCATTATTATTTTGCAGTCAATTTTAAATTCAGAATAAAATGAGATAATTTTACATGATGTGTTATGCCCAGTTGAATCTCCTTCTATCCTTATTGTTGCATTGAGCCAAAAATCAGTAAAGCATTTTTTTCATTTGATGTCGTTTTTGCGATTAGCTTTAACCCATCTGGCGCCCCGGGATATTTTGACTCTCGTGCTGACTGATTCTTGGTAAAATGCATATGTGGTCGTGCGGACTCCGGTCTAAACGGGCACAGTACGGCTTTAGGGACCCCGCACCAAGGTGCCAGAATTTCACTCAAAACAATCTTCACGTGCCCTTGTATGTACTGACACGGATATCTTTCGATTCAGCACCCTCAAATATCTACTGAATGTGCTAGGATTCTATCCCGTAAACTTGAACACTGCAGGTAAGAATCGTACCAGCTATACCACGCAACCAGCCATTTACATACAATTTTTGGGGATGTTGCTGGAGAATTTTTAGTGAAACTACTGAATTGCCATTCGAAGCAAAAACATACTGTATCAACGACATAGCCTATAATAGCCTATATGGGCTGGATGAAACCAAACTCTTCCATTAAAACAGACTTGAATTGTTAATTCCCAACTCTAATGTATGATTACCCATGTAAGAATAGTCATACTTTGAATTTTCAGTGGGAAAATTAGAGAGAGAGAGATAATTTATTGAAGTATTAGAAGAGTCGGTTAAAAGAAATTGTGCCCTATTTCATTAGGCTGGAAAACAAGTACCGTATTTAAAAGCACTAACGTTGAAGATACTGTTTTACATGAGACATTTGTCACAAAATAACATGCATT
Source organism: Meconema thalassinum (assembly GCA_946902985.2). NCBI lineage: Eukaryota > Metazoa > Arthropoda > Insecta > Orthoptera > Tettigoniidae > Meconema > Meconema thalassinum. Next base: position 379,497,750 of record OX336389.2, on the reverse strand, counting down.
TATGTAATGTAATTGGGCACTATTCGTGTTGACCGACTCATAAGCTTTCCATAGGAGAGAATTTAGGGTTAAATGGTTGAAGATTCTTATTTTGGAAATAGTTCCTTCACATTTCCTCGGTGTGTTGAGAGTATAGGCCTATATTCTGGATATGTCCTCACTCCTCTTTAGCCTAATTTTGAACTATGTTAGAAATGAAAGTCGACTTATGAGATCTACACGAGCCAAATGTTCAAGCGTGTGTATCTGTATCACCTCCCCCTATCAACTGCCAGATTATGAAACTGAATTGTATCAAGTTTAGTACAGAGATCGTACTAGTATAGGGCACCTCAGTGCCATTCGTATTTATTATAGAAAGCTTTTCAGTCGGTCAACACAAATTGTGGCCAATTACATTAGGCGGGAAAGCCAGTGTATTTAAACGTCCGTACCTGAAAGAAATATTACATGAGATATTTACCACAGAATAACACTCTTTTATGCCCATACAAGTGATTGAATGACATGTTCGATGGTCACGCGATCATCATCAGATCCTGCTCACTTAGGATTAGATAAGATACGATGATTATGTATTACACTTTTGTACGCATATATATGCAACCTTTAGATTACAAAAAAAAATGTAAAAACTTGTGCGACGTGTTATTCTTATTTACAGTGTTGTTAAACAGTTGGTCTGAAAATCTCGTATAGTTGTTGCGTTATTTTTATTGTAGTTTGAGTATGCTTGCCAGAGATCTATCGACTAGCTTGGTAGGTATTGCCCAGTGTCCGATGTTTCACGATGCATTAACGGAATGTAACCCTCGGCGTATACCAGAGATGTTCAACACAGCCGTTCGGCTGTGCGGGGACATGCGTAGTCAGGCATATACTATTGCAGGGTACATGGCGCAACCTCCTGTCGTTAAGACCAAGACCGGACAGGCTTTCGAACACGCACACATTAAATTTTGAGTGCCAGACCTCACACATATGTACGGAAGGAAATGCGATATTACCTTATGAGAGTAATATCGTACAAAATTGTGTCCTATAGAGCTGGCGATCAATTCCTCAAAAGGGGACCTGAGCAGATACACCCTTTTAGTCACCTTTTACGACTGGCAGGTATTAACTTGGGTGCGATCCCTCCCACCCACGGGAGGTCCAACTAACAAGTCAAGTCGGAAGCCTTAAAGAATAGCCAAGGTCGCCCCTTTTAGTCACCTCGTATGACAGGTAGAGCATACTCCAAACCCACAGGGGTTCATCCATTGTTTAACACTGACTTACACAAATGCACAGTGAATAAAAGGGAAATCATTTAAATTGATCTGACCTGTTACCTTTCTGACTCCTTTGCTAGTGTAAACACTATTAGTTTTGTCGTGATCTAAAGGGCGTGATGGTCTTCCATAATATGGTTGCAATGATTATAACATGCTATGAATGTTACGATCTAAACATTCGCTGGAGATCAAACAGTCGCTCTCACACGCCAGTGACATGGTAGTGGGTAATCATAATGCACAATTAAAATTCCCTAGTATCAATCAAATATCCTGACCGCACGACGACCAATGTTGCGGCGTAATAGAGCAATTAGTACCGGTAATTATAAGTGGAATGTACGAGTATAATATTTGGCACGATGTTGTTTCATACACTTACGATATCTGACTGGGGAATAGGATATATAATATTTATTTCCACTGTAAATTAAACACACATATCTGTGAATGAGATACTTCCAATGATACAATTACTTTGGATGTAGCAATGAATGCTTATCTATATATTTTAAACACTAAGGCGATGTTTTTTTTACATCGAGAATGAGATAACGTCTTAACCGATTGACTTCGTAATGCATTCGAACGAGAGCTCTTGGCATGTAGATTTGCAGAGTGTCTTTAAAATAAACAAATATGTTACAAAATATTTTAAATTAATAAACTAAATTTCAGAAATCTTGCCAATCACGCATGCGCACAATCGCCTTGCCTCATGACAGTCATGGCGGTTACAAGCCCACCGCGTTTTATTTTCATAGTTATGTATAAGAATTATAATGGAAGGGAACATTGTTTATGATGTTTGCATGATATACACTGGAATATAATTATGCCAGACAGAAAATGTTGAAAACCGTAAACTGACATCAAATTTTGAGTGTGCATGATGTTTAACTAACATAATATTGCGTGCCATTACCAGTGGTTCGGTAGCTCAGGTGGCTGCGCCGTAGTCTCTTAATCTATGCATCGCCCAATTTAAGGGGTTCGAATCCTCCCTTCGTGATGTTTTTTATTTCCGTATTTTCCTGTCTTGCAATTGCTATTATATTGTCAAAACATATTTAACTTTTGGCATTCCCGTAAACTAAGGAATGCTACGTTCCCATCTCAATTTAAAACGCTATGGTAAATTCATTGAAACGCTTTATAACTTCCAACATTCGACAGATTACATTTTCAATACCGGTAGGCTATTTATCTTTATTGCTACATAAGTTTTGGCATATTGATGCACATGAGATAACTGTTAAGCCGACTGTGTATCAAGGTTTGTACGAATTCCAACACATTACGAAGAATATATGCAGTGAATCCACCCGCCTGGGCGACTTACTTCCGAGAGTCTTCAAATCGCGCCATGCGCTACGGTACTCATTTGTTTTCCTCAGTTCTTTCTTTGCCTTATAAACATACAAGGCATGTCCAAAATGTTGTTACATGAAATTCCACTAATGAACTGTACCTTTACCAGTTATACGGCAATAATATACAGTAGGCCTACGTTGAAATTCTGATATTACAAATGTGGGCCTATTTTTGATTCCATTGTTTTCCAAATTAACTTCTATATTTCAGTAGCAGATGCAGTTGCTCTCGAATGTTGGAACCGCCATTTGTATTGTGTTTCCGATATTTCTGTTATATAGTCTCTGGTGGTCTGTTATAGTCTTTGGTGGTCAGTCCAGGTCAGTCGTTGTCTGTCGAGAATACATATCGCTGCTTCTACGAATTGTTAAACCTTTCATTTTATATACCATAACTATGGCATACTAGAAAGTGACTACGCAGAATTACTGTGCCCGTTTATCTCGATAATTCATTGCCAGCTTTAAGAGTGGGCTTCCCTGTGTAAATACGACTTTTGACACGCACAGGAAATATAATTATAAAACTGACTCCATTATTAAGGTGACTGGCGAAGTGGTTCTATGCTCCTCTTCATAATTTACTGTGATGGATATCCGAAGAATTGTACCAATAACAGGTGACGGAAATTGCTTATTTAGAGCAGTTTCGTACTGTTTATATTGAAACGAAGAACGTCATAGTGAGTTGCGTTTGCAAACTGTTACAAAAATTGTTGCTGACTGGAATATTTATAAGGATTTTATTATTGGCGATGGGTCTTCCCGCCTTCCCCTCAACAACCAACATCAACCGGTCGTGTGCAAACTACAAATAGACGCAAAACAATGAGAAATCGGAGAAAAGGCGAAACGACTTTTAATATACAATATAAATCTGCCATTTCAGAAACAATGCCAGATATTGTGCCGTACAGCGTTGGGTCCTTGACGAACGAATGTAAACATTGTTCTGCATTGTTCTTCTCTTGCGAAAAAACTACGTTTGGATACTTTGGCCTTTGCTGTTGCAATGGTAAAATTGATCTGCCGGAATATAAAATACTTGACAGGCTTAAACCATTTTTTCAGTGGAAATGATGATACCTCAAGGAACTTCAGAGAGAATATTCGGCAGTACAACAATTCTATGTCCTTCGTTTCCTTTGGTGCCAATATTACCGTACCACCTGAACACGGTCCATATTGTTTTAAAATTTCAGGAATTGTACATCATGCATTTCTTCCATATATTCCTAAAATATAAGCGACAGTTGTTACGGCCAGTTGTATATATTAGACTGCTCAGAAGCTAATCAAATCAGACTAGCAAATCAAGCGAATTCTTGCATCAGGGAGGGTACACTTCATATTCTAAATAATATTTTGCAAGAGCATAACCCTTACATTCAACTGTATAAGGCAATGCATTCAAAAATATGCGAAGAAAATGAACTGGCTTTAAGAAAAAAACGTCAACCGTTAGATTTGGTCATGCGCTTTTACCATGAACCTCAAGAAGATCCTAGACGTTACAATAACCCAGCCTCCTCAGAGATTGCAGCTATTTTTGAAACAACAGACGGTGCTCCAGCTTCACACCGCCACATAGCCGTATTTTCCAATCAGGGAGTTTTAGAGGAAATTGATGTTGATAGTATGCATTGTCATCCATTAACTTACGTTTTAATCTGGCCTTGCGGAGAAACAGAGTGGCATATTTCACTGCCAAAAGGAGGGAAACGTAAGACGAACGTTAGGCAAAATATGACAATGCGTGAATATATTTTGTATAGGCTGTCGATTCGAGGCTGTCCTCCCGCAGGAGGTTTCAACCCTTTACTTAATGCAGGTATACTTACCCAACAATTAATAGTTGACTATTATTGTCGAATAGAAGGAGATAGACTAAAATATATTCGCAATCAACAAACGAAATTGCGTGTCGATACCTACGTTGGTCTTGCTGATGCTTTACACTTTAGAGCTGAAAATGAAAGTTTAAGAGCTGGTCGCATAGTTATTTTGCCTTCAACTTTCATTGGTAGTCCCCGAAATATGTTGCAAAATTATCAGGATGCAATGGCAATTGTGAGAAAATTTGGCAAGCCAGACCTCTTCATAACTTTCACTTGCAACCCATCATGGCCTGAAATTACTACTAGCCTCCAACCTTATGAAAATGCAAACAATAGACCTGATGTCGTTGTGCGCGTTTTTCATGCGAAAGTTAAGGAACTCTTGCGTTTAATAAATCAAAAGCAAATTTTTGGCGAGGTACAAACTTTCTTATACACGGTTGAGTTCCAGAAGCGAGGTTTACCTCATATACACTTACAGGTTTGTCTTCGAGACAGATATAAATTACGAGAAATCTATGATATTGATATGACATTTTCTGCAGAAATACCAGATCCTTCCAATACAACATTGTACAACTTAGTAAAGACGCACATGGTACTTGGACCTTGCGGCCTTCTGAATCCCAATTCAATTTGCATGAAGGATGGAAGATGTAAGAAGGGTTTTCCAAAAGACTTTGTGCCAGAAACTAAAGAGAATGTGAACGGTTATCCACTTTACCGTAGGCGACAGAATGGAAGATCATATACTAAACGAGTACAAGGCACCAATGTTGAAATCGACAACAGCTTCATTGTTCCACACAATCGATATCTATTGATGTACTTTCAGGCCCATATTAACGTCGAAATCTGTGCAAATGTACACAGCATCAAATAGGGGAAATCCGTGTAATTTGGACCGTCGTGTAATTTGGACTGATGTTACTTTTGGTATTTGTAAGTTTGGCAACCCCTTGTCTCAGGCAAGGTCAGCAAGACAGTTGAGTGTCCCTTTCACCCTGGGAGTTCTTCTATTTTCGGACTGAAGGTTGAGGAGTATTGAGGAAAATAAGCTTGTGACCACATTCCTTGTAAGATTATAGGACCAGGAGGTAGGGTGCTGTCAAGTAATTATTTCAGCGAAGAGTGTGTGTTGCGTTTACAAGTACAACTGAAACATCGTGGTAAGTTCTAACATACCTTCATTCATCAATTTTAAATAATGTTCAAATCATTTGAACTTTGATGATATATATGCATGGCGTGTAATTTGGACTGCCCGAGAGTGTGTAATTTGGTCCGTTGAAACAAATCTAATCGCTACGTTTCTTCATAGTGACCATCTCGTGGTGTGGCGGCTAGTATTATTGGCTGTCGCTCTGGAGTTCCAGGTTCGATTCCTGGCTCTGCCAAAAAAAATGTAATTGTTGTGGGAGGGATGGAACGGGGTTTGATTCCCACCTTAGCTATCCTGGAAGTGTTTTTCCGTGGTTTCCCAGTTTTATACAAGGCAAATGCCGGGACGGGTCGTAACTTAGAGCCACGGCTGGCTCCTTCCAAATCCTATCCCCAATTTACAAGTACATCCACTAGTACAGGCAATATAATAACACAGGTTATCACACAAGCTCCACACTCACACAAGTACACGGGGCCACATGACCACAATGTTGCAATGCCCCTGAAATAAGCAACAACAACTTTCTTCATAGTTTTATTTCTGATTCTGAAAGAAGTTGGTTTATAATCTGAAAGGGTTTTGTTGTTGTTATTGCTTATTTTGGTGGCTGTAACATCATGGTCATACAGCCCTGTGCATTTGGGTGTGTGTGTGGAATATGTGTGACAACCTGTGTTATTGTGATGACTGTACAAGTGTGTGTGTATTTGTAAATTGCGAATAGGATTGGTAAGGAGGTGGCCGAGGCCTTAAGTTTGCATCCATCCCAGAATTTTCCTGGAGTAGAAGTGGGGAAACCACAGAAAACCACCTCCAGGATGGCTGAAGTGGGAATCGAACCTTGACCTCCGGGGCGACAGCGAAGAACGCTAGTCACTACATTACGAGGTGGTGTTATGAGGATGATTGGATTCAGTGCGACGGTTGCAAATGGTGGGCTCATGAAAATTGTGCCGAAATTAACGATGAACTGTTTTACTATTGTGCTACATGCCAAAAGTGACAATCAGAATTCGCAATATTGTATTTTATTGTTTAGTATTACCTAATAAATTGCTTAAATAACATACAAGTGTTTATATTTAGCAGTCCAAATTACACATCACCCTGGTCCAAGTTACACGCCATCCGGTCCGAATTACACGATATTACATTTTGTTATAAACATATATTTTACGTTATACGCTGAAATAATATTAACATTTATTTGCACCAAATCATTTGAAACATTGTACTAATTATCGTACATAAAATTTGAGAAAGTTTAATTACGGTCAAATAAGTTATTGACGTTGAAAGTTAAGTGGTCCAAATTACACGGACTTCCCCTACATACATAAATATGTTAATAAGGGGCATGATTGCGCTAACTTAAAAATCACGAAAAACGATGGAATGTTACATCATGACGAAGTTTCTACGTATTTGAATGCTTGATATGTTGGGTCAAGTGAGGCTGCATACAGGATTTTTGGTTACAACATGCACGAACAGTCCCACATTGTTGCCCGGTTACCTGTCATTTACCAGACCAACAAGATGTATATTTTCATGCCGATGATGCTCCCAAAGCATTAATACGGGCCCAGTTAAAAAGTACACAACTCACTACATGGTTTCAGCTGAACCAAAATCCAACAACTAGGAGTGCATATATTTATCCTGAAACATCCGTTCATTATGGATGGATAAATGCAAATTAATTTGGAAAAAAGACTTAGATTCGAAAAGGTAATAGGTCGGATGTACGATGTTTCTCCATCCGAATCAGAAAGATACCATCTGCGCTTACTTTTACTTCATATAGTAGGTGCCACAAGCTTTGAGAATCTCCGAACATACCAAGGTGTTACCTGCTCAACATTATAAGGATATGGCAATTAAGCTTGGTTTGCTTATCGATGATTCAGAATGGCAACGCTGTTTGATGGAAGCATCGGTTTTCCAAATGCCCTTTCAACTGAGACAGTTATTCGCCTACATATGTATATTTCATCAACCTTGCAATGCCAGTCACTTATGGGACATGCACAAAAACTCTCTGTGAAGATTATTTCAAGTCTGAAGACGAAAATACAGCTTATCAACTATCTCTCAGAGATATTAATAAAACTCTGCAATTGCATGGTTTCTCTCTCCCAACATTTAACTTGCCTGTTGGTACTGACACACTCTCAACCGATCAAACTACTAATGAGCCAGTGTTCCCTTTTGATTTGGCTGACCTGATGTCCTTAGCAAACCAGGAACAACTTTCAGTCATTAATGAAATCACTAGCGTTCTTCAAAATAACAACACAACTGTCACGAACGCATTCTTTATTGACGGTGCTGGGGGCACAGGAAAAACATGTATTTACCGACGCTTAATACAAAAGTTCTGCAGTTTAGGGCTTCATGTTATATCAGTAGCATGGACCGGAATAGCCGCTGTTTTGCTACCCAGCGGTCGAACAGTACACAGTACATTCAAAATTCCTCTAAATTTAAATGAGAGTTCAGTGTCTGGATTAAAATTAAATTCCAAAGCAGCTGACGATATTCGATTATCACGGCTCATAATATGGGATGAAGCTCCAATGGCAAATATGCATTCATTAATGTGTGTGAATCGTCTTCTAAAATATATTATGGGTAATGCCATTCCATTTGGTGGGAAAATTACTGTTCTTGGAGGAGACTTTAGGCAGGTTTTGCCTGTTGTACCGCACGCTTCTCGCCAAATAATTATTCAAAACTGTATTAAATACTCTCCTCTCTGGCCCTTCTTCCAAATACGCTGCTTACATAAAAACATGTGGTTTAAACCAGAAGAAATTGAATTTTATGATTTTTTGTTACAAATTGGTAACGGTGACTACCCCTCTGTAGATGGTGAGGAATCAAATGTTATTGAACTAACACCCAGAATTTTAGCGCATGATGACATCGTGACTGAGATTTAAGGCGAAACATTAATTTCTACGAAAGATATAATCAATTTCTCGAAAGTATGCATTCTAACACCAAAAAATGAACACTGTAATTAAATTAATTTGAAAGTCATCGAACTTATACCCGGTAGTTCAAAAACATACACCAGCGTTAACAGATTAATTACTGAAGGTGAAAGCCAGCTACTTCAATTTCCTACAGAATTCTTGAATTCCTTGGAATTAAGTGGTTTGCCTCCACATATACTTACTCCAAAAGTGGGAGCCATAGTTATGCTCCTCAGAAATCTGAACGTTTCCCAAGGGCTCCTGAACAGAAACAGATTATTTGTAAAGAATATGTATGAAAATTGCTTGGATTAGGAAATAATCAGTGGAGATAAAATTGGGCAGAGAGCTCTAATCCCTCGAGTTGATTTAACACCATCCGACAAAACCCATCCATTTTCTTTTAAGAGACGTCATTTTCCAATTCGCTTGGCATTCTGTATCACAATCAATAAAGATGAAGGGGAAACTCTCGAACGTGTCGGTCTATATTTACCTCAGCAAGTTTTCAGTCATGGCCAGTTATGTGTTGCAATGTCAAGAGTGCGATCTTTCGACCCCTTAAAGTTTCAATAGTGACAAAAAGTAGTCGTACAAAGAATGTCGTATACAAGGAAATCCTTCGGTAATTATTTTACCACTGACCATCATGTTTCGACTTCGTAAAGCACTCTGACAAAAGCTCTTGGCCTGTAGTTTTGCAAAGTGTCTTTAAGAGAAAAAAATATGTTACCGACCTGAGTTATTGTGATGGTTGTATTAATGTGTGTATCTGTAACTAAAGTGAGGATTGAGAAGGAGAACGCCGAGGCCTTAAGTAAGGAACCATCCCGGTATTTGCCTGGAGTGGAAATGGGAAACCGAAGAGAAACACATCCAAGATAGTTAAGGTTGGAATCGATCCTACTTCTCCTCAGTTTTACCTCACGAGGCTGAGTGCGTCCCGTTCCAGCCCTCGTGCCAAAATTAAATTTCTTGGCAGAGCAGGGAAATGAATCCGGATCTCTGGGGCAATGGCCAATAATATAGTCTTAATAGTGGGCTTCCCTATGTTAATGCGTTTTTTGACATGCACGGGACATATAATTCTAAAACTGCCTCCATTACGGTGGCTGGCAAAGTGAGTATGTGCTCATCCTGCAATTGGTGAAGTGATTCTATGCTCCCCTGCATAGTTTGCTGTCAAAGAAGACCAAAGGATTGTACCTATAACAGGCGATATAAATTGATTATTTCGAGAAGTTTCGTGCTGTTAATATCAAAATGAAGAACATCGCCCTGAGCTGCATTTGCAAACTATTGCAAACATTGTTGCTGGCAAGGATAATTATAAGGATTTTATTATTGGCGATCAGCCTCATCGCATTCTCCTCAGCAACCAACTTAGTATGAAAGTCTATGGAAGGTGAATACACTATTTATGTTGAACTTCATTGTATAAGCCAATTGTTTATTGATTTTATTTGTTTAGAGTGCATAACAATGAGCCTAACCACACTGTTGTTTTGCAATGGGAGTATTATTTGCCATTTAATATTTAGCGGCTCCATTGATGCAGGGCACTATAGTGTTATGGAATAAGACGTTAATTTTGGGAGAAATACTACTATAAAACACCGTTCGACGAAAAGGAACATTGTCCGGTCGTATGTAAACTACAAATTGACGCAATAAAGTGAGAAATCGGACAAAATACGAAGCCACTTTAAAAATCCAATATAAATGTGCCATTTCAGGAACAATTTCAGATATTATGCCGTACAGTGTAGGGTCCTTGACGAACAAATATAATAATAATAATAACAATAATGTTATTGGTTTTACGTCCCTTTTAACTACTCTGGCTTTTAGAGACGCCACGAACAAATATAAACATTGTTCTGCATTGTATTTCTCTTGCGAGAAGTCAACACTTGGTTACTTTGGCCTTTGATGTTGTAATGGTAAAGTTGATTTGCCGGAATATAAAATACCTGACAGGCTGAAACAATTTTTCACTGGAGATGATATCTCAAGCAATTTTCGAGAGAATATTCGAATGTACAACAATGCTATGTCCTTTGTTTCCTTTGGTGCCAATGTTACCGTGCCACATGAATACGGTCCATATTGCTTAAAAATTTCTGGAATATACCATCATCGCATTTCTTCCTTATATTCCAAAAATATAAGTGACGGTTCTTACTCCTCAGAAGCTAATCAAGTCAGGCATTTAAATCAGGTGTTGCATCAGGGATGGCACAATTCATAATTTAAACTATATTTTGCAAGAGCATAAGCCCTTCATCAACATTCAAAATACTTTTCAACTTAAATGAGAGTTCTGTGTCTAGATAAAGTTAAATTGCAATCCAGCTGACGATATGTGATTAGCATGGCTCATAATATGGGATCAAATCCCAAAGGCGTTGCATCAGGGAAGGCACAATTCACAATTTACGTCCCTTTTAACTACTCTGGCTTTTAGAGACGCCCCTCATTCATGTGCATTCATTAATATGTGTGAATCGACTTCTAAAATGTATTATACGTAACGATATTATTCTTTCTTGTGGGAAAGTTATTGCTCTTGGAGGAGACTTCAGGTAGGTTTTGCCTGTTGTGTCGCACGCTTCTCTCCAAACAGTTATTCACAAATAGTAAGTACTCTTCTCTCTGGTCCTTTGTTAAAATACGCCACTTATATAAAAACACTCGATAGAAACCAGATGAAATGGAATTTTATGATATTTTGCTACGAGTTAACGACGACTACCCCTCTATGGGTGGTTAGGAATCAAATGTTATTGTATTACCAGCCAGACTTCCAACTCATGATGGTATCGTGACTGAGATTTACGGCGAAACATTCACTTCTGCGAAGGATATAATACATTTATCTAAAGTTACACCAAAAAAATAAACACTGTAATGAAATTAATTGAGTCATTGAACTTATAACCAGTAGTTTAAAAATATACCCAAGCGTTAACAGATTAAATAATGAAGATGAAAGCCAGCTACTTCAGTTACCTACAGAATTCTTGAATTCCTAGGAATTACGTGAGTTGCTTCCACATATTCTTACTCTAAATGTTCGAGCCACAGTTATGCTCCTTAGGAATCTGAAAATTTCCCAAGAACTCCTAAATGGTGCCAGATTTATTGTAAGAAGTATGTATGAAAATTGCTTGGTTTTGGAAATAATAAGTGCCGATAATATTGGGCAGAAAGTTAAATCCTTCGACTTGATTTAACACCATCCGATAAAATACTCCCATTTTCTTTTAAGAGCCACCAACTTCCAATCGCTTGGCATAATTTATCACAATCAATAAAGCTCAAGGGGAAACTCTGGAACGTGTAGGTCACTATTTGCCTCAAGTTTTCAGTCATGGGCAGTTATATGTTGCAAAGTCGATCTTTCTCTGTAATCATACAAAGAATGCATATAAGAAAATCCTTCCGTAAATATTTTCCCAATGACCGTCATGTTTTGACGGGTTTCAACTAGCCTTATTATATAATACGCTAAGGTGTATGTTTCACAAAACTAAAGCACCTAAACCAGAGGGAGTTAGAAGGTGTGCATTCTTGAATAAAACGGAAATTTATTTATTTGTTTATGAAGTGCTTTGCAAGATGTTCATCTCTGGCAAATCAGTCAGTTCAGGAATTCTCGCACCTTGAGCAATGAAACGAAAGACCAAAACTTGATGCCATCTAGTGGCTAACCATGAAAACAAGATGCAATAATACGCATAATGACCTTTTCAAGAGCAAATCGCTAGACTGAAGTGATGATACTAAAGCGAATGAGAGGTTGAAACAACAGCAGAATGATCTAATAAATTGACCCTCTATCAACACAGTGGCCTCGGTTCGATTCCCATTGAATACATGAGAGATTTTCAAAAGTGGCCTGTCACGTCCTATGGTACAGATCCCCTTTAGTAAGGAGATCCCGTGGTCTATGATCGCAAGGTTGTATTATGAGATACGTTTAGAATTCTTAAAGTATATTACACGTGTCGTCCACACCAGAGACCATTGTGCAACGCGAATGGTGCATCAGAGTTATAGGAGCCATATCCATGGTACCCTGCCGAGACACTAACTTTTGCTGTAGTACCGGTGAGCGCAAGAATAAAATGACGCGTCCGCTGGAAACGTAGTCCATAGTTGAAGTACGTCGACAGTACAATTTTCGTAAACAGAATATCTAAATTTCACAGGGATTCATCGTAAACTATACGCGGTGTAGAGATGTGAACAAGGTCAATGGGTGATGCTATGAACGTCGACAATAGATGACAATGTCCTGAAAATCGTAGAAACTACGGTATGTGTAATAATTTCAGAGTTACTATCGCAGAAATTGCACAGGAGTTTAATATCTCAACAAGCAGTGCGTGTCCCATTGTTCGAGACTATCTGCATTATTGGAAATTAGCCTCACATAGAGTTCCGCAATCATAGAGCCCCAAACACAAAGAAAAAGATATGCTTATGGCATTCCTGGACTCCTTTCTGAGTTTATCTGTCGGAAACAATGATTTCCTTAGTTTCGGTATTACGAGTGATATGCCATGGGCACTCAGAAGGTGACTATTAAATGGAGGCACATCTTCGTCTGTGCGGAAACAAAAGAGCCAAAGTTGCGCCAGCAGGGAAGGACATGTCCATTTCTTTCTTCGACTGTATTATAGGAGTGGTTTTCACAGCTTGCATGTGAAGGGAAACTAATCTGAATTCATACATCCGAACTGGGCGGCCGCTGCGCAAGGCTGCAGTGAACACGATGTACAGGGATCCAAGCAAAGACATTGTTTGCAACTAAGCAAGCTTTTCAGTCAGTAAACACGAGTGTTCCGAGTTAGATTGGGTGAGGATATACAATAAATGTCCTAATGCTATACATTACAAAAATTATCTATACACTTAATAAAACACTTCTCAAATAAATGGGGATTGTTGAAGGACTAGTTTAGTTCATCAAGCGATCATCAGATCGTGCTCACCTAGACTTTACTTAGATGCAATGAATATGTATATAACATTTATGTACAACAGTGTAAGTATGTCTACCCCTTATTATTCCCCATCCAATGGAGTCGGGGATGAGATACGATTAAATTATATGTGGCGGATAATTTTTACGGCCGGATGCCCTTCCTGACGCCAACCTCATGAAAGGAGTTAATGAGATATGAAATAAATGAAGATGAATGAAACTGGGCAAGGATGTGGAAAGATGCGGCCGTGGCCTCTCAGAAGGTACCGTCCCAGCATTTCCTGGAGTAGAAAATGGGGATACCACGGAAAACCATTTCAAGTACAGCCAACGGTGGGGCTCGAACCCACGTCTGCTGAGTCCACAGGTAGCTTGGCCCCATGGCCTAGCACTGCCCGTTAAGCGAGCGTAGCTTATGTACAACAGTATTTAAAAGTATGAAGCAACAGAAATCTTTAATTACACTCTGTAACGAGTTAAATTTTGGGTTGATTTTTCTTATTTTCTTAGTCCGTTAACATATCCGAATCGTTGCAAAGTTTATTAATTAACTTATGTAGCTTAATATATAATTGTAAATAGTGTTGTAGCCTACATTAGTGCTATATACATATCCATTGAACCTGAATTAAGCCTAAGTGACCAAGATCTGATGATGGTCTCATGACGAACGACACATTATTATTGTATTGTTATTGTTTTAAAGGGAGGAACAGCGAGGTCATTTGACCCAAACGAACGACACAAGATATCCAATGTACTACCCCATTTATGTGAGAATTGTTTCATTAAGTGTTTAAATTATTCATGTAGCCTATACAGGGTGTAATTGATATGATGGAAGTCCATTACACTGGTGATAGAATAGATTATTCTAAGCTTCCTAGGTAACAAATTTGTCACCTATCTTGAAATTGATAATTAATCATGAAAAAGTGAATGTTTTTAGTTTTTTCAGAAACTAATCGGGCAGAAAGTGGTGCGGCAGGCTGGGGGAAACGAGGCGGGGCCAGGTGTGACGACAAGCCGAGGGGAAGTTGTTACGTAATCGGAGCATTGCCCTTACCGGTTGACTTGAGGGGTGGTAGGCTATCAGCTGTTATGCGGATAAGCGCTACCGTCTCGTAAGAAAATGTGCATTGCCGTTGTTCTTGTTGTTGTTGTTGACAACGCACGCAATGGCTTGGGACGTTAGGACCGGTAGTATTGTGTAGCCTACTCTGTAAGTGTTCATGTATAAAATAATTTCGATACTCAGGCCTGGTGTATCATTGGCGTCCGTGTCGGACCTTCTGTTGACTAGTTTCTGAAAATACTAAAAACATTCACTTAATGAAAGACAGTGTGACAAAATTCCGACATCCCGTAGTCTGTTCAGAACTAGGCATTTAAGACGGAAGTAAAATACTTGATGTTTTGTTTGAGAGGCTTGGCGATTTTGGTCATTTAGCCCCATGTAGCTGGGTGTGGGTAGAATTTGTGTGATAACCTGAGTTTTTGTGGTTTCTGTAGTAATGTGGGTATTTGTAATTAAGGTGAGGATTCGGAAGAAGGCGCCGGCCCTGTGGTGTAGGGGCAGTGCAACTGCCTCTCACCCGGAGGCCCTGGGTTCGATTCCCGGCTCCATCAGGGATATTAGAAACTGACGTGAGGGCTGGAACGCGGTGCACTAAGCCTCGTGAGGGCAATTGAGTAGCTGTCTGACAGTGAGGCAGTGCCCCAGTCAGGAAAATCAAGATTAATGGCCGAGGGGACCCGATGCACTGACCACGCGTCACCCTAATATCTGCAGGCCAAATGGCTGGGCAGCGGTCGCTTGGTAGGCCTAGGCCCTTCATGGGTTGCACTGCCAGCGGTTATGGTTATTGAGAAGAAGGAGGCCGTGGCCTCAAGTTAGGAACAATCCCGGCATTTGCCTGGGGGTAGAAGTGGGAACCCCCGGAAAACTACTTCCAAGATTTAATACTAGTACGGTCCACATGTACATATTGTGAATTGTCCCATCCCATCTCCAGCCCTGGGGTGGCCATAAACTGGAGAAGGGAGGGGGTGTTGATTTATTGGTCAATCAACAATGTACATACATATGAAAATACACGAAAATGAAAATAAAATACAAATCCATTGTTATAATACAGTGTTATAATAATAATAATAATAATAATAATAATAATAATAATAAGAGTCAGCATGTGTAGTTCTGGTGTAAGCCTCCGTGGCTTAGACGGCAGCACGCCGGCCTCTCACCGCTGGGTCCGTGGTTCAAATCCCGGTCACTCCATGTGAGATCTGTGCTGGACAAAACGGAGGCAGACAGGTTTTTCTCCGGGTACTCCGGTTTTCCCTGTCAAAAATTTCATTCCAGCAACACTCTCCACTATCATTTCATTTCATCTATCATTCATTTAATCATTGCCCCAGAGGAGTGCATCAGGCCTCGGCAGCCGGCACAGTCCATATCATCGCCGCTAGATCGGGGCTTCATTCATTCCATTCCTGACCCGGTCGGAGACTGGAAGCAGGCTGTGGATTTTCATTTTTTCATGTGTAGTTCTGGTGGCAGAGTGCTAACCTTCCCAAGGGTGCGATCTACGTTCAGTCATGTAGTAAATGAATGGGATCTAATACGATCATGTCCATGGATTTCATGGCACATACAAGAGATCCTACGTACATTAAAGTCTGGCAACTCGACATACCAAAAAGAAACATAAAAGAAGTTAGTGTGTCTAAAAGCCTATTATTACTATTATTAGTATTATTAATATTTTTATTACAGTTGTTGCACTATCTTCACACAAAGATAGACCAACAGTTCCTTAAATTAATTTACCAAATCTTTAGGATTTCTATTTTCTATGCATAGTCCACGAGGCTGACAAAATCCTAGACAGATCCACCATCAGTAGTCATGTAGCCACTCCCCATGAAAGTGTGAAACAGCTGTTCATAGGCTTGGTTTGTGTATTTCAATGTCATTGGCAGACAAGACGAGGAGGTCACTCAACTTCAGACAGTTGTGAACATTCCTCAGCGTTGAAGGGGAGGGTAACGGGGAGAAGTCACCTGTGCTGCTGAGGGGAACGAAGTGAAAGCCCGTTTCCAAGACATTGACCGACGATTTTTGTGATTTAATTCCACCTACACTAATTAAGATCCGACTTAATTTCATGAAGTTAACTGCTTAGAATACCATCTTCTATCACCAGTGTAAAGGACTTCCATCATATCAAATACACCCTGTATATTTCGGGCACTAGGAAATTAATTGTAACTCCTCACCAAATTTAATTTGATACACTCGTGTTGACCGACTGAAAAGCTTCTAGTAATCGATTACATAGGCAACGCTGTCAAATGGCTTTCGATATTTCAATATAAATTAGACAAACCCCCACAAGCTTTGCTTCAACGTTTTTCAGTGGGAGGTATGGATGAGTCCAGTATACACACCGGACAATTAGGCGAGCTAAAAAGAACCTAGATGCAAACATGTTTTCAAACAGTGGTTCTCCAATGGCTCTAGGACTAAGGAGTGGGTTTCCATCGTCAGATAATTTAAAACGTTAGTAGAGAGTTCACACCGTTATTTAGAGAGAGCTGGTGACTTTGTCGAAAAATAGTGTGGTGTATCTGTTACACTGTGCATTGCACTGCGTCAGTCAATATAAGCCAATTGACCTGCCATAATCATGAGCGTTATTTACTTTTTGATTGCTGCTCGCAAAGTGATATACATTTCCCACCACTCGTATGATATGTAGGTTAAGGGGTCAACCGCAAAATGTTCACAGACTGAAGTATACCACTTACAACAAGATGTTCAGTAAAGAACATATAGCCTACTTTCTCCTATATACATGGGCATAGTTATTACTCTTTGTCTTTTCAAGGAGTACAATTGAATGTTGGTTATAGTAGCTTGTTGAAATACAACGTGCTATACGGACATTAAACGTTGATTGATTGATTGAATCCTCACCTGAATTATATATACACTAATACAGGTTATCAGACAAAATTCAACACTCACCTCACTACACGGGGTTAAATGACCATGATGTCCATGCATCTTGAATGAAACAACAACAACAGCTTCCTACCCAAATCCTTCCTCGTATACAAGTACACACACTAGTAAGCCTACAGACATCACAGTGATATAGGTTATCAGACAACTTCTTGACACACCCAAGTAAACGGGACTACAAGACCATGATGCCGCAAAACCCCTAAAGAATCAACAACAATATTCTCTACCACGGATCAAGGTCAACGAATATTAATCGCTGTATTCGAGTGTTGAAATATGTGATGTTATAAGTATATATACAATTTTCGATTGCAAATTCATACTATATATGCTGAACATTATAACGTGTGAGTAGTTATAAATCAATAAATACCAAAAAAAACGAAGTAAAAAAATTAGAACCTGCAGTGACTTGATCCACGAACCCCCAAACTATGATCCTAAGTCACTACCATTACGCCACGGATGCGCTACAATAATACTTGATAAACTACAGATTTAGTATAACTGTATCATACAGTATTTAGTGTTGAAATCAACGATTTCATTAGCGTTTTCTGGCGTGTTTATAAACCATTTGATACTAAATA
This sequence comes from Meconema thalassinum, assembly GCA_946902985.2. Taxonomy (NCBI): domain Eukaryota; kingdom Metazoa; phylum Arthropoda; class Insecta; order Orthoptera; family Tettigoniidae; genus Meconema; species Meconema thalassinum. The sequence goes on along the minus strand of OX336389.2, from coordinate 379,479,500 downwards.
TGTAATATTTTGTTCAGTGCATTCCTAAAAGGATATAAACTTAGGAAGTTACGGAAATATATGTATTTACGAGCAAAAATAGCGGCCATTTTGACAACGGGACGGCACGGGCCCACAACGATATGGCACGGTAAGCCTGACCTGTTAGTATCTTTTAATATGCTAATATCCTACCGGTCACCTCTTTGAGGACAGAATAAACCTCCCTATGTTCGATAAGCTGAATATGTTGAGGGCAGGCCTTGTTGAGTCGTAAGTTACGGTTAGGCTATAACACTCGCATGATTCATACACCCACCATCTTGAAACTATTTAGCTGATGACCTTGTAGTTTGGGTTAACAAACGCTTCCCACATGAAGATAGGCTATATTGTTGAAAAATTTTGTAGAGATCGGATGATTAGGTTAGTCGTAATTTGATTTAAGCTTTGAACATTTGGGTGGCTGCCACTACGTCCATCAAGACGGTGGCAATATATAACATGCCACTGAGGTGCCCTTTACTAGTGCTACCTCTGTACCAAATTTCGTTCAATTCGGTTTCAACATGTTTGAATTGATAGGGAGACACAGACATGCAGAGTAGCCTACACACACATACACACTCACAGGCAGACAGAAAGACACACACACACAGTTTTTAGCCCTGTGTTGATCTCATAAGTCTAATTTAAATTTTTGCAAAAATCGAAAGTAGGCTCAAATGCCCAATGAAGAAACGAAGCTACAAAAATGTCTGTCTACGTGAAATATGTCTAATGTAAAAAGCCCACGGGCATAGATATTCTCAAAGTATATGCGAAGAATATTATTATTAATAATAATAATAATGGTGGGCGTGGTGGCGCAGCAGTTTAGCTGTTGACCTCCCACCACGGCGGACTGAGTTAGATGCCCGGTCAATATATGTGAGATTTTCAAAGTGAAATGGCATGTCCTGTGGTTCGGATTATACGTATGAAGGAGGTCTTTTGGCTCATCATCGCGAGATAAACGGTCACGTAAAACTACAAGCTTCCTTCCTTCCTAATGATATTAATGTTATGGGTTTAACATCTCATTCAACTGGTGTGTCATTCGAGATACCGGGTTGCCGAAAAATTTCCCCTTACAGGTTGCATTACTAGTCAGTACATCTGCTCGGAGATGGTCGGATTTCAGCACACTGAAAATGCTATCGGACTGAACCAAGATCAAAACACTATTTTGTTCTTTGAAGGATAATGCGAAACTATCTGCACCATTCAGTCCGAAGGAACATGCACCGATATACGAATTAAAATTAGGCAAAATTGAAAAATTACCTGGGGCTATGTGAAGCATTTCACTACAGCCATTACAAATCAAATATACTTCAATCAAAAGTGAATTTGAAGGTTCCAACAAAATGTTCTAAATCATAGAGTATATTGCCAGATAAACAAGAGCATTTTGTGAAGTGTAGATATTGTTCCATAGGTACAAGGAGGAAGGGCACACACGACTGAAATGTAAGATGAGAGCGAAAATGATATCTGGAGAACATCGTTGTGCTAAAATGTTGCGTATAAGTGTATGCAGTTTCAGTTCTACGTATCACCGCAGTATCGAAGGAAGGGTGGCTTCTCGGCAATTTGAATTTAAATCAACAATTTTGAGACAGATCATCGGGAACTCGAAAGGAAAATTTCTAGATACAGGAAAGGAGTTGTTGTAAATTCATTTTACGGGCTTGGAACGCCTTGGTCATCAACCCCGTGTAGTTGGGAGTGTGTTAAAGTTGTTTGATAACCTGTGTTTATGTAATGACTGAAGAAGTGAGCGTAAATGTGTTAGGGACAGGGATGAGGTAGATGAAGTAAGGTACTATCCAGGCATTTTCTTGGAGGGACTGTGGGAAAGCCCAGGGTGAAACCACACTCAGGACAGCCACTGTCATCGCCGGGATTTGAATCTACAATGTACGGAATTGCTGTAGCTGCCCACTCGGTCGGGTTGCAAAATTTTACGACCATGGCTACGCCGCGGGACAAGGACGAAAGGAAAAGTAGAAAAATATTAACAGTGTAATTGGATATGGTCTAACTGAATCTGGGTCGTAACATGTTCTTATAGAGACAGATGGCTCTCAGTCACCACACTTACTCACAATTTATGAAACCATAAACCACTTTACTACTCTGGTAGATTCTTGACTGCTTGTTATGACATTCCAAGAATTCTTGCAGAATGATTTACTTGGAGGTGGTGGAAAAGACGAAGCACCATCGCAATTTTCCAGTTCAAGAATTAAAGAGCACTCGGTCCATTCCTCTAAGTCAGTATGCAGAAGATTCACGAGTTTGGGGTTACGAAAATCGTATCTCAGCTTAGAACAACGGTTACATCTACAACAAATCCAGAAACGTGTATAGCCTATAAGTCTTATTTAACTAGAGATCGCTTAATTAATTACGCATATGATCATTTCTTTCGTCAACAGAATAAGCCAAGTACCCGTACACATAGCTTCCAGAATTCAAATTTTCATTTTAATACTTTAAAAGTATCTATCGATTATAAATTAAAATCTTTCGAGCTTACTTTGAATTTGAAACCGACAGCTTCAGGAGCCACGTACGTTACTTAGGCCATCAAGGTCAAACTTCAGTTCTGTTTACTATTTTGGGAGCATTATTTCTCCTTGTTAGTTGAACCATGGAATATGTGGAACCATACAGTAGGCCTATATCTGCCTGTTCCCCTATCGAAGAAGATTGAATCTAGTTAAACCCGTGCTATGTTGCATAACTTTCGCTGTTTGAATCACTGAAATGAGTTTACCTACACACTATGTTGGCTTTTAATTAAATTCCCCTTCGCTCTCCAGGCAAGTTAATTTGGTTGACTTTCCGTGTCCGCTCACTATTAGTTGAACCAAGGCACCGGTCCTATAGGAATTCACGTCCACACATGTGACCGCGATGGTTCTTTAAAGGGAAAGTTACTCATATTAACGAAAACTATCCGAAGTTTATTCCTATCCCCAATTCATATCGGTATAGCGCAATATCTATTTCTGTTTCAAATACGTTCCTTTATGATCGCAATAAGAGTAATGAGCCACAACGCTGTTACGATCAGTTTCAGATATCAGAAGAATCACTTCAAGTCAGATGGATAACTAACCTTTTGTAGTTATATGGAATGAAGAAGAGAGTGTCGATACAGTATGAATCCTTACTCATGGTTTGTAATTTGACCTTTCGTCCCTTATGCGTGATGACGGTCATAAGGCTCACAGATGTGCTCCGTAGTGTGTGACTTACACTCGATAATAAAGTTTCAAGTGGTGCCTGCAGACAGATAACCAGGAATTTTCTGTGACTGTGTATTTAAAACAATGTCTGTAGCGAGCCAAAACTCCGAGAGGCATTATTATTGGACTGTCTGGAAAGTTCTGAGACTGTTTAAGGGACGTTTGGTTAAACGTTTCATACGAAAACCGATTTTTTGAAAAGAGACTGCCTATTGTCAGGTTGTTATCGCATTTCCTAGTAATTGGGAACATGTCGTGTTGACCGACTGAAAATTTGCCATACCAATGTTCTCACTACACTGTATCTCATTATCATTATACCAACAGGTGCGAGTTTCCAAATGTGTCATCGCTAGCTGTTATAAAATGCTGTTTAGGTTGGAATTCACCAAGTCCTTTTCTAGCCAGCGTCTAGCAGAGAGCTGAAACGCACTGAGTGTTGTAAAAAGGACGGAAGGGGTTTCCGAACCTCTAGGCTTGCGAGGTAGAGAGAAAATCCTGAAAATCAGCGTTGGGGGTAGTTCAGAGCCGCGGACGGATGTAATACGTATACAGGGTGTATTTGATATGATGGAAGTCCATTACACTGGTGATAGAAGAGACTATTCTAACCACATATCTTCATGAAATTTAGTCGTATCTCAATTAGTGTAGGTGGAATTAAATCACAAAAATCGTCGGTCAATGTCTCGGAAAAGGTCTTAGGCTGCCTTCCCCTCAGCAGCACAGCTGACTTCTCCCCGCCGCCCTCCCCTCCTACGCTGAGGAATGTTGACAAGAGTCTGAAGTCGAGTGACCTACTCGCCTTGTCTGCCAATGGCATTGAAATACACAAACCGAGCCTATGAACAGCTGATTCACACCTTCATGGGGAGTGGCTACATGACTAGTGATGGTGGATCTGTCTAGGATTTTGCCAGCCTCATGGACTATGCATAGAAAATAGAAATCCTAAAGATTTGGGTAATTAATTTAAGGAACTGTTGGTCTATCTTTGTGTGAAGATAGTGCAACAACTGAAATAAAAATATTAATAATACTAATAATAGTAATAATAGGCTTTTAGACACACTAACTTCTTTTATGTTTCTTTTTGGTATGTCAAGTTGCCAGAATTTAATGTACGTAGGATTTATTGTATGTGCCATGAAATCCCTGGACATGATCGTATTAGATCCCATTCATTTACTATATGACTGAACGTAGATCGCACCCTCGGGAAGGTTAGCACTCTACCACCAGAACTACACATGCTGACTCTCATTATTATTATTAGACTATTATTAATATTATTATTAGCCTATTATTATTATTATTATAACAATGTATTTGTATTTTATTTTCATTTTCGTGTATTTTCATATGTATGTACATTGTTGATTGACAAATAAATCAACACCCCCCCACCCACCCCCACCCCCACCCCCTCTCTCCAGTTTATGGCCTCCCCAGGGCTGGAGATGGGATGTGACAATTCACAATATGAACATGTGGTACCGTACTAGTATTAAATCTTGGAAGTAGTTTTCCATGGGTTCCCACTTCTACCCCAGGCAAATGCCGGGATTGTTCCTAACTTAAGGCCACGGCCGCCTTCTTCTCAATAACCATAACCGCAGGCAGTGCAGCCCATGAAGGGCCTAGGCCTACCAAGCGACCGCTGTCCAGCCATTTGGCCTGCAGATATTAGGGTGACGCATGGTCAGTGCATCGGGTCCCCTCGGCCATTAATCTTGATTTTCCTGAGTCGGGCACTGCCTCACTGTCAGACAGCTACTCAATTGCCCTCACGAGGCTTAGTGCACCGCGTTCCAGCCCTCACGTCAGTTTCTAATATCCCTGATGGAGCCGGGAATCGACCCCAGGGCCTCCGGGTGAGAGGCAGTTGCACTGCCCCAACACCACAAGGCCGGCGCCTTCTTCCGAATCCTCACCTGGATTACAAACACCCACATTACTACAGAAACCACAAAAACTCAGGTTCTCACACAAATTCTACCCACACCCAGCTACATGGGGCTAAATGACCAAAATCGCCAAGCCTCTCAAACAAAACATCAAGTATTTTACTTCCGTCTTAAATGCCTAGTTCTAAACAGACTATGGGATGTCGGAATTTTGTCACACTGTTTTTCATTAAGTGAATGTTTTTAGTATTTTCAGAAACTAGTCAACAGAAGGTCCGGCATGGACGCCAATGATACACCAGGGCTGAGTATCGAAATTATTTTATACATGAACATCAATCAATGAATTCCACACTTACAAAGTAGGCTACACAATACTACCGGTCCTAACGTCCCAAGCCATTGCGTGCGTTGTTAACAACAACAACAACAACAACAACAATGGCAATGCACATTTTCTTACGAGACGGTACCGCTTATCCTCATATCAGCTGATAGCCTACCACCCCTCAAATCAACCGGTAAGGTCAATGCTCCGATTACGTAACGACTTCCCCTTCGCGCGTCGTCACACCTGGCTCCGCCTCGTTTCCCCCAGCCTGCCGCACCACTTTCTGCCTGATTAGTTTCTGAAATAACTAAAAACATTGACTTTTTAATGATTAATTATCAATTTTAAGATAGGTGACAAATGTTTTACCTAGGAAGCTTAGAATAGTCACCAGTGTAACGGACTTCCATCATATCAAATACATCCTGTATATGACACAGAAAATCCTTCCGAGATATATCCATATAACTTAAATTTGCTCTCTAAAATCCGACCAAGCATTAGAAAGGTGAGTGACCGGTGACTAAATCAAGTGTGTCACAAATTAGTTAATGAAAGAAAATATATATTGATAACTTAGTGGCATGATAAAATGCCAAATTACACGTTAGAAGAAATGTGACAACAGAATAAAGAACCACAAGCTAGGTCTTTAAAACAAAGGAGTACCAAACTCCGATAAAAATGAACAAATTAATTAATTAATTAAGGAAGGAAAAAAGACAACACACCGTCTGTGAACATCAAAGACAAAATACAAAACAAAAGAACGAGCACAAAGCTTCAAACACTTACAAAATATAACAAATGCCAATAAGCAGGACTAAAATAAAGTCGACGGACGGTTGGAAGCCCAGTTCATGGCGACCATCGTATAAAGTTACACTAATGAAACAAAGGGAAAGGATGAAAGAAGGAGAACAATGTGGTAACCGGAGACAAAATGGATGCCCGAAAAGTGAACTTCTGGAAGCATGACATGAGAAAACAAACAAAAGTAACGTACGCCAAAATATAGAGAAAAATATAAATGACAAAATACAAAATGCCTAAATAATTACCTTCTTTGAAAATGGAATCTAAGACTCCGAAATAAGTGACCAAAGCAATGGGTCACCGCAAAGAAAAACACACATGAGTAATGTGCAACCACTCACAGAAACACTTGGGAACAGAAGATAAATAAACAATGCAATAAAAACCAATATAGGCTAAACGTTCGTAGACATACCCCTGAATCAAGTTTGTGAGCCCCCAAACCAAGTTGTTGAAAAAGACGCTACGTTGCTCAATCAGGACAGTACACGTGGAAACGTACAATAAAGGCCGAATGAAGTGGCTGCTCCTGAGAAATGTGCAGATGTGACAGCAGAGCTTCAAATCTTAGAGTCAACTCTGGGACCTCTATCGAAGATAAGCCACAAAATGGTATGGTTTACAACCACATACTCGCACACATTTGCTTAAAAATCCCTCATGCGGAAGTAATTGTACTAGAGACATCAGTACGCTTCGTACGAAGCTTAAGGATCACGTGATGCGCATCAAGCCTAAGGGAAAACGCGGTAAAAAGCAAGAAAAATCGCTGACTTTAACCCCAAACTGAAAATATAAATGATAAACAAATGCAAAAAGGAATTCCTCTGTAAATATGCCGCATGGCTTGCCGAAAGGGAGATTGCGACCTCACTCACATCCAGCAATCTACAGGAACTGAGCCAGAGACTTCAAAACAGCGACGCTGCACTAAGAAAGCGAGCCAAGTGCAAAATTGAATCCATTTTACTAGTCCTGTGGTGAAATTAATACAAAGGAAGATGTGTCCTGCAGTTCACATGTCGACGCGCAATTTGCTGCGTTCTTCATCGACCCACGAGCCGAGTGATCCACCGTTCAGGGTTGTACTTTTATTCATTTATCAAAATTCTTTTTCCAGAGTGCGACAGGGCCTCGGAAAAGAATTAAGAGCATCAATGGGTTCTCGTCACAAAAGCGAAAAGCGGTTCGTGCATGGGCGGCAATCATTCAAAACCTGCCCGCCGGTTGTCCAGAGGTTATTATGTCTCCTCGAAGGCCCCCCCACCCGCTTGGGGTAGGGGTTTAACGCCAAGAGGTAGGTACCCAATGCAGAACATACGACCGTGGGAGGCGTGAACGCCAACCAACGGCCCAAGACACAGGCCGTGCACAGGTTAAGAAAATAGGACTCGCCAGAGCCCCGGAGCCACGCCGGGAGACCCTGACGGGAACTCCCCACTCGTAAAAAAGCATAGCTTTTTCAGTAATGATCCTTCCGCAGGTTCACCTACGGAAACCTTGTTACGACTTTTACTTCCTCTAAATAATCAAGTTCGGTCATCTTTCCAGTAGCATCGGCAAACTGCCGGAGCTGAAGCCACGCACGGGTCCGAAGACCTCACTAAATCATTCAATCGGTAGTAGCGACGGGCGGTGTGTACAAAGGGCAGGGACGTAATCAACGCGAGCTTATGACTCGCGCTTACTGGGAATTCCTCGTTCATGGGGAACAATTGCAAGCCCCAATCCCTAGCACGAAGGAGGTTCAACGGGTTGCCCGGTCCTTTCGGACTAGGAAGACACGCTGATTCTTTCAGTGTAGCGCGCGTGCGGCCCAGAACATCTAAGGGACATCACAGACCTGTTATTGCTCAATCTCGTGCGGCTAGAAGCCGCCTGTCCCTCTAAGAAGATATGTTGTCGCCGGTAGCACGAAGGGATTCCGGATACGACTATTTAGCAGGCTAGAGTCTCGTTCGTTATCGGAATTAACCAGACAAATCGCTCCACCAACTAAGAACGGCCATAAGAGACAGAAAGGGGAACCCCCATCAAACATTGAACGTTCCCATGTTACAGCACAGGATATCAAAATAATCAGAGGCAATGGAATAGGTCCAATGTTAAAGAAATGTTAATACTAGTTAATGTATCTGAAAGTGTGTTTGTTAATTAGTATTCGTGTTTCCTTGTAGCTGGTCATGATGCTTAGACGGTACGTGGATATACATTCCCATTGAGTTTACTATGGCATTGTGCAGAGAACATTGGTCCTGGCAAAAGATTCCATTCTGGTCTGACGGCTGGAACGGGGTTCACTCAGCCTTGCGAGGCACGAGTGAGATTAGGTGGGTCCGACACCTACTCAGCCGTCATAAAAGTCATTTTTCATAGTTTTCTACTTCTACTCCAGGCGAATGCAGGGGTTGAACTTACATGAAGGCCACGGCCGCCTCCTTCCCAATTACAAATACACACACAAGTATAACCATCGCAATGACACAGGTTATAAGGCAAGATTCCAGACACAAGTACACGGGCCTGCATGTCCGTGATGTCCCAAAGACCCTGAACGAATAAACAACTACCTTCCTTTCATTTTAGGTATCTTGCAGGTACCCATGCAAATAATTTATTAATTCTTGGCAAAATGAGAAAGTGATTGACTGGCAGGCTAACAGGATCAGCAGGACCGTGATTTCAGCTAAGGGTAGTTGTACTCCAACATAGTGGATACAGAACCTGTGTGTTTATATGCCCATGCACGTCACGTTCCTCAGAATGCGCAATAGAAGATATAGGCTACGTCGACGTGACCCACATACAGAATTATATGACAGAAAGGATACTTCTTCAAACGCCGAAGTATATTTTATATTTACTGCACTGAGATGCGTTGTTTTGAACATAAGATGGGGTATTACAGGCTATCCGAATGTTCAACGTGAAAGTACTTAGGACGTGCAATCTGAACTTCCGGGTTTCGATTCCAGCTGTTGTCAGAGATTTCGCCCACCATCTCAACGTACATTCCGCGTCCAGCACGCGTGTGGTGTGCAACTTATGAGGGGTGTTCCGAATATGTTTCGTAATTCTGTTTCTCAGAGAAGCTGTGTTAATAAGTGAGAAAACACATTGTCATGATAATAGACAAGCCTTTCACTATCTTTTTTGTCGCGTCATGAAATCTATTTCAAGAAACCCTCCTGAAAAAAATCGGTATCCTTCGACACTTTTAATTTTTTCGGTACGGGTGAGCTGTGGTGTCCGCATGTCATTGTGGTGGCCTTTGTCTCCGGGGTGAGGTGGTGCACACCGGTTTCATTCTCTATGATGATCCTGAACAAGAAGTCATTGCCCTCGCGGTCGCACCCCATAAGTGTCCGATATAAATTGCTAAAAGATGTATGATTGTTTTAATGCATATTTTGACATTTATAAGCCTGATCATACAAAGCAGAGGCAGACAGGTTTTTCTCCGTGTACTCCGGTTTTCCCCTCTCACAATTTCATTCCAGCAACACTCTCCACTATCATTTCATTTCATCTGTTAATCATTTAATCATTGCCCCAGGGGAGTGCGACAGACTTCGGCAGCTGGCACAGTTCTTATCCTCGCCGCTAGAGGGGGGCTTCATTCATTCCATCCATGACCCGGTCGGTCGACTGGAAGCAGGCTGTGGATTTTTATTTTCATAAGCCTGATGATAACCATGAAATGTCTAACCTCTAAAGAGAAAGAATAAAAACTTTCTTCGGCTTTTCCCAATTAATTGGGGTCGTCGGAGCCAACCAGGCTCATTTTGGGTTTGGCTGGGGATTTAAGGCCGGATGCCCTTCCTGGCACCACGTGATTTTCAGGTGAAAAATCCCCCCCGCTGTCACCGGGATTCGAACCCCGGCCGTCCGGATGAAAGACGAGCGGCTAAGCCACTGCGCCATCACGTTCCCCTCTAAAGAGAAAGAATAACACAAACTAATTGGGTTCGGTTTTCAGCTCTTTAGGGATATTAGAAATTTGACCTATTGTTAGTTTACTTTGTAATTACCAGACGTTCAACATGTGCGTCTGTGTTTGTGTCAGCCTGGGGTGTGTAAGTATCGCTGTCTGTTTCTCAACACCAGAACCGAATTAAATAAAACTTGACACAGAGGTAGCTCCTTAATCGCACTTCTTATATTTCCGCCGTGTTCACATCGGGTACCAGATAAGCCAATCATGGAATCCCTACTGAAGTCAAGTCTCACATACCGTCCTACAAGGGAAGTCGGACGTGAATGTCACTATTTTCTCAGTTATTAATTTTCAATATGGCAGTTGTGCGTAATTTTAAAGTACACTGAAGAAAATGGATATTGCAACATCATGAAGGCATTGGTCGTTTGTGTTGATTTTCAAGATATGGAACGATGCCATGTAGGTATCTAAACGATCAAAGTTTCAGACCGATTGGATTGTTGCTACAGGCCTCCCCCATGTGATTGGTCGCGGAGGAATCAACTCCAGTATATGGACTCTGGTGTAGCGTAGTTGACTTGCAGTCTGTGCAGTGAAGTGTACCCCGTCAAACATGCCTCGACGACAGAGAAGAGCACGCTATCAACAACTGTCGCCGTTTGAGAGGGCTCGGATAATTGGGCTGTGTAAGGCTGGATTATCGCTAAGGACTGTCGCTGCACGTGTTGGCCGACAGGCATCTACGGTACAACGTGTATAGCAGCAGTGGTCAAATGAAGGTACCCACACTCGTAGACCTGGCACAGGCCCAGCACGACAGACAACTGTGAGAGAGGATCGCCGCATCATTCGGATGGCCCGGATGGAACCCCATGCAACAGCAGCGCAAATTCGAGCAGCTGTTGCACCCCACGTTACACAACAAACAGTTGGTAATCGCCTGCGAGCAGTTGGCTTACCATCCCGTGTCTCTGCAGAAGGTGTTCCATTGACCACACAACAGCGACGTGTAAGGCTGGCCTGGTGTCGAGAACGATCGACGCGGGTCGACGAATGGCATAGGGTCGTCTTTAGTGATGAATCACGCTTCTGTCTTGCCCGCAGTGATCGCCGGAATCGTGTGCGCCGACGTACCGGTGAGAGGGGCCGCCCAGACCTTATTGTCGAGAGGCACACAGGGCCAACACCAAGCATTATGGTCTGGGGAGCTCTTGGCTTTAATGTGAAATCACAATTAGTGGTTGTTGAGGACACTATGACTGCTCGACAGTACGTTGATAGGGTACTCAATCCAGTGGTTGTCCCTATGATGGCGAACATTGCTAATGGGATATTTCAGCAGGACAATGCCCGGGTTCACACTGCACGCATCTCCAGAGAAGCTCTCCACGACATCACAACCTTAGAATGGCCCACCAGATCCCCGGACCTCAGTGCAGCAAGCATGGGCCACAATTCCTCAGGAAGCGATCCAGGGCCATATTAACTCCATGCCTCGCCGAATTCATCAATGTATTTCAGTTCGTGGTGGACACATCCTGTATTGATTGTTGTCCAAACTTGAGGTCAGAGGGACCTGAAAATGTAATCATCGAATGACAACCGAACACTCGTCCTGCATGTTCAATTGCAGTAATGTAGCACCACTCCTTCTGGGTGTTGCAATTTCCATTTTCTTCAGTGTATTACGATTGATAACTTAGGCTACGTTACAATATTTAAATCGTTTTTTTCAAGTAGCTTCATATATTCGACTTTCAATCGTCATTGTAAATACCATCACCCACATGATTGTAGACATAGATTAAACGCCCTAAGTGTAAAGAATGTGATGAGGTTCGCTTGACGACCGAAACTGGTCATCCAAGTGAATGTATTTATTAATATCATGTAATTTGTTTCAGGTTTAGGGAAACACCCATTGAAATTAGGTAAAATTGTGTTGACCGACTGAAAAGCATACATTTCTATTCCTTAGGCAACACTGAAAAGTGACTACCAGCACAATAATAAGTCATCCATTTGACTCGTACCAGGTCTGATTTGTTCTCTTTGACCCTTTATTAGTCTACTACATTCAACACAATTTTCGTGGGCCAAGTCCTGTGCGTGTCGTGGGACAAGCGTATACTGACTGAATAATCACTTCTCATTCATCCACAATTTTTTTATTTTGACGATCAGAAGAAAGATGATAACTAAGATTTATTGATGTAAACTCACTAAATGTGTTCGCATCACCAGTACACACTCGAAAGTGTGGTACTTGACGGTGAAGCATTTCCTCCGTAAGCCATAAACAAATATAATACTATATTGTTGTTTACAACATGTGCACACATACACACATCAAAAAAAGTTTTGCATCACCTCGGTTCTCAGATCTCCGGCATATAGACGTTGACTGTGTATATTGTATCCAAGATACAGTCCCTTTGACTGTTCATAGATGTCACTAAAACTGCTCAAAGATGTAAACAACCATGCATGAGCAGGGCCTATTAGACGGAGGGGGTACGACAGCCGATCAGTTCCAGTCATTCCACCAGGACGAAGGTACGCTGCTCATGTTGTCTGTAGTTCTACCATGCCTAGAAGGTCAATACCGCAGTTCGATCGCGTCCGCATTGTTACTTTGTGTCAAGAAGGGCTCTCAACAAGGGAAGTTTCCAGGCGTCTCAGAGTGAACCAAAGCGATGTTGTTCGGACATGGAGGAGGTACAGAGATACAGGAACTGTCGATGACAGGCCTCGCTCAGGCCGCCCAAGGGCTACTACTGTAGTGGATGACCGCTACTTACGGATTGCCGCTCGGAGGAACCCTGACAGCAATGCCACCATGTTGAATAATGCGTTTCGTTCAGCCACAGGACGTCGTGTTTCAACTCAAACTGTGCGCAATAGGCTGCATGATGCGCAACTTCACTCCCGACGTCCATGGCGAGGTCCAGCTTTGCAACCCCGACACCATGCAGCGCGGTACAGATGGGCCCAACAACATGCTGAATGGACCCCACGGAATTGGCATCACGTTCTCTTCACCGATGAGTGTCGCATATGCCTTCAACCAGACAATCGTCGGAGACGTGTTTGGAGGCACCCTGGCCAGGCTGAACGTCTTAGACACACTGTCCAGCGAGTGCAGCAAGGTGGTGGTTCCCTGATGTTTTGGGGTGGCATTATGTGGGGCCGACGTACGCCACTGGTGGTCATGGAAGGCTCCGAAACGGCTTTACGATACCTGAATGACATCCTCCGACCCATAGTGCAACCATATCGGCAGAATATTGGAGAGGCATTTGTCTTCATGGACGACAATTCTCGACCTCATCGTGCACATCTTGTGAATGCGTTCCTTCAAGATAACGACATCGCTCGACTACAGTGGCCAGCATGTTCGCCAGACATGAACCCTATCGAACATGCCTGGGATATGTTGAAAAGGGCTGTTTATGGACGTCTTGACCCACCAACCACTCTGAGAGATTTACGCCGAATTGTCGTTGAGGAGTGGGACAATTTGGACCAACAGTGTCTTGATGAACTTGTGGATAGTATGCCACGGCGAATACAGGCATGCATCAATGCAAGAGGACGTGCTACTGGGTATTAGAGGTAGTGGTGTGTACTGCAATCTGGACCACAAATTCTGAAAGTCTAGCTGTATGATGGTACAACATGCAATGTGTGGGTCTCATGAGCAATAAAACGAGCTGAAATGTTGTTTGTGTTGATCTCTATTCCCTTTGTATTTAACGGTTCCGGAACTCTTGGAACCGAGGTGATGCAAAACTTTTTTTGATGTGTGTATGTAACATTGTTTAAAACACGTCCGAGTACAACACCAATCAGAATAGGACTACAACTGCAGTCATATTTTATTCAATTGTGAGCGCTTGTCATCTGTTTCTGACTTGTGTGGCCAAATGTAAACAGCTGCAATCCACACCAGCTGAACATGGGACACATCTGCTGTGCAATGACAAATCTAGTAAGTCATTAACTCGCTATTTTACATTCTTTCCCAAAAGACTAATCAGGCCTCCAAACCTCTTCAGAAATTGTGGAGCGGGACTAAATATTTACTATACATATAGGGTTTGGGGCGTGACCAGCCTTCTGGGCACAAGTTATCAGGTAAAATCCTACATAGACTACACCCAAATACACGAGGATGAATGACTCGTAAATGAATTAAGATGAAAGTTCGGGAAGTATGGTCTTAGAGTTGACCACGGGTAATCAGCGAACCACTGAGGTGAGAACAATGTTGATATAGCAATGGATCGCATGGGCACAGATTTTTTTTTTCCTATGGCTTTTAGTTCCGGGAGTGTCCAAAGACATGTTCGGCTTGCCAGAGTTTTCTAGCTGCTTCTATGCGGACACCCATGGGGTGAGCTACAAGTACCGTCGCGTGTGGATTATTGACTGGGGATGAATGTGTGAATGTAAGGGCGAGGAATTGGAAGGTAGCGGCTGTGGCCTATATTTAGGACCCAAACCCGGCATTTGCCTGGAAGGGAGATAGTAAACCACAGAATACCATCTTCAAGGTTGCCAGCGTGGGGATTAGAACCTCCTTGCCTCCCGGATGTGAGGGACTACCTGCAGCCACGCCGTAACGACCGCGGCTAACTCACCCGGTATGGGCACAGGTGCTACGCCAACATCTGGTGGCAGGTAGAAGAACTGAACTACAGTAGATCGGGCACATGAACATGAACTGCACAGGTTAGCTCCTAATTGTAAGTGCGGGTAATGTGCCTATAATGTATTAGAGAGTAAGGAGACATTCCTTCTCCTTAGCAAACGACTGGTCTGCTATCAACGTGCTGTTATTCCTTTATGGTTCAAGGGTAGAAATTAAACGGAATTGGAATAAGATATGTTCTTGTTGTTTCATTTACTAGGCTTAGACATCAAGGACATTTAGCCCTGTGTTCTTGGGTGGGTATGTGTATGTATAGATAGAGGTTGTCTAATAACCTGTGTTATTGTGGTGTCTTTAGTAGTGTGTGTAGGAAAGTGGATGGCTTAGGTGGGAATCGATCCCCCTCTACTCATTTGGACCACCCGAGGCTGAGTAGACCCCGTTCCAGTCCTCATACCACTTTTCAAATTTCGTGGCAGAGACGGGAATCGAACACAGGAGCTCCAGGGTGGCAGCTAACCATGCTGACCGCTACGCTACGGAGGCGACTAACATCTGATGTAATTATTTGTTTATGCGCCGACACATCTGTTGTATTTGCGTTATAATGTTCGGAATCATTATATTCATGGAGTACATACGAACGGATAATATGTCCCTTGGTATGGAAACTGATAATTCGATTTCAAATGTGTAGCTATAATGTTATTATTATTATTATTATTATTGATATTAGTATATACATGTAATCAAAGGCTACCGTATCGTTAGCAGTATGTTAATAGCTTGCGTTGAAACGTGAGGGGTAGGGGTAATATTCCTGTCTGTCAAACCTGAAGTCCGGGTTCGATTCTGGCTCTGCCAAGAAATTTAATTCTAGTCTGAATGCTGGAACGGTGTACACTCAGCTTCGAACCCACTTCTTCTCAATTTTGTTTCATAATTTCCACCTCAGCCATCCTGGAAGTGGCTTTCCGTGGTTTCCCCACTTCAACTCCAGGTAAATGCCAGGATTATTCTTACCTTAAGGCCACGGTCACCTACTTCCCAATCCTCATCTGAATTAAAAATACGCACATTAATAAAGTAATCACAATAACACTGGTTATAAGAAATAATTTCACACACACACACATCCAAGTATTTGGGGCTAAGAGACCCCTCTTTCCAAGCCTCTAAAATTGGAACAACAACAACAACAACAAAACAATTTTTATTATGAGCAACTTGGCAGGTCTTGGCATTGTACAGCAGAAATGTTATATCCTATTCACAATAACACAAACTCTTTAAATATTTAATAGGATTCTTCGTGAGATTACCCGTGTAATTACAGATATGTATGACTTTGCTGGAATCAAAGTGTCAGTGTGGGGATGATGCTCCATCTATCTAGCGTCACTTGCTGCACCCTCCAACGCAAGCTACGGAATGTAAGTGGTGGGGAAATTACAGATCACGGGGAGAACCGCCTGACTCCACTTCATCCAGTATAAATTTAGTTAGTTAGTTATTTGAGTTTTAAGTGGCGGATCAGCTAGGTCATCTGCCCCTCAGAATAAATTGCATATGCACAAACCAAGATGGTCATGTGAATAAACCTTTCGAAATATTTGGTTGAAATTACACAATCTTAAACTTAAAAGCAATCACCATATATTTCAGAAGAGCTCTTAGATGCGATGGAAAATTGCTACATGTGGAAGTGCTGTGTTTAATTCTAGTTGGTGATCCATTTGAAAGTTAAATCACGCATACTAACGTCACGCTGATTGATAGGCGAGGTACGTGAATTGTTTAACTGGACCAATCAACGAGCATGTGTCAACATAATCAGTCGCAGGGAAACAAGCGCCAGTAAGTGATAAATGATCACATTTTCCAGGCGTTCTCTTTAATCGTTTAATATAGGAACTCATTCCATCTTGATTGCATAATTTTACAAACAGTTTGCAATTATTAACTGATATGAGTTGATGTAGTTTCTATTAGGGGCTTTTCGACATCGTGGTCATGTATCCCTTCGTAATTGGGTGTATGTAGAATTTGTCTGATAACCTGTGTCGCTGTGAAGTCTGTACTAGTGTATGTACTTGTAGAAGTCGGGTAGGAAGCGGCCGTGGTCTTAAGTTAGGTATTGTACCCGTGTCCACATGGTCTTACCTGTTGATATCCGATGAAAAAACTGGATCGCAGAATCTGGAAGTACCCGGCTGAAATAACCCCCAAAATTCTACCAACTGGGATCAACCAGGGATAAGGATACCTAAATATAAAAGAATGCGATAAGAATATGCCAGTGGCAAACTAACAAAAATGAAAAACAGCTCAAAATGAGCTCAAAACCTCTTAAAATAAATCTCGGGTGTCAGGCTAAGTATTCACAAATACTGCCCACTGGTCCTCTTAGCACATTCTGTTTCTAATATAGATCACCAAATCATTTTTAAAATTCAAAATTGAATGACCAGTTTATTAACTGAAAAATATGTAGCAGTGTGGATCTCTATCCATCGAACAAAAATTAAATCATCATGAACGTAGCATACGATAAATAAATCTTCAAGTTGCCTCAAATCTGGCGTGTATGTACTGCATGACGTTGCAGCAATACATCATTAAACATTTTACAAGTTATTATATAGATATACCCTAGCAATTTTATCATATTAACATATTTACAGAAATGTACAGTTAAATTCGTGTACGCCAATACTATCTATTATTCCACTGACATTGTGGTTCAAATCTGTTCATTGACATAATCGGTCATATTCGACAATCAGCAAAGTTAATCGAATGCGGCGTTATTTTATTTTAATATTTCAATCAATATCTGTGTTCTCTCAAACTCATACTTCCATTACTTTCAATTAATATTTCACATATTACTTCAACGTTACAAAAATTATTTCATGTTTTTCACAATATAATTTTCCACTAAAAATATGTGTCACTATTAACAATTGATTTTAGATAATTTGTTTTAAACGGATATGATATTTTTGAATGGTTAATTCATCCAATTACTAGCCTTCTAGTAACAATATTCGTGACTGTAATTCACGTCTAACTATACCTCAATATCAAAATCAGCAATAGCTCCATAGCTTGTATAACACTGAAAATTCGTAACAAATACGACAATCATTCTCCAAGTGAGAATCCCAAATTCATATAAATTCAATCCTGATCATCCATCGATGTCAGAAATAGCTTCAAAAACTCATTAACACAATTGTTAAATAATCCAATGCAAAGAATAGCTCTCTAAAGCTGTCAATAATATTCCACACATTCGCAAAATTCATAGACGTTTATACAAATATCGTCAAATACTATGCTTCATAATGGACACAAATGTCGAAGTGTTATAGCCTGCTTCATAAAAACTGTAGTAATGTTGTAATTATATGCTCGAATAATTGCATCCATAAGCTCTCAAAATGTCATTCTGGTTATGACGAAAAATATTTTTTACATATATGAGAGATTCAGATCACACTAAAACTTCATTTCCTCATAATTTCATTTGTACACAAATATATCCCACAAGATATTACAGATTTATAACTGTAAAAGAATTAATTCAGTTCCGCATCGACAAATCCAAAATTAGGTTCACCTATTTCGAAAATCGCATGAACCTACACCATGGAAAAGAGCCTAGTATAAGTAAAGTACAAATAATCCATTAGAATCACGCGTGATCTAAACAGGAGTATTCCAAAATGAATTAGGAAAAACGAAAACTGAATGAAAATATCTCAATAGAAATGTCTACTCTCAAAAAGCAATGCAAAAATATTGGCTGTAATTGCCTAATTCAAAATTGCAATTGTCGATATCAAAATTTTGCTATACTTCCATGTCTGTAATAAATTCGACGAAAAATAAAGAGTCATTTCAAAATGAAAATGTCGAATGGACTGCAAAAATATTCTGTTTCGTTGCTCAGTCTATAACAGAATTTGTGTAGAAAATGTTCATGAATTCGTGATAAGGCATCTTCTTCCTAACTCTTCTTGTAATAGCTTCTTCTCAACTAATTATAATGCTCAGTTTTATTGCCAAAAATAAGAAAAATAATGTTCTAAAAATAACATCACATTAAAATTTAACTATAGAAATTACTATGTAGGTGCATCTTGAATAACATCAAAACCTAAAATAAATTCTCGGACAGAAATGACAAAACTATCAGATCTCATCTTCGAATCCATTTTCTAACTACTGAATATAAATTGGTGAAAGGAGTACATTCTAAAGATATGAAATGATTCATACTGTCTACAGAAATATAAAAGGTTTCCAACTACCTTGTCCGTAGTCATCTTGATGAATGAATGATGAATGTTGGAACAAACATCCCTGGCCGGGATCGAACCCTCATCCATTGCGCTGAATAGTTAAATGTACTTGCCAAGACTGCACGAAGTCGAACACCACTCTCCTCGATTCGAAAACAGCTGTCCGCACTGCAATGTCCATCATATCGAATCTGACTAGGCTTGCTTGATAGCGAAGAGAAATTGATGCCACCTTCCTTCCTCCTTGGAAATCCATATTTTTAGAAGTAATTATCTCAGTGTCAATAAGTAAAGATTGCCTTCAATCTTCTCTTGAATAGCCTTCTGCTATAGAAATCCATTATTCAATTTAGATCTTCTCTAAATGTTCAATTCTGCTAGTGTGTCGCATTCCTACCCAGTATTTAGCACTTCATTGCCATTCTTGTCGTAATCTGGTACATTATTTCTTCCTCTATAGTATTCATACTCATATTGTAGTGTCGATTGACCACTGAATATTTTATATGTGTTTCCGTGATGGCAGTAGTATTACAGAAACATCCATGCGAAAAGCAAAGTTCACTGTCCTCACTTTGATATTGTACCCGATACCTAGTTTAGGGTATCGGCTACGCCAGCAGACATTAAGCTGTAGTTGAGGTTTTGGAAAGAGTTAGGAAAAGATAGCGCACCGATCGCGTCAAGAAGAATGTCCAGATGACGTAGGAGGTCTAGTATCAAGGAGGCATTGATATCTGTAAGAAGATGGAATTATGGATAGAGATGTGAAGCTTTATTGAGATATATATGGAATTATAGCAATTAAACATCTTAGAAGAGGATATATAACATGCATTATATGTGGAAATAATTTTATGGAAGTCAGATAACCCTTAAGTTATTTTATAACGGAATAGCCGAGATGATCTGGGTTCGAGACTATGATCGTGACGCAAGAGCACTGTGGTGGGGGACTATACCACGTGCCTGCGCCAAACACATAAGCAAGAAGACAGTGCCAGCAAGTTCAGTTGAGCTCACTTAGACGAGCAGGTAGGAGCAGCTCTATAGCGCAAGCGAGACGCACTGTGAAGGTCACGTAACATACAGAAACTGTCACGGCTAAGTGTAGGCGACAGTTCCTGCATCGCCGAGCAGCGAAGGCCAGGCGGGTCATTGATCCAGGCGGGCTGGCCGAGGAAGCGATTACAGACGGCCGGGATATGTCAGAACCGCACTGCAAGTAGTTGAAGACTTTATTACAAGCGACATTTCAACGCAGTTTGAACATTGCTTTTACGAATAACTTCATGACTATGCTGTTCTATAACGCATTCGAAGCTACTTTAACTATTTCAAGTAAATGGAATGTTGTTAGCATAGGCACCGATGAACATTAGATCGTGCATTAATAAGATTTACTTCTTATGCAATTTTCATGAATTACCAAATACAGACACTACAGGGTGTTTCGTAATTTTGAACACTCTCAAGTAAAATTTTATTTTACGAAAGTGGGGTTTAGCAGCCATTTGAGATTGAACTTACAATACTCAAACTGAACATTTAACGGAACAGTGGCGTAACTTAGAAGAGGAGTAGAGGGTCCGCTGTTTCCATGAACTTTTTCGAGAAGGAGTTGGACAATATCCGCTATGGGTAATCCGAAGTTCAACATGTCCGAGTAGACACTGATAGAGACAAGATGGCACCGCAGAGCGATGGATTCGATTCCTGACGAGAGGAGTCCACCAGCTGATTCACTTGGGATTTCGAAGGCAATCGTCATTTCATGGATGGAATGATATTCACGCCGATCTTTCGAGAAATTCTTTATGTAGGGAAAATCGACGATCTTGGAAATTTAATTACAGCTGATTATGAAAGGTACTGTAAGAGTCATAACTAACTGATACGATTATTTTCATGAATACTGGGCACACATGTATATTTTTCTAATAGGAGTGATATGATTATTAAGACATGGTTTGAATTTATATACTTCGAATTTGCTAGAATATGGAGTGACCATATGATATGGCAGGCATCATTATACGAAATTCTCACCATTGGTTGGCTTTATTAAGCAGATGTTTGGTCTTTTAGACATTTTTCCAGCTAGGATATTTTTCATGAATAGTTTTTTTTGTGTAACGAGTATTTCGAACTCGTGATCTGCAATTGATTATCTAAAATTACTTCGTCAGTTCATTGCATACTAGCGAGTGTGTATTATTCATCAGTAGGGATTTTTTCCATTGGATTGTTTGGAGATATTAAGAAGTTATTCACTTTAGTGAATGAACATCGCTTTTATATGACAACTAGAAACTTGTTGATTCCTATCTGGTACATTCACTCATATAGCCTACGAGATGGGGTCCTTCGTATTTATACGATTGTATGGTGGCTACTCATCTTACCCATCGTTCAGGGAACCATCATCCAAGTCGACGGGGCGAGGTTTTTCGTATTTATACGACTGTACGGTGGTTACACATCTTACTCGCCATTGAGGGACTCATTTTTATCATCCGAATGTACACGAGATGTAAGTGAATCAAACAAGGAACTACTAGTCACATATCAGTCGAAATTTTGTTAAATAAAGTAACGATAAATGTCAACAGGATTGCATTTAGTAATTCTTGTTTGCCAATCCAATATTTTGTTGCTATACTCTTTTGAGAGTAATTTCAGTTTAACAGCTGTTACAGCTGATGCTTTTGATGAGTTTATAATTGTGTTTGATACCTTTGAGAAGGATTTAAAGTAATTGAATCTTATAAGATTAATCATTAATGGTCAGAATTATTTTAAGGCAGATCAGTATTGCAGATTTTGATAAGAGATTATAGCACATTGGTGTTTTTCTGTGATGTGAATTATAAAAATTGTAAGAGAATTTATGCTATTTGAAAGTAGATCTTAAATTACTGAGGTAATATATTTTTTCCAATTGTTTAAGAAGTTGTCTGGATGTGATCAGAGTAATTACAGTTATTGGAGATTGTGTGCGTTGATAATTTGAAGCCAGTTATATATTTTTTGTAGATCATGCAACATGGTTAAGTGGAGTTTGTGGTAGGCATTTTGTGGAATTTGCCATGTGATAGTTGCAACGTTGATAATGTATTTTGAGGCAGACATGAGGTCGTCGTACCCAGTCTAGCGTAATTGTTGAAATTCATGCTGTATGTGCTGAATATTTATGGAGTTTTGTGGAGTAATTGTTGTATTCAAATGTGATATTTGAAGTATTGAAGAAATGTAATGTCGTTGTGGATAGTTAGATCCAACGTGATGTCGTGGAGGCAATAATATTTTTGGCATGATAAATTAAATACGAGATATAACTTGGAAATGATAAAACTGTAAGACAACGTTCTATAAACCTTATTAAACAATTTGTTAGGAAATTAAACAAATAAATAAAGTTGATAATACAAGATTTTCTGAAAATAATAATTAACGAAATAATAATCTGAGATTTAAGCATATTAACGATCTGACCTAATGAAATAAAAATCAGAATGACTAGATGAAATAATGAAAAACTAAATAACCAGATGATTGAAATTTAAATAATTTGATAAATTAAATTTTTGAATAAATCGATGAATTAAATAGATGGATGAATTAAAGATTGGATAAATAAACTGATTGAAATAAATTAATAGACGATTGTAATGATGATGAATAACTGAATTAGAAGGTGATAATTAATTAAAGAAGCTGATGATTAATGAATTTATATGGAATTAAATAAATTTAATTGAGAGATAATTTGAAGGAATTGCAACTTGAGTTGAGAATTTAAATGATGTAATGGTGATGAATTAATGATTTTGACAGGAATATGTAGAATTTTGAAGTGAGAATTAATGTGAGAAATATTTAATTTTGATGATGACGATAATGATGACCAATGAGAATTTGAATTTTCTGTAATTCACAGATAAGTGATTGTTAATGACGATGTAAATAGTGTAAATTAATTATTCGATGTTTAGGAGCATTTGATTAACATGTTCAACATTCAAATTATGCCATGCAAACCATAATTTACGTGATATTTAATATGTGTGATTATTATATGTGTATGTTTAGACAGATTAATAACATTTATTAAATCCACATTGATGTTAAATTAAAGAGAAATTAGGTCTCAGGTTTCACAAATGTCAGTGACGAAAGACATAGTGCTACAGTGATCCTGAGAACCCAAGAGAACTTTATAAATTTTTCTTGTTATGTGGATAAAAATAATTTTGGAATAGAAGAGAGATGGTTCGATTTTTGGACAATGACAATTTAACTTTGGCATTCGACCATACTCTTAGGTAGGAGTTGTATTTAAAATGTCTGTCTGACTATCAAAGTAAAATAAATTTGTTTTTATCTTAGTTGTGATCTGATGATGGTGTGATGTTCCTTTTTCTTTCCTTGTCTTGAGTAAGGCTTATCCGGAATGGAAGTGGTTTGCTAGGAATTCAGTTGATGGCGCCCATTTATATTTGCATTATTTTTATTAAACTTAAGCCCGTAACGACCCTAGAGATACTTTGTCTCGTGATACCCACTGCTTTTTCGATAACTCAGCTGAATTTCCGACACATTCCTTATTTGACTAGAGGTTCATTTAACTCCGCTCTGTCCCGGAACTCCAGGAATGCGATGTTATAGCAGATGGGTCATCGCATCCCCAGGACGAACGGGTACAGAGAGAGAGGGAGAATTGGCGCCCAACGTGGGGATTTTCGATTTTGTTTATTCTATGGAATCACATCAGATTTAGATTACTGAGAGATTGATCTCAAGTTCATTTAAGCATGTTACAAAATTTATTAAACTTAGTCAGACAATGTACTTGTGTGCCCAATCCAGTGTTCATGTTAATCGTATTAGTATAATATCATGTTAGTTATAAGACATTTTTCCTATACCCAAGTGAATGCAGGAATTGAGACATTGTGATGTGTTGTTGTCTAACGTCTCTATATTAAACCTATATTGAAAATATAATTATGTTGCCGGAAGATTTAGCTAAGGTGTTAGGAGAGTTACAGACGGGTATGTCTGGTATTGCAGAAACTATTTCTAAGATGGAAACGGAAGTTAAAGAACAAATTAATAATTCAGAAGCTAGATTAGAAGCTAAATGTAAAGAGAATGTACAAGCATTACAAACTAGTAATGAAGAAAATTTAAAATCATTGCAGTCTAGTACTGAAGATAATTTAAAGTCATTAGAGACTAGGTTACAGTCAAATAGCAAAGATGAGTTGATGTTATTAGAGACTAGGCTACAGTCAAATAGTGAAGCTAACTTGAAAGATAATTTTAAATCGTTGGATGAGAAATTACAGTCTCGTAGTGAAGAAACTAACACTGAATTAGAAAACAAGTTAACTAGATTAGAGAATAGCTTAACTTTAAAGAATAATGAGATGCTGAAGACTTTACAATTAGACATAATTGCAGTAAACATGAAAGGAGAGGAAAATGTTCAAATATTAAGAAAAAATATTATTGAATTATAAAGTAGAGGAGAAGAAAATATTTTTACTTTAAGAACAGACGTTATGTCCATACAGAAAGACATTAAATCAGATGTATCGAAGTTGAGATTCGACATCGATGGTTTAGTGGCAGATGTAGGCAAAATTCAAGATTGGTCTACCGAAGTATCTTTCGAGACTAAGATTAAAGGTCTAGAAACGAATCTAGGTAACGAGATTAAAGATTTAAAGACAGTAATTGGGACCATTAAAGAGGAAGTCTTGGGAGAGGTCAATTCTAATTTAAAATCATTAGAAAATCAATTGCAGAAAGATATTAGGAAGATAGACGACGATATAGAGCAAAAGGTTAATGAAAACTTAGCTTTATTTAAAAATAGAGTCGGTGCAATCGTGGAAGAACGGTATAGTGAGGTCGATGCCGAAGCAAAGAGAAACGTGAAGGGTTAGATGAAAAATTAATCGCAGGTATGGCAAACTTAGAAGCGAGGTTTACGGAAAACAAGGAAGCGATGAAGATAGATTCAACTCTATTTAGAACAGATGTTGATCTGTTAAAGGAACAAGTCGCGTCAGTAAAGATCACGTGCGAAGGAAAAATTGACAAGTTAAGAAACGACTTAGACGAGAGTAACAAAACGCAGGATGTTACATCGTTAGATGAATTAAAGACGCAGGTCAAGAAATTAGCAGAAGACAGGATAACTAGACTAGAATCCATGTTTAACAGTTTCACCAGTCAGAATATCACATCAGGGGAAACATTGATAAATCAAACAGCGATAGACCGCAGTATGACGAATCAAGAAGCGAGCATGGGAGAAGACCGTCAAATGCAACCGAATGTGACATTCGAAAGGGCTAGTTCAACCCCTCAGGATAATCCAAGTTCGAATAGGAGTACGTTAGGTCCAAGCGAACGATACTCAGGTCCAGTCACCATTATTAGGAACCTAGATGACAAGCCGAGAAAGTTTTCGGGAAATACAGGAGTTACACCAGTAGAATTTCTGCGAGATATTCGAGACTACATGGCGGAACACAGGGTAGCCAAAGAAAGAGAGCTAAGGATAGTCGAACGCGCCTTAGATGGATCTGCGCTTACGTGGTTT
Source organism: Meconema thalassinum (assembly GCA_946902985.2). NCBI lineage: Eukaryota > Metazoa > Arthropoda > Insecta > Orthoptera > Tettigoniidae > Meconema > Meconema thalassinum. Next base: position 379,453,648 of record OX336389.2, on the reverse strand, counting down.
AGAGCGTTCAGAAGCAATTTTGCGAACATGGAGCAATTTGCCATAGCTTTCTTGAGGAGATTTTGGAGTGCCGAGGATCAACTTAACGTAAGAGCGGAGATGTACTCAAAGCGCTATTCTACGTCACATCCGACGCATTATGCCAACTATTTCACGTCACAGCTGGCTAAATTACAGTTCCTTATTCCTCCATTGCCAGAAGAAGAGCTTTTGCAAGCTATAGCGAGACAGTTACCGATTGAGGTACAGCGATCACTGATAGCGTCGGGAGCCAATACACTGGAGCACTATGACGACATTTTACGGCGATTGGACTATACAAGCGCTCAAGTTACGCCGAGAAGCAACAGAAACGACAATAGAAACACGCAAGAAGTGAATGCGGTAGTCGTAGACAATGCAGCTCAAACGGACAGAAGGGATTCCTGGGAAAACCGACGGAACGAAGGGAATCGAGGAAACATCCGTAACGCTCGAGGAAATGATCGATATAGAGGACCATATGAGAGGCCATACGATCAAGAAGCGAGAGATAGCCGATATAGGAATTATAACCAGAATTCCAGATATCAAGACAGGAATCGATATAACAATAGATATCGGGGCAGAAATAACTGGAGCCAAGATCAACAGTATAATGGGAACGACAGGCAGGAAGGCCGAAGAAACGATCCTAACGACAGACGGGATGATCTTGGACATGAAAGGTCGAGGCAAGAAGATAGACAGCCTAGTGCACCACTCGAGGAGACAGTGAGAGATGTCAATCGAGCGAGCACGAGTGGCGAAGGAAAAAAAAACGTCAAATTAACTCTAGAGAAAAATGCAAATCATTGGGAATCGATCGTCATCGTGGAAACGTATCAGGTCAAGGACGAGGATTTAATCGAGGAGGAAGACATAGTACACCGGGAAAATAGACATGAATTGCCAGTTATTAGTGTGGAAGTCATGGGAAAAGAAATAAAGACACTTGTAGACACAGGGGCTATGGTGAGCTTGATATCCATAGGTTGCCTGGATGAATTGAAATTATTAGGAGGAATTACAATGTTGCCAACTGTTGTTAGCAAAATTCAAGGGGTGATCCCAGACAGGAGTATGAAATGTAAAAGTCAAGTACTTTTAGATGTTGGGATTGGAACCAGAAGTTTTGAACAGATGTTCCTAGTAGTGGGTCAACTACATTTTGACATGATCCTAGGAGTGGATTTCTTAAGTGAGAGTGGCCTGATCATAGATATGCAGAGTAGGCGCATGTACTTTCAAGAAGGGGTCATGGAAAATCATGAATCGGAGATGACATTCTTTAGAGAGGATATATTGGATGAAATTGTATGCAGCGTTGAAAGGTCTATAGAAGATAAAATTGGCATGACAAGTAAAATAAATCCAGAAATTAAGGGGCAGTTTGATCAAGTAATTTCAGAATATGAGGACATATTCAATGACAAACCAGGTCTCATAGAAAATTTTACCTACAGCATCAAGTTGATGGATGACAAACCATACCATAAAAATGTATATCCCATTCCGGATAAATGGAAGGAGGAAGTTAGCATAATGATAAGCGACATGGAGAAAGATGGAATAATTAAGAAAATGCCAACTGCTTATTTGAATCCTTTAGCTGTTGTCAAGAAACCTAACGGTAAGCTGAGGATATGTCTAGATGCTAGAGCCCTTAATGAAAGAGTTCTTCCTGAACATGACAGACCACCTGTTATTCGTGAATTGTTACGCAGATTCAGAGGAAAGAGTTTCTTCTCGACAATCGATCTGACTAGTTCTTATTATCATGTTGAGCTAGCAGAAGACTGCAAACAATACACAGGGTTCTTGTTTGACCATAAAACATATGTATTCAATAGATTACCTTTTGGAGTGAAAAATAGTGGTCCGGTGATGATCCGAGCACTAGATGAAAATTTGTCAGATGCAGTTAAGGAGCATGTGGTAAGCTATATTGATGACCTGATTATAGCGTCTGAGACAGCGGAAGAACATATCAGGCACCTTCAAATGCTTTTTGAAGATCTTAGGAGAACGAACTTCAAGGTGAATTTCAATAAATGTCAGTTCTTTCATGAAGAAATTGAATTTCTTGGACACAGAATCGATGGAGATGGTTATAGGCCCAATCCAAAGAAGATCATGGCAATTTCAGAGTTTCCAACACCACGAAAGATTAAAGAGGTACGGCAGTTTTTAGGCATGTGTCAGTTCTTTTCAACACATTGTCCTGAATATACTGAGACGATGGCACCTCTGCAGGAATTATTAAGGAAGGGAAATCGATGGAAATGGGACGATAGATGCAATCAAGCGTTTTTAGCGGCCATGAAAATGCTGATCCAAAATATCAAGCTTGAGTATCCTGATTTTACAAGACGATTTTTTGTAGAGACAGACGCATCCAAAATAGGTATTAGTGGGATCCTATATCAGTTGGATGATGACAAGAAACATAGGTATTTAGCTTTCACCAGTCGCAAGCTTAGGAATTGTGAGAAGAATTACTATGCAACTGAGTTAGAGGCATTAGCAGTGGTTCATGCTCTTAAAACGTGGAAGAAGGTGTTGTTTGGACATGACATAACAGTGATCACAGATCATAAAGCCCTCCAATTTATTATGAAGACAGACTTAGCGAGTGACCGCATCACCAGATGGGCTCTGTTCTTACAGCAATTTAACCCAACTGTTGTACATAGACCTGGGAAGTTAAATCTGTTAGCAGATGTGTTGAGCAGAAACCCTTGTGAGGAAGTATTTGTCAACCATATAAATTTGATTCAAGAGGATAATGGTACTCTAGAAAAGTTGAAGTTGTTAGCGCAAACTCAGAAGAGATATGCACCTTTGCGAAGAATTTACCGTTTTTTGAGACGCAGGATGGATAATGCTGATCCGGATTTTCAAAGAACTGAGATAGAGGCTAGAAAATATCATATTATGGGAGGTGTTATATGCCAATATATCGACCAGGATCATACTAAACTTAGAGTAGTGATCCCACCCAAGCTTGTCAAACCAGTTATTTGGATGATACACCGAACTGCAGCTCATGTAGGTGTAGACAAGACTTTGGCTCTCGCTCAAGAAACTTTCGTTTGGAAACAAATGGGACAAACGATTCGCGACGTCATAAAGACCTGTGACAGTTGTCAGCGAAGTAAATACTCATCTAAGTTAATGAAAGAAGTTCCTAGATCAATATTACCCAGCAAGCCAAGAGAACTTTTCGCGACGGACATTTTCGGTCCGATTCCTCGTTCGACGAAAGGCAATCAGTTCGTTTTGGTAACGGTTGACGTATTTTCGAAATACGTATCTCTATGCCCTATACAGAAAGCTACATCCAAGTACGTGATAAACAGACTTGAGAAAACAGTTATTCCGAGCATGGGGAAACCTGAAGTTTTGTTGAGTGACCATGGATCGCAATTTACTAGTATGGAATTTTCTACTGCTATGGAACGTTTAGGAATAAGGCATGTGTTTAATTCTGTACGGTATCCAGAGGGAAATCCCGCCGAAAGAATTATGCCGGAGATAAGTAAGATGTGTCGCTTATATGTGTCAAGGCAACACCATAGATGGATGGAAGTGATACCCATCATTAGCCAATGCTTGAATTCCACAGTACATGAAAGCACAGGACAGATTCCGTCCATGCTTCATCATGGATTGAAACCGGATAGACCATGGGACCGAGTCGTGAGGGCACGAGTAGATCCTCAACCCACACAAGAAAGAAGAGTCGAGATGGCAGGAGAGAGGCTCAGAAGACAGGCGGAGAAGAGAGCCAGGGGACAGGCAGGAAGGAGGTTCCACGAGCCATTTCAAGAAAATGATGAGGTGCTGATTAGGAAGCCAGTCACTTCGAACCTTCAGCTGAAAATCTACCATAAATTCGCTCCATTGTACGCTGGACCGTTCCGTATTGAACAAACATACCAGAATAATAGCTACAAGATTGTCAGAATGGATACTGATGAAGTTGTAGGAACTTTTAATGCAGCTAGCATCAGGAAATACCATCATGCTGAGTAAGGGAATTGTAGAGCTATCGTGTACATGTATTATATATAGAATGCCTGAGAGTGTATTATTTTTTCTCAATCCTGATTTTAAAAAAAGGAGATGTACGGGAGAGATGTACCCGATACCTAGTTTAGGCTATCGGCTACGCCAGCAGACATTAAGCTGTAGTTGAGGTTTTGGAAAGAGTTAGGAAAAGATAGCGCACCGATCGCGTCAAGAAGAATGTCCAGATGACGTAGGAGGTCTAGTATCAAGGAGGCATTGATATCTGTAAGAAGATGGAATTATGGATAGAGATGTGAAGCTTTATTGAGATATATATGGAATTATAGCAATTAAACATCTTAGAAGAGGATATATAACATGCATTATATGTGGAAATAATTTTATGGAAGTCAGATAACCCTTAAGTTATTTTATAACGGAATAGCCGAGATGATCTGGGTTCGAGACTATGATCGTGACGCAAGAGCACTGTGGTGGGGGACTATACCACGTGCCTGCGCCAAACACATAAGCAAGAAGACAGTGCCAGCAAGTTCAGTTGAGCTCAGTTAGACGAGCAGGTAGGAGCAGCTCTATAGCGCAAGCGAGACGCACTGTGAAGGTCACGTAACATACAGAAACTGTCACGGCTAAGTGTAGGCGACAGTTCCTGCATCGCCGAGCAGCGAAGGCCAGGCGGGTCATTGATCCAGGCGGACTGGCCGAGGAAGCGATTACAGACGGCCGGGATATGTCAGAACCGCACTGCAAGTAGTTGAAGACTTTATTACAAGCGACATTTCAACGCAGTTTGAACATTGCTTTTACGAATAACTTCATGACTATGCTGTTCTATAACGCATTCGAAGCTACTTTAACTATTTCAAGTAAACGGAATGTTGTTAGCATAGGCACCGATGAACATTAGATCGTGCATTAATAAGATTTACTTCTTATGCAATTTTCATGAATTACCAAATACAGACGACTACAGGGTGTTTCGTAATTTTGAACACTCTCAAGTAAAATTTTATTTTACGAAAGTGGGGTTTAGCAGCCATTTGAGATTGAACTTACAATACTCAAACTGAACATTTAACGGAACAGTGGCGTAACTTAGAAGAGGAGTAGAGGGTCCGCTGTTTCCATGAACTTTTTCGAGAAGGAGTTGGACAATATCCGCTATGGGTAATCCGAAGTTCAACATGTCCGAGTAGACACTGATAGAGACAAGATGGCACCGCAGAGCGATGGATTCGATTCCTGACGAGAGGAGTCCACCAGCTGATTCACTTGGGATTTCGAAGGCAATCGTCATTTCATGGATGGAATGATATTCACGCCGATCTTTCGAGAAATTCTTTATGTAGGGAAAATCGACGATCTTGGAAATTTAATTACAGCTGATTATGAAAGGTACTGTAAGAGTCATAACTAACTGATACGATTATTTTCATGAATACTGGGCACACATGTATATTTTTCTAATAGGAGTGATATGATTATTAAGACATGGTTTGAATTTATATATTTCGAATTTGCTAGAATATGGAGTGACCATATGATATGGCAGGCATCATTATACGAAATTCTCACCATTGGTTGGCTTTATTAAGCAGATGTTTGGTCTTTTAGACATTTTTCCAGCTAGGATATTTTTCATGAATAGTTTTTTTTGTGTAACGAGTATTTCGAACTCGTGATCTGCAATTGATTATCTAAAATTACTTCGTCAGTTCATTGCATACTAGCGAGTGTGTATTATTCATCAGTAGAGATTTTTTCCATTGGATTGTTTGGAGATATTAAGAAGTTATTCACTTTAGTGAATGAACATCGCTTTTATATGACAACTAGAAACTTGTTGATTCCTATCTGGTACATTCACTCATATAGCCTACGAGATGGGGTCCTTCGTATTTATACGATTGTATGGTGGCTACTCATCTTACCCATCGTTCAGGGAACCATCATCCAAGTCGACGGGGCGAGGTTTTTCGTATTTATACGACTGTACGGTGGTTACACATCTTACTCGCCATTGAGGGACTCATTTTTATCATCCGAATGTACACGAGATGTAAGTGAATCAAACAAGGAACTACTAGTCACATATCAGTCGAAATTTTGTTAAATAAAGTAACGATAAATGTCAACAGGATTGCATTTAGTAATTCTTGTTTGCCAATCCAATATTTTGTTGCTATACTCTTTTGAGAGTAATTTCAGTTTAACAGCTGTTACAGCTGATGCTTTTGATGAGTTTATAATTGTGTTTGATACCTTTGAGAAGGATTTAAAGTAATTGAATCTTATAAGATTAATCATTAATGGTCAGAATTATTTTAAGGCAGATCAGTATTGCAGATTTTGATAAGAGATTATAGCACATTGGTGTTTTTCTGTGATGTGAATTATAAAAATTGTAAGAGAATTTATGCTATTTGAAAGCAGATCTTAAATTACTGAGGTAATATATTTTTTCCAATTGTTTAAGAAGTTGTCTAGATGTGATCAGAGTAATTACAGTTATTGGAGATTGTGTGCGTTGATAATTTGAAGCCAGTTATATATTTTTTGTAGATCATGCAACATGGTTAAGTGAAGTTTGTGGTAGGCATTTTGTGGAATTTGCCATGTGATAGTTGCAACGTTGATAATGTATTTTGAGGCAGACATGAGGTCGTCGTACCCAGTCTAGCGTAATTGTTGAAATTCATGCTGTATGTGCTGAATATTTATGGAGTTTTGTGGAGTAATTGTTGTATTCAAATGTGATATTTGAAGTATTGAAGAAATGTAATGTCGTTGTGGATAGTTAGATCCAACGTGATGTCGTGGAGGCAATAATATTTTTGGCATGATAAATTAAATACGAGATATAACTTGGAAATGATAAAACTGTAAGACAACGTTCTATAAACCTTATTAAACAATTTGTTAGGAAATTAAACAAATAAATAAAGTTGATAATACAAGATTTTCTGAAAATAATAATTAACGAAATAATAATCTGAGATTTAAGCATATTAACGATCTGACCTAATGAAATAAAAATCAGAATGACTAGATGAAATAATGAAAAACTAAATAACCAGATGATTGAAATTTAAATAATTTGATAAATTAAATTTTTGAATAAATCGATGAATTAAATAGATGGATGAATTAAAGATTGGATAAATAAACTGATTGAAATAAATTAATAGACGATTGTAATGATGATGAATAACTGAATTAGAAGGTGATAATTAATTAAAGAAGCTGATGATTAATGAATTTATATGGAATTAAATAAATTTAATTGAGAGATAATTTGAAGGAATTGCAACTTGAGTTGAGAATTTAAATGATGTAATGGTGATGAATTAATGATTTTGACAGGAATATGTAGAATTTTGAAGTGAGAATTAATGTGAGAAATATTTAATTTTGATGATGACGATAATGATGACCAATGAGAATTTGAATTTTCTGTAATTCACAGATAATTGATTGTTAATGACGATGTAAATAGTGTAAATTAATTATTCGATGTTTAGGAGCATTTGATTAACATGTTCAACATTCAAATTAAGCCATGCAAACCATAATTTACGTGATATTTAATATGTGTGATTATTATATGTGTATGTTTAGACAGATTAATAACATTTATTAAATCCACATTGATGTTAAATTAAAGAGAAATTAGGTCTCAGGTTTCACAAATGTCAGTGACGAAAGACATAGTGCTACAGTGATCCTGAGAACCCAAGAGAACTTTATAAATTTTTCTTGTTATGTGGATAAAAATAATTTTGGAATAGAAGAGAGATGGTTCGATTTTTGGACAATGACAATTTAACTTTGACATTCGACCATACTCTTAGGTAGGAGTTGTATTTAAAATGTCTGTCTGACTATCAAAGTAAAATAAATTTGCTTTTATCTTAGTTGTGATCTGATGATGGTGTGATGTTCCTTTTTCTTTCCTTGTCTTGAGTAAGGCTTATCCGGAAAGGAAGTGGTTTGCTAGGAATTCAGTTGATGGCGCCCATTTATATTTGCATTATTTTTATTAAACTTAAGCCCGTAACGACCCTAGAGATACTTTGTCTCGTTATACCCACTGCTTTTTCGATAACTCAGCTGAATTTCCGACACATTCCTTATTTGACTAGAGGTTCATTTAACTCCGCTCTGTCCCGGAACTCCAGGAATGCGATGTTATAGCAGATGGGACATCGCATCCCCAGGACGAACGGGTACAATATATCACCAAGTCCATACGATGGGTTAACGGATCGCCCCATGTGTATAGCGCCCGTGTCTTGCTGGAATAAGCCAAGACGAACTATACCATACCGGACTTCACACACCGCACTAAGTATAAAATGACACTTAGAATGCTTGCTTTTGGTTAAGCTAACGAGCTAGTACCACCGCGGGTAATCAACAAGACGAAGTGTCTCTCTCCGGGCCGAGTTACAAGCAGCTGGACAAAACTCTACCCATAATACCTCTGTCACTAATCGATGTGACAATCGAAGTCGTCGCAGCATAATTACGATATACTTTTGATATCATAATATGTGTATTTATAATTCCATAAATGTCTTATACTCGTTTCTGCTGGTGTTACGATGTTATTCCCAGTTGTCGATCCCCTCAGTAATGTCAGTAGCGTTTCATGACAGTGCATATCAATGCCATGCTTCCACGGTAGCCATCTTGTCGAATAACTGTACATCTCCCAGTCACATGTTTTCAAGATGCGTTGCGGGGTGCTGAATCAATCTCCTAAGCTCGCGTCAACGAGACATCGCTCTGTACTGCAAGTTGAAATGTTGCCATAGAAATGCCAAACATGTGTCTCAGTCACGTCAGAGTTCCAATACAATGCAAAATACTGGCACAGTATCATCCCGGCATTTGCCTGGAGTAGAAGTAGGAAACCATGAAAAACCACTGCCAGGATGGCTGAGGTAGGAATTGAACCCGCCTCTCCTCAGTTTTGCCTCACGAGGCTAATTGTACTTCGTTCCAGCCCTCAGACCAGAATTAAATTTCTTGGTAAAGACGGGAAGCGAACATGAGCGTCGGTGGTGACAAGCTGATATGAGTTTCTATAGACGTTCACTACGTTCAGTGAAACGGAGTACAATTAGATATAACTTAACCTTGCTTTTTGAACAGTAATTGACCAGTTCCTCGTGCAGCACAGGTTCCTAGCGAAACATATAGTATATTACAAGTAGTTTCACATTTCAAAATAGCTAAACTCTTAAATAATGAAGTATAGTTCCGGCTAAAAACAAAGTTGCTATCAACATCTCCGTTGCTAGTGATCCCGTTTACAGCAAGTTTTAGTTTTAGTGTTTTAGTGTTGCCTTTATAATCTATAAAGTAATTGCTTTTCAGACAGTCAACACATTTTTCCTAGTTAAATTGGGCGAGGAATAATTATTATTTATCACACTTACTAACATGGAGACAATAAAATGGATTAATTATACACATCCACGCTTTGATATACTTGTCTAATGAGGGGTTTAATTCGATGAAATGTCCGTTCATCGGGCTAACTCCATCAGATCCTGTTCATTAAATCTTAAAAATAAGATACAAATATATAACGTATGTACAACAATATATTACTATGTTAAATAATGTCACTATGTGCACGTTATATCGTACACCACAACCATTAAGTCTGTAGACCGTAGATTTGAATCCCGACGCTGCTAGCGGCTTTAATGAGTGTGTGTTTTCTGTGTTTTTCCACACTTCCTCTACACAAATGCCGGAGTAATACTTCATTTCAAGTCCCGGGGCAAATACCCCATCTCTCTCCCTAATACAGCTAAACACACTACTACAGTAATCACATAAATACAGGTTATCAGACAAATTCAACACACGTCCAACTACAAGAGGCTGATGTCCAAGATGTCCGAAAACCATTAAATGAATTAAGGGCTACTACTAATACTGCAAAACTTTAATTACCACATTTTAAATCATAATAATAATCAGTATTATTATAATTACTATTATTACACTTGATAGCATTATACAAATGTAGCAAATAGTAAAACATTTAAAAACTATCTGCCTATTAAATGCTGAAACAGTCTTGTATTATTGCTGGATACCTTGCTTTTGAGGATAACATTGAAAAACAAGTAGTTACGTGAAGAACAAAATAGCCTATTTTCCTACTGGTCTTACTTGGGACACGAGAAATGAAAACGTGATTTATTTAATTGCACAGCCGCCATTTTGAAGTTCTCATAAAATTCCATTAAATTAGACGGCAGTATATTAAGGCTTGTATGAAGATATACCGTGCCAAGTTTCACAGCACTTGGATGATAATTTGCGAGAAAAATCCATTTCAATATTTAAATTTCGCGTCACCGTCATGTTGGTTCTGTGCTCACCAGGTTATTGAATGATCCAAAGGTGAACTTATGTTGATATCCTCTATCGACATACAAAATTTCAGTTCGATTGTTGTAATAGATTCGTAGATATTGAGAAACATCTAAATATTTCGGAGGTCGCCATGTTGGATTTGTTATATGTGTAGGCCATAGAATTATGTAGGCTACTATAAGATGAAGATTATTGCGTAGGTTCATTATTCAAACATTAACTTCAATCGCATGATTAGGACACAAGAAATAAAAACTTAATTTTAAAATTTTGTTCAGCCGCCATCTTGAGGTTATGTAAACAATTGAACTAAAGTAGATGTCAGTGCATTACTATGTGTAGAAATAATTGCTGTGCCAAACTTTTACTGCGCTTGGATGGTTAAGTCACGAGAAAAGTAGATTTTAAAATGTCAAATTCGCTTGGAAGCCATGTGCGTTTTATTCGTAACAAGTTTATGGAAGTTACATAAATGAACTTCAAGTAGTACCGTTTTTCACTGTACAAATTTTCAGGGTGATATCTGTTACTGTTGGGGAGATATAGAATTCCTGTGAAATATTTCGCGCAGCCGCCATGTTCAATATTGGTGAAACGCATTAAAATTTCAAAGGCACGGTCGAGATCGGACAAGGTATTTATGCACTTACCGAGTTTCATTGAAATCGCTTCGGCCGTTTAGTTTTAGTAAGGGAACACACACACATGGACAAACGGTGATCTCATAAACCTTTTTTTTTTTTCATAAATGAAAATAGGCTTACAGGTAAATACAGTCAAGTATATACAGTCCAGATGGAATAATTCAAGTATATTTCAAAAAATGCAGCTGAAATTTGGAAATTCTCTATTAAAATCCATATGAGTTCGTTGTTCGTCCGTTGATGCGGACAGGCCCCCTTTACAAAGTATAATTTCATTGTTAATGACTGGAGACGAGTAAAGAAAGAGAGCTCTATTTCAACATGTGTTATGTTCAGTTTCACAAAATAAATAAGGTGAAGAGGGTACATTCATAATTATCAAATGTAAGTATCATATAATCGCAATTGAATCGCAATTTATACATCTTCTTTTCATTAATAATTTCAACCCACAATAATAAATCTCCTTTTTACCAATTTTAGACTATTATTAAAGCAAAATCAAAGATCTACTTCACGAAATTACGTGAAAATTACTTTCATATCCATGATAACGTATAGGCATTAATACGAAAAGTCATGCCTCAATGTATATGAGATTGGGATCTTTTCCTTTCGCCACTAGCCTAGTATTGCATATTTTGTTTGATAGGACTTCAATGAGGGATTTTCGAGGACTAACAGGTAGGATGCTTCATTTTAAGGAGGGTTGATATTAGCTAAAAGTTTTAATGATTACATTTCGTTACCCAGCATGAGAGCAGGATAAAAACATATTTGATTAGAATGGGGATTACAAAACCTGGATTTTGATAACCAATTAAAGTTTAATTTTTAATTGGTTGTAGTGCATTAGGATAATTTCCGTATTGTCTTAAACTGGACGTCTTAATTGTATTCTTTTTGTTAAGAGGGCATGTATAAATTTCCCTGTCACCATCTCTGTTGACGGATACAATTTTGAACGAGTTGGGAAGTTCAAGTATCTGGGCTCAATGCTATCCAGAAAAAAATGAGATTGAGAAGGAGAGGATTATGAATGCAAATCAAATCGTTTATCGTCATAACAATCTATTTAAGTCACGTATGATTTCACAAAATAGCAAAGTCGACCTTTGTATGGCTCTAGTAAAACTGGTACTATTGTATGGGTGCGAGACACGGGCGACACCACAAACTTTTGATGAACGCATTTGTAACTTCGAAAGGAAAGTGTTGAGGAAGACATACTGGCCCATATTCTATGTGGACGAAGGCAGATGGGAAAGGAGGCAGAAGGAAGACCTCTACCAACTATTTAAAAAAGCAACTATTGGTAGAACAATCAAAGAACGACGATTTCGGGGGCTAGGTCAAGTAGTTAGAGCAGAAGCATCTATTTCTAACAGAGATTTTAACTCCCGGCTGATAGGCAAACTCCCAATAGGTCGTCCAAGGACCAGGTGTAGAGATAGAGTGATGGTGACATTGGATGAAATAAAACCTACAGCTTCCCTTGTTGATGCTACAGATAGGAGGAGGTGGAACAGCACCTGCAATAACCGGGTGAGTTAGCCGTGGTCGTTACGGCATGACAGCTGGCAGTCGCTCACATCCGGGAGGCGAGGAGGTACGAATCCCTCCGCCGGCAACCTTGAAGATGGTCTTCTGTGGTTTCCCATCTTCCTTCCAGGCAAATACCTGGGTTGGTCCCTAACTATAGGCCACAGCCGCTACCTTCCAACTCCTCGACCTTCCATTCCACCTTTCCTCCCCAACGGTACTTGTAGACACTCCCGGCACTAAAAGCCATACGCTAAAAATAAAAATAAAAACTGCAATAAATATTTAAAACTGTGACCAGAAACATGCATCGCATAGGCTATCTCATTGAACCTCTGATTTTGTTTTATTTTTTGTCTTCATTTTTATGTCATGGAATATCTTTTATAATGTAATGTATATTCTGTGCTTCTGTCCTCAGGTCTTCATGGCCTGTTGAGTACAATAAATGATAATGATAGCTTGCTACGGTGGGTGGGTGGTCAACGTGTCGGTCTACTAACCCCAAGCTTGCAGGTTCGCTCCTGACCGTGGTAAGTGATTTTGAAAGGCGGCAAAAGTTACGACACCATGTCATACGATGTTGGCATGCCAAAGAACCCAAATGAATTCAGTAGGCCGTGTTCATAATGACAAAATGAATCTCGGGAGTTTCCGCCAACGCAAAGTACCTCATTTCTCCACTAGAAAGCGCCATAGTGTTCAAGGAGCTTAGATATATAACCTCCTTGACTTTCATAGTGCTTCAAGGAACAACGAATTTCGACATGCAAGCTACCCTTTGGGTGTCAAATAACAAAGCTTGCACCTGGCACCCGAGGCCATACGATATTATTATTATTATTATTATTATTATTATGATAATGATGATCATGATGATGATGAAGAAGAAGAAAATTGGCATGTATTCTGAACTGGGCCCCAACCCACTTACCCAATTTTTACCCCATACGTCCCGAGGCAGGAATCTCATCCTTAGGGCCCAGTTCAGATGAATGGTGAGTTAGGTGTACGGTTGTTAATGCGCATATGGGAATGGATAACCACTCCGCCGTCCGGATGGATCAGCTGCCCCTAATAATATTGTTTTATGCACCCAGTAAGGTCGATTTTTCTCTGCTTGCATCCCGTATGATACAAATGCACTGCAAGCATATCCCGTAAACGATACTGAACACTATTGTTATTCCCTCGTATTAATCGGTAGGCACATCGAGGGAAAATAATAGTGTTCAGTATCGTCTGCAGGACATGCTTGCAGTGCATTAGTACCATACGTAATGCAAGCAGAGAAATATCGACCTTCCTGACCACAACGCTATTCGGGATGCATAAAGCAATATTATTAGGGGCAGCTGGTTCAACCCCTACATACATACACATACACATACACACTCTCATACACACACGGACAAAAGGTGATCTCATAAGCGTACAATGCATTTGATGATTGGTCCGGCACCGTGGCTAAATGGTTAGCGTGCTAGGCTTTGGCCCAAAGTGCCCCGGGTTCGATTCCCGGCCGAGCCTCCTGGGATTTTAATCTCCTGGGGTTAATTCCGTGGCTCGGGGACTGGGTGTATGTGCCGTCTTCATCATCACTTCATCCTCATTACGACGCGCAGGTCGCCCACGGGCGTCAACTAGAAAGACATGCACTTGGCCTCTCCGGAGGCCACACGATCATTCATTCATTCATATGGGCTAAAATAGATGAAGAAAACATCAATTCCCGGAAATTACCTTCTAAACGATAAAACAGAAGTACCCGTACATAACAGAATTTCCTCGCAAGTTAACGAAGAAGCAAAGAACTATTTTCTTTATATTTTTCAAACACTGTTTCTCTATTGCATATACAGTATGTTGATCTGAAGGATACTTATGTGTCCACTGGGAGATGAGCAAGTACCCCTTAGCTGCGTTCCCGTTTCCGTGAATAATCTGAACAAGAAATAGGCTCAACTGAGGGGCTATGCATCAAAAGCTGTGTTCGCAAAGAGTGTTCTTATTAATATGAGTCGCAGTAGGAAGATCGTTGCCGCCAACTTGCAGTTCTATGAAATTAGGGGCTATGGTCGACGTGCAGCATGCTACATGGAGGTAATAAAATGGAGGGAATTAATCACATTAGGCTATATGGCTGCAGTGGCCAGCATTCAAATAGAGCTCTACATAAACAACTGGTAAAGTATGCATTACCCTCCCATCAGTGCACGGGCATATTACAATCCCCTTAATGTCATAAACGTGGCTCTTAGGGCGAGAAATAGAATTATCCACTGATCTAAATTATTACAGGGCTTCAAATTTCATTCCGTAATTAGCACTTTTATCATGCTCTATAAGGCTCGCCTATTTTGTATCGATCCCATATGATTAGAGTATTTTCCAAATTGCAATAACTTGTTACCAGTTTGGGAATTAGTTCAACCAGCATGCGACCTAGTACTACTTCTTTGTATTCTAAATACATTTGAGTGTTTTGCTTTATTATGTATCTAAGTACCTACTGTATATTAAATTCACAAACATTGAATCTATAATCTGTCAAGTTGACAATTTAAAAACTTAATTGTTTGAAGATCTGAAACTTTCAACTATCAATATTTGAGTTACTGAAAAAAAAAACGTAAAAGACGACCAATTCACGAAGTTCTCATAAGGCGCATTAAAAATAAATGTATTGGTATTATGGTGCAGCAGTCGATTTGGTTGCCTCCCATCAAGGTGGGCCGAGTTGGATTACCAGTTAATGCATGAGAGATTTTTGAAAGTGAAATGCCATATCCATTGTTTCGGGTTCTACGTAAATATATCCCGTAGATAATGATCACAAGGTTAGTGGTTACGTAAAACTACAATCTATTCTTATATCTTTCTTTTAGGCTGGCTGCGTGGCTCAGCGGCAACGTTTTCGCTTGCTTGGCCCAAGGTTGCAGGTTCGTATCCTGGCGCAGTCAGCTGGCATTTGAGGGTGCGCAAATGTGAGGGAGCCGTGTCAGTAGATTAACTGGCACGTTAAAGATCCCCTTCGGGGAAAAATTCCGGCACTCGGCGTCTCTAAAAGCCAGAGAAGACAAAGATTTGGTGCTATTCAGTCGGTCAGCACGAATGTACCCAAAAGAGCTGGGTTATGCCCTAATCCTGAAAAAAAGTACATGAGATTGATAAATACACTAGGATGACCAGTTTCGATTGTCAAGCGATCATCATCAGATCCATTACAGTGTAAAATCTATGTTTGAAAATACAGGTGAAAATATATACAATATGTGCAATTATTTAGTTGCCAAACTGACAAGTTGCATTACCAATACTGCAACTAAATAATTTCACATATTGTATATATTTTCACCTGTATTTTCAAACATAGATTTTACAACCAAAGTGTATTGCATCTAATGATGATCGCTTGACGATCGAAACTGGTCATCCTCATGTAATTTTTTTCAGGATTAGGGCATAACCCAGCTCTTTTGGGTGCATTCGTGCTGACCGACTGAAACGCACCAAACTTTTGTTTACTAAGGCAACACTGAAAAATGGCTTCAAACCTCACAAAGCCAGAGTAGTTAAAAGGGACGTAAAACCAATAACATTATTATCTTTCCTTCTTTCATTTTTCCTATTTTCCTTTCTTCCTTCCTTTCCTCCTTCCTTTTAAAAATGAATTTGTTTACGATTCCTGGCGTCCTACACTGGTTGGTATGAAGAGAAATGAGAATGAACACCCTATAATCAGCATCTCAAGAGCAAATATTCTATAGGTCGATCACTGCACAGGGTAATTCACATTTGTACGTAAACTATACGGAATGCCAAACAACTGTTTCACTACGTTGAGAACCCACTTCCAGGCACTGTGCCGGCTTGCAGGCTCCCACGAACACACACACGTAGTTGATCGTCAAGGTGCTGAATGTCATCCCGGGAACGGAGGACCAAAATTCTACTTGGTGGTGCATTTGGTAAAGTTTTGTCATCAGTGGTGCAGGCTGGACGACCCGCCATCTAGTCGTGTCCAACACTTGCTCGACAGAGAACGAGGATGGTGATCGTGCTGACGAAGGGAGTTGCCACATTCCCTCCAGAGTGCTTTAAGTATCACGAGTGATGTGTGGGTGGGCATATCCCCTGCTGTTGTAGGAAAGGTAAGAGAACGGTTTGGTTGACAATATTTCCTGTACGTTAATACCAGGTGTGACCAGTTATAGTAGGCTATGGCTCTTCATACCATGATACTGATTAAGTGTCCAATGGCTGTCTCATTTGATCAACTCCGTGCCGTCAATATCGTCTAAGGTTATCCTGTTCTCAACCATGCTGAGCTATTCATTGGCTACTGCTAGGCCAATGAGATAGGAGCTTCGGGACATGAAATAAGGTACCACCCCTGCATTTTCCTGCAGTGAGTGTAAGAAACATGGATAAATATCACACTCAGCGACCGGATTCGAACTACTGATCTTCGGACTATATACAACCCCCCCATCGATATTGTAGTGCACGAATGATCGCGCATAGTTAAACTGCTGAGTTAATCACTAATGACGTTTAGTCGGTCATCTTACATTCACTACGGTACTTAACTAGGTCATTACCGACAGCAGTGGCTACGCTGACTAAAGCGCAGCGTTAGGTCGTGGGGCCAAGCTCTCTGCTGACTCGGTAGACGCGTGGGTTCGAGCCCAATTGTCAGCCGTCCTTGAAATGGTTTTCCGTGGTTTCCCATTTTCAACACCAGGCTAATGCTGGGACGGTACCTTCTGAGAGGCCACGGCCGCTTCCTTCAACATCCTTACCCAGTTTCATTTATCTTCATCCATTCCGTCTCTCATCCCGACGCGCAGGTCGCCCACGGGCGTCGACTAGAAAGACCTGCACTCGACCTCTCAGGAGGCCACACGAAAAAAAAAGTTATTTATTCCTTGATGAAAATTCATCGGGCAAAACAAAGATTTACTTTTGTAAACATCGTAAAATCACGCTTCGATTGCATAATAGTAATCAATGGCATACTTTTGGGCCAATCAAATACAATAACACGCAGTGGATAGAATATGCAGCGAAAATGAAGTGAAGCTGGATCAACGTTTTTCAGTAGGCGTTGCATTGTAGGTTATGTCATACATTGTTATCTGACTCATGATGGGAAGATTTGCGTCACAGTAGACAGACGACTCATGATGCCAAAATTAAAGTTACAGTATAATTAGCGATTTCAATGTCTGCAAGTGGTCGTCAGATATGAATGGCAATTATTATTAAATCCCTGATTCAACCCTACAGCAAGAAATTACACTACAAATCACCGTGTTTGTAATGATGGGGGACAAATGGTCGGGTTAAATTTTCAGTCATTTGTATTTAAAGTGAGGGAGACTAAATTACGATAAACTGTGAATTTCTTAAGGGAATTCCTTGCGCTATAGAATGGTGCTTGTTAAAAGAGGTTAAGGTTAAACTGCTAAAGAATGGAGAAGGTAAAAATTTTTAAGAACCAAGAGAAAGCAAGAAATAAGTTAACAAGTGCGCGGGAGCAATTATAATTAAACACAGCACGATAATTAATTTCTGCTTCTTTTTAATAACGTTTGTAAATTGAGGAATACGTAAATGAAGCTATTGCAACGTACAGTATAATGAAGACAAGAACATAATTCTGGCATGTTTGGTGACTTGTTATAAAGGTATAGCGTTCATCTGCTAATGAGCAAAATTGAGATATTTAGTGGTTAGTCAGACTCCCGAAGATGAATACATAGCAATGTTTTTTACTGGAAGACTTTGCAGGGTCCGTTGTAATACAGATTATATTAGGTTGAAAATAACACCGTGAATTGTGATTTTACTGCAACAGTCCCGCCCGGCTAGAGAATAGAGGACGAAGCTCATAGCAACACCCCCTATTTCGCCGTGGGGTTGTGTTGCAAACAAAGCCCCTGTTGAGTCATGCCAGCCATTGACACACTGGACTACTATAGAGCTTTATTTTTGGGAGTCAGTGGACGTAAAACGAGTCTCCGGGAGAAAATACATCGGCCAATACCTCTGAGGTAGGCCCGAAACTTACTATGAGAGGCCCCCCAGGGGCTCACATCTAATGGGACGTGGGTTGGTGACCATGGGACCCCAGCTGAGTCCGGCATTGCTTCCACTTACTTGTGCCGGCCTCCTCTCTGTCTTCTTTCCTGTCGACCTCCCTTGGTCAACTCTTGTTCTTTTCCGACCCCGACGATATTAGGGTATCCGAGGCCTAGGGAGTCTCTTCCTTCCCTGCCTTCATTGGCCCTTGTCTCATCTTTCCTGATCCCTTCCTTCTGGGAGGGGTCAGCCTTCTTTTTCTTTTCCTGTTATCTCCTGCCTTCTGCTCAAGGCCCTCAAGGAGGTAGGGTGTATGTAGCCCCACCACTTCTGGTGCACCCTAGAAAGTGCTACATCCTCAGGGGCTCACGGCTGGTGAGTTCGGGAGTTGGCGACCCCGTGGGATTTCTGAGCTGGGTCCGGTTTACCCCCTTTGTCCCTTACCTGTGGGACGGAACCTTTCCTCTTTCACTTTCCCGTTGTTATTCTTTTCATTATATTTCCTTTTCCCTTTAAGATTCCCGCACTGTTATTTTTGCATCTCCACTCCCTTTTGTGGGTGTTTTCAATCTCCGTTGTATTTTGTAAGTCTTTTCGATCTACATTGCATTTTGTGAGTGTTCTTCAACCTCAATTGCATTTTGTAAGGATTGACAATCTACATTGCGTTTTAGTAAGTCTTTTAATATCGTGGGGGTCCTTTTGTGAGAATTTTGAATTTCAATTGCATTTTGTATTTTCAACCTACCCCGCTTTGTACAAGTAGTTAAGTCTCAATTGCATTTTTGTGTGTATTTTGAATATAAATTACATTTTGTAAGTATTTTCATTCTAAATTGCATTTTGTAAGTATTGTCCATACAAAATGAGAAGTTTGAATCTACCATACATTTTGTAAGCAATTTTAATTGCATTTTGTATTTTCCACCTATCCCGCTTTGTTCAAGTAGTTAATTCCCAATCGCATTTTGTGGGTATTTTGAACCTCCATTACATTTTGTGCGTATTTTCAATCTCATTTGCATTTTGTAAGTATTTTGATTTCCCTTGCATTTTGTAAGTATTTCGACTGTACGTTGCATATTGTACATATTTTGAACTTCACCTACATTTTGTGCGTATTTTTCGCTCTATTCCTTTTGTGAGTATTTTCGTTCGAAATTTCCTTATGTACGTATTACTGCTCTCCATTTTGTGACTAGTTTCCATCTGAGTTCCTTTTTGTAAGTATTTTCCTGCTCACTTACTTTTCGTTCTGGTTTCCACTTCATTGACATTTTCGCTCTCACAGAGACCATTAGGGGCCGATAACCTGGATGTTAGGCCCCTTAAAACAACAATTATCATCATCATCATCATACTATGAGAGGCCCGTTAGCAGGTATAAAAAACGTGGGGAGCAAGGGATGGAGAGCTCACTTCAGAGTTACGTCAAAGGCAGAGTCAGCTGCTGAGTAGACAGCCAAAAGCAGTGAGAAGGGTTGGCAGTGCAGTGGAGTTCAACAGCGACTGACAGCGGTAAGCAGCGGTAACAGGTGTGTAGTGGAGAAGGGATGCCAGTACAATTGTGCACGGAATGTTGTGCCACGGCGTCTTGTGTGGTGGGTGCGGTTGGACAGTGCTGAAGGCCCTGAGTTCGCAACGTGTGGGCAGATACTGAGACTGCAAGCGGGACTCAGCGGGAGTTGCTCGATGGTGCATCACCGAGCGGATACTGCTATTGTGGACTGTAGATTTGGCAGCCTGCTGCGAAAAAACTGTGTAAATAATTTTGTTCAGTATACTAAACATTTTCGTGATTGATAACGCCCGCTACTAGTTCTGTTTTACTTAGTGAGCAAACCCTAGCCCAGTCAGAATACTAAAATAATGTTTTTTTAGTAGATAGCCTAGAAGTTTGAAATAACTTTCCACCGCAAAGAGTGGTTGAGGACGATAGCCTGGATCTTTGCCGTCTTAAACCATAATTATCACCACCAGGGTATATTGGGGATGAGGCCCATTTACAATCACGACGATCAGAAGAGGTTGGTGATGATTTTCTAGATTATAACTCCTTTAAACCACATGCATCTCCACCAGAAAATATTTGGGATGATAGTATTCCCCTTTAGGCCACAATTGTACCATCGGGAGAGATTGGGGACAACATACCAGATATTAGATCGTCTGAATCAAATAACACCTACCGGAGAGATCGAGGAAGATAATCTACAGGTTGGGCACCACACGTATTAACATCAGGGGAGTTTTGGAATGATATTCTAGAAGTTAGGCCCGGTAAAATCTCAACTAAACAACCAGAATAGATTGCGGACGAAAACCTAGATGTTTGGCCCTGTTAAGCTACAATTATAATCACCAGATAAGGTTTGGGACGAAAATTATCATGGATGATAGGACCTGCAAAGGCACAATTAAAACCACCAGGAGAGATTGCGAACGATAACCTTGATGTTAAACCCTGTAAAGACACAATTAAACAACCAGGAGACACTGAGGAAGATAACTTGGGTGTTAGCTCCTTTTAAACAAGGATTTATATTCCCAGGCGGTATCGCGGAAGATAACGTACGGTAGGTTTTAGGCCCTTTAAAACATCAATTAAAATTCTAAGGAAGTATCAGGGACGATAAACTAGCTAGTAGGCCCCTTCAAACATCAATGATCACCACGAGAAGGGATTCGGAACGTTAACGTAGTTGTTAGACCCTTCAAAGGCACACTCATCATAAGCTCACGATGATTGGAAGAGAATGTTGATGAGTAAGTTTTAAATCTAGTTCTACAGTCCCGTAAGTCAACACAGCTCTGAAATGTGAACACACAATGACAAAGCTGTTCGGAAGTCGCTTGATGCGTGACAATATTAAACTTGCACCTGTTCAACAGTCT
Source organism: Meconema thalassinum (assembly GCA_946902985.2). Lineage (NCBI taxonomy): Eukaryota > Metazoa > Arthropoda > Insecta > Orthoptera > Tettigoniidae > Meconema > Meconema thalassinum. The sequence continues at coordinate 379,432,028 of OX336389.2, read as the reverse complement.
TGCACTTCGTAATAATCAAGGTATGGACGTATTATCTCATTCACTATGTTCCGTCGAAGTGTTGTGGAGATTTGAAGTGGGTCGTTCACGGACTTTCTTTATGACATGGAACTGTCGGGATTGTGCACCTCCTTTCCCTCCTGGTGTAGCGGCTAGCAATCTTGGCTGTCGCCCCGGGAGGGTTTGATCCCGGGTTCTGCCGAGAAAATTAATTCTGGTCAGAGGACTGGAACGGGGTACATTCCGCCTCTTGAGACAAAACTGAGAACATTTGGCTTCGTGTCCCATCTCAGCCATCCTGGAAGTGGTTTTCCGTGGTTTTCCACTGATACTCCAGGCAAATGCCGAAATGGTTACCAAATAAATTCCACGGCCGCCTCCTTCCCAATCCCTGCCTGAATTACAAATGCACACGCTACTATAGACACCACAATAATACAGGTTATCAAACAAACTCTACACACACACACACCCGAGTACATGGGGATATATGACCACGATGTTCAAGCCCCTTAAACGAAACAACAAATTATATATTCATAATTAGATACTTTCCTTTAGAAAACTGTTCCAAATTAATTATATATCTCCCCCTTATATCTGTTTTCACGTTCCTGTCTTACTTCCTCAGGCACCAAATCTCATTCTCTTTGATTCTGACGATATTAAGGACTAATAGGTTTAGATTTCCTCCCCTAAGGCTCTTTCCTATTCTAACTTTCCCGCCACTATGTGGTCTAGGAGCGATAGCCAAGAATGCTAGCCGCCACAGATCTTGGTTTCGATTCCCAATTCTATCATGCAATTTAATTCTGGTATGAGGTCTGGAACGGGGTACACTCAGCCTCGTGAGGTAAAACTGAAAAGAGGTAAGTTAGATTCCCACCTCAGCCATCCTGGAAGTGGTTTCCATGATTTCTCATTTTCACTCTAGGTGAATGTCGATATGCTTCCTAAATTAAGGCCACGACCTGAATTATAAATACACACACTAATACAGCCATCACAATAACACAGGTTGTCTGACAAATTCCTTATATATACACACACAAGCACACGGCGAAACATGACGACGATGTCGCAAAGCCCTGAAATGAATCAACAACAACATCATCTCATTTTAACAGCTCTTCACCCACACGCCCGGAGTCGACACCTTGAAACCCCACGGAGGAATCAAATCCATGATTGAAGGGATGATCTCAGGCTCTGAAAATATAAATGGGTTCGAATTCTCCTTCCAGGCATCCAAGAGGATGATTTGATTGACTGCATCCAACAAACTAAGCATGGCCATTATACTTGAATCAAAGTCCTGCATACTTGTTCACACAAGCAATACAGTCACACAGTTTAATATAATAATAATGTTAATGATTTTACGTCCCTTTTAACTACTACAGCATTTAGAGACACTGGGGTGCCTCAATAATGCCCCGAAGGGGATCTTTAATGTGCCAGTAAATCTACTGACACAGGTCCCTCGCATTTGCGCACCCTCAAATACCAGCTGGCTGCACTGGGATTCAATCCCACTATCTTGGGAACATCAGGCGAGAACGTTACGAGTGAAGGGCTTTCTGCCAGATTGGCAGGTCTGAGCCTGATTTTACTGATGGTAAGTAGACAGTTCCTAACCACTTCTTTTCCTCGCACCAACAGCACGTGCTCCACCAGAACCGGTCATCCATACACGTTCTGAAAACCCTCAATTTGTGTTAACTTAAATCTCACCGGATCCAGTGTTGCAACTTTGCCAAACCAGTGGGCTTTAAGAAGAAAATTAGCGATATTATTTGTCATTGTGGCAGCATCAAACGTTTTCCTGAGTAACAGAGGTACAACTAGCACGGTCACACACCTTCGCCCTGTCCACAAAGCTTTGAACTCACACCTCCTTTCATTAAGAATAATAATAGCATAGTCAGAGTCAAAAGTTTATTTTCTCGCCTGTTACGATCACCATCATACTGTTAAACTACTGACAATACTGGGACTAGAGGAATCCAGTGCGGGCAGGAAGAAGCATTATTGATACTGTGAGGACGTACTGTACATATCCACAGCTCAATGAAGTCCAGTCTGTCAGTTGACCCATGTCCATGACTAGGTACAAGTATTCTGCATGTTGCTCTAGATGAAAACTGACAGTATGATGGAGTGCCTTAATAACGTTCAGTTAGTATCGTGCACTGCGTTTCGCTCAAAACTAGTTGGTCTCATGTTTTACTCCATGTCCAGTTTTCTCTGTAAGGTGTCGGTCAAGACCGCAGGATTGAATCCCACCATGAAAATCAGATTTTTGAAGGACGAAAATATATCTGCGGCACTCAAGAGTCCTACGATATTAGCTCTTAAAATTTCAAGACAAAATTAATCTAACCTCAGTCAGAGATCACTCAGCTTCACTACAAGATGGGAATGCAAGAGAGACTTCCAATTTAAAGAGTTCTCCAAATGGCTTCTGCGGGCAGCTGTGGACTTCTTCTTATTATTATTATTACTGCTTTTAGGGATATTATTATTATTGATAATAATAATACTGTAATATTTAATTATTCACTTCATTCAATATCGTTCATTTTCATTTGAAACTATCATGCCATTCAGCATCCAATCGAGCGTGTAAGTCTCTGTTTCCGAGTGAGTCGGATCCATGATCTCATATTCACAGTTAGCTCTGCGTATTCGTCTGCTTCTACATATCTCGCCTTGATATCGTTAAACACTGAATCTGACAATCGTCTCCTAGGTCTACCCTTGCTTCTTTTACCCTCCATAGCAGAGTCTAATAACCTCATAAGTGATCTCACCTCCCTCATTCTCACCACATGACCCCCCACAATATGAGTGGGCCCATATGAACAGCTTTATCTACCGTATTCTCTTCCTTATGGGTACCCTCCTGCCATTGCTACCAACCATTTGTCTCAGCAATCATTCGTGCTATCACCCATATCAGTTATCTCAGCTTATGTATGATATATCCAAGATCTTACTTCCATACAGCACGGTCTAATACTGAGCGATCCAAAGAGAGTTTCGTCGCTATACTAACTTCCTGCTAGCAGATTATCATCATTATTATTTTCATTATGAATATTATTATTATAATTATACAAGACTCTTATTTGATGACAATGCGAAGCCCTAGACCAACTTCACGAAGTCACTATCGTATTAATGAACTTATTTCTTGCCAGTTGAGCTGGCTGCGTGGCTCTGTCGTAACGTTCTCGTTTGCAGTTCCCAGTTTGCAGGATCGAATCCTGGTGCAGTCAGCTGGCATTTGCGGGTGCGCAAATTCGAGGGAGCCGTGTCAGTAGATTTACTGGCAGATTAAAGATCGCCTTCGGGGCAAAATTCTGGCACCCCGGCATCTCTCAAAGGCGCAGTAGTTAAAAGGGACGTAAAACGAATAACATTAATATTATCATTGCCAGTTGGACTGTGGTCCCATCATGCTCTACAAATTTAGAGAACTCTTTGCTCGTTAATTCCCTGGTCATCGGATGGCTAGAATCCCAAATCACATGGTGAGTGTCTCAATCCCTTACATTGCAACTTTTGGCACCTATCATTATTATTATACTCAGTGTATTTTTCCACACGTACTGTAAGAAACCACTGGTATGCATTGCTTAGTTACTTCGTGTTCTCACCAATTGGTCTAATCCGAGCCCAATGTACTACTTGGTCACGGGACAAGTTAATTGCAATAATGTCGCATAGTTTCCACCTGAAGTCCACCATATAGCTACAATCCGTAGCGCACTGAAAGCCAAGTACATACTGTACTTCCTGGAAATAATGTCAGCAAACACATTAATGTTGATGAGACCATGAATATGTTTCATTGTTTGGTCTAAAAATCCACTAAAACGATGTTTTGCCAGAAGCAGTTGATACTCACGCCTCAGTCTTTAAAAGCGGCTGTAAATATTAATGTACCTATTGAGCTGGGATGAGCATCATGCTAACAAAATTGTTTGAACACTGTGTTCAAAAATGTCCTCAAAATCCATGAAAAAGCAATGATTTATTTTATGTACTGATCAGAAACCGCTATGACTCCTGTTCTTCCCGCATTATACATTTTCCAACCATACTTCTTACGCCTACATTTCACATTTAAAAAAATGTAAACTTAGGTAGGCCGATATGAGAAAAATTCTGTCTGTGCTCTTTTATTACTTCAGATCGCATACATAGAATTCCACAAATGGTGGTACGCATTACGCTATCTATGTGAAATTCTGCCACCTGTCAATAATGCAACATTTTAAATTTTTATAGTAGATTCCGTAGCTCCAAAACCATTCATTTTAATGACATGAAATTTGATATATTCGTACTACAAACAAAAAAACAGTTCCATGAATAAACAAATAGCTTCTTTTTATACATTATACTGGTATTTTTCATTGCAAAATTATTCCGCCAATTAAAGCAGATTTTCTATATAGTGGACTAAATTGCTTTTGGTAATGAATTTTGGTGATAAATTATAAGGAAACAATTTTTCGAACTCAAAACTCAATTGTTTAGCATTCCAGTCATTTTAGACACTAAGCATATTTTTTAATATAGCAAAATGGTCTGACTATGATACTTAATATAAACCTAAGCTCGTGATAACTCGCGTCGTACTGGAACATGTATGTCCAAAGTTACACGATGAGCCATTTTCCCAGGTACATGAATAAAATACTAAAGAATTGTGTACCAGAATATTTAGTTCATGGTACTTGCTTATCAACTTTTCGAAAGACCGGTGGCATGTCGAATTTTCCTGGAGTGAGTGTGATAGTTAAAAAATATCACACCCCTGATTGCCACTGCCAGCGCCAGTATTCAAACCACTGATAGGCAGAATGTACAGCTTCACAGTACAATCATAGAGTATAACGTAACACACTAGGTTGTGCTGCTGATCTAGAAATGAATAAAGGGCATTGAAATTATATGCAAATCTTCAGATATGGGAAGTGAATTTTGGGATTCCTCAACACGCTGTCCTGCAGTTACTGATTGTACAAAAAACGTCAGTGTCTATGCGGCTGAGGAGTAAGTGTAAAAAATCTTAGTGCAGGAGCTTAATGGTGCATCACTGTACTTTATGGGCTATAATTGCCGCAAGTAAAATATGCAAATGTATGCTGATGTAGCTTTAGACCTTTTTTAAAAGTACTTACGAGAGCAACTTCAGAGTGGGTTAAAGTGGCCACACAATTCAAATCTAGAGCCCTTTACATCTTGAGGAAATGTTTGAAGAAAAGATACAGTTAATTCAAACTTCTCAGGAGGGAATTTTACGGAAAATATTATAGAAAATTTGTGACTATAGATGAGTATATATCAGGCAGACGAGAGTACTGAGGCGTAGACTTTACGGCTTCCTTCCAGAAGGGCACTCTGGCTCGCGTGCTGGGCTCTTGTTCTATCACAAGTAGATTTTGCGCAACTTGGGAATTCTTTTAGCAGGGAGCTTCGCAACGTTAAAATGAATTAAGAATTTACTAACGGTTTAGCTCCAACGAAGGGGCGCGTTTGTCTAATCAAAGCTAAGAAACGCTAGAAAACATAAAGGAAAAGGGCGTGGCCTGACGCTCATTACGATGCATATACAAGTAAACCGTCCTCGGGGGAAATTTAAGTCGAAATTAATGATTAATGTTATTTAGGGAGTGAGAATCACAGGAGCAAAATTAACTGCCTAATTTAAAGGTCGGTTTAGAGACTCTAGAAGTTCAATGTGTACTGGTCAGGAGAGACCCCAATATGGAAGAAGTGTCCAATTGGAAACCGTGGAGTTTATTGGTTGGTCACACATTTTTCTCATTCTTTTTAGCATAGACGAATGATATCTACACTGGTGAAGAAAAAGGGTGTGTGTGTATATATGTAAGGGTGTATGCATGTAGGTATATATCTATGTCCCCCCTTTCAATTCAAGTACGACGCAACTGAATGGAACCAAATTTGGTACAGATGTATCACTAGAAAGGGATATCTCATTGTCATGTTTTATATTGCTGCCAACTTAACCAAAACTAAACGGTGGCTACCCAAATATTCAAAGCTTAAATCAAAGTACTACTAAACAAATCATCGGATCTCTAACAGTAGTAGAAAAAGTACCTTAATGTACGAAGCGTCTTGTGCCCAAACTACAAGATCATCAGCCAAACAATTTCAAGATGGCGGCCGTGCATATCATGCCAGCATTATCATTCATAACCTATGATCAAATAAATCAATGTACACAGTATTTGACATTCAGATAATTTCATACGAATCAGTTACCAATATGAGGAGTATATGAGAGTGTTATATTGCGCGCAGCTGCCGTATTGAAATTATAAAATATAAAAATGATAACTATCAACACTTGCGAACTGCAGTAACAAAAATTAGTGGCAAGGTAGGACCGTATATGTGGCCTTGTATGGCAAAGGCAAGAATAGAGACTCGTCATACATCCAAGATGGCAGCTGCCCAAATTATTAGAATATTAAAATTGACAACTCCGAATGAAATTGGTCAATTTTGAAATATCTTGCAAAGAGGTGAATATCATTTCAGAGCTTTCAATTGAGTTAGTCAAAAGATTATCACACTGAAAATAGCGCACGGTGGCCATCTACTTATTTATTTCGGTATGCGATATCAATAATAACGAAATTAAGTAATAAAACAGGACCTTATAAGACTCTTTGTATGCCCACAGTAAAATAACAGTGACTGTATAGTTTCCAGATGGCGGTTAGGCGTACTATTAAATTAATCACTCAGGTTGATATTACACAATTAAGGCGAAATTTGGTGGAAAAGGAGTATTATATAAGAGGCGTCAGTAGCGTTACTGATATTTTATCACACTGAATATAGAGTGCAGCGGCCATCCTGACATTACCTACTTTTTGTAAATAATTTTCTATGATTTAGGACTCCTATATCAATAAAAATTAGTGATAAGATCGAAACCTATGTGGGATTTTATAAAATGTTGGCTCGGCGTAATATTAACACGTAATTATAAATCTTTCAGACTGTAAATGCGCAATTAAAACAAAACTTAGTAAGAGAGAAATACCATAAATAGGACGTTGCTGAAATAAGCCATAAGTATAACACTCAGAATACAATGCGCGGCGGCCATCTTGACAAAGAATGAGAATAAGATTAGAATATTAACTCGATGTACTGTATTCATACAATACAAGAACGAAATTTAGCAGTTATGTAGAATCTTGTAAGTGGTTTCTTATGACCAAGTCAAAAGAACAGTGACGCCATACGTTCACGATGACAACTAGTTGCATTCTTAAGACCTGAATATATATGTAACTCACGATATCATAGCACAATTAACGCGAATTGTAGTGAAAAATTAGTATCATACGAAAAACAACGCTACTATTATTCATATATAGCGCACAGCGGCCATGATGAAATTATAATGTATATAAACAAATAAATATATATATATATTTTATACATACAATACCTCAAATTACCATTAATGTAGAACAGCATATGGGCTTTGTATGCCGAAGGCAAAAGAACATCCCCGCTATGTACTCAAGATGGTGGGTGAGCCACTATTAAAACTTTGAATTCAAGATCCAATTGCTCAATTAGCACTTAACTTCGCAGGAGAGGAGAAGCAGATAAGATACCTCACTTGCATTTGTCATAAGATTATCGCACTGCATATAGTATGCAGCTGCCATCTTGAATATTAAAGTCATTAATTTCGACAATCTCTATTTATTACAGTTACAATGACGAACGCAGCAAGTATGTTGTCTCACTTTCGCTGCAGAAGGCGCAAGTTAAACTATACCATACATTCAATGATGTGGATAGGATTATTATTCTAATGGTCCAACCAATTCCTCTGGATGCTAAAGCAGAATTACAAGTACATCGAAACTTAGTAAACGGGGAACCTAATAAAGGTTACAGCACCTAACGTACATCACAAGAACATTCAATTGTACTCCATGGTAAGGACAAAGAGTTATACTTATACCATACATTTAGGAGATAGGGGGCTATATGTTCTCAGCTGAACATCTTGTTTTAAACCAATTAGTCGTCGAGGAAATTTTGTTAAACTTACCTTTCAGTGCTGATTCAAATAACTATTGTTGCTTGTGTATGATCAAATGCCCAACAAGCGATATTATTATTATTAGTATTATTTTTATTATTATTATTATTATTATTAGTATTAGTATTATTATGAGACAATAGAATTGGTAGACAATAGAAGAGTTGGATGAACAAAATAAATCTGGAGACGGAACATGTCATTATTATAATTTAGTAATACAATATTATAATTACAGTATATTATTATAACTATTATTATTATTACTATATTCCACGTCATAAACTGTGCCCTTTCTATTGAGTAATTAGATCGCCAGATATGTCGTTCGCAATTTTTGGGAATCACTTCGTCGCCATGTTGTTTTGTGTTCTTCAGAATTAGGGAAAGTCAAATATTTGTCCCTACCTTACAGTCCTATAACAAGATAAAAAGTTTCAGTTCGATTGCTTAAATATTTCCGGAGATATTGAGAACAGGTTAAATGTATTGCATGGACGCCATGTTGGACTGTTGTAGAATTATGCTATAGAATTATATGCCGGCAGATGAATATTACAATCGTGCATTACACAAACCTACATTTCTATTATGGATATTACACCAAATTTTTACGTAGTATATTATGGCTCTTACACAATCCATTACGCCACCACGACAATTGTACTACAGCGACTATTACGCTACAGTATTACGATGCATAGGTACAAACTGTCACACTTAAAATTTCGGGCGTCCTTCCGCACGGTATCCACAATTGTGTAGTAGTAGTCATAAGGCTGTCTCATTGCATGTAGCACGCAGCCACCATCTTGAAATAATAAGACATTAACGTCTAACTTCCACCAATGTAAATTAACTCTTAATCCGCAGTTAAATCAGAGTTAATTCTGCATGTGCATTTCTCCAGAGCGAATTTCTCGTTAATTTTATACAAATGCATCGTTAAGCTAACTGGCCATTCTTGGCCACTCAACTCCTTAATTTTCAGTTGAAGCACGGGGAAACAGATGTTCAGGGGTGCAGTAACGGAGTTATTAGTTTATTGTTGTTTTAAGGGGCGGAACTACGAGGTCATCTGCCCCGCGCAGTAACGGAACAGCAGAGGATGTATTGAATGTTGTATCAGGACGACAAAGAAGTTAAGTTTTTTCTCTAAACATTTCCTTTACATGCGAATCAAAGGTACTGTACAGTAAATGATTTGAAATTAGAATACGGAAATGTAACATAATCACACAAATACGAACCAGATTTCTTCCTGCCATAAAAATAAGGAAAGGAAATTTTACTTTGACTCGTTATATTTATAGCCTACTTTAAGGGATAAAATTCAAAATTACATTGCCCGTAAAATGTAATTCCTGATTTATCTCCTCGACTGTGTAATTTTAACTTTTTACTCTTATACCGTATTTGTCTAAGACAACTAAAACTAAACTAAGCGACAAACAACCTAGATTTCCTCTATATGTATTTTTTACCACTCTATCACCTGCCATTCTCTCCACATGCCCCAGCCATCTTAGCGAATTACTCTTTACTTCGGAAACTATATCAGGATGACCATGTAGTTCCTCCAATTCTTTGTTTTCCCGTATTCTCCATCTTCCTGCCTCATTCACTACTCCAAAAATCTTCCTCAGTATTTTCCTTTCCCATCTTCTCAAAAGCTCCTCTTCTGTCACGGTCATAGTCCATGTTTCCGAACCGTACATTACCACTGGTCTTATAACTGTTCGGTACACTGTCACCTTTGATCTTCTACTGAGGCTGCGCGCTTTGAGGATTTTTAACAGTGCCCAATAAGCTCTATTACCAGCTGCAATATCTTGCTCTTATTTCTTCTTTTGTGCTATTATCGTCAGCGACCAGTACTCCCAAATACTTGAAACTTTCACACCTCTCAAAATTCCTCCCATTTAGGTTTATAAATAAATTTATATATTTATCTTTCTCCACAGTATTATTTTCAGTAGGCTACCGCTCCAGAAATGCTCGAATCTAGAAGGTATGGAATAAAAATACATGCCGCACTATGAGGAAAATAAAACTAGGCCATATTATGATATTCGAGGTGCGCTATAAGATAAGTAGCGATTTTAAATGTACTTGATGGTAATTTATTCATCACAAAATTGGTTTGCTATTCGTTTTTCACGCGTACTTTCATCCAAATGAGTTTAAAACCTGTCTCTAAGTTCACGGAGAACGCATTACAGTTAAAGGGAATGAGACAATTAAAGTATGTTCATGACAATGGAACGATAAGATATTACCAATACTAAGAAAGACGAATATGAAAAAAAAACTTATCCGATGTGAGATTCGAACTTCTTCCAGGTCGGCATAATAAATTCTCAGCCAGGTACGCAGTCACCTGCGCAACCAATAAAACGAAGTGATCACGTACTATCTAGCAAACCAAACCACTTCTACACGTGATTGGCAGTTTCCCCAAATGCTTTATTCACATCATATTAAGCTTGTGTCTTCGATATTTCTCTTTCTTTACAATTCTTTTCCAGAAAATTTGTCGCAAACATCATAATCAATGATCAGTGCAACACATCCAAGCTAACCACATATCAACTATCGTATTTAAAATAATAATTTACTAACCAATTGTTATTGAAGAGTTGGTGAAATTGGTCCTCAAGTCACATTGTTGTTGTGGCAGTTGAGGGACTTGGGCATCGTTGTATTTTAGCCCCATGTACAAGAGTGCGTGTTGAATGTTTGTCTGATAACCTGTGTCACTGTGACGATTATACACCTGTCTGAAAAGTTCGGTGAATGGGCTATATTACGAACAGATTGTTGACTTACCTGAAACAGTCGTTACTGTCCTTCAAAGTAATCCCCCTGGATGGTTATGCACTTCTGAGAACGACTGAACAAGTCCTGGAAACTCCTGGCATAGTCTTCTTTAGGAATAGCCTTCAGTTTGGGTCGTCAACACACTAAATTGAAAGCAAGAGAGAAGCGTGGATTTATGCAACCTGCCTTGCGCACCTGATAGACGGACGGCAGTGAGAGGGGTGAATTTATGCAACCTAACGTGCACACCTGTTCGACGGATGGCAGTGATAATAATAATGTTATTAGTTTTACGCCCCTTTTAACTACCCTGGCTTTTAGAGACGCCGGATGGCAGTGAGGACGGATGGCAGTGAGAAGGGTGAATGTTCCGTGGAACGGAATGGTCCTGAAAACCATCGTCACGGGTGACGAGACCTGGTGCCTGAGGTACGACTTCGAAGGAAAGCGTCAAAGTATGGAGTATCGGGGTCCAGGGTCGCCGAAAAGCCCTGAAGGGCCAGAGGTTCTCGGACATTTCGGACATCCAACGTAATGTGACGTCCCAACTGAAGGCTATCCCTCAGGAAGACTATACCAGGACTTGTACAGACGTTCTAAGAAGTGCATAACCATCCACGGGGATTACTTCGAAGAATTGTAACGGCTGTTTCAGGTAAGCCAACAATCCGTTCGTAATATAGACCCATTCACCGAACTTTTCAGACAGAGGGTGTATCAGTGTGTGTATTTGTAATTCAAGTGAGGTTTGGGAAGGAAGGAGCCGTGGCCTTCAGTTAGGAACCATCCCGATATTCACCTGGAGTAGAAGTGGGAGAACCACGAAAAAACCACCCTTTATAGGGCAGAAGTCAAATTGAAATTTTTAAATTGTTTTCTTCTGTTTTTATGACTTAGTACGATTCAAGCTCTCCATATATTTTTGTTTTGTAATTTATTTCTATTTTTAGGCTGTCATATTGGGTGGTACATTATTGTACCAGTGCCCTATAACGGACATGTAATGTGTAATGTGGGCATGGTACAATAATGTACCACTTCACTCTCCTCAAATTCTTACAATAATTGATAAGTCCTCTATGACATGTGTGTTCAAACAACATAAAATGAATCTAATACGTGTAAGAAATACAACATAACTGATCATTGCACAATTTTATTGAGAAATATTACAGAAACCTACGTTACAAAAAGCTAACATTTTCACATTCACTTGAAATTCACAAGGTTTTTTACATTCTTAGGCATTGTACCACATTTGGTCCATGGATATTATTATCTGCTTGGCAAAGGGATCATCTTTCTCTGATTCTGATGACGTCTCGGATATGACAATCACTGCCGTTTTTGTTATGTCACTAGTAACTTAGTTGGCATATAGTTTGGATCCACTGCAGAATCATCAAACGAGAAATCTTCATCAGATTCTTCCAATGCTGTGCAAAAGGATAGAAAGTTACCATTTTATGCCCAAATGAATCAGAAAATCAAGATACATGGACAGTTTTCATCATGCAAATCCATATCAACAAACAAACAAACAAACAAACAAACAAACAAACAAACAAAAATACCTTCTGAATTACAAGGGATGTTCTCACTGATGCTTTGCCTCTTACATGGGGAACGGGATGGTTTTATTGGAATACCATCATCAGCATCATCATCTCCTCCATCGTTTGAGGCATATGCAGGATTTTCAGAGATGTAGATCAAAAGATCTTCTACCTCACTTGAAGTGAGACTCTTCATCGCCTAGAGAATAAAACACACCATGGCATAGTTTTACAAATTTCATCCCATTATCTTTTGGCTATCAATTCCATGTGGTAAATATGCCCACACCCACTGGTAAGGGTGTGACATTACTATTATCACCTATACTAAGTAACTTTCTCTCCTAGTTTTATTGTGAAAGTGGGTAATATAACTGAATTCAAATTTGAGGTTAAGTGTTTTCCCAAAATTATATGTAAATAATTTTATTTTGGCAAGCATTAGCACATCAGTTTATACATTTATGTGTAATTGTACATCTAATCAACTCAGCACATACCTTGAAATTGCAATAAATCCTTCAGTTTCTTCCTAATTCAGTTGAAAAGTTGAGAACAGCACAAACACACGTTCACAAGCGAGCATCCAAATGGTCATGGTACGAATATGTACCACTCATGCAATCACACGTCTCTGTAGAGCGTGCAGCAAGGTCCAGATCCTAATACTAGATGGCAGCACCTTCCACAAATAATAGTACATGATCCCATGCAACTGGTACCTACTTGTACCAAGAAGCATAAATCATATATGTTATATAAAAAAGTGGTACATTATTGTACCAGGCTCTATAAAGGGTTAGGAACCATCCCGATATTCACCTGGAGTAGAAGTGGGAGAACCACGGAAAACCACTTCCAGGATGGCTGAGGTGGAATTAATCCCACCTCTTCTCAGACTTGCATCACAAGGTTGAGTGTACCCCGTTCCAGCCCTCAAACTAGAATCACATTTCATGGCAGAACCGGGAATCGAACCCAAACCTCCGGGTCGACAGTCAAGAATACTAGCCACTACACCATGAGTTGATCAAGTCAAATAGTAATTCTAACTAATCGTTAGTAAAAAGCTGGTGAAATCGGCCCAAATATCGACAGCACACTATTGGAGTAATGATGGCGAAACTTAGCAAGCTGGTAGCTTCACATGATAAGCTTTTCCTTCAGAAAGCATAAGATTAACGATTCCATACATTCAAGGTGGTGGATGGGCGTACTTTACCTATGTTAAATTCAACTCTTCAGGATGCAATAGCGCAATTGAAATGTAATTCAGTAAACAAGGAGTTTTATACAGGATGCAACAATAATCGTACGTCACAATACAATACACCTGAGTGTTTTGCGCAATCGCAATCTTGACACTATACAATGCTAAATTCCGTAACATACAATATACAGTATAGCAGTTACATCAATGAAGAGTTCTACAGCGGTGGTAAACTTGTATAAGTAGCTCTCGCCGTATTATGCAAATGATCAATGAATTCACATAATATGTTAATATTATTCATGATAAGCCTTTGCAAGTGTGTATTATGCGCCACGGAATAGTGTGTATTCTTGTTCTTTTATTAATATGGACCATACACTAGATAGCGGTGTATTCTGTGAGTTATGTTACCTGAGGAGAAATGGACCCATAAATATTTCTAAAGAAGAACGTCTTGCATTACATTCCATGAACACTAGGCTACTAATGAAAACCAACGAATACAATAACATGTATATCAAAATCAACCATATACCACAACAACTATTAGTTAAGGACCATAATCATTCTCCATATCGCATCAAAAATTTTGTCATTGGAACAGAAGATATTTAGAACAAACATTCCAACCTTTGCTCCACTCAGCTAAGATTTTTTTCATCCACATTTTCAATATGCTCCACTCAGCAAAAAGTTGTTAATCAACATTTTCAATATGCTCCACTCAGCAAAGAGTTTTTTCATCAACATTTTTAATATTGTACAGCATCCCAGGGGTATGCACCCCTTGGAGACCATCCCCCCAACATCTGGCTAAATCCCCTAAAATGGCAACCCTTGGAAAGCCGGGGCAACATCCATTAATACTGTAAGGACAGCTTGCTACTCCATAAAGCAGCTCAAGCCTTACGTAATCATTACACTCAGCGACATAGTACTAACTGGGCCAATACATTGCTGACAGGTGGGCATCAGAAGGTATAAGAAGACGTCCTAATGAGGTCAAACTCTCTCTCCATTGTCAGTGCTCCATCAAGACGGCCGAAGCTACGCTGGTGTCAACCGAGGTGAGTCAGTCAATCGTGTTCAGAGTTCCTATTTATGTAACCTGCAACCCACAACTTGTATCACATTATAAACATAATTTCATTCCCTACAAGGGACTCACACAAAGAATATCACAGACCAATAAAACACTTGGTCCACACTCTACACTAGCATTACTGTTATACGCCTCTTTACATCCCAACGCCCTTCCTTACTCCCGTCACAGTCAGACGTGACACACCGTAGTAATAACGCCAACTCAGACGTCATTGTATTCCTCACAGCGGCTCGCGTGCTCCAGTGAAGCGCGTGCCACCCGGCTGATACGAGCAGAGTCGATTACATAACAAGCAGTCAGCTGAGCGACTAGTACAGCGACCCTTTGCAGTGGGTCCCATCCCCTCAAATACTACCACATTATTTATAGGAACGCCCCCTAGTTCCTAGCACACCACAACACACTACACTGGTCAGCTTGCCCTGTCAAGGGGAGCTACCCTTCTTTAGGCACAAACTCATAAATTAGTACAGCAACTCTCCCTTTTAGATCCACCCCCAAATAAGGGATCTAAAACACTGGTGGAGGCGGGGTCCTACGCATAGAGAAAAGGGACTCAACCAACGAGCCCTCGTAGGTAAAACGACCCCTTCCGTACCGCAAAAAGCCAAGCAAATTAGTGAGAAAATTTTTCCCCCAGACAAAAAGCACCATTTTTTTTTGTGTGCTCCAAATTAGCTACACAGGGGAACTTCTTAATAAACCAACCCCCTAACCCCATACAGAATCAAAGAAATATAAAAATACACTGTCAAACACGTACAGACTTTTTTTTATTCTTATTGTAGGCCCATACACTGCAGTCAGAATGGCACCTCATGCAGAGATTGCAAGCCATAGAGGCAATAGGGGTACGCCAATATTATTAACATTATTGTTCAGATGCCAAGGGCACATACAAGGCCGGCAAACACAAATACGGGCACTCCAAACAAAAATCGGGGCAATACAGGGCAAACAGCCATACACCCCGTCAGAGGGTAGGACAGCGCGATTAAGATGCGCACATACACTCTTGAATCACATACATGAACACCTCAATAGGTTCCATATACAAAGAAACAGAATATACCGACAATTAATCACCACACATGGTCCCGTAATAGATAATGCAACCCTCGACAGAATGAGGGTGCACTACACAAGTTTACACGCCCAATACAGGGAGCTAATTCGCGTCCAAGCGCTTCTCCAACTAGCGGCCACAAAACAATACAGAGCACAGAAACATTAATACATTAATACAGTAATTTGCAAGCAGGCCATGAGCCTCAATAAGGCAGTACACCCAAATTTGGGACAAATACCGTGAGCTACAAGCCAATAAGGCCATTTTTGAGTTCACGGTAGGGCCATCAGCCCACCCGAGAGAGGACATAAGCGTAGATACGTTGACTCGACAATTTGCGAGGATGTCCCTCTCGCCACGTACTGCCACAGAATGGAAGGAGTTCACCGTGGCCACAGTCAAGAAGACGGCCAGGTTAGGCTCCAACTTACTACAAAATAAACCTAACACAAACACACGTCCTTCAGCCCCGGATCGGGAGGCGATTTTGCCAAACCGAGGGGCAGAGCCTAGAACAATCCCCTCGGAACAAAAGGACGAGAGGGAATCGAAGCTAGGGCCATTAAATACACATGATATAACAGAGGGACAACGGGACGTAACCACGTCATGGGCAGACGACATAGAGCCCGCCCTACAGTATATAAAGCCTACATACACGTACACAGATAGGCTAACACATTGGCAGGAGTCGGCCGTGGCCACAGGCCGAAAAACGGTCAGACTACACGCCACCACATTGCTAGGCCGGACACAAGCCATTAAGCGACCTTTACCGCCAGTTCAAAGGGCAAATTTGCCAGAACAAAGGCGAACACCGGTATTAGGCCCTCAGGGTGCACGATATACGCACGAACATTTTGACCGGGCATTACCACACAGTACACGGGGATTAGGAAAGGTGTTCTCACCTACCCCACAAAACCACGCAGTCAAATATATCCACACTCCCGTAAAATCTACTAGGGCAGCGTCAAGCACAATTAGGCCCTCGAATACAGGTACATTTAAACCTATAGACACGCGCTACGGTGGAAGGAGGCCTAAGCTTACTTTGCTAGAAATTCCGCCGGAAGGTAGCAAAGGAACACCCCAGTGGATTTCAAAGGCCTATAATCTAATAACAGGGCAAAACCCTTCACCTTTCTGAGCACTGAAGCTCGAAAGAGGATAACGACTTCCACCAGGGCCACAGAAATAAACTAACATCGCTAACACCAACATTATAGGCCACATAAATTCTTTCACACGGGGGCGATAAGAAAATGGTCCAACAAGTACATAATAAACATGAAATCGCATATTTTTCTTTCTTATTTTATGTATATACAGTGCAATATAGCCAAAGTAGAAGGAACAATTCTAAATCCTTCTTGTTTTTTTTTTCGGAACCATGGCATTTTTCTCTCAGGCCATCAATGGTTATTGGGCGAAGTGATTAACGCCATAACGTAAAGTCTCTAATATGCTAAGCCAAGTGGAAGCCAAGCAGGCTTCAGGCCGAAAAAGAGATATTTTGAACACAACTTAAGCATAAAATCACAGCATAAAGCTTAAGTGAGTCTTTCTAAGTAGAAATGACTAAACGTTCTATGTTAGGGTTCCACAGTTTGATAGATTCTCCTGTTGCGGGCGAAAGCCGTAAGTGTGGCAGGAATTAAGAATCTCAAACTAACTTCAAAAATTTGGTGAGGTGTGCTTTAGCCAACTGAAAAGCCCAATTGCACATCGGGACGAGACACTGTCATTTTGGTGAGTTACAATTACTTTGAAGGGCAGGTTTGACTCCCATAGTGCACTGGCTTTGCTCGTGACGTGGATACAGGTATATCAATTACGTCTTGCAATGGCCTTCCTAATGTGTACTAGACAGTGTCGGTAGATTCCCCTGAGACGTAACCAGATTACGGTAGTACTCACGTTACCAAAATGGTAAATATTACACTCAGGTCCCAAGCACCATTTTTTTTTATTTTTTAACATTTTTTATGGTGTTCACGACATAATTTTTAGACATAGGTACACGTAAAGGCGGAAATACTGCCAAAAGGAAAGGAAGTAATCCCACGGGCAGGCGTGAAAAGAGGGCCAAGAAATAGCCCACTGACCGCGCCGGGATACGATCCTAACACTCACCAGAACTGTCCCGGAGACACAACCTTCATGGTGCCGGAAACAATTACTCTGGGTAAAAGGCGGTCTCCAAACCCGCAACCTTCTGAATACCAGGAATATAAGGTTGAGTAGATATCCAGTCCTAGAATAAGGATAATGGGAAAGCTAAGACTAATTGGGACAGTCCCACTAACAGCGGGTCATAAACGAAAAACAATACAATCGCCCCTGGCATCTGGTCACCAAATACGCGACTAGCGGACCAGACACACTCGCGTACAACGCATATGGGATTTCCGAAATGAAATGCCTTGGCCTGTGGTTTGGATTCCAAGTAAAACGGAAATCCCCTGGCGCATGAGCTACAAATCAACGGTCATATTAAACCACAAGGTTTTTTTTTCTACAGCGAGAGAGGCACTGCTAGCAATCATTATAGGCAGCAATCAGGTTCACACACACACACGTGCAGAAAACTAGGACGTGGGCAGAGCATGAAACAAATGAAAGCACACAACATCGTAATTCAACACCGTCGTATCAGCTGTAACATACTCCTCAATGAGCAAGACTGCTCGACGCAGACAAGCGAGCCAAAGCCAACATGGACCAAGGGAGGACGACAGGAGAACAGGCTACCAGCGTACCACCTTACTCCCCTCCCATAACCTTCTCACGCCCAACATAAACAACGCAACCACATCTACACGACCAAAAACAGATATACTACATTACAAAACACACACAGGGGTTGATGGACTTCATGCGTTTAAAGAGCAGGCAAGCTACGCCTTGAGCCCCGTTGCACCGCCTGAGTATTAGGGGTGGCTCAGCAAACATTAAAAGAAGCATAATGCGCCTCTCCAAATGAGAGAGGAGGCCATAGATACATATTAACCATGCTTTAGTACTTAAGCTCTCCCGCATGAAAGGAACATATGGTATTATGCCCCATCCTACACCTATCCGTACATGAAGGCAAAAACTTCATATCCAGACACATGCATGAGTATCCCATCCAATTACCAGGGATTTTAATATCAAACCTGCATGAATTTTCGTATTTTTGCAATCCCGGGAATTACCTCCCCACTCCACTCACTATAGAAGCATCCCAGTGCCACCACCGGTTCTAGGCCACCACTAACGTGGAACCCAAAGGTGCGCAAACCCTTCCTACCATGCTTTAAGCCCACTCAACAAATAACTACCCCCAAATCCTAATAACAGGGTACCTGACACTCCAGACCCTACTAACACCTCCATTAAGGTAAAGAAGGCATTATCGCTGGGAAGCTGACATAGCGATGGTAGGCCAGAAGTAGCCTATGTACTTAGAAGATCTGCAACCCCGCTACACTGGAAATATTTTACATTTTACACAGAGGTTGAACCTTTCACACAGGTTACGGCACATTTTTTTTTTCTCTCTCTTACAAAGGAATCTGATACGGTATGATGGTTGACAACGGTGTAAGCCAAAGGTCAGGAGAACCACACTTTGAGAGATGGGGAAGGCGATGTGGACCCTTCCCCAGTTGGCGCGACAGCGCAGCGACCTCACTTAACTGACGACTAGACCAAACAGACGAACTACGTAAGGTCAAAGCATTCGCGGCCTGGTCGGGCAAGCTCTGGAATCCTAGGTGCGCATAAACCGCCCCTGGGAGGAAGGGATGCTAAACCCACTTTGTGCCACGGTCGTCGAAGCCAAGACCTGCAGGGAGACTTTCTGAGAATGGCGGGAGAAATAGCTCACTCCGCGCCGGCCTCGGGAGCTATCCCTAGAGACGACCCCATTATGACTAGACTTCTAGTTCAGTTTAAATTTAAGTAGGCACGGCTTCCATAGCGGGAAGCAAAACTCCTGTGCGTTGGAGCAAAACACACTACGGCGGCCCATAGAGGCAACTTTATATATCAATGCGAAAATGCATACTACGGCGGCCCATAGAGGCAACTTTATATATCAATGCGAAAATGCATACTACGGCGGCCCATAGAGGCAACTTTATATATCAATGCGAAAATGCATACTACGGCGGCCCATAGAGGCAAATATCACTGCGAAAGCAGATTGCGACGGCCGATTAAGGCGAAGACAATATTATGCCATTGGACCACACTGTCCAATGCCCACATAAATGGCGACGCAACGGGCAACCAGAGGGCATTCAGAGAGGGGCATTGCGCGCCCCTCACAGGAGCCAAGTGGGCGGCTCACCTACGTCAAATAGGAACAGCACACGGTTATGAACACGAAAGTTACAGCGGGCGAAACGGTTAGCTTAGTGGCACCGTAAGGCGCCTGCGAATAGGTTAGTACTAGTATTAAGACCTAGAATAGATGTCGACAATAGTATTAAAACGGAGGGGACTACGAGGCATTGTTGGGTTCCGGTCCCGACAATGTACTACAAGGGCGCCCCCGCGAGAGAAATCAAGCGGCCAGCCTCCATCTAAATTTTAGTACTTAAGTCATAGTGCCATGTTAAGGTCACTTAGATGTAAGCAAATTTACTGACAGCTGTTGCTAATAATAGCACAGCACATTTCGGCTTTAGAATAAGGTCCACTCGGCATGTAAATACAGAATAGTTTTACAGTTAAGTAATTTTATCAATAAGTTAAATAAGTAAGGTAAGACATAAGGTAACATAAACCTACATTTAAGGCATTTTTTTTAATATATATAGATCACCGTAGAATATATCGGCACTCGGTGACTTTAAATCCGTTACCGAGGTAAGCCCGACAATACTAGATTAAGATAGGAATAATCAAAGTGGAATATATCGGCACCCGGTAACCACAATTCCGCTACCGGGGTAAGACCAACTACATATTATTTACGGCATTACGGCACCGTATAGGGTAAGCCCGGCCTTGCAGCTAAGTAACATTAATCATGGTTTTTTTTTCAGTAAAAGACCGGCTTCAACCAGTACTAATATGTTTTTTTTTCTAAACCTCGCCATTTTTTTTTCACAGGCATCGTCACCAGATACAGAAAACTGGTGACAGGAATTTCACTGCCATATAGCAGTGGCATATTATTTACAGCATGCCATGATGTGTACTATTTTTTTTTATTTTTTTCAACTTGCACTAATCCCGACACACTCGCAAACACTCACCACATTTTTCTTTTTTCAGCTACACACTCTAAAATGAATCTGCACAGCAGGACTGGTGCCTGTGGGGTACCAGGCTTACTGGCAGATCAACTCAATTAAAACACATAAAGCGTCAAAATGTGACGCAGATTACGACAATGAGGGCGCAACCGGTTTGTGGCAGTGACTCTCATTGTCAAGTGTGAAAGCATTCACCCACAGAGGATGCTTCACAGGTTAGGTCTTAAGCACACATACAAGCGGTACGACCACTATACCGTACCAAGAAGTGGCCGTACAGAATCAGCCGTGAGACGGCAAGAGTACGTACAGACGGGTAGCGTGCACGCGAGGTACCTCATGAAAACTATAATTATAAGGGATTAGCGCGATTAAGTAGACATAAGGTCATTGTAAATTATAATTTTTCAGGATAAACTGTATACCATTATTCCACTAGACATAAGGTCATTGTAATTTATAAGTTTTTCAGGATAAGCTTTATACACCTATACACTATATATATTTTTGTTTGTTCACCAAAATGCCAATGTCCATCATGTGTATGATTTGTTTTCTTTCATTTTTCCTTCTTCTAACTGCCCCATTTGTCAGGGTGTTCCGTTTTTCCCACACAAATAAATACTTTTGAATATTTCCCTTAAATTATACCCTGGAACACCCATTTTTCTATTTTCTTCTACCTTTCTTATTGCAGGGAGCATTTTTTCCCTAAGATGGGGCGGGCGAAGCAATCATCCGTTCGGCCCTGGGTTTTTCCTCCCTGCACAAATATGTGACACGTCACCATCAGAAACCATGTTTTTTTTTTAAACTAGCAATATGCCAGCAAATGCAAGGGCAATTTTTTTTTTACAGATCGAATTTATTTTAATGTTCAATTTTTCTCAAAATGTCAATTTTTTTTGTTTGTTTTTTCACAATGTCAATGTATACATATATATGTAAATCCCATAACCCTCCCCTCTGAACACGGGCTCACCTCACACCCACACTTCGATACGACGCCACCAGGAGATACGAGAGGGTTTTCCAGGACCACTACGTCAACATCCCAACTTCCAGTTCCGTTCCCGTTCGCGAGGACGCGAACAAATGAAGGAAGACTCTTGTACAGCATCCCAGGGGTATGCACCCCTTGGAGACCATCCCCCCAACATCTGGCTAAATCCCCTAAAATGGCAACCCTTGGAAAGCCGGGGCAACATCCATTAATACTGTAAGGACAGCTTGCTACTCCATAAAGCAGCTCAAGCCTTACGTAATCATTACACTCAGCGACATAGTACTAACTGGGCCAATACATTGCTGACAGGTGGGCATCAGAAGGTATAAGAAGACGTCCTAATGAGGTCAAACTCTCTCTCCATTGTCAGTGCTCCATCAAGACGGCCGAAGCTACGCTGGTGTCAACCGAGGTGAGTCAGTCAATCGTGTTCAGAGTTCCTATTTATGTAACCTGCAACCCACAACTTGTATCACATTATAAACATAATTTCATTCCCTACAAGGGACTCACACAAAGAATATCACAGACCAATAAAACACTTGGTCCACACTCTACACTAGCATTACTGTTATACGCCTCTTTACATCCCAACGCCCTTCCTTACTCCCGTCACAGTCAGACGTGACACACCGTAGTAATAACGCCAACTCAGACGTCATTGTATTCCTCACAGCGGCTCGCGTGCTCCAGTGAAGCGCGTGCCACCCGGCTGATACGAGCAGAGTCGATTACATAACAAGCAGTCAGCTGAGCGACTAGTACAGCGACCCTTTGCAGTGGGTCCCATCCCCTCAAATACTACCACATTATTTATAGGAACGCCCCCTAGTTCCTAGCACACCACAACACACTACACTGGTCAGCTTGCCCTGTCAAGGGGAGCTACCCTTCTTTAGGCACAAACTCATAAATTAGTACAGCAACTCTCCCTTTTAGATCCACCCCCAAATAAGGGATCTAAAACAATATGCCTCAATTAGTAAGGAGTTTTTTTATCAACATTTTCCATATTCTCCACTCAGCAAAGAGATTTTCATCAACATTTTCAATATGCTCCACTCAGCAAAGAGTTTTTCATCAACATTTTCAATATGCTCCATTCAGCAAAGAGTTTTTCCATCAACATTTTCTATATGCTCCACTCAGCAAAGAGCTTTTTATCAACATTTTCAATATGCTCCACTCAGCAAAGAGTTTCTCATCAACATTTTCAATATGCTCCACTCAGCAAAGAGTTTCTCATCAACATTTTCAATAAGCTCCACTCAGCAAAGAGATTTTTCATTTAATAGAAAGACCTACCAAGATTTTTTCAAAGAATATTTTTAACTACAAACAAAACCATTTTTTAGATTTATGTAATTTTTCCACAAAATTATTTTATATTATCAAATTAAAGTTCACATTTATGACAGATCTTCTTATATAAATATTTTTATAAAACATATTTCATAGTAAAGACCAAGTTTAGTTATTGTTTTCAAACGCTTTGCTCACGGTTTTCCATTACAGTCTTTTTTTTTTCTTCTTTTAAAAACTGAAGAAGGCCGAAATGTGGCCCAAACAGCTATTATATTAATAAATATTAATTTAAAAAGAAAATAATGACTAAGGTGTATTAGATTTATTGAATATCTGTGAATATTTCTATTTAGATTGATTGCCGATTCGAAAACAATAAGTTCATATTTTACCCATAAATACTTTATATTAGGTCTTGGCAATATTTATAGTAAGCTATACTTTTCACACTTACTCATGCATTGCATTGACTACAGATAGCACATAGGAACACGGGGCGTGGGGAGGGAAAAACCAGTTCAGAGATTACATTCCAATTCAGTCGACCATCACTGCTACAAGAGGAAAGTTGATACTACTCGCTGCTACAACACGGAAGACATCCAACCAGATAAGTAATAGCCTGCACTATACAGTACAACCATAATTGACTTTTACGACCATATAGTCACTCCAAACAGACAAATTCCGGATTTCTGTCACCATTTTACCATTCCACCTAACATCATATATACTACAACTAGCATACACTGACAAGTTGCATTACCAATACTGCAACTAAATAATTGTACATATTGCAAATATTTTCACCTGTATTTTCAAACATAGATTTTACAGCCTAAGTGTAATGGATCTAATGATGATCACTTGACCATCGAAACTGGTCATCCTAGTGAATTTATTAATCTCATGTAATTTTTTTCAGGATTAGGGTACATTCGTGTTGACCGACTGAAAAGCACCAAACTTTTGTTTTCTCTTAATTTTCATTGTTGGGAAGAATGATTGCAGTCCTATTTGCAATAATGAAAGTTGTGTACGCGGACATTTTGATCATCATGAGTTTCAATGAATGTTATTTAATGAGTGCATTTCATGTGATATTTTTTAAATTCAAGTTGTTAAATTTTACAGTTCAAGTAAGATGTTTCTATTGAATAATGTTGCACTCATAAGCGTTATTGTTACAGGCTTCAGTAAGCATATCAATACTCTAAAAAACTAGAGCTAACCCAAGTGTTATAAGCGACTTACGTCTCTGACACTGGTGCGAATAGCTTTGAACAAGGTGTTGTCTGTACGTGATATTGATATTGGTCCACCAAGCACAATTTGGGATGTAGTGGTTAGCAATATTGAACAGAACAGAGCATGATCGGCATTTTTCCTCAAAAAAG
This sequence comes from Meconema thalassinum, assembly GCA_946902985.2. Taxonomy (NCBI): domain Eukaryota; kingdom Metazoa; phylum Arthropoda; class Insecta; order Orthoptera; family Tettigoniidae; genus Meconema; species Meconema thalassinum. Next base: position 379,407,186 of record OX336389.2, on the reverse strand, counting down.
ACGATGAGTTCCAGGCCATAATTTAACCAATATTCGATCAATACTGAAATAATCGGTTCAAAATCAAAACAACGGTGTTCTGCCACATCTTTTCCTTTCGTAAGAGCCGCGTATGGCTTTTTTTGATACCTTTTAATGTGCATTTCTGAATTCCTACCATGATCTCCCTGCAATTAGAAATTTAATGGTTCGAAATACGTACAAAAGGGAGTATTAAACGAATGGGAAACTGTGGAAAGGAATTAAGAAACTTACATGACTGACTGACTGAACCAACATTTACCCAAACGTTAGTAAAAGATGAAAGAATTTAGTATAATGACTCTCTGAAGAGCTTATTGTAGTTGAAGAATTACCAGGCAGAATGGGCCACTTTTCTTCCGCGGTTTACTTCTGCGCGGTTAGCACTTGGCATTCTCTGGGATTGACTCTCTAATTTTACACTCTGCTCTGAATTACGCGTGCACGAGCTTCTACATTAACAGTACTCATTACGCGTCCCGCAGGCGCATGTGGCTCTTGAGGGTATTTATTATAGCTCTTGGAATAATTTTCATTACAATTACATGTAAATATATCTTTGAAAATTCGACAAAACTTTCGATATCCCTGTACCATTTCAAAGGGAGCAGTTCAGTAGTTCACGTGTTCAACAATGCAACGTATTCAATTTCTGTGCCCAGCCGTATTGGTTTTGATGAGGTCTCGATTTATTTGGCAGCCCGTCTTCATTTGTTCATTGTCGCCAAAAGCTTGTGACAGAACTCGTTGAGTCCTGTGTGTTGACCGAAGACACACACTTAAAGTTAATTAAATTGTGATAGATTCTATGAATAGCCTGCTCGGTTACGGTTTATACTCTTAACGAGTAAAGTTTGATCAGTTGATAATGGTTAGTTTATTGCAGTGCAGTGTTTAATAATGGCATGTAATTGCTTGAAAGGAAAAAATAGAAAACTGGATGAGGATGCATGAGTTCTTCAAATGGTTGCGAGTATGACCTTTTTCTTCATACCTGTTGAAAAGGACAGCAGTACCATGTGTTGAATATGTAGTGATATCGTTCAAGATTATTAAAAATTTAATCTTAATGGGCATTATGATATTGTGCATTCAAAGTTTGACAGCAAGTATCCTAAAGAGCAGAAAAACTAAAACATTAATAATGTTAATAGTGTCTAAAGAAAAAAGTGTGTTTGCTATCGTAAGTGAAGATAAGTTGACAGCAAAAGCATCGTATCCAGGAATTTTAACACGAAAAATGAAATCGTTTACAGATGCAGAGATATTTTAGGAATATTTTTGGTCGTATGTGATACATTATTTTCAAAATATCCAAATGCAAAACTGATAAAAGTGATATCCAAAAGTTACAACTTTCTGACTCTACTTGTGTTAGGAGAGTTAACGAAATGTCAGGGATATGCAGCTTTGTACTCTCGATGGAATTCGTGATTGTGACCATTTCGGTCGTGCTCTGGATTCGTCCACAGATATTAGTTTCATCTCTCAGTTGCTTTTATTTGTCAAATATCGTAATAAGACATGGACTATAAAGAATGATTTTAAACTGTAATATCTGTGACAGGTCAGACACGGGGATTAGATGTTTTTGTAGTAGTTAGCTCATTTTTCGACACATACAAAATTCACCTGTACAAACTTTTATCAGTGTGTTCCTCAATAGCAGGTGCTCATACAGGATATCTTTCTCTGTTAAGAATGGAGACCAGCTATAAACATACCATCATATATTACATCAAGAAAATCTTGCTGCTAAATCTGAGAAACATTCAAATCTGTGAAGAAAGTAATAAACATTGTTCATTTCTTTTGCTAACGTGAACTAAATAATAGTCATTTCATCAAATTACTCCAAGAGCTTAATTCACAGTATAGTGATGTTATTTATCGCAGTGACATCAGGCAGTTGAGTAAAGACAATCTTTAGTGTTCGGCATGAAGTGACAAACTTTCTAACTGAAGGAGGTAAGGAATACCATGAACGCAGACTCTTTTTCATGGTTGATTAAAGATGGCTTCCAGGCTGATATAACAGGAATACTGAATGATGTCCACATTACAAAGCAAGGTACAAATAAACAATTGCATATTTTTTCTTTAGAAGAAAAATTCAAAATATATACAGAAGAACTTTGTAATAATGATTTTGCTATATTCTTATGATTACATCTTATTCAAGGGAATACAGAGGCAGGTACAAACTTGCAACATTTCATAGAACTGCTCACTATACTACGCTATGATTACAGTAAAGATTTAATGATTTTCCAAAATTTTAAACACATTCCGATGAGTCGAAAATACCTGGTCAGTACCAACAGATGGTGTAACTGAGTTGTCAATTTTTGGCCCTGAGATTAAAAATCTCAAAAATGAACTTATTGATCTTCAGCAAGATTGAGAACTGAAGGTATTTTTTAAGAGAAACGAAAAACAAATTCAGTTTTAGAGTTTTGGAATACAGTTCCAGAAAAACAGTTCGAAAACGTGATGTCGTGTGCATATAAAATTCTGTGGCTTTTAGGATAAATGGATATTTGTGAAATGACTTTCAGCACGAAAAAGTTCATCAAAGGTCAACATAGATCTCATCTGGCCAATGTGAACATTAAAAGCATGAAGAGGATATCTGTCACAAATCAACCAGCAAGTATTGAGAAAATTGTGCCGGAGAGTAGCAGGGACCGTCGGTGAAAGCGAGTCGACTAGAATCTCCATCGTAGCTGAAACAGATGGTCGGCGGGCAGAGGAGATTGTGTGCTGGTAAGAGAGGAGTGAGTAAACGTACACGCAGTATTTGTATGTGATTTGACCACTAACGTTGTCGTCCCAATAAGAATGTCTCCTACCTTGAGACGCTTCGCTATCATTTTACCCTCCAGGATCGGCTTTTCCCACGGCCTGAGCGATGGATCCCACCTCTACCGTCACTGAGGGCCGTGTCCTGGAGCTTGAGACTATGGGACGGGGATACAACTGGGGTGTGTGACCAGCACGACACCCAGGCGCCCTCACCTGCAAAGCGAACAGGGGCCTACCTTAAGCCGCTATCACAGAAATATAGGCTAATGCAGCGTTATAACAATAGAAGTCCCTTTAAATTTGTTTCGTTCCATTCCGTTCTTATAATCAGTACATTCCGTCTCAGATATTGCTCTGTAAATTTTGGTACGGAGACTACGTAACGTTCCACCCGGATCCAATTTGCTGTACAGGCTCGGCCACCGTTCCAGTTACTGTGCACTGTTCCACGTCCCCTTACGTTCTAGGACAGTTAAAGTTTCGTATTGAACATGCAGCAGTAACGTTACCACTTCAAAATACAATTCGTGATAATACAGGGAGATTCTTTTGATGCAGAGGGACCGGCGGCCGGGCGTGCGCGTCTTCTGCCAGCCAACCGAGCTCGTACCGCGGATTGCCCGCAGGTGGAAACCGTATCAAAATTCATCAATTAATGGTAATTTCACTAGCAAATCATGGTTAAAGAACTTACCTTTTCACAGAAGATGTTGTGAGTGTTCTCCTTCAGCTGACAGGCAGGCATTGTACCATGTAAATAAATCAGCATTTACACGTTGTAATTCCCTTCTGTTCTGAGGGATATCTGCTGCCGTATATTGTTCTCCAGCTCCACTAGAGTACGGGTAATTGATCTGTACACTTTGAATTTTAAATAACAGCACAATTAAACATCAAATGAGCTTAGGTTCGTGCTTCGATTAATTACAGTAAACACGCAGGGGGGTACAGGAGTAGCTACATAATGTAACGATGAAACTTCCAAAGTTACTGTCTGTCAGCTGAAAGAGTACATTTTCAGCATCTTCCGTGAAATGGGATGTTCTAACCTTTATCTGGTGACGTTAGGTCATCCAGACTCCCAAGAAATAAAAAGAAGATCTGTGATGCTTTAATTAAATCTTGCAGGAAGGTGTTTTATTACCTTCTTATCTGTGCGCCGACACTTCACACCGTCGTTGATGAAAGTTGAGTGACTGACTTAAAGGTCCCTGGTTAGCTCGCCTCCGTGCAACCCTGCGGTCCGAGCTAGTTTGGCTGGCGGAAGACGCGCGCGCCCGGCAGTCGGCCACTGGCCCCGCTCCAGGAAAAGAATCTCACTGTAGAATTTTTCTGTTCCACAATTGACAAGAGTTCCGTTACGCGTTACGTTCTGTTCCGGGCCTCTGCCTCAAACGACATACTGTAGGCGTGTGTAGAATCTGTCTCTTGACTGATGACCGTAGGAGTGTGTGTAGGTGTAATAATTGTGATTTAGAATCCGAAGGAGTGGCTTAGAACTTCAATTAAAATACAATCCCAATACTCTCCTGTAGGGACCACCTCGTGGTGGAGCAGCTAGCAATCTTGGCTGTCGCCCCGAATGTCCGGGTTCGATTCCCGGCTCTGCCAATAAATTTAATTCAGGTCTGAGGGCTGGAACGGGGTATACTCAGCCTCGGGAGAAAACACTTAGAGAAATGTGGTTCTATTCCCACTTCAGAGATCCTGGGAGTGGTTTTCTGTAATTTTCCAACTTCTCCTCCAGCCAAATACCAGGATGGTTCCTACCTAACTTAAGGTCATGGCAGCTTCCTTTCCAATCCTTGCTTCAATACAAATAGGCTACACACACTAGTACAGCCATCGTAATAACACAGGTTATCAGACAAAGTCGGCCCCGTGGTGTTGGGGTAGTGCGCCAGCATCTCACCCGGAGGTCCACGGTTCCATACCCGGTACCATCAGGGATTTTAGAAACTGACATGAGGGCTGGAATCGGGTACACTCGGCCTCGTGAGGACAATTGAGTAGCTTTCTGACAGTGAGGCAGCGCCCTGGTCGCGAAAACCAAGATTGATGGCCAAGGGGAGCCGATGTGCCGACCACGCGTCACCTCAATACCTGCAGTCCAAATGGCTGGGAAGCGGTCCCTTGGTAGGCCTTGGCCCTTCAAGGGCTGTAGTGCCAGAGGTTAATATTATCAGACAAAATTCCACACACACTTAAGTACACGGGGCTAAATGAACACGATGACCTCAAATGAACCAACAACAAAAACTTCCTTGCAGGAAGAGTGGTATTACCCTAGAATGTACCAATTTAATATGGTTTCTTGTTAGCGCTGGCATTCAATAATTGAATATGGGTTTTTAGAGGTACACAGCCCTCCACCAGCACAGTTTGAGTGAGCAGTCAGCTTCCGAGATGGATACACATCAATACAGACATCATAGGCATATAGGTTGTCAGACAGCATCCAACATTTACACGTTTATGATGGTCTCGATGTCGCAGTTCCTAATAAAAAAAAGTAACCACAACAATAATAAGGAATGCGTCCGTAGAAAGGCTACATGCAGACGGTGCCTCACGCTTGAAAAGTCGGATGATGTAAATATGTTGAGTGGTATAATAATGGAGGAAGTAATTGTATATTTGTTAGGCCCCTTAAAACAACAATTATCACCATCATTAATTGTATGTTGGATACACGGTATTTATTACTTGTATCATTATTGCAGCACAAAACAGGAAAGTAACAATTCAGTAAGTAGATATCGTACGCCCACAGAATCACCAGGAATTCGATTCTTTTTTGAGTTGTTTCATTTGAGGTGTTTGAATATCGCTGTCATTTAACCCCGTGTACTTAGGTGTGTGTGTAAACTTGTCTTATAACCTGTGTTATTGTGCTGGCTCTATTAGTGTATTTGTAATTCAGGTGAGGGGTGGGTAGGAGGAGGCCGTGGCGGAACCATCCCGGCCTTCGCCTGAAGTATAAGTGGGAAATCACGGAAAACCACTCCTAGGGTGGCTGAGGTGGAAATCGGACCCACCACTTCTCAGTTTTGCCTCACGAGGCTGAGTGTATCCCGTTCCAGAATATAATTTCTTGGCGGGCCGGGAATCGAATCCGGACTGACTGCCGAGAATGCTAGCCACTGTGCTACGAGGTTGGCCTTCCTTTTCTAATTGGCTATACCGTACTGTCAGAAGTGCTAGTTCACAGATTTATTTGCTTCAGCTGGATGGGGTTCCTCGCTGATCAAGCTGACTAAATTAATCATGTCCTGGCATTTTTGCACACATCATGGTAAGGGTATAAACCTAACGAATAAGTTATGTTTTATCTTTTCTCGAGTAAAATATTCTAAACAATAGATTTGTATCATGCAGTCCTCCTACACATTTCTTGTTCTTTGACTTAGACCTCAAGAATGTTCACTGAATGTCTTTCCCCTGATGAAAAAGTAACCTACATTCGTCATGAGCGTGCCTTGTCTCTTGCGAAGCCACACAGAAACACTATTCGCGTAGTGTGTGGTAAAATTGAACTAGATTGTGTGATCTAACAATTATTACTGTAGGCAACATCCAGATTTTCCACTGAGTGTATAAAGAAGCGTTTGAAATAAACAGCACTTACGACAGTCGTTAGGAACCCTCCCCTCCCATCATGGTGCGTGCAGCAACACAGACAGTGCCATGAAAAACAGGAACACTCTGCAGATGCTGATCATCAAACCACTTTAACCCTTCATTACCAGATTTAGCTGTATTTGGCAATTATGAAAGCCTGTCCTTGTCCGAACTATTCTTGGCTCAGAACTGAAGGTTCGTAATTTCTGAATCGGTTTCGGGTGCTGGTGAAGAACGTACATACTCATTTGTCTTTTAAGCTTCCCTAGAACTAAACTTCTATGACTTGAGGATTATTTATGTACCCATAAAGGCCTGTTTGCCATCTCTTGATGAATACAGTACATTTGCATTTGTCAGTTGGCACAGGCTAGAGTAAAAGGTGGCTTTTCACCGATGTCTCAGTCTCACTCATGGCTGTGATTATATGGAAGCTACTGAGGTATGGGTGGTGCTTAGTAATGGCATTCGGGGCACAGTCAGTGCCTGTGAATGCTGTGAAAGGTTCTACTCATAGGGTTAGGACTACTGTTCTGACTCAGTGAGGAAAGCAATGGCAAACTACCTCACCCCTCTTCTTGCCTAGAACGCCTCAAAATAGAGCTGCCTTGGGTTTTTGTGGGTATCTACTCACATAACGTAACGGCGGTGCTTTTTGAGGATCCAACCAGCCTTCGGGCTGACTACCTAACAGACAGACAGACCTTTTCGTAAACTTGTTTTGCCAGCCGTATGAAGTAACTCAGGCCACTCGTTCAGTCCATCTCTTCTTGTTAGTTTGATTTTATTTACTTTTGAGGAAGGCATTTCATGTGTTCCATGCTTCATTGCGATGTTCAATGGGCAGTTCTTACCATACTCTATAACCGCTAATAAGTGCACATTTCGTCAGTATATATTTTAAACAAGATATTCAGTAAAGAACATATAGCTTACTTTCTCCAAAACAAATGGTTATACTGTAGTTATAACTCTTCGTCCATGTCAAGAAGCATAATTGAATGTTCGTTGTAGTAGCTTGTTGTAATACAACGTGCTGTATTGTACGTAATACTATTCTAATTATTTACATTTCGGTACTTACTGGACTTATTAACTGCGTAACTCAATATGGTACTTTTGTCAGCGGTCGTGGCAAAATGGTTAGCATGCCCTAAATCCTGCATCACACGACACTCGTTGGCATGGAAACTTCTGCCAGGACGGGAATACATGCTGGTATAGACGCGCCTATTACCGTGTGATTTTTACCTTCTATTCTAGGTTCTGCCATCCATGATAGCTTCCATATAACTCACAGAATTGAACAGTTGGCATTTTTTCCGGCAGTTTTCATGGAAGATTCAGTACAACCAATCGAAATGCTTTTCTCGTTCTAGTCAATGTCTTGGTGGCAATATAAACTAATAGAATTGTTGTGTGTTATCACGACTCGGCACCAAACCTCGCAAGCAGTGCTAGCAGGGCGATTGTATCTTTCGAAGGCTATTTCAAGCATGCTTGTTCTACGTCTGTACTGTATGTTTTATCAAGATAATACACCACATCACATGATTCAAGTGACTCATGGCCAAAATGCGTGAAGGGCAAGTTATTTAAGACAAATGGAAAGGATATACACCTGGAGCTGTGGATTACTTTCATATATTTCATTTAAGATTTATCTTCAGTCGGTCAACATATTGAGTGGAAAAATATACACCTGTGAAACATGAAACACAAAACATTATGAATACTGAACGAGTAAATTACATTTTTCATCATTATACATTATATTCAGTCTACCTAAAACCAACCTACACATTACACTCAGCATCTCCCAAAATCACAAACGTTAACGGGTGTGTATACAAACCTGAGGAATGGTCTTGCAATTATGCACTGAAAGCATTATGAACTCCACACAAAATTGACAAGATGTACTAAAACCTCACTCTCATAGGGGAAGATGGGAACTTGGTATGTTACAACCCTCAACTTCTATCGTTGGGTAACTAATGTCCCAATACACTTTCATGCTGTTATATTTTTGTACAGTACGAATGAATGAAGAGTTCGAGTTTCACTAAACTGGATATCTTGAAACCAATATTTTAACCTATTTTCATTAAAAACAAGATGTTCAGTAAAGAACATATAGCCTACTTTCTCCTAAATGCATGAGTATTGTTATAACTCTTTGTCCTTTTTAAGGAGTATGATTGAATGTTGGTTGTAGTAGCTTTTTGAAATACAACGTGCTATAGGGATATTAAACATGAATATGAGGTGCCCTTTGCTAGTACTACCTCTGTACCAAATTTCGTTCATTCGGTTCTACCTTGTTCGAATTAATAGGGGGAATCAATTTTGACATAAAGATGGCCGCCATCCGCAAACTATTAGGCTAATGACCTATTAGATTGGTCAAAGGATGCTCCCTCCATAAAGGTATGTTGTTGCAAAGTTTGGTAGAGATCGGATGGTTATGTTAGTCCTAATTTGATTTAAGCTTTAAACATTTGTGTGGCCGCCATTACGTTTTTGTCAATATGGCGGCGATATTAATCATGACACTGAGATGCCCTTTGCAAGTGCTATCTCTGAACCAAATTTCGTTCCATTCGGTTTCACCGTGTTTGAATTAATAGGGGGAATCGATTCTGACACAAAGATGGCCTCCATCCGCAAACTATGAGGCGAATGACCTATTAGATTGGTCAAAGGATGCTCCCTCCATAAACGTATGTAGTTGCAAAATTTGGTAGAGATCGGATGATTAGGTTAATCGTAATTTGATTTAAGCTTTGAACATTCGTGTGGCCGCCATTACTTTTCAGTCAAGATGGCGGCGATATAAAACATGACTCTGAGGTGCCCTTCGCTAGTGCTACCTCTGTACCAAATTTCGTTCCATTCGGTTCCACCGTGTTCGAATTAATAGGCGGAATCAATTTTGACATAAAGATGGCCGCCATCCTCAAACTGTTAGGCGAATGACCTATTAGATTGGTCAAAGGATGCTCCCTCCATAATGGTATGTAGTTGCAGAATTTGGTAGAGATCGGATGATTAGGTTAATCGTAATTTGATTTAAGCTTTGAACATTCGTGTGGCCGCCATTACGTTTCAGCCAAGATGGCGGCGATATAAAACATGACACTGAGGTGCCCTTTGCTAGTGCTACCTCTGTACCAAATTTCGTTCCATTCGGTTCCACCGTGTTCGAATTAATAGGCGGAATCAATTTTGACATAAAGATGGCCGCCATCCTCAAACTGTTAGGCGAATGACCTATTAGATTGGTCAAAGGATGCTCCCTCCATAAAGATATGTGGTTGCAGAATTTGGTAGAGATCGGATGGTTATGTTAGTCGTAATTTAACTTAAGCCTTGAACATTTGTGTGGCCGCCTTTACGTTTCTGTCAATACGGCGGCGATACAAAACATGACACGGAGGTGCCCTTTGCTAGTGCTACCTCTGAACCAAATTTCGTTCCATTCGGTTCCACCGTGTTCGAATTAATAGGGGGAATCAATTTTGACATAAAGATGGCCGCCATCCGCAAACTATTAGGCTAATAACCTATTAGATTGGTCAAAGGATGCTTCCTCCATAAAGGTATGTTGTTGCAAAGTTTGGTAGAGATCGGATGGTTATGTTAGTCGTAATTTAACTTAAGCTTTGAACATTTGTGTGGCCGCCATTACGTTTCTGTCACTATGGCGGCGATATAAAACATGACACTGAGATACCCTTTGCTAGTGCTACCTCTGTACCAAATTTCGTTCCATTCTGTTTCACCGTGTTTGATTTTCACACAAAGATGGCCGCCATCCGCAAATTATTAGGCTAATGACCTATTCGTTTGGTCAAAGGATGCTTCCTCTATAAGGGTATGTTGTTGCAAAATTTGGTAGAGATCGGATGATTAGGTTAATCGTAATTTGATTTAAGCTTTGAACATTTGTGTGGCCGCCATTACGTTTCCGTCAAGATGGCGGCGATATAAAACATGATACTGAGGTGCCTTTTGTTAGTACTACCTCTGTACCAAATTTCGTTCCATTCGGTTGCACCGTGTTCGAATTAATAGGGGGAATCGATTTTCACACAAAGATGGCCGCCATCCGCAAACTATTAGGCTGATGATCTATTAGTTTGGTCAAAGGATCCTCCCCCCGTAAAGGTATGTTGTTGCAAAATTTGGTAGATATCAAATGATTAGGTTAGTCGTAATTTGATTTAAGCTTTGAACATTCGTGTGGCCGCCATTACGTTTCAGTCAAGATGGCGGCGATACAAAACATGACACTGAGGTGCCCTATGCTAGTGCTACCTCTGAACCAAATTTCGTTCCATTCGGTTCAATCGTGTTCGAATTAATAGGGGGAATCAATTTTGACATAAAGATGGCCGCCATCCTCAAACTGTTAGGCGAATGACCTATTAGATTGGTCAAAGGATGCTCCCTCCATAATGGTATGTAGTTGCAGAATTTGGTAGAGATCGGATGATTAGGTTAATCGTAATTTGATTTAAGCTTTGAACATTCGTGTGGCCGCCATTACGTTTCAGCCAAGATGGCGGCGATATAAAACATGACACTGAGGTGCCCTTTGCTAGTGCTACCTCTGTACCAAATTTCGTTCCATTCGGTTCCACCGTGTTCGAATTAATAGGCGGAATCAATTTTGACATAAAGATGGCCGCCATCCTCAAACTGTTAGGCGAATGACCTATTAGATTGGTCAAAGGATGCTCCCTCCATAAAGATATGTAGTTGCAGAATTTGGTAGAGATTGGATGGTTATGTTAGTCGTAATTTAACTTAAGCCTTGAACATTTGTGTGGCCGCCTTTACGTTTCTGTCAATACGGCGGCGATACAAAACATGACACGGAGGTGCCCTTTGCTAGTGCTACCTCTGAACCAAATTTCGTTCCATTCGGTTCCACCGTGTTCGAATTAATAGGGGGAATCAATTTTGACATAAAGATGGCCGCCATCCGCAAACTATTAGGCTAATAACCTATTAGATTGGTCAAAGGATGCTTCCTCCATAAAGGTATGTTGTTGCAAAGTTTGGTAGAGATCGGATGGTTATGTTAGTCGTAATTTAACTTAAGCTTTGAACATTTGTGTGGCCGCCATTACGTTTCTGTCACTATGGCGGCGATATAAAACATGACACTGAGATACCCTTTGCTAGTGCTACCTCTGTACCAAATTTCGTTCCATTCTGTTTCACCGTGTTTGATTTTCACACAAAGATGGCCGCCATCCGCAAATTATTAGGCTAATGACCTATTCGTTTGGTCAAAGGATGCTTCCTCTATAAGGGTATGTTGTTGCAAAATTTGGTAGAGATCGGATGATTAGGTTAATCGTAATTTGATTTAAGCTTTGAACATTTGTGTGGCCGCCATTACGTTTCCGTCAAGATGGCGGCGATATAAAACATGATACTGAGGTGCCTTTTGTTAGTACTACCTCTGTACCAAATTTCGTTCCATTCGGTTGCACCGTGTTCGAATTAATAGGGGGAATCGATTTTCACACAAAGATGGCCGCCATCCGCAAACTATTAGGCTGATGATCTATTAGTTTGGTCAAAGGATCCTCCCCCCGTAAAGGTATGTTGTTGCAAAATTTGGTAGATATCAAATGATTAGGTTAGTCGTAATTTGATTTAAGCTTTGAACATTCGTGTGGCCGCCATTACGTTTCAGTCAAGATGGCGGCGATACAAAACATGACACTGAGGTGCCCTTTGCTAGTGCTACCTCTGAACCAAATTTCGTTCCATTCGGTTCAACCGTGTTCGAATTAATAGGGGGAATCAATTTTGACATAAAGATGGCCGCCATCCGCAAACTATTAGGCTAATAACCTATTAGATTGGTCAAAGGATGCTTTCTCCATAAAGGTATGTTGTTGCAAAGTTTGGTAGAGATCGGATGGTTATGTTAGTCGTAATTTAACTTAAGCTTTGAACATTTGTGTGGCCGCCATTACGTTTCTGTCACTATGGCGGCGATATAAAACATGACACTGAGATACCCTTTGCTAGTGCTACCTCTGTACCAAATTTCGTTCCATTCGGTTTCACCGTGTTTGATTTTCACACAAAGATGGCCGCCATCCGCAAACTATTAGGCTAATGACCTATTCGTTTGGTCAAAGGATGCTTCCTCTATAAGGGTATGTTGTTGCAAAATTTGGTAGAGATCGGATGATTAGGTTAATCGTAATTTGATTTAAGCTTTGAACATTTGTGTGACCGCCATTACGTTTCCGTCAAGATGGCGGCGATATAAAACATGACACTGAGGTGCCTTTTGTTAGTACTACCTCTGTACCAAATTTCGTTCCATTCGGTTGCACCGTGTTCGAATTAATAGGGGGAATCGATTTTCACACAAAGATGGCCGCCATCCGCAAACTATTAGGCTGATGATCTATTAGTTTGGTCAAAGGATCCTCCCCCTGTAAAGGTATGTTGTTGCAACATTTGGTAGAGATCAAATGATTAGGTTAGTCGTAATTTGATTTAAGCTTTGAACATTTGTGTGGCCGCCATTACGTTTCCGTCAAGACGGCGGCGATATAAAACATGACACTGAGGTGCCTTTTGTTAGTACTACCTCTGTACCAAATTTCGTTCCATTCGGTTGCACCGTGTTCGAATTAATAGGGGGAATCGATTTTCACACAAAGATGGCCGCCATCTGCAAACTATTACGCTGATGACCTATTGGTTTGGTCAAAGGATGCTCCCCCCATAAAGGTATGTTGTTGCAAAATTTGGTAGAGATCGGATGATTAGGTTAGTCGTAATTTGATTTAAGCTTTGAACATTTGTGGGGCCGCCATTGCGTTTCCGTCAAGATGGCGGCGATATAAAACATGACACTGAGGTGTCCTTTGCTAGTGCTACCTTTGTACCAAATTTCGTTCAATTCGCATTCACCGTGTTCGAATTGATAGGGGGGGGGGGACAGACATTCAGGGTACACACACTCACACACAGACACACACACACACAGACTCACACACACACATACACACACACACACAGACTCACACACACACACACACAGACAGACACACTTTTTTCTCCCTGTGTTGATCTCATAAGTCTACTTTCATTTTTTGCAAAAATCGAAAGTAGGCTAAAAATAGGTTTATGAGATCACCTTTTGTAGCAAGAACACCAAACGTATTGTTCATGAAATATTACTTTGTATTGATCAAATTGCTTGTCATATGAAGGGAGGGGCTAGGAAAGAGCAGAAGAACGTTTCCTTTCATAATGATGTTCACGTTTACTCTGGACTGTTTCACGCACACAATGTAGAGTCATGCATGTACATGTGTCCCTTCCTATGCAAAAGGGAAAGAGACAACATATTTCCGCTGTGCCAAATATCACACAATATCAGCTTTACTGAAAGACAAAATACATAATGTACAACTAATTTCACACACCAATTAAAAACTAGCACCGTACATGTTGGCTGATACACGTAATGTTTACTGCTGTTCTCATTTACAGTACGCCTTGTTTGTGCGCGTTAACAAACTTGTTACAATTGAGCGAAAATGAGCGTGTTGCAGACAAGCGTAAACAACTTCTCAAATTCTCATCTGAAATGCCTGCTCGGAACCTCGGTTTGTTACGTCTTAATATCGAAAAAAATCTTTCACATACATAGGTAGAACCGAACATACTCATACGTTTGGTGGCCTCGTGATGAAGGCGAGGAAATTCATTATGGGGAACAGATACGTCCCTCCCATAATGCACCCGCACTGTTGTCTACTGTGCCCGAACAGACATCACGCCTACCACGACTCTGCACTGCACATTCAAAGGTGTGGCAGCTTTGCGACGTTGCACAGTGTGAAGAACTTTGGACACCGATGGTTTAGACTATCAATATTCAGTGATTTCATTACATAATTTTATATTAGTATTTGATTGTCTTGACAACGTATCCAATTATAATGGTCCGTTCGCTGTAGATGCTGTTTCATTATGTTATCGAATTATTATTATTATTATTAGTCAAATTTTAGTTTGGTCTGACAATGGTATTCTGATGCTTGACTTAAATCTACGTTTTATAGTATATTTTATATTCAATTTGTAACGTATGTTGAGTCTTGCAAGCAAAATCTTGAGTTTAGTGAAATGTTTGTAAGTCGTCAACATAGACGATATTTTGTGACTTGGATGTCTCGACGGATTCACCGGAGAGTCCGATAGCTCGCCGTGAAGAGCAACATAGTAACGCTGATGTCACGTGGCTTTCAATGGGTATATGATCGAGCCTCTGATTGACGGTCACGAATTTGACAGACTGTATTTTAGAGAAGTCAAACAGTGGGGAATCATAGTTACCACTGTCGGTGAGCCACATGACTATTTGTTGTTCAGCCGGAAGGGTATCAGTACAGTAGAGTGCCTTGTGCGAAAAGGTTCATAAAGGGTTTTATTTTGAGTTCTCGTGACCCTGTCGTCACTGACGTTACTCGTTTATTGATATTGTGGGCTATTGAGCCTGTCCTCTGATCAGTCTTATGGTAATCCAAATTAAGTATCGTCACTTCACAAGTTCGGCAGATCTTACAAGATCACTAATCTAATAGCTGAGTAGAGGCCATCGCGGACTTAACTCATGGAGTGACCGAAGGACCGGCAGCCAACCACATCATCGGGTAGCTGTAATGTCCTGAAAACGCACATTTATTATCTTTATAAATTTCTTTATGTCTGGAATTATTATTATCGGATATATCTTTTAATTTTGTTCTTTATTATTATTCGTGATGGAAGCCTCCGTGGCTTAGGCGGCAGCACGCCGGCGTCTCACCGCTGTGTCCGTGGTTAAACTCCCGGTCACTCCACGTTTGATTTGTGCTGGACTAAAGCGGAGGCAGACAGGGTTTTCTCCGGGTACTCGGGTTTTCCCTGTCAAAATTTCCTTCCAACAACACTCTCTACTATCATTTCATTTCATCTGTAATTCATTTAATAATTGCCTCCGAGGTGTGCGGCAGCCGGCACAGTTCATATCCTCGCCGTTAGATGGGGTCTTCATTCATTACATCCCTGACCCGGTCGGTCGACTGGAAGCAGGCTGTGGATTTTAATTTTCATTATTATTCGTGATATTTGGTAAAGGCTACATGTGCTATGGTAGGGCGCCAATTACCTCATTTCTCTATAATTATTTAACCAGGAGAATCATAGATATTCATTATTTCAATACATTATTTCGTTGTCTTGGGGATGTGAAAAGCTTGGAGTTGATTTCTACTTCATATTCAGACAAATTTCTTCATACTTGGCGACAGGGTTTTATTTTTGGTCAGTGCGCGCAGTGGGAGATTTCCCTGTTCTGGCTCGAGAACAAGGGAAAATCTCGCAACTTATTCAAAGGAATTGGGACGGAAGAAGAAGTTCCTAGAATTACGGTCACTCATGCCAGGTGAATTAAATTCAACAGGAAAGCAATCCTAGATTTCGAAGAAAGAAGAATCACGTGGTTTGCCAGAACTAATCAGCGAGCTTGAAGATGGTGAAGTTGGGAGAGTGGAGGGTGGCCATGGAAACTACGTTCTGATTGGTGTATCAGGAGGAGGGAGCTTGAATATGGAAAGATTTGGAAGGGAGTCGGAGAAGTTATTTAAAGGCCTGCAGAACAAATTTCTACTACCTCATTATTATTCATTGACTTGAACTAATACTCACTTCGGTGATTCAATTGGCAGTCCGGACGACTTATATCTTGTTGGCCCATGCGACTTAGCAGATATCACAGTCCAGTGGACTTGGGATATAATTCAATTTTAGAAATCTCAAGTTTTCGAACTTGAGTGTATGTTAGGCAAACTCTGTCTAGTCATACGAATGGCAATGGTTGTGTTTGTAGCCAGAGTCCTTAAAGTGATTCTTGAAGTTAGAACTTCTTCACTCTCAAGGTAACAGAGGAAATACATTTCATCCCTATTAACCACTTACTTTATTTAAATCATCGGCTACGAATCTTCACGACGACGATCTGAAGGATGTCTCAGACGAGCGGAAATCATCGCCATCGCTACACGATGAGGAACGAATATCCCCAAGAATCTATACTGGTGAGGGCACTGACCAAACCTCACAAAATCTCTCTTTCAAATAATTTCGGGAAGTAAATTCACAGCTTTGGAAATAAGGTAAACGTAAATTCAAACTCTATACTTTTCAAAGGCCACTTTTTAACGTAACTTCCATAAACGCATCTACTTATTATTATTATTATTATTATTATTATCATCATTAATATTATTATCATTATTTTGATATTGTGTGTTTATCGTATTAAATACTATACTAGTTGAAACCCGTCAAAACATGACGGCCAATGGGAAAATATTTACTGAGGAATTCTTTGTACGATTACTTTTAGGCACTGTTGAAACTTTAAAGGCGTCAAAAGATTGCACTCTCGACGTTGCAACATACTGCTGGCCATGACTGAAAACGTGATGAGGTAAATATTGAGACCTATACGTTCCAGAGTTTCGCCTTGAGTATTGATTGTGATAAAGTATGCCAAGCGAATTGGAAAATGTTGCTTCTCAAAAGAAAATGGTAGTGTTTTTTCGGATGGTGTTAAATCAAGTCGAAGGATTAGGCCTCTCTGCCTAATTTTAAGTGCACTTATTATTTCCAAATCCAAGCAATACGGTTGCATTTAGAAGCCCTTGGGAAATGTTCAGATTTCTTAAGGAGCATAACTATGAGTCAAGCGTTTGGACTATGTGGAGGCATATAATTTAATTCCAAGAAATTCAAGAACTACGCAGGAAACTGAAATAAACGTATAGGTCTCAATTTTCCTCATCACGTTTTCAGTCATGGCCAGCAGTATGTTGCAATGTCAAGAGTGCAATCTTTCATCTTCAGTATGTAATCTGTTAATGCTCGTGTATTTTTTGAACTGAGCTACTGGATAGAAGGTCAATGACATATAAGTTGATTTCATTACATTGTTCATTTTTTTGGTGTAAGAATCCCTCAGTATGCCTTCCTCAGGAGGGGAAGTAAATCCGGCGGTCCTATGCCTTAGATTTATGACATGAAAAAGAATCTTCCACTAACTACAGTACATTTGTGTGAAGCCAAAATTTGTAGGTTAGATTATTTGATAACGATATATTAGTTCCAAAGTTCGTCGCCAGGTGCTGGCTGCGATGGCATCTAGTAGCCAAGTCCGCAGCTAGGTGTCGTGGACGGTAGCATTTGGTAGCAAAAGTAGGAACTACTGTACTTGAAAATTAGATCGTCTTCAGTCCTTACCTGAATCACAGATAACACACACTAATACAGCCATCACATTATTAACACCGGTTATCAGACAGATTCTACGCATACACCCAAAGTACACGGGGCTACATGACCGCATTTTCGCAGCCCCTAAACTAAGGAACCAACCATTCGTGTAAGAATGCGAACTTTCGAGAAATTTATTATATTCTTCGCAGAAGTAAATGTTTCAGGCACGGTATCCTAATGCGTTGAAAGTTCGGCTGGTAATTCAGTAACACTTGATTATCACCAACCATAGAGAAGTTGTCGCCGTTAACATGTAGCATATAATCAGAAAATTCCATTTCACCTTGTTTCAATCGCGTGTTTTTATGTAAGTGGCGTATTTTGGAGAAGGGCCAGAGAGAAGAGTATTTAATATGAATAACTGTTTGGCGAGAAGTGTGCGACAGACCTGAAGTCTTTATGAAGAATAACTTTCCCACAAAAAGGAATAATGTCGTTACGTATCTCTTAGAAGTAGATTCACACACATTAATGAATGAATGTTTGCCATTGGGGCTCCATTCCAAACTATGGGCCGAGCTAATCGAATATCGTCAGCTGGATTTTGAATGTTAAATGTAGGGGTTTTGCAAGAATTCACTTGATTTGCAGATCTGACTCGATTAGCTTCTGGAGAATCTAATATATACAACTGGTCGCAAGAACCGTCGCTTATAATTTTGGAATATAACGAAGAAATGCGATGATGTGCAAATCCATGCATTTTAAAACAATATGAACCGTATGCATGTGGCATAGTAACATTGGTACCGGTACCAAAGGAAACGAAGTTCATGGCATTGTTGTACTGCCGATTATTATCTCCGAAATTCCTTGAGATATCATCTCCAGTGAAAAATTGTTGCAGCCTGTCGAATATTTTATATTTAGTCAGATCAATTTTACCATTTCAACAGCAAAGATCAAAGTAACCAAGCGTAGATTTCTCGCAAGAGAAATACAGTGCAGAACAATGTTTACATTTGTTTGTTAAGGACCCTACACTGTATAGCATATACTCTGGAATTGCTTCTGAAATGGCATATTTATATTGGATTTTAAAAGTGGCTTCGTATTTTCTCTGATTTCCCATTTTATTGCGGCTAATGTTCTTTTTCATCAAATGGGTTTATTTATAAAAGCATTTCTCCCCAAATTAACGTCATATTCAATAACACTATAGTTGCCTGCATCAACGCAGCCGCCAAATATTAAATGGCAAATAATACTTCTATTGAAAAAAATCCACAGCATGGTTAGATTCATTGTTATGTACTCTAAACAAATAATGAATAAACAAAAATATTCACTGATACAATGAAGTTCAGAGACTTTCATTCTCAAGTTGGTTGCTGATGAGAATGCGATGAGACTGATCACCAAAAATAAAATCCTTATAATTATCCCTGCTTGCAACAATTTTTGCAATTTGCTTGCAAACGCAGCTCAGGATGAAGTTCTTCGTTTTGAAATAAACAGCACGAAACTGCTCTAAATAATCAATTTCCATCACCTGTTGTAGGTACAATCCTTTGCATTTCCATGACAGTAAATTATGTAAGGGAGCATAGAATCATTTCGTCGACTACGGGAATGAGCATAGACTCACTTCGCCAGCCACCGTAATGGAGGGAATTTCAGAATTATATGTTCAGTGCATGTCAAAAATCATATTAATGCAAGGAAGCCCACATTCTGAGCTATCACCCCGAATTACGGGTTAAATCCCTGCTCTGCCAAGAAATTTAATTCTGGTCTGAGGGCTGGAACGGGGCGCACTCTTGTGGCAAAATTAAGAATAGCAAGGTTCGATTCCCATCTCAGTAATCTTGGATGTGGTTTTCCGTGGTTTCCCATTTCCACTCCAGGCAAATACCGGGATAGTTCCTAACTTAAAGTCTCGGTCGTCAACTCCCCATTCCCCACCTTAATTACAAATGCACACTTCAATATAGCCATCACAATAACACAGGTTATCAGAGAACATTTTACACACACACACCAAAGTAGATGGGGCTGAGTAACCACGATGTCCGAGTCCATCAAATGAATTATGTTCGCCAATTCTCTCATGGCGGAAGCGATAGCGGCCATTTAAATTTAATAATTTAAAATTATATGGCAACGTAAATCGTGGGGAATTCCTTACTTAATGGGAATAATAAAAGTAAAATATGTTTAGACAATGCGACACCAACAGCAAGAAAGAATAATTGGGAAATAACAATTCATGTCGGAGGTGGGATTCGAACTCTCTAGATAATGCATAATGAAATTCGCAGACTCTTAACGCTGGCCCTGAGCCCAGGATTACGGGCTCAATCCCTGCTTTGCCAAGAAATTTAATTCTGGTCTGAGGGCTGGAACGGAGCGCACTCTTGTGGCAAAATTAAGAATAGCAAGGTTCGATTCCCATCTCAGTAATCTTGGATGTGGTTTTCCGTGGTTTCCCATTTCCACTCCAGGCAAATACCGGGATAGTTCCTAACTTAAAGTCTCGGTCGTCAACTCCCCATTCCCCACCTCAATTACAAATGCACACATCAATATAGCCATCACAATAACACAGGTTATCAGAGAACATTTTACACACACACACCAAAGTAGATGGGGCTGAGTAACCACGATGTCCGAGTCCATCAAATGAATTATGTTCGCCAATTCTCTCATGGCGGAAGAGATTACGGCCATTTTAATTTAATAATTTAAAAGTATATGGCAACGTAAATCGTTGGGAATTCCTTACTTAATGGGAATAATAAAAGTAGAATATGTTTAGACAATGCGACACCAACAGCAAGAAAGAATAATTGGGAAATAAAAATTCATGTCGGAGGCGGGATTCGAACTCTCTAGATAATGCATAATGAAATTCTCAGACTCAGAACGCTGGCCCTGAGCTACCTGGACAATGAGAATTGCGAGCAATATTACGTTACTTAAACAAACGTACACACTCAACTGACTGTTTAAGTTCTTCAATACCTCCCTTATTTTATAATTCTATTTCAATGTATAATGTGGAAACATCATAAACAATATTCCGGACCCTTGTTAATTCTCATAAACAAAGATCTCAGTAAGAAGCGGTGGGATGCACCATTTCGCTCGTATAAATAGAGCCATTGTGCGCAAGCGCGGGAACTACAAATTTTTCTTTATGAAGGAGAATTCGTTACATTAGGGGAATTTTAAAAGTTAAGTATGATTTGGCTACGTAATACCAATTGCAAGAAATAAGATTACGGAAATAAAAAAAAAACCTGTCGGAGATGGGAAACGAACCGTCTCCATTTCACGATGCATAAATTTCAACTCCGGAACTTCACTGAGCCACCGAAACACTAAATAAGTTACGCAATATTATGTCATGTAAACAATTATACACACTCAACAGTCAGTGTAAGTTCTTCTACATTTCCCATCTATTATAATTCCTTTGTACTATATATCGTGGAAACATCATAATTAATATTCCCCTCCCTTATATTTCTTATAATAATAACTATTACATTAAAACGCGGTGGACATCCGCCATGTCTGTCATTAACCAAGGTGATTCTGCGCATGCGCTTGAGCCAATAATTTTGCAGTTTTGTTTATAAATTTAAAAATATATGGTTACATATTTGTTTATTTTAAAGATACTCTGCAAAAATACAGGCCAAGGGCTTTCGTCAGAGTGCATTACGAAGTCAATCGGTTCAGCCGTTCTGTCAATCTCGCCGTAACAAAAATCAGCTTACTGTTTTAAATATATAGATGGCAACAGAGAATTCGTTACTTTACAGGAATGATAAAAGTGAAATATGTTTCTACACTCTAATACCAATCGTAGGAAGGAAGAAAACAAAAAAAAACATATCCGAGGTGGGAATCGAACCCTCTCGACCATGCAAAGGATGGCAACAGAGAATTCGTTACTTTACGGGAATGAAAAAGTGAAATATATCTCTACAATGTAATACCAATCGTAGGAAGGAAGAAAATGAAAATAAATAAACGTATCCGAGGTGGGAATCGAACCCTCTCGACCATGCAAAGGATGGCAACAGAGAATTCGTTACTTTACGGGAATGATAAAAGTGAAATATGTTTCTACAATGTAATACCAATCGTAGGAAGGAAGAAAACGAAAATAAAAAAAACATAACCGAGGTGGGAATCGAACCCTCTCGATGGGAACAGAGAATTCGTTACTTGACGGGAATGATAAAAGTGAAATATGTTTCTACAATGCAATACCAATCGTAGGAAGGAAGAAAACGAAAATAAAAAAACATATCCGAAGTGGGATCGAACCCTCTCGATCATGCATAATACAAATTTCTGGCCAGTAACCTTATCCCCTTGGCCAACCAGACAACTATGTGACACTGCAGTATTAAGTTATCTAACCAGTATACACACTCAACCTGCACTTTATGTCCTTCAATTCGTGGTTTATTTAATATAATTCTATTTCAATGCATATTGTAAAAACATAACTAACATTATTGGAGACCCTTTTTAATTCTCATAAACAAAGATCTCAGTTAGACGCGACCGGAATCGCCATTTTCCTTGTTGAGAAAGGCCATTGTGCGCATGCGCGAGAGTGTCAATATTTTCCTTTTAAAGAAACTCTGCAAATCTGCATGCCAAGAGCTTTCTACAATGCAATACCAATCGTAGGAAGGAAGAAAATGAAAATAAAAAAACATATCCGAGGTGGGAATCGAACCCTCTCGATCATGCATAATACAAATTTCAGGCCAGTAACCTTATCCCCTTAGCCATCCAGACAACTATGTTTCACTCCAGTATTAAGCTATCTAACCAGTATACACACTCAACCTGCAGTTTATGTCTTTCAATTCGTGGTTTATTTAATATAATTCTATTTCAATGCACATTGTAATAACATAACTAACATTATTGGAGATCCTTTTTAATTCTCATGAACAAAGATCTCAGTTAGACGCGACCGGAATCGCCATTTTCCTTGTTGAGAAAGGCCATTGTGCGCATGCGCGGGAGTGACAAATATTACATATTTCCTTAATCATTTAAAAATATACCGTAACATATATTTTCCTTTTAAAGAAACTCTGCAAATCTGCATGCCAAGAGCTTTCGTTAGAATGTCTTACGAAGCCAATCGGTTAAGTCGTTTTCACAATCTCGTGTGTACAAAAAACAGCTTAGTGTTTTAAATATATAGATTTTAAATTCATGCCTAGTGTTTTCCTCACCGTACTTAGAAATAGCTATAAGTCAACCCTATCGCCTGAAACAGATCGTGGTTGGAGACAGAGCCTCGCCGTGGCATGCGAAGAAGACTATTCAGTGTGAGGTACCTATGGTATATCATAACATATATTATTTGGTCATTAGCGGTGAGTTACGATCATGGCGCCCAACATAAAATCAATTTAATTGACATTTAATCAGCTGGTAATCATTAATAAGCTTCGTATGTCGCCAACAACGACGTAAGGTCAAATACTTACTACATAGCGAGGAAGATAACGTGTGATCCTCATTAAATGGCATCCGACAAGTGTCGGGGGAAACTAACCTTTGAGCACGATTCCGCAAGACATCGTACAGGTGAAAAGTGGATGGTTGGTGATTTTCTTCAACCATCTGGTGCATTGCAATCGAGAGACGTCATCGAGGGGTAATATGTCAAAACATGACATTTGGAGGAGTAATTTTTCGGTTATATGTCAGTTTGTTTATTTTTATATTCACATTCACAAGATTATTTTCTTTTGAAGTAAATTCGGGCAAATATATTTTATTTACGCCTGATTGATAGATTAAGTACACTATTTCCAAAGTTCATCTCACTGCGTAATATGGTGATAGATTTCATTAAGTCCTGCAACTCCGCAGTAAAAAGAAATAGATATATTTTCACTGATTTACCTCAACGGAATGTGTTAAGTCATCTACAGCATTTAAGGTATATTAGGACTCTTATTCCAATAGGCATGTAGTTATACGACTGTAATATTTCTGGAATATACGTTGTTCTATATATACAGTATAGACCTATACCGTATATGTATTGCCATTCAGAGAGTGAAATGTTTCGGGATAGTGGTCATGTCAAATAATCTATTACCGTGGGTAAGGTTTTACCACCATATGTGAATATTTTGAAGTCATTCTATCTATGGTTGCCTGCAACACAAAAGAAGACCAATTCTCATAGCCTACTGAATACTTGTCTGTGTTACGTAAAATGGAATTATAATCACTTAAAAGAGCACTTAGTGAACTAAAAGTCGAAATGGACTTTAAGGCTTTCGACTTTTTACAGCTGTAATACCAAGAGAACCAATTTTCCTTCTATATATGGAAACAAATGTGACACGTCTCAAGTTCTGGAAGTTTTCTCCAGCCTGGTAGCTATCATCATTCCTTAGAAATTCGAACATCCGCGGACTTAAACTTTTAATCATCTTCAAGCTCTGGAAGTGAAACTTGTTTCCTAAGGGAGACATTTCATCAGCAGCAAGGCCTCTTCTAAGGAAGTTCTTTGATTGCTCTCGGTGTAATCGTTGGCTGGAATAGAAGCAGTGGAAAGTACGCTCATGTTTCCATACTCGTGATTTCAAAGGAATTTAAAGTCAATTTTGCAGCACAATTGCACTTCCTTGTAACCTCTGTCAATCCACTCTCGGATCGTGATCAAAGTTACCTGGCTTACATCACTAACATTCAATATACTTGAATGAGATAATTCAGAAAAAATGCCAGGAACTAGAATGAGAATAAAATTGTAGGTGCAACCCGTAGTTTTCTTGATGCCCGGGAAGGAAGTTAGTTCGATATTACTTGTTTGAAATACGATTGCCAACGGCCAAGTTGGGAACTATTATTTGCCTACATAGGTCACGCTGTCAGCTCGCATTGGTGACAGGTACAGTCCCGGGATAATGATGTGACTCATCTATGTTTGACTCAGTGACCGTTCTACCCTATATGGTGTCAAATCTAATCATGCTATCCGTAGCTGTAATGTTGCAAAATTAAAAATAAATCATCCTCAATTCGCCCTCTTATTTTACGTTCACAATAATTCAAAATATTTGCTGTCTAGCACTAGTAGCTAGATGTATCCTATGTGAACTTATGCTGACACTGTACTCAATCCCGCGAGGTCCTAGTCCCTTATATATAGAAGCTTTAGCACTGCCACTGCCAGGGGCAATCGTATTTCAAGTACGTAATATTATAATTAGTGTCAGGAAGTTGGTTACCATAAAATATGCCACTGGATTATTCGTCTCGCCTCGTGGTGAGCGTTCTTGGCTGTCACCCCTGAGGTCTGGGTTCGATTCCTGGTTCTGCCAAAAAATATTCTAGTCTGAGGGCTGAAACCGCGTACACTTTGGCTAGTGACGGGGAATTGAAACCCAGGCTATTGACGGAATGGCTGCCTCTTGTCAAATCCTGGTCCTAATTAGGCCTACAAATACACTCAATAATACAGCTTTCATAATGCCACAGGTTATCAAAGAGTTTTCACACACACCCAAAGTCAAACGGCATCATGAATACGATGCCGTAGAACCCCTATATTAATCATCATCAACAACTTACTCGTCTCGTACCTTGGAGGAAATGACGATTAATTCCTTAAGAAGGGATTCTAATTATTTGGTTTCTTCTAGTAACTTAAGCATCACCTTCATCTTCGAATTACTGCAATGCAGAGGCGCAATGAATTCTGAACATTCTTTTAAATTAACAAATTATTATCCACCCATATAATTCTATTATTTCCATAGCTGTCTTTATTTTTAATTAGATCCTAATTTTATGCATTGCCTACATATCGTTCTGTAAGCAGGTTCTGTAGCAAAATATGGTGAGCTACTTATGCTATTTTAGGTAAACATCAAAATTGCGGATTTGCGCGATGACAGATGTTCTGCTGAATGTCTGATAAATATGACAATATTAAACTCAATTTTACCTCGTGAGATCTTACAACGCGCAGCGTAGCCGTCTTGATAAATCGTGCACCACGTCCGCGAGGGTAACTGCAGCAAGTCTGTAGATCGGATGTTGGAATCCCGGTGCTGAAATTGGGTATCCTGAGTGTGGTTTTCCCGTGGGTTTTCCGACACTCCCTCCAGTCAAATACCGGGATAGTATCTTATTCAAGTCCCGGAGCGCCTACCACATCCCTGTCCCTAATACAGCTACACATACTGCAACAGTCGTTGCAGGAATGCAGGTTATCATACAAGCTCAACACACACCCAACTACACGAGGCTGATGACCAAGAAGTGATAATCCTCTTAAATGAATTAACAACAACAAATGAGGCCTTACCTCCCACTTGTGTGCATAAATCTTTCCATTAATATGATCCTTATGAATGATAATATACGGTTAACTACATTCACAGCTATCACGGTCGGAAAGCTACTGCATTTTGGTCCAGAGTTCCACAAAGCGAGCTTTGTCGTTCTGGATTACAGACTGCAGTCACGCAGTGCCAGTTCCTGTGTGGCTTCCAGGCGCAGACGCTTCCAAGCAATCTGCTGCTGTAATGTAGTGGGATGAATTGTCCTTATCTTACCCCTGATGTATTATCACCAGCACACGCCCCACTCACCTTTAGTCATCCTGAGTAATTAGCGATATTCCATACCGCTAGCTTATGACTGCTCTCAACGGAGGAGGATTCATAAAGTTGGCTTGAAATTTGTGAAGACCGTCTTCAATGTGGTGATTTTGTGAATACTTACACATACACCTGGAGATATTTGTGCACGAATTCTACCATCCATAGCCATCAAAGAAAACAAGTCTCCTCAACCACACACACTGAATTCCCATCCATGTTTGCCTGACTACAGGTAGTTTTTCCTTTTCGTGATTCATTCAGAAGTCTGGGATATTGTGGCCATCATCCCCATGCCTTGACAAAATAACTTGCTGCTATAATTATGTTCGTAAGCCTAATATACCAACCACAAGGCTATGCCCTCTGTAGTATAGTTCAAATGTATTATTCCGTTTGTTGAATTTGATGTTGATCATACATATTTAAGATTGTATATTTTTGTCTAATACGTTTACTTAGATAATAATAGGAAACAGACTTAACTTACTATTTATGATGAATAATGTAAATATTTAATGTAACTGGACTTCCGGCGTTCAACACCAAGAGCCCACCGATGAGCCAGCGTGGTGTCCTAGGCGAAACCCCACACAAGACACGGCACAAACCTAGAAGACTTGCTGAGTTTTAATTCACCGGCCATGAAAGCCAATATACCATCTTTTTGGAAGCCATCATAGGGAGGTTCAGGCTGATTGAGCTTTTAGTTCTCGCAGTCAAGGAGTGCAGTTGCACTCTATATAAAGGGAGGTAGCGCGCAGTTCGTTACTCCTGTGGGGGTCCGGGCGGGGACACCAAGAGCCCGCCGATGAGCCAGCTTGATGTCCTAGGCGAAACCCCACACAAGACACGGCACAAACCTAGAAGAATTGCAGAGTTTTAATTCACCGGCCGTGAAAACCAATATACCATACTCTATGTGCTTGAACAATGTACGGGTATGTCGTAATACTCAAAAATCTATGTATGTATTTATTTTCTTGTATTGCTGGATGTAATATTGCAATAAAATGATAATAATAATAATAATACTAAAATAATAATGTGTGAAATCTTCCTCATAACCCAGAATATTGTGGTGAATATACAGTCACCAGTGGTAACTGAGGATTCAGAGAGATGGTTGTTAACATTGCTACTCCACAGACAAGGTCTGTCAGTCTTTAACATTATCATCACTATTATTATTATTATTATTATTATTATTATTATTATTATTATTATTATTATTGGGGAGCGTGATGGCGCAGTGGCTTAGCTGCTCGTCTTTCACCCGGACGGCCGGGGTTCGAATCCCGATGACAGCGGGGTGGATTTTTCACCTGAAAAATCACGTGGCGTCAGGAAGGGCATCCGGCCTTAAATCCCCGGCCAAAACCAAAATGAGCCTGGTTGGCTCCAGTGACCCCAATTACTTGGGAAATGCCGAAGAAATAGATAGATAGATTATGATTATTATTATTATTATTATTATTATTATTATTATTATTATTATTATTATTATTATTATTATTATTATTATTATTATTATTATTATTATTATTATTATTTGGCGTTTCGAATATACAACCAACCATATTACTAACATATTTTTAAACCATATGATAGCAATTTCTTTT
Organism: Meconema thalassinum; assembly: GCA_946902985.2. Lineage (NCBI taxonomy): Eukaryota > Metazoa > Arthropoda > Insecta > Orthoptera > Tettigoniidae > Meconema > Meconema thalassinum. Next base: position 379,379,138 of record OX336389.2, on the reverse strand, counting down.
AGCATTCATAGAAGTATTGTCCGCTATTATAAGTACTTGTTGTTTAGTAGTATCAAGTACCTGCAAAAGAAATCAAACACACGCGGTACATAAAAATATGCACAGAACACTGACGAGGAGAAAATAGAGATAAATATAACCTTGATGTGAAGTTCTGTGTTGGCGCTAGATACATTTAGCAAGCAGGGTAGTAATACTGGTTGGTAGTTGACGATTCACTTGCTGGATCTTCGTGAGTAATTTTTCCTGCAGTGTCTATATTCACGTGCATTCCAACAAGTGAACGATTACTATTAATGATGTTTTTGTAACACGTACAGTATGGAACATTAATGGCATTTGATTGGGTAAACTGCCATGGTTAATTCTCATTCCAATGAATGAAAATCCACAGCCTGCTTCCAGTCTCCGACCGGGTCAGGAAGGGAATGAATGAAGCCCCCATCTAGCGGCGAGGATATGAACTGTGCCGGCTGCCGAGGCCTGACGCACTCCACTGGGGCAATGATTAAATGAATGACAGATGAAATGAAATGATAGTGGAGAGTGTTGCTGGAATGCAATTTTGACAGGGAAAACTGGAGTACCCGGAGAAAAACCTGTCTGCCTCCATTTTGTCCTGCACAGATCTCACATGGAGTGACCGGGATTTGAACCACGGACCCAGCGGTGAGAGACCGGCGTGCTGCCGCCTAAGCCACGGAGGCTTTAATTCTCATTCCAATGATTGAAATTATGTATCTTCTGCTGGCATTATATTTCGAGAACCAAGGTTTCCATGGAAGATACGGTTGGATAGTAGAATAATGGTGGCCTCGAATGTTTTTGTACAGCAATCATTCTTGTGTCCACTGCGCACGTGCCCTTTCATTAAGTTGTGGAATTAAATCTGAAGAATGAAGAGGGATGTTCCTCACTTAAAACCACGGTCGTTTCCTTCCTTATCCTCTCCCCCAATTTACAAATGCACACACTAGAACAGCCATCACAATAGCACAGGCTATCACTAAAATTACACACTTACACCCAATACACTGGGCTACTTGACCACGATGATGCAATGCCCCTAATACAAGCAACAACAACAAAAATATCCTTTGAAAAATTAGTAAAACGAAGCATAAAACCACTTACTCATTGTACAGAAGAAAACTACTGTAAATGAAACCGTAAGGTGTGATAAGAGCTCACGGATTACAGGCATGGTGCTTAATAGAAAATAAAAGTCCTAAATTAAAAGAAAATATTCCAGTTTAAAAGGATTAACTATCCAAACTACGTCATCAATGAATAATTGCTAAAATTATAATTAATGTAGTCTGCTTAAGAATAATAAAGAATTATTGAAGTGGTGGAAGCATATCAAAATAGAGCAATACAATTGGCAAATTGGCAGAACAACCCTCCAACCCGCACCATTACACGCTTGGCTAATATACGTGATTATGTTTTACACAAATTTATCAAGCAAAGTTATGCCTCTAATTACCTGGGGTTGACTTTTCCCATCGTTTCTTCTACAGAATGGAAGGTAACTCATGCACGGAAATACAACGCAAAATAGATCTTGGTTAGTAGATTACAATGCCGCAAATTTCATGTCTGTATTTTGTACAGTCAGGCAGGAATATCACATGTTAGCAGTGATGTACCGAAGTAATGGCTCGCAATACGAGACGGATAATTATTCATAGCCTATTCATAGGTAGCCCCTTCAGTATCTGAAGGAATGATTATCCTGTACCGTCACTCATGTCGCCATAGATTCAAAACGAAAGCGCAGGAGCCAATACTGGAGGATGCTGGCAATACAGCCGAGTGGTGCGTGGCATACCTGGGAAGCAAGCAGGCAAATCGTGTCGTTGCTAGGGGAGAGGAGAGGCAGTGATGTAATGTTTACATCCCCGTGGGAGCTAGCGCACACCGACACACATGTCAATTAATAGCCATGGGACAGATCACTGAGAGGGAATTTTTGGATATGATTCTTATTTATGGCGTAGTAATACAGAGTGCTACTCTTGATGCTGAGAATTACGTGGAACGATTTCCACAATGAAAAGCTGCATATTTGCGTACGGTTACTGCAGCTGTCGAGGGGATGTAATGCCCATCCGAGAACGTGGCCATCCTTAGATGTGCTTTACGTGAAAAAGACCAGATATTAACGCTTCTTGAAGTGGATCCAAGCAGGAGCAGTCGCCATATCGCTGCAGTGGTAGGAGTGTCCCATACTCATCATACCACCCACTTCATTTTTGTTTTCCTCCATGTTACCTTGCATGAGCATTTCCTGCCAGGTTTTCGTGATTGAGTCAGTTTTATTGCCTCCTCTATTTTATCAACAATAACCATTGCCCTTATTGCTGCTTTTAATAATTTTAAATGTTTTCCTCAATATGCAATAAGTTCGGAATTTCACCTCAAGTTTCTTAGTTTTCTCTCGTTAGTTCTCCCTTCCTTGTAGCTTCCGTGCTGTCTTCACCTCTGACTCCTCCTTATGATAAGTGTACCTAAGCGGTGGTTGTGGCTATATTGGAGCTTGGTCCAGCGTTTATACTACATCAGTGTTTTGTTGCGCTACATTTAGCAATTTATTTAACTAGCAAACGGAACGTACTTTCTGTATGGGCCTGTACATGCAAATGCACACTTGTAACTAAACTGCGTATCTCATTTTAGCATTATATTTACACGTTCCCTGCTTATAAATGGGATGACTGATGAGCAGTCGTTATTGCATGTATGTGTACATATATTCCGCTTGTGAGTGCATTGCATGATGTTAAAGTAGAATTTTGGTATATTCTTGTATATCCTAGTGGACGCTGCTTTTATCCATTTCAGAACATTCATTCTCTTAGGTATTGTGTCCATGATAACGCAGGTGCTCCAGGTACTTCACTGCACTGATGGAAGGAGGAGATGTTGAGATGGACATTAGTTCCAGTAATTCCCTCGCCTTTCAACTGAGCTTCCATAATTCATACGAGGTGGATGAGGATTTCTTGCACTGAAGCATATCTTTACAACAACAACAAAAATAGGCTATATCCCTGGAATGTGGAATTGTCTACCGATAATGTATATTACCTAAATGTTAATCCATACAGTCATATCCCGATTAAATTGGTCCATAAAAGTTACAGAACCAATTTATTTTTATTTGCAGTTATTTAATTCTGACATATAGCAGAACGTTTTTACTATTTGCGACGGAGTATAAAAATAGTACACACTTTAGCTAATGCTCAAAAACATTAATTAAAGGCATAATGCATGCATATTTGAAGTTTTTGTAGTGAATACTTTCCTAATCAGACACCTAATGATGACAAATGGATAGTTTACCCAGAAATTCGAAAACAACACACAATCAAAAAGAAACCCACCGACTGGAAATGTACGCCAACAACAAGTCATAATGAAATATCATTACCCCTCTAACAATGTACTGTTTGCACTTGATGATAACGGCAATGATCATTAGAACATTGCTTAGTGCATTTTTGTTTAGTGCTTAGTTCATGCTTTAATTCGATGTTATGAACTGATAAGAGATACAACTTTCATCTTCCCAGTCAAGACAAAATGTTCTACAAAGTCTGTAAGACGTTGCACATGTCCCATCAGAGAAAAAACTTGAAGATTTTCCTCAGTCTAAACCTGCCTCTTGATGTTCAAACCGTTATTGATCAGCAATAAGTTTTATTCATACAAGATTCATCTTCAGCTGTCCAAAAGAATGAAAATCGAGTGGAATCTAAACAAGGGCTATATTCTACCGAAGATCATCCATAATATTCCAGTGGAGGAATAGTACAAGTTCTTATGTCCACAGTAAAAGAATCTGTTCGCTTCACTCTGGAGACCTGCTCTTTGTGGTCCAACAATTGATGTCAAGAAGCATATTACATTTGAGATGCTCGTGCCAGCAGTGACAACATGAGGACTGAGCAGTGAACAGGAGACACAGTGATATGTTAACGGCTGTGACTTCCTCTGCATGGCGCTAGCTATTTGCTTCCCGCTGGCCATGACTGCTCTCTCTTTGAAGGAATGACCGAACAAAGCGAATTGTTGAGTTGATTCAATGTCGAGCTTAGTGCACATGTAGACTATACCTTTGTACGTAGGTACACGTGAGAGAGACTTGTTTAAAGCTATTGTGGGAATGAATTAAGATCAGAGTGTGTGCAGTGAGTAATTGTATGAGGATTATGGTTTATAATGAATGCGTGTATTGCCGAGACCAAAAACAAAGGAAATATACAACCTGCTTGCCACTGAATTGCCCCTAGTAGGCCTGAATACCCGGGGAAGAATGTCAAGGCAGTGAAATTAAACCGCATTCAACTTTTAATTCTCAGAATAACATGAATACTAATTGCTTTTGAAGCGAGCTCCATAGCTGACCAAGATACGTTAACCTGCACCAGGGGATTGGTGGGCTGTAATGCAATGAGATTCAAGATTCTAATCCCGTCGCACATAGTGGCAATCTGAAATGTGCCTTCTCCGGTCTTCGCTGCACTCGATCCAAGTGCTGGGAGTTATTGGATCAACGGCGATTATGACCAGGATATCCCAATTTTATAACTGAAGCAGCACAAGAGCAATTCATGATTTACATTAGATTAGTTTTTTTCATAAGGGCATAATAGCGAATAGGTTGAAAATAGCTTGTCATGATATTTATGTTATGAGTTTACCGTCCCTTTCATGATCTGCGGCTTTCAAGATGCCCAGATGCTGAAATTGCACCTTGAAATAGTTCTCTAACGAGCTGGTATCTCAACAGTCAGTGGTTGAATAGCGCCGGAATAGTTTGATTAGGAAGCCAGCAAATAGTCAACTATGAGTCCCGGCTAGAATATTTGAAGTAGAGAAGAGATAGACATGTTAGGCAAACTTCAGGCTCACTACCAAGGTTTGCAGATTCTAGGTGGACGAAGTAACTACAGGGCAACAGTTGTCAATGGTAGGAGAATCTCACTTATAATGCAAGACAATAAGATTGAGATACACTGTTGTATCTGGTACATGCGCTATGAACTAACAAAGAGTTTGGTCAGCCTTTTCAGAAAAATTAAACACGATTGTAGATTTGCGTGACTGTTAATATCCCGATCATAAGCCACGGGACGTCCTTTTACATGGAATCCCAATCACCAGATGTGAGGTTTCATCTCGAAAATCTAATACACATTAAACGGGAGTCAGACCCAGCCCACCTTCCTGGGATGCAAGTGGCTTTACCGCTTCTAAGAAACCCAACCACATTATGACTTAGAAATTCGTATGAGTAAGGACTCCTCCGAGCATTCCTTCTCACTAAGACAAATGTTGTTGTTTTATTTGAGGGGTTGGACATCGTGGTATTTTAGCTCCGCGTACTTGGGTGTGGGTGGAAGTTTTGACTAATAACCTGTGGTATTGTGATGACTGCATTAGTGAGTGTATTTGTAATTCAGATGAGGAATGGGAGTGAGATTGCCGTGGACTTTAGTTAGGAAAAATCCCGGCATTTGCCTGGAGTAGAACTAGGAAACTATGAAAAACCATTTCCAAGATGGGTGATATGGGAATCGAACTCACCTCGTCTCAGTTTTGCCTTACGATGCCGAACGAACCTCGTTCCAGTCCTCAGACCCGAATTAAGTTTATTGGCAAGCCCCTGAATAGAACTCGGACCTCCGGGGAGTCAGTCACGAATGCTAGCCACTACATCATGAAGTCGTCGGGATGATGATCAAGGTGGACCATAACTCAAGTGAGAAAACATCAACGTACTCAAGGTATACTTTATATATGTCAAACATAGGGCTACTTTGAATTTGAGAGTGAATGTTTGGAAAGAACATTTCCTCACACCTGTGTAATTAAATTCGATGCAACTGACACAACACCCCATAATTCCTTGTAGTTCAATAATACCTCATGGATCGTGGGGATGAAATCAAGCGATAGAAATAGCTTTACCAATAGCTATATCCAATTGTATATGGAAGAAGCTAACCAACATACACACATCAAAAAAAGTTTTGCATCACCTCGGTTCCAAGAGTTCCGGAACCTTTAAATACAAAGGGAATAGAGATCAACACAAACAACATTTCAGCTCGTTTTATTGCTCATGAGACCCACACATTGCATGTTGTACCATCATACAGCTAGACTTTCAGCATTTGTGGTCCAGATTGCAGTACACACCACTACCTCTAATACCCAGTAGCACGTCCTCTTGCATTGATGCATGCCTGTATTCGTCGTGGCATACTATCCACAAGTTCATCAAGACACTGTTGGTCCAAATTGTCCCACTCCTCAACGACAATTCGGCGTAAATCTCTCAGAGTGGTTGGTGGGTCAAGACGTCCATAAACAGCCCTTTTCAACATATCCCAGGCATGTTCGATAGGGTTCATGTCTGGCGAACATGCTGGCCACTGTAGTCGAGCGATGTCGTTATCTTGAAGGAACGCATTCACAAGATGTGCACGATGAGGTCGAGAATTGTCGTCCATGAAGACAAATGCCTCTCCAATATTCTGCCGATATGGGTGCACTATGGGTCGGAGGATGTCATTCAGGTATCGTAAAGCCGTTTCGGAGCCTTCCATGACCACCAGTGGCGTACGTCGGCCCCACATAATGCCACCCCAAAACATCAGGGATCCACCACCTTGCTGCTCTCGCTGGACAGTGTGTCTAAGACGTTCAGCCTGACCAGGGTGCCTCCAAACACGTCTCCGACGATTGTCTGGTTGAAGGCATATGCGACACTCATCGGTGAAGAGAACGTGATGCCAATTCTGTGGGGTCCATTCAGCATGTTGTTGGGCCCATCTGTACCGCGCTGCATGGTGTCGGGGTTGCAAAGCTGGACCTCGCCATGGACGTCGGGAGTGAAGTTGCGCATCATGCAGCCTATTGCGCACAGTTTGAGTTGAAACACGACGTCCTGTGGCTGAACGAAACGCATTATTCAACATGGTGGCATTGCTGTCAGGGTTCCTCCGAGCGGCAATCCGTAAGTAGCGGTCATCCACTACAGTAGTAGCCCTTGGGCGGCCTGAGCGAGGCCTGTCATCGACAGTTCCTGTATCTCTGTACCTCCTCCATGTCCGAACAACATCGCTTTGGTTCACTCTGAGACGCCTGGAAACTTCCCTTGTTGAGAGCCCTTCTTGACACAAAGTAACAATGCGGACGCGATCGAACTGCGGTATTGACCTTCTAGGCATGGTAGAACTACAGACAACATGAGCAGCGTACCTTCGTCCTGGTGGAATGACTGGAACTGATCGGCTGTCGTACCCCCTCCGTCTAATAGGCCCTGCTCATGCATGGTTGTTTACATCTTTGAGCAGTTTTAGTGACATCTATGAACAGTCAAAGGGACTGTATCTTTGATACAATATACACAGTCAACGTCTATATGCCGGAGATCTGGGAACCGAGGTGATGCAAAACTTTTTTTGATGTGTGTATTTCCTGAGTTATATGTGCACGGCAGATTCCATATAACATCAAACACGTGCTTATCAAGTGATTTTCATAAATATAATGGGATTTTGAACATATATTTATATTATTATGAAAGGAATTATTTCACCAGAGTTGCGGCTTTTGAATTTTATTAAAACCGTATTGATACCTAAATTGCAAACCTTCATAAGTTGTCGACGTTGCGAAATTACTCATAGTGATACATAAAACTCGTCACTCTAAAGCATTTGAATACCACATCCTGCAACTTGCGTTATTTTTCCTCATGTTACTCTGTTCATAGACGTGAAAGTCTAGAGAAGAACACAATCCTATTCTAATATATCTTCGGGACAGCATTTCGTACATGCAAGACGAGAATGAAAGGAAACAACAAATATGATTTATTCTGAACTAACGACAGGCTAAATAACTTCCTACGAGAAGAGAAACTTCAAGCAATCAGAACAGCTCATTCAGGTATTTGGAACATCCGGGTCATCAGTTACATGTGCTTACAGTGCGAGTAAAATAAACCTAACAATAACCTGTACTACTGTGGAGTTTATACTGGGCAATGTATTTGTGAATAATTGTTCTACTAATTGGGAAGGAGATAAGTTGAAATACCTCCGGTCAAAAATACTGACTCGCCTGGCTCAGCCAAGATAATCCCTAGCTTTGAACTGCATACGGGATTATTGTAGCTTAAACACAAGGCAGAGGAAAGGATGCTATTTCCATAAGTACTGTAAGCAAAACAAAATGTATTGGCATTATTAGAGTGCACTGCCATGAATTTGTAAAACATCGATACTCTACTCAAAGTAAGGGACACTAACGGAGTAGGTCCAGCCTCTGTCACGGCCAAGCTCAATGTCCGATATATCACGCAGCGTGTCAACATTCATTGTTGAGGGATGGCAGATTACCTACAATATCAAATGACTTCAGGTTCAAAATTCAGTCTCCGTTGCCTACAGTACTTGCCTCAGGGAATGTCACTACCAAAGTGTTTGGGAAGACTAACCATGTCTTTTTGACTCATAGAGTCACCCATTTTTCCGTATTGATTGATTATAACACTAACCATGTGTAAAAGATGTATAGAGTTGCGTTGCATTTTATTCTGGAAAAGAATGTCAGCATAGGCAAGTAGCAAATGAACCAAATGTTAAAAGCTTAAATCAAATTACGACCAACCTAATCATTTGATCTCTACCAAATTTTGCAACAACATACCTTTATGTGAGAAGCGTTTTTTGACCAAGCTACAAGGTCATCAGTCCAATAGTTTGCAAATGGCGGCCATGTATGTGTGCAAATCGATTCCCCCTATCAATTCAAACACGGTAAAACCGAATTGAACGAAATTCGGTACAGAGCTAGCACTAGCAACGGGCACCTCAGTGTCATGATATATGTCACCGCCATCTTGAAAGAAACGGAATGGCGGCCACCCAAATGTTAAAAGCTCAAATCAAAATACGACCAACATAATCATTTGATCTCTACCAAATTTTGCAACAACATACCTTTTTGTGGGAAGCATCTTTTGACTGAACTACAAGATCATCAGCCCAATAGTTTGCAGATAGCGGACATGTATGCGTGCAAATAAATTCACCATATCAATTCAAACATGGTGAAACCGAAATGATTGAAATTCTGTACAGAGGTAGCACTAGCAAAGGGCACCTAATATTCATGTTTAATATCCGTATAACACGTTGTATTTCAACAAGCTACTACAACCAACATTCAATTATACTCCTTGAAATGGACAAAGAATTATAACAATACCCATGCATTTAGGCGAAAGTAGGTTATGTGTTCTTTACTGAACATCTTGTTTGATATGCGAATTCTTAGCACCCTTTACGTTATTCCTTTGCAGCCTGTATTCTCAGTGAATGAAACATGGAAGTCAAACCAAGGAAAATGTTGAGTTGAAACGGCCTATTATGTGTGATATAACTAGCGTGGCAGATGAGTTCTCTCCACTTGAAAGTCGCTGGGTTGGGTTCCTAGACATTGCGAGCACGGGCGGTATTGCTACTCCAGCTCCATCTCGGTGAAGTGTTTGAGTTCCTCCGACAAGTACGGGCTAATGAGCTTCTTCACCAGGATCAGTCACACGGGGAATAGGATTACATTCTCACTTTTCAATTATATATGTTATAAAATTAATATGATTATAAATCCAGCTTTATTGGCTACCATGCAGCTGGTAATCGTTCTCATCCTTTATTTCTAGTATGGCTTGGCCAATCTCCTTTTTATAACCCTAAAATAATGTCTTCTTTATATCATAAAAGCTGCACAATGTTATAAGGAATATTCATTAAATCCAATAGGAAATAATGTTGTGAATGCATCAGTCTATAAAATGGGCGAATAGATTTGAAGATTCAGCTAATCTTTGTGAATGTTTGGGAGTTTTACTTTGAAATTCCATCCCAGAACGAGAATCGAACCCGCTCCATCTTGGTGAAAGGCAAGCAGCATGACTACTGCACTACCACTTCCAAAGAATCAATACATTTCAATTCGTCTGAGTGGACTACTTGCTGTTGTTGCTCCTCATTTCCGCGCCAGGGACATCTTTGCATAACAGCACTGGTCAGATTGGGAACATGGCTCTCTCAAGCGAGGTCAATTAAACTCAATTTAATCCCCCTCACCTCTAGTCACCATGGAAGAAACACTATGTCGATTATGATGATGAAGATGATAATTGTTGTTTTAAGCGGCCTAACACCTAGGTTATCGGTCCCTAATGGTCTAGGTGATAGAAAAAATGACAATGAAATGGAAACCAGAACGAAAATTAAGTGAGACTGAAAATAGTTACAAAATGGAACTCAGATTGAAATGACTCACAAAATGGAGAGTGGAAATACTTACAGAAGGGAATTTAGAAGGAAAATACTCACCAAAATGACAGATTGAAAAATATGCACAAAATGTAGTTTAGGTTCAAAATACGTACTAAATGCAATGTAGAGTCGAAATACTTACAAAATGCAATTGAAATTGAAAATGCTTACACAATGAATGGTAGATTCAAACTACTCAATTGGATGGACAATACTTACAAAATGCAATTTAGATTGAAAATACTTACAAAATGTAATTTAGTTTCAAAATACCCACAAAATGCAACTGAGAATCAAAATACTTACAAATTTCCCACCATACAAAATGCAATTTAGATTGAAACTTGCAAAAAGTGGCTTAGGTTGAAAATACTTACAAACTTCAATTGAAATTCAAAATACTCACAAAAGTCCCAGCCCCTATATTGAAAGACTTACTTAAAAGGAATGTAGTTTGTAAATCCTTACAAACTGCAATTGAGGTTGAAAATACTCGCAAAATGCTATTTAGATCGAACAGACATACAAAATACAACGTAGATTGAAAATACCTACAAAATGGAGTGTAGATGCAAAAAAATTGCTAAAAGGAATTTAGATACACGGGGAGCCAATTAACAAAAACAGTGCGGGAATCTTAAAGAGAAAAGGAAATATGATGAAAAGAAAACAAGAGGTCTGACCCCTCAAAGAAGGAGGGATCAGGAAAGATGAGACAAGGGCCAATTAAGGCGGAAAAGTGAAAGACTCCCTAGGCCTCGGCGACCCTAATACCGTCGGGGTCGGAAAAGAACAAGAGTTGACCAACGGAGGTCGACAGGAAAGAAGACGGAGAGGAGCCTGGCGCAAGTAAGTGGAAGCAATGCCGGACTCAGCTGTGGTCCCGTGGTCGCCAAACCACGTCCCACTAGATGTGAGCCCCTGGGGGAACACTATATCCAATAGTCCTGAATTCACATATGGTAGGCTATATGTTGTATGTCGATTTATGTTCTTCTACGATTGTACGGATATCCATTTACGGTATAAGCAATGCGATCACTACGCCAGTATTGCTAAGTCAACTTTGCAGCCTCATTAGGGACGTCGTTGACTGTACATAAAAGAGACAAGTGAGTGTTCTCTTAATGAAACCACAACAACCGATCTGTATTTTGACTAGTAAAAACGTGTATCTTCTCCCTTATGTCTAGGACTGCTAGCCAATATTCAGTTTTAGCAGATAAACTCGTTCTAGGATGGCTGAGGAGAGAATCTAATCCACATCTTATCAATTTTCCCCTCACCAGGCGGAGTGTACCCCGAAGCAGCCATCAGACCACAATTATTTCCTTGGCAGACCCGGGAATCGAACCCGTACCTCCAGGACGACAGTCAAGAATGCTAGCCTCTAGACCAGGAAGTGGACCACGAAGAGACAAAATAATATGTTGTTAATTGTTTCGCAGTTAAGCTCATGCAAAAACTAGGAAGTTAAATATTTTCAAGAGAGCTCAAAGGTGGTATTGGGTAGTGATTTGTAACGAAGCAGAAAAAGGAGATAAATCCATTCCAAAATCATTAACAGTGAATTAAATTATTTTAAATCACCGAGGCAACTCATTGATTCCAACAACAACATTGTTATAGAAACACCAAATAACATTTAAATGTGGACTTTGAAATGACAATGCAACTGAATTTAAAACAGTAGTGAGCGGAAATGTAAAGGTTGGATCGCAGAACCACTCGAGAAACAATGCTAGCAGTTTTGCTTCCTGGTGCAATTTGTTTTGATGAAGTGAACCTTGAAGATACGACAGGAAACTGCCAGCGGAAGAGACAGTCTTGGGTTTCATCTACGCCACCCATCCTCAGACACCACCCACACGACACGGAAGGAAGGAAGGAAGGAAGGAAGGAAGGAAGGAAGGAAGGAAGGACGGAAGGAAGGAACGAAAAAACGAAGGAAGATTTAGTTCTACGTGGCTCTTAATCTTATGAGCATAAGCCACATAAATATTTTTATATGCTATCCAATCCTCCGAACGGGACATCTTACCTCGAAATTCCCAAAAACATGCCCGTTCTTCTTTGGTGAAACTGCAAGCAGCTAGATCGCTGTGTCATCATGCCAAGCCGTACGACATATCGATAGTCATCTCGAAACACTACTTTAGTCTCGTACCTAGAATGTGGTTATAATTGGCAATATTTAACTGCTTTCGCTTTTATTTTCGGATTTTAAATTTTTTATTCTTTCTGTTGAAAATCAAATAAAGCGATGAAATATTTGGCAACAGTTACAAGCAACTACTGTATACTAGTACATCAAGTCAAGCAATCCTGATCCCATTTCACTAGGCTGGGTGGCTTTTCTGACGCAAACCTACACTGTACTATACTATTCTTCCTGACAGGGAAACTACATAGTCCATTTCCGAATGTTATGTTATAAGGGGAGATTGTACCTTTTTTAGAGGGCAAAATATCAAATCAAATTTGTGCTTATAAACATTATACGTATGTTTTATACGGGCATTTTAACCATTAAAGCCTTTAAATATTAATTTACTTATAGATCTGCACAACTTGCCACGCTCCCCTTTTGCGTGCTGTCAACTCCTTGGATATCAAACACTTTATTTTAGCGATTTGTTGAATTATGAGGATATTTCGTGGTCAGTGTTGGCTCCTCTGCTGCCGCGGAGCAACTTTCAATTGTTGCTTGTGTTCCATGCGCGTTCTCTGTTCATGTTTACATCGGAAAGTTTGCTTTTGTGTCATCATGCCTCGAATTGGAAAAGTATTCAAGAAATGCAAAGGAGGGTCTGGAAGAAAACCTAAAGCAAATGTACCTAATGATGCTAATGGTGGACATAATTGGAATTTGGTTAGTGAAAGTGCTGCAGGCTGTTTGAGATTAAGTTCAACATGCGCTACAACTCCCTCACTGAGTGATATTTATATCATTTGAAATATTAGTGTCAGTGCTTCCAGAAGAACTGACGATCTTTTGTATGTAATAATGCTAACTCTGAAGAACAGACAGATGGCAATGTTGTCATGGATATTGAATTGTTGTCATATGCAATATCTTCATTTGGAGTTTGTAAATAATCCCATGTTAGTGACAGTTTATTTTGTTATGAAGATACCACTGCCAGATATGGAATTGCTATTAAACTATCTAAAATGCAGTAACTGTAAAGTTCAGCATCCATTTTGCAATAGTAGGAAGTTTTACAGTGGGTATGAAAGTGATAGTAGGTTTGTTAATGGATTGCGTGCTATAGGTAATGGTTAATTACCTGTTGGATAAACCTGTTCATAATTGGACGCTATCCGTGTGGGGGAAAAAAAGCAGATTACTAAGTGACTATGATGGCTGGAAAGGCAAGAATGCACTCAAGGAATGCTAAGAAGGCTATGGAGGATCTAAAAAATGAAAAAGACCCTAGATATGGTGCAGGGATGTTCTAAGGTGAGCACTAAACTATGTTAAACTTTAAAACCTGTTTTCTAAGATTTTATTTATTTATTGTTTAGGTACATTTTTCTCAGGAACTAACCGCCATAGAACAGTAACACTTTAACATATTACAGAGACTGGGATGAGAATCATATATACACTTTTAAGAGATGTTGAGTTTAATATTTCAAAAATTATGAATTTATAAATCTGAAATATATAGAACGTTTTTTACAACTCGCAAATAATTCTCTAAAAATACATTATACAAGCTATGTACCTAATAAAATAGATTTAGGAGACGAAAACCCCTCTTCTATCAGTCATTTTATTTGTGTAATATTATATTGAACAGTTCACGAGGAAAAAGGAACCTAAAGTTGCCAAATTTAACATGGTTGGTATACAAGGTACAGTACGATCTCCCCATAGACAAGTATTTGTCAGGGTGGTGAGTTGAAGAGGGTCTGGCCCAGGTTACTCATTACTCTTACTATTGTCACTTCTTCGTTTATAGGCAAGGGAAATTTTATCATCAGCCCTTTGTACTTGTTAGGGTATGACATTGGTATTATATCTTTGGAAGTTGGGTGATAGTCGAGGTGTTGTAGTTGTAGTATTATTGAGGCATTTACCAAGAGTGTGTGTGGAATAAACTGGAAAATCGTCACACTCCGAACGTCTACTGTGTTTGTTGGTATTCAAACCTTAGATCTACCCACTCCAGTAATGGAATTCTCTCATTTCTATTCCCGTGTGGCCTCTTTAGATGCTCGTCAACGACCTGCACATCCTCACGAGGACATCGCAATTACCTCATCTCTGATCTAGAGGAATAAACCACGACCAGACCTGGAATCGAACCCAAGCTCCTTCGGACAATGTTAGCAACAAAGCCATACTTTCCGTATACAATACGTACACTTACACACATTGTAACAGAATATACCGATACCGGCAGTTAGCTCTGCACTTTCCCACCCCACTTCCCCGGTATACTACCGCAGCGTAAAACATTTACACGCTGAGCGTGTCAGTGTCTGATTGTGAGAACCTACTGTCACGTGCGTCATTGTTCTCAGAGAGGGTTGTATTCGACACGCTTCCCGCACCACTCTACACCCCTCTTCTACCGCTGAGCTCTCAAGGTCAAGTGCATAGCTAAATACCAGTATCTGTACACTGTAATCTATACCCCCATAACACACTCTGGTATATTTCTTTCAATACAATTTAAGGCATTTTACTAACCGTGTGTAGTGACGGGCGAAATACCCGTGGTGTTGTAATATTTTGCATATTAAATGGTATAATACTACAATCCTCGAGGTATTTTAATATCAAAACGGAATTTAGTAGAATTTCAGATTACTTCTCAGAAACCTAACTTGTAATATGTCACACTAGTTTGACATTTAGCATACTACAGTATGTGTCGCATTACTGAGGTTTATTGGTTATCGTATGGGGGTATAAGTTACACCAGGCATGCGAGTAAATGATGTCACCGAAGCAAAATAAATTCGAGGAGTAAACTTAATGGCCACCCTATTACCACAGCCGTCCAGACGTAAAAGAATTTTCATATCAAACTTCCACAAACCGCTTGCCTCTCCTCTCCATACCTGACTTGCATTACAAATTTACGAGCGGTCCAATACTTTTGTAAGACTTTATTTCTGTACGAAGTTCACTGCGTGGGGAGGGGTGAGGGCGGAGGGAGGGGGTGGAGGGGGCAGGCATGAGGAGAAACTTAAAAAAAGAACATCTAGCGCTGTAGGCTTTGAAATGAGTTCCCACTCTACTTCTGAGGGTGAAGGGAGAGGTGAGGTTTTAGAATGTTTGTTTTATTCCCTCCTTGTTATGTATTTGTGAGGTGATCACTAGTGCTTAACAAGCTGAAGTGCATTGTCAAGCTCTTCGTGGTGTTGTTAGCTGACAGCCATGAATTCCAGGTTCGATTCCTTGCTCTGCCAAGAAATGTAATTTTGTTTTAGGGCTGGAACGTGGTACACTCAGCCTCGTGAGGAACAACCGAGAAGAGGTGGATTTGAATCTCACCCATCTTTGAAGTAGTTTTCCTGGGTTTTCCATTTCTACACGCGGCACGATTACCAAATTAAGGCCATGGCCACCTCCTTCCCATTCCTCACCTCAATTACAAATACACACACAACTACACACCAAACAATAACACAAGTTATCAGCAGACGAATTCTACACACACCCAAGTACACGGGGTTGAAATGACCACGATGTCCTAACTCCAAACAAAATAAAAGAACAATAACAATTACACTGTAACTATAGATGGCAAGGATGGCAACTGTTTTATTTTGTGATAATTGTGATATTTACCGAAGAAGCAGTGCACACAAACAAGCACACACAGCAGCCTCAATTTACCACAGTGTAATCAAAATCACGGTGAAAGACAATTAGAACGAACTAATCACCAGAACTGATACTATTGTATCAAAGCTCCATGAATAGCTTATTCGTTCATCGTAGTTGTTTGTTTAAGTGCGAATCATACGCACCTTGACAAATTATATTTTGCGACATGATTTAGCATCATAAGTGATACAGACAAGAACCACATTCCACATCGTATACACACACAACAATGATCAGCACCAAGAAATTTTATGTGGTTGAGGATTTGGGCCAGACTCATCAAATTAATCTTAATGAAGGGCTGCGTTTCTACGGTTACAATATGTGTGAGCCTCAGTACTATTCGAAACAATATGCACTTCTTGTAATATAAGAGAGTAATCAATATCTTTATATCCAAATACACGTTTCAACTGATTTACATTCAAATTATTCTTCATAAATGAATGAATTTAATTTTCATGTTCCCTTTTCAACAATATTTTGCAAATTCTGTACGGATGGTCATAAAATGCGCAGCTGTAATTATTAGTGTCTATGATGGGGCTAGGTTTCAAGGAATCGAAATAAGTTACCAACCAGGCATTTACTTCAGGTCTCTAAATGATTTACGATCTGCCCATTGGAGAGATATTTCACGACTAGTTGGCAAACTCTCTTTCTGTGGTAACTGGTTTGAAGACATATGCAGGGCCGTGATATTTGATAATAAACATACTGTACAAACGAATAAAATATGACATTATTACAGTTTCCCGATATACACAAGATGTTTCAAAATCGAGGTTCCTCCTTATCGTACTTTATCAGCTATGATAACATACTGTATCCCTATAAATCTTAAATAATTATCTCCGTTTGCACTTTAGTGAAGATTTACAAGACCTTAAACATTGTGCTCACATTGGAACTCAATCTAAGTCTACCGGTAGGCAAGAAATGCAGGTGGCAATTGAGATCTACTGCCCAAGTTTCGTGAAGCGTGTGCGGATAAGTCACAGGATAGCTGAAAAGCACCATTTCATTCAGTCAAAGGTTTCCGCCATGAAAGGCCTTTCTAAATTTGTTTTCTGAACGTATTTGTCCAGCATGCTAATTAAGAGAAAGTAGTCCCATGCATCCTAAGGAGACATGAAACTGTGCCTCTTATCTGACCCGGTGCTATTTTCATGAGCTTGTAGTTTCAAAAACAGCTTAATGATAGTGGTGCTTTATCAACTAAGCCCCATGATAACCAATACAAAAGATTCAAGTACGCATGAAGTTAGTTGAATCATTTATGCCATCCAGCTCATCGATGAAGTCAATTCTGGCATACATTCCCCAAAAGGATTATTTTCTGATTCTTCAGATTCTACGCCGTCAATTTGTCCGATAACCTGTGTTATTGACAAGGCCGTATTAGTGTGTGTAGCTGTAATTCAGCTGAGGATGGGGGAGGTGGGGGCCGTGGTCTTAGCTAGGAACCATCCCGACATTCGCCTGAATTAGAAATGGGAAACCACGGAAAACCACTTGCAGGATGGCTGCATTGGGAATCAAACCCAACTCTTCTCAATTTTTCCGCACGATGCTGAGTCCTACTCCGTTCCAGCCCTCAGACCAGAATTAAATTTCTTGGAAGAGCCGGGAATCGAACCCGGGTCTCCGCTGTAATAGCCAAGAGTGCTAGCCACTTTGCGTTGAGGAGGAATTACGCTGTCTGAACGGAATACTTGAATACTTATGGATACCTCACGAATGTCACATCCTACTTCAAATAATCAGAGGAAGATTCATTTGAGTTTATTGTAATATCAATAATACATTTTATGTTCGACCCTGGCGAAATGTAAATATTATATGTCAGAAAACTGTACTATAATGAGGCTCATTATAGTACAAGTTTTCATTATGATACTGTTTCTCCCACCAATCAGGGCTCAAGAAACAGTTGTATGACCAATTAGGTGAGGATAGCATCGTACCTGCGCTCACTTCCATGGCCCCCTATTATAAATTTCACTGCGTGGCGAGTGTCATCATGAGGTATTCCAGGAGGCCATGGTCAAATACATGGTATTCTCTGCGTCCCATTCGCTCTGTTCAGTACATAAAACTGGTGAAATCTCGACAGATAATTATGAATATTTATGTTCGAACATAAAATAGTTATAATTATCGTCGAACATAAACAGTCGTATGCAACTCGCCTATAATGGTAATTAAGACATTCGTATGGAAATTATAAAACTCGCTACGCTCGTTTTAAAATCATACTTGTGTCTTAATTATTGCCATTATAGGCTCGTTGCATAATGTACTATTATGAGGTTGGGATATCCTGGTCAGCATCTCTGTGTACTTGTGTTTTAAATGGCCTGATAATCTGTGATTCTGTAATGATGGCTATAAAATACGTAGCTGTAATTATTAGTATTTATGACGGGGTTTGGATTTAATGAATTGAAATAAGCCACCAACCAGGCATTTTACAGTTGGGATTTAGGATTAAACCGGGGGAGACCGTACTCAAGATGGTCACTTGCTGTGCCAGGATTCAAACCTTTGATCTCTGAACAGTTATTGTGTAGGACATAGCATGTACGGCTACGCTACGAGTTCATGAAGAGTTCGGGGGAAAGCCAAAGTAAGAGAGAAAGACACACACGTTCTCTTTCCCCGTTTGGCTAATGTTGCTGCTTACCGTCCACCCCAAAGTTGTTATTTGTCATATTGGACACCTGAAGCAGTTATGAGGACAACTTAACACATCCCTCTCTACAGACAGACTTTTAAAATACGTTCTCAAAAGCTGCCTTGTATGGTCAAGAAGGATCGTATTGCGACTGCTGTTCCAACAGTAGATCAGAAGGAGCTAAGCTTCCCTCTTCTTTTCATTCTGAACTAGGCAAGACTGCCTTATCTGTTAGACGGCTGGTATCCACACGGCGCAAGATTCACGGGCTCACAGGACCCTACACCTTAACAACTATTAGTTTGTTCGCTAAAATAGTAATTCATATATTATAGCATAGCATTATTTACTAGTATTATAATGAACATTTATGTTAGACAATGTCGAAATGTAAATATTACAAGTCAGAAAACCGTACAATAATGATAGTCATTATAGTACTAGTTTTCATTATGATACAGTTTCTCCCATCAATCATTACGATACTGATTTTTAGACTACTTTCGATTTTTGCAAAAAATGAAAGTAGACTTATGAGATCAACACAGGGCGAAAAAAGTGTGTCTGTCTGTGTGTGTGTATGTGTGTGTGTGTATGTATGTGTGTGAGTCTCTGTGTGTGTGTGTCTGTGTGTGAAAAGGAAGCTTGTAGTTTAACGTGACCGTTAATCTCGAGATCATGAGCCACGGGACCTCCTTTTTACGTGGAATCCGAACCACAGGACATGGCATTTCACATCGAAAATCTCACATGCATTGACCGGGAATCGAATGTCTGTGTGTGAGTGTGTGTACTCTGAATGTCTGTCCCCCCCTATCAATTCGAACACGGTGAATGCGAATTGAACGAAATTTGGTACAAAGGTAGCACTAGCAAAGGAGACCTCAGTGTCATGTTTTATATTGCCGCCATCTTGACGCAAACGTAATGGCGGCCACACAAATGTTCAAAGCTTAAATCAAATTACGACTAACCTAATCATCCGATCTCTACCAGATTTTGCAACAACATACCTTTATGGGGGGAGCATTCTTTGACCAAACCAATAGGTCATCAGCGTAATAGTTTGCGGATGGCGGCCATCTTTGAGTGAAAATCGATTCCCCCTATTAATTCGAACACGGTGCAACCGAATGGAACGAAATTTGGTACAGAGGTAGCACTAGCAAAGTGCACCTCAGTGTCATGTTTTATATCGCCGCCATCTTGACTGAAACGTAATGGCGGCCACACGAATGTTCAAAGCTTAAATCAAATTAGGATTAACTTAATCATCCGATCTCTACCAAATTTTGCAACTACATACCTTTATGGAGGGAGCATCCTCTGACCAATCTAATAGGTCATTCGCCTAAACAGTTTGCGGATGGCGGCCATCTTTATGTCAAAATTGATCCCCCCTATTAATTCGAACACGGTGGAACCGAATGGAACGAAATTTGGTACAGAGGTAGCACTAGCATAGGGCACCTCAGTGTCATGTTTAATATCGCCGCCATCTTTACTGAAACGTTATGGCGGCCACACGAATGTTCAAAGCTTAAATCAAATTACGATTTACCTAATCATCCGATCTCTACCAAATTTTGCAACTACATATCTTTATGGAGGGAGCATCCTTTGACCAATCTAATAGGTCATTCGCCTAATAGTTTGCGGATGGCGGCCATCTTTGTGTCAGAATCGATTCCCCCTATTAATTCAAATACGGTGAAACCGAATGGAACGAAATTTGGTACAGAGATAGCACTGGCAAAGGGCATCTCAGTGTCATGATTAATATGGCCGCCATATTGACAGAAACGTAATGGCGGCCACACAAATGTTTAAAGCTTAAATCAAATTACGACTAACATAACCATCCGATCTCTACCAAACTTTGCACCAATATACCTTTATGTAGGGAGCATCCTTTGACCAATTTAATAGGTCATTAGCCTAATAGTTTGCGGATGGCGGCCATCTTTATGTCAAAATTGATTCCCCCTATTAATTCGAACACGGTGGAACCGAATGAACGAAATTTTGTACAGAGGTAGCACTAGCAAAGGGCACCTCAGTATCATGTTTTATATCACCGCTATCTTGACTGAAACGTAATCGCGGCCACCCAAATGTTAAAAGCTAAAATGTAATCACGACCAACCTAATAATCTAGTCTCTACCAAATTTTGCAACACCATATCTTTATGTGGGAAACATATTCTGACCAAACTGCAAGAACATCAGCCCAATAGTTTGCAGATGGTGGCCAAGTATGTGTGCAAATCGATTCCCTCTATCAATTCAAACACGGTGAAACCGAATTGAACGAAATTTGTTACAGAGGTAGCACTAGCAAAGGGCACCTCATATTCATGTTTAATATCCCTATAGCACGTTGTATTTCAACAAGCTACTACAACCAACATTCAATCATACTCCTTGAAAAGGACAAAGAGTTATAACAATACCCATGCATTTAGGAGAAAGTAGGCTATATGTTCTTTACTGAACATCTTGTTGCACATGCGATCAACGCACAAAAAATCCAACATGTCGGACATGAATTACATGATTTGAAAGAAGACAATGTATAGGATATCGGATATGGAAGTTAAAATCCCAATCACAAAGGCAAAATCAGCACCAACCTATACGGCAACAAGAAAATACTATGAAATATGCAAGAAATTTAGGAGTCTACGTCCAGAAATTTGCAACACACCATCCCTCTAGCCCACCTATAAATTACCGACATGGAAAGTGTGCAACGTCCAAAATATTTGCATAAATAAACTGTGGAATATGGGAACAGTAATAGCACTGTACCTTAATATCATCACCTCCAATTTCTACACAGGGAATTGCTTTCGTACGAATTCGGCGACAATATTAGTGAATGCTAGTACTGATCAGCACTAGACATCATGCAGGCTGTAACCATATGACATTGCCAAGCAAATAATATGGTCTCTGCTTTCGAAGTATTTTGACCCACGCATGCGCTCTGTTCAGTCAGCAAACCCAGCACGCTCTGTTCACAAACTGAAGTGACTGAATCCCGACAGATAATTATGAACACTTATGTTAGAACATATAATAAAGTTATAATTATCGTCGAACATAAACAATCGTATGCAACTCGCCTATAATGGTACTGAAGACACGCGTATGAAAAATTATAAAACTCGCTTCACTCGTTTTATAAACATACCCATGTATTAATTATTGACATGATAGGCTCGTTGTATAATGTACTATAATGTATTAATTTGTTTGTTTATTTACTATGAGTACGGTATGTTTCGTTGCAAATTAGTATTTAAAGTAAGAGTTTGAGGCTGATGACAACGATGTACCAGCTCCCTAAATTATGTAGCTGCTGCTATTGAATGCCTCTCGCCTTGTTCACATCCTAGCAAGAACATAACTCAGTTATCACGACAAAAATGTTGCTTCTTCTAGGTTTATCGGTATTCCGTGGTATTAACCTGTTCGTCCATATTTTATACACGAAGCAGTAGCATGTCTGCTGGAAACGATTATCAGTGAAATATGTTTCACGCGATGTAAGACATTCTTGTGAGAACATCGTCCCCTCGTGAGTCGTCAGTAGATGATTGCTTGTGGTCTACTCCAAACTTCTATGTATTAATACTTTATGGCATATAGAATTGGAATTTATGAAAGTGGTAACGGTACACCGTATCTACACTCTGTCTCATGAGGCAGATCACCAAAGGTAAAGAGAAACCATAAATGTTCATGGCTGTTTGATTATTCAGCAACGAGCGTCTACTGCGAGTACGACTGAGCAGCTGTGCTGAATTGCTATTCACGGTCTTAGTTAAGCAATGCATTTTCAAGGTGGTCAATTGTTGCAATTATTGTTCGTACAATCTATAAACAAAAGCCTGAATGTGCCGAAAATATTAATTATTTCAGACTTAAAGTGCGTTAATGACGTTGCAGGAGTGAGAATGTATCAAAAATTACCACTCGTGGATTTAAATTGTGTGTTCCTTCGTGATCAATGAGACCTTCCACAGTCCAAGAACCAATACAGAGCAACATAACATTCGTCTCTATTGAAGACATTCAATGTTTGGAACAAATAATGCACACATTTCAACGTCAATATATTTGACAGTACCTTTCGTTGTTTTCCTTCTTCATGTACGGAAATAAATTAATATCATACTCTCCTTAGTAGTGACATTGTGATATAATTTTAAGTACCGTACTTACCTTTGTACTACTAGAATAATAATTGGTTTACTTGTTGTAAAATTATTTAATTATTGTTATGTTATTCTTATTATTGTTTTAGCATCAGTAAATTACTAAGTGTGTATTATTTTGATGTGTGTTTCTCGAAATTAGGTTGTAACTGGCTAGAATCACTATAAATAAATAAATAAATAAAATACGATACGATATATGCTGCCCTAACACTGGACAATCGTGATATTTAGAGTTCTTGTAAGTCTGCTTTTCTCTCACCTCTACAGCAACCATAACGAGACGAATGTGGAATGGTCAACCTGATCGGAACACGAACATTGGATGAGAAGCCGATGGCTGAGGCAGTCAGTGCTCCGCTGCAGTACCCGTTCGACGTGCCACAGTCAGTGTCCATCTGCAACGGCCCTAATATCTATTCGCCGAGTCAAGATAATGGAAGTAAACACAGTAATGTTGTACACGTGTATGCAGGGCTGCCCGCAAGGGGTGTATAGAGCTGTGCCTGTTGAACGTACGCCAACTTCAGTGCTGTGTATAGCCTACATGTGAAGCGGGCTGACTTATCGGTTACATGCTACAGCGCGGTTTATTTATTGTTCGTTTATGTATTTATTTAATTAATTAGTAAGTTATTAACTGCTTATGACAGGCAACAGTAGTCTATACAGTGCAGCACAGCACTAAGTGCAGCAAGTTTTGTCTTTTCTAGGGCTACGGCATGACTAATGATCTCGGAGCTTCTTGGCTACCCCTGTCCGGCAGAGCAGATGACGTGAACTGGGCGTGTTTCCCTGTCCGGGTAGCCAGGAGCACTGTCTTGACTCGGCAAATAGACTTTAGTCAGAGCCGTGCTGCGTATGAGAGCTGACAAGGAATCTCTGCATGTGCCACAGCGAACACTGGAACTACGTGTTTATAAAACGAGTTTCATTGACCTTTGCTGTGCTAGCGTTTGTTGATCGTATCAGCTGGAGCCTTGTGGGACGAGGAGGGAGACACTGCAGTGACGGAATACAGTGTCCACATAAGTCCGACTTTGCTAAGCACAACAGGAGGATATATCACCACAGAGATGAGAGCGACGACTCAAGTCTTCTGGAATTGAGTTATACCCTAGCCGCGTAGCCTAAGTGTACCTGTCAACACTGCAAGCAGACAATGTTCCGTATACAAACAAGGAATAGTTCCCAGCTTGGCTGCCAGCACCCGTATCTCAAACGGATGTTAAGGCTCGCTTCATACAGTTGCCTAGTGCAATCCCCACTATCGGCCATCCTTGAAATGGTTCTTAACACTTTCCCAATTTTCAACTCCAGGAAAATGCCGGGATGGTACCTTATAATAAGTTCCGGCCACTCCCTTCCATAACCTTGCCAACAGATTTAATCTCCCATTAACTCTTGTGTTGATGATGATGATGATGATGATAATTGTTGTTTTAAGGGGCCTAACAACTCTTGTGTTGAGGTTGGCGTCAGTAAGAACCATCCACCATATGCGAGGACTATTAGGTTCATATTTATACAATAAAAAGAAAACATACTTACATGAAAAACTTGATTGGCACCAGGTACAGCAATCTTTGAGCTATTTTTCAACATAATCATCACCAGAATGGAGACATCTGTCATATCGTGGGATCAATTTATGTGTGCCTGTAACGTAGAACTCTGCCGCTTGGGAAGGAGTAACCCGAGATATGTTTGGTTTACATCCTCTTGACATCTTGCAAGGATTGAAAATCCACAGCCTGTTTTCAGTCGCCCGACTGGGTCAGGAATGGAATGAATGAAGCCCCCATCTAGCAACGATGATATACTGTGCCGGCTGCCGAAGCCTGTCGCCCTCCTCTGAGGCAATGATTAGGGGAAGGTGGGGCAAGAGTACCAGGTCGGGTAAGAGTATCATCTTGAATTACTGTCAAGTCGTGATAATTGTAACTTTTGAACTAGGTTGGCTACACTGAGTAACATGGCGCGTGTGTAGAAGGATACATTTCAGTTGCTCCAGAAAGGTAGGTCGTGTCTGATATTATAAAGTAGGTTTTTGATTATTCTGATATTATATTTTCGGAACAGAATACCAAGTGAAGTGTTCGCGAATGTGATGCATAATTTATCTTTGTTATCTAGTCTTAAAACACGTTATTTGAGGTTGAGAATGCACGCGCTGATCTATTGGTGTGCATAATCACCGCTGTGTGGCAGCACTATATGGCAAGCTATGCAGAAGGGGGCATGAGTGTCAGTTCGCTCCGGGGCAAGAGTGCCAATCATGACACTCTTACCACACACAGTGAAGATACGTAAATAATTTACTGCAAGCTCAGGGTTTCGAAAAATGAATATTATTTGTTAGGTATTATCATAATATCCAGTTAGGCTGAGCTATTTACTTTATTATTAGAAGCAGAAATTGCTATGAACACATCTCCATTTCTCAAAGAATGAATGCAAGTACATTTTCCTTGTTGTAGGTATTGATCAAAATGGTGCGCAACTACGTTAGAAAGACTACTAGATCATCATATTCTCAAATAGCACTCACATCAGCGATACATGACGTACAAGAAAGTGAGGCATCTGCTGCTCGTGAATATGGTATTCCAAGAGCTACACTGCGGAAGAGATTAAAACTTAATCAAGACTATGAGGTAGGCTTGGGTAGATTTAAGCCAACTTTTAGTGCAAGTCAAGAGGAAGATCTGGTGGCCCATATTCTGAAAATGGATGCTTTGTTCCATGGGCTTAATATTATGACAGTTCGAAGATTAGCTTTTCATTTCACTAGTGCAGAAAGAGGAAAGACTACCACTATTGTTTGTGCGTACAGTGCTGCTGGACAATACATCCCCCCCCCCTATGATAATTTTTGCTAGGAAGAGGATGAATGAGAGACTAATGGCAGGTGCTCCACCTGGTGCCATCTTCCACCTCACTGACAGTGGTTGGATAGACCAAGATGGATTTCTTGCGTACATTGACCACTTTTCTCGTCATGCGAATGCAAGTCCACAAAACCCTGCCCTTCTGTTACTGGATGGTCATGCAAGTCACAAATCTTTGCCAGTGATTCTTAAGGCAAGAGAAGTTGGAATTCACCTCCTTACATTCCCACCACACACTTCGCATATGTTGCAACCATTAGACAGAACATTTTTTGGTCCACTGAAGTCCTATTATAACCAGGAGTGCTCAAAATTCATGGTAAATAACCCAGACAAGCGAATTTCTGAATATGACATAGCTGAAGTGTTCACTAAGGCATACGGGAAAGCTGCCACAATCAACAATGCCATCAAAGACTTTCAAGTAACAGGAACATTTCCTTTTAATCCAGATATCTTCGATGATTCTGACTTCATTGCTGCCGATGCAGTATTGAGAAGCACAGATCGAGAAGAAAATACCTCAGACTTTCATAGGCCTGACCCCAATCAAGATCACCCACAGACAAGAGTGAGGACAGCTGAAGATGAATCGAGTGCAACAATTCCAGATAAATGCAAACTAACTGAATATGAAGAAATACATGATTCAAGCAGCTCAACATTAGGACAGATTGGTCAGAGAAAGGATACGGAGGAATTCATTCCATTACCTAGCACCTCTAGGGAAGAAAGTCATGCTAAACCCACTTCCGGGCCTAGCAGTAGGTCTATTGAATCGATTTCTCCACTTCCACTTCGCAAAGCCAATTCGTCCAATACCATTTCCCGAAAAGGAAGGAAGCCTGAAAAATCTGTCATTCTAACAAGCAGCCCGAATAAAGAATTACTGGAGAAGAAACATTCGTGTTCAAATCGGCGGGTTACTCAAAGGGTTACGGTGAAACGAAATTTACAGAAGAAGGCTAGGTATAATGTTGGACCATCCCAGGGAGCAACAGAATGCCAAATGAAGAATGCTGTTTATTTTTGTCTAGTTTGCCAGGAAACGCTAAGTGATCCACCTGATGAACCAATGATCCAGTGCCAAATGTGTCAAGGATGAGCTCATACAGACCGTACTGATTTCAGTGAAGTGAAAGGGACATTCATATGTGACCACTGCAGGGTGTAAACGTATTTCACTTTATTATCTTTGTGTGACACTCTTACCCCACCCTGTGTGACACTCTTACCCCACCCTATAGGGGCAAGAGTGTCAGGTGACATTAATTTGTTTTCATTGAAAAGTCTGGTGATGTATAAGAGTCACTTTTGTTTTATTTCCGCCATATTGTCCTACCAGGTATGTTGTACTGATAACCATATAATAAAATGTTTGTGATTAGCCTAAGGAGCAAAACATTGTATTTGAATCTTAGCATGGTACTCCTGCCCCACCTTCACCTAAATGAATGACAGATGAAATGAAATGATATTGGAGAATGTTGCTGGAATGAAATTTTTGACAGGGAAAACCGAAGTACCCGGAGAAAAATCTGTCTGCCTCCGATTTGTCCAGCACAAATCTCACATGGAGTGACCGGGATTTGAACCACGGACCCAGCGGTGAGAGGCTGGCGTGCTGCTGCCTAAGCCACGGAGGCTTGCCATCTTGCAAGGATTAATTTCTAAAATTAAAAATAATAACATTCCCATCATTGCATTAATTTAATACTTCTGCGTATATTAAGAGATAAATTCTAGTTGGAAATACAGGGTGTCTCAAAAAATGTACTAACGCTTTGAATGACTATAAAATGATTATTTATGAACATAGAGACAAGTTTAAGGGCTTCAATTATAGAGGAGACATGTAATTAAAGACTCATGTTCGCAAATGTTCAAATTGATGACCATCAGTGTCCAGATAAAGCTGATAACGCGAAGCAATGGATTCGCAAACATTACGACTAAGTTCATTTGGAATTTCATGACATTGTCTGTCAATTTCCAATTTCGTGTTGGAATGTAGGATTTCCAGCGCAGACGCTTCATGATGCGACGGACGCTATCTTTTGAGAAGTGTGTCGCTCGAGCCGTTTGTCGTAGTGATTTCGGTGGGGATCAAGTGAGGGATTCCTGCACCTGTTCTTCTTTTCTAGGACTGGTGGATGTCCGTGGTCGTCCGGAACGCTTCTTGTTGACGTTGTGAACGGTTCCATCTGCTTCAAATTTATCTCTGATGCGTGCAATGGTCCGGTGCGTTGGTGGCGGTTTGTCGAACTCCTGGACACTGACGGTGATCAATTTGAACATTTGCGAACATGAGTATTTAATTGCATGTCTCCTCTATAATTGAAGCCCTTAAACTTGTCTCTATGTTCATAAATAATAATTTTATAGTCATTCAAAATGTTAATACATATTTGGAGACACCCCTGTATTAACACCGTAAAACATTTTTCTATATATTTGTACAAAATCAGGCACAAAATGAACGTACAGATACAGTACTATAGAGGAGCTTTCAGGAATGAGATCCTTAGTTCACAACCCACTAATATGTCGCCTCCATATCTCACAAATTTAAATTAAAATTTTAAATATGGTACATAGACATGGTGATTTAGGTCTACATGTTAATTTGATTCAACGTGCACAGACACATCATGAGTGTCATATACTGTTGTTACTATAGTATATTGAACATCAGGGCACTACCAACACTAGCGCCACACACGGGTACTTTTCAACACTGTTGGTCATTGCCTGCACCTCACACATTAATGTGCCAATTATATGGTGTCATGCACATGCATCAAAGGGAGTCCATTCGCCTATTGGCTTTTAGCGTGCGCTTACTTCATGCGCGGAGTCTGTAGTTACGTAATTACAAATGGGCTATATTGTATGCGGTTAACAATGTATGAATGGGCTGTGGCTGGACGATGTTCTCAACTCACCCGCCCCTCAATTGTACAAAACATATTCGATTCAAAAATAATTCTTGTTAAGCAATCATTGCTTATCAGTCAGTCAAACCGTAAATGTGGCCAATTAAATTGGTCGGAGGGGGGGGGGGGGGCAAAACTCACACCTGCCAACCTGGAAAAAATATGTAATAGCAATGCTTTTAGGTAGATTTCTTAGAAAGCTACGGCTTTTGGAAAATGTAGACATATCTTCGCGTTTCACATCCTCAAGACCCAAAAGCCACCAACAGTTCAAAAGGTTAAATATTATACACTATATCTATATACCAGGTAAATTAGCTGCCCCTAAAATATGGTTTTCGGAAACCCTTTATAGACTCACGAATTTTGTGTCTCACATTGAGAAGCGCAACATACTGTACGCTTTGGTCGTCCTTCTAGGATTTTTTATATATATTTCGCTTATTTTTTCATGTATTTTGAAAGGTTTTTCCCTAGACCCACCCTTTTATGAGAAGTACGGTAAAGATTTTAAAAAATGATTGGCGTACTGACTCTCATGGATACCATACCTAATTTTACGTTGATCCAAGCATCCGAACACGAGTTATCGGCGTACATAAAGATACACAGAAAGACAAACAAATCCATTTTTTGCTTGCATCTGTCAAAAACATACCGAAACGCGTAAAAGAAACAAAATTGAATAAACAAACGATCATATATTTATATATAGGTGTATTTAGTAAACCGGTATGTTATGTCTAGTGGCCACGAGGCAAACTAACTCAATTGAATACAACATATCACCCAGATGTCCAAAAATGGATATATCAACCACACAGTATCAAACAAAACCAAGGGCCAGACGACCTCTTAGTTCCGCCCTTTAAAACAACAATAACTAACTAACTCAAACAAAATCATCTTTACGATGAACCCGTTTGTCGACAAAAAGAAATGATTAGTTAAAATGTGCTCTGAAACTAAATTCACCTAATGTGTACTTCCTGACGTGAAAATAAAGTTGAAAACCTTATAGACAAAACGCAATACACGTACGTAAAAACTGACCCTCACCGTTCTGTAAAGTCCCCATTCACAGGAAGACCCCTTTAAAAAATTTATAAAGGATTGTGGTGCACGAAAATTCAGTTCTTTTTAGCCTCCAATGGCCCAAATTCCTAAAAGCCGCAAAAATATTATTTCAATTGAGGAATTTTTGAAAATAATGTTGCAGTTTGGTGATATAATATACCTTCTGTGCGTCATATCCCACGTGTAAGTCGTTTGAAATAATGCTAGGGTACCCCTTTACCCCCTTACGCGCCTTGATGAATTTTACAGTCTTAGTTGGTTCCGTGATAACCT
Organism: Meconema thalassinum; assembly: GCA_946902985.2. Lineage (NCBI taxonomy): Eukaryota > Metazoa > Arthropoda > Insecta > Orthoptera > Tettigoniidae > Meconema > Meconema thalassinum. Next base: position 379,348,843 of record OX336389.2, on the reverse strand, counting down.
TATAGGCCTAGCCATTTGCAAACTTTCACAGAAATGTAATAAATGGAGTGGCATTGATTCTTACAGAAAGAGATGGAAAGTTGGATGACACCTCTTGAGATACTGTTGTCATGGTTATATAATAATATAGGGATAGGGATTTGATAGATCTTGCGTACCACACCCGCACGTGTAAATCTCGGGGGGAAATTCTAGAGTACCCCTTGAACCCCTTAAGCGCATTATATGTATTGAAGAATTTTACAGCTTAATTTGGTTCCGTGATAACCTTATAGCCGTTTGCAAACTTTCACAGTGAAGCCAAAATTTTTAGGTTAGAATTGATAACGCTCTATTCGTTCCAACGGTTACCGCCAGATGCTGACTGCGATGCAATCTGGTAGCTAAGTCCGCAAGCTAGGTGTCTTGGATGGTAGCATTTGGTAGCAAAAGTCGGTACTTGAAATTACTGTCTGCAGTCCTTACTTGAATTAAAACAGATAGGTCTAACACACACTAATACAGCCATCACAATTAACACCGGTTATCAGACAGATTCTACACACACCCAAAGTACACGGGGCTACATGATCGCGTTGTCGCAGCCCCTAAACCAAGGAACCAAGGAACCAACCAACCAACCTTTCACAGTAATGAAATAATTAGAATTGCATTGCGTCTTACAGAAATGGTTGGATCTGTGAGATTCTGTTGCCATTGTTACCGGCTTGCATTCTTTCATTATGTTATTAAATGAAATTAGTTTTCTGGGAATATCTCAAAAACTATTGGTTTTTTGGGCCTTTTAGGGCATCCGAATTTTGTTTCTCACTTTTGAGGGGCTGAACATGAGCTTTGTCTCGCCCTTCTACGCCTATTTCAGCATGTATTTTAAGGGGATAGGCCCCCTTTTATGAGAGGTATGGAGAAGTGTTACATCAATGGTTGGTTTTGTGCGTCTGATGGATATCTGTACCAAATTTTACGTTGATCTACCCAGCCGTTCTCGAGTTATAAGGGAACAAAATTGTCCTCAGACAAACAGACATACAGAGAGACAGACAAGAAAATTGTGCGCATCCGTCATAAAACAGTCTGAACTGCGTTAATAACGCAAATTTCCGTAGAAATTCAGAAAAAACAAACTTTCATTTTCATACGGTATATATAGAGATAGGGCTTCTCGTACGCTTAATATGTGGAGCGTATGTTGGTAAGTTATACAACAATTGGCAATTTCGTTGCCCGGTGAAATCTATCTCTGCCTTCCAGCGTGCTGAGAGGAATTCTTTTAGTTTGGATGAAATATTTCATTTGTCAGATAAACATCAGATCCTGTTCCCTTTAGGCGTTCATAGGGTTAGTGAAAATGTTTAACACCTACTGTACAGTAAGGTGTACATATGTACATATGTACATAAGTTGTACATATGTACAACTTATGTAGAGAATAATTTAGTCATAAAACGTTTTATAATGTGCCGAAGTTCTTACTTTTGTTCCGTTGTGTTTCTAGCACTGCTTCGTGTACGATAACACTAAAGGAACACATGTAGTCCACCTCCTGGTGTAGCGGCTAGCATTCTTGACTGTCGCCTCGGAGTCTCCGGGTTCGATACTCGGCTCCGCCAAGGAATTCAATTTTGCTCTTAGGTCTGGAAAGGGGTACACTCAGCCTCGTGAGGCATCCTAGAAGTGGTATTCCGTTGTTTACCACTTCTACTCCAGGCAAATGCCAGAATGGTTCTTAACTTAAGGCCACGTCTGCCCCCTTCCCAATCCTCACATGAATTACAAATATACACACACCCAAGATCAAATGAAACAACAACGGATGTAAAAATCTGACACGTTTTTAGGACTAGATTATTGAATGTCTATCCATCCCTCATTATTTCCCCTTTTTCAATGGGATTCGGGATGAGATGCAACGAAAGTCTATGTGGTGGGTGGTATTTACGGCCGGTTGCCCTCCTTCCTTACGCCAATCTCAAGAGAGGAGCTAATGAGAAATGAAATGGATGAAGATGAATGAAACTGGGCAAGGATGTGGAAGTAAACAGCCGTGGCGTGTCAGAAGGTACCGTCCTATCATTTGACTGGAGTTGAAAATGGGAAACCACGGAAAACCATTTCAAGGACGGCCAACGGTGTGGGTCGAACCCACGTCTACCGAGTCCACGGGTAACCATGGCCTTGTGCTGCGCATCAGAGAGCGCAGCTACCACTGTCGGTGTATACCTTATAAGGTGTAAGTATAGGTAAGTGTTTTTACAGTACATATATCCGCCAACCTTAAAAATGTCCTAAATGAACATGAACTGGTGATGTTCGCCTGATTATTGATACACGTCATGTAATAAACCCACTTTGGAAAAGTGTACAAAAACTGTATAATTAATGCATGTAATTGTTTCCAGGTTATCAGATGTGGAAAAAGTTCTTCATGCCAGTTTAACTGCTCACATTAACATGTTGACCGACTAAAAAGCAATGATTTTGTAACACTACGAAAGAAACACTGAAAAAGTCTCCCAAAATGTCAATATAACACTCGTATCTTCAATGAATAAAGGTGGTGCATATCAAAACACTGTCCACAACTCTCACGCTAACTGTGGGAGAATCATGGGATTCTCATTCACGTTCTTCGCGATATATTTTGTTGATGCTGTTGATTAAGTTAGGGACTTTGTGACGTCGTGGTCATGTAGCTCCGTGTACTTGGGTGTGTGTGGAATTTGTCTCATAAACTGTGTCATTGTGATGGCTGTATTACTGTGTGCATTTGTAATTGGGAAACCACGGAAAACCACTTCCAAGATGGCTGAGGTAGGAACCAGACCCATGTCTTCTCAGATTTGCCTCACGAGACTGAGAACGATATGTTTAAAGTAATTTATGTACTTTAGCACCATCTAGGGAACACGGTGGTAGGTAAACACAATGGGAGCTAGAAACCAGAGGGATCATACCATTTTATAAATACCAATCTACTGTACAATTAACATCCCACGATATTGCGTATAGAGCAAGACCGAATTTCTTTCTTGAATCATAGGAATGAGTGGTTGTGTATGACAGACAGGAAGAGAGTTGATAGTAATTAAGAATAACGTTAAACACACAAGCTAATATTCTTATAATTAGGGGCAGATGACCTCGTAGTTCCGCCCCTTAAAACAACAATAACTAACTAATTAATTCTTATAATTGAGCCTACAACCTTGTATATACGAGTCTAATGTTCAACTGTGTGTTTTCCTTGGCTTAGTTGCTTCTTGTGGTCGTCCATCATGCTTCAGTCTTATCTGATGACTGGCTGCGTGGGGTAGTGGTAACATTCTCGCCTGCTGTTCCAAAATTTGCAGGATAGAATCCTGGCACAGTTAGTTGGTATATGAACCCCGAACCTTGCGCCACTACAGCCCATGAAAGGGCCTAGGCCTACCAAGTGACCGTCGCCCAGCCATTTGGCCTACAGATTTTGGAATGACGCGTGGTCATCGCGTCGGGTCCCCTCGGCCGTTAATCTTGGTCTCCGTGACTGGGGCGCTGCCTCACTGTCAGATAGCTACTCAATTATCAGCACGAGGCAGAGTGCATCCCATTCCAGCCCTCACGTTAGATTCTATAATCCCTGACGGAGCCAGGATTCGAACCCGAGGCCTCTGGGTGCCAGGCAGGTGCGCTACCCCCACACTACGGTGCAGTTGGCATATGAGGCGTGATGGCACAGGGGTGAAATATCTATCTCCAAGGAGGAACGGGATTTATACATGATTAATGCATGGGAGATTTTCGAGGTGAAATGTCACGTCCAGTGGTTTGGATCACACGTTAGTTTACAAAATTATTTTTATTTTTGTTAACTGTTGCGGATTTAGAGGATGGAAGTAAGTGAAATGAAGCGAATATCAATAATATGCTCCCTCAATGTATCTGTAATACACACATCAAAAAAAGTTTTGCATCACCTCGGTTCCCAGATCTCCGGCATATAGACGTTGACTGTGTATATTGTATCAAAGATACAGTCCCTTTGACTGTTCATAGATGTCACTAAAACTGCTCAAAGATGTAAACAACCATGCATGAGCAGGGCCTATTAGACGGAGGGGGTACGACAGCCGATCAGTTCCAGTCATTCCACCAGGACGAAGGTACGCTGCTCATGTTGTCTGTAGTTCTACCATGCCTAGAAGGTCAATACCGCAGTTCGATCGCGTCCGCATTGTTACTTTGTGTCAAGAAGGGCTCTCAACAAGGGAAGTTTCCAGGCGTCTCAGAGTGAACCAAAGCGATGTTGTTCGGACATGGAGGAGGTACAGAGATACAGGAACTGTCGATGACAGGCCTCGCTCAGGCCGCCCAAGGGCTACTACTGTAGTGGATGACCGCTACTTACGGATTGCCGCTCGGAGGAACCCTTACAGCAATGCCACCATGTTGAATAATGCGTTTCGTTCAGCCACAGGACGTCGTGTTTCAACTCAAACTGTGCGCAATAGGCTGCATGATGCGCAACTTCACTCCCGACGTCCATGGCGAGGTCCAGCTTTGCAACCCCGACACCATGCAGCGCGGTACAGATGGGCCCAACAACATGCTGAATGGACCCCACAGAATTGGCATCACGTTCTCTTCACCGATGAGTGTCGCATATGCCTTCAACCAGACAATCGTCGGAGACGTGTTTGGAGGCACCCTGGTCAGGCTGAACGTCTTAGACACACTGTCCAGCGAGTGCAGCAAGGTGGTGGTTCCCTGATGTTTTGGGGTGGCATTATGTGGGGCCGACGTACGCCACTGGTGGTCATGGAAGGCTCCGAAACGGCTTTACGATACCTGAATGACATCCTCCGACCCATAGTGCACCCATATCGGCAGAATATTGGAGAGGCATTTGTCTTCATGGACGACAATTCTCGACCTCATCGTGCACATCTTGTGAATGCGTTCCTTCAAGATAACGACATCGCTCGACTACAGTGGCCAGCATGTTCGCCAGACATGAACCCTATCGAACATGCCTGGGATATGTTGAAAAGGGCTGTTTATGGACGTCTTGACCCACCGACCACTCTGAGAGATTTACGCCGAATTGTCGTTGAGGAGTGGGACAATTTGGACCAACAGTGTCTTGATGAACTTGTGGATAGTATGCCACGACGAATACAGGCATGCATCAATGCAAGAGGACGTGCTACTGGGTATTAGAGGTAGTGGTGTGTACTGCAATCTGGACCACAAATGCTGAAAGTCTAGCTGTATGATGGTACAACATGCAATGTGTGGGTCTCATGAGCAATAAAACGAGCTGAAATGTTGTTTGTGTTGATCTCTATTCCCTTTGTATTTAAAGGTTCCGGAACTCTTGGAACCGAGGTGATGCAAAACTTTTTTTGATGTGTGTATAATAAGAGTATCCACCAATTATTGTCGCACTTTCTTCTTAATGTTGATGTTAAGTGACAGTTTGGCCCTTCAATTCAGGACAAGCTCCAAGGCAGCTGGTGGTTTCAATAGCACGCTCAGTTTGAAAATTGCTAAGTCCATCAAAATGCGTCAAAAGTGCTTTTTCCTTATTCAACGTAGTTTATTTGCAGTGATAACATGATCGAGTTAATGCTGAATCATTCCGGATAAAGTACAGACGACATTTTCTGAATACCTAAGAGATTATTGATTTATTACGTTGGAGAAATATGTTTTGAATATGCCCATAGCAAAGAACTCCACGTACAGAATTTGATATACAGAAAAGGTGAAGTTTTGTTTTTACATTTCAACAGTTAATCATGAAAGGCTGAATTTTGTCTTAGTATTCTGACTGAAATAGTCAATACTGCGTATTAAATAATATACATGAAGACTGGAAGTATTTATGTTTTTGAGACACAACCTACACGTGGGTTAGACCATTAAACAAGAATGGTAGAATTACATGCTCAGTTTCTTAATATTACACCAATGTTAAACAGAAAATTCATTACTCAGACGATTGAGTTTGTTATATTCACGATGGAACGAATAGAGTGTATTTCCACATCAGAAAGGCGTAGTCATTGAAAGTTGCTAACTAGTTTCAAGAGCCGGATCTGCATTCGCCCCGCCTTCACCCGGTATAGCGCAATACATTCTTTTTAGGGTATGGCTTTTAGTGCCGGGAGTGTCCGAGGACATGTTCGGCTCGACAGAGTTAGTAGATGCTTCTATAAGGACACCCATGGGGTGAGCTACAAGTATCGTCGAGTGTGGAGTGTTGTCTGGGGAGGAAAGTGTGTATGTAGGACGAGGAATTGGAAGGTAGCGGCTGTGGTCTATAATTAGGGACCAACCCCGGCATTTGCCTGGAAGGAAGATGGGAAACCACAGAAAACCATCTTCAAGGTTGCCGGCGGGGGGATTCGAAACTCCTCGCCTCCCAGATGTGAGCGACTGCCTGCAGCCACGCCGTAACAACCACGGCTAACTCACATGGTAGCGCAAGACATAAGATCACCGGACAAAAGGAAACATAGTCGCCCACTTGAAAAAGCACACTAGTTGCTATGTAGCGTTGTATATTTTTGTATTAGATGACATTTTGAGTGTTGTCTTAGTAAACACAATTTATGTTTTTCTGTCAGTCATGTGACCCTTCAATGCTGACATACCATGACAATGAAGTAGTGTGTGTGCGTGCCAGCCTATAAGCAGCACGTATTCAAATGGCCAAGCAACGCCGATAATGGACAATAACTGAATGAAAGCTTGTAGCGTGGTCCCATGAGTCACAATTTTGCCTGTTTTCAAATTATCTAAGGTGTCAAATGTACCTATGGCCCAACAGGGCTTTTCCACAGTGTGTGTGTGGAGGGCATTTTTCAGGAGGAAGTGGTTATATGGTATTTTAGGGTACTTTTCGAACAACGACTTTGGCTCATACTTTCGAATCATCGTCAATATGAACGAAGATGCTTATTTCAATACCCTCCGTGGTCAAATGTTTCTTTTTTTTCAACATCTTCATGACGACTATGATGTGGAAACTTCCCCTATCAAAGATGACAACAGTCGTGTTCTTAGGACTGAGCGCATACATGGCTGATTTGGCGAACACACAGAAACCGTGTCGCACCTGGAATGGTCCGCAAAATCACCCGTTCTTAATCCAATGGAAAATGTATGGAACTCTTTGAAACAGCGAGTAAAAGGGAGGGAAATAGCGTCTTCACAACTGGGTGGTTGTGTGGGATCTGATCGTCAGCAAGTGACTTATGGACTCGCTTCTTGTCGATTTAAGAGAACGATTTCTTTAAGGGGTGAATTATTTCTTCTTCCTTCCGATGAGCTTATCTTAACCGTACATAAACGTTGCACACCAGATTTAGGGAATATTTTATCCACAAGGAACACTTTGGAGGATGCTAGATAGTAGAGGTATTAATTTCCACCGTTTCAGTTTCAGTGTTTTCAGAGACATTGACCATTGTCTAATGATAGAAGTGAAGATGTTTTCGATTCTCTTTCCAAATTCTAGTCCACTTGCATTCAGGTGTATTGTGCCTTACAAGAACACTTGTCAGTATAATTTCCCTATCACCTTATAGAAATATACATTTTAGAGTAGGCATGTTGCTGTTTCTTGATGAATACAGTACTATTTCATTCGTTCGTTGGCACAAATTATAATTCTGTAAATTTTTAGCTAAAAATTCCACCCAACAATGATCAAAATTTGAACCCCTGGCGTCTGGATAAAAGGTAGGCAGGTAAGCCACTTTTGAGTTACATCCCCCTGCCCCTTCCCATCATTTCAAAACATATCACACTACTGAATACGGACACTCTGTTCTGGAGCTGAACAACAGCTTGATGTCTTGGAGCTGAAGGACATACCCACTGAAATACGCCGCACAGACAGGTACAATCATTGCGCATGTTAATCCCTGTAATTCACTAGGCTGCTGCCGTATTGCTGTGGGAGTGAAGTCAACACTCCCTATGCTCTATTATGTCCGGACAGAATCCCTGCTACATGCGGAACAATCAGCGAGACTATTAGCTCATTAACAATTCAGGGCCATTAATTATCATACATTCGTAATTAAACCTCCATTCCACTGATTTGGGGACCGGAATAGAACAGATTTATCCACCTTCACCAGGAAACAGGGCCAGTTATTAAATAATTCCTAATATTATATACATAGCCCCTAGAACGCCAGAGAGTAGTAAGTGACATATTTTTATTACTGAATTTATGTCATTACACTGAAATGAGTCTCAGTTAAAATATTGGAAGTGTTAAGGTGAATTAGCATCGTACCCTCATTCCATTCTACAACTCTCACCTCCATATACGTAATTCAACACCCATTCTAATAATTGCATTTTTTGCGTAGTGGCTAGCATTCTTGGCTGTCAACGAGGAGGCCCGGGTTCGATTCCTGGCGCTGCCAAGAAATGTAATTTTGGTCTGAGGGCTGGAACGGGGTACATTCAACCTCGTGAGGCAAAAGTGAGTACATGTGGGTTCGATTCCTACCACAGCGAATACCCATTGCAATAAAGTTGAGTATATAGCGAGCGTTTTTTTTTTCTTAGATCAGAGTGGACTGCTCCCATCCAAAATATTCCCCTTCGCTGCAAGCTCCTCGCCTCGTGGTTTTGCGTCAATCACTCTTGGCACGTAGAAAACCACTACTGCGCTGCTGAGAACACGGATCACCTAGTCATATGCTTGATTCCTCACTTGGTTCTTACCTCGTCCATTATGTAAGCCTAATCTCTTTCTATTGCTCCCGTATGGTCGTCCCGGATATCGCCCTTGGCTCATCCTTCTTAGTTATGCCCACCGCTGACTTATTCCATTCTTTGCCGTAGATTTGTCTGAAACCTAACTCCACAGTAGATTGCATTAGTTTTTACTTACTTTCACTATCACTCTCACTATACTTCCATGCTGAGAATACGCAGCCCCTGCACCGCAAGTGAGAGCCTACACCTGATGCTATTAAGTGTCCCATCTGGCATTTCTTTTTCTAAATATTCTTTCCTACATATCTGGAACGCATATTTTCACTCAATACTCACTCTATACCGTTTAGTAACAATAATATTAATGTTAATAATAATAATAATAATAATAATAATAATAATAATAATAAGGAAGGCTGTGACTTGGAGAGGCTGATCGGATCGAGGCTCCTCCTATTTATAAAGTTTGTTTAGTTATTTAATGTCTACTTCAGTGTTTTATGGTTTGGAAGATGTTTTTGAGTGACTTACTGACGGTACACAGAGTTTAATAGTGATTGTGCGAGGTTTTTATAGTGATATTTGGATATCATATGACTGTGCATGAAACTTGTTTACGTGGTTGCCTAGGAATTGCTGGTACAGGTTAGGTTAACATTACCCCAAATATTCCGTTTAAAATAGTTCAATCTATGCCCTGTATTGTGTGTTTATTACTCCGTTTACTCAATTAGTCCAATTGGGCCCCTATAACAGATATTAATTGTGTAATATCGTTTATTTCGTTAGAAACAAGGGTTAGGATTGAGTTAAATGGCATCAGTTGGATTACATATTTACAAAGAATCTGCGTCGATCAGTCAAAATAACACACTAGCATTCACAGGAGTGTTGTAAACCTTGCCATAGGTATCAAAGGCAATACCCAGGCAATACCTGGCTGAAGGTATAAAAAGCACACTGGAAAGGCAATAATAGTAATTTGCTTTAAGAAATGTCACTGCCTGTGATACGGCAGGTTACCTCTAGAACCACCGCTAGAGGTGACAATACGCAAACCGGTGGCAGTGGGATGACAAGATGCTGTCCACCCATAAGTAGACCCGAAGAAGCGCCAGCAGCTCAAGACGATATTGGCGGTACACAAAATCTCGAGTCTCGCACCGCACCTGACGGCAGTGCCTTTGTAATAAATACAACCACTCTCGCAGGTAAGCCCAGAAAACGCATGAAATGGGAATCTCATATGAATGAATATATCATGCGGGCATATTATCGAATAACTCGTCTTGAAACAGATATAACAAACTACCGCCAAGCACTGCATGCGGCTTTCAAGCAGCAGTATCCTCTGTTTAGCATCACTGAGCAACGAGTCGCGGATCAAAGAAGAGCAATTGTAAAGAATCATTTAGTTCCCGACCCTGTTCTGGATCGAATCAGACAGGAGATATCTCATGAACTATATCCCTCAGCTGCAAGTGGTGAAACTAGCCAAATAAATACTGATAATGAGGTCTCCCTGAATGAATCGACTCACGTAAATGAACCTCATAATGGGGAAACAAGCCATCATTCCAAGATCCAAGACGAATTTAATTCAGCTCTGCTTGAATATGCAGGTACTGACCCTACCCAACGTCCTATACTTCCGAGGCAGCAGTCTTCCCGCAAGTTTGCCATGGTGTTGAAAGAACTGAACGAAACCGTACCTCCCAACTATTTAGAAGAGCACCAATCTTTCATGGAGGTTCATACTGCTATCTATTGTGCAGCACTAGCTGCAGTACGAATTAAAGGGGGTAGGCCACGCCCTCCAAACCAACAGTCTGCTGCAAGGAAACCCAGTGATCCACCATGGGCAAAACGTTTAAAACAACGCATTGAACAACTACGCCAGAATGTGAACAGACTGCAACAGTATAAGAGTGGAGTGAGAAGTAGACGTCTGAACAACCGCATACGAAGGATCATGATGGACTCCTCACTAGAAGAATTTCAGGTACCCGAGGACGCAGTGATAACAGAAGTACTTGATACTTATAAACAAAAACTTGCAGCCCTCTCTAAGCGTCTTAAGAGATACCAGAACACTACCGAACGGAAGAAACAGAACAACGACTTCAAGAGAAATGAGAGAAAGTTCTATGAAGACCTGAAAAAGACACCTCAAGTTCAGAATGATTCTCCAGAAGGACCCAGTGCGGAGAGTGTTACCGACTACTGGTCATCAATATGGTCTAGGCCGGAAGAACACAACAATGAAGCTCCGTGGTTGAAGGAAATAGAGAATGCTACCAGACGAATAAATCAAATGGCACATACAGACGTTGATGTTGAGGAACTACGCCAGGTCATCAGCTGCCTACAGAATTGGAAAGCACCTGGAATTGACCGGATCCATAATTACTACTATAAAAGGCTCACATGCACCCACCGTTTACTGGCTATTCACATACAATGTTTTCTGGAAAATCCTGCTGCATTTCCAGTTTTCCTAGCCAGATGGTTAACCTATCTCAAGCCAAAGGACTCTAAAATCACAAATCCATCTAAATATCGCCCCATCACCTGCTTGCCAAACTTTTATAAGATCATTACATCCATTATTGCTAACCGAATTCGTGCGCATTGTGAGGAAAACGCCATTCTCGCAGAGGAGCAAAAGGGTTGCAGAAGGAATTCTCAAGGATGTAAGGAACAGCTCACTATTGATGCCATGGCATTAGAGCAGGCCTGTCGTAGATCACGAAATCTTTATGCCTGCTTCATTGATTACCAAAAAGCTTTCGATTCCGTGCCTCATACATGGCTTATACAGAGCTTGGAGATTTACAAGGTCAACCCTATTATAGTGAACTTCCTGAAGTGCGCAATGGTTTCATGGAGCACTGCCCTCCAACTTACAGTGGGTGGCACTCGTTTAACATCTTCATTAATACCGATTCGCCGAGGAATTTTCCAAGGAGACTCGCTAAGCCCACTCTGGTTTTGTCTGGCATTGAATCCTCTCTCGCAAATCCTGAACAGTAGCAACTACGGATTTAGTATTAAGGGTAATCATGGTGAAGCGTACAGGATGAACCATCTTCTTTACATGGATGACATTAAACTGTATGCATCAACTAAAGTGCACCTACAATATCTTATCTCTATCACTCAGAGCTTTTCTTCAGATATCCATATGCAGTTTGGTTTTGATAAGTGCAGAACACAGACTGTTATTAGAGGCTCGCACTCTGCACAAGGAATACCTGTTGGAGAGGGACAAAGAAGTATTCAGCCGTTGGAGGAAGGCGCATTGTACAAATATCTTGGGTTCGCCCAGAGTACCCGTCTCAGACACGGTGATATCAAGAAGAACATAACTGAGCAGTATAATTCACGGCTTCGCAGTATTCTCTCTTCAAAACTTAGCGCTAAACATATCATTAAGGCAGTTAACACATTTGCAATGCCCGTAGTTACATACTCCTTTGGTATAATCAGGTGGACTCAAACTGAACTGCACGATCTGCAACGAAAAACATCGGTGCTTTTATCACGCCATCGTATGCACCATCCGAAATCAGCAACAGAGCGCCTGACTCTACCTCGGTCTGAAGGTGGTAGAGGACTGATAGACATCATGAACCTTCATACAAAACAAGTGACAACTCTGCGTGCATTTTTCCACAACAAAGGAGAAACATCCCCTCTCCATCACACTGTATCTTCAGCTGATGATAATTACACACCGCTCCATCTGTCATCTTTAGATCCACCAGTAAAAGAAATGAAAACTACTGAACACAAGATCGGGAATTGGAAACAGAAGGCGCTTCATGGGAAGTTTCCACATGAGTTGGACCAGCCTCACATCGACAAGTTAGCGTCGCACGCATGGCTGACCCACTCGGTCTTCTTTCCGGAAACAGAGGGATTTGTTGTAGCTATCCAAGACCAAGTTGTTGCTAGTCGAAGCTATCGGAAATTTATCATAAAAGATCCAGCAACAGAGAGTGAGAAATGTCGCCGCTGTGGCAAATGTAGTGAAACCATTCAACACGTCATATCAGGTTGTTCCCACCTTGCCAACACTGACTACAAACATCGACAAGATCAAGTTGCCAACATTATCCACCAGAAACTGGCATTGAAGTACAAACTTCTTCAAAGCTCCGTCCCCTATTGGAAATACATACCATCTGCAGTACTCGAAAATGCCACACACAAGCTCTATTGGGACAGAGGAGTTGTGACAGATGTCGCAGTCAGTAACAACCGGCCAGATATCATAGTCATCAATAAAGTACACAAAGAGGCATTACTGATAGATATCGCATGTCCCAACACTCAAAACATCCAAACAACAGCTGCTACTAAAATATCTAAGTACACAGAGCTGGCAATTGAGGTAAAGCAGATGTGGAAACTTGATTCGGTGACTACCATCCCAATAATTGTATCGTGTACTGGTGTTATACCGAAAACTCTCCATAGTAGTCTATCAATATTGAATCTGCACCCGCAGATATATATTGAACTTCAGAAGGCAGTTCTGTTAAACACATGCCATATTGTTAGGAAGTTCCTTGGTGACAATACACTGGCCGAATACTCAGCAAGGCTTGATGATCCAGATGGGAATTTAGCTCATCCTACAAATGAAGGAGACTCGTGAAGACTGCAGGCACGACCTGGATGTGAAGTCTCTGAACAGTATAATAGAAATTATCTCAGTACAGATGGTTCCTTGCTAAGGCCGAACCAGGCTGTAACAGAAAATGTAGCCGGTATTTGCCGTGATAATGTTGTTAAACAATAAACTATAATAATAATAATAATGTTGCTGTTCCTCTTGATGAAAACCTCCAAAACACGGTGGCTGAGAAACGGCGCAAATCCCAGCCACTTGCCACTGAGTTCAGTCACATATAGGCTACTGTAGCCTACGGCTCAAAGGAAGTGTTCGTCGTCCCAATTATTGTTTCTGTGAATGGTTTAGTTACGAAGGACCGGTAAAATGCAAAGGAGAACTTTGGCTTGAAGAGAAACCCTATTCAGTTAAACCTTCAGAACTGGCGTGAAAAAATATAACATGAGGATTAGCGCCGGGTCTTTTGGACCCATAGTGTGTCACTCCCTCTTTGTCGTAGTTGTACGGATTTTAATGAAGTTATTTTTCACATGGAGCCTTCCTATGAACTGTTCCCAATATAAAATGAGGTTTATATTTTTATTTTTTATTTTCTATTTTTATTTTTTATTTTGATTTTTGATTTTGCAAATTTAACATGCAGAAGAATGACAATTTTCGTAACAGTATAATTGGCCTTGATAGTGGCGGCAAAACAGTCATCTCAATTTTCTTGAACAAAGGAGCTGATGACCAAAGGTGTCCCTAGACCCTAAACATGGATCAACAAGAACGTGAGCTAAGTGATTGTGTTGCACAAAAATAGGTGGATTTTCCCCCTTAATTTATACATATTGTCCCGACTAACGTAAGCCGAAAATTGTCACGCGAGGACTGGCACCATGGGTAAATCTGACCCGACCGCAAATAATATAGATATAACTTGAGTGTTCAGAAAGCTATGGACATATTCCTATTGCAGGGTGAAGTTCAAGGCTACGAAGGAAGGTTCAGTAAGCGATAGGAAACAAGAGCTGACCAAAACGAAAATATAGAGCAGTATTTAAGACTCGGGTCAAAAATACCCATGCGCCAGTCATCGCGGGTTAATGCAAAAGGCTTCCCTCGTTGGTACTGCAAAAATAGTACGTAAGGTTTGTCTCTTCATTGACTTGCTTTGAACGTCTTGAGATCCAGGGCCATCATCAGTGTCATTGGCTCGCAAGGAGTCCGACTGTGATGGTTTTATAATTCTATGTACATTTCATATATAATAATATTAATAATAATAATTTATCGCTACTTAGTATAAAACAAAGTCCCCGATTCTTGGATGTTACGGGTAAACTCGAGAACCACTGGATGGATTTTGATGCGGTTTTCACCATTCTGTAAAGGACATCTCCAGGAAGATTTCTGTACAAAATAATGTATTTATGATCAAAGGAAGCCGAGCAGTAATGATTTCAGTAGAAAAGTCGAAAGAAAACCTGCCGTCCGAGCGCTTTGTAAGCTTACGCTGGGCAAACCTTTAAAAATATCTAAATTCTATGAGTTTAAGTATTGTCCAGAATGAAGAGTTCTACAAAAAAGTCCGGGAGAGCATATGTCTATCTTCAATAGATCGCCCACTATAAGTGTTTTTACGTTTTAATTTCTTCCAATCATGTCCATTCAACTACTGAGGCGACAGTTTACGAGCGAACTAAGCGCGAGTCTATCATCCCTGTTACAGCCTAGCTAACGGGCGAAAATATTGCCCCAGTTACAACCAGCAGCAATCCGTTGAGTCGTGTTGAGTTAAGACTTCTTGAGAAGGGTGGTTGTGTTTGGAGTTTCCCTGGTAGTGCAATTCGGGTTTTCTTCATTTCGTCTGTGAAACACAGTAAAGTTAAGATTGGACGGAAGGGGGATTTGAGTTTCATTCACCTTACCATTCTCTGGAAGTGCAACTCTCATTTCGCCTGTGAAATTTTCGTTCCGCAAAATTCACAGTCAATTTAAGATTGGACGGAAGGGAGATTATATTATATTAAACTAGCAACCAAACCCGGCTTCGCCCGGGAACAGTTATGAATGCATTACGTGATAACCCCTTTTTACCAATGTCAACGAACAGCGACCAATATCCGTTTTACGACTCGGCATGATGGGTTAAAATCACTGACTGGGCTATTAATTATATTATCATGGAGATACATGTGCAACAAATTCTTGTCAGACGTAATTTATGAATGGCGAGGTGCATGAAACACAAATCCCCCTTCCGTCCAATCTTAACTTGACAGTGAATTTTGCAGAACGAAAAGTTCACAGGCGAAATGAAGAAAAGCCGAGTTGCACTTCCAGGGAAACTCCAAACATAACCACTCTTCTTTAATGTTTTAACTCAACACGGCTCAACGGTTTGCTGCTGGTTTTATCTGGGGCAATAGGTTCGTCCGCTAGCTAGGTTGTAACAGGGATGATAGACTCGCCCTTAGCTAACTCGTAAACTGTCGCCTCAGTAGTTGAATGGACATGGTTAGAAGAAATTAAAACGTAAAAACACTTATAGTGGGCGATGTATTGAAGATACACATATGCTCTTGGCGACGTTTTTGTAGAACATTTCATGCTGAACAATTCTTACACTCATAGTATTTAAATATTTTTAACGGTTTACCCAGCGTAAGCTTACAAAGCGCTCGGACGCCAGTTTTGTTCGACTTTTTTACTGTAATCGTTACTGCTCGGCTCCCTTTGATCATAAATATATTATTTTCTACAGAAATCATCCTCGTGATATCCTTTACAAAATGGTGAAAACCGCATCAAAATCCATCCAGTGGTTCTCGAGTTTACCCGTAACATCCAAGAATCGGGGACTTAGTTTAATACTAACAATAAGTAGAGATTACACTGATTGGCGTATAATCTCTACTTAGTATAAAACAAAGTCCCCGATTCTTGGATGTCAAGGGTCATCTCGAGAACCACTGAATGGATTTTGATGTGGTTTTCACCATTCTGTAAAGGATATCTCGAGGACGGTTTCGGTAGAAAATAATTTATTTATGACCAAAGGAAGTCAAGCACTAACGATTTCAGTGAAAAGGTCAAAAAGAACTGGCGTCCGTGCGCTTTTTAAGCTTACGCTGGGCAAACCATTAAAAATATATGTATACTATGAGTGTAAAAATTGTTCAGCTTGAAAAGTTCTACAAAAAAGCCCGGGAGAGCATATCTCTATCTTCAATACATCGCCTACTATAAGTGTTTTTACGTTTTCATTTCTTCCAACAATCTCCATTCAGTTACTGAGGCGACAGTTTACGATCTAGCTAGGGACGAGTCTATCACCCCAGTTACAGCTTATCTAGCGGAAGAGCTTATTGCCCCAGATACAGCCAGCAGCAAACTGTCGATTCTTGTTGAGTTAAAAACTTTAGAGAAGAGTGGTTGTGTTTGGAGTTTTCCTGGAAGTACAACTCGGCTTTTCTTCATTTCGGCTGTGAACTTTTCGTTCCGAAAAATTCACAGTCAAGTTAATATTGGACGGAAGGGGGATTTGTGTTTTATGCACCTCGCCATTCTTAAATTAGTCTACGTCCGAAAAGAATTTGTTGCACATGCAACTCCATGATAATATAATTAATAGTCCAGTGAGCGATTTTAACCCATCATGCCGAGACGTAAAACGGATAGGCTATTGGTCGTTGTTCATTGACATTGGAAAAATAAGCGCTTATCACGTAACTTAATTATTCATAACTGTTCCTGGGCGAAGCCGGGTCGGGTTGCTAGTAATGATAATAAAATAAGAAGACGAATAAGAAAAGGAATAATGCTGTCGGCATAACATATTTTTCAATACAGCGACTGTAGAGATCAGGGTTTCGATATATTGACCTGGAAGCTATCTTGAAGGTGCTAGTAAATCGGGTGCCAAGGGTCACTTCTATATACGTATCCTTAAATGTCAGTGAATTTTACTTTGATTTGATCCCGCAACCTTGTGTACGGGAGGTAAGAACCTTACTAACTGCGTCACATATCTGGAACCCACGCTGTGTCTCTGTGGTGTGCAAACATTTGCAGGACGTTTTTAAAAAAGTTTGGATATCATCCACGAAAGAATAGCCGTGAAATGCGATCCGAGACTTTACGTGGATTGAGTTAAGGAGAGAACATTTTGAAAGTCACTCTTCACCCTGGAATTCAAATGTCGACCGTCGGGACTGCTCCTCGCCAGTGAGAGCAATAGAACTGTTTTGTATTTCTATTTTTGATTGTTATTTCTGTTGTTCATACTTGAATGCTTCCTAGCGACTGTGTACTTCAAACAGAAACTAGTAGCACGGAAGTGCCTGAGTGCAGTATGTGTGCACCACACGACCCTGGCCTCATTAAATGTCAGTCACAAAAAGCAGCTGTGATGAGCGAGCCGACAAAGAGAGAAGTGACAGAACTGCGAGGCCTCCCTAGAGGATTGATGATGATGATGATGATGATGATGATAATTGTTGTTTTGAGGGGCCTAACATCTAGGTTATCGGCCCCTATTGGTTTGGGTGATCGTGAAGATGATAATGAAATCTAAACTACAACTAAAACTAACTAGCCTACTAACTTATATACTAGAAGAAGAAATGGAAAACGAAAGGAGAATAAGGCAAATAAAGGACAGGAGCAAAAGAAATGCCCTCAACCCTCGAAGAATGAGGATTTAGGGACTTGGAAGGAAGGAGAGCCATGAAAGGCAGATAGGAAAGTGAAAGAGGAGAGGGCCCGCCCCAGAGGTAATGGATAAAAGGGGGAAAACCAGACCCAGCTCAGGAAACCCTCAGGGTCGCCAACTTCCGAAATCACCAGCAGTGAGCCCCTGAGGGTGTAGCAATATCTAGGGTACACGAGAAGTGGTGGGGCTACATACACCCTGCCTCCTTGAGGGCCTTGTGCAGAAGGCAGGAGATAACATGAAAAGAAAAAGAAGGCTGACCCCTTGCAGAAGGAGGGTATCAGAAAAGATGAGACAAGGGCCAATTAAGTCGGGAAAGGAAGAGACTCCCTAGGCCTCGGATACCCGTATACCGTCGGGGTCGGAAGAGATCAAGAGTTGACCAAGTGAGGTCGACAGGAAAGAAGACGGAGAGGAGCCCGGCACAGGTAAGTGGAAACAATGGCGGACTCAGCTGGGGCCCCGTGGTCGCCAACCCACGTCCCACTAGATGTGAGCCCCTGGGGGGTAGAGGACTGAGGAAACAAGTGTGCTTTATACGGTGTCTTGCAAAATTCTGTCAGAAGTGACAAACAACAGACGCCCAATTCATAAAATTGATCGTTTATGCACTGTCGATCCGAAAGATGTACACTAATTTATATTAATGATTTAAAAAAGAACAGTGGCACTACAGACCATGAAGGGTCTAGGCCTATCAAGCGACCGTTGTCCAGACATTTGGGCTGCAGATAACGGGGAGACGCATGGTCAGCGCGTCGGGTCCCCTCGGCCGTTAATTTTGTCTCCGTAACCTTGGGCGCTGTCTTACTGTCAGACAGCTACTCAACTGTCATCACGAGGCTGAGTGCACCCCGTTCCAACCCTCACGTCAGTTTCTAAAATCCCTGACGTAGTTGGGAATCGAAACTGGAGCCTCCATGTGCGAGGCAAGCTCGCTACCCCAACACCACGGGGGCCGACCTATATTAGTCATTCTTTCATTAAATACAGTATATTGTAATGACAGGTGCTCACTTTATTATTTAATTTGGCCAGCTGTCAGCCAATTCCTTAAAACGACTCACGTCACGCTTCACTCCCTTTCTCACCGACAGTAGTGGCTACGCGGGCTAAAGCGCAGCGTTAGGTCATGGGGCCAAGCTCTCTGCTGACTCGGTAGATGTGTGGGTTCGAGCCCCACCGTCGGCTGTCCTTGAAATGGTTTTCCGTGGTTTCCCATTTTCAACACCAGGCAAATGCTGGGACAGTACCTTCTGACAGGCCACGGCCGCTTCCTTCCACATCCTTGCCCAGTTTCATTCATCTTCATCCATTCCATCCCTCATCCCGACGCGCAGGTCGCCCACGGGCGTCGACTAGAAAGACCTGCACTCGGCCTCTCAGGAGGCTACACGACAAAAAAAACTCCCTTTCTCAACCATACAAGGGGGAAGAGCATCCCAAAGCAGACAACCAATCACGTACAGGATATCAATAACAGTACCACGTTGGAACGAAACACGATAACTGTCAACAGGATAATAGCATACTAGGATAATTTGTGTTAATTCCAGAACATTCCAATAGTCTATATAAACCTCAGACAAGCTTCACGTCAAACCGTTGAGAACAAGTCTTTGAAAATCCACTCTCAGATGAAACGTCAGATATCAAGAAAAGTTTAACATGGCCTAACAACACGAAATTCTGTTCTGAGGATTATTCACCTGACTGTGCAAGCCTATACCAGTATATAAATCCTATATTGTTGATAATACGTAATCCGGTGACCTTTGCAAATATATGCCTAACATTTGAGCTGCTAAATCAGTTCATTCGTGAACAAATAGAAATAGGACTCACGTGAGTAACTGTCACGTTTCCATTGACCGATAGTTCATTGTTGGTGGATATAATTATGCATGCTCTAGCCGTGAGGCTCTGTGAAGATACGTATTTGCGCGAATTCTGTGAAGAATCTCTGCTGCAGCATATCTCTTCAGTTCCTACTCCGGACACTGAATTTTGAGCGTCAACAGTAATGTTTCCCGGGTTGCGGAGCTGCACCTAGTCGCAATATGTGGTCCACAGGGGTTCAAAAATAAGGCCAAATGGTACATCTACCACTGATAACAGAACGCGTGTAATATGTAAATTACTTCAGTACATCGCGGGTTCAAACCCGGCCGAAGTCGTCGGATTTTTTAAGAGAGTTAAAATCTTTTAGTATGCCTTCTTTCGGAGGGGAAGTAAAGCCGGCGATCGCATGTCATATATTTATGGCATGTAAAATATCCTTCCACTAACTAAACATGTATGAAGCTAAATTTGTAGGTTAGATTTCGTTGAAACACTCTATCAAAGTTGCAACGTTCACCACTAGGCGTCAGTGACATCTGGTAGCGAAAGTTCGAACTACTTGAAATTAAACGGAACTTGTAGCTCAACCCATGAGTGTCAGCTTGAAGTAGCTAAAGCCTCTGGCGAGCCGAACATGTCCTCGGACACTCCCGGCACTCAAAGCCATACGCTAAATAATAATAATAATAATCTCAGCTAAATGCTGTTCATTCGTCCTTCTGAGTCACGTAGGCTATGTTATGTGAAACCAATACACTCGATGGACCCTACCAATGCTCGTCATTCTATAAAGTGACGCAGATGTTCCTTGGCTAATGCTCATTACGTAGTGTCATGCGTTTGTCTGTATCGAAATTCAGCTCGTCTCGTTACGACTAGCCGTAACTCAGTTCACTGGGGGAGTAGTTCAACAATCTCCACTATAGCAACATAATACTGTTGGTGCGTCCTCTCGACGAGAGCTTACTACCTTCAATCTCACTCACCTTTAAACTTCCGATTGATTCTGGGTTAATGATTCCATATTACGATAACGCTGTAGTTCACAATTCAATCTCCACAAATCGCTGTAATCCTCACTATTGATCTCATTCAGACTCCAGCTCCCGTCGATCACATTCCATTACCTTCCCAGTTTCCAATCTTCGTTGATGTATTTCAATAATTTACGCGTTTTCATAACGTGATTCTATAGCTTTATTTATGGGCTTAGGAATTATGTGTCATTATGCATAAGTTCCTACACTGTCTGATAAACTCTGCTGCTGTGGTCTGTGTGTCAGCAATCGATTTGGTTAGGCATAGGATATAGGGACTGGACGCAATTCCAGCGTTTCCCTGGGGATGATATGAAAATCCACACATGAGTGTAGCAATACATCACCACGATCATGCCCTGAGATCGATACGTGTATTATTGGCTTCTTCATTCTCTTATAGAACACACCTATGCACGCACGGCTATGGAATAAGGCTGTCACGGTTACAGAGGTGTGTACATTATTAGACTTAAATAAAGAATGTAGGCTAAATCAGTCAAACAGTTTTATCCAAAATCACTCTATTTTATTTTATTACCCTATTTATTGATGCTTTGTACGGTGATATTGTAAGAACAAGCAAGTTTTCCCATAAGATATTGCGTCTGGACATTTTCAAAATCGGCGATTCTGAGGTATAGCTGAGCTGGGTTGATTTTCTATTTTTTTTTGTATTTACTTAGGAATGTACCATCTAAATCAGGTGATTTCAATCCATTGTCTACGAATCTTTAAATAGTTCAAGATTGGACCATCAGTAGTAAAAGGCTTCAAATTCCTTTGCTGTAAATTTTCGCAAAGACTAGAATAAAGTAATCAATACGAACGTGTGACATTATGCATTAGCCAGGTTGCTATATTTTCGTGGAAATTCTAAAAAAGATCTAGACAGTTTCTTAAGAGAAAATATCATTAAGGCTATTAATTGAACGTTTGAAATAATTTCACCACCATCCAAACAATTATACTACATTATTTCATAACAAGTAAAAATTAAATGTTAGAAAACTGGCGTTCAGTCTATTAATTTGCACACCTATGTACTATTTATTCCATTCCATTGATTTCAGCGCTAAGAAATATATATCACGTCAGCATTCACTAAGTCAAGTCGCTAAGATACATCCAGGCTCCTGATGTGTGAGCAGAGATCCTGGGACCAGAACGGGCCCAAGTTCCTTCGCTCCTCCTGAGCGAGTTGGATTTTAAGGACCCTAAGAATGAAATAAAAAAACTAATAAACAAGTAAATAAATAAGTAAATAAATAAGTAAAAAGGAAAAAAAGAAGTAGATAAGTTAAAAAGTAAATAAGTAAATAAATAATTAATTAATTAAGTCAGTAAATCACTAAATGAATAAGTAAGGAAGTAAATAAGTAGATATATTCTTAATCAAGTAAATAAGTAATTAAGTAAGTAATTAAGTCAGTAAATACGTTAATTATTAAGTAAATAAGTAAGGAAGTAAATAAATAAATACATATGTAAATAAATATGTAAGTAAATGAATAACTAAATATGTAAACAAGTAAATGAATAAGTAAATAAGGACGTAAATGAGTAAGTTATTAAGTAAATAAGTAATTCAATAATTAAATGATTGAAATACAAATAATTTAAATAATGACATTATTATATAAATACAAATTTAATTATTAAGTAATTAAATAAATAATGTATTATTATTATTAGTAGTAGTAGTAGTATTGTTAGAAATGAAAGTTAGAAATGCAAATAAACTGCATCAAAATTCCGATTTTAGAAACCGAGTCAACTGCTCGGGAATCATGACGTCATCGTACAGTCGCTGCTGATAAATACGCACCCGTCCTTTGATGTACTCAACGTGTGTCAATATTTAGTAGAGGCTTTAATAACCGGCTTGAACAATTACTCCGTGAATTACATCTGTATAAACTAGAAATACTGGGCCTTTGTGAAGGTCGTTGGAAAGGTAGCGATCAAATAGTTAGCGAAGTTAAACAATCCTCTACTCAGGACATAATGATCATCATGTGCGTGGTGTAGAACTAGTGCTTAATCAAAATGCGGACATGGCTCTCATTGGATGGAATCCAGTGAATGATCAAATCATCACTGCATGCTTTCATTCTACCCATACTAAAATAACTATTGTACAGGTCTACTGTATGTACCAACAGAAGATTCAGATGACGAAGACAAGGATGCTTTTTATGAGCAGTTGCATGATGTACTTGATAAAATACCCAACCATGATCTTACACTTCTTATGGGTGATATGAATACGCCACTCAGCAATGTCCGTAATGGATTTCAGCATGTTGTGGGACTCTTTGCGAAAGCACAACGCACGAATGATAATGGTGAACGTTTCAGATTATTCTGTAGTCTCCACGGACTCTGTATAAGCAACAGTTTCTTTCAGCATAAAAACATACATAAGAAGAACTGGCGTTCGCCTGATGGGAAAAATTTAAATGAAATTGATTACGTTTGTATAAATAGTCGATGGAAGTCATCTTTGTGAGATACAAGAAGCTATCGTGCTGCGGATGTTGGGCAGGATCATATCTTAACCCGAGCGGACTTGAAAGTTAAGTTTAAATCGCAGCAACGCCAGCAACCTAAGCGACCGTTCGATTTGGCAAAGCTAAAAGACAAAGAAGTAGAAAATTCATTCGTAAACAGTCTTAAATATAGATTCCAGGCACTTCAAAATCTACCTGATGATGTTGAAACACAATGGTTTCCATTCAAGGATTATGCGAGTACATGTGCTGAAGAGACTGTTGGACGACGGACAGGAATACAGAAAGAGCGATGGATTCAAGATCGAACTTGGCATCTGATAGATGAAAGCAAGATGGTAAAGCAAAAGCGTGAACAAGCTAAAGATCAAGTAGCTAGACGAAAATATGCTGAGTTAGGCCGCCGAGTAAAAAGCAGTTGCAGAGCCGACAAAAAAGAGGAGTTTGAATGGAAAGGTAAAGAGGCTCAAAATGCTGCCTCTCGAAATGACACCAGAACATTGTACCGTATTGTCCGAGAACATACTGGAGCCCATAGTTGTTTAAACATCCCCATAAACGATAAAAATGGCAAACATCTGCTCACTAGAGATGAAAAATCTGCCCGGTGGGTTGAGTACTTCAAAGAAACATTAAACCAGCCCAACCCACTTAATGCTTACAACTTCGATAATGAACTAAAAATGCAAGAGCTATTGGTAAAGACAGGTGATATTACTGAAGCAGAGGTGTGCGCAGCAATCAAAATACTTAAAAACAACAAAGCAGCTGGTTTGGATGAAATCTCAGCAGAGATTCTAAAATATGGAGGACCAGCATTAATCCATCACCTTACTAGACTCTGAAATATATGTTGGCAAACAAGACCAGTTCCAGAAGACTGGAGACGTGGCATCATCGTGAAACTACCAAAGAAAGGAATCTAACTGAATATACAAATTGGAGAGTAATCACGCTTCTCTCGGTGCCAGATAAAGTCTTCTGCCTCATTCTATTAAAACGGATACAAGAAGCAGCAGATTGTCGACTGCGAGAATAACAGGCTGGCGTTCGAAGAGGGAGATCCTGCTCTGAACAAATATTTATTCTACAATGCATAGAATTTAACTGTCCATTGTACCTAAACTTCATTGATTTTAGAAGAGCTTTTGGCAGTATACTCCGAGAATCATTGTGGAATATTGTGAGCCTATATGGAATTCCCCACCATCTCATCGATGTTTTCAAAAACCTCTATCTAGACTAGAGCTGTTGTATAAGAACAGAAGATGGGAACACCCCTTTCTTTAGCATTCTCACAGGCGTCAGACAAAGATGCATTTTGTCACCATTCCTATTCATATTGGTCATAGATTTTGTAATGAGAAAAGCTACGGACAATCCCAATATAAGGATACGTTGGAAAGAGCAATCTAGGCTAACGGATCTGGATTTTGCAGATGACATCGTCCTTCTGGCAGAAACACCACAAAGTTTACAATTAATGACATCCAAGCTGGATGGAATGGCCAGTTCCGCTGGACTACAGATAAATCGTGACAAGACAAATACAATGTGCATAAAATGTGGGAATGTATCTACAAAAATTATAGTGCAACAGAAGATTCTACTAGATGTTGACCGATTTTCATATCTCGGCAGCCTTATCTGTAGTAGTAGTAAAGTGAAATGCCATGTCCTGTGGTTCGGATTCCACGTAAAACGGAGGTCCCGTGGCTCATGATCTCAAGATTAACGGTCACGTTAAACTACAAGCTTCCTTTCCTTTTTATCTGTAGTAATGGGGACGTAGATGCAGACATCAGCTGCAGAATTGGGAAAGTTTTGGCAGTCTTTTAACGAATTCCATTCATATGGCAATTAGATTCTATACGTATGTCCACAAAGATTCGGCTATATATCTCTATCATCTTACCGATCGCCATAGATGCATGTGAGACCTGGAAAATATCAGTAAAATCAGCACACAAGCTCAACGTTTTTCACCAACGATGCTTGAGGCGAATTATGAAAATCAGGTATCGTGACCACATAGCAAATTATGAAGTACTGAGAAAAACTGGTCTACGCAGCCTGCACAAAATCGTTGCTCAAAGAAGAATAACGTTCGTGGGACATGTTCTATGTATGAATGATAGAAGGATATCCAAATCAGCACTGTTGCCCGATATGCTACCTAGCATTCGAGGAACTAAGTCTAAGTCTAAAGTTTATATCCTTTAACTTTTTATGTGCACCCCAAACCCCACATCAATACAACATATCGGATATCTACTTTCTTCTCTCACAGGGCGAAAGAAATCTCAGAAATGCACAGCATGATGACTTCTTGCCCGCAAAAATTGAAGTTTGAATATTACCAGAAGAGCAAGAAAAACTATAACTAGGCCCGAAATCATTCGTATCCTCTTTTTGTGAAATGGAGAGGAACAAAGAAAACTGGGCAGGGAGGGAGCTGTCATTCTGAGCCTAATGAATAATTCGAATATAAAAGATTTCATAAAAGATCGCATGCAAAAGATGAAGCTGTAATTCATAGGCTTTAACTCATAAAGAAGATTGGATAAAAATTATTCTCAAGCTCTCAAGAGAGCGAGTAGCGAAAGAAGAAGCACTGCTGGCGGTGACACTTTTTTGGACTTTGCTCTCGACTCAAGTTTATTCGCTCAGCGTGAAGACAAACATGTTAAAGGAGTTGGAACAAATAAACTTTCAGCTACCCTTATTAAATGGAAAATATTTTTTACTTCCCTAAACTTAAGACCGTATTCAAAACTAGGCAATCACAATTAATGCATTACCGTATCTCAACCATCATCGCGTACTGTAGTCCTTTTACAAAATGTTCTGTATTAAAATAAACAACCTAATCTCCATCAAGCAAACAGGTAGTCTCACCCACTTTCCCTGCCACCAATCTTACACGCGCACGGAAAATATTTTGAACCTACATCAAACCATTAACCCCCCCCCCCCCCAGTATCTTTTAATTCTTGCTTGAAAAGTACTTTGAAGTCTCTGAGACTTGCTGATGACATTGTCATCTTAGCCAGTTCGCCAGAGGATTCCCACGTCAGCCATCCTGGAAGTGGTCCTCCGTGGTTTACCCCACTTATACTCCAGGCAAATGCTGGGATGGTTCCTAGCTTAATGCCACGGCCACCTCCTTCCCATTCCTAACTCCAATTTACAGATACACACACTAGTATGGGTATCACAATAACACATGTTCATACATGCAATTTGCAGTTGCAGTTGCATCTTGGTCATGAACCTCGTGTACATCTATGTGTGAGAAATCTGTCTGATAACCTGTTTCATTGTGATGGCTGTACTAGTGTGTGAATTTGTTGTTGTTGTTCGTTCATTAGGGGCTGTGCGACATCGTGGTCACGTGGCCCAGTGTTTTGGATGTGTGTAGAAATTGTCTGATAACCTGCGTCAATGTTATGTCTGTGACCATGATGTCCCAGGCCCTAAGAAAAGCAACAACAACAAGTATATGTTAATCCAGTCAGTATATTACGGGTGCACTTACTTACACCATAATAATTAGGAGTTCCCACCAAGTATTAACTCAATTTTTTTAGCCTACTTTCGATTTTTGGAAAAAATTAAAGTAGACTTATGAGATCTACACAGGCCAAATGTTGTCAGTCTGTCTGTGTGTGAGTGTGTATATCTGCCCCCCCCCCTCCCTATCAATTCAAACACGACTAAACCGAATTGAAAGAAATTTGGTATAGAGGTAGCACTAGCAATGGGCACCTCAGTGACATGTTATATATTGCCGCCATATTAACGGAAACGTAATGGCGGCCACCTAAATGTTCAAAGCTTAAATCAAATTACGACTAACCTATTCATCTGATCTCTACCAAATTTAGCATCAACATACCTCGATGCGGCAAGGGTCTGTTGACCAAATTCCAAGGTCATTAGCCACATAGTTTGAAGATGGCGGCCGTGTATGTGTGTATCATGTTGTATATCGCCGCCATCATAACAAAAAAGAAATGGCGCCCATCCAAATGTTCTGAGCTTAAATCAAACAACGTCTAACCTAATCATCCGTTCTCTACCAAATGTTTCAACAATACACCTTAATGTGAGAGCCATCTTTTGCCCAAACTACAAGGTCATCAGCCAAATAGTTTCAAGATGGTGGATGTATGAATCATGCAAGTATTATAGCCTAACAACAACTTACGATTCAACAAGGCCTGGTCTCACCAAATACGCTCATCGTTCATAGGGAGGTTTAAACTGTCCTCAAGGAGGTGACCGGTAGGATATTAGCATTATGAAATAAAATATGTAACCATAGTAGTGACTAACAGTTCAGGTTGACCGTGCCATATCATGCTTGTCCGTGCCGTCCCGTTGGGTCAAAATGACGCTATTGTTTGCTCACCTATCCATATATTTCCGTAACTTCATAAGTTTATATCCTTTTAGGAATGTACTGAACAAAATACATATTTAGTATTAAATGGTTTATAGAAACGGCAGAAAACGCAAATGAAATCGTTGATTCCAAGACAAAATATAATGGAGTTATACTAAACCATTTGTTAACCTAGTGTTAGTATAGGGCGTGTGTGGCGTAGTGGTAGCGACCTACACTCATAGTCTGGAGGTTCGTGGATCAATTCCAAGCAGCTTGAGATTCTTTTATTTCGTTTCTTTTTTTATTTGTTGATTTATAACTACTGACACGTTATAATATTAAGCATATACAGTATAGTGTGTATTTGCAATCGACAATATTCTATATACACTTATAACACTACATATTTCAACACTCGTCTACAGCGATTAAAGTTCGTTCTCCTTGATCCGCGGTAGAGGCTATTGTTGTTGTTGTTTTTGTTGTTGATTCTTTAGGTGTTTTTCGGCATCATAGTCTTGTAGCCTCGTGCACTTGTGTGTGTGTGTAGAAGTTGTCTGATAACCTGCGTCACTGTGATGTATGTACTAATGGAGAAAGTTTACCTGTATATGAAGGAACACACGTCAAATCAAATTAAATGGAACGTAGTCTGCTATGGCACACAATTAGTGGCTTCTACTAGCAATATGTCACACAGGGAATACGTAATAGTGGATAGATATGAAACTGCCATATACTGGGCAATTTTGAGACCTGTGATCGACGATTACATTCTCTTTGGGTTACTTTTTGGCACCAGAGTGAAGATGTCAATGCTTATATGGTGGCAGTGAACGTTTTAAAGGGACGTAAAACCATTAACATTATAACTATAGTAATTATTATTATTGTTATTATTATCATCATTATCGATGTAATGGCCATTCAACCACACAGATATCCACGTTAAACAACAATCCTTATGAGTTACATTGTACGAGGTACAAGCAACACTTCTACACTTCATGTAGACTATAGTAGGCTACTATATTTCAAGTTTCATCCACCTATACAGTGTTTTGAAACGAATATACCTACAGTAAGTTCAATTAACTTATCATTCTGGCAATGACATACGTTTATCCATTAAGTTAATATTTAGCCACGTGATATACATTGTTTCCAAATGAATGGCAATTGGTAGCAGATTAATTTAGGTTATCATAATCAAATCCATAATCAACATCGTCATCATTATCATCGAAACTATCATCATGATAGCAGATTGTAGGTCTCGAATAGCACACGTTGACAAATCCATTGTGCCTGGGTCTCTGTCGAGCATATCACATTCGCCACAAGCACGAGTAGCCACATGATTCATGAATAACTGACAGACAGCTCTTGGCAATTGGTCCATCTTTCACTACTCACTGAATATTAAATTTTAATCCCGTGTCTGCATGGAACCAGTAATTGCAACATCGAGAGCTGTGTTTTACAGGCAAGAGCCAGGAATTGTTTGATGATACTCGTGGAGTCCACCCACAGATAGAATGAGATAATAATGACCATGGAGTAGCGTCACAAATACCACTGTTTCAACTTCACAAGGGCTATTTGCTTCTGATGGAAACGTTACGACCTGGGTACGCAGGTCTACAAGGGGATCACTAGCCAATAGTGTGATTAGCGACCACTGAAATCCGAAATCTATAGCGAGTATTCCATAGGTCCCTCCTATTTAAAGGGATGAAAACAAAATTAATAATTTAAGCATTGAAATATGAGTAGTTTGTTTCGATTTACGAACAAATTGAAGAACCAAATCAACCAGCTGTGTTTCGAGCCATAGATTCTTAGCGAAGAAAGTAATTTACACCAATGGCCTTCTGCCTACAGCTACAGTCAGTTTCCTTTCAAATAACGATGTATTTCCTGTGTATAAGCTTATTGCTAAGTAATTGTTTGGGTTGTTTCAAAAACAAGATGGTATGAACTTTGCCTTCAGTGTTTAGTTGACATTTCAGTAAAACAACTGAAGCCCACTGGAACTGTACAGACAAATAGTGGACCCGATTGCTTAGTAAATTTAATTGTAAGCTATTACAAAATAAAACTCATAGGTTTCGATCGATACACACACTTACGAACACCTGATAACGCCTCTAATCAAACACTCGACTATTCACAAACTATGCTATGTTCTCGACTACCTTCATGCTTGATAATCTACAAACGCTAGCACAATCAAGGTCGGCAGCACTAGTATCTCAAACACATAGGCTAATTGTGATGGTTTTTAGCCTATTTTCATGTATGAAGAAATAGGCTTATGAGATCACCATTTGTCCGTGTGGGTGTGTATGTATATTTGTGTGTGTGTGCGTCCGTGTGTGTGTGTTTGTGTGTGATTGTACTATTTTGGCCGACCCCGACCGTGCCCTACAATTTTTATAACGTATCTTCAATCCAACATGGCGGCTATGCGAATTATTTCACCCGCATGCTATATCTCCAAAACTATTTCTCATATCACCCTGCAAATTTGTACGGTGATAACGGAAACTACTAGACGTTCACCTATGTAACTTTCAAAAACCTGTTAACTACAAAACGAACATGGCGGCAAAGCGAATTTGAAACATTTTAATAGATTTGTATCGCGATTTAACCATCCGAACGCAATGAAACTTGACGCAGAAAAAGTTTATATACATACTGTAGTCATGCACTGGCATCTAAGATAGTTCAATAGTTTATATAACTTCAAGATGGCGGCTGTGCGAAATAATTCATCGGCATTCTATGTCTCCAAAACTGTTACTGATATCACCCTGAAATTTTGAACGGTAACAGAGGGCAATACTAGAATATCACATATGAGACCTTAAAAAACCTATCTACAAAACGAACATGGCAGTCAAGCGAATTTAACACTTTTATATAGACTTTTCTCGCGACTTAATCATCCAGACGCAGTGAAACAGTAAAGGTTTATACACATTGTAATGCACTGGCAACCGAATTTAGTTCAATTGTCTACATAACCTCAACATGCCGGCTGTTCGAGATTTTAAAATTAAGTTTTCATTTTTTGTGTATTAATCATGTGATCGAAGTGAAAGTTTGACTAATGAACCTACGCAATAATCATCATCTAATAGTATATAACTCTATGGCCTACATATATAAAAATCCAACATGGCGGCCATCCGAAATATATAGACGGTTCTCAATATCTATTAATCTATGACAGCGATCAAACTGAAATTTTGTATGTTGATAGAAGCTATACCATAAGTTCACATATGGGAGTTTCAATAACCTGGTGAGAGCAAATCCAACATGACGGCGATGCGAAATATAAATATTTAAATGGTCGTTTCTCGCGATTTAAACATCCAAGCGCAGTGAAAATTGGTACGGTAAATGCTTATACAAATTTTCATCCACTGGCATCTAATTTATTTCAATTGTTTTCATAACCACAAGATGGCAGCTGTGCGAAATTTTAAAATCTCGATTTTACCTTCTTGTCCTAATCATGCGATGGAAATTTGAATACTGCACCTCCACAATAATCTTCGTGTAGCCTAATAGTACATAACTCTAGGACCTACATATATAAAAATACAACATGGTGACCATCCGAAATATTTAGACGGTTCTCAATATCTACGAATCTATTACGGGAATCAAACTGAAATTTTGTTATGTTGGTAGAGGCAATTAACATTAGTAGGATATATGAAAATAGGCTGTATATTTCTTCATAGAACTACTTGTTATCCTCTCATTCTGCCACCAATGAATAACAATATTATTTGAACACTGTTACTAGTGAAGCCTTAATAGCCATATCCAATCCACAAACTTATAAATGTTCATATGAGCAATCAAGGGTGTGTATTGCATGTTTCATGCCTCGCGATGTGGTTGCAGCATTGTTAGCAACCATTCTGGAAGCCCAGGTTCGATCCCCAGCTCAGTCACGAAATGTTTTTTTGTTTTGTTTTGACGTACCGGAACAGTAACGTTTACAAGAAATTCACGCAAGTGGACAACTTCAAAGAGATATGAGACGTTGGTTCATGGATGTACAAATAATTAGATTACATAGCCATTCATGATTTGAGGGCAAGTCTGCTACAGAAGAACATATTTGACTTATAGGATGTTTATAAAATTACCTTCCTTGATTGAAATACGTAGTTCAAGTTGAAGCAACCGACAGCAGTGGCTACGTGGGCTAAAGCGCAGCGTTAGGTCATGGGGCCAAGCTCTCTGCTGACTCAGTAGACGCGTGGGTTCGAGCCCCACCGTCGGCTGTCCTTGAAATGGCTTTCCGTGGTTTCCCATTTTCAACACCAGGCAAATGCTGGGACGGTACCTTCTGATAGGCCACGGTCGCTTCCTTCCACATCCTTGCCCAGTTTCATTCATCTTCATCCATTCCATCTCTCATCCCGACGCGCAGGTCGCCCACGGGCGTCGAATAGAAAGATCTGCACTCGGCCTCTGAGGAGGCCACACGAAAAAAAAGTTCAAGCAGGGATAAGATTAATGCTCTTTCTTCTGGTCGTATTGCCTTGTGGCTGTTAAATCCACCAACACATGCAAATGGGCCCACCGTCAACGATGGGTATGTACTAGTAATTTAAATATATGAGGTAAATGTGCTTGTTTGTAGAGGTCCAATTTCACCTTTTGATTTACAGTTGAGCTGTGCTCTGCAGTTACGATGTCATTTTCTTTCCTGCTGCCAGTGTACAAATAATCTGTGATCCAGCTTTGTATCCGGCGACTGTTTGCGTGCCCCGAGCAGTGGTCAAACAAAGAACGAGTGTATCGGGAAACATCTGATTTGAAACAAAGAAACATCAGAGAGCGAAGGGATTACAGCAATGTTTGAAATCTCCTATCCATCACAAAGCACTGCCTCAGTGGTGACCAGAGGATGAGCTGCAATACATTGAGTCTTATGACTGTTTGATCCTAAGATAGCCTCCACGAGCAGGAGGAGTAGTGTGGTAAGACGATTGAAGTGATGACTTGATTTTGAGATGTCATACAATGTACATTGAATCTTATGGATGCTAGTCTCATCCTAACCTGGATTTCATAAACAGTGGTTAGTGCTGGTTGAGAGGCATTGAAGAAATTACTTGATTTTGAGATGTCATACGGTGCCCATTGAATCTTATGGCTGTTAGTCTGATCCTAACCTGGCTTTCATGAAATGAATAGATTTGGAGATCTCATACAGTGCACAATGAATCATATTGCTGTTACTCCGATACTAATAATACTATAATGGCCTTAGTAATAGTCAACTTTTCGAAATGTTTATCGGTATTTGCTACGTCCAAAAGAAGTTTGAAATTCTATGGAGCACTGTGAAAATAAATTTGACTGGATTAAGCTAAAATTCTAGTGTATTAAGGAGACATTAATTGATTCATGAACAATTGACAAAGTCCTGCACGTAAAACTTGGCGTTTGACAGGATACTATTTTTCAAAAAGTATTCCAGCAGTTGAGTGAGCCTCCGTGGCTTAGGCGGCAGCACGCCGGCCTCTCAACGCTGAGTCCGTGGTTCAAATCTCGGTCACTCCATTTGAGATCTGTGCTGGACAAAACGGAGGCAGACAGGTTTTTCTCCGGGTACTCCGGTTTTCCCTGTCACAATTTCATTCCAGCAACACTCTCCACTATCATTTCATCTGTCATTCATTTAATCATTGCCCCAGAGGAGTGCGACAGGCTTCGGCAGCCGGCACACTTCATATCCTCGCCGCTAGATGGGGGCTTCATTCATTCCATTCCTGACCTGGTCGGAGACTGGAAGCAGGCTGTGGATTTTCATTTTTTTTTTCATTCCAGCAGTTGAATTAATGAACTTTCATACGGAATTACGCAATTAGTGAACAAATTCTAAAGTACTATCTCCATATAAGCGTCTCAATTTTGGCTAATCCTGTGCCATATAACGTATGACACGAATTGGCCATACGGCGGTGATCTGTTTCATAGAGCAATCAATTTCAGGCCTGCTCTTCTCCCTGTCGCTCCCATCTCTACCTGCATCATTAGAGTTGAAGCATTGTTCCCATTATCACCGTTATTCTATTTGATGTCCATGGACCATAGAAGACTTTGCAAATATATAAACCCTATTTCATCTCATTAGCTTTATTGTTGGTCTTTGTATACTACCTTGCGTGTTGCGGTAATCTGGTCGATGCCAAGTGATGTGGGTTGCAATCTCTATAGAATCCTGCTGATTAATTTCATATATACGGGGCGACAGAACTCACTCATATTAATGATCTCTGTTCTAAAATTCTGTATGACAATACCAGCCACACGAACTAAATGATTTCACCCTCCCATGCATTGTACTCCACACACTCTCCTGAAACCTGCGGGGTTGGTAAATCTTGAACTATTGCAATACTTTCACACCTGGGCTAAAGAGTATAAGTCAAAAGTATGTCGTTATCAGAACATAAGGTTGAAGGGAAAGAAACGATGATAAAACATAAGAAATGGTTAGTATTTAAAAAGAACGAAAGAAATTAACATTTTGATGTAGTATTTTGTACTGATCATAGGTGAGGATCTCAATATAACACAACCCCTATTCTTTCTCCCCAGCACGTGCATAGTCAACGAAAGAAAGAAAGAAAGAAAGAAAGAAAGAAAGAAAGAGAGAAAGAAAGAGAAGGCACACTTGAGTCGTCCAGTTGCAAAACTCGTTTAATCCACTTGTGAATAAGGATCATGTCGTAAAATTATTCATTTTATTATTTATTTTTTTAAATTTATTTTATTTTATTTTGATTTATTTTGTTTTGTTTTATTTTGATTTGTTTTATTTATATTATTTTGTTTTGTTTTGTTTTGTTTGATTTTGATTTTGTTTTGTTTATATTATTTTGTTTTTTGTTTTGTTTTATTTCATTTTGTTTTTGTTTTATTTTGTTTATTTTGGTTTATTTTATTTTGTTTTGTTTTATTTTGATTTTGATTTGTTTATTTTGTTTTATTTTATTTTGTTTTGTTTTATTTGATTTTACAGAAAACAAACACAATACTAAAAACAAAAGAAAACACGAAGCAAAA
Organism: Meconema thalassinum; assembly: GCA_946902985.2. Lineage (NCBI taxonomy): Eukaryota > Metazoa > Arthropoda > Insecta > Orthoptera > Tettigoniidae > Meconema > Meconema thalassinum. Next base: position 379,313,889 of record OX336389.2, on the reverse strand, counting down.
AGCAAAATTCAAAAACAAAAGCAAATGTAGAAAATAAAAAACAAGAAACACAAAGCCAAAAGGAAAATTCAAAAGGAAAAGCAAAAGCAGAAAACAAACACAAAAAAACAAGAAAGAAAAGCATAACGTAAAATTCAAAAGCAAAAGCACAAAGCAAACACAAAACCAAAAACACAAAGCAAAAAGGAAAAAAGTAGAAAACAACAAACACAAAAGATACGTGAGGCAAAGTCCAGAGAAACGTTCCTTATGAAAATGATTCTTATTCACAAGTGGATTAAACGAGTTTTGCAACTGGACGACTCACTTGATAAATGCATAGTTTTTCTTTCTTTCTTTCTTTCTTTCTTTCTATCTCTTTCTTTCGTAGTAGTCGAGTGTAGACTTCGTAATACAGTATTATAAAATCCCTGACACCACTGTAAAAATTCTCATATAAACCCACCGTAGGGACTTGATCAAAACAGTTACCAAAAGTGCGCTCGTTCTTTGCTTGAATGCCTGTATAATTTGTAACTCGGTGGGTGGACCAAGTCTGTGCCAGAGTTCCGATGATATCGGATGTCCATGTTTTCGAGGGACGAACAGTTAACTTATTATTCTCCCTACCAAGTTAGTCCACATGGATAAACCCTCTCACCCCTTGTACTCTCATGCCATTGGCCATATTTCATTTAATAACAACAACAGTGGAATATCAGAAATTAATTTAATAAATTAACGTTAGTTAAAATTAGTCCGATAATTAAAAATTGCAATATTCTGTATATGGTTTATTGAAACCTCACTGAAGCACTGCTATGAAATGTAAGGCTTTGAAGCCATTTTTCCAGTGTTGCCTAAACAAACTATCAGTTTACACCATTCATTTGGCCAACACAAACTTGCCCATTATGACTGGGCAGAGGTACTGTGAGGGCCATCCCAATAAAACGAGTCTTTCCAATAGCCATGCCACGAAAACGTCGCAACGACTCACCGTCACATTTATAGCATGTGCCGATTACAATAGGGCTCCGTGAAGCCCTGGATGCTGTCATAGCATTTATAGATGATGATGATGATGATGATGATGATAATTGTTGTTTTTTAAGGGGCCTAACATCTGAGTTATCGGCCCCTAATGGTCTGGGTGATAGCGAAAATGACAATGAAGTGGAAACCAGAACGAAAATCAAGCTGGACTGAAAATACTTACAAAATGGAACTCAGATTGAAATGGCTCACAAAATGAAGAATGGAAATACTTATAAAAGGTAAATGTAATTTAGAAGGAAAATAAGTTATTCATAAAAGGAATTTAGATTGAAAAATACGCACAAAATGTAGTTTGGGTTCAAATTACTTACAAAATGCAATGTAGATTCAAAATACTCAACAAAATGCAATTGAAATTCAAAATATTTACAAAATGCAATTGAAATTGAAAATACGTACAAAATACAACTAAGATTCAAAATACTCACAAAGTGCAATTGAAATTCAAAATACTTACAAAATGCAATTGAATTTGAAAATGCTTACAAAATGTATGGTAGATTCAAAATACTCACAATATGTGGAAGCCCGCGATTCAAAATAACTTACTGGACTTACAAAATGCAATTGAGATTGAAAATACTTACAAAATGGAGTTGAGATCGAAAATACTTACAAAGTGCAATGTAGATTGAAAAAAACTTACAAAATGTGGTAAAAAACACAAAATGTAATTTAGAGACACCGGGAGCCAATTCATAAAAACAGGGCAGGAATCTTAAAGAGAAAAGGAACTATAATGAAAAGAAGGCTGATCCCTCGAAGAATGAGGGATCAGGAAAGATGAGAGAAGGGCCAATGAAGGTGGGAAAGAAAAAGACTCCCGATGCCTCGGATACCCTAATACCGTCGGGGTCGGAAGAGAACAAGAGTTGACCAAGAGAGGTCGACAGGAAAGAAGACAGAGAGGAGCCCGGGACAAGTAAGTGGAAGCAATGCCGGACTCAGCTGGAGTACCGTGGTCGCTAACCCACGTCCCACTAGATGTGAGCCCCTGGGGGAATAGCATTTATTACATACGCAGCTGCCAAGATATCTTAGCTGTGATAATTAAGACATGCTGTGAAGTACTGTAGCCTACCTCGTATCACGTGAACATGGTTAGATATAGAACAAAACATCGAATCTTCCCAGTGAAAGTTTATATTCTCAGGAAAAAGTTTGCCGTAAATTTGTTTGCAAGTTTCTCCACCGTGTGATTTTTACATCAAACAAAAGATATACAGAAACAATCTGCTTACTCTGGAGGCTCTCGAGAACGAGATAACTGCGCTGATACGAAATATCAGTGAGGATGAATTACAGCGAGTGTATTAAAACTTCCTACGTCGGTGCAACATGTGCTTAGATATTGAAGAACAGCATTTCCAGCAACTACACTGAATTTTATGTAAGTAACTTTGATTATTACACACGTTTCAAGTGTAAATATGTTAAACTAGTTGGGTGCTACGCTACTGCTAGCGCCAATGTTTGCTTGGCACGCGGCTAGCCACTGTGCCCCGGTCACTAAGCGGAATCTGCGACTCTCGGTTCTATAGGAAGGATACTCACTGTATAATATAAATGGAAACTCCTGAACAAAAAAAAAATAGATGTATTAGTTCGCACCCACTATTTAATAGTGATTATAACTAATCCATGTATTTCAAGAGAATTTGTTTATTTATTTTTATGTATACTGTACGATATACATAGTCTATATTATTATATATGCTTATATACATTGTACCCCCACACCGACAGTAGTGGCTACGCTGGCTAACGCGCAGCATTAGTTCATGGGGCCAAGCTCTCTGCTGACTCGGTAGACGCGTGGGTTCGAGCCCCACCGTCGGCCGTCCTTGAAATGGTTTTCCGTGGTTTCCCATTTTCAACACCAGGCAAATGCTGGGACGGTACCTTCTGACAGGCCACGGCCGCTTCCTTCCGCATCCTTGCCCAGTTTCATTCACCATCATTCATTTCATCTCTCATTAACTCCTCCCATGAGGTTGGCGTCAGGAAGGGCATCCGGCCGTACAAACCATCGCCACAAAGACTTCCATCGCATCTCATCCCCGACCCCGTTGGTAAACGGGAATAATAAGGGGTAGACATACATATACATTGTACCCCCACCTGGTCATGTTGGGCAAATTTGTGTTGACTGACTGAAGAGTCTAAATTGACAGCTGCTATGGAAGGTATTTAAAATGATTTTCCATGCAAAAGTACGTAGGATATTAAAAAAAATACAGTCAGTCTGAAAGACTAAACGTTATATCATTTCAAATTACGCATGCTACAAATGCTACACATGTTAGGACGGCTCAGGAGGGGATCACGCTTCGCTCGAAGCCCCAGGACTCTTTCAACAGACTCCATTACCCATTAACTTAGGCTTCCCGCGCGGGCACCTCTTTAAGGGTCACCCTGTATTTGAGTCTGACTTCTTTTACAACTCTTTAAAGGTCACCCATTATTTGAACCTGATATCTTGCAAACCTCTTTAAGGGCCACCCTGTATTTGAATTGAATCTAACATACTGTACACCTCGTTAAGTGTCACCTTGTATTTTGCTCTGACATTCTGAACACCTCTTTAGGAGGCACCCTGTATTCTTATCTGGCATCTTGTATATCTCTTTAGAAGTCAACCTGTATTCTTGTGTGACATCTGGTACACCTCTTTAGGAATCACCCTGTATTCTTGTCTGACATCTTGTGCACCTCTTTAGGAGTCACCCTGTATTCTTCTCTGCCATCTTGTACACCTCTTTAAGAGTCACATTGTATTCTTATCTGGCATCTTGTATATCTCTTTAGGAGTCACCCTGTATTCTTATCTGACATCTTGTACTGTATTTTGCTCTGACATCCTGCACACCTCTTTAGGAGGCACCCTGTATTCTTCTCTGACATCTTGTGCACCTCTTTAGGATTCACCCTGTATTCTTCTCTGCCATTTTGTACACCTCTTTAAGAGTCTCCTTGTAATCTGGCATCTTGTATATCTCTTTAGGAGTCACCCTGTATTGTTATTTGGCATCTTGTACTGTATTTTGCTCTGACATCCTGCACACCTCTTTAGGAGGCACCCTGTATTCTTATATGGAATCTTGTATATCTCTTTAGGAGTCACCCTGTATTCTTGTCTGACATCTTGTGCACCTCTTTACGAGTCACCCTGTATTCTTCTCTGCCAACTTGTACACCTCTTTAAGAGTCACCTTGTGTTCTTATCTGGCATCTTGTATATCTCTTTTGGAGTCACCCTGTATTCTTATCTGGCATCTTGCACTGTATTTTGCTCTGACATCCTGCACACCCCTTTAGGAGGCACCCTGGAGGCACCCTGTATTCTTGTATGGCATCTTGTATATCTCTTTAGAAGTCACCCTGTATTCTTGTGTGACATCTTGTACACCTCTTTAGGAGTCACCCTGTATTCTTGTCTGACATCTTGTGCACCTCTTTAGGAGTCACCCTGTATTCTTCTCTGCCATCTTGTACACCTCTTTAAGAGTCACCTTGTGTTCTTATCTGGCATCTTGTATATCTCTTTTAGAGTCACCCTGTATTCTTATCTGGCATCTTGCACTGTATTTTGCTCTGACATCCTGCACACCCCTTTAGGAGGCACCCTGGAGGCACCCTGTATTCTTGTGTGACATCTTGTACACCTCTTTAAGAACAACTTTGTATTCTTATCTGGCGTCTTGTACACCTCTTTAGGAGTCACCCTGAATTCTTATCTGGCATCTTGTACACCTCTTTAGGAGTCACTTTGTATTCTTATTTGGCGTCTTGTACACCTCTTTAGGAGTCACTTTGTATTCTTATCTGGCGTCTTGTACACCTCTTTAGGAGTCACTTTGTATTCTTATCTGGCGTCTTGTACACCTCTTTAGGAGTCACTTTGTATTCTTATCTGGCGTCTTGTACACCTCTTTAGGAGTCACTTTGTATTCTTATCTGGCGTCTTGTACACCTCTTTAGGAGTCACTTTGTGTTCTTATCTGGCGTCTTGTACACCTCTTTAGGAGTCACTTTGTATTCTTATCTGGCGTCTTGTACACCTCTTTAGGAGTCACTTTGTATTCTTATCTGGCGTCTTGTACACCTCTTTAGGAGTCACCCTGAATTCTTATCTGGCATCTTGTATATCTCTTTAGAAGTCACCCTGTATTCTTGTGTGACATCTTGTACACCTCTTTAAGAGTCACTTTGTATTCTTATCTGGCGTCTTGTACACCTCTTTAGGAGTCACCCTGAATTCTTATCTGGCATCTTGTACACCTCTTTAGGAGTCACCCTGTATTCTTTTCGCTTCGTTCAAAGCCCCAGGTCGCTCGACGCCCCATGACTCTTTCAAAAGACTCCATTAACCATTAACTTCGGCTTCCCGCGTGGCTGCATGATGTCACACACTCGCCGTCCTTTACCCATTAACTTAGGCTTCCCGCGCGGCTGCATGACGTCACTTCCGTCTCCGAAACGCAACCGTCTCCGTCCCGCATAACTTTAGACTCAAGCATAACGACGAAGTCGACAAGATCATTTGAAATGATAAAATAAATATTCCTATTCTGCAATCTGTGTAAAGTTAAATTTGCGAGATACAATAATATGTGGGCATTTGTTGACTTTCTTCTACTCAGTCACCTTAGGTATTGACTCATTTCTCTCACAATTTATGAGCTTGAAGAACACCAACAGTTGAAAGTCCGTGTCCTGGTGACAGTAGTGTGTCCGTACGGCTGCTTCAAAGTCGTTATTGGGCAGTATACTCTTCAACATAGGCAAGAAATGGGCGCCAGCTACAGTACAGAGTGTGGTCCAGACGGGATCTGGCATGCAACGTAAAAGAAAAATTTACTCCTGACAAATTCTTCCACGAAATTTGGTCTGGGAATATTCACATCTATTTGATCAAAACAAATCCCCACAACCCGTTACTCTCTTCATACTTTGTTATACGGTAAGGCGAAACGGGATATGAGGCTATTCGATGATTTAAACATCTGAATGCTAGTCCACATTTTGGTGTAACTCATCTCTACGATTTCTTATCATGTTTGAAAATATTCACAAAACAAGTAAGTTTCTACATTAAAAGTATGGTATCAGTTGTGCAACGGGTGAAGAATCGGCAAGTGTAGGCTTAAAATTTTTCAAAATTGAACGTTCCCTTACACTGAAGAGCTTCAGAATTTTTCTTGTGAGGACCAACTAACATATTTTATGCAAATATATGTATATATATATATTTCTACAGTGAATTCCGTGTTTTATCACATTTGTAACGTAACATATTTATGCTTCACTCTAATTTATATGAAAATTAACACAGGTGATTATGTTTAAAAAACGTACTCGACACCAAGACACCTGATATTTGGAAATACTGTTCTGGAGAGTGGAGGAATGTATGTACAATTTCCTCCCACTCTAACCTAAAATGACCTATTACCTCAGCGTCAAAGCTTTTGTTAAGACAGTCAGACGATATGCATTACAATGGCTGAGGGGGTATAACGTTTGGTGAAATATGTTTGGCGTTGTTGTTGTTGTTGATATTTAGGGTCTTTGCGACATCGTGGTATGTATCCCCGTGTACTTGGGTGTGTAAAGAATTTGTCTGATAACCTGTCTTACTGCGATGCATGTACTTGTGTGTGTACTTGTAATCGATGTAGGATATTGGGAGGAAGTTGCAGTGGCCTTACGTTAGGTACCATCCCGGCATTTGCCTGGCGTAGAAATGCGGAAGACCACTTCCAGGATGGCTGAGGTAGAAAACGAACCAACCACTTCTCAGTTGTGTCTCATGAAGCTGAGTGCACCATGTTTCAGACCTCAGACGAGAATTATATTTCTTGGTAGAGCCGGGAATCAAACCCGGACGTCCGCGGTGACAGCCAAGAATGCTAGCCACTACGCAACGAGGTGGACCTAGAAATATGAATCTGTACTGTAAGTTTATCCCCCAAAACACCAATTTCCGGAAGGGAAACTTCAATTGTGTAAACTTACTGACTGAATTTTCTCGATTCTTCACCCTTAATCCGCCTCGTGGCACTGTGCCAAGAAATTGGATTCTGGTATGATGACTGGAACGGGGTTCACTTAGCCTCGTAAGACAAAACTGATAAGAGGTGGGTTCGATTTCCCCTTCCGCCATCTTGGAAGTGGTTTTCTGTGTTTATATACTTTTACGTCAGGAAAACGCCGGGATGGTTTCCAACTTAAGGCCACGGTCGCCTACTTCCCACTCCTCGAATAAATACAAATACTCAAACTACAACAGACTCCAAAATAACACAGGTTATCTAATATGAAACAACAACAGCTACAACAACGATTTTTAACTCGTTGCACATCTGTTACCATTTGTTGAAGGTAGAATCTCAGTTGCCCAGTGAGTATCCTAACATTGATTCGCAAGTGTCGAGATGAGCTACATAACAATCAGGACATGAGTCATATATCGGGTGAGTTAGCCGTGGTCGTTACGCATGCCTGCTGGCAGTCACTAACATCCGGGAGGCGAGGAGGTTCGTATCCCCCCCACCGGCAACCTTGAAGATGGTCCTCTGTGGTTTCCCATCTTCCTTCCAGGCAAATGCCGGGGTTGGTCCCTAACTATAGGCCACAGCCGCTACCTTCCAACTCCTCGTCCTTACATTCAAACTTTCCTCCCCAGACAACACTCCACACGCGACGGTCCGCATGGAAGTAGCTACAAACTGGCAAGCCGAACATGTCCTCGGACACTCCCGGCACTAAAAGCCATACGCTAAAAAATATAAAAAAATAAAAAATGATTCAGATGTTCAGTATGCCGAATAGCCTTATCCCCTTCTTCCTACCATCTCGCTGTACTGTACACCACAATGAAGCGTGTAGATTAACGAGTTGTGTGGGTTGCGTCTTACCCTTCCCGCAGCATACAATATGCATCTCTGTGTACAACTGTAAGTCTGGAGATAGAATATCACTGAAAGGTGCCTTTCCCTGGGCTGTCAATTTCCAAGTGATGCGTTCTTATGAAAAACTAAGACTGTGGTACAGTAAACTCCTGATAGGTTCATGGGAATTTTTGTGACCTATTAAAACAGAATTGTGAAAAAGTACGGTTATCGCATAATTCGGGCCATGATGGTAGCATTGCATCCCTATCACATTTACGTCTCATTCTACTCGAGCTCTGGTAGTTTAGGAAGTATTAAACGACCAAAGTGCAGACTATATGGTAGTATATGACTTACGCTTGGTTATAATTTAATCAGTAAGGTGATGTGAATCATTCGTTTGCACTTAACACTGAATAACGAATATACTAAAAGTAGTATTACTGAACTGCGTGCGGCTAATTTTACAGCATTTCGTAGAAGACCGACATTTCTAAATCTAAGTATAGAGTAGATCTACACACATCAAAAAAAGTTTTGCATCACCTCGGTTCCCAGATCTCCGGCATATAGACGTTGACTGTGTATATTGTATCCAAGATACAGTCCCTTTGACTGTTCATAGATGTCACTAAAACTGCTCAAAGATGTAAACAACCATGCATGAGCAGGGCCTATTAGACGGAGGGGGTACGACAGCCGATCAGTTCCAGTCATTCCACCAGGACGAAGGTACGCTGCTCATGTTGTCTGTAGTTCTACCATGCCTAGAAGGTCAATACCGCAGTTCGATCGCGTCCGCATTGTTACTTTGTGTCAAGATGGGCTCTCAACAAGGGAAGTTTCCAGGCGTCTCAGAGTGAACCAAAGCGATGTTGTTCGGACATGGAGGAGGTACAGAGATACAGGAACTGTCGATGACAGGCCTCGCTCAGGCCGCCCAAGGGCTACTACTGTAGTGGATGACCGCTACTTACGGTTTGCCGCTCGGAGGAACCCTGGCAGCAATGCCACCATGTTGAATAATGCGTTTCGTTCAGCCACAGGACGTCGTGTTTCAACTCAAACTGTGCGCAATAGGCTGCATGATGCGCAACTTCACTCCCGACGTCCATGGCGAGGTCCAGCTTTGCAACCCCGACACCATGCAGCGCGGTACAGATGGGCCCAACAACATGCTGAATGGACCCCACAGAATTGGCATCACGTTCTCTTCACCGATGAGTGTCGCATATGCCTTCAACCAGACAATCGTCGGAGACGTGTTTGGAGGCACCCTGGTCAGGCTGAACGTCTTAGACACACTGTCCAGCGAGTGCAGCAAGGTGGTGGTTCCCTGATGTTTTGGGGTGGCATTATGTGGGGCCGACGTACGCCACTGGTGGTCATGGAAGGCTCCGAAACGGCTTTACGATACCTGAATGACATCCTCCGACCCATAGTGCAACCATATCGGCAGAATATTGGAGAGGCATTTGTCTTCATGGACGACAATTCTCGACCTCATCGTGCACATCTTGTGAATGCGTTCCTTCAAGATAACGACATCGCTCGACTACAGTGGCCAGCATGTTCGCCAGACATGAACCCTATCGAACATGCCTGGGATATGTTGAAAAGGGCTGTTTATGGACGTCTTGACCCACCAACCACTCTGAGAGATTTACGCCGAATTGTTGTTGAGGAGTGGGACAATTTGGACCAACAGTGTCTTGATGAACTTGTGGATAGTATGCCACGACGAATACAGGCATGCATCAATGCAAGAGGACGTGCTACTGGGTATTAGAGGTAGTGGTGTGTACTGCAATCTGGACCACAAATGCTGAAAGTCTAGCTGTATGATGGTACAACATGCAATGTGTGGGTCTCATGAGCAATAAAACGAGCTGAAATGTTGTTTGTGTTGATCTCTATTCCCTTTGTATTTAACGGTTCCGGAACTCTTGGAACCGAGGTGATGCAAAACTTTTTTTGATGTGTGTATATTCTAAACGTAACCTGCAATATTATAGTTGTGAGACAGGTTAGTAAATAACAAGGAGGATTTTAGTTTCTCGTGAGCGTTAATAGTGCCATTATGAGCCACGAGGCCTCCTTTTTACGTGGAATCCGAACCACAGGTTATGGCATTTCACTTCGAAAATCTCACATGTATTGACCGGGAATCGAACCCGGGCCGCCTTAGTAAGAGGCAAACAGCTCGACCGCAACGCCACCAAGCCCCCTTAGTAAATAACATCATGAGAATTCCCTATCCACCGGAGGGGGGGGGGGGATTTTAGCTATATAGTGTACATATGAGAATGAAAAGGGAGATTTAATATTGAAATCAGAATTTGACAGAGCATTGGAAGACTGAAGCAGGGACAAAGCACCAGACATAGATGATATACCGATACACTGCATAGGTGATGAAGGTCAGATCAGGTTGTTTCACTTGGTGTGTAGGCTTCATGAGACAGGTGAGGTACCCTCTGTTTTCAAGAAGAATGTTATCATCCCTATACCGAAGAAAACAGAAGCCGACAGATGTGAGGATTACCGTACAATCAGCTTGATCACACATGCTTCACAGATCCTGACTAAAATAATTTACAAGAGGATGGAAAGACAGATAGAAAGAGAGTTGGGTGAAGATCACTTTGGCTTCAGGAGAAACTTAGGAACAAGGGATGCTGTACTAAGTCATAGGCTGATTTTGGAAGCTAGACTAAGGAAGGATAAGAGAACGTTAATGAACTTTGTAGACTTAGAAAAGGCTTTTAATAACGTTGATTGGATTAAGTTGTTTGGCATTTTGAAAACGATTGGAATAAAGTACAGGCATAGGAGGGTGCTCTACATCTACACAGAAACCAGACAGCAGTTATTCGAACGGAAGGGCATGAGAGAGAAGCTAGTATTCAGACAGGTGTAAGACAAGGCTGCAACTTATCACCCATACTTTTCAATCTATTCATTGAAGAAGCAATGAAGGAAATTGGAGAAAAATTCATAGTAGGAGTCAAGATTCAAAGAGAAATAATTTCAACTCTGAGATTTGCTGATGACATCGTCATCTTAGCCAACACGCCAGAGGAGTTGAGTGAGTTTTTAAATGGTGTGTATTCTGTCTTGAGGAAAGAATTCATGATGAAAATTAATAAATTTAAAACAAACATATTGAAATGCAGCCGAAAGAACTTAGAAACACCGATGGATGTCGAATTGGCAGGTGGAAAGCTAAAGGAAGTAGGTGACTTCTATAACTTAGGAAGCCAAATAACCGGTGATGGACGAAGCAAAGATTATATAAAAAGCAAGTTAGCACTGGCAAGAAAATCTGTTGACATCGAATATAGATTTACGTATTAGGAAGTCAGTTTTGAAGGCCTTTGTCTGGAGCGTGGCACTCTATGGAAGTGAAATATGGACTGTTGGAGCAGCAGGGAAGAGGAGAATTGAAGCGTTTGAAATGTGGTGTTACAGGAGAATGATTAAGATCAGATGGGTAGATAGGGTTACGAATGAAGAGGTATTAAGACAATTGGAAGAGGAGAGATGTTTCTGGGGACTGCTAATGAAGAGAAGAGATAGGTTGGTAGGACACATACTAAGACACCCAGGAATTGCAAAATTAGTTATAGAAGGGTCGAGGATAAGAACTGTCGGGGTAGACCAAGGTTAGAATATGCTAAACAGATTGCCTCGGATGTAGGGTGTGGTAGCTACTTTTTGTAGAGATGAAACGATTAGTTCAGGACAGGGAAACATGGAGAACTGCATCCATCCAGTCGAAAGACTGAAGACTCAAATACAAAGTTTACATAAATACTTCATTATGACTGATTTAGGGGAATATCTTGCAGAGTTTGGGCCGAGTTGGAAAGTTTAGGTTGTGATAACAGTGTCTAGTATGGACGTTTATCGGATAAGTAACGGTTATTGAGTACTGTAGTTGCTGACAGGCCTGACGAGGCGGGGCTATCGGGATTGTAGCCTTGGGGCCCGTACCTGCTGAGTGGCTCGGAGCGACAGAGGTATCCAGAGAACACAATTTAACACAACGTAATCTCCAAATTTAATGTCTCATTTGTATGTTAAGACCGTTATTTAATGAGCACAGCCTGGAAAACATTAAAAATAAATTCTATGATTATCATAATTTTTTTGTTTGTCTGCCAGGGAAATTACAAAATTTCCAGAACTATCAATGTAATTTATAACACAATGAATCTACCGGACTGGTATAAGGCAGAAAGTTTTAAATCAATTTTTAACAGTCTATTCAATTTAAGTTACTTGGCTCTGATTAGCATCTTGCTTGTGGTTGTCGTGTGCATGATCAGTCAGATACGATGAAAATCAAGAAGTAAAATAAAACAATTTTATGTTGGACGATGTCGAAATGTAATTATTATATGTCAGAAAACTGTATCATAATGAGGGTCATCATAGTACTATTCTTCATTATGAAACAGTTTCTCCAGCCAATCAGACCTCATTCATTGACCAATTAGGTAAGGATAGCTTCGCGCATGCGCTCAATATCCAACATGTCGGACATGAATTACATGATTTGAAAGTTCAAATTGGATATCGGATCAACCATTGTAGTTACAATCCCAAACACAAAGAGAAAATCAGCATGAACCTTTACGGTAACAAGAAAATACTATGACATATGCAAGAAATTTATGAATCTACGTCCAGAAGTTAGCAACACAGCAGCATCCTTCTATATAAATTACCGACATGGAAAGAGCACCGTTCGATATGTTCGCGTAAATAAACTGGCGAATATGAGACAAGAAATAGCACTGTACCTTAATATCCCCAACTCCAATTTCTACACAGCGCATTGCTTTCAAACGACTTCGGTGACAATATTAGTGAATGCTAGTTCTGATCGGCACTAGACATCATGCAGGCTGTAAACAATAGCATTGCCAAGCAAAGTAAATGGTCTCTGCTTTCAAAATTATTTGACCCACGCATGCGCTCTGTTCAGTCAGCAAACCACCCAGCGCACTCTGTTCACTAACTGAAGTTACTGAATCCAACAGATATTTAAGAATATTTATGTTAAAACATGTAATAAAGTTATAATTATCGTCGAACATAAACAATCGTATGCAACTCGCCTATAATGGTAATTAAGACACTCGTATGGAAATTATAAAAACTCGCTACGCTCCTTTTATAAACATATTCGTGTCTTAATTATTGCCATTATACGCTCTTTGCATAATGTAGCCTACTATGAAGGGACACGGAATTTCGTTTTTTAGGGGGGTGTAGAATAGTGTAAAAAAGAAATTAGACCTAAATGACGAATAGCAATGAAGGGTCCCAGTAGTTCTAGTCCGGGGGCCCGATAACGCTCTCTACGGCCCTGGTTTCTGGAAGACCTTCCGTGTATTGATGATGATAATTGTTGTTTTAAGGGGCCTAACATCTAGGTTATCGGCCCCTAGTGGTTTGGGTCATAGTGAAAGATGAGATGAAAATGTAGTGAAAACTATAACTAATACTAACTACTGTCTTACAAACTAGAAGGAGAAATGGTAAACAAATAAAGATTAAGGCAAACAATAGACAGAAGGGAAAGAAATGCCCTCAAAGAATGAGGATTGAGGGACTTGGAAGGAAGCAGAACGAGAGGAGGAAGATAGGAAAGGGAAAGAGGAGAGGGTCCGCCCCAGAGGCACTGGAAAAAGAGGAAAAAACCGGACCCAGCTCAGGTATCCCTCGCGGTTGCCAACTCCCGAACTCACCAGCCGTGAACCCTTGAGGGTGTAGCACTATCCAGGGTGCACCAGAAGTGGTGGGGCTACACACACCCTGCCTCCTTAAGGGCCTTGAGCAGAAGGAAGGAGATAGGAAACGAACAGAAGAGGCCTGACCCCTCGAAGAATGAGGATCAGGAAAGATGAGACAAGGGCCAATTAAGGCGGGAAAGTAAAAGACTCGCTAGGCCTCGGATACCCTAATACCGTCGGGGTCGGAAAAGAACAAGATTGACCAAGGGTGGTCGATAGGAAAGAGGACAGAGAGGAGCCCGGCAGAAGTAAGTGGAAGCAATGCCGAACTCAGCTGGGGGTCCCGTGGTCGCCAACCCACGTCCCACAAACCGTGGGCCCCTGGGGGGCTTCCGTGTACTGGAGCTCCATATATATACACTATGATATAAATCATAAAAAGGAAGTCCATAAAGAAGCACATCCATCGTAGACGATGAAGAGTGTGAGACGGAAGGGGGGGGGGGGGGGGGAGGGGGGCTTCATACAATTTTTGGGCAAGTCATGCCGGTACAAATCATGCGTAGCGTCCATTCATCTGAGCAAGAGGTTCTCCTCATATCTCGATCATAGCGTTCAACTTCCTCGTGGATAGTGTGAAACAATTCTCTTAGCTTGTGGTAGGCAAACTTCCACCGCGAGTTATAGCTTAGGAAGGGACGGGATGCGAAGCTTTTTGCACCAACGCGACAGTATAGCAAAAAGTGGTATGTATGGCTTTGTGCTGGAATTCTGCAGCAGCTGAAAATAATACATCACACCCGTAGAAGGCAGCCAAGCAAGCATCCCTGTAAAATGGTGGCTGGTCACTGGCGTTCCATACAGGGAAGTATGAATAATGAAGTAGGCAGCAGTGGAGAGTAACACTACATCCTCAGCTGAGAAACAGATTCTTTAGTGAACAGTCAGTCGATATAGTGTGTTTTATAAACGTATACTCAAGTGAAGCTCATAATCGTATACTGGTGTAAGCTTTCAAGACCGGGGAAAGAATCTACAGAAGACAGTTTCGAATTATTGTTGTTGTTGTTGTTTTTTCTTGTTGTTTCATTTGAAGGGCTTGGATATCATGTACTTCAATGTGTGTGTGTGTGTGTGTAACCGCAGCGTTAGGTCATGGGGTCAAGCTCTCTGCTGACTCGGTAGACGCGTGAGTTCGAGCCCCACCGTCGGCCGTCCTTGAAATGGTTTTCCGTGGTTTCCCCATTTTCAACTCCAGGAAAATGCTGGGACGCTACCTTCTCACAGGCCACGGCCGCTTCCTTCCACATCCTTGCCCAGTTTCATTCACTATCATTCATTTCATCTCTCATTAACTCCTCTCATGAGGTTGGCGTCAGGAAGGGCATCCGGCCGTAAAAACCATCCGCCACAAAGACTTCCATCGCATCTCATCCCCGACCCCGTCGGAAAACGAGAATCATAAGGGGTAGATATACTTCAATGTGTGTGTGCGTTTGTAGAATTTGTCTGGTGTATTTATAATTCAGGTAAATATTGGGGGAGGGTGATGGCGCAGTGGCTTAGCTGCTCTCTTTCACCCGGACGGATGGGGTTCGAATCCCGGTGACAGTGGGGTGGAATTTTCACCTGAAAAATCACGTGGCGTCAGGAAGGGCATCCGGTCTTCAATCCCCGGCTAAAACCAAAATGAGCCTGGTTGTCTCCGGCGACCCCAATTAATTCGGAAAAGCCAAAGAAAGTATTGGGAAGGAAGCGGTCAAGGCAAGTTGAGAACCATCCCGGCATTTGCCTGAAAAAGAAATGGGAAACAATGGAATAACACTTCCAGGATAGCTGATGTGGGAGTCAACAACATACTGCAAGTAGTGAAGTTCCTGATTCACAAGAGTACTTTATATGTTAGTAATTCAAAATAACACAAGAAAGTATACAGTGATGGAATAAATTTAATCCTTTTAAACAGAAACTTTGATTCATGTACACTGGTTGACGACAATATCCATTCACTAAGAGAGATTTTTCGGTTTGCCGCACACTCATGTGCATACTGTAGTTACATCTCACTAGTCATCTACTAGTGTAGACACGTGATAAATTGAACGGTCTCGCCACCAGAGGCCATCACGTGCCTCCATCCAAGGCCAAAATAGAGCTCCCACAGTCTACTGAAACGTAGTGGATTGATGTTCCTGATTGAATACATCTCGTCGACATACCTCCAAGAAGCATTCAAAGTGCTAGCTGGAAAGTGGACGCTTTATTAGGCTACGTGAGGCTGGATGGTCTTATCGGCGAATCGCCCTCCAACTAGGTTGTTCTGATCAGACTGTTGCAGCGTGTTGGGACCAGTGGATGCGTAAGGACGCGCAAATGTGACGACGGAGCTCAGAACGCCCTCCACGGACCAACAGGAGAGACGATGGTATGATCATCCAAGAAGTACGGTCGGTGTCCGACATCCAGAGATGGGTGGCACCATCGCCGCAGGCCCGTTGTTGCGATACATAGCATGTACGTGTTGACAGGTGTAGCTTAGGGACAGATCGTATGGTAGTGGATTTGTGAAAAGTGTAGCTGATGGCTTAAGAATTTGTGTGTTGCCTTCATTTCTGATTCAGTTGTTAGTTCATTTAAGGGCATTGGAATATCTTGTATAGGAGCCCTATGCTCTAGTTCTCTGTCTGATTTACCATGTACTTAATTCGTTATGCAATTTGCCTGTGAAGGGTAATGCAAAAAATTAGACCATATAAATTATAACTATGCTCTCTCCTGAATACGACTTTCAAGGAAATTTTCTCTGGATGTATGGACATTAATGGGTGTCTCACCTAACAATCGACGTATGCATTTTCCCCTGAAAATCTTTAAATATTTTCGAGCTAGTTTATTTCATGTGTAGGTGGAGTCAGTTCAAGTATGATCTGTTAACCATGTCACCTACGTCATGCGAAGGACAACCGAACTGTAACACACCTTTGGAGGTGGAGCCATTTCAAATAAAACCTGTTTACCACATCAGCTGCGTGAGGCGACGGAGAGCTAAGCTGGAACACACCTTTATGTTTACCATAACAAACAGACTCTGGTTTAAAGTTTTCAAACTAATCGATTAAGCAGCCTCAAATTAATTTATCGAGATGTAAGATTTTTTAAAGACAGTCAATGAGTGAGGATGGTCACTGTTATTCAATGCATTTGAATTGATATCAAAATACATTCATTTTAAGCCACTATATCGAGTTGTTAAACAAATAAAACTTTGAACAAGATTTAGTTCACGGCATGCACATAGACGTTTTTCATTTGAACTGGGCGTCACATGGCATAGCCATTTGCAGTCTACATATTGATGATACGTCAGAAACACAGGTTGAAAGTCGCTTAGCGACCCTTAGATCAAGATCCCTTGTATATTAAAGATGAGTTAACATCTCAAACATCACCTAGTGTGGTGCACTGAAAATTATCCATGACCCAACATGCCACACTTGATGTTACTGACTGGCTGCGTGGCACAGTGGTAAAGTTCTCGCCTGCTGTGACCAAGGTTTCAGGATCAAATCCCGATGCAGTTGGCATTTAAGGGTGACCAAATGCGAGGGATTTAGATCAGTAGATTTACTGGCACGTTAAAGATTCCCTTCGGGGCAAAATTCCAGCACCCCGGCATCTCTAAAAGCCACAGTACTGTAGATAAAAGGCACGTAAAGCCAAAACATATTTTTATTTTTGTTATTATTGATGTTAATCTTCTCAAAAAACGTACATGACACCTTATATTAATATCACAGACCTGCGATGAAAAAAAAAAAGATACAAGACTTACAGTAGTCGCATATGATGTGTAACATCTGACATGTTATCCTACTCGTATACTACACAGCTTAGACATTCATAAAATGTTAATTTACACTCCATTTTCATACTGGTACTATGATGAATGTATAGATTGAAATAGAGATATGCTACTGTCACATTTGTGGCGCTGCGGTCAAGCTGTTAGTCTCTCACCAAGGTAGACCGGGTTTGATTCCCGGTCAATACATGTGAGATTTTCGAGTTGAAATGCCATGTCCTGTGGTTCGCATTCCACGTAAAAGAAAGGTACTGTGGATCATGATCGTGAGATTAACGGACACGCAAAACTACAAGCTTCCTTCCTTCCTTTTACATTAATAATTCATAATAACAAAGTGACACGCAACGTCGACAGTACTCCCAAATACTGTGAGCACATTCCTCAGTAACTGTAACATTCATTATTCTCAAGGCTCTCATACAGTTCGTCGTAAACAATCAAAACATGGCTTCCTACAATCATGAAATGACCTAGTCTCACATATGATGAAAATACAGCTTTTATTCCACACATATAATAACATTCTGTTATGCATTTAATATTTGATTACTCACCCACAGCTTGACAATAATGCCGCTTACTTAAATGTCATTTGTCGTCTTTGTCCTACCCCATGTGATATTCAACCTTGAACGTGAAGCTTCATAAACTGCTCAATGACAAATGAAAGTCGGTGAAACATTTGCCACTGTGCTCGTCAAACCAGTGCCTGCTAAATGCACTGCCTACTGTATTGTCATAACATTCTCGCGCTACAGAGCACACACTGCCTTGTTTCCAATACACACATTTTCAATTGTACATCCAGCTGGCAGTGCGTCTTCACTTCCATCCGATCCACTTCGGTTCGATCCACTTCCGCCCGATTCATTTCCGTCCCATTTTTCTGGCAGTGCGTCTTCACTTCCGTCCGATCCACTTCCGTTCGATCCACTTCCGCCCGATTCACTTCCGTCCCCAATTTTCAAAATCACTCCCACAAAACTATCCAGCAACCGAGCGGAAAGATGTTACACACCAACAAGGGAAGTGATAACAGAATTTATTATATTTTTCGGTGCTGATTTGGAAAACAGAAGTTCTATCACGTCACATTTTCTTGAAAAATTCAATTGTAAGAAGCTTGTTGTTTAACGTGATCGTTAATCTCGCGATCATGAGCCATAGGACCTCCTTTTTACGTGGAATCCGAACCACAGGACATGGCATTTCACTTCGAAAATCCCACATGCATTGACCGGGAATCGAACCCAGTCCGCCTTGGTGAGAGGCATACAGCTTGACCGCTGCGCCACCACCCCACCAAATTCAATTGTACTTGGATATTTATGTACATTTACCTGAGATTGAACTTAATAGAAGAACGTCAAGAAGAATGTTTTATTTTTATTTATTAATCTAAGCGCAAACTACAGCTATGCGAGCCCTTCATGCTTGTACAAATAACAACCAAATAGCAAAAGTAAAATATAGAATAATATTTAACAAATCTCCAAACAAAATAAGTCCAGGTCAAGAGCCAGTAAAATGTCCTTGTTCGTAGCCGCGTCTTCAATGGCCAAGATGACAGTTCTAAATACAGTTTTAAGTTCTCGTTCACCTGCTTCAGTTAAATAGACACTTTAATTGTTTTGTTATTTCCTCAGTTAAAATTTTGTTTCGAACGTTCATGTAAGCATCTTATTATTATACAGGGTGTCTTTTATGTACCTTTGGAGAATGATAGGTCGTGTAGGGGACGGGTATATAAGTAATTTGAGATAGGGAATTTGGGGTCGGAGCGGCTTCCTTAACCCCTAAAATAAGGGTTGATTCAGGCCTCCAACCTGTCAGTTGGGCAACCGACCCAAGCCTCTATTACCTTTATCAATCCTTTAACTCTTGGCAAGATTCATTTCACCATGTGGTGCTGGCGTAATGGATTTCGTTGCGATGCGAAAGGCCGGTAGTCCCGGGTTCGATTCCGGGCTTGGCCAACATCATCTTTTTTTAAATGTTATTTCTCGTATTTGCACTCTCTTCTCTGACGTAGCACCAGACTGTATCATGTGACTACAATGCGACAAATAACATTAAAAAAAATAGCCCAAACCCGGAATCGAACCCGGAACTACCAGCCTTTCGCTCCGCAACGCTATCCATTACGCCAGCGCCACACGGTGAAATGAGCCTTGCCAAGAGTTAAAGGATTGAGAAAGGTAATAGAGGCTTGGGTCGGTTGCCCAATTGACAGGGTGGAGGGCCTGAACCAACCCTTATTTAAGGGGTTAAGGAGGCCGCTCCGACCCAAAGTTCCCCATCTCAAATTACTTCTATACCCGTCCCGTACACGACCTATCATTCTCCAAAGGTACATATTAAAAGACACCCTGTATAATACGATAAGGTGTATGTTTCACAAAACTCAAGCTTCTAATCCAGAGGAAATTAGGTGTGGTTTGTAGCAAAATCTTCCAAATCGCCTCAATAGTACAGGGAAAATCTTGCGTTTCTTGAAAATTCAACAGAAATATATTTATATATATATTTATTTTATTTATTTATTTAGTCGATTTACCCTCTAGGTTGGTGGTTCCCACGGACTCAGCGAGGGAACTCACCACTACCGCCTCGGCGGGCAGTGTTCTGGAGCTTGGAACATCTGGTCGGGGTGGATACAACTGGGGAGGTGTTATCAGCACTTCGCCCAGGCGGCCTCACCTGCAAAGCGAACAGGGGCCTCATGAGGGATGGGAAGGGAGGGGAGGGGAAGATTGGGATGGATAGGCTAGGAAGAGGGAAGGAGGTGGCCGTGGCCTTACAGTAGGGACCATCCCGGCATTTGCCCGAAGACGAAGGGGGAAACCACGGAAAACCACTTCGAGGATGGCTGAGGTGGGAATCGAACCCCCTCTACTCATTTGAACCACCCGAGGCTGAGTAAACCCCGTTCCAGTCCTCATACCACTTTTCAAATTTCGTGGCAGAGCCGGGAATCGAACCCAGGACCCCCAAGGCGGCAGCTAACCATGCTGACCGCTACGCTACGGAGGCGACATATATATTTATTAAGTGTTATTAAACAAATAAACAAGACGATAGCCCCTGGCAGAACTGTGTCGCGTACAGCCCGCATAGCACTAGAGTCGGGTGGGTAATCTGTACACATGGGGCGCACACAACCCATTATGTGAGAGTTCTCGCACGGGTCCGCTAGTACATAATATTTGTTCCTCTAGGTCAATCGTCTATAGTATGTTAGTTTTTTTTAGAAACTGCACCGTAAATTGATGTAAAAAGTTTAAACTCAAGGGATTTTTTTTGTTCTCGATTTTAGCAAAAATATCGATATCGATTTTACAAAAAAAAATGACGTGATGGAAAAAGATCTAGTTCATTTTCGAAATAAGGCCACCAAATAATATAAAAATTAGCAAACACTTATTTTGTATTTTTCAAAAACTTAAATTTCGCAGGCCTGTGTAATTAATTATTATTACTTCAGACTAATGATTTTCAGGTTTCTCAATCCAGTTGCCAGTGGTTTGCCCCCGAGGGTCATCAAGCTCGTCAGTTGGTATGACACACCCCACCAGGACGCTGGCCAGTTCATAAGGGAAGGCCGCTGTAAGGCAATAATAGCACCAGCGGTGACAATATACGCTGAGGGAGTCACAACTTTTAATAAGATTGCCTGTTTCACAGTGTAAATTCCAAGAATTGGACTTTCACGACCGCAGTGATGCAAATAAAGGCTTTCAGATATTAGGTCGTGCAATGTACAAATAGTACGAGCCATGTACAATGATGATAGAGAATGACATTTGCTGACGCAAGCGGGACTCTAACAAAGCTGGAAATCGCGGGTTTGAATCCCGCTAAGGTCACCTAATTTAAATCCCTAACTCCCATTTATATGACTCGTACGACCCATTAGCTGATAAATCTATATTTCCAGAGGAAATCAGAATTTTTGAACACCAATTGAGAATATTACCGTACTTTAGAGGAATTCAGATTGCAAAGGATTAGGTATTGTCTTAATTATTCAGTGCAGTGGCAGTGAATGTAATACAAATAACTTACATTATGCACAGTAACTGGAATAAAATCAAATTTAAGAAATAATCTCTTACAATAAGATAATCGAAACTGTTCACGGCAATGCTTCCACTTACTTGTGCCTGGTTCCTTTCTGTCATCTATCCTGACTAACTCCCTTGGTTAACACTTGTTCTCTTCCGACCCTGACGGTACTAGGGTAACTCAGGCCTAGGGAGTCTTTAATTTTCCTGCCTTCATTGGGCCCTTGCCTTATCTTTCCTGATTCCTTCGTTCTTTCTAGGGTCAGACCTCTTCTTTTCATGTTATCTCTTAATTTCTGTACAAGGCCCTAAAAGAGGCAGGGTGTGTATAGCCCCACCTCTCATGGTGCATCCTGGGTAGTGCTACACGCTCAGGGGTTCACGGCTGGTGATTTCGGTAGTTGGAAACCCCAAGGAATCCCTGAGCTGGGTCCTCTCTCCCCTCCTTTTCTTCATTGCCTTTGGGGCGAACCAACTCCTCTTTCCCTTTCCTACGTGCCCTTCATGACTACGTATTTCAGAGTCAGTCAACCCTCAATCTTCGAGGGCATTTATTTCCCCCATTTTTTTTGTCCTTTCCATCTCATGGTACGTAAGTCAGTAGTTAGCTTTAGTTGTAGTTATTCATATTATCAGCAATTTCACGATTAACCGGGATGTTAGGCCCCTTAAAACAACAATTAACATCATCGTCATAACTTTCTTTCCACACGAGTAAAACATTTTGGCTCGGTAATTATTTTTTGACCTAGAATGCTGGGAGAAAAATGGAGAGAGATAAAGGTTTCTCAGGAGATTACATCCATAGAACGTAATGCTGCATAGAACCATACTGATGAACGAGTGTACAAGTGTTTCTAGAGCCCATCGATGAATCAAGACGTCATACACTTGCCGCATTAAGTGGAATTGAACGGCCGTGGCGGTGATTGTTATTTTGAGGGAATGGAATATCAATGTTATCTTTAGGGCGTGGTGGCGCAGCCTTTCACCAAAGTGGGCCGGGTTCGATTCCCAGTCAATGCATGTGAGATTTTGGAACTGAAATGCAATGCCCTGTGGTTCGGATTCCACGTATACTGTAGGTCCCGTGGCTCATGATCGCAATATTAACAAGTCACGTAAAACTACATTCTTCTTCTTGTTCATCTTCTTCCTGTTTGTCTTCGTCTTCTAAGTAATTATGTCGGTAGTACAGTATCAACGTCTTCTTCCCTGCCCCCAAGCGATAACAAGTACTATACTAATACCATGGCTCTCTAGTTCAAAGGGCCGCTGTGAGCGGTCTTGCTGCTCGGTGGCCTGGGGAAATGCGAGGAGTTATCATATCAGTCACCAATCTGAGGAAGTCTGGTGAAGGGAACAAACAACTCGGAGCCGAGCACTCAGCCGGGTTGGAGAGACCGGGAATTAAACACTGCCCCACTTCAATTAATGAAGCAGCAGAGATGAGAAAAGTAAAATACGCGGAATATAATAAAAATGATTGGCAAGGAAAATATGGCATGTAAATCTCCGCTTTAAGAAACACACCAGCCATCGAGACGCCGGAGAAAGCAAGAAGTGCAGCAGGGATTGGGGTAAGTGAGGAAAGAACAGCGACAAACCTTTAATGGCCACTTCCAGTGGTTTTTCTCTAGTCAGGAGTTAAGCGTAGCGCTTTCTGTCAGCATAGAAGAAGTGCACTACACGCGAGCGCGTCATTAGTGTGGTTGGTGAGGAAGAAGTGAGGTATCTCTCACCCACATATCTGGCGGAAACATACATACAGAAACATTATTGGTATTTCTTCTTCTTGTTGTTATTATTATTATAATCGCCTGCCTCGTGTGAAGATATACCATGTACGTACCCCGAGACCAGAAAAGGTGGCTCACGAAAAGGCTTCAGGAAAAGGAAGAATTTATTTTGTGTTGGGTTGGTGAGAACTCTCCCGCCTCATGGAGATGAAGGTTTGCTATATTCTTTGTCCTGGATCTTATATTAACAATTTTATCTAATTGTATACCACGGGGTTATTTGCACTACTCATGTTGTTAACATTATAAATGTATGGATGTATTTGAAAGAAGAGACAGTTGTCTGGATTCTAAGCACGTGTATCTAAGTAGTTAAGATATTGTCTTCGATATTTAAGGTTATTTATAATCTGGAAACCTTTTTTAGTTCTTGTAATTATAAATACGTTCATGTACTTTGCGGTGTCTTGGTCATGTAGCCCCGTTCATTTGAGTGCGTGTGTAATCTGTATGATAACCCGTGTTATTCTAATTGGTGGATTAGTGTACGCATTTGTAATTTAGGCTAGGATTGCATAGGTGGGGACTGCGGCCTTATGCAATAATAATAGTAATAATAATAATAATAATAATAATAATAATAATAATAAATTACGAGCCTTACAGTAGTCGCATATGATGTGTAACATCTGACATAGAAGAAACCTCACGTAAAATTGTTGATACACCGGTATTTTATACTATTATTGGCACAAATATTAATCTATTGTAAAAGGGAGTGTTTTACAGATAGGCTATTGTAGTTTATAATAGTGAACTCATTTTATTAGATGATTTGTAGCTTCCACCAGCACTAGCCTAAATAAAGAATACGATATGGATCAACTAGATTAATAGACGCGACACCGCTCATAACCTTAAATTCCTTATAAATATGCAAACTTGCGAGTAAATGCAATGTGCACAGCAGTAGATCATGAAAGGCTTGCCCAGTTCCCGGACCTCTTGATTCACAGACCAACACGTAATTTCATATGGATTCTGTTAAAATGACTCATATTGATATGATAAATATCGTTTAAAATGATACAGTAGTCACTCCATAATGCTATTATTATGGGAGACAACTTTGTTTTGCCCACCATCAGCTAATTTTATTTTGGCCCCACGGTCGGTCGGTAGAAGCATAGCGGGCGCATTCTCTATCCTATTGGATGCTCGAAGCATTCCACAGCAAAAGTATAAAGGAGAATGTAATGAATGGGAACTTACCAAATATACTGATATCAAAACGGTTCTGTAGGAATACTATGAAAGCTTTTAATACCTGGGATATTCCGGCGCTGACATACACGTTTGCTCTACTAAGACGGTCAAAGACAGTACCGAATGACACTGATATAAATACAAGAATAACAAAGAGCAAATGCAGAGTCTTTCGTCGGAAATCTACAATTGGGTCAGCGATATTTCCTCAATTTCAAGGAAGCAAAGGCTGGATCTAGATCACTCACCTCCATAATAAACAGGTCTCTATATGTTTCAATCACTTGACACCAGAGTTTCTCATGAGCGTATACCTTTCAGTATGTTATATACATTCCACATGGCCGAGAGTACGTCATGGTATCAATTTCCGACACCGCGCGCTCATTGTTTCCTCTTACCACTGCCAGCTGGATCGATTGATCCAGCTGGCAGTGCGTGTTACACACTTTCGTTCGATCCACCACTGCCAGCTGGATCGTTCCGATCCACTTCCGTCCCATTTTTCAAAATCACTCCCACAAAAATATCCAGCAACCGAGATGAAAGATGTTACACATCAATAATAATAATAATTCTAACAAGAACAACAATAATTATAATAGTTTGTTAGTTATTGCTTTACAAGGGGCACAAAAGCGAGGTCTTCTGCCCATTAACAGGAATAATAGTAATATCCTAATATTTTTACGTCTTTTAAATACTGAGGTTTTTCGAGATGCCGAGGAGCCGAAGTTTTGCCCTAAAGGGGGTCTCTTACCACTGACACGGATCCCTCGCATTTAAGCACTATCAAATACCAACTGACTGTGCCGGATATCAATCCCGCAACTTCAGACACGTTAGTGCTGCGTCACGCAGCCGGCCTATTTGGGCCAGATACGGTGTTACCCGCACTAGGTTCGTTTTAGAGGATTACTACAGTATTAGTTTGGTTGGTTGGTTGGTTCCTCAGTTTAGGGGCTGCGACAACGCGGTCATGTAGCACCGTGTACTTTGGGTGTGTGTAGAATCTGTCTGATAAACGGTGTTAATTGTGATGGCTGTATTAGTGTGTGTATCTGTTTCTTAATTAAAGTACAGACTGCAAATTAGAATTTTTCAAATAGTTCCTACTTTTGCCGCCAAACGCCACCGTCAACGATTACTAGGCCAAGTTCAGAACTTAGCTACTAGACGCCACCGCAGTCGGCTCTTGGCAACGAACGTAGACACCTAAGAGCGTTGTTTACATTCTTAACCTATCGAATTTAGCTTCACACAGGTGTAATTAGTGGAAGGTTTTTTAACATGCCATAAATCTATGACATGGGACCGCCGGCTTTACTTCCCCTCCGAAGGAAGGCATACTGAGGGATTTTTAACGCTCTTAAAAATCCGACGGCTTCGGCCGGGTTTGAACCCGCTATCTTGGGCATAGAAGCTCAGCATGCTACCAACCACGCCACCGAAGCCGCATTACTATAAGCTTGGCCAGTATGTTCAGAATAGGAAGGATAACCCTGCTACATGCTACATCTTGTGTGAGATACAGCAGTGCGGGGCTAGGTTGGGATGTTAAATGGATTGGAAAGTGTGCCGAAGAATGAATATTACATGAGGATGAGAATCAAGGATCTGGTATAGCAGTTAGTTACGAGTGAGACATGTATTGTTGTTTCGCCCTTTGGTGAAATAGTTACTCTTCGCATATCAAGACCTGATCCGTGGCAAAGTGGTTTATTTTGGTAAATTACGGTGGTCTTTGTCTCAATATTCGAAGGAATTTATTGTTGTTGTTCATTCAATTGTGGGCTTGGGACATCTTGGTGATTATCCCCGTGTGGTTGGGTGTGTGTTGAATGTGTCATGTAACCTGTATTTGTGTGATGACAGTAGTAGTGTGTGTAGCTGTATTAGGGTCAGGGGTGGGGTAGGTGCCCTGCGACTTGAAATAAGGTACTTGCCAGGCATTTGCCTGAAAGGAGTGTTGAAATATCCGAGTAGAAACAACAGTCAGGATAGCCACTGTCCGCACCGGGATTCCTACCCGCGATCTCCGGACTTGCTATTTGTTCCCACGCGGTCGTGGTGGACGATTTAATGAGCATTATGGGATTAACATTACATACTGTTCTTGTGTATACAATGAAATTGCATATAACTGTTGGAGAAGCGAGGCTATAAATGCTCAGGAATGTGAGGCTAAAGAAGCAATGATATGTTGATTTT
The DNA here is from genome assembly GCA_946902985.2 of Meconema thalassinum. Taxonomy (NCBI): domain Eukaryota; kingdom Metazoa; phylum Arthropoda; class Insecta; order Orthoptera; family Tettigoniidae; genus Meconema; species Meconema thalassinum. The sequence goes on along the minus strand of OX336389.2, from coordinate 379,287,066 downwards.
ATTTAGGGGCTTTGTGAAATCGTAGCCCTATATACTTGGGCATGTGTGTGTGTGTGAAATCTGTCTGATAACCTGTGTCACGTGTGTGGTTTTTAACTGAAGCTAGGATTTAGAAGGAGACAGACGTGGCCTTAATTTCGAAACCATCCTGGCTTTCACCTGCAGTAGAAATGGGAAACCATGGAATATCATTACTAGGATGGCTGAGGTGGGATTCGAACCAACCTCTTCTCAGTTTTTCCCCACGAGGGTGAGTTTACCAGAATTAAATTTCTTGGCAGAACCTGGAATCGAACCCAAGACTTTTGGATCCGCAGTCTCAATACGCACTCGGAGGCCACATAAGTTGGCATAAACAACGGTATCTGTCCTGCCTTGTCAGTGCGATTTGTTGGCTGTTGAGAATTCTATATCGTGGAAGTGTTGTACAACACAGCATGGGTGTAGGTCATTCAGGTTAGGTCTGGACTAATTTCAGTGAGTCTTTAATATTGCTGGCACTACAATTCAAATATTTATTTAACTGTACAGTGCCATAAACCGCCTGAGATATCCATGTTTCCTCACTTTTGTACTAGAGGGAATAACTTGTTTTATGTTCGACCCTGGCGAAATGTAAATATTATATGTCAAAAAACTGTGCTATAATGAGGCGCATTATAGTACAAGTTTTCATTGTGATACAATTTCTCCCACCAATCAAAACTCAAGAAACAGTTGTGTGACCAATTTTAGGTGAGGATAGCATCGCACCTGTGCTCACTTCCATGGCCCCTATTTTAAATTTCACTGCGTGGCGAGTGTCATAGTGAGGTATTTCAGGAGGCCATGGTCAAATACAAGGTATTCTCTGCGTCTCATGCGCTCTGTTCAGTACATAAAACTGGTGAAATCTCGACAGATATTTATGAATAGTTAGGTTCGAACATAAAATAGTTCTAATTATCGTCGAACATAAACAGTCGTATGCAACTCGCCTATAATGGTAATTACGCTCGTTTTATAAACATACTCGTGTCTTAATTATTGCCATTATAGGATCGTTGCATAATGTACCATATCACCATCATCACCATCGTCATCACATACTTATCTCGGAACAGGAAGATACCACTCTACGCACACAAGTCAGGGAAAGTTTCTTTCTTTTTCGGCAGGTACAGTACGTTCCAAGAGCGATGCGTAAGTAGCTGTAAAGAACTCTGTTAGATATAAGCCTTCTTTCTCAAGAAACAAATGTTAATGTGAAATATGAGAAATAAGAGGGCCACTTCAGCTGTACCGAGCACACCAATGTTCCAGAAAGCTGTGGTTGTTGTTAATTCATGATAGGGGCTATGGACATCTTGATCAACAGCCCCGAGTAGTTGGGTGTGTGCTGAACATTTCTGATAACCTCTATTACTGTAGGCCTAATGTCTGTAGCAGTGCAACTGTATTAGAGATGGGGTAAGCGCCTCGGGACTTGAAGTAAGGTACAATCCCAGTAATATCCTGGAGGGAGTGTGGAAAATCCTAGGGAAAGAACTAACTCAGAATAGCCGACACAAGCGCCATAATTTGAACCTTCGATCTCTGGACTTCCTGCAGCGGCCCTTGCGGCTGTGGTGCACGATTTAACGAGCATCACAACGCTGCGGGGTATTTTCAGAAAGCAAAAGGTAGACCAGGACGAGCCTCCGTGGCTTAGGCGGCAGCACGCCGGCCTCTCACCGCTGGCTCCGTGGTTCAAATACCGGTCACTCCATGTGTGATTTGTACTGGACAAAGCGGAGGCAGACAGGTTTTTCTCCGGGTACTCCGGTTTTCCCTGTCACAATTTCATTCCAGCAACACTCTCCCCTATCATTTCGTTTCATATGTCATTCATTTAATAATTGCTCCAGGGAGTGCGACAGGCTTCGGCAGCCGGCACAGTACATATCCTCGCCGCTGGATGGGGGCTTCATTCATTCCATTCCCTGACCCGGTCGGTCGACTGAAAGCAGGCTGTGGATTTTCATTTCAAAAGGTGGACCAGGATGCTACTTTTTGTCTTTTTTTGGCAATTTGATGAAATACAAATGTGACACGTTATACCTATTAATTCAAGTTCAATAAAATTAATTAACAGTAAGTCCATTTTTATTAGCGAAAATACCAATATATTCGTCAAAACGAGAGACGGATCGTAGTGCATGGGAGTAATGTGAGCACCCCTGTGCTGCGTAGCGACTACGAATCGCTACCGTCCTCCAAAAGCATGCAATATGCACACGCATCATAATGGCTGACTATGTTCACTGAACAAGTAATAGCGGCAGGTGCCTACCCCAGCCAATAATACGGTAGCTTACAAGGGAACTCTTGTAGCGTCTACCTCCCGATCAGAGTGTTATTCGCAGAGAATACTCTTGGAAGGTCGAACCATCCGATGGTGGTAAAATTATCGGCTGTAATCAACACTACGTTTCTATTTAAAACGATTGAGAAGACGCGGAACAAGGAGTCAGCGCGTGAAAGTGCAGGTGCGGATTCAAGATGGGGGGCACGGGGTTCCTTAACTCCCCCCCCCCCCCCCCCCTCCCAAAGGAGACCAAATTTTTTTGCAAACTCAAAAAACCTTGTGATTACCAAATCGATGTTTATAGAGATGTCACGATGAATGTGCAGCAATGCTCGGGTAGGAATTTGGGTCTTTTTTCGAACCAAAAAATTTTGCCGACGTCCAAACTGCAAGCTTGGTTGGCAATTTAAGCTGTGAATTTCTCCCTTTGTCGGTACCACTCGACTTGCCGAAACTGTAACGTACCTTGATACTTTTCTCGAAGCTCGATGTAAAAGTCGCAAAACACGCCGTTGCAATTTGTTCGGATATTTTTGGTGCGCTAAACGCTAAACTCTAGATCCGCGCCTGTGAAAGTGGAAGGCAACTAACTGCCCGCTTGCTGCCTTGCCGAATCAACCAGGCAACAGCAAGCCTTCCATTTTCACGCGCTGACATACTGTTCAGCGTCCTTTCAATCACATTAATAAGAGACTTAATGTTAATTGAAGCCGATTTTTTTATCGCCATCGTATCTTCTACGAGTATCCTCTGCCAAAGTTCCCGTGTTAAAGATGGTAGCCTCATCAACAGCATTTCAAAATAATGCTATGAGTTATACAATACTTTAGAATTGCAGGCTATCCTGGCCCGGAATTATTATTTGGCATCTTGTTTACTTCTGCTCTCTTGCCTGGTTACGCGCTCTTCGCCACATCATAGTCTGCACATCACGTGGTGTCGCGGCGATTGGTTGACGTGTGCATGTGAAAAGGGGCTTACTATTTCTTCCTTGCAACGTGCGTTTTGGGGACAAATTTGGTCTGCCGGGCTGCGTTCTAGTTGACAGGCAGTAGGCCACTATCACATTTGCAGGTGTCAGAATGCGGGCTGATTTTTTATTTCTCTTAATCTGGATCTTTACTTCACATATATGAAAGTCCGTTTGGATTAATTAGTCCTTTCTCGTCAGACCGTTGTGGGTGACAGTACAATTCTTGGAGTTTTTGTAATCTGGTAAATTATTTTATACATTCGGTATCACAGACTAATTATGGTTCTAATTCTCTCCTTTACCACCATTTATACTTATATTTGAAGCACTTAGAAGTTGCTGAGTCACGTTGCCCAAGTTTGACAGGGGAGCTAAATACAATGTTTAAAACTTTTCTGAAATATGAAAATAGCAATAGAAATGGAAGGAATTTATTCAATGAGTCAATTTTCAGTTTCGAAAATATTGCATTGAAGTGTTTCTTACTAATTGATACTTGCTGCATGTGTGAAAACATATCTTTATATGACTTAACAACTTTTACTTAAAATGGATGACAATTCGTTAAGTCGCTTGACTTAACATTTTCTGATTCTTAATGAATCGTTTTTCTAGCATGTAATATTGTAAGAAATTGCCATACATACATTGTATGTAGTGTATTTCTTTTTGTAATTAGCTTCCTACTTTGGGTAAATAAATCCATGGCGCGACAACCCCTGAATGACCAAAGCTTACCTCCCGAAAATATTATTCCATCTCTACTACATCTCCTCCACATCACTTCCATATACACACATCAAAAAAAGTTTTGCATCACCTCGGTTCCAAGAGTTCCGGAACCTTTAAATACAAAGGGAATAGAGATCAACACAAACAACATTTCAGCTCGTTTTATTGCTCATGAGACCCACACATTGCATGTTGTACCATCATACAGCTAGACTTTCAGCATTTGTGGTCCAGATTGCAGTACACACCACTACCTCTAATACCCAGTAGCACGTCCTCTTGCATTGATGCATGCCTGTATTCGTCGTGGCATACTATCCACAAGTTCATCAAGACACTGTTGGTCCAAATTGTCCCACTCCTCAACGACAATTCGGCGTAAATCTCTCAGAGTGGTTGGTGGGTCAAGACGTCCATAAACAGCCCTTTTCAACATATCCCAGGCATGTTCGATAGGGTTCATGTCTGGCGAACATGCTGGCCACTGTAGTCGAGCGATGTCGTTATCTTGAAGGAACGCATTCACAAGATGTGCACGATGAGGTCGAGAATTGTCGTCCATGAAGACAAATGCCTCTCCAATATTCTGCCGATATGGTTGCACTATGGGTCGGAGGATGTCATTCAGGTATCGTAAAGCCGTTTCGGAGCCTTCCATGACCACCAGTGGCGTACGTCGGCCCCACATAATGCCACCCCAAAACATCAGGGAACCACCACCTTGCTGCACTCGCTGGACAGTGTGTCTAAGACGTTCAGCCTGACCAGGGTGCCTCCAAACACGTCTCCGACGATTGTCTGGTTGAAGGCATATGCGACACTCATCGGTGAAGGGAACGTGATGCCAATTCCGTGGGGTCCATTCAGCATGTTGTTGGGCCCATCTGTACCGCGCTGCATGGTGTCGGGGTTGCAAAGCTGGACCTCGCCATGGACGTCGGGAGTGAAGTTGCGCATCATGCAGCCTATTGCGCACAGTTTGAGTTGAAACACGACGTCCTGTGGCTGAACGAAACGCATTATTCAACATGGTGGCATTGCTGTCAGGGTTCCTCCGAGCGGCAATCCGTAAGTAGCGGTCATCCACTACAGTAGTAGCCCTTGGGCGGCCTGAGCGAGGCCTGTCATCGACAGTTCCTGTATCTCTGTACCTCCTCCATGTCCGAACAACATCGCTTTGGTTCACTCTGAGACGCCTGGAAACTTCCCTTGTTGAGAGCCCTTCTTGACACAAAGTAACAATGCGGACGCGATCGAACTGCGGTATTGACCTTCTAGGCATGGTAGAACTACAGACAACATGAGCAGCGTACCTTCGTCCTGGTGGAATGACTGGAACTGATCGGCTGTCGTACCCCCTCCGTCTAATAGGCCCTGCTCATGCATGGTTGTTTACATCTTTGAGCAGTTTTAGTGACATCTATGAACAGTCAAAGGGACTGTATCTTGGATACAATATACACAGTCAACGTCTATATGCCGGAGATCTGGGAACCGAGGTGATGCAAAACTTTTTTTGATGTGTGTATGATTGTGTCCAAAATGTAGTAAAATGGTCCAGCATCGAGTGAATATCTTATTTTGTCTTCTAATTCTTCTTAAACTTGTTCGGTGACTTTTGAGCATTAACATATGTCTTGCGCAAAGCTTTCAACTTTAACTCCTCTCTTCAAAAGAGATTGGGTACGATGACGTGTAGAGGATACTGTTTGACAAACTTTAGGTACTCACCATCTTTTAAAACACACATCCCGATTTGAAGCAAAATCTTACCAGGACATGGTCAAATACACCACTGAAATCTGTAAAATTCAACAACTGGAGTGCCATCACATTTCCCGTTGTCAATGACAGATCTATAACGAAAACAGAATCAATGGGCTTCTTGTGTACATTATCTCTGACGAATTTGACCTACATCAGAGATGGGCACAATTCGGCTCATTGAGCAGCGCTCCTGCTCCGGCAGGAGAAAGAGCCGAGTATGCGCTCTCACCGAAGTTGCTGCTTGCACAGCTTGCCGTTACAAGCAGCGTATCACAACAGCTTTATACTTGTGCCCTGTTTGTTGTGCATTAGACGATTAGATTATGGTGCTTCGTACATACGCTTAATTATATTCCTTTTATTAGGTTCTGTGTAGGAAACATAAATAATTACTTTGACAGCTGATAAGTACACACTCCTTTGCCCACTACCGATAGTCCTAAAACTACAATAAGCCAACCTAACAACTTGTTTAGAACACAAGGAACGAAAACTTGCTGTAGGAGTACAGAAATAAATACATTAATAAATATCATTCACTAAAAACAATACATAGGCGTATGTGTTGTTATATATCTGAACTGTCATTCTGCAGATGAGGAGGTGTGCGTATCCTTTCGCTGAAGCAGACGCGTTACAATTGGAACCATCGATCTTGCACTTGCAATTCGAAGAACGGCAGTGAGATGTGCGTCAGTTAGAGAGACTCTTCGTGGAGATTTATTTATCTTCATTAGAGATAACAGTTTCTCACACAGATATTATGTTGAACCAAACATTGATAGAAGTTTGGCAGTCATTTTGAGCATGTTTGGGAAATCTGTTTGCGAAAACTGTTCATAAAAATTTGCTAAGCTGGTTCGTGATTCATAGTTACCGTACAGCCGTACACATAATATAGGCCTACTCAGCCCGGTACAATGCTGTACCTATGCCTGCTCCTTGACTGCGCATATTGCCATCTAGTCGCACCAGCACAAACTATTAGCGAGCAGTCAGCTGGTCCCGGCTCCTTGGCTCCGCTCGCGCTCTTGCAGTTGGCTCCAGGAGCTGCGCTCTCTCATTGCCCACCTATGACCTACATGGAAAGTACTAATAATGTTAGCTATTAGTCGGTTTTGTTCTCAATATTGCCGAAAATTCAGTCAATGGGCATGAAATAGTGCCCTGGCTTTGGCTAGTACAAAATAATATTCTGAAAATGTACCTGAAATAGATGGAACAAGAATGTAAACACTGGCCTGTTTTGGCCTGTGATGCATAGTGGTCCATGAAACGTGTCTCTCTCTTGTTTGCAAAGCACCAGTAGCAACTTCATAGGTCTATGGTGATTTCCGACAAACTATTTCAGAAGACTATAATACAGTTGCATCATTGGAAGACAGGTCACATACATCGAAACTATGCAGCCATTATTGACTATTGTTACATACTTTTTCAATGTTTCCTACCGGAAGAGCTAATTCTATTGGTAATCTAAAATTCCCCATATTGAGGAATCTTTCTTGACTTCCAGTAAATGTGTGTAGAAATGTTCAGCTTTAAGACGATGCATTTTCATTCAAACGTGACAGCATTTCAACTTGTTAACTAAAATTCCAATCCGGAGGTAAACTAGTCCCCCGTTCGGATCTACGGGTGGGGACTACTCGAGAGGGGGTTAACATCACAGAAGTGACAAAGAGGAAATCTGACATTCTACGGATCGGAGCGTGGAATGTTAGAAGTCTGCTAGGCAGTGGAAGGTTAGAAAACTAGAAAGGGAAATGGATAGGTTGAGGTTGAATTTGGTTTGAATTAGTGAAATGCGCTGGCAGGAAGAACAGGATTTTTGGTCAGGAGACTATAGGGTCATTAGCACTAAATCAAACAATGGCCAAGCAGGGGATGGTCTCATATTGAGCAGGAAACTTGGACAACGGGTGGAATAATATGAGCAGTATAGTGAACGGATTATTTTAGCAAAAATCAATACAAAACCTACGTGCACCACAGTGGTACAAGTCTATATGCTTACCAGTCAAGCTGATGATGAAGATGTTGAAAAGGTCTACGAAGAAATAGATGAAATTCTGAGGTATATCAAGGGTGATGAAAATGTTATAGTAATGGGAGATTGGAATGCTGTGGTAGGAAAAGGAAGAGAAGCGAAGATAGTAGGAGATTTCGGATTAGGTGAAAGGAATGATCGAGGAAGCAGGCTGATGGAATTCTGCACCGAGCATGAGTTAGTCATTGCTAACACCTTATTCAATGACCACAATAGAAGAATATACACATGGATGAGACCAGGAGATACAGGGCGTTACCAAATCGACTTCATTATGGTCAAGCAGAGGTTTCGAAACCAGATTTTGGATTGTAAAACATATCCCGGTGCCGACATAAACTCTGACCACAATCTGGTTGTTATGAAATGCAGATTAAAGTTGAAGAAACTGAATAAAAGTCAAAAGCCAAAAAGATGGGCAATATACAGACCGAAAGAGAAGGATGTAAACGAAAGATTTAAGAAGAGTATAAAGGAAGGACTAATGAAAACCCCTAAACAAACTTCATTTGCAGACGAATGGGCACCTTTGAAGAATGAAATAACAAAATCCGCAGAAGAAAACATTGGTAGGAAAGAGAGAATAGGTAGAAAACCGAGGATCACTCAGGATATACTAGAATTGATGGATGAAAGGCGGAAACACGACAATGTAAGAAATGAAAAGGGGAAAGCAGAATACAGACGTCTGAGAAATGAGGTTAACAAGAAATGCAAGGAAGCGAAAGAAGAATGGTTGAAAGAGAAATGTGCAGGTATAGAAAATTGTCTGAAATTAGGAAAAGTGGGCACAGCTTATCGAAGGATTAAGAATACTTTTGGGGAAAAGAAGACTAAGCGCTGTAATATTAAGGACACATGTGGAAAGCCCCTAACAGATAGGGAAGAAAAGGTTGAGAGATGGAAAGCTTACATAGAGTGTTTGTATAAGGGAAAGGAGTTTAAGAATCATGTAATGGAAAGGGAAGAGGAAATTGATGGGGATGCAAAAGGGGATTTAATATTGAGATCAGAATTTGTCAGAGCATTGGACGACTTAAGCAGGAACAAAGTACCAGGCATGGATGATATACCGATTGAGTTGCTACGATGCATAGGATATGAAGGTCTGATCAGGTTATTTCACTTGGGTGTGTAGGATTTATGAGACAGGAGAGGCACCCTCTGATTTCAAGAAGAATGTTATCATCCCTATACCGAAGAAAGTGGGAGCTGACAGATGTGAAGATTACCGTACAATCAGCTTGAATACTCATGCTTCAAAGATCCTGTCTAGAATAATTTACCAGAGGATGGAATGCCAGATAGAAACGGAGTTGGGTGAATACCAGTTTGGTTTCAGGAGAAATGTAGGAACAAGGGAAGCTGTACTAAATCTTAGGCTGATTTGGAAGGTAGAATAAGGAAAGATAAGAGAACGTTCATGGCATTTGTTAGACTTAGAAAAGGCTTTTGATAACGCTGACTGGACTAAATTGTTTGACATTTTGAAAACGATTGGAATAAAGTACAGGGATAGGAGGGTGATCTACAATCTATACAGAAAACATACAGCAGTCATTCGAGCTGAAGGACATGAGAGAGAAGCTGATATTCAGAAAGGTGTAAGTCAAGGATGCAACTTATCACCCATACTTTTCAATCTTTACTTTGAACAAGCAATGAAGGAAATTCGAGAAAATTTTTAAGTGGGAGTGAAGATTCAAGGAGAAATAGTTTCAACTATGAGATTTGCTTATGACATCGTTATCTTGGCCGACACGCCTGAGGATTTGAATGAGTTTCTGAAAGGTAAGGACTATGCCTTGAGGAAAGAATTCATGATGAAAATGAACAAATGTAAAACAAAAATATTGGAATGCAGCCGAAATAAATCAGAAACCTCTATGGACATCAAATTGACAGGTGCTGAAGGAAGTAGGAGACTTCTGTTACTTAGGAAGCTAAATAACCAGTGATGGACGAAGGAAAGAGGACATAACATGTAGGTTGGCTCAGGCAAGGAAAGCATTTCTACAAAAAAGGAATCTGTTGACTTCGAATATAGATTTAGGTATTAGTAAGTCATTTTTGAAAGCCTTTGTCTGGAGCGTGGCACTCTATGGAAGTGAAACTTGGACTATTGGTGCAGCAGAAAAGAGGAGAATTGAAGCGTTTGAAATGTGGTGTTACAGGAGACTGATGAAGATCAGATTGGTAGATAGGGTTACAAACGAAGAGGTATTAAGGCGTGTGGGAGAGGAGAGATGTTTCTGGCAACTGCTAATGAAGAGGAGAGATAGGTTGGTAGGATACATACTAAGACACCCAGGAATAGCAAGCTTGGTTATGGAAGGAAGGGTCGAGGACAAGAACTGTAGGGTTAGACCAAGGTTAGAATATGTTAAACTGACTGCCTCGGACGTAGGGTGTGGTAGCTATGTAGAGATGAAATGATTAGATCAGGACAGGGAGGCATGGAGCGCTGCATCAAACCAGTCAAAAGACTGAAGACTCAAACAACAACTAGTTGTTGCTTTGCAATGTGCAGTTGTTACAAATATCTATTTTCGTTTGGCCACAATTTTAATTAAAATCATGTAATATTTCATTCAACAACCAATATTTTGCATCTTTATGCAAATCAGGATTAAGATGAAAACAAGTTGTATAAACAGTAAATTGAGCATGCATATATTTCACAGTTATATCAAGGATGTCTGTGCCCTTTACGTCCATGACAGCGCTTTGTTGCGGAAGGCGCAATTTCATTTGCAGCTGATGATGTGGAAAGTTCACTTAGGCCTATTCGTGGTAGCGTTTTCCTTTTCCCCTCAGTCAAGTTTTCATTATCTGAAGCACTTTCTGATTATTCTGAGTCACTAGTGGGAAAATATTCCAAGCCACTACCTACAGACACTCATTTGAGGGGTTGCTTCTCAGACCACTCCTGTCATACACCCCTTGTCCAATGTATAGCGAATTAAAAGCTGGCGGCAAGGAGCTTGGCTAGCGCAACGCCAGTAGCGCCACACGTCTGACGCGGCAACCACTCGTCTTAACGACACGTAACTCTAAAAGGCAGAATTAACATGTTCTGTTTTATCATTTCAAATGATCTTGGTCTACCGTTATGCGTTACGGTTACGGCGTGTATGACGTCGTCATGTTGTTCAATGCATATGCACCGAGTCTGAGTTTACTCCTGGGGTCTGGCGTTATGCGATACGGAGACGGCGAGTGCGTGACGTCATGCAGCAGAGTGCACCTCCCGCTCTACGTTCCCCGCGCGGGAAGCCTAAGTTAATGGGTAATGGAGTATGTTGAAAGAGTTCTGGGGCTTCTAACATGTGTAGTATTTGTAGCATGCGTCATTTGAAATGATATAAAGTCTAGTCTCTCAGACTGACTGTATCTTTTTAAAACAGAAATTCATTTTAAACAAGAAATGTTCATTGTATGACCGACTGAATGTTTTTTGATCCGTAAAACTTTTAGCAACATTATAGAACTGGTCATGCATGTTTAATTTAATTTCTCAAAACCCTTGACTTAGCCACTTCTGATTCTAACTGCTTTGTTATTCTGCTTCGGCATTCCAGTCCTGTCACGTCTTGTTCAGTAATTTTTGTGCCTGCCTAACTAACTGAACAGGTATTTTTAAAGACTTAGGCTATTAGGTTTCTGATTGTGTTATACTGTCAACATACCATGACCCCAGTTACCTCACGTAATCGTTCCATTAGTTCGGCTGCTGGGCGATGCCATTGGCCTGTTTCCATAGTTTTTTCTACCTGCAGGGAGTACTTGACATCTTCTGGACGTCATACGAGCTATTTTGTCATTTTTCGTTGCCCCCCCTCCTCCCTCCCTCCCCCTTTTAACTGGTTCGGAGTTAATCTTGTTCTCAATATCATCGCAAGTAAAGCCCAGCTGTTTATTCACGGCCAGCCCCATGGTGTTGGAATAGCGTGCCTGTCTCTCACCCTGAGACCCTGGGTTCGATTCCCGGATCCGTCAGGGATTTTAGAAACTGATGTGGGGGCTGGAACGGGGTGCACTCAGCCTCGTGAGGACAATTGAGTAGCTGCCTGACAGTGAGGCAGCACCCCGGTCACGAAATCCAAGATTAACGGCCGAGGGGACCCGATGCGCTGACCACGCGTCACCCCAATATATGCAGGCCAAATAGCTGGGCAGCGGTCGCTTGGTAGGCCTAGGCCCTTCATGGGCTTTATTGCCAGGGGTTATTATTTATTGTTTATTCACGATCATTACTTAGACGCAATCTACCGTGTATTTTCTTGTACTTTATTATATCATTCTTTCCCCTAGCTTTAGGCCCATGTGACTGACTATTGACGACTGTTTGTCCATCTTCAGTGTAGTAAAATTGAAAATGCATATCGTCTATAATGTGTTACACTATGTTGGCTTCAGCCTTGACGTAAATTAAAGGAAGGACTGTGCTATACGATATTATACTAGAATGGATTAACTGCAGTCTTGCAGTTTTCCCTCTGTTGAATTGACAATTTAGTATGGACTGGGTGTGCATTTTACCATTTTACTGTAAGACCACTTGCCTAGAAATTATCTTTAAGATGTATTATGGTATACAGTAGTAATTTATTCTTTTATGCAATCTCGCTTTTGTCAATATCCTCACATTTGGTTTCTTACCGCTCCTGCCATGTCCTCATTGTTTTTTGGATCATGTAAGTTATCCGTTTTACCGAAATAGGATCATGTTCCTATGAAGTGCGATTGATCAAAATTTTTCTCTGGTTATTTCCCAGTAATATCTTCCGCTTGCCCTTTTCTATTCCTTTGGGTAGCAATGTGTTTGTAATTGTATTACGGTAGAGATCCGTACAATTGCACGTTCTTTATATCAGTCTGCAAGTCGGATTAGTAATGGTGCAACTCATGATACATTTTTACAACAGCAGCACGTAGATAATTCACCAGCTACGTGCTTCATTCTTCAATTAGAATCCATACATTAAGTAGAAAGGAATTGCATTATATAAATGTTAAAATATTAATGTAGATAATTCCCCCGCATACTTAAGTAACACGTTTTGTATTTATAAATGGTTTCTACGAAGAATATGTTGGACCTTCCCAAAATATGTGGATTATTATTATTATTATTATTATTATTATTATTATTATGTCTCCTTATAGCCTCCGTGGCTTAGGCGGCAGCACGCCGGCCTCTCACCGCTAGGTCCAAGGTTCAAATCCCGGTCACTCCATGTGAGATTTGCGCTGGACAAAGCGGAGACAGACAGGTTTTCTCCGGGTACTCCGATTTTCCCTGTCACAAATTTCATTCCAGCAACACTCTCCACTATCATTTCATTTCATCTGTCATTCATTTAATCATTGCCCCAGGGGAGTGCGACAGGCTTCGGCAGCCGGCACAGTTCATATCCTCGCCGCTAGATGGGGGCTTCATTCATTCCATTCCCTGACCCGGTCGGTTGACTGGAAGCAGACTGTGGATTTTCATTTTTTCATTATTATGTCTCCTTCCCTTGTTTACGTAAAGTTTCCAAGTCGGTTATTCGTAATGGTGCCACTCATGGTATATTTTCACAACAGCAGCACGGAGACAGTTCGCTATCTGCGTGCTATTTTCCTTTATATAATGCCGCCCTTGCTCCGAATTCTCATAATCATCCCTTTTTGTCACTCTGACAGATTGCTCCTTTTACCCATGGTAGCAATGAGGAGTACTTGTGCTAATGGCCCATTTCAAACTTTATAGTCAGCTCACGACATGAGACGCATTGCTGCCGCGGACTGTGTAAGATGGTCGTAATAACGTGATTCGACGGAGTACATGCAAAGAAAATTAACTCTCTACTTACGTGTCTAAAGCTGGAATTAATACTATAATTAACATTATTTACCTCCTCTGAAGAAAATACATCCCAAGCATCCAGAGAAATAGCGACTCACTGAGAAGGTTTTATAAAATTATCATCACCATTATGAAAGTTTGAATACAACCGATCTACAGTACTTAATATTATCCTGTCTATTTTTCAACAAAAGGGACTAACGATTTCTTCTGTAGTACGAGATACCATACGAAGTATACTGCATTATGAATACTATTATCAAAGGTCTAATTGAATTTGGTGTGTCTTCAACTGTGTTGGAATCAGTCGATTGACACAGGTGATTTACAACGTTGTTTCACTTCCATTGCCGCTATTTGATTTGTACCACAGATCAGTTATGTGCAAGCTGTGGATTATTTGAATTAAATTTATAACTCAAAGAACTGCCACTGAGGCTAATGAGCCCATTTTATGCAGCGTATGCAATGTTCTGGTTTAAAATATGATTAAAAAACTAAAACCTAGCTTAACAATGACACAAAACTAAACATACCAATAACAAACAGAAAAGGTGTGAAACGTATACCTTAACATGTCGCATACAATAGCAATAATACAATGCATCCCGGGTGAGTTAGCCGTGGTCGTTACGGCGTGGCTGCAGGCATTTGCTCACATCCGGGAGGCGAGGAGGTTCAAATCCCCTCGCCGGCAATCTTGAAGATGTTTTTTTTTTTTTGTGGTTTCCCATCTTCCTTCCAGGCAAAATGTCGGGGTTGGTCCCTAACTATAGGCCACAGCCACTACCTTCCAATTCATCGTCCTTACATTAAGACCTTCCTCCCCAGACAACACTCCACACGTGACGGTACTTGTAGCTCACCCAATGAGTGTCCGTATAGAAGCAACTACAAAACTCTGGCGAGCCGAACATTTCCTTGGACACTCCCGGCACTAAAAGCCATACGCTGAAAAAAGAAAATACAATGCATATCCTACCTAATGTATCATTATGAATGCGATCAAGATGTAACTCACCAAGGCTCCAAAATGGTAAAAAAAAACAAGGTTATTTATGTTTTACGTATGTATCTATGATTGTATGGATAGTGGTGAATGTAGTGTTATAGTGTTCCTTATCTATTTGGGTCTGGAATGGGAATGGGTGCCTGACAACTACAAAGAAGGTACCATTTGATTTGCTTGATTATTGAAAAACTGGGAGTAAACTAAATGTTACCTCTCTCCAAGAAGAGACTGTAGAATTTTGGCTATTTGACAGAGTTCATTGGGGCCCAGAAGTAACATGATATATGACTTAGCTGAAGTCATGTCCCTTGTTCTTAACTTAATGGTGTCCGGACACAGTCTTCTGCCTTTATTACCACATCCTGAGATGCGATAAAAGATCGTCTGCGATGAAGGGAGCCGGGGTTCAGAAAGGGAATAAAAGTCGTCTAACTCACGTTCTCTTCCGGTAGCTGCAGCAACGTGTACGGGATGACGTTGAACTCTATTTGGAGATATGTGAGAATTGTCTTAGCGTTATATTTTTAACTTACGGGTGGCGATTGTGATGAAAGAGTTACCCTCTTGCTTAATCCGGTATTTTGAACAGTTTGGCTAGAAGTTCTTGACCCCTAAATGAGAGAAGCACAGTCCGTATCAAAAGTAATTGTAAATTTATACAAGAAAAAACGGTCAAGGAATCAATTACCAATCTACGACAAGTCATGTATCACCCCATTGACTCATAATACTGTGCTTTGTTCTGCATGTTGGCCATAAGTTGAAGATTCTGGACGAACTTGGTCAACAAATGACGATGTCGAGTTATTCAATTGGTGTAATCTTTAAGTACTACGTTAATGAAGGTGGTAACCAGGCGATTAATATGCATAACCACCCAATAGCCACTGGAAGAGTTAAAATATAAATTCAGGATACCTCCCCCACTCAATGCGTGTTGTCCTACATGTTTACCCCCCCCCCCCCCAGGGGCTCACATCTAGTGGGATGTGGGTTGGCGACCACGGGGCCCCAGCTGAGTCCGGCATTGCTTCCACTTACTTGTGCCGGGCTCCTCTCTGTCTTCTTTCCTGTCGACCTCACTTGGTCAACTCTTGTTCTCTTCCGACCCCGACAGTATTAGGGTATCCGAGACCTAGGGAGTCTTTTCCTTTCCCGCCTTAATTGGCCCTTGTCTCATCTTTTCTGATTCCCTCCTTCTGCGAGGGGTCAGCCTTCTTTTTCTTTTCATGTTATCTCCTGCCTTCTGCTTAAGGCCCTCAAGGAGGCCGGGTGTATGTAGCCCCACCACTTTGGTGCACCCTAGATAATGCTACACCCTCAGGGGCTCACGGCTGGTGAGTTCGGGAGTTGGCGACCCCGAGGGATTCCTGAGCTGGGTCCGTTTTCCCCTTTTGTCCCTTACCTTTGGGGTGGACCCTCTCGTCTTTCACTTTCCTATCTGCCTTTCATGGCTCTCCTTCCTTCCAAGTCCCTCAATCCGCCTTCTTCGAGGGTTGAGGGCATTTCTTTTCCTCCTGTCCTTTATTTGCCTTATTCTCCTTTAGTTTTCCATTTCTTCTTCTAGTATGTAGGTTAGTAGTTAGTTTTAGTTTTAAGTTCGATTTTAATTTTCATCTTCACGATCACCCAAACCATTAGGGGCCGATAACCAAGATGTTAGGCCCCTTAAAACAACAATTATCATCATCATCAACATGTTTACCCGGGGTTCACGACTCTATAGCTTGGCTTCCCACAGACCGTTTTATAATATCGCAGCCTCTATGCACTACTACTGTCCGTCATAACATTAATGTGGACATGCACGATTATTGTGGTCATGTTTAACTTGCGTAAGTTGAAAGAGTAATTAATGCTGCTCAGGAACAAAACCATATATTTTTTAAATTTACATTTTAACATTTGACATAAAAATAACAGGTCACTTGATCTGTGACAGTTGCATTGAAGTCAGACCCTACGTGATATGTTAAAAGGGTGGCTGACATGTTTACATACATGCACAGAGAATTGCAGATAACTTCTCTCTTTTGACATTTAATATAGCAGAAATGGAAACATAATATGAGTAGCTTGCACACGGTTTACAACATAAAATGCATTCAGCTTCGGTTTGCAAAAGTCGCCCTTGTTGGTTTTATTTATCATTTAGGGATTTTTGACATTGAGGTCAACAGTCCCATGTGCTTAGGTATGTCTAGAATCTCCATGATAACCTGTAATATTGTGGTGTATGTACAGATGTGTGTATTTGTAATTTAAATTTGGTTGGAGGAGGCCATAACCTTTAGTTAAGTGGTTGACCCGGCATTTCCTTGGAGTAAGTGTGGGAAACCACTTATATGATGGATCAGATTAGCATCAAACGAACCTCTTCTTATTTATACTCAATCGTCTTATTGTATCCTTGCTGATGGCTCAGGTTAGAATCGAACCAACCACTTCTTGTTTATCCTCAAAAGGCTGATTGTATCCTAGCTGATGGCTCAGGTTAGAATCAAACCAACCTCATCTTATTTATCCTCAAAAGACTGATTGTATCCTAGTTAATGGCTCAGGTTGGAATCAAAGGAACCTCTTCATATTTACCCTCAAAAGGTTGATTGTATTCTAACTGATGGCTCAGGTTAGAATCGAACCAACTTCTTATTATTATCCTCAAAAGGCTGATTGTATCCCAATCCAATCCTCAGACCAGAATTCAAATTCTTGTAAGAGCCGGGAATCGAACCCAGGAGATCAGATGTTAGCCAATACCACTGACAATTATAGCACGAGTCCAGTCATACCTTTCATGGATGTCAACTGCTATTCCCAAATTTGCATTGTATTTCAATGAAATAGTTTGACATTAGAATACCGGGAGAACCTGATCGGGTATGGTCAATCTGCCTCCCGACGTGAATGGAGGAGGCCATCGGGATAATGTCGTCAAGGAATGGAGGTGTAATCATAAGAGTGATGCATGCTTTGTTTATAAGGATTGTCTTAACTGGAATATCAAAATATACATTCAATAAAAATTAGGTAGTATTGACCTACGAAATTTGTATAATTATAACGAAATGTAACCGAGACAAGATTTAAAATCCTCGCATTCTCACAGGTTCTGATGGTTCCGCAGCTGGGGTAGCCTGATTAATCTTGTGTAGTTCTCCAAAACTACTCTTTGCTGCATCATGCACTTCCTATCGTCTTTCTTTACCTTGACGACCAAGAACTACGCTCTAATCACCTGGCTCTTTTACCCCTCACAGTGTTTAGCAGTTAGTATTGCAGGCCGCCATCCTGGAGGAGCGCCGTTCATTAATTTACATTCGAGAAGCTGGAAAGGTATCACCATGCAAGTTACCCATGTGGGGGCAATTCCAAAGACCTGTACCAGTCCAGTGGACTACAACAGGCTCTTTTTAGTTGTCTGACTGCGTGGCTAAGTTGATAGGGTGCTAGGCTTGGGTCCAAACGGTTCTGAGTTCTATTCCCTGCTGAATTGTTGGGATTTCAATTTAGTACTCTTATATCCCCAGGCTGGGGAACTGAGTGTTTGTGGCGCCTTCAAATACAACGTTCCACACCATGCTTTTGCGGGTGCCACACATTTGTCATTACTATTATTATTTTCGTTTCGTTCGTCTAGGGACTACGAGCCAATTTCAATGCTTTGTCCTTTGCTGTTCCTTCTTCATCCTCCAATATTCCTTCATCATCTCACTATGCTTCTCCCTCCTTTCCTCGGACCAGTTTGAGCCAGTTTTCTTTCCCTTCCTCCCTTGGAATCCTTCCATTTTTAGCACTTTTTGCCTAAAAATATCTCTCTGTAGTGTATCTTCTTCTCTGATATTGTCATTATTATTATTATTATTATTATTATTATTATTATTATTATTATTATTATTATTATACCGACAGTAGTGGCTACGCAGGCTAAAGCGCTGCGTTAGGTCAAGGGGCCAAGCTCTCTGCTGACTCGGTAGACGCGTGGGTTCGAGCCCCACCGTCGGCTGTCCTTGAAATGGTTTTCCGTGGTTTCCCATTTTCAACACCAGGAAAATGCTGGGACAGTACCTTCTGACAGGCCACGGCCGCTTCCTTCCACATCCTTGCCCAGTTTCATTCATCTTCATCCATTCCATCTCTCATCCCGACGCGCAGGTCGCCCACGGGCGTCGAATAGAAAGACCTGCACTCGGCCTCTCAGGAGGCTACACGACTAAAAAAAAAAAAAAATATTATTAATAGAGTAGACTATTAGGATACATAAATGTTTTGATGTTTTGATGTTTGCTATGTCCGTTAATGCATGTCTGGGATTTCAAATATCAATGTGCCATACCAATATATGCCTGGGTTAAGGGATTGGGAGGGAAGAGCATTTGAGCTCCAAGTTACCATGGCAGAGGCTCAATGTGAACCATGTTCTCTTATCGCGTTTGGCCTCGCATACACGGCACAATGTTGTTGTATTCGGATCATTCACTAGCAACACAATACTAAGACAAGTATACAATCTGTTACACATAGGCTCCAAATTCAAATCAAACCTGACGATGTTGTATTAATGCTGTATCTAAAAAAAACACTGTCAATACCGTCAGATTACATTTCTACGAATCACAGTCATTATCACAAAATAATTAAGTGTGCAGAAGAAGAATTGATGGGACAGGTAGGGTGCTCTGAATTTATTCTATAAAAGATTCCAGTCCTGCACGGGTAATCCTACACACAAAGTATATGCTCTCTCCTCCCAAGGGCTCACAGCTAGTGGGACTTGGGTTGGCGACCAGGGGTCCCTAGCTGAGTCAGGCATTGCTTCCACTTACTTGTGCCGGACTCCTCTCAGTCTTCTTTCCTGTCGACCTCCCTTGTTCAACTCTTGTTCTTTTCCGACCTCGACGGTATTAGGGTACCCGAGGCCTTATCTCTTCTTTCCTGATCCCTCATTCTTCGAGTGGTCAGACCTCTGGATTTCCTTTCATTATATTTCCTGTTCTCTTTAAGATTCCCGCACTGTTTTTGTTAATTGGCTCCCCGTGTATCTAAATCCCCTTTAGCGATTTTTTTGCATCTACACACCATTTTGTAGGTATTTTCAATCTACGTTGCATTGTATAAGTCTTTTCGATCTAGATTGAATTTGCGAGTATTTTCAACCCCAATTGCATTTGGTAAGAAAAGACAATCTAAATTGCTTTTTAGCAAGTCTTTCAATATGAACTGGGACTTTTGTGAGTATTTTGAATTTCAATTGCATTTTTTAAGTATTTTCAACCTAGACTACTTTTTGTAAGTATTTTCAATCTAAATTGCATTTTGTATGGTGGCCATTTTTTAAGTAATTTGATTCTCAATTACATTTTGTGGGTATTTTGAATCCAAATTACATTTTGTAAGTATTTTCAATCTAAATTGCATTTTGTAAGTATTGTCCATCCACATGAGTAGTTTGAATCTACCACATATTTTGTAGGCATTTTCAATTTCAATGTCATTTTCTAAGCATTTTGAATGTCAATTGCACTTTGTGAGTATTTTGGATCTGGTATGGGAGTTTTTTAATCTAAATTGCATTTTGTAATTTCAATTTCAATTGCATTTTGCAAGTATTTTGAACCTCAATTGCATTGTGTACGTATTTTCATTCTCATTCGCATTTTGTGAGTATTTTGCATTTGAATTGAATGTTGTAAGTATTTTGACTCTACATTGCATTTTGTACGTATTTTGAACCTAAACTACATATTGTGCGTATTTTTTAAATATATTTCTTTCGTGAGTATTTTTCTTCTAAATTCCCTTTTGTAAGTATTACCACTCTCCATTTTGTGAGTCGTTTCAATCTGAGTTCTTTTTTTGTAAATATTTTCCGTCTCACTTAATTTTCGTTCTGGTTTCCATTTCATTGTCATTTTCGCTCTCACCTAGACCATTAGGAGCCGATAACCTAGATGTTAGGCCGCTTAAAACAAAAATTATCATCATCATAATATTATGCTCTCTCTCGGAGATCTCTTCCTCCACAATATGAGTAAATGGACTTATACATTGGAGAATAGGCAACTATTCAAATATGTGTGTTTGACGGGGAGCATCATTCCCTACAGAACCGGCAAGCACAATAATTGCCCTTGACTGTCCCTCACTGAAGTCAGCTGAATGCTTATGTCACCGGGTGTAATGCAGCTGGATACTACGATATTGCAAATCTCTAAATGAGATAACGACATGTTGTAGAAAATTACAGAGTAAGGCAGAATGGCTCAGTTTCATAGAGCAGGCGTCCAAGGCAATATTGTGTCTTCAATCCTGACTCAGACTAATGACCATATAAGATTGGTCAAATGTAAAAGCCGTCTGTCGATACATATACTGCCACGTCAATGAACTTATCTCGAACGAACTTTGGACACCCCAACGACTCTGGTTGCCAATTGCAACCCCACGAAAACGAAAACAAACAAAAAATACATAAACACATAAAAACTTAAACACATAAACACACAAATACATAAAAACACAAATATATAAACACATACACACGTAAACACATAAACATATAAACACATAAACACAAAACATAAACACATAAACACACAAACACACAAACATATAAACACACAAACATATACACGCATAAACACATAAACATATAAACACATAAACACATAAACATATAAACACATAAACACAAAACATAAACACATAAACACATAAACATTATAAACATATAAACACGCAAACATATAAACACACAAACATATAAACACACAAACATATACACACATAAACACACAAACACATAAACACATAAATATAAACAATAATTCTACATAATAATACTACATAGAAGGAGCTACTATGATAACTTACCACAAAATATATTTAGTACAGTTGATTTCTTGTTGTCGTGAGGCCTCCTGAGAGACCGAGTGCAGGTCTTTCTAGTCGACGCCCAAGGGCGAATTGCGCGTCGGGATGAGAGATGGAGTGGAGGAAGATGAATGAAACTGGGCAAGGATATGGAAGGAAGTGGCCGTGGCCAGTCAGAAGGTACCGTCTCAGCATTTGCCTGGTGTTGAAAATGGGGAAACCACGGAAAACCATTTCAAGGACGGCCGACGATGGGGTTCGAACCCACACGTCGACCGAGTCAGCAGAGGGCTTGGCTCCATGACCTAACGCTGCGCTTTAGCCAGCGTAGCCACTGCTGTCGATAGTACATTTATAAAAATTATGTTTCCTATAGGTGAAGCCTCCGTGGCTTAGGCGGCAGCACGGCGGCCTCTCACCGCTGGGTCCATGGTTCAAATCCCGATCACTCCATGTGAGATCTGTGCTGAACAAAACGGAGGCAGGCAGGTTTTTCTCCGGGTACTCCGGTTTTCCCTGTCAAAATTGCATTCCAGCAACACTCTCCACTATCATTTCATTTCATCTGTCATTCATTTAATCATTGGCCCAGAGGAGTGCGTCAGGCCTCGGCAGCCGGCACAGTTCATATCCTCGCCGCTATATGGGGGCTTCATTCATTCCATTCCTGACCCGGTCGAAGACTGGAAGCAGGCTGTGGATTTTTCATGTGTCCTATAGGTCTCCCGACTGCTTCTGATCAAATAAGAATGCTTGGATTTAATCATTGTAATGTAAACCAAACAGTATCATCTCGAAACTAATTTTGACAGTTCGGCAACATGAGAGTGAGAAAGCGCTCGAATGTTCTCCTAGCGTCACATACTTAATTGCGTGGCTGCGAGCTGCACTCCATGCTCTCCTCCTCTTGCCACTTGTGACAATCTTGATCCCGAAGGTTAAATCCCTACTCCAGTTCCATCTTAGCGCTACTAGTCACTCTCCCAGCCTCGCAGGTGAGTAATATAGGACCCTTTTATACACGTCAACGGTCATCTCCGGGGTTTTGGGCAATTACTCATTGGTGGCAAACATTCTCTACTTGGTTCAAATACATATTCAATTCGGTATTTTTCTATCATATGAGATATTATTATTTTAAATGAGCCCCAATGATATGTAAAATTTCCTAGGTAGAAAATCGATGTTATATCGAGTCATATATTCTCGTGATTGACATCACGAGGGTAACAGGAATAACAAGAAGTTCCGTGAAGAACTATACAGCCTACTTTTCATGCCAATGATTATTCTACAGTATATGAACCTATCTAGAATAATGACAAAATTAAGTTGGTAATATCGAAATATCAAATTAGTTCATATACCTGGTATCATGTAGCCTAATAGAGCACTACAGTTGGCAGCCCTGGTGACTGAATATATTCTTAGTTCCATCTCTTAAGGTACAGAATACAAAATTAGGTTGAAGTCCAATGGTCGTTACATGCAGTTAGACACTGGATCTATCAGCACGCGTAAAAGCATGTTGCCAACAATACCATGCGTGTGCTGGTCAGAAATAATCTGAAATATTATGATATCTTGTTGTGCCAATTTTGGATGAAATCCATTTGTTAGTATAGAAGTTACATGTATTTTAAAATTGGACATATCAGCAGGCATAGAATTACGTTGGCAGCACTGCCTTGTATTAATTACTCCAAATTAATCTACAATGTCAGGTGCTATACGTGTGCAAAGTATAGAGCTGTTGGCTTGCATACTTTCTGATGTATTGATATTAGGGTTTAAAAAAATATAGACAGCATTTATTAACAGTTGGCAGCCCTGATTGCTCTTAACAATACTTACAGTCATATCTGTTATGGTACACATAGCACATACGAAATTTGGTTGAAATCGAACTGATAGTGTAGAAGTTACATGTATTTAAAAATTGGTACTATCAGCAGGCTTATAATCAAGTTGGTAGAACTGATGTATATAAGTTACTCCAAATTAATCTAAAACGCCAGAATATACGTGTGCATAGTTTAAAGCTGTTGGCTTGCATACTTTCTGATAAATTGGTATTTGGATTTAAAAAAATAGAGAGAGCAATTATTAACAGTTGGCAGCCCTGGTGGCTCTTAAGAATACGCTCAATCATATCTGTTTATGTACAGATATTACATACAAAATTTGGTTGAAATCCAATTGATAGTGTAGAAGTTATATGCATTTAAACATTGGACCTATCAGAAGGCTTAAAATTATTTTGGCAACACTGTCATTATTGGCCTCCTGGAAATTAAACTGAAATAGTATTATCTGCATGTGTACCAATTTTGGAATAGCTCTCATGCATACCTTGCGAGATATCCAACATGGAGCTCAAATTTCTAGTGCGTTTTTCAGCAGTTGGTAGTACTGACATCATTTTCAAATATGGACGTGAAATATTCCGGTGCACATCTTTACTCATACTAAATTTGGTTTTGATTGCTGCAGCCGTTTAGGAGTTGATAGGGGGGGGGGGGACACACACACAGCCAGCCAGCCAGCCAGACAGACAGACAGACAGACAGACATTTTCCCGGATCGATCTCATAAGTCTACTTTTTCCTCATTTTTGCAAAATGTGTAAAGTAGGCTAAAAATCCACAGCCTGCTTCCAGTCTCCGACCGGGTCAGGAATGGAATGAATGAAGCCCCCATCTAGCGGCGAGGATATGAACTGTGCCGGCTGCCGAGGCCTGACGCACTCCTCTGGGGCAATGATTAAATGAATGACAGATGAAATGAAATGATAGTGGAGAGTGTTGCTGGAATGAAATTTTGACAGGGAAAACCGGAGTACCCGGAGAAGAACCTGTCTGCCTCCGTTTTGTCCAGCACAGATCTCACATGGAGTGACCGGTATTTGAACCACGGACCCAGCGGTGAGAGGCCGGCGTGCTGCCGCCTAAGCCACGGAGGCTCTACGAGGGTAACAGGAATAACCAAACAAAATGGGCTAACGCCTTAATAGGCTCCTGGTAGATCGGCTAGAATAGGTGATTCCCAGGTTCAAAATTGCAATATCATTCCACGTGGCATCGTGATGGACACCACATGTGAATCGGGATTTTCACGTGGAATGGGCCCACGTGACCGTTGCCATTAGTTTTGAGGAGACCTGTATAAACAATTCAATTGGCGTGAAAATGTTTCGTTTACATACCTACCTGGCGTCGTTCCACATCTTGAAATTCAACAGAAACGACCAATTCCTTCATGGTGTTGCAATTTCCATTTTCATGAGCTGCTAGCAGCAGCTTTAAGAACACATTCCAGGAATGGTACCGTACATCACGTCCCGTGGCATATACCCATCCCCGAATCTAATACAGTTATACACACTACTACAGTCACTACAGAAATACAGGTTATCAGACAAGATAAGCACACACCCAACTACACAGGCCTGATGACCAAGTCGACCCAAATCCCAAAAATTAATTAACAACAACCAAAAAGAACACATGCTCAATTTCGATGTGAGTAGCGTAAAGAAGGATGTCAGTAAGTACAAACCACGGAGGTTGTGTATTAAATGGTCCGTAAACAAAATTTTATGAATTGTGAGGAATTTTCTTTGACATGGATGATAAGCTTACTTGACATAATGCGATAAGTATTGGGATTAAATACTGTAGATATTCAGATAAAAACACTGTAGCATATGGTACCATTTGTTTACTACTTAAATTGTGGATTCTTCAATATATGTAATTTGTGCGTCGAGCATACACCTGAGTACGATGGTGCTTCACATATAGGAAGGAAGGAAGGAATACTAGAACGTTAAGTTACACCTTCAGCTTTGCAACTAAACATAAAACTGACCGTAGTACTCGTAGCTGTATGTACCGTACTGATTTATAAGCATGGACCCCACATTTCCGATTTTCGGCATACCGAATGGGACAAGAAGAATGGACTCATAACGTAATACAATAAGAAACAAATTAAGCGGAACTCGGCTATAAACTGCGACATACATTGTAGTGTGTAGCGTGTATAGAAATTGCATTAGAATATATAGTTAAGGTGTGCCAATTTAAGGTTGGCTTGATACTTTCAGCGGGGCACTGTCATTTGTATCTTGAGTTTGTGTTGCTTCATTACCTCTACTTAGTATAAAACTAAGTCCCCGATTCTTGGATGTTACGGGTAAACTCGAGAACCACTGGAAGGATTTTAATGCGGGTTTCGCCATTCTGTAAAGGATATCTCGAGGATGATTTCTGTACAAAATTATTTATTTATGATTAAAGGAAGCCGAGCAGTAACGATTTCAGTGGAAA
The DNA here is from genome assembly GCA_946902985.2 of Meconema thalassinum. Classification (NCBI taxonomy): domain Eukaryota; kingdom Metazoa; phylum Arthropoda; class Insecta; order Orthoptera; family Tettigoniidae; genus Meconema; species Meconema thalassinum. The sequence goes on along the minus strand of OX336389.2, from coordinate 379,261,151 downwards.
AGTCGAAAAAAACCTGCCGTCCGAGCGCTTTATAAGCTTACGCTGGGCAAACCGTTAAAAATATCTAAATACTATGAGCGTAAGAATTGTTCAGCATGAAAAGTTCTACAAAAACGTCCGCGAGAGCATATGTCTATCTTCAATACATCGCCCGCTATAAGTTTTTACGTTTTAATTTCTTCCAAACATGTCCATTCAACTACTGAGGCGACAGAGTACGAGTTAGCTAAGGGCAAGTCTATCATCCCTGTTACACCCTAGCTACAGCCAGCAGCAAACCGTCCAGTCGTGTTGAGTTAAGACTTCTGAGAAGGGTGGTTGTGTTTGGAGTTTCCCTGGAAGTGGAACTCAGGTTTTCTTCATTTCGCCAGTCAAGTTAAGATTGGACGGAAGGGGGATTTGAGTTTCATTCACCTCGCCATTTCCTGGTAGTGCAACTCTCATTTCGTTCCGCAAAATTCACAGTCAATTTAAGATTGGATGGAAGGGGGATTATATTATATTAAATTATACTGATTGTCGTATAATTTAATCTCTACTTAGGGCCGTATTCACCAAAGCCAGTAATTTGATTATCTTGGTTTATTGCTGCAAGAATCTCAGATAATAGCTATGTCGTTATTCACCAACACAATTATCTCGGTTAATAGGGATTATCCTGGTTAATCACTTTACTGGAGAAAGGTTGACCGGTAAAATGCCAAACACTAAGATAATCAGCAGAACAAGATGGCGCGCAGACGAATGTAATATTTAATAAATGCTAGAGAAAACGATAATGACGAAGAATATCAGCAATAATATGTAGGAAAACGACATAGGTGGATAAAATACCGTGCCTCATATTTTGAGGATTAGCCTACGATGATGTTGATTTTATCACACTTTTTAGGTTATCTAAATCTTCTACTTTGTCAGTATTGTCCATCATAGACTCTAACCTTGAATTTGCAATGGACAGGTAAGATGATTACCGTACTATAACTCCAATAGGGAGTATATAGAAAGCATTCACTCTAAATTTAACAACTGAATAGTTATATTTGTGGTCTTTCAAGAACCATTCTCTGTCGCCAATAAATAAATTGCTACATGAATTAAGGTTTTATGTTACTGGTAGTAATCAGCTGTGCGTAGCGGATTATGTAGGGGTGAGTCAACCAACAGTTTGCCGAATCGTACATCGTGTGAGCGCTGCCATAGCCTCTTTACCACCTCTCTACATCAGTCTTCCGCAAGCAAAGGAGGCTATAATGCAAACACAGATGGATTTTTATAACATTGCCATATTTCTAAAAGCAGTACGGGCAATGGACTGTACCCATATTAGAATACGGTCTCCTGGAGGTAATCATGCCGAACTATTCCGAAACAGAAAGGGTTATTTTTCGCTGAATGTGCAAGCAATATGTAATTATAATATGGAATTTACTAACTTTGTGGCTAGATGGCCAGTAAGTAGTCATGCTAGTACGATTTTCGACAACTGTGTACAACGAGCCAGGTTCGAACACGGTGTCTACGGGGATTCAGTATTATTAGTAGATGCTGTCTACCCCTGTAGATCGTACCTAGTGCCTCCTCTGGATGTGGTTCACACACCTGAAGAGAATCTTTATAACGAGTCACAAATAAGAACAAGAAATATGATAGAGCGAATGTTTGGCATATGGAAACGAAGATTCCCGGTTCTTGCTTTAGGTATGAATTTAGCGTTAGAGCACATGTTTCCAGTGATAACTGCTACAGCCGTTCTATATAACATTCTGCGACAAGCAGGAGAAGAGGATGATCCACAGCTAGAACTACCAGTACCATGGGCTGAACTTTTAAGGGACGGTCAAATTGATGGACAAGCTGATCAATATAATGTGGCTCGTCGGGACAATTTTGTGAGAAGAACACTAATTGATACGTACTACAGAAGTATTTTATTGGGAATGTAACACTTGTATAATTAGATTGAAAATATTGAATTACATTGATTTTAATTGCTTTTCCATTATTTGAGTTTTTAATTGGCCTCTTCTTACGTTTCAATTCAACACTTGACATTATTTACGAATATTTACTATACTATATCTCACACCTAACCTATAATGCTACAGAACATAATTTTGTTTTGACAATAAACATATGATTTGCGCGGCGCTAGCAACTGTTTCCAGTGCATCTATATGAAAATTTCAACGATGCAGTACACATTGAAACGAAAACCGAGATATGGAAAACCGGGATAATAAAGGCAATGGTGAATACCGATGTTTAAGTTATCTGAGATAATAGTAATAACCGAGTTTTCGAAATCTTAGATAATGGAAGAGTTTACCGGCGATGGTGAATACGGCCCTTAGTATAAAACAAAGTCCCCGATTCTTGAATGTTACGGGTAATCTCGAGAACCACTGGATGGATTTTGATGTGGTTTTCACCATTCTGTAAAGGATGTCTCGCGGAAGGTTTCTGTAGAGAGTAATGTATTTATGATCAAAGGAAGCCAAGCAGTAACGATTTCAATGAAAAAGTCGAAAAGAAAACCTGGCGTCCGTGCGCTTTGTAAGCTTACGCTGGGCAAACCGTTAAAAATACCTATATACTATGAATGTGAGAATTGTTCAGCATGTAAAGTTCTACCAGCAATTCCGTGAGACCATACATCATTCTTCAATACATCGCCCACTATAAGTGATTTTAGATAGGACAGAAGGGGGAATGGTGTTTCATGCACCTCGGCATTCTTAAATTACGACTGACAAGAATTCGTTGCCCATGCATCTCCATGATAATATAATTAATAATCCAGTCAGTGATTATAACCCAACATGCCGAGACGTAAAACGGCTATTCATTGACATCGAAAGAAAAGCGCTTATGATGTAATGCATTCATAACTATTCCCGGGCGAAGCCGGGGTGGGTTGCTTGTTCATTTATAAACGGGCTCGCAAAATAGAACACTTAGGTGAAGCGTGTTACTCTGTAAGTAGTTGTATCCTGCAGCGTAACTCGCTGCCACCGCAAGAGGGAGCTGGAAATCCGGCGCTGACATTAACCATCCTGAGTGAGGTTCTATCCACGTTTCTTTCACACTTCCTCTAGGAAAATGCTGGTAAGGTATCTCATATCAAGTTCTGGGGCAACAACCCAAGGACCAGACTGGTGCTACTACAATCACCACAGAAACAGGTTACCAGACAAATTCAATACACACACAAGTCGCCGGGCAGTTACACAAGATATCCCAAAGCACCATTGCCAATAATAATAATAATAATAATAATAATAATAATAATAATAATAATAACAAGCTAAGGTCAGTGATCACAGATAGATCTATATCAGCTAACAGGCCAGACATTATCCTTATTGATGAAGTACAGAAGAGAGCCGTACTAATCGATATCACAATCCCTCACTCGCATAATGTCCAACAAATTTATGTTGAGTAAGTGACCAAATACATTCCTCTGACTGGTGAGATCCGACGGACGTGGTAACAGGAATTTGTTACTGTATTGTCTTTCACAGACACTTCCACTGACATCATAAAGTCGCTGAAGGCCAACCTCGATATACTGGGGCTCCACCTTAATATGCATATCAGTATGCAGAATGCTGTCTTTTTACAGACCTGCTTCACAGTTCGTTCGTTCCTCAACCTATCAATATAAATACCTCCACTCCATCTTGCCACAATTGCCAGTAAAATTGTGCATTATACCAATTGATATCGGAAACATATAAATAATAATCATAATAACAATAATTATAACAATAATAAAAAGAATAATAATAATAATAATACATATTACTGGAAAAATTATAATTTCAGATTACGACAAAGAAGAGAGTTTCTGCCCTGAAAAACAAGACGGACATGACTAAGTCGCCACATGTGCGATAATAATACAGATGCCATACATGCCATACATGCTTTTACCAAACAGAGCCGGACTCTACCAGTCAAATAAGTACACCTATCTTGTAACAATATATAAATTGTTCCACTTCAATGGGAATACTGAAATGTATTCTGTTGTGAGGATTCTGTGGGTGATAGGTGTTTTAGGATTGTAGTATGGGACCATTACGTCATTTCTCTTGGAGGTAGTGGGGAAGAAATCGAAGAAAACCACGCTCAGAATGGTGCCTGGAATCGAATCTAAAATCTCCGGGCTCAAGGACTCTATTACTGTTTTGTTGTGGGACATACCAGCTACGCTGATGGTTTTGTAAAAAAAATCTTGAAATGTATCAGACGGACGAGTTAATCAAAATTGAGAAATTCTTGCTATTCTCTTGTTCGATTAAAAATCAGAAAACAACTAAAATAAATAAATAAACTTATTCAAATAAAAAATTAAATAAAGAAAATACAAAAAGAGTAAAAATAAAAATGTTGCAATGAAGTCTATGGTTAACCCTCTTACTGTTAGTGCCAGGCGAAATGTAAAGGTGAAGTCTAAAAGTGCCAGGCTGTTTTATGGGAAAATGTAGGCTTTCAGAACAAAATATGTATATCCCCTGTTTTGAAAGATACGAAAGCGAAATTTCGTCAGGGAGTGCAAAACATAGCTATCTAAATTCAGGGAAATTTTTAGATCATTATGAAACTTATTTCTTTCTTTATTAATTAATTAATTAATTAAAATAATTTCTTTTGTAAAATAAAAATTAGAAAGTTTGATTATTCCTATTACCACACGCTTATAAATGGAGTAAAAATGAACACTGGAGAGCACACATACATAACAAAAGAACCAGAAAATGCAGTTTTTTGTTGAAAAAATATCAGCAGGGGTGTCAAAAATCCGAAATTCTAAAATTTAGCATATTCATAAAATACCGTACACCAACAATGAATGGCATTGTTGATATAAATAAAATAAAAATAATTACAGTGAAAATAAATAAATAAATAAATAAATAAATAAATAAACAGAAGGGCACCCTGTAGTTTTATCTTTCACATTTGTGGTTGTGTAGCCTGTGGAGGATTGTCCTGGTCAACTTTCCTTTCTTCCCAGTCACTAGCCTATTACTATCAACATCATTACCATCACTATCACATGTTTGGTTATGTACGATCGCACTCAGCGCAGGTAATTCATTGTCCGAAGCGAAATCGGCACTTGATTCGTCACACACAAGATCGCAATCACTGCCCACGAAGTCCAAGAGTTCACCACTTGACCCATCAATCATTAATTCTTCAATTTCTTCCTCTCTCAAACAATGCTTCCTTCCCTTGGACGCCTTGCTTTTACGAGTCGCGCGTGAACAAGTCAAGGAACTTCAAATATCGCTCGAGTATATCGATAGACAGAAAACAAAAGATGTTTGCCAGAAAATGGTAGCTAGAACTCTCTTTAATGGTCACGTCAAGTTTAGACGCCATTTTCGGTCTATAAGCCCCTCTAAAAATACAAAAACGAAACGTCTCTCAGAGCGACGCTGGCAAGTATCGTTCATTTTATGAGGATCGCTCACAGCGGCTCTGGCTCTAAGAGGGTTAACATGTGCTGGCTGGTTGTGTAGCCTATATTGCAATAATACACTAGTGTCAAAAAGTTAAGCATAAGTTACGAATAAGCAGGGCAACAGGAAATTGACCGCAAATCGCACGACATATGCACCTACCAACCTTACGTGTTAGCTCTGTATTGGAAATAAGTATTCCCTGCTTTGACTAGCTGCGTAAAAGCAAGGTAAACACAGCCAGTGCCTGCGCCCCATATTCCCTCAGTCGTGTTTGCCCTGTTATAGTGTGTATAGTGAAGCCTCGTGGTGAACGTGACAACATAATGGTACAACGACGCCATTTGGACCCCGTTTAGCAGAGTATAATACTCGGCCGCCTGGAAGCAGGCCAATCCACAGACCGAAGTCGCCGTATCCTTAAAGGTGCCACAAAATGTCATTTCCAGGCTTTGGAGACGATTTCGAGACACAAGAGATGTAGGTCGTAGGCCAGTACCAGGTCGACCATGAGTAACCACCCCATAGCTGGACCGATATCTGGCCTTAACCTCCAGACGAAATCGGAGTGCACCTGTAAGACAATTGTCGGCGGAGCTTGCAGCTGTCTGAGGGGTTGCCGTTTCCCGGCAAACTGTGTACTGGAGGCTCAGAACAGCAGAGCTGTTTGCCTGACGTCCAGCGGTGTGCGTCCCGTTCACCCCAGCACTGAGACGGGCCCGTTTGCTGTGGAGCCGTCAACGTCGAAACTCGACCATGAATGAATGGAGGCATGTGCTCTTCACAGATGAATCCCGCTTCAGTTTGCAGAACGATTCCCGTCACACATTAATCAGGGGAGAACCGGGTAGCCGATACAACCAGACGAACATCGTGGAACGGGACCAGTATGGTGGTAGTGGCGTCATGGTGTTGGGCGGCATCATGTTGAATGGCCGTACAGACCTGCACATCTTCATGGGTGGTTCGAAGAACTCTGTGAACGCCCGGAGATAACTGGATGAGGTACTGAGACCACATGTCCGACTCTTCAGAGATGCGGTTGGTCCAGACTTCCTCTAAATGTACGATAATGCCCGACCGCACCGCGCTGCTCTGGTGGATGAATTTCTGGCAGGGGAAGACATTCATCGCATGGACTGGCCAGCGAGGTCTGCGGATCTGAATCCTATAGAACATGCCTGGGATGCATTGGGGACGCGAATTGCATCCCGTCAGCCTCCACCAAGGACACTCCAAGACCTTCGCATTGCCCTTTCGGAGGAATGGGATCGACTGCCACATGAGCTCTTGGACCATTCATAAGAGAGCATGCCACGTCGCTGCGAAGCATGTGTGGCCGTTAGGGGTAACCATACACCCTATTAACAGCATATTTTGTTGTGGGAGACATTGCCAAGTTTTGTTAGTTGTTGTCAAAGGTGTATCTTAGCTATCAGAACCTTTCTGGCACTGCTTTTTGGACAAGTTGTGTGACATGGTGTGTGATTCAGCTTCCGTTTGTTCAGCAATCCGTCTGACATTCCTATCAAGCGGCATGGCCTCGTTCAGTGATTGTGCTTAACGTTTGGACACTAGTGTACGTTAACGCAGAAACAAACAGCAGGCCTGCAGTATCGTGATGTCTCCCATTTGATGTTGATGTCTTCATCACTCACCAGGGAGCTCGTACAGGAGGGCCTCCTGATCTCGCTGGAAATTTGCATGCATGTTGGTCATAACACAAGGAAACGATCTGAGATCGTAATTCATCTCAAATGCATTTTCGTCATTCCTAAAGAGGCCAAACGTTTTGCGAGGTTACATACGCGCATGAAATTTTGAACAGCCCATGTTGATGTGCGCACTGGCATCTCATATACTTTCCCAGCAACCTGCCTCTGTTGACAGGGCCAACAATCTATACTGCAGGAATTGGTTGTAGTAGTGCATTAGGTCGGAGAAGAAATGTGAATTCGCAAGCAAACCTCATGATGTAGCGTCTATCATTCCTAACTCTACCAAAAAATTCAGTCCTTGCCTGAGGGAAGGAACGGCGTAGACTGGCACTCGTGAGGCAAAACTGAAAATAGGCGGGTTCGATTCCCACATCGGCCAACATAGAAGGTTTTCTGTGGTTTCCCATTTCTATTCAAGGCAAAGAACGGGATGGTCCCTAACTTATGACCACGGCCGCCCCCATTCCAATCTTAGCCTCAATTATGAATGCACGCACTACTATAGATACCATAATAACACTTGTTATCAGACAAATACTACACACATGTACACGGGGATGAAATGGCGACGATGTCTAAGGCCCTAAATGAAACAAGAACAACAACAACGATGTACAAGCCTTGTGGATGAAATGTGGGAAAATTAAAATGTCTCACGAATCCAGTAGGCGAACATGCGATTTGCTGCTTTCGGCAGCGCTGCTCAATCACTGCTAATCCGGTGATCACTTTAATTCCCATGGGAAGGTAATATCTGTGAAGCTAACCTGTACTGACGCAATCCCACTGTAATATATATTACTGTAGCTCGCTGTTGGCTTCATTTCAAGAATTGGATTTTCATGACCGAGTTGATGAACAAGGAGCCTTTTGTGTGTTCAAGTGTAATCATACTAAAAGATTTTAAAATTATTTTGTAAATGTGGTTCTGTTTTTAACTCAAGTTATTAAAATTCTATGCACTTAAAGTATATCCCACATATAAGCCCTAAGGTTGGCTTTGTGGGAAGCATAAAACAAATGTTTTGGATTTTTCATTGTTTTTAAAACGTAATTTTATATGCCCATGACTCAGCTGCAACGATCTCGCCTGCTGACCCCAAGATGGAAGGATCGAATCCCAACTCAATCAGTTGGCAATTCATCATCATGTTTTTCAGTCAAGCGACTGGTCTGCCCCTACAATGAGTCTTTTCCAAGTTGTTCGGTCTTGTGCTGTCCTTTTGACCATTTCATAATTTCGTAGGCCAGAGCTATGTAGGCATTTGTGGGTGCCTAAATATGAACCGTGTCAATAGATTAACTGGCGCGTTAAAGATACCCTTTGGGGCAACATTCTGGCATCTCGGCGTCTCCAGACGCCGCAGTAGGTAAAAGGGACGTAAAACCCACAACATTATATTTATATTAAAATTTAAACAATAAAACAAACATTATCCCTCCCTCCAAGTTTTTGGAATATCGTCATTAGCATTCTTCTTCTTCTTCTTCTTCTTCTTATTCTTCTTCTTCTTCTTCTTCTGCTTCTTCTTCTTCTTCTTCTTATTATTATTATTATTATTATTATTATTGACGACGACGACGTTGATGATGATGAAGATGATGCTGATTTGATGCAAATGACCGACAATCTGCAGTTATCAGAAGATTCATTACCCTGAAAACTGAGTGGCTTCCTGAAATGCAGTCTCTGTAACTGTACAGCCCTGAGGAATGGCAGCGTCAGTCTGAATGTATGTTGGAGAATGCTTTTCCCAAAGTGATGGCTGTACACAACATGGCGATTTAACGTCGAGTGTCCGTAGCGAACATTGGTGGCTCATACAAGCCTGAACGTTGTCACATGGCCATACTTCACCTGTCCACTCAGCCTTCCCACATTTCTCCAAGCCCCCCCTGGGACGACAGATTGCAGTGTTGCTGCAATAGCTCAGCTGCTATTGTAACCTTAGGGATGTGCCTACTCTGGAATATCCATCTTCTAATATTATGGTTTCTGATTCATTTAGGGACTTGGGGGGTATCGTAGCCATCAGACTCGTGTACTTGGATTTTATTTGAATATCATTGTTAACCAGCCATTCACATCCCTTGACATTTCATTCAAAAACCCCCACACTTTCTTCATTATTGACCTTGTCCTCATCGTGAGTTCAGGGTTTATTTCTTGGTCCTGCCAAGATTTCCGTTCGAGTTGTATTCTGAATGCTGTGACATGTTGAGTTGACCTAAAAAGCGGTGGGTTTGAATATCGATTTCACAGTGTTTCCACTCTAGATCCAGACAAATGCCGTGAATGTACGGAACTGAAGGTCTCCTTGGCAAACCTAACCCAATTACAAGTTTGCCCCGTAGAGCAAACACTTCAATAACAAACATCATCCATCCATCAATTCATTGATTCATTTAAGACGGTTTTGCTTTTCAGTGTCCAGTGTAGTCAGCAAGCCACTGGTTGCGAACGAGTTGCCTCCATGATCCCCTATTAGCAGTTAACATTGCGGCCTACTCTGCTTCTACACTTTTCATTTTATAATCGTTGAATACTCACTGAATCTAACCATTGCCTCCTAAGTCTACCTTGGCTTACCTCACTCTCTACACACGATCTCATTAACCTCTCCTTCCCCCATTCTTATCACATGACACCACCATCTGAGTCGGCTTCATCTAACGTGTCAATAACACAGTTTATATAAAATAAATTGTAACACCTCAAGTACACAGGACTGATGATGATGATGATGTCTCACGCAACTAATAACGTCTTGTTATCACTTTTGGTTTGGTTGAGCCTTTACAAATTGGTACTATTCAGGTTGCTCTATGAGTCAGCATTCACATGTATCTTCAATAATGTGGTACACATGGTCTATAGAGATGTTGGTGTACTAACTGTGAAGCTCTATCCTCCCGGGATATCTTCCAGACAAGACACGCTCCTCGACTAGTATGAAGAGGTATGTGGTTTGTATCTCGCCGATGGCAGCCGTCATATTGTAATGTCTTACCGGGTTATTGTACTGTTTGTAGGCAAATGCGGGGATGAAACATTACTTCATATGTCGGGGCATCTAGTCGAATCCAAGGCCCTAATAAGTTAGTTACACACATAATAGCAGTCAAATAACCTACATACATACATACATACATACATACATAAGTCCTAGGGACTGATGATCAAAGATTTTTACTTGAGGGAAGGACTGAGAAAGAAGTGGCCGTATCCTTAAGTTACGAATCGTCCCGGCATTTACCTGGAGTAGAAGTGGGAAACCACGCTCAACAGCTTGAGGAGCTCAGGTGGGAATCGAACCTATCTCTTCTCCGTTTTACCTCACGTAGCTGAGTGTATCTCCTTCCGACATTCAGACACATTTCTTTGCAGAACCGTGATTCGAACCAAGGAACTTTTGGCTTCTGAGTCCAGTCTACGCACCTCGTGAGCACAGCCCTATCCTCACTACTGCTATGGCGGTATTAGTGTGTGTATTAGTAATTCTGATGAGGATTGGGATTGGGAAGGAGGCAACCGCGGCCTTAATTTAGGAACCATCACTGCATTCCCAAGGAGTAGATGTGGAAAACTAAGGAAAAGGATGGCTAAGGTAGGAATTGAACCCGCCTCTTCTGACAGGCCTCGGGCACTTCCTTCCAAATCCTTGCCCAGCTTCATTCATCTTCATTCATTCATCTCTCATTAACTCCTCTCATGAGGTTGGCGTAAGGAAGGGCACCCGACCGTAAAAACTATCGCCACATAGAATTTCATCGCATCTCATCCCCGACCCCGTTGTAAACGGGAATCATAGTCTAAGGGGTAGACATACATGCACGCTACCAGTTATGTTTGCTACGTATTCAAGAAACCACAATACCACAATCGTAACATAATTAAATGGTTATTTTCGTTTCCTTTCCAAAGAATAAAGAAGTCATTGCAGAAGACATATTCTCCACCCTCTGCAAAATTAATCACATGACTTCCAGGTCGAGTATTGGAAACAAATGGATACAATTACTATTACTGATTATGATTTCCACTTTTCAAACAAATGGATCTCTTATATCTAGAGAAAGTCAAAATTCTTGACTAGCATTTTCAAAAACAATTCGGGGTAAAATATAAGAAACTTCTCGAGTGAGAAAAGTCTCGAGTTAGAAAAGAAAAATATTGGGTAAAATACCGAAAAAATCCTCTGTAAATAGAGAAAGGTCTTGATCAAAGAGAATATTAATCCTTTCCATTATCATTTTCGTACGAAAACTCTTCTATTATAATAAAGGAATAATACGACAAAAAGTTCAAGTTAGCTTGCCAAGATGTTTTATACGTACTTTATTTAAGCGTACTTAATATGTAATTTTCTTGAGAAAATAGTTTTTCGTGTTTAGCACAACGAATCCCTCGAATCTTAATTAAATCTCCAGGCAGAACCATGAATCTGACCAAGGACCACTGTATCTGAAGTCTTAATACGCATCCCGAGACCACATATGGTGGCAATGCACTATTTATTTGGTAGTAAATTACCATGTATCTGGGATAGTATACGAATTATTCCTGCTTAATGCGCCTACTGAACACACAATCTTCAAAATCAACCAGATAAACTCGAAATTGTACCGTCGATAAATGATTTAGGAATTATTTATGACAGCAAATTAACCTTTAATAACCATATTGCAAATATAATTAGTTCGGCCAACAAGATGCTTGGTTTTGTCATTAGAAACTCCAAATTATTTACTAAAACTGGAGTAATTGTTAAGTTGTATGAAAGTTTAGTTCGAAGGAAGTTAGAATATTCAGCAGTAATCTGGGATCCCTTTTATAAAGATCAAATTCATCACATTGAGATTGTGCAAAATAAATTTCTAAGATACATGTATTATAAGACGTTCAATGTATTTTGTCCATTTGATACTTCGACTCAGTTTTTACGAAATTTGTTCAATTTCAAGTCCTTGAAAAGTAGAAGGTCGTTAAGTTCTTTGCAACTGCTGAGGAAAATTTTAACTGGAAACGTTGACTGCCAAGAATTATTTCAATTCATCACTTTTCATGTACCACAAGTAAGATCTCGACAGCAAGCACTCTTTCACATCCCAAGATCTAAAAGTGTTCACCATTCTAATTCGCCTTTAGTTAAAATATTATCATTTTATAATTCAATTGATGTTCAAGTAGATTTATTCGCTGGCACTAACTTATTCAATAAACAAGTAAAAGCAGCTGTTCCTTGAATACTGGGTACTCTTTTCTCCTTTATTTTTTTATATTCTTTTTTTTCTACTTTGTACAGTTTTGTTTTCATTTTATGGTTTATATTTTCACGATCTTCTTTGTAGTATTTATGTTCTGTTCTTCATTTGTGTAATTTGTGTAATCTGTTTTCTCTATTTTCCACTGATACATGTTGTTATTTAATCAGATAATGTCAAGAAGGAATGTATTTGGGCTGGTGCCTGTGTTCTTTCATATTGATAAATAAATAAATAAATAAATAAATAAAAGCAAATCAACGGCATCATTTGAACAGCTACTCTAAAGCCTGAAACATTTTAAGATGTGTATTTTTCTTTATTTTTTATTATATTGTTTTTATTCATGCAGCCGATGGCCATGTAGTTTTCTTTTCAGGACGGGCCAGGGAAGGGATATTGGAAGGAAACCAGCCGTGGACTTATTGAAAGGAACCATCCAGGCATCTGCGTGGTGGTGAAAATGGGAAACCACGAAAACCATTTTCAGGACGGCCGAGGTGGGATTCGAACCCACGCTCACCTGATGCCAGCGAGGCACGAGGTAGCGCGTTAGCGCTCTCGGTCACGAATACACATAATGCTGTAAGCAATATTATCTTGAAATGCTTACATTGGGTTAATTTTGATAATGAGTATAGCCATTTTTCAATGCCTTTCAATGGTCTTCATTGAGAATTCATCAGACAAGGGAATTTTGACCAAAAAATATTTCTCGCCTTCTGCGTTGCATACTGTCATGCTTTCAGTCCATACAATACAATGCATGATTTAAGTGAGAGGTTTACTTTGTAGCCCGACAGAAAATACAGGGCATTTTCTTCAAGCTAGCGGACCACCCGCCCAGCTATTTTGATATGCGGGCTCGACGCAATTCAGGTCTTGCAGGGGTTATAGCTCTCTTATTTGTTTAGAAGCACTTTCTAAACAAATTGTCGATATTTATGAAGTCAGAGTGCAGTTCGTCAATGCTGCGGGTAATTCTCTTTCTTTTGAATGTTCGTTTGTTACGATCGGTTACTTGTGCACGCCTCATGTGTTTATACCACCCGTACGGATTCATTGCTATGAGGGATCAACGTGACACAGTTCTGGCAGGGGCTAACATCTCGTTTATTGGTTTAAACGCACTTTATAAATAAATAAATGTTTTCCGCTGCCTTTTAAATGCAAGATTTTTTACCTGTACTATTGAGATGATTTGAAAGATTTTGATACAAACCCGCACCTTCTAACTCCCTCAGGTTTAAGAGCTTGAGTTTTGTGGAACATATACCGTAGCGTTGCACTCCATGTCTGGCAATGTCTATCCTGAGTGTAGTGGTACATCCACACTCCCTCGAGGCAAATACCGGGTAGATTGTTGTTGCTGATTCATTTAGGGGCTTAGCGACGTCGAGATCCTTCTTATTACTTGGTTCGTTGTGTGTGTAACCTGTCTGATAAACTATATCATTGTGATGGTTACACTACAGGGTCTTTCACTCAAAGTGGGGCCGGCCACACGGCCTGCGCAGCACCGCAGGCAGAAGGTCGATCCGAAGGTGAGACGAGCACATGACAACACGGACCTGAGAGAGTTGCGACGCATGATTTGCCGAGTAAAGTTGACTTCGTTACTTCATTTATAGCCTATTTTAAGTTACAAGTGTTATAAGTTTATAACGAGTATACGTGGTTATTGTTTAAATGTTATTATGTTTCAAAATTTTATAACGTGTTATTGCTGAGTGTTAAATCCAATTGCTTCAATTTTTATTGATGGGGCAAATAGAAAAATAAGGGTTATGCCTCAAACCCTCACACTCTAGATCTCAAACAAAATATCACGAGAGAAATTGAGGCTATCTCGGTAGATGAACTAATGCGTGTGAGTGAAAATTTCCTTAGACGATACCAGAAATGTGTTAATGCAGGTGGAGGACATTTTCAACCTTCTGTTACATGTTGAGTAATGATTTTGCTTTGATTATGTGTTATTATGTGTGCTTGTTATTTACAGAGAGTTTAGTTTGGATGTATCGGAGATCCTCGCTAGCCCGCTCGCCCGCGGCGCGAGTCTGTCTCCCGCCACGCACTTTACCGTTATGCAGCGCCCGTGCGGCACTGAGTCATTGAGTATAGGAATTTGTACTTACCTAGTTCAGAGCTGGTGCTGAAAATGTTCGCCATTCACTGCTACACATCACTGACACCTTTTTATGAAACTGACATTTACTCTCTGAAGTTCCTCAGCACCGATTGACTGTATTTCAGCTGTAATAAAGTCTTTAAGCTCATTTATAGTGTGAGGGTTTCTCGCATACACTCTATTTTTAAGCGTCCCCCACAAATAAAAGTCACATGGAGATAAGTCTGGGCTTCGCGGGGGCCACAGTTTCTGACTTATATTCCTCGTACCGAAAATGCGACGCAATTCTGTCATGGAAGCTTCGGCAGTGTGAGCAGTGGCAGAATCTTGTTGAAAGTAATTTGACTATCGCTCTCCGTAAGTCAGTTCGTCAAAAAATTGGTCAAGGATCACATTGAAGTACAAATTTAAGTACAAATTCCTATACTCAATGACTCAATGCCGCCTCGAGCGCCGCATAACGGCAAAGTGCCTGGCGGGAGACAGGCGCGCAACGCGGGCGAGCGGGCGAGCGGGCTAGCGAGAGTCTCCGATACATCCAAACTAAACTCTCTGTACATGCGATTCGTACGGGAGCTCTCTCGACCCCAAACTCAGCGAGCTGCCATGTGCTCTACGCGCCGCGCTGCCGGCCCCACTTTGAATGGAAGACCCTTTAGTTTGTGTATTCGTAATTGGTTCTGCCATTTGGTTACAAGACAGCTGTGACCTTATTTGTTGCTTACCATCCCAGCATTTCCCAGGAGTAGAAGTGGAGGGAAACCACGTAAAAACACTTCTACGTATGCTTGTGTTGGGAATCGAACCCACCTCTTCTCAATTTCACCTTAAGGGACTCAGACTAAAATTAAACTTCTTGGCAGAGCCGGGAATGAAACCAGGGCCTCCACGGAGACAGCCAGAAATACCGGGCAGTTACCTTATTTCAAGTTCCAAGGCACCAAAAGCAATAAAATACTCCCCAAATATTGCAGTTATACACATCACTTCAGTCAGCACACAAACACAGGTTATCAGTCGAACCCAACACACTCTCAAGTACAAGAGACTGCCCTCAGAATCCAAGAGGTAAATGAACTAAAATAGCAACTACATCGCGCAGATTACCTCGAGTGAATGGTGAAACAATTTGGACTTAATGTGACGGAAGAACTTACGTAATTGCCCCAAAATATTCCTTTATTGAATCGATTCTTTTTTATCTTAACGAATTTTGACTGTCTGTTTTTCTAGTAGAGGAACTATTTGGCAGTGTGGTGCAGGCCTGTACCCTTTCTTCCCACAAGTAATACGATAATCACATCACGGCTTACCACAGGATTGGCTCAGTTTTCTGCTCTGGTGAGAGGGTGGGACACAGTCGTTGCCTTGGGACCCAGAACCAATCTATCCTCCGATCTGCTTTGTTTGCGCTAATATAGAACGTGCCTCCAGCCGCATTTCCCCAACCAACTTCCTCTGCTCTACTCCGTGATTTTCAAGTCCAAATATCACGGAGTACGTATTAGCCAGTATCAGGTAAGTCCACGGGCTAAAGTCTCAATGGTCGATTCAAAGGATTGTATTTTCTGAAATTAGGTCAGTCAGAAAGTGCAAAATGTCTACAACTTAATATATAAAATAATCACAAATAGTCTTCGTAATTTAGGGCTGCGAATTGATAGTATTGTCGTTATGGTCCCGTATTCGATTCCTTTGTTTTTGATTCATTTAGGGGTTTGGGAGATCTTAGGCATTTAGCACGTGTGTGTGTTTATAGGTTCTTGTCTGATAACCTGAGATACTGTGATATTACTAGTAGTGTGTGTATTTTCAATTGAGACTCAGATTGGGTAGGAGGTGGCCGTGGCTTTAAGTTAGAAACCGTCCCCAAATTTGCCTAGAGTAGAAGTGCGAAAACAGGAGAAACCGCTTCTAGGATGGCTGAGTTTGGAATCGAACCAATCTCTTCTGAATTCTGCCTCACGAGGCTGGTGTAGGCCTACATCATTTCAGGCCTCAGACAAGAATTAAATGTTTAGCCGAAACAGGAATCAAATCCGGACCTCATGGGTGACAGCCAAGAAAACTATTCGATTCCCGACTCTATCAAGAAATATAATTATGGTCTGTGGGCTTGAACTAGGTATACCCAGCCTCATGAAGACAGCTGAGGAAAGATGGGCTATATTCCCACTTCAACAATCCCGGATGTGGTTTTCCACTTCAGCTCAGTACTAGACTGAAGCTGATGACCACGTCGTTTCTAAAGATACAAAACACTACTGTAGCATTGGCTGTACGGTTTATCAGAAAAATTTCCTTCACAGTGAATTTCATGGAGCTGATGACTACAATGTTTTAATTAACTTATGAAACAACGACAAATAAACTATCGGTCATACATCTATAATGTACTTGAAACCAGTAGCTTAACCGAGCGCGATGAATCACGTACTATGAATACAATGGTGAATCGCAGATAAATACGGAGATCGAAGGTATGAATCTCAGCACTTACGGTGGTCATCCTGAGTGTAAATTTGTCATGGGTTTGTCCACACTCTCTCCAAGAAATTGCCAGACTCGTACATTACCTTTAGTCCCGGGGCACTTGCCCTAATTATTACAGTTACACACGCTTCTAAAGTTATCAAAATAAATGAGGTTATCAGACAAGTCCAATGCATGCACAAGTATACACGCAACACCATCAACACTCAAAATATTGGATAGTTTCTCGAAGGACACGACTCCCCAGTTCAATTGCCCACTGGCCGACTTGGGGCTACTAGGCTCTGTGGGAACGGAGAGTGTTGGAAGGTGTGACGAGATTTCAGAGCTGTCATTAACCAGAGCACACCGACAGCAGTGGATACGCTCAGTAAAGCCCAGCGTTAGGTCATGGGGCCCAGCTCTCTGCTGACTCGGTAGACGCGTGGGTTCGAGCCCCACCATCGGCCATCTGCTGAGCAGAAGGCTTAGTGTTAAATCATAGATTTGTGATTACTCTAATCTAAACAAGATTGTGACTGAGCTTAGAGAATGACAAAATGCACACATTCAGATGATGAGTTTTTGCAAGTGCCTTGAACACACATCTGTTAGGTAGTCAGCCCGAAGGCTGGATGGATCCTCTAAAAGTAACTCCGTTAGGTTATGTGGGTAGATAACCACAAAAACCGAAGGCAGCGCTATATTGAGGCGTACTAGGTAAGATGAGGAGTGAGGTAGTTTGCCATTACTTTCCTCGCAATTATAATTTGAATTGTGTGAGCTATAAAGATTACACACGTCTGGGACAAATAGAACCCATCAATCACTAACAACCCTGTTGCTGGTTTTACTAACATCGA
This sequence comes from Meconema thalassinum, assembly GCA_946902985.2. Classification (NCBI taxonomy): domain Eukaryota; kingdom Metazoa; phylum Arthropoda; class Insecta; order Orthoptera; family Tettigoniidae; genus Meconema; species Meconema thalassinum. Next base: position 379,243,225 of record OX336389.2, on the reverse strand, counting down.
GACACTGCTTCGATACAGCTCAGAATATTGGTTTACCTACATTACAATACTACCGACAGTTTATAGACAACTGGAATCAAGTGCCGTGCACTGCACAAGGGCCAATATGGACGTTGTGAGTCTCAACATGCTGTCGTACAAGACGAGGAACGTGGAAAAGATCGTAATTAAGGTATACTTTATTTTCACCAACGATTTTCTGCAGTTGTTTGCAAAATATAATATCATTTTCTTATCTCCTTGCCCTTGGATACCAATTCGAGGGACGTGTATGGGTCATGTTAAGCTTAAAGTAGATCTGGCATTTTCAATTAAGGACACCTGGGTCTAATAGTCACCTTGTGGTGTGAACTTCTTTGTGTAACACTTTTCCCCTTTCTTTGCCAAAGGTATTGGGTATCCGAGACTTAGAATGGCAATTTCGCGTAGTTCATGGTCATTATCATACCTGAAATTTCTAAGGCGTTTTTCACTGACAAACGAAAATATCAAAATGAGAATGTGTTATGAGTGAATGTCTGCCTGGACACGAGATCAATTACTCCCTTCTCTAGATGAGGGAGATAATCTATTTTGTCAGAGAAATTTGCATTCGTAGTCAGTGGATCTGAATCTAGCTGACTGAACGCGAGGGCGTAATCTGTGAGGTGACCTGAATCCACCTGCCATTATAATACTGCGGAGTAATTTTCCTTCTTCAATAATGCCAACGGAGATAAGACCCAAATGTGAACTGTGCTGGAACTGAAACCTTAATTAAGCTTTAGAAGGATGGACATTGTTACATTTTGGATCGATGTGGAGATTCTTTCCTATGATGTAGGCCTAACACAGTACTTATTTCAACATTACCTGAATTAGGACATTGATGTGACATTGTGGTACAGTGACGCAAGATCGGCTTCATTAAACCTAATTAACGTTCTCGTGGGAAAGTGAATATCTGGTGAACGCACTTTTAGTAACGATCTTATACGTGTAATGGTCAAAGTCTGTCATAGATCGATAAGGATGGTGTTCCAAACCTATCATGGCAACAGACACATACTGCATACTGGAACACCTGACGGTGGTTTTGGGGAATGGGGTTGTGAAATACGAAGATGTGTCGAAATGTTCCAGAATTCGCAATATGGTACGCATTGCTATAGGTAGTTTTCTCATGAAATCTACCTAATAGTGATATAAAATTGTATAATGAAATCAATAAATATCATTAGCCTATATCAGACTATAATGGAGGCTTATAACAATATTGGTTACATCATACTGTATACTGTAGATAGAGCACTAGGTAAGGAATGTTTAATTCTGCTGCGGGTCTCCGCACACGAATAAAGATTTCGTCAGTAAATAATACTTCCCTTAATGGCCTTGACACGAACATGTTAGAACTAACGTTAACAGCTTCGATTCATGACAGCAATTACCTAAGGTCAAGGTATAATTATTTAATAACGGCTTGTAATGGATGTCCCACGATCTCGTAAGCACCTCAAGGGAAATGCAAATTGGGCCGCGGTTTGGCCCCGTACAGGAGCGAGGCTTCAGTGGCAGAGAAACGGACGCTCCCAAAGTTCACACTGCACCCAGCTGAAGCCTAACAGTGAAGTACAAGTACGTTAGAGGGACAGTTATTCTGATAACACAGTACTTATTTCAACATTACCTGAATTAGAACATTGATGAGGCATTGTGGTAATGTGGCGCAAGATCGGCTTTTTTGACCCTAATTAACGTTCTCGTGGGAAAGTGAATATTTACATAATACCAGAGTACAGAGATGCAGACTCCTTTTGCAGAGTATTATTGGTGTTTGGCTACATCGGCCTATTACATGTTCATGTGGTGGTTCGATTCCAGACTATGTCAAAATATTTAATTCTGATATGCGTGTTGTAGCGGGGCTCACACACACTCATGAGGGTAATTGAGAAGGGGGGTTAGATACCAGCTTTCAGCCATCCTAGAAGTGGATCTCCATGGTTTCATGCGTCCGTTAGTGCTGAGACGATACGTATCAATGCAGACCTTTCTTAACGAGCCCACAAGCTCAGTGTTTTTGTAACATTTAATTACAAATGACATCTTTAAATTCCTATAACCACTTATGTTTCGGTTGAAGAATACGCTTTCATATACTTGTAGAAAGTATCATGGGTTCAATTTCTTCCATACATACAAGTTTTGCGAGTAGCAACTATATGGCCGACTACTTACCATATTGCATACTACTGTATTATTTAGTGAACACCTTGTTTTAATATCTTGAAATATCAAGGAAATTTCGATAGTGTTCACGTTACCGAAACCACTATGTGCATGTACCATAGTACTATCAAATTTATTTAACGAAGAATGCAGTAAAGACGTTGTTTTATTTCCGGGAATGGCCTACAATAGGAAAATCGAGATCCGGCTTAGGTAGGCTATGGCTAGGATAGACGTTGAAGGGGATGGCATTCAACCACTGATGTTACTCACAGGGAGCAGACGTTCAGTGAAGTAGGGGCTTCCTGCCTGGCGCATGCGCTCAGACAATGGAATAATGCCTATAGGAATGCATGAGAAATCATTAAACCATTACAAAGACTGAAGAACGCAATTATTATAGACATGATTTTAGCTTAAATAGGATATCATTCTGTTGTTGATGTTGTTGTTGATTCATTGAGGGGCTTTGTATCATCGTGGTCATGTTACCCCGTGTACTTGGGTGTGTGTGGAATTTGTCTGATAACATGTGTTATTGTGAGGCTGTATTAGTGCGTGTATTTGTAATTCAGATGAGGATTGGGAAGGATATGGCCGTGGCATTAGGTTAGAAGCCATCCCGGCATTTTTCTCGAGTAGAAGTGGGGAAACCGCGGAAAACCACTTCCTAGATCGCTGAGGTGGGAATCGAATCCTCCCCTCTTCTCAGTTTTGTCTCACGAGGCTGAGTGACCCCGTTCCAGCCCTCAGACCAGAATTATTTTTCTTGGCAGAGGCGAGAATCGAACCCGGGCCTCTGTGGTGACAGCCAAGAGTGCAAGCTACTACGCAACAAGGCGGACGATAACATTCTCATGAAGAAGTCCTACGTAAGTATTTAGGCCTATATAGTGGTCGGCTTCTGTGAACTGTTGTTGTTGATTTATTTAGGTACTTCGCGACATCATGGTCATGTAGCACAGCGCATTTGGATATGTGTGGAATTTGTCTTATAACCTGTCTTATTGTGATGGTTGTATTAATGTGCGTATTTGTAATTCAGGTGAGGATTGGGAGGGAGGTGGCCGTGGCCTTATAATAGGAGCCGTCCTGGCATTTTCTTGAAGCAGAAGTGGGAAAACCACGAAAAAACACTTCCTAGATGGCTGAGGGGGGAATCGAACCCACCTCTTCTCAGTTTTGCCTCACGAGGCTTAGTGTACCCAGTTCCAGACATCTGACCAATATTAAATTTATTTGCAGATCCGAGAAAAGAACCCAAACCTTTGACAGTGAAGCATGCTAACTGCAATACCACGGGGTGATCTGCCTTCATTGAAGAGCCCTCGCTTGCTTGGAAAATCTTCCAATTGGCCACACACTTCCCTTGCAATGCTCTCTTCACTTCGCCTCATTGGAGGAATGAGCCAATGAGAAACGAGGGACTCTATCGAGATCACATGACAGCGCTGCGATGACCTGGATCGGGAAACTCGTAACAAGTTGCCTTTACCTCGCACACGAGCAACACACTCTGTTCACATGAGCTTTTGCACAAAGCGTCCATTAACGATTTAAATTATTCCAGGCACACGTAGTCAGAGGCGTTAAGTCACGATTCATGACGACAATTGGGAGCTGTAGATCAGATATCTGAGGTTCTAACCCTAGTGCTGACAGTGACATTCCGGAGAGTGGTTCTTCTCAGTTGTTTTCCCTGTAACCAGTATTTTCAAGTATCGGGCCACCTAACCACACCGTAGATTCAACAATTACAAATAAACGCATCTTATATCACTTCAATTACAAAGTTTATTGGACAGTTTAAATAGACACACGGTGCTCATGACCAAAAATATGCCAAATCCCTAGCTGAAGCAAAAACAAACATAACAAGTAGTTCCGTGAAGAACTAACTAGCCTATTTTCATATACCGTATCCTACTTATAATAATTGCCTCTATCAACATACAAATCTTCAGTTTCATTGCTGTATTAGATTCGTAGAAACTGAGGACCGTCTAAATATTTCGGATGGTCACCATTTTGTTGGTTTTTTATATATAGACCTTAACGTTATGTAATATTACATTAAGATTATTGTGTGGGTGTTTTATTCAAACTTCAATCGCATGATTAGGACACAAGAAATAAAAAGAAGATTTTACAATTTCGCTCAGCCACCATGTTGTAGTTATGAAAATAATTTAAATGAATTAGATGCCAGTGGATTAAAATTTATACAAGCACAAGCTGTACCCGGCATGCGTTGCAATGCCAATCCAAAAAAAAAGTGTTGTCATTGTAATTTTGTTTCTTGAAGTGCTTTTGAATACCCGACATTTTCTTCAATTTCCGTTAACTGCCTCTAAGCTATCGTAAAATGGATTTACTAATTTATAAGCATTTGTGGGAGCGTGCACAACAACTCACCAATGTTTCATCGCAATCGGATGAATGGTATATGACAGCAGATGGAACTTTGTTCAAACACTTCGCGCACCGTCACTCATTTGTTGAATCAACTCGGGCGCTACCAATTATACAATGGATTTACTAAGTCAGAAACCTTCCCTGCAGTGTGCACAACAATTCACCCTAGTTTCATTAAAATCGGATGAATGGTATACGAACGCAGATGGAACTTTGTTGAAACGATTCGCGCCCCGTCACTCATTTGTTGAAAGTACTCGTGCGTTACCTATTATACAATGGAATTACTAAATTAGAAACATTCCTTGCAGTGTACACAGTAACTCACTCAAGTTTCATCGAAATCAGATGAATGGTATATGAACGCATACGGGATTTTATATATACGATTCGCGCACCGTCATTCACTTGTTGAATCTACCCGTGCGCTACTTATTGTACAATGGATTTACTCAGTCAAAAACCTTCCCTGCACTGTGCACAAAAACTCACCCAAGTTTTATCGCTACCGGATTAATGATATATGAACGCGTACTTTGTTGAAACGATTCGCTTGCCGTCGCTCACTTGTTGAATCTACTCGTGCACTGCCTATTGTAAAATAGATTTACTAAGCCAGATACCTTCTTTGGAGTGTACTCAACATCTCACTCAATTTTCATCGCTATCGGACGAATGGTATATGAACGCATATGGGACTTTGTTGAAACGATTCAAGCGTCGTTGCTCATTTTCTTATTCTACTCGTGTGCTACCTATTGTAAAATGGATTTACTAAGCCAGAAACCTTCAATGGAGTATACACAACATCTCACCCAAGTTTCATCACAATCGGATGAATGGTATATGAACGCATAACGAACTTAGTTAAAGCGATTCGCTCATCGTCGCTCAGTTGTTGAATCTACTCGTGCGCTACCTACTGTAAAATGGATTTACTAAACCAGAAACCTTCCTTGAAGTGTACTGAAAGTAGTGGAGTAAGGCGGTTTCTGCCCCACTTCAAAACCCCGTTATTACCACTACTAAGCCTCAGCCATGTTAAATATCTCTTGAACGCATGGTCCGATTTTGACAAATGAGGTATTGTTGGACTCGGGCTGACGTCCTCTTTGCTATGGACCACTCGTTATATTTTTCAAAATTTTTTTGAAAATTTTTGTTTTCGAAAATAGGCGATAGTTTGAAAACCAAACAGGATAGAACGTTGTGCCATGGCTCAAACGAACAGTCTTTATGACCTTTATTTTTTGTAATAAAAAATTTTTATTTTTTATATTTTTTTGAAAACACTCGAATTTTGAAAATCCTATATTTTGGAAACTAGGAACTCTACAAAAAAAATTGTTTAACGTAAATCAATGGTCCCTACCCCCTCTACCCCCAAAATAAATTTCAAGTCTCTAGAATGAAAACCTGCAGTAGTGGGGTAGTGGGGGAGCTGCTTATAAAAGCAAGTGGTGAGCCCCTGCGACCTTGGAATGGAAAGAGCAATGCTAGGAGGGCGTGCTTGGATTCGTTTTTTTCGTCTCGTCGTGCTCTTTACGGGAATGTCGGTGTCGAAAATGTGAAAATCTGGAAACACAGTCTTTTTGGGGTAAAAACGTGATTTTAGACTTTTTGCTATATCTCACGAACCAATAACGCTAGAGGCGTGTTCGACAGGTCCAAGGACTCGGGGTAACGTCCTCTCTCTTATGGACCACTCGTTATAATTTTTAATAAAATTGGAAACTCGGTTTTGGGGTAAACACATGTTTTTTGTGATTTTGCCGATATCTCACGAAGCAATAACGCTAGAGGCATGTACGATGGGTCCAAGGACTCGGAGTGACGTCCTTTTTGCTATGAACTACTCGTTGTAATTTTAAAAAATTTTGGAAACGCGATTTTGGGGTAAACACGTGTTTTTTGTGATTTTTGCCGATATCTCACGAACCAATAACGCTAGAGACGTGTACGAGGTGTCCTAGGACTCGGGCTAACGCCCCCTTTCAAATGTGGTAGATATTTTTTTCCAAAAAAATAATTCACAAAGGGCCTAACGCCATACATGTTGAAAAAAAATCATTACCGTTACCTGTTTATAATGTCCATGAAGCGTGGTGGTTGAGAGAGACGATACGGCTGGGTGTGTGTGCGTTTCAACGAACCTGTCGCTGACCACGGTGGCTGTGCTCAATAGATCAATCGCTATTTCGGCGGGTCGGTGTATGACAGAGCGAGGGTGCGTTTTCTGATATTTTACCTTTAACGTGTAAACGGTGATGAGAACTAGGTTCTATGTTGGTCGAAGCGAGTAGAGAAAATAAACTTGCCGACGAGCAGGAGGTGAAGGTCATTTGAGATTATTGGAAGGCTCCGATCTGACTTGACAATAGGTGACGCTTGAAGGTGAAATAATCTGACCATCGTGGTGGCAGGGGAGTGTGAAAGGCATGCACACACATTTGTGAAACCACATGTAGGCTAAACCAGTGACATTCTGTCTTGCTTCGTACGTGACAAAATGCAAGTCCATGTGACATTTGATCCGGCACAGGTGTTCGCCTGGGACGTTAGCTGTCCACGTGCGCGATAACTGTTAACAAGTGACATCCTGTTTTGCTTCGTACGTGACAAAATGCAAGTTCATGTGAAATTTGATTCGCCACAGGTGTTCGCCTGGGACGTTAGCTGTCCACGTGACCGATAACAGAATGTTCAAAGCGTAGGAAAAAATGATTATACATGCAATGTAGCATATATAAAGACGTGTCGTTATCATTTCCACGCTCACTTAGGTGACTACCTTTGAACACACTGCGTTTATCAGTTTTGGTGTTGGTGGAAAATACTTAACCTTGTTGTGGGGTAGGTATATATTTATTCATTTATATATTTATTGATTTTATATAAATACATGTAATTATTTATTGATTAGATAATTAATGATTTTATTTATTTATTTGTTTGCAGATAACGTGTATAGCCTACCTGTCGTGTGTCTGTGGGAAATATATTAAAGAAAGAGAAAGACAGACAACTAGAAAAGAAAACCATTTCCATACTAGCCCACGAGACGGGAATATAGAAAAGCATTACACGTCAAGGTGAGATTTGTTTTTTTAAATATATAACCTGTTTGATTTTGTTTTGTTTATGAAATGCATAAACTATATGGAATGGATATACTTATGGTGGTTTATTTTATTTCTTTTTAGAGTGTTGGAAAACGCTTGACCTCTGTGAATAACCAGGAACGTGTGTGTTTTTTGGATTATTGTCAGACAGTCTACATTTCTAAACTCAGGTGAGTGTGTTCTTTCAAAATAATGTCTTTTACTGCTGCGGATACGTTAACTTGGGAAACCCTAAACAGTTGTTTCAAATCGCGTGTGTGCTCTGGCCGCATAGTGAATGTTAGAAAAAGTTCGATTCCCAAAGAATTTTTAGAATCTTGTTTTGAAATTTTTAAAATTGAAATTTGTACAGCGCAAAGGTTGCATACGGCTTTAAAGGTGAATACAGAACTAGTGTGCGATTTCGTATATAAAAAGAAGGATGTAGAGCATAAAGAGACATTCTATATTTGCAGTAAAATGCAAGAGCTATTCATAGCCCATAATTTGGAACAGTGGTATGAAACCCACGTGGTGAATGCCTTGCTGTCAAAATTTGATAAACTGCAACAAGGACCGAGTGGTCTAGCCTTAGACAAAATTCATCATTTACAAATCAACATTTGTCATTTCAACCCGTTGAATGCTGGGTCTAGCTATATTAAAACACCTCCAGCAATAGCTTCGAAAAAGGCTGTGGTGAATATTGAGAACCATGACAATGATTGCTTTCTGTGGGCTGTGGCTGCGTACTTGCAGCCAGCTCAAGATCGTCATGTTAACAGACCAGGAATGTACAAGGCCAAGTTTGTTGAATTGAAACATACTTTAAATTTAACTCGAGTGACGTTCCCTATGGACTTAACCGAGATCCATAGGTTTGAACGAGACAACCAGGACTTTTCGTTCATGGTGTATGGCCTTGACGGTGATGAGATTGTGGGTCCTCTTTATGCCACAAAAGAACCGAAACGACATCACATTCATCTTTTATATTTATCTGTAGGAGAAGTGAATCACTATTGCCTCATTAAAAGCCTGAGTAGATTGCTAAGCAGTCAAATGTCAAAGGACAAGCGTCCAAAACATATTTGTGATCGATGCTTGCAATATTTTAAAACCCCTACGCTTTTGGAACGTCATAGGGTAGATTGTGTTACTCAGGAAGCGGTGAGATTGATATTGCCACAAGGGGACAAGGCTGTGTTAAAGTTTAAGGACATTCACAAGCGTGACACTGTTCCCTATGTGGTATATGCAGATTTCGAAGCACTCACCACACCCATGGCGGGATGTGAACCAGATCCCACCATCAGCTCAACCACACCCATTCAAAAACATGAACCCTTTGCCATAGGATTTAATGTGGTGTGTGCCTATGACCCCACACAATCCGTTTACAAATACCGTGAGGGGCCAGATTGTGCCAAATGGTTCTTGGATGAACTTGTCAAGTTGGCCGACCATGTACAGGAATTACTAAACCACCCAGTACCCATGAGTCTATCTCCAGAACAGCAGCAGCAGTATGAGCATGCCATGACATGCCATATTTGCGAAAAGCCACTGATCAGTGCTGAAGACACCGTTCGTGATCACTCGCACTTTACGGGGGAGTTTCGTGGAGCTGCGCATAGTAAATGCAACTTGAACTTTCCAGCTCCTCGCTTCATCAGTGTCTTTTTCCACAATCTGGCAAATTATGACATTCAGTTTTTGATTCGTGAATTGGGCCATGTTAACAAGGGCTCGTTTACCATTATTCCCCAAAACCATGAGCGTTTTACAGCCCTGACATGGTGGTTGGGCGACTTTAGCATTCGATTTTTGGATTCCTTTAAGTTTATGACATCCTCGCTAGACAGCCTTGTGAATGGCTTGAATGAGGAGGAATTAAAAAATACTAGAATGCATTTTAATGATCCTGAGCAATTTCAGTTGTGCATTCGGAAAGGTATATTCCCGTATGATTTCTGCAACAGCTGGGACGTGTTAAAGCAAAGAAAACTCCCTCCACAAGAGAAATTTTACTCGAAACTAACACGCAGTACCGTTTCCGATGAAGACTATGCACATGCATGTCAAGTTTGGCGAGTGTTTGGCATGAACACGCTAAGTGAATATGCTTTGCATTACCTAAAACTGGATGTATTGCTGCTCACTGATGTGTTTGAAAAATTCCGTGAGTTGTGTCAACACATTTACGGTCTTGACCCGGCTCACTATTACACGAGTCCTGGACTCTCGTTCGATGCCGCTTTGAAATACACTCAAGTGGAATTGGATTTACTCACTGATGTAGACATGGTTCTATTTTTTGAAAAGGGCATTCGTGGCGGCTTTGTGTCGCTTAACCAACGCCATGCTGAAGCGAACAATGTCTACATGCCTGATTATTCACCAGACAAACCAGAATCGTACTTAATGTACTATGACGTGAATAATTTGTACGGTTACGCCATGAGTCAGCCTTTGCCCTATGGGAAGTTTGCTTGGCTGACAGAGAAACAAGTGTCAGAATTTGATGTGAACATGGCTAGCCAAGAAACAGGCCGTGGATATGTGCTAGAAGTGGATATTGAATATCCCTCAACCTTGTATGATGAACATGCCGATTTCCCATTCTGTCTTGAGCAAATGGTTCCCCCTGACAGTAAAGTGAAAACTGAAAAACTCATGGGCACACTTTACAACAAAAATCGGTATGTGCTACATATCCAAATGTTGGTGCAATGCCTCGCCCAAGGCTTGGTGTTGAAGAAAGTCCACAGGGGTATTTCTTTTGCTCAAAAAGCATGGCTTGAGCCATACATGCGACTCAACACAGAGCACCGACAAATGGCAACACAGCAGTTTGAAATTAATTTTTTTAAATTAATGAACAACTGCATCTATGGCAAGTCTATGGAGAATGTCCGCAAATACCGTGACATTAAATTGGTGAATGTCTGGGAGGGGCGGTGGGGTGCCCGGCGGTACATTGCCAAGCCAAATTTCAAATCGATCAAAATTATCGATGAGGATTTGGCTACTATTGAAATGAGTAAGACCAGCGTGACCATGGATAAGCCCATTTACTTGGGTCAAGTCATTTTAGACTTTTCTAAATCGGTCATGTATCGATTCCACTATGAGTTTGCGAAACGCCATTTTGAGGACGTCTCTCTTTTGTATATGGACACGGACTCATTCATTTACCACATTCTCCACTGCAACCCCTATGACGTCATGAGGCAACATAGTGACTGGTTCGACACCTCTTGCTATAGTGCTGACAACGTGTTTCAGCTGCCCATAAAGAACAAGAAGGAAATGGGCGTTTTAAAAGATGAATGCGGTGATTCCATTATGACGGAATTCGTAGGTTTGGCTTCAAAAATGTATGCTTACCGCACACTCGACTGTAAGGAAGCCAAGAGAGCAAAAGGTGTAGGTAGGGCAGTGGTAAAATCGCTACGTGTAGACGATTACTTAGCGGTTTTACGCACTGGCAAAGCTATGTCTCATACACAGTGCAGGATACAATCCAGCAACCATCATTTGTATCTTGTGGAACAGAGAAAACGCACCCTCGCCTCCATGGATAACAAGCGTGTGTGGGCTGATGACCTGCTCACTAGCCTGCCCTGGGGTTATGATCGCAACGAGGAGGAGGTGTGATTTCACTGTTTAATCGTTTATGGGACATGGCTTTTTGTAACTTGTAGATTTAGAATTTTGTAAATATTGGTTTCTGTCATTGTAAATAGTAGATTTTGTAAATAGTGACAATTCACTTGAACCTGTTGCTCTTTAAAAAAGTTGTGTGCAACCTTATTTTTTAAAAATTTTTTGATTGGTAAATAGTGTGATTCTTTTAACGCTGTACAAAATTGATTTTTTTTGTAAATATGAAATAAGTAAGATTTTTAGTAACTTTAATAACTAGTATTTAATTATTTTTTGAAATAGTAAAATGGTAAACTAAAAAAAGTTCTTTTGGGATGAGTGTACATGTCAAGAATGTGCTTTTGGGAATAAATAAAGTGGTTGTGTTTGTTCCCAAAGACAGGTGTGAATGTATGACTGGAGAGAGAAAACTGGTGTGTATGATTGACCAGAGCAAACACGGTGAGGTAGGGTGGGTGGGTGGGTGGGGAGGGGGTAAATGGTCACTTATATATTCATTTTGTTTTAAATAGTTTCGTTTTTTCATTGAAATGTGGCAGTCAATATACATTATTTTTGTAAAAACAGTCTTACCTGCAGTAGTCGTAGACCTCGACGTTTCTCCAAACACACATCAACACATTGCAGTATTATCAAGGTCAAGCACTCGCATCAACATCATTGTCAAATCTCAACTTTCGACATACACCAAATGGAAAAAATATGAAAACAGCAAAATGGAAATTCCATGTTTCCATATCACCAAAACAGCAAAACTTAAAACGGACATTTTTAAAAACTGGAAATGGCCATGTGTGAAATTTGAAAATTCAAAAACTTCAAACGGACATTGTTTAAAATGTGTCATCAGCAAAATGGAAAAATCCATATCATCAAAAACGTTAAACTTGAAACGAACGTTTTCAAAAACTGTAAATTGCAAAATGATAAATGACAGTGTGTGGAATTCATCATGTGTGAAATGTGTAAAATGAAAAAATCAGCCATCAACATCACGATTTCTTAAAATTAAAAATAACAAAACATCGTGCTCTGTCAAACCTTTGTTTTTATTTCATAGTCATAGTGAATTGACAAAAGAAAAATAGAATACAAACACATCCCAATTCCTCACTCCTCAATGTTTATGTCCATGCATCATCAACTTTCCTTTCATAGCACTCATGACAATTAGGGCTGCCATCCTTTCACCTACTGAGGCATCACTGGATGTGAAACGTTGTTTAGCTTTCTTTAATAACAATTTATCTGCCACATGTCTTAAACCAGAATGACTATGGCGATAAGAAAGGTCATGTTCCTTGCATGCTTGATCCAAAAGATTAATGGGTACATCACCACGTTGTAAACGTTTTTCGAGACGAGTTCCAGGGCCGCAAAAACGATAACCTGGAAGATGGATTTCGAAAGGTAGGTATTGAATCACTTTGTCAATGACGCCATTGCCAGTACAGGTCTGGCATATCCTTTTCCATTGATGGTAGAAAGGTTTGGTCTTCCTCCTCCTCTGTGGACGATGTTTGTGTTTGTTGTTGTTGTTGCTTTTTCTCGCCATGACACCCGTGGAATGATTCAACAAAGTCTTTACATGGACTTTTATGACCGTGATACAGTTTCACTAGCTGGCAAGTCGCACACTGACGCATAGACGGTATTTTTGCCATGGCCACTTGCTTATGGTGATCGTAATCCGTACAGGGTTGCAATTCACTCAACACAGGGTCTTGAGTCCATGATTTTGGTACATGTTGCCAGATTTCTTTGACCGCGTTGGCAGCCACATAATAAATGAACGACTTGGGCAGCGCCAAGAGTTCCTCTTTGGTAAAACTGTCTAGTTTCTTTTTGCACACAAAGAACTTGCCGATGGCTTTGTCCGTAGCATTGCCTTTCTCCATGGTATCACGTGCTGTAGATGTTTACACGTCGCTTGTAGAAATCTCACTGACGTCATTCACAGGTAAATCTTGAGTTATAATTTTGTTCAACAACTCCCAGCAGGCATGAGTGGTTAACCAATGAAAGAGATGCCACGCATGCGATAGGGCTGTATGGGTAATGTTGCCACAGGAACAAGTATCCATGAGCGTTTGCAGGGAGGGGCAGCCCAACTCCATGAGGTCGATACATTGACAGTAAGACGCCAAAAATGGTTGCAACCATTGACGTTTTTCATTACCTTTCACAAATACCACATTGGCCGAGGACAAGTGTGCTTTCATGACCACGTCCAAATATTTATAGGAAATGGTTCCCTGATTCCAGTCTAGTTGTCTATGATTTTCAATCCACTGGGTTTGTTTACGGTCTTTTTCACACAATAAATCAAAAGCATGGGGTGGTTTAAATAGCAAATGCGTAGCTTGCGATATCCAAAACGTGGTACAATCGATCATGGCCACTTGTTTAAATATAAATTTGTTGTCACCAATTTTAAACCCTTGGCAATCCACAATGAGTGTGCGCAACATGTTGACGCTTGTCTGGACCAAGTTCAACTGACGACTGACAGACGATCAGGTGTGATCATGGCATGGACTTACCTGCCATGCTAGTTCCAAAAAAGAAGGTTAGGGTAGGACAGTGGGGGCATGCAAAAAAATAAGAATTTAAGAATTACATCATTTTATTATCATAACACGTCTTACAGGCTTTTCTCATTTTAGGATAAGGACGATAGCAACTGATACAACAATATAGTCTCTTGTGTTTGTAACGTCCATAACACCGATGATGTCCCAATGTCTCTAAACTAGGCGTTTTTGATGGTGAGCTGCTCACCGAAGCACCATGGATACCATACGGCCCACATGTATCGTAACTTGTTTCTTTTTCATCACCCAGAGACACAAGTGAGGGATAGCTTGAATGACAGGGTATATTTCCCACTTTCATTCTACACAGGTAGGGGCAGGTGGGTGACCAGCGCTGATGTTCCTGCATGGGTTCATCGCCCTCCTGCCATTGGTCTATGATGATGGGACAAAAGGCACATTTCACTTCATCTCTTGTTTTTAAATAGTAGAATCCAGCGGCCGCCAAGGCTTGAGGGTTTATGAAAGGCACTGGCCACGTGGCAAAAGTCTTGAAACGTTGTTCCTCAGAGTTTAAATTCATGGATGTAACGTCTCTTGAGGCTTTAAAGCAAGACATGACTGAGCGACTTGACGTGGGTTGAGCTATTATTTATACACTCGTCACTTGGTTGGACAGTGGATAATAGTTGACTTGTTTGTGATGAATAATTAAACAGTAGGCCGTCGTATTGGCTGGTACATTGTCATGCGTTTCAAAATCTAGTCGAATGTCGATATTGGATGGCTTGACAGACTCTTCCAGGTAAGAACAGTCAAAGACAATCAGTGGCGCTCTTGCCTTAAACGCTTGGGGTAGTAGCATGGGGCCGTTCTCTTTTTGATAATACGACCATCGAAATTTAGAAAACAAGTCGTACAGGGGGCCAAACTTATTTTTTGAAAAATCCAAATCCAGTCCTTCATAGGGAAACACAGCTCCGTTGAGGAAAAGACGTGCATTTCTCAATTGCAGGTGATCAAATTGCGTGGCATCTTTGGTTTGTTGATACTTGCGATTCGTTTGAAAACCCACAATCAGGTAGAGAGGTCTCTCTGTATAGCGAGCTGTTTTTACAGACCAACTGTGTGTGTTGGTGGTGGGCAATAGCGGATACTCATGGAGTGCCCAGCTTCTAAATTCCATAGGTAGAGGCATATCTCTCTTTACCATTTTGAGTATGTCCAGTTTTTTGCTATCTTCGAGGGTCACATGGGGGACTTTCCATAGCAAGCGTTGTAGTTGAATTTTTGAATCGATGGGGGCATTGTCGGCTCCCTTGAGTGCATTATTATCACTCCTGTCTCTCACTAGGTAAAGCACTTGCCTTGCGTTAACCACAATGCGTTGGTGATCTTCGGCAAAGCCGAGAACCAGTTTAAGAGGTAAATATCCAGTAAAGGTCCCATCGGTGTGTACCATCCAGTCATTGGTCGAGTCAGGACACCAACCTGCCATGCAAAGTGTTTTACCTTCTTCCTCACTATAAGAGGGGTATAGTTTCATGACACTGGAAATGCCCACATTTCGAGTGCTATCCACCACGATATCGTTAATGACATACCGCACTTCAGAAAACAGAAAGGCCAAACCATGGTTGGCCAACTTGGATGTGGTAGGTGTAGAGCCATCGGCTTTGGTGAGCCGACCTTCAATCTGAATGACACTTTCATGCGGTAGGGTGTAAATATCTTGGTTGTTGATAACAAATTGAATTTCATCATTGTTATTGAGTCCAGGTGTTTGAGCTTGATAGGAATGGAGATCAATTCTTACCACTCCTGGTTGCTCCTCGATGCGGTTTGCTATCTCTAGGATAGAATTCATCATGAGGGTTGACGTGGTAACCCAAATGCTGTAAAATCTGCTTGTTCTGAGATGTTAACGTGTATTCACGTGGCAAACAACTAACACCATTCCTAGACGGTGTTGTTGCTTTATACACAAACTTCATAGTGGTTTTAGCACCAACTTGTAAGTCACTGGTGTGGTAGAATCTAGATCAATGAGTTGTTGATCTCTATTGATCAGTCTTAATGTTATATTACTAATACTATCAACAGCCACAGCATGAAAAAGCACCACTGGAGGGTTTTCACGAATAATATACCCATTGGGCGATGTCGCAATAAAGTCATAAAGCGAATGCGATGGTTCTTGATTGGTGTACACTTGGCTAATAATATTACACGTCACCGACACATGATGGTCCTCAATGAATTTCACTTCATGGTCCGATTCATGTTTTTTGTTGGGCTCCAACACACGTGGTTTAAATCCGAGTAATGGGCCAATGGAATCGGGGTGTGTTTTAAAGTCAATGTTGAAGGTAGAGAAAATACTGCAGCGATGAGTGTTAGTATTGCCTACAAGTTCAAACTTGTGCGTTCCGTCGAGAAATGACTTTAAACCATATTGATTGATCAACACCACATAAATGTGTTCATAAATATCATCGATCGTGTATCCACCAGAGTTCAGGGTGAGCACAGAATCATCATAATAAAACTTGTTGTTCACATTTTCACGTATGTTGTATATTCGATTGTACGTTTCAAGAGAAACAAGTCCTAAACCATAGGGTTTTCCACTCAATTCGATAGGCGGGTAAAAGTCTAGGCTGACTTCAGGTCCACGTCCATGCACTGTAAACGTTTTACTTTCTGCCGACATACTGGTGGCGTTTTTGCTTATGCTGCGTCTTATATAAAAAAATTAAACACAAACGTCCACACTGTTGGCTGTTAAACGTTTGCTCTCGTTTCACATTATAATATATCTTGATCCTGTTTCCAAAATAGGTCACTAGTTCCATGGGCGGGGGCAAATTCCCAAAACTGTCAAAGTACCATACCGTGGATCCCTCTTTGACATAAGCTACATAATGCGTTCCTGGTCCTCGGTGATCATCCAAATTGACAACAGCACATTCCTGTTTCCAGGGTCGTGGGGGTAATTGGTTTCGCATAAACACACCTCGAAAATGAGAAAGCTTTAGTTGTTTAGCATAGCTTTCCACTTGTTGATGCGTCAGGGCATGTCTCGCTATGGCTGAGGTTAAATTTTTTTTTTTTTAATATTTCGAAATGGTGTAATCCCAAATCCTTGTTGATAAAAGGCTGGCTTTAAATTGGCATTTCTAGCCCCCATGGCAATCGCTTCCATCGTTTCATTGTGTCGCTGACTTTCTTTGAGTTGTTGCTTGCCCTGCTGCGCGGCTTTAATGGTTTTCGCCACTGCACTGGCACCGCCCAAAAGTGAGCCCAGAGCAGCCAAACCAGCAAATAATGCAGGTAAAAATCCCGCTCGTTTGGGAACGGGAATCACTCGCCCTTGGTTTGAAACCTGTCGCCGACGTTTTGGAATAACCTGTCTCTGTGCTGCTCGAAGGGCTTTCCTTATGGTCAATACATTATTTTTTCTTTTTTTCTTTTGCAAGGGCTTGTCCTCGAATGTTGTAAGCCCTGGCTTTGCCAAGGACAATGTCCTTTTTTTAGTCTTTCTCACTGCATACCTTTGTTTCACCATGATGATAATGACCAACAACCTTTCACACGAAAGTTTAAATCACAACTAACGTCAGATGGTTATTTCATGGCTGTATATTCCAATTCCACATAAAGTGGGAAATCGTTTATGGTTTTCCCCGCTTGCTTTTCATCCCATGTCAACATGAGATAAAAGGATAATTCGTCACCTGCATTGACCATTTCATGGTCATGGACCAACATCCTATGACCATTTATCTTTATTTGTAAATGGTTCTCATCAGGTATGGCATATTTGATGTGAATGGTTCCATCATAGTGTAATCGATAGTGGCTTAAACCCGAAGCAAGCACATAGGTCAAGTGCTGATCATGGAATAGCGGTAAATGGTTTCTGTCATTCACAGGTTTTTCATTTGTCAGATACACTAAAAACACAGATGGGATAAATTTATAAAGCCTTTTCATTTCATGGGTCACGTAACGCTTGGTACAAACATCGTCTTCGTCTTGTGGGTCTTCCACGTGAATAATCCGATGGTGATTAGCGCTATAGCCATTCACCATAAGCTGGGGCACTTTGTCATAAAACTCATACACTTTGTTATCCACATACTTTTTCGTAGTAACGTCTGTAGACACTTGAGGATGTTTTACATGGGTTAACCGCTTTCCCTTAAAGTCATAATCTCCCTGTTTTGTGCGTGGCACTACTGACCTATCCACATAGTGTTTATTAGCAGGATCTGTTTCCTGTTTAGGATCATGTATGAGGACAGGCCTATCTTTGGCCATCAACGCACGTCCAAAGACATCCATCGTCAACCTGTAGTAGCAGTCTACTGTTTCTATGACAAGGTTCGGTGTCCTGTATATAGACAGCCGGCTAGCCTGTCTAAGCCTTAGTTGACATGAAGATTATTAAGCAGCAAGAGTCATTCCCCGTGGGGGACATGGTTTCCCATCTCTGTCCCACATCACGTGAACAACGCCATGGTTCACTGTTTCCATCTTCCATTCGCTGCATCATTGTGGGGCCTTCCGGCTGTGGAAAGACAAATCTTTTGCTAACGCTCATCACAGCGCCCAATGGTCTGCGTTTTCAAAATATTTATATTTTTGCAAAATCTCTCTACCAACCCCTTTACGTGTTTCTGGATCAAGTCATGTCTGGATTACAAAAAGAGAATATGGGTTATTTTACATTTTCCATGCAAGAAAATGTGATTTCACCGGATGAGGTAAAGCCTGATTCACTCATGATTTTCGATGATGTATCCACTGAACGTCAAGGCATCATTCAAAGCTATTTCAGCATGGGTCGACACAAACATATCGATTGCTTCTATCTTGGGCAAACGTATTCTAAAATGTCCAAACAGTTGATTCGTGACAATGCCAATGTCATTGTTTTATTTCGTCAGGACGAGAGGAACAGTCGTCACATTTATAATGAACATGTGAATCCGGATATGACCTTTCAAATGTTTACAGAATTGTGTGCCAAGTGCTGGAACACTCAACGTCATGCCTGTTTAGTGATTGACAAACAAAGTGAACTCAACCAAGGACGGTATCGCTTAGGGTTTGATCATTTTATTGCTATTTAAGGCCCTGTCTCATTCCCCATCAAGTCATTTGTCAAGACACCATGGCGTTAGCAGAGAGTCAATTGAAAAAGCATATTATTAAAGCAAAACATACTATTCGCCAAAAGTTTCGTCAATTGAAACAATCACGTGCCAATCATGCTTTGTTTATTCAACAACATTTAGCACCTCCGCTAAAAGCCATGTTGAAACCCTCTTTCAAGCCATCTGAAACGCTACCCACCGTTTCACAAGCCACGCAGACGCTGCACGAGGACCCTGAGGAAGAGGAAGAGGAACAGGAAGATTTGACTAGTGTTAGTGAAGTTGAGGATGAGGAGGAACAAGTGTTTACACCTCAAAAAAAGGCCGCACCCCTTGCAGAGTTTTTGAGAAAAAAGAAATCCTTGGCCATGGTCGAAACACCTTGCCCTTCCAGGGCGTCTCCGTTTTCACAACTCTTGGCCACCCCTCAACATAAAGCTCAACTGAAAACCATTTTAATAAAATATTATGGATCAACATTGGAACCCTATTTCACCGATCTATTTATTGGAAACACAGATACCACGTATGGTGTTCGCTATGAGAATGATAGTTTTAAAATTGGCGATTCATCCATTAAATTTGCTCGTACTAAAGCTGTCATTAAAAACATCAACTATAAATTAACGCCAGGACTGTTAAAGCTGCTCTTTTCTCGGACCCCCTCTTCCCATGATTATACGTCAGAGGATCTTGACAAATATAAATCCATTTTATTGGATACCCATGCTCACAAAAGACAGTATGATCCCACGCAACAAGTGAATGCCAATATATCTCAAAAATATAAAACCATCATTGCAAAAATGTTTCCCACCAGTCAAAGTACTCGTCGTAAAGTGTCCGCTTCGGGAGTGACATTTAAACCATTAAAACCCCTTGTGGATGTTACCTACTGGCACAATCCCAATAAGCTCGTCCAGCGGCTACAGTTGTTGCATGCCTCACGTCAAGCTGGCCATACCGGTCACGATTGGGAAATTCAAGAAATTGAACAAGAACTTCGAAATGCCAAAATTATTGTTTAAGCCCTCACCCATTAAAATGGGTATTGCTCACGAGTTGCATCGCCCAGCTAGGCGTCACTATCCGCGACTCAAGGTGATTTCACGAGGTGTGGATGAACTTTGGCAGGCTGACTTGGTTGAAATGATACCCTATGCTGGCGTTAACGACGGTGTACACTATATGTTGACCGTCATTGATGTCTATTCCAAAATGGCCTTTGTTGAACCTGTGCGTCGCAAGTCTGGCCCACTAGTTACCAAGGCCTTTCAACATATTATTCAACACTCCCAACGTCAACCTCAGTTGCTACAAACTGACCAGGGGAAAGAATTTTTCAACAAGGATTTCTCCAGTTTTCTCAAATCTAAGGATATTCACCATTACACCACGTACAGCAATCTCAAAGCCAGTGTGGTCGAGCGGTTCAACCGAACATTGAAAACCCATATGTGGAAAGCGTTTACCGCTCAGGGCAGTTATCGCTGGTTGGACATGTTACCTGAGCTAGTATCACGTTACAATGACACCAAACATAGAACGATTGGGACCAAGCCACGTCTCGTAACTAAAAATATTCAGCGATTGGATAAACTGTTTAACCCCATAAAAACAGCCGATCCTAAACGTCACCGACTGAACATTGGGGATTTTGTTCGTGTGAGCAAATTTAAGTCTGCCTTCAATAAGGGCTACACGCCTCAGTGGGGGACTGAACTATTTCGAATTCGTCGAGTCTACTTGGACAGTCCAGTCACCTATTTACTCGAGGACCTCAACCATCAACCCATAAAAGGTAGATTTTATCTCCATGAACTTCAGAAAACAGCATTTCCTCAGCATTACCTTGTGGAAAAAGTGTTGAAACAAAAAGGAAATAAACTCTACGTCAAATGGTTAGGGTTTAACTCTACGTTTAATTCTTGGATCAATAAATTACATGTTGTGTGAACCTGTGTACTTTTTATTTATTCACACATGTTGTACACCACCTTTAGCTCTATGTGTACAGCGCCCCGCGCTTCATGCATGTTCATACATGTTTGTCTTTCCCTTTCCTCCTGTGTTCTCTCATACATTACCCCTCCCCTCTCCCTCCCTTCACCTCCCACCACTACTGTTTGCAGCTCTTGCCTATCTATTGGTTGTGACATCATTCCGACAAGTTGCATCATACTTTTTACTGATTCAGCGATTCCCACGCTTTGAACATTCTCTTATCGTGCACGTGGACAGATAACACCCAAGCGAACACCTGTGGCGAATCAAATTTCACATGAACTTGCATTTTGTCACGTACGAAGCAAAACAGGATGTCACTTGTTAACAGTTATCGCGCACGTGGACAGCTAACGTCCCAGGCGAACACCTGTGCCGGATCAAATGTCACATGGACTTGCATTTTGTCACGTACGAAGCAAGACAGAATGTCACTGGTTTAGCCTACATGTGGTTTCACAAATGTGTGTGCATGCCTTTCACACTCCCCTGCCACCACGATGGTCAGATTATTTCACCTTCAAGCGTCACCTATTGTCAAGTCAGATCGGAGCCTTCCAATAATCTCAAATGACCTTCACCTCCTGCTCGTCGGCAAGTTTATTTTCTCTACTCGCTTCGACCAACATAGAACCTAGTTCTCATCACCGTTTACACGTTAAAGGTAAAATATCAGAAAACGCACCCTCGCTCTGTCATACACCGACCCGCCGAAATAGCGATTGATCTATTGAGCACAGCCACCGTGGTCAGCGACAGGTTCGTTGAAACGCACACACACCCAGCCGTATCGTCTCTCTCAACCACCACGCTTCATGGACATTATAAACAGGTAACGGTAATGATTTTTTTTCAACATGTATGGCGTTAGGCCCTTTGTGAATTATTTTTTTGGAAAAAAATATCTACCACATTTGAAAGGGGGCGTTAGCCCGAGTCCTAGGACACCTCGTACACGTCTCTAGCGTTATTGGTTCGTGAGATATCGGCAAAAATCACAAAAAACACGTGTTTACCCCAAAATCGCGTTTCCAAAATTTTTTAAAATTACAACGAGTAGTTCATAGCAAAAAGGACGTCACTCCGAGTCCTTGGACCCATCGTACATGCCTCTAGCGTTATTGCTTCGTGAGATATCGGCAAAATCACAAAAAACATGTGTTTACCCCAAAACCGAGTTTCCAATTTTATTAAAAATTATAACGAGTGGTCCATAAGAGAGAGGACGTTACCCCGAGTCCTTGGACCTGTCGAACACGCCTCTAGCGTTATTGGTTCGTGAGATATAGCAAAAAGTCTAAAATCACGTTTTTACCCCAAAAAGACTGTGTTTCCAGATTTTCACATTTTCGACACCGACATTCCCGTAAAGAGCACGACGAGACGAAAAAAACGAATCCAAGCACGCCCTCCTAGCATTGCTCTTTCCATTCCAAGGTCGCAGGGGCTCACCACTTGCTTTTATAAGCAGCTCCCCCACTACCCCACTACTGCAGGTTTTCATTCTAGAGACTTGAAATTTATTTTGGGGGTAGAGGGGGTAGGGACCATTGATTTACGTTAAACAATTTTTTTTGTAGAGTTCCTAGTTTCCAAAATATAGGATTTTCAAAATTCGAGTGTTTTCAAAAAAATATAAAAAATAAAAATTTTTTATTACAAAAAATAAAGGTCATAAAGACTGTTCGTTTGAGCCATGGCACAACGTTCTATCCTGTTTGGTTTTCAAACTATCGCCTATTTTCGAAAACAAAAATTTTCAAAAAAATTTTGAAAAATATAACGAGTGGTCCATAGCAAAGAGGACGTCAGCCCGAGTCCAACAATACCTCATTTGTCAAAATCGGACCATGCGTTCAAGAGATATTTAACATGGCTGAGGCTTAGTAGTGGTAATAACGGGGTTTTGAAGTGGGGCAGAAACCGCCTTACTCCACTACTACTGAACATCTCACCCAAGTTTCATCGCAATCGGATGAGTGGTATATGAATGCATAGGAGACATACACACCCACACACCCACGTACTATCTCGTAACATTGAATTATATATATATATATAGATAAAAGCTGTACCCGGCATGCGTTGCAATGCCAATCAACGAAACTGTTGGTGTTTTAATTTTGTTTCTTGAAGTGCTTTTGGATACATAATATATTTTTTAAATTTCCGTTAACTGCCGCTAAACTTAATAAAATGGATTTACTAAATTAGAATCATCCGCGGGAGCATGCACCACAACTCGCCAAAGTTTCATCGCAATCGGAAGAATGGCATATGAACGCATAAGAGATTTTGTTTAATGGATTCGCGTGCCGTCACTCATCTGTTGAATCTACTCGTACGCTACCTATTGTAAAATGCATGTACTAAAACAGAAATCTTCCCAGGAGTGTACACAACATCTCATTCAAGTTTCATCGCTACTGGACGAATGGTATAAGAACGCATACGGGACTTTGTTGAAACGCTTCACGCGTCGTCACCCGTTCGTTGTATCTACTCGTGCGCTACCTATTGTAAAATGGATTTTCTAAGTCAAAACCTTTCCCTGGAGTATACAAAACATCCCATCCAAGTTTCCTCACTATCGGATAAATGGTATATGGACGCATATGGGACTTAGTTGAAGCGCTTCGCACGACGTCGCCCATTTGTTGGATCTATTAATGCGCTGCATATTGTAAAGTGGATTTACTAAGCCAGAAAGCTTTCCTGAAGAGTATACAACATCGCACCCTAGTTTAATCGCTATCGGACGAATGATATATGAACGCATACGGGACTTTGTTGAAACAATTCACACGTCGTCGCTCATTTGTTGAATCTACTCGTGCGCTACCTATTGTAAAATGGATTTACTAAGCCAGACACCTTCCCTGGCGTGTACACAATATCTCACCCTGGTTTCATCGCAATCGGATGAATGGTAAATGAACGCATACCGGTACGGAACTTTGTTGAAACGATTCGCGCGCCATCGCTCATTTGTTGAATCAACTCGTGCGCTACCTTTTATAAGATGCATGTACTGAGCCAGAAACCTTCCATGGATTATACACAATATCTCACCCAAGTTTCATCGCTATCGGACGAATGGTAGACTATATGATCGCATACGGGAGTTAGTTGAAACGCTTAACGCGTCGTCACTCATTTGTTGAATCTACTCGTGCGCTAGCTATTGTAAAATGGATTTACTCAGCCAGAAACCTTCCTTGGAGTGCACTCAACATCTCACCCAAGTTTCATCGCAATCGGATGAGTGGTATATGAACGCATAGGAGACATACACACCCACATACATACTATCACGTAACATTGATTTTTATATATATAGAAGAAGAAGACAAGCTGTACCCGGCATGCGTTGCAATGCCAATCAAAGAAAGTGTTGGCATTGTAATTTGGTTTCTTGGAGTGCTTTTGGATATACAATTTTTTCTTCAATTTCCGTTAACGGCCGCTAAGCTATCGTAAAATGGATTTACTAATTTTGATATATTTGTGGGAGGGTGCGCAACAACTCACCAAAGTTTAATCGCAATCGGATGAATGGTATATGAACGCAGTTGGAACTTTGCTGAAACACTTCACGCGTCGTCACTCATTTGTTGCATCAACTCGTGCGCTACCTATTGTAAAATGGATTTACTAAGTCGAAAACCTTCCCTGGCGTATACACAACAAATCATCAATGATTCATCGCAATCGGATGAATGGCATATGAACGCTTACGGCATTTCGTTTAAACGATTCGCGCGCCATCACTCATTTGTTGAATCAACTCGCGCGCTACCAATTGTACAATGGATTTACTAAGTCAGAATCCTTCCCTGGAGTGGAAACAACTTCTCACCCAAGTTTCATCGCAATCGGATGAAAGGTTTACGAACAAATACGGGACTGTTTCGAAATGCTTCGCGCGTCGTCGCTCATTTGTTGAATCCACTCGTGCGTTGCCTATTGTAAAATGGATTTACTACGCCAGAAACCTTCCTTGGAGAGTAATAAACATCTCACCCAAGTTTCAGCGCAATCGGATGGGTGGTGTATGAACGCATAGGAGACATACACACCCACACATTTACATACATACTATCAAGTAACATTGATTTTTATATATATATAGATATACCGTACCAAGTTCTACTGCGCTTGGATGGTTAAATCGCGAGAAACGTCCGCTTGAATATTTAAACTACGCGTTGCCGCCATGTTGAATTTTTGCTAACCAAGGAATTGATCGTCCCGTAGGTGAACTTACGTTTATAGCCTCTATACACATACACAATTTCAGTTTGATTGCTGTCATAGGTTAATAGATATTGAGAACCGTCTAGATATTTCTAATGATCGCCATGTTGGATTTTAATACATGTTGGCCATAGAGTTATGTACCATTAGATGAGCATTATTATGTACGTTCATTATTCACACGTTGATTTCTATCGTATGATTAGAACACAAGAAATAAAAATAATTTTAAAATTTCTCACAGCCGCCAACTTGAGTTTATATAAGCAATAGAACTTCATTAGATGTCAGTGCACTGCAATTTGTATAGTCATTTGCTGTACCAAGATTCAGTGCGTTCGGATGGTTAAACCGCGAGAAAAGTATATATGTAAATAATTCCTATTCGCTTCGCCGCCATGCTCGTTTTGTAGTTAACAAGTTTTTGAAAGTCTCATAGTTGAACGTCTAGTAGTGTCTTTTATCACCGTACAGAATTTCAGGGTGACATGAGTAATAGTTTCGTAAATATAGAATGCCGGTGAAGTATTTCGCACAGCCGCCATGCTAGATTGGTGTGACGCAATATAATTTGAAGGGCACGGTCGGAGTCAACCATAATAGTACTATGACCTTACCAAGTTTGGCTGAAATCGCTCCAGCCGTTTGGATGGTATTAGGGGGACACACACACGGTCGAAAGGTGATCTCATACGCCTATTTTTAGCCTATTTTCAATTTTGAAAAAATAGGCTTATGAGATCACCTTTTGTCCGTGTTTGTGTGCGCGTGTGTGTGTGTGTGTGAGAGGTGTGTGTGTGTGTGTGTGTCCCCCTAATAACTTTTGATCGGCTGGAACGATTCCAATGAAACTCGATAAGTTCATAGCACTAATCCGGACGACCCCGACCGTGCCCTTCAAATATTGTTACGTCTCACCAATCCAACATGGCGGCTGTGCGAAATATTTCACCAGCATTCAATATCTCAGAAACTATCCCCGATATCACCCTGGAATTTTTACGGTGATAAAGGGAAATACTAGAAGTTCGCCTATGTGACTTTTGAAAAACTGGTAACTACAAAACCAACATGGCGGCCACGCGAATTTGCGACTTTTAAATAGACGTTTCTCGCGATTTAACCAACCAAACGCAATAAAACTTGGTACAGTATATGTTTATACACATTGTGATGCATCGACATCTAACTTTATACAATTGTTTACATAACCACAAGATGGCGGATGTGTGAAATATTTCACCGACATTCTATATCTCTGAAACTATTAGCGGTATCACCCTGAAGTTTTGTACGAAGATAAAGGGCACTACGGGAAGTTCATCAATAAGACTTTCAAAAGCCGGTTAACTATAAAACGAACATGGCGGCCAAGCGAATTTGAAAATTTTAAATAGACCTTTCTCGCGACGTAATGTTCCAAACGCAATGAAATCTGGTACATTAAATGTTTATACACATTGTAATGCACTGGTATCTAATTTAGTTCAATTGTTTACATAACCTCAAGATGGCGGCTGTGCGAATTTTAAAATTAAGTTTTTATTTCTTGTGTCGTAGTCATGCGATCGAAGTGAAAGTTTGAATAATGAACCTACGCAATAATTTTCCTGTAATGGTACATGCCTCTATGGCCTATACATTTAACAATCCAACATGGCGACCATCCGAAATATTTAGACGGCTCTGAATATCTACGAATCTATTATAGCAATCAAACTGAATATTTTAATGTTCGTAGGGGCTATGAACTTAAGTTCACCTATAGGACTTTAAATAACCTGGTGATCACAAATCCAACATGGCGGCGACGCGAATTATAAATATTCACATGGACGTTTCTCGCAATTTTACCATCCGAGTGCAATGAAACTTGGTACAGTAAATCCTTATACGAATGTTAATCCACTGGCATCTAATTTATTTCAATTGTTTCCATAACCACAAGATGGCAGCTGAGCGAAATTTTAAAATCTCCTTGTTACTTCTTGTGTCCTAATCATGCAATTGAAGTTTGAATGCTATACGTACACAATAATCTTTATGTAAGAGTACATAACTCTGAGACCTCCATATATAAAATCCAACAAGGCGACCATCCGAAATATTTAGTCGGTTCTCAATATCTACGAATCTATTACAGCAATCATACTGAAATTTTGTATGTTGATAGTGGCAATTAACATAAGTAGGATATATGAAAATAGGCTGTATAGTTCTTCACGGAACTACTTGTTTTTTTTTCATAAATGAAAATAGACTAAAATATCTTACTGTAATTGAGTTTCACGGATGTCATTCAGTACAAACACAGGAGATGGACATGAGGTTTGAAACTTAAAGGATGGAAGGAAGGTTTTAGTTTTACGAGAACGTTTATTTCGCGTTCATGGGCCATGGGACCACCACTTTTACGTGGGGATCCAAACCACAGGACGTGATATTTCACTACGAATATCTCATATGCATTGACCGGAGATCAAACCCGGTCCAACTCAGTGAGACGCAAGTAGTTTTACTTGAGCTTTACTTGTTTTTACGCCCTTAGGAAATTCGGTAACGACCTTAATGCTCATTTGTTAGATATAATTCTGCATGTGGAACAAACTGGAAGTCGACATATTTACACACAGCATCCTTTCAGTGCTAAAGTAGTCAACAGTTACCGGCAGTTATTTCCCCATCCCACTCTCCGGCAGCGTAAAACATTTGCCACGCTGAGCGTGTCTGTGTCTGATTTGTGAGTACCTACTTGCACGCACGTCGATGTTCTCAGATAGAGAAGTATACGGCACACTCCCCCACTCCGCTCTACAGCCCTCTCCTAACGATGAGCTCTGAAGGTCAAGTGCAGAGCTAAACGCCGGAATCTGTTATGGCTGATAACCAAGTAGAACCTAATGTATATCCTTAAACTCTGAAATTAGAACTCGACTAGGAAACCACTTCTTTGACAAAAACCTCTCGACATGATGTTTCCGGGCAGGTAATACAAACTTTCAGGGATGATGGATAAGGGCCATGTATAAATCTGAGGTAAGAAGCTCTGGTCTGGAAATGTACAACTCGCAAGTTACTTAAGCGAAAATCGTTGTGTCTAGATGTAAAGATTTTATTAGCTGCAATACTTTCACGAGATCCAATGTTCACAGTAGTTGTTCAAACTGGCGTTCCCAAGCTTCGATGCAGGCATTATATCGTCGCACCAAGTTCTGTCGTACCCGTTGGAAAATAATATTCTGTGACTCGTCTTTCATCGCAGAAATGAGCTATTCCTGGAATTGTAAAGGACTCCCAGGCACTCGGAAACCTGTAATCTGTTTTAATTAGCATCATTCGAGGATTAGGCTATATTTGCTAACCGAACACTTCAGTTCCAAGAATCACAAAATTGGGATCACTTCGTGTCTTATTCCCGGCATTTCGAAATAATAAACTGAGCTATGCCCTCAGTGTGTTATGAAGATGGCTTCTTCAATGTAAAAGATAGATCCTTTTGATATACAGTAAATACACAGGAAGTTGGATTCAGTTATGTGTAATAGTTGAGACATCAACCAAAGTGATCCATATCGAAACTTGTAGAAACTGACTATATAATATTTATTGATATAAGTAGACGTGATTCGACTAGTTTTGGAACTTAACTCCTATTTAACCATTATTTCTCAAATATGAGCCAATGAGAACCCATGTGGTTCAACTCCTCTGGGAATTGCAGGAAAGACTAACCCTTGTGGCAAGCAGGCGTAGAGTAGGACGGTATGTGGTGAGGCTTCAAGACCAAGCTGGCCGCTCTGGAGAGACATATTTCCAGCCACGTTTCAGTGGTAGGGGAACAGCGACAGCATTCAATCGTCATCCGCCGTGCCGTTGACATCGCGTGTAAATGCTTAAATGCTTAAAATCTGTGCATGCAATCGTCTTGAGCTCGGAGCAGTTAAAAAAATTACGAGACTTACAGTAGTCGCATATGGTGTGTAACATCTGACATGTTATTCGAATAATTCCATATTACTTACTCGCATTTTTTTAAAGAATGAACTCATAGTGCTACCTTGTGCCAGCAAACATGAAAGGATTCTCCAATGCATCTGCAGTAGTGACATATACCTGCAACTGTACGCTGGAGCAATCCACTGCCTACTTGATGCGAGTTGCGCTCTATACCGGCCAGTTAGTGAACCCATGCCAGCGGTGCTATTGAAAATGGCCTCTTATTGCCGATATAGCGCACTGCCAAGTATAGGCGCGATTAAAAATTAGGTGTGCAGTAGGTATATTAAAGGCGTTTCTCCCAGTAATACGTTTAGACCAACCAAAGAGCTTAATATGATAATAGTGGAAACTCCCACGAGAAACTGGCGACACCGATTATACGTGCCATCTAGCGGTTCGCGCAGACAACTACGAACTCGATTCCAATCAGCTGGCAAGTTTATCAGCACAAGTTAGAAGTGTAACTTTTGGGCTATGTATGGGTGTTTTCATTACAAAATACAAAGTGATTAAGCGATTAAGCTATTTGTACCAACGATGTTTCAATTATTGTTAGTAGTCGGTGTTAATATACTGAATTCCTACGTTGTTTGGAGTGTTGGCTGATGCGATATAGCACTCGACGTATCGAGAGCTTACATTAAATAAAAATACAGCAAAAGTATGAAGATTTAATAAATCGTAATTGTTTTCAGCAAATATGATATAATGAATATTTTCACACCAAAGAACGACAATTTAAAGATGATTTACTGAAGCAATTACTTTAATGGGGCCTCCAAACCTTGAGGTAAACCGTATGCGATTTACATTCCACATAGTGACATGGCTTACAGTACGTCGTTGTACCGATCTCCGCCACCGCTCGCGCTCATTGTTTCCGTCCCATGCACTTCCGTCCCATCCACTTCCGTCCCATCTACTTCCGTCTCATTTCCAAAATCACTCCCACAAAAATGTCCAGCTACCGAGGGCCACAAAAATACCCAGATACCGAGTGGAAAGATGTTACACATCAATAAGGGGTTTCTACTCCAGCGCTCCTGCTCCCCACAACTGATATTACACCACTTGGACTCTCAACGGCTCATATGTATGAGAAATTGGATACATCGCATACTAAAGGGATATGCAAAATTTCAATTAATTTGTTTTCATAGGATTTAAAATGAAATTTTATTTATATTTTAACCAATCGAATATTATAACACGCCATTTAATTAGTATACGGTACGAATAATGTTGTTCCTTTCTTCTGACCATATATTCGGACTCAAAGGGATAACATTCCAGTGTATTGGTTTTGGTTAATCGTGTGAATTAAAATAGCATAAGATACGATTATACCATTAAATATTCATGGTTGTTTCTACAAAATAGTAAATATTCTCAAAAATGTAATACTTTTTTTATTTTTATTTGGCGTATGGATTTTAGTGCCGAGAGTGTCCAAAGACATGTTCGGCTCGCCTGAGGCTGTAGCTGCTTCTACGTGGATACCCATGGGGTGAGCTACAAGTAACGTCACGTGTGGAGTGGTGTCTGGGGAGGAAAGTGTGTTTGTAAGGACGAGGAATTGGAAGGTAGTGGCTGTGGCCTACATTTAGGGACCAACCCCGGCATTTGCCTCGAAGGAAGGTGGTAAACCACAGAAGACCATCTTCAAGGTTGCCGGCGGGGGGATTCGAACCTCCTCGCCTCCCGGATGTGAGCGACTGTCTGCAGCCACACCGTAACGACCACGGCTAACTCACCCGGTAATGTAATACTAAAAGAGTTGTACAGAGTTCAATTTGTAAAACATAATTTGATATCCTGTAAAGTTTTATGAAGTTTGGTCAATAGTTTTGAATACTTGAAATGTAAAGTTTTGAAGCCATTCTCAGTGTAGTCTATACAAAGTGTCAGTTGTAACTCTTCAGTCGGTCAACACGAATATGCCCAATGACTAAGCCGGGTACAATGTATATAATAATTATATGAAGAATAAGTTCAGGGTCATCGAAAAAGGTTGCATCAATTTCAAAAAATCATAGCTCAAGAACTATTTGAGATATTGAAACGAGTATTTTTTTAATCACAACTCAAAAAGTTTTTTTTTCATACGTTGTAATGCTTCTATGTACACTCCCTTGGTTCGTCACTCGTTCTAGGGCGTCCAGAGGACTTCTTCACGTCAACACTGCCAGTTTCCTGAAACCGTGGGGAATCCCTACCATAAACACGTCGGAAAGTGCGCTGAACAGATATAGCACACAACACACACTGTGCTTTCTGCTGAACTGTCGCCATTGCAATCACACTCACTACTGAAACAGTGGCGTGGCAGCTTCCTGTCATGCACTCATTCTGCGAGTACAGTCACATCTAAAACTAAAACTCGATGAGTTTCTGATTAGTTTTCAGGTCGAATTCTTAATGTATCTCACTTACAACGGGAGATATGATTTTTTAATTGCTGCAACTTTCTTTGATGAGCCTGTACAGTAAATAACACCCTTGGAAAAAAATGCATGTATAAGTGTTGCCTAAAATTGCTTCATTACATTAGTGATCATAAGTAATACATGTATGTTTTCCAGGAGTGTTATTTAAGTATTATTCATATATTGTACCCCACCCAATCATCGGGCAAATTCGTGATGACCGACTGAAGAGTTACAACTGACAGTGAATACTTGAATATTTGAAAAACTTTCGGCAGATATACAGCTATTAGGTTCCCACGCCTTGTCACAAACAAGGGCCAATAACCTCGATGTTCCATCCCTTAAAACACGGCCATCCAGACAGCGCTCCGGCCGCGGTCTAAGCCTGTGCTCCGAGCGCTTTGGTGGAATTTAGTTTCAGAAGTGGTCGGAGGAGCTTGGCTGGCTGAGCACGCTGAAGTGTGCAGCCGATCCATTAGTCCCTAGTCGAGTCCAATGCGCTTTGTTGACAGCGTGTAAGTAAATCAGTTTTTCAGTGGTCATGACTGAACAGCATCCAAAAAAGGAGTGGTGAAGCAGCAGTCTTTAAAGCAGAATGGGAAATTTCATTTCTCTGTACAGCATGCCAAATGTTTAGTGTGCAACAGAGATGTAATGTGTTAAAAAGAACATAATTTGTTGTTGAATTTTCCTCTCTAATATGTTCACTTTTCAGTTTGGATATAAATCACAAAATTCTTTACTGAACACTTGTGTTCGTTTCCTGCACATTCCATACATTGGATTACCATTCGATTTGTATATGCGGTATATTTGTTATGGCAAAACAGCCCTATTAATATGTCAACAATCCCACAAGAGCCATCGGCCGCACGACTGTTACGTACGTATCTAGTCAGTGTGGTCCGAACATCTTCCGTCTCCTCGCTGCCACAGTGTAGGCCTAGTGGTGGTAGGGGAAAGAGCGCTAGTCTGACTGCCCAGTCCTCCCCGAGCGCGGCCGCGCTCCCGGAGCGCAATGACTGAATGGCCCTGCCTTAAAACAATAATGACCACACCTCCACCATCTCTCACATATTTTGCAACCAGCTAATAATTGAAGAACATTTCTCTTTGGTTTTACGAAATTGTTCTATGGTCAAGTCCTTACAAACATTAAGGATGCCAAATTTAATGAAAATAGTCCCCAATACTACAAATTTCTCAAATATTAAAGTAGATCTTTAAAAGGTGGAGAATCGAACCGGAGATATACCCACATCAGTTTGGAGCAGGAAAGCCCATACCCAATCTCCTTCTGTTAAGGGAACCGGGACGTGTGATAGGCTCAAAATTGTCAACTTTTTCTTTTAGTTTAAAAAAATCTCCCATCTTTCCTGCAGAATTTGGTGTATGAATTATTGTGCTGAAGTGATATTTGAAGCAATAAAATTAGGTTTAAACATAAGGCTATACTGTAGCTACTAGTCAAACATTCCTTTTGTGTTTTCCGTAAGTCATATTTTTTGAAAATTCATGTACCATTTTCTCAGAAACTATCTGATCAGTGTATTTGAAACTTAGTAGTCTCTAAGACCCAATATAAATCTACTAGTGGAAGTAAATTTATTCAGGTGTCTTGATTAGTTCATGGAGCACAGCTTGAGAAGCACTGGCAATTTTACAGAAAATCTCAGTTTTCAACTAGGATGGAGAAAAAAACCTCAACGCTTGTAAACAATAGGACAATACTTTTACTTCAGTAGCTCAAAAATGGTTTAAATATTATGCATGCAAAGTTCGTTGGGTCTGGTTTGAGTATTTGCTCAGAAAAGGGACATGAGTTAAGGGAATTCTCTACAATATATTTCTTTATGATTGTTTTTGTAATGCTATCTCTGACACAAAATTTTCAACATTGAAGCTTCAAATTCTACCCAAATAATGATGAATGTACTCGGAGTATATTCCAAAAGAACATTCAAGGAAGTATCTATTATAGTTTCTGAGATGTGTAACTAATCATCGGAAGCTACATTTTTCTACGCGTCCTGGTTCGAATCCTTTCCTCTCCCGCAATAAGTCCTTCTGCTACGGGTTCCATTGACCCTCTAAACGATTCAGCCAATAATGAATGAGTTGATCGTTTAAATTGCAGCCTATACGGCATGTGTAGAAGTGAATAACCTATTAAGGTTTACAAACACGGAACCACACAGCGAATGTAATAAATTTTCCAACTTTGGAGAGTAAAGTTTGATAACGAGCATTGTTTGCGTTTACTGCATGTTAACATTTTTATCTCCATGGGCTAAAACTGTAACATTTAGCACGTTAAGCGTATCAGATTCTTGATATTATGAAATTATTATTGCCTTACTGCTCTGGAAGACCTAGAGTTACAGAAGAGTCTATTTGCCCGCTTCACTTCCAACACGGCTTTTAATCAGTACTGGTTTCTTGTAACCTATTTGATTGTTTTTTTTTCTTGTTTCAGTTGCAGCTAGTTAATAAGCTCAAATTGAAGAATATATCTCTTTGATTTCACGAAACCGTTCTATGGTTTACGTCCGCACACACATACATAAAAGGATGCCAAATTTAGTAAAAATATTCCCCAAATTTCTCAAATAATTAAGTAGATTCTGGAGAGGTGGAGAACCTGACCGGAGATATAGCCACATTAGTTTGAAGCAGCAAAGCCTGTACTTAATCTCCGTTAAATAGTATAATCCCTTCCTCTCCCCTTATACTGTAAACCCATTTGGCTTGGATATCGTGCTAATGTAGCCCCATGTATTTGGGTGTGGGTAGAATATGTCTGATAACCTGTGTCATTTTTGTAATCTGTAGTATTTTGTGTGTAATTGTAATTGAGTCTATGATAGGGGAAGTATGCGCCCGTGACCGTAAGTTAGAAACCATCCCAGCATTTGCCAGGAGTATAAGTAGTAAACAACGTAAAACCACTTCCAGAAAGGCTGAGGTGGGAATCAAACCCACGGCTTCTCACTTTTGCCTCACAAGGTTGACATCGCAGACCAGAGTTAAATTTCTTGGCAAGGTGGTTATTTGAAATAAGCATGCCGTTGTCTATTTTCGGGCTCAAGTTCCTTCAGGATTGAATTCGTATAGAAATAGCATATTTCAAACGTAAGTCACAATTGAAGCAACTTTATCTAGCAATGGCAATCTTCGGACATCGGAATTCGAAACATAATATCTATTGTAAATAAGGATTTATCAAAACGTAAGTTTTCTTGAAAGCAAAGTATAAGTTTCTCTCATAATTTGCCATACATATTTTCCGCATTCAGTCTCGTGAGGCAAAATTGAGAAGAGGGTTAGATTCCTACTTCATCAATCCTGGAAGTGGTTTTCCGTTGTTTCTCATTCCTACTCCAGGCAAATGCCGGGATGGTACCTAACTTAAGCCCATGGCCGCTTCCTACCCAAAACCTACCTTAATTACAAATACACACACTAGTGCAGACATCACAGTGACACAGGTTATCAGACAAATACTACACACACCCAAGTACATGGGGTACATGTCCTCGATGTCCATAGAAGACTCAACAACATATTTAATTTATTGAAATATTTTGAATTGTTCGAATCGAGACGCAATCTAAATGAATTTAACTGCCTACTATGTGCACATTATGTCAGAGTATATTTTACTAATTTATTATCAAGCAGATTTGTTGGAGACTGATAAATTCGTGTCCACCTCGTGACGTAGTGACTAGGGCTCAAATGTTCTCAGAATGTTACTAGAGTGTTGGTAGTTCTGTGGACTCTATAAATAGGCATACTAATTTCTGCTAAGACACACATTGTACGTGTAATATTGAGTATGTATCCATAAATTAGTAATGCAGTTGCATGCACTGAACTTATAACAGAATACGCATGTATTGAATTATGTCGGTAGCACAAACTTTGACGATATACTCTAAATATGTCTAAATCATCCTGGTCTTACATTGTGCTAAGCATGAAATTCTTTTCTTCCGTACACACATTCCTAGATATTGATTCTAGGGTTCAAAAGCCTTGAGACCACTAATACACACTTGGAAACCCTGGTGACTCTAATAATAGGCATAGATATGTTCTGAATCATACCTTCCACATAAAAAACTTTTGGATGAAATCCATTCCTTAGTATGAAAGTAACCTACACTTAAACATTGAAAGTATCAGCGCGCTTAAAACCGAGTTGGTAACACTGTCATGTAAGGAATACATATAATCAATCAGAAAATGTATGCTACTTACCTGTGCAAAGTTAATAGCTGTTGGCTTGCATACATTCTCATATACAGACTTAAAAATTATATAAAACATTTAAAAACATTTGGCAGCCTTGGCGACTCTGAATATACATATGCCTAGTTCCATTTGATATGGTACACTGTGCACATACAAAATGTGCTTTAAGTCCAGTACATAGTTGATAGTAAGAACGTATGCAGTTAAATATTGAACATATCAGCAAGCGTAGAATCATGTTGGCAGCATTGTCATGAATGTGTTGCTCAAAATTAATCTGAAATAATACGATCTATATATTTACCAATTTTGGAAGAAATCCATTTGTTAGTATGAAAGTGAACATACATTGGACATTAAACCTATCAGGACGCATAGGATCATGTTGGCAGCACTGTCATGTGTGGGTTACACAAATTGAATTTATGTTCTATACGTGTGCAATGTTATGAAATGTTGGCCTATATACTTTCTGATATATTGAGACTAGCGTTCAAAATTATACTGTAGAGAGCATGTATCAACAGTTTCAAGCCCTGATAACTCTAATGAATACGCTTAGCCATATCTGTTAATTTACGGAAAGTTCAGCCGAAATTTGATTGAAATAGCATGGACGTTACATGCATGAAGACATTAAATCTGTTAACAAGCGTAGAATCGTATTGGCAAAACTGTCATAAAATGGGTCGCTCAAAATGTATTTCAATTTATCTGCATATGTGCCATTTCTGGAAGAAATCCATTTAATAATATGGATATTACATGCAATTAAACATTGGACCAATCAGTAAGCGAAGAATCAAGTTGGTAGCACTGTCGCGTGTGCGTTCTTGAAAACTAATTTGAAATATTATTTATATGTGTGCCAATGTTGTAACGGTTCTCGTGCATATCTTCTGAGTCATCCAACTTAGAGTTCAAATTGTATTATGCTTTACAGCAGTTGGTAGCACTGACGTCATTTTCAAATATGGATTTGTTATATCCTGGTATAGATCACTCATAACAAGTTTTGGTTTCGAAAGCTTCAGCAATTAAGAATTGATAGTTGGGGACGCACACACACACAGAGAGAAGGGCAAACAAACACACGCATCTCCCCGGGGGATCTCATAAGTAAACCTTTTCATCCTTTCTAGCCTCTTTTCATCATATGAAACAAGTGAGGCAAGTTTAAGTGCGTAGATACACGGAATATTGTAAATGTAGAACCGTTTATTAAGGCTGTGTGTGATTCGCCATCTTACTGTAGTTGTTGATTCTGATAGGGGGTTTCGAAGTGAAATGCCATGTCCTGTGGTTAAGATTCCACGTAAAAAGGAGGTCCCGTAGATCATGATCTCGCGATTCACGGTCACGTTAAACTACAGGCTTGCTTGCTTGGTTTGCTTCTGATAGGGGCTTTGCGACATCCTGGTCATGTAATTGCGTATCAATGCGATGGCTGTACCAGTGAGTCTAATTGAAATCGAAGTGGGATTTGTGTAGGAAGCGGCCGTGACCTTAAGTTAGGTACCATCCCGGCATTTGCCTGGAGTAGAAGTGGTAAACGCCGGAAAACCATTTCCAAGATGGCCGAGGTAGGAATCGAACCTGCCTTTTCTCAGTTTTGCCTCACGAGGCTGACTGTACCCCCTTCCAACCCTCAGACCGGTATTAAATTTCTTGGCGGAGCCAGGAATCGAAACAGGACCTCCGCGGTGACAGCCAATAATGCTAGCCATTACCCCAACTTATTATCAGGGTATCCTGTAAAAAAAAAGAACAGATTATGGTCCATTTTTACCATGTTGTAGATGGCCTTGGTCTCAACAAAGGAAGCGAAGAAACGGCGAATAGTTAACCCTCTTCGTATGAAATGAAATCATCTTACCGGCGGATGGAAGCAATTTTAAAAGTCAGGCCAATAAACTCTCTTACACGAGTCGAGCCTTGATTGGCATAACCGGGACCTATTGGGCGGAAATTCACCGCAGAGGACGCTTCCATGGCAATCATTCTCAAGTGAGCTGAAACAAAGTTAAGCAGGGAGCACACGGCCTCCGTTCCATTCAGTTTGCTTCGATTCCGTTTCTCTCGTATCCGTTCGCATCAGTTCGCCAGCCGCACATTGCCTCAGGCTCCGTCAATCCAGTCTTGGAACACCACTTTGAGAATAGAGTAATGTCGAGTTCATATTCTTCCGAGGATGAGAGGGAAATTATAACTATAGTTTTATCCTGTGAAGTATCCGAGAAAAGATAAATATTATTTTGGATTCAAGGCATAAATTCAAGAAGGGCAGAGTGCAGTGAATATTACCTTATATCTCCGGACTTTTTAATTGATATCTCAGGCATACATCATAGCTAAAGTCGTTATATTCCCATAAATGAGGACAAAATGTATGTTTATAACTTTGTGTTATGTTGTTGCTGCATATTTTACAGCTGCGATATCGTGGACATATTGCCGCGTGTATTTTGGTATGTGTTTGTGTAATTTTGTATGATAATGATTAATGTGTTTATAAGTTGTTTCTCTCATGGCTGTCGGAAGTCCGGGATCGATTCCCGGTGTGAGGGCTGGAATGGGCTACATTCAGCCTCGTGAAGCAAAACTGAGGATGGTTCGATTCCCACCTCAACCATCCTCGAAAAGAGTTTCCGTGGATTCCTCCACTTCTATTCCAGGAAAATGCTGGGATGGTCCTTAACACAAGGCCAAGGCCGCCTCCTTCCCAATCCTATCCCTAATTTTCAAATAGACACACTTGTACAGCCATCACAATAACACAGGTTATCACACAAATTCTATCAACTTCCAAAAATACACGGGGCTATATGACCGCGATTTCTCAGCCCCTAAATTAGGCAACAACAAAGTAAAGTAAATAACAAACAGTTTACGACCATCTCCCATACATTCCTAGTCCTTGTCAGATCGTGATATATTTTTTTAATCACCCATATCCTAAAGAATAGGATGGGTTTCTTCAACTTCAATCAGCTGTTCCTCATTGATCGCAATGATTGAACTATACAACTGTAACAAAGCAGTACAGTACAATCGCAATCTACCTTCCGTCTTCCGTCAACTTTGCTTGTGAGGGCAAGCTTGACTGAACGGATGGTGGGGAAATGGGCTGAAGGGTGCGGACCTGATGCAGTGTGCGGCTGGACATTAGGTTGCATTGCCAGCAAGTCACGCAAGGTCAACTGAACGGATCGAAACGGATGCAGTGTGTTCCCAGAATTTAAAGCCTTGTTATAAGCTACGGTCACAAGCTGCGAAGATTCCGAACTGTTGAGAATGATAGGCATGTCCGTGCAAAAGGTATAAGTCATTCGCCCCTTGCCTACAAACGAACCCCACATCATCGCTGAACTTGCAGTACCGCATCTGGCAACGCTCTTCTACTCCATTATTTTCATTTTTGATTGGACATTGGATGTGCCATCCCACAGAGCAATTCACGTTAGGTTCATTTGAGGGAAGGACAATAACAAGTAGTTCCGTGAAGAACTAAAATAGACTATTTACCTAAACCCCGGATAGAGGCTCTATCCGCTGTGGAGGAACAGCAAAATATCCATGAAGACCAAACTTCTTATCTTCCGGAGTAATGTCAGGTCCGTTCTGATATGTGGGTCTGAGACTTGGAAGGTAACTAAAGAAATCACCTCCAGGCTGCAGACCTTTGTCAACCGCTGCTTAAGAAAGATCCTAAACATCTACCGGCCAGAAGTAATCTCCAACCAAGAACTTTGGAGAAGGACGGGTGAAACTGAGATGGCCATACAAATAAAGCGACGGAAATAGAAATGGATCGGACATACCCTGAGGAAAGGAAATGAGACCATTGAGAAAGTGGCACTGGATTGGAACCCACAGGGTACGAGGAGGAGAGGGAGACCCGAACAAACGTGGCGCAGATCTGTCCACTTGCGGGCTATAAAGGAGGGTAAGACCTGGAGCGAGGTGAAAAGGTTGTCAGCAAACAGGACCAGATGGAGATACTTCATTGATGCCCTATGTTCCACGAGGGACAACAGGAACTAAGTAAAGTAAGTCACCTATACCCCCAATGGTCTTATTCATTAGGCTGGCTGCGTGGCTCAGCGGTAACGTTCTAGCTTGCTGTGCCCAAGGTTGCAGGGTTGAATCCTAGTGCAGCCAGTTGCCATTTGAGGGTACGCAAGAGCGAGGGAGCCGTTCAGTAGATTTACTGGCATGTTTAAGATCCCCTTCGGGGCAAACCTCCAGCACCCCGGCGTCTCTAAAAGTCACGGTAGTTAGAAAGGGGGTTAAACCAATAAAATTATCTGTTTCATTTAAACTCTCTGCCTATTGAAAGGATTTTCCGTGTCATAATTAACTTTTGGTTCACGACCTATGATTTCGCCAACACCATTAGTGAGAAATTATGTGCAAGAATTTATAGCTTTCAATATCGGTAATTAAGACCACTAGATGGCATATTTCTGTAACGAACCACGGGAATAAATTTTTAGAAAAGTCAAATGCAGGGCCTCTACGATTTACGAAAAGTATGCTATAGAATTTAGTGCCATTAGATAAGGACTGTTATCATAGCCTATCATAAGAATCATCTTTTTAATCACCTGAATAAGATCGAGAAATTTAAAAAAAAAGAAGGTTTCTACGTTTTGAACTGCTGCATCTTGAGTTTTTGAAATCAATTGAACATCATCAAATGTCTCTATACTAAGCTCTGAATAAACATTCGTTGTGCCAAATGTCGTTGAACACAAGTGATTAGATCGCCAAAAAAATATTTGAAAATCATTTTGCCGCCATTATGTTTTTATGTTTCTCAGGTAGGGACAGATGACCTCGTAGATCCGCCCCGTAATACTAATTAACTAACTAACTAACTACCTAACTGTTTCTCGGGTAAAGACATATATTTGTCCTTCCTTGACACTGCTCTAACACCATACAAAATTTCAGTTTGATTGCTTAAATAGTTTCGTATATATTGTGAACCGGTGAAATGTATTGTATGGATGCATTGTTCTATTTTTATATGTATGTGCTATAGAATTATATGCCAGCAGATGAATATTATAATCGCGGCTTATTATGCCAAACTACATTTCTATCGCTTGTTTAGGACACGAGATATATAAAAGTGATTCTAAAAATTTATCACAGCCACCATTTTGAAATACTCATAGAAATTGAAATAAAATAGACGCCAATATATTAAGCATTGTATGAAGATTTATCGTACTAAATGTCACTGCTCTCGGAAAATTAAGTAACGAGAAAAATCCAATTAAATATTTAAATTTTGTGTCGTCACCATGTTGCATTTGTATTCATCAGGTTATTGAAAAGCCCATAGGTGAACTTATGTTAGTAGCTTCTATCAACATAAAAGATTTCCGATTAATTGCCGCAATAGATTCTCAGATATTGACAACCATCCAAATAGTTTGAATGACCACCATATCGAATTGTTATTTATAAAAGCCACAGGATTATGTGCCATTAAAGATTATTGCCTAGATTTTTTTTATTCAAACGATCACTTCGATCCCATGATTAGGAAACTAGAAAAAATAATTGTAATATTTGATATTATGAGAAAGATATCAATAGAATTAGATGCCAGTAGATTGAATCTTTTATAAACGTTTATCGTGCCAAGTTTTTGATCAGTGGATTGAATCTCGAGAAAATGCTATTTAATGCTTGGCTGCCATGTTAGATTTGTACTTAACATCTTTTTAAGCATCATATAGGCCTAGATGAACGTACCTTAGTATTCTCTATCACCATTCAAAATATAAGGGTTATATTGGTAATAGTCTCGGAGATATGGAATGCCGGTGAAATATTTCGCACGTGCGCCATGTTTGATTGGTGAAGCGTATTTTAATTTAAAGGGCACGGTTGGGGTCAGCCAAAATAGTGCTACGTCCTTACCAAGGTTCATTAACATCGCTCCAGCCGTTTAGACTTTATTACGGGGACTCCCACACCCACACATACACACACACACACGAACCAAAGATGATCTCATAAGCCCATTTTTTCATGTGATGAAAATAGGCTAAAAATATGGTTTTAGAATTCGAACTTATGCAGTCAAGAATTTTTATACCAATTGAAATCCACAAGAAATCTCTATACTAAGCTCTGAATATAGATTTACTGTGCCAGAGTTTCATTACTCTCCGGTCATTTGAAATATTTGAAAATCACTTTGTCACCATGTTGATTTAGAGTTTTTAACGATTTTGTAAGTCACATATTTCTCCTTACTTAATAGTCATCTATCATCATACAAAATTTCAGTTTGATAGCTTCAATAGTTTCGTATATATTGTGAACCAGTTAAATGGATCGTATGGACGCCAAGTTGGATTGTTTTATATATGTGCTAAATAATTATATGCCAGCAGAAGAATTTTATTACCGTGATTCATTATTCCATCCTACATTTCAATCTGTTGTTTAAGTCACGAGAAATATAAACGTGATTTTTAAGATTTAGTTTAGCCGCAGTATTGAAATTCTCATTGAAATTGATTTAAGATAGATGCCAATATATAAAGCCCTGTATGAAGATTTACCGTGCAAAGTGTGACTGCTCTCGGACTATTCAGTCACTAGAAAAATCAAATTAAATATTCAAATTTTGCGTCACCGCCATGTTGGTTTTGTGCTCATCAGGTTATTGAAAGTCCCATATGTGAACTTATTTTAATGCCCTCTATGAACATACACAATTTCAGTTTGTTTGCTGTGATAGATTTTCATAGGATAAATGAAAATAGGCTATTTATTTCTTCACGGATCTACTTGTTGCATAATCTGAAAAGCAGCCTTAAAATACTTCTTTAATTATACAATGAATTCAATAAAATAGTAATTGCCTACATGAATCAAACTATCTCAATACCCACCCCAAACCACGAACTTACATCTACAGGCTGAATAGTTTTTAGACAAATATATTGTTGAAGACGCTCTCTTTCTGGAAGTCACGCATGTCCTAAGGACCGATGTAAACAGAGGTCACGAAATAGCATTTCAGAGAGTTTCAAACTAGCGCCAAATTCAGAGAGTAACCCCAAGTTAATCAAGATAAAGATATATACACCATTAATAGGTCCAATTAAATAAAGTCTAACTTTTAAATCTATTAACAGTCAGTTAAATTCACAAGCTAAATACTTGAATTACACTTTCAACAACCTCTGTAATGGATAAAATTAATGCCAAATGTTTCGACTTCATGAATGCAGTATTCATTTGATATTCAAATTTGTTTCAATAGAAGTGTACTCTGTGACGAAAGTAGCAGAGAGTTTACCGATATTAGAACTTGAACTATTCATCTACAGTATGTGCATTCAACAAACCATGGTGCGCGGAGTTTCTCTCCTGCGGTAATTGAATCCCTGCTTCAGAAGCTTATGTTTTTATCCCTGCCAGGAATAACCTGATTTCCGCGCAATGGATAGAGCATGTGTCTCTGTTCCTCCTAATTAAAAGGGTGTATAAGTGTTCCAAGCCTGACTAAGTAGTAGTGTTATTCCCTTGGAGGATGAGAGAGTTGGTAGGACGTGTATCGGCAATATTTAAGGATCTTCATCAGGTGTGTCAAACTCAACTTTCACAAAACTTGAACTTGACATAATTAACTGAAGTGAACGGCCGCATGCAAAATGAAATTATAAATTAGATTGTTCTCTTATAACAATGAATCACATATTATGTATATTCAATGGTCTTGCATACTGTATATTATAATTCCAGAAAACAATCAGCTGAGGGAGTTTGATAAGGGGCATTTTGCCCTTTGGGCTATATAAATACTTACAAGTAGACAAAAGGTGTGAGAAGAGCGATATTATGACGACAATTTGAAATAATCTCATTCAGTACATTAATTTCTAAACACAAATGTGTAAACCATTAAGTAGGAATTAGGCATTGTGATGCCTTCAAAATAATTGAATATACTATAAACAAGTATTTTATGCAACTTTTGACATCTGGTCTGAAAGAAAATATTATTCCAAGCAACTTTTTGTTTACATGAAATAATTTTGGCGTACACATTTTCTCTACAGCCTGTATATAACCTAAAAATTTATGGTCCGCGTGTTTGACATAGCAGATCTACATTCTCCACAGTCTGGCCCTCTCCTTGTTGGTGATTTATACGTTGAGGAAACCCAGGCTATACGTGGTCCCCTTTCATCTCCCGTGTACGGTATACACTATACAGTACAAAAGGCAAATTATACAATACTAGAGAATCAGAAATATTAAGTTAGACAACCATACATCCCAGAGAAAAATACACTCCATGTTATATACTTCGCGAAACTCAACTCCCGTTTGTTGATCCAGAGTTGTCGGGGAACAGGGAATACGGCCGTTCGACAGTCTGGGCTGCGATGTTGTAAGTTCTACAGGGGATGTCTCATAAGTAATGTCGTTTTATAAAGAAAATAGTATTTGGTAAGTTTTCTGACAAGAAATTGAACTATTCTCCACAGTAGAGATCATCAAATTCTATGGCCATGAGCCGTCTTTCAGTGAGGTTTCTTATCACGTGACGGTACCAGTCTCTGGATTTTGATGCAAAGGATTCGGCGAGACCCACTTCCACAGCTTCAATGTTTTCGAAATTTCATCCACGCACAAAAGGATCAAAAAATATGGTTATCTGAAGGCACAAAATCAGGGCTGTATGCTAGATGTGGTAGCAGTTCGACTCCTCCCAATTCCTGAATCTTTGCCATGCTTGTTCGTGCAGTATGAAGTCACGCATTGTCCTGCTGCAAGTCAACTCTATTTCGGTTAACTAATGCTGGGTTTCTCCGTCTTAAAATTTCATGAACTCGTTCCAGTTGT
The DNA here is from genome assembly GCA_946902985.2 of Meconema thalassinum. Lineage (NCBI taxonomy): Eukaryota > Metazoa > Arthropoda > Insecta > Orthoptera > Tettigoniidae > Meconema > Meconema thalassinum. The sequence goes on along the minus strand of OX336389.2, from coordinate 379,198,304 downwards.
GGTGAATAAAGATCCGCATTGATTGCACGCCCGTTTGGAACAAACTCAAGTGAATCACTCCTTCAAAATTCCATCCGACACAGAACATCACTTTGGGGCCAAACCGATCCTTTTTAACGATGACTTTGGCAGGTTGACGGGGACTGAGCCACTGTTTCGAGGCCTCAGCGTTGCGGTAATAGACCCCATCGTTCAGCACATTTGTCAATTTTCCTGATAAATCTATCATCCATGGGGTTACTGATAAGCTGACGACAGATATCCACTCACCTTAAGACTGTTCACTGGTAAAATCATGAGGTACAGATGTACAGTTTGTTTGATTTTCCAAGTGTCTTAATCTAGCGATGTATGGTATCTTTTGATGCAGTAAGTTCTTCTGACAGTCTACGAGTAATTCTTGGCGGATTTTCTTCCAAAACTCTCCGTGTATTCTCAATATCCCATGGTTTAGGTATTCCTGAACGTGGTAGATCTGTAGTGTTTCCTTTTACAATGTTGAAACGTTGAAACCATCGTTGTGCCACACGCTCACTTACGACACTTTCTCCTTTAACTTCACATATTCTTCGAGCCGCGGCAGCAGCTTTATAATCTTGTTTTTCTGGTAGTGCTTTAGAAGGACCCTAACCTCCACATTTGTAAGTTCCATTTGTGATTGTGTATCAACAACTGACGACTGATACATTCTCGCAATGTACGCAATTCTAGTCATAGCCTCCTGTAAATAGCATTTGCGAACCAAAGAAAACCAATTCTATGTTATATATAGGGACCGGATTCTTAGGTTTTTGTCTATTTTTTCTTTACTTCTAAATACAATAATCACTCTCAACTCTCAATTCTGTAGTCACTTAAAAAAATAAGGATATGCGATTACCTAAAAATATCTAATTGCAGTTTTATTCCATTTATTATAGTGTATTTACATTTTTAGTTCATATTTTTGAAAGGAAACCACAAGACAATGTTTATTTCTAGCTCAGGTTGATTGAGAGAAATCCTACCTGCCAGAAATTCAATCATTTTCACCACTTTTCAGCTTGCTACTGTTGTCTACACCGTTAACTGTTCTCTCACTTTCCTGATAAACCACCAGTGATTCAAACGTTAGGCGGTAGCACGCACCAACAAAGCTAATAGCTACCGTATATCGGATTACCTTCAGTATTCCGCCGCTGTTCGCTGCTGATAAATAGCTGATGGTTCTTGACCACTTGTCAGATCTCCGATGTTGCTCAATTGCATGCAGCTCTGTCCAGTGTCGCTGCTTTCTCTCGTAGGCTACGATGGACACGTGAAAACTTTGTGCCACGAGCCGACAAAGCCCCGGAGTCTACCTGTGACGAAGAGAGGTGGAGAAATACATCTACCTGCCAACTTCAACGTTTGGGAGATTTTAGTACTGGCGCAGAACTCTTAGTGACGAGTTGTTCTCGGTGATAATTTGATAAAAGTTAGTTAGGTTTTGGAGTTTGAAGGGGCGGAACAGCGTGGTTATCTGCCCCAATTGATAAAAGCCGTATCATTATGTAAATTATTTACACTTTTGTTGCAATCAGATTTCCCACTAATAATTGGGCATTGAGTTTAAGATTTGCGAACTTTGCGTCAACTTTTGCTACACATTAAACATAAAAATCTATTCTACCTATTAGAAACCTAGAAAATCTATTGTATGTTTTTGAAAACCTAAAATGACATTTATGCTCATTATAGTACAAGTTTTCAGTATGGGACAGTTTCTCCCACCAATCAGAGCTCAATAAACAGTTGTTTGACCAATTAGTTAAGGATAGCATCGCACCTGTGCTGAGTTCCAAGGCCTTCTAATTTAAATTTCACTGTGTGGCCTAGTGTCAAAGTGGGGTAATCTAGAAGGCCATGGTCAAATACAAGGTATTCTCTGCGTCCCATGCGCTCTGTTCAGTACATAAAACTGGCGAAATCTCGACAGATATTTATGAATATTTATGTTCGAACTTAAAATAGTTATAATAATTATCGTCGAACATAAACAGTCATATGTAACTCGCCTATAATGCTAATTAGGACACTCGTATGGAAATTATAAAACTCGTATACGCTCGTTTTATAAACATACTCCTGTCTTAATTATTGCCATTATAGGCTCGTTGCATAATGTACTATTTTTAAACCTAAAAGTCCAGTCCCTAGTTATGAAACACCAAACTTTAAACACGACATTACTTAAGAGTCATCCTAATAGTACTCACCTTATCTCTTGATACCAGCACAGGGACTAACTCAGGCTTACCTGAAAACAAGAACGTACAATTTAAGAAAATAAATATTATCTTGTATATTTTATGTGTGTGAGAGATCATTTGTATGTGTGGGAGAGAGTGAGTCAGAGTATGTGTGTGTGTGTGTGTGTGCGTGTGCGTGTGCGTGTGTGCGTGTAAGTCAATTTATGACTGCGTGTCATACAGATGCCAGGGATTTCAAATACGAAAATGTTCCCGAGGTTGATTCAATTAGGGGCATCGTGACATCGTGGTAATCAAGCCACGTGTGCTTTGGTGTTTGTGATAACCTGTTTACTAGTGTAAATTTGTGTGCTTATTGTAACTCAGGACAAGATTTGGGTAGGTGGTGGCCATGGCTTTAATTCATGTACCATCTCGGATTTTGCCTGGAGTATAATAGGGAAACCACGGATGGCTAAGGTAGGAATCGAACCCAACTTTCCCCCCAGGGGCTCACATCTAGTGGGACGTGGGTTGGCAACCACGGGGCCCCATCTGAGTCCGGCATTGCTTCCACTTATTTGTGCCGGGCTCCTCTCCGTCTTCTTTCCTGTCGACCTCACATGGTCAACTCTTGTTTTCTTCCAACCCCGACGGTATTAGGGTATCCGAGGCCTAGGGAGTCTCTTCCTTTCCCGCCTTAATTGGCCCTTGTCTCATCTTTTCTGATACCCTCCTTCTGCGAGGGGTCAGCCTTCTTTTCCTTTTCCTGTTATCTCCTGCCTTCTGCTCAAGGCCCTCAAGGAGGCAGGGTGTATGTAGCCCCACCATTTCTGGTGCACCCTGGATATTGCTACACCCTCAGGGGCTCACAGCTGGTGAGTACGGGAGTTGGCGATCACGAGGGATTCCTGAGCTGGGTCCGGTTTCCCCCTTTTTTCCCTTACCTGTGGGGTGGACCCTCTCCTCTTTCACTTTCCTATCTGCCTTTTATGGCTCTCCTTCCTTCCAAGTCCCTCAATCCGCATTCTTCAAGGGTTGAGGGCATTTCTTTTCCTCCTGTGCTTTATTTGCCTTATTCTCCTTTTGTTTTCCATTTCTTCTTCTAGTCTATAAGTTAGTAGTTAGTTTTTAGTTATAGTTTGCATTTCATTTTCATCTTCATGATCAACCAAACCATTAGGAGCCGATAATCTAGATATTAGGCCCCTTAAAACAACAAATATCATCATCATCGAACCCATCTTTTCTTAGTTCTACCCCACGAGACCGGGTGAATCCCGTTCTAGCCCTCAGACCAGAAGTACATTTCTTGGTAGAGCTGGGAATCGAACCCGGACCTCCGGGGCGACAGCCAAGAACGCTACCGACTACATCACGAGGTGATCCGATCCCCTTCTGGGACAATGTTCTGGCACCCTGGCGTCTCTCATGTTACAACAGTTCAAAAAGACGTTATGGTTAATTTTATTATCATTTTTATTATATTATTATGTAACACGCTAAGGTGTATGTTTCACTAAACTCAAGCTCCTAAACCAGAGGGAATAGAAGGTGTGGTTTGTACCAAAATCTTCCAAATCGTCTCAATAGTACAGGAAAAATCTTGCATTTCTTGAAAAGTCAACGGAAATATATTCATTTGTTTATAAAGTGCTTTTAAACAAATAAACAAGACGATAGCCCCTAGAAGAACATTGTCGCGTAAAAGTCGCATAGCACTAAAGCCGGGCTGGTAGTCTGTACACATGGGGCGCACACAACCCATTATGCGAGAGTTCTCGCACGGGTCCGCTAGTTATTATTAATTTCCACTCATCAGGTTATGTATTCAATTCAAAAATTCTCTGACTATGAAATTGACCGTAGCTCTATGCTTGTAATAAGTAAGGTTCGGACGTTAAGGAAAAGTCTTATTTTTTTCCTGAGCTCATTTTACCCGGAATCTGAAAAATAAGTTTGAATGACGGGTCCCTGACCATGTTTAATGCAATTTGATGTTGCTTATAAATGCATATTTCGGCCATTTTTATTGTTTTGGTCATATTTGGTCATATTTTACTGATATAAGGTCATATTTGGTTATAATTTCAGCATTTTTGTTTAAATTGAGGCGTCGTTAACAAGGTAGGCTACGTGTTATATGTGTCGAGTTTCAAACACAGGATTTCCGAATAGTGTAGTAGATATATATTTTTCTTTCTTTTCCCGGAACAGGCAGATAGCAGGTTTAGAAGATCTGATTACAAGAAGGCGTTCCTCTACGGACGTCTTTTAGCACATCTTTCTGGACAAGTTGGATTGTGACACTATACGCATGAGGTCACGGAACATGACGATAGTGTGCTTCCGCCTTTCAACAGGATGTCACTCCGGTAGATATATTTAGTTCAGAAGCAATTAGCAAACAAGGAAATTGTTTTTATCCGTAATGGTCCGTATTGAATTTAAATTCCACTAAATGACTTACTCTTATTTTCGTCTTTTCAATACTTGTAATATTATTAGCACTGTTTTGTACTGGTACATGTTTCGAACAATAATGTTGTTCTTCATCAGCCAGATATACACATTGTAAACACTTATGGGCATAAAATACATTGCAAATACACATAGTTCATTAAAAAATCACTTGTAAAATCGAAATATCACATGACCGATACACTGAAAAATTGTTTTTGCACTTAAGACATTAACTGTATGTTAGTGCTCTACCTATCCTAAAAATTCCTGTCATATTTCATAGAATTTTAGGTCATATTTTATATTTTTAGGTCATATTTAGCTAGATTTTAGGGCATATTTGCTTGCATATTTTGTAATTCTTTATGTCTTAAACTTCCGAACCCTAGTAATAAGCAATCACGCAATAAGAGATTTCCCTCTACGGAGTATGCCATTACTCCAACGGATCATTTCTTTAATGCCTGTCTATTGTTTGCCATTGGGGTCGATACTCCTCGCAGCCAGTGAGTACGATCACTCTCGTATATGAACACGTCGATCCAAGAGAGAGACTTATTGGTCTTCCGTATGATTGTGATTACCCTCTTGGAAGGGTAATCTAGTACAGTAGAGCCCCATCTACGAACGTTTCTTCAAGTCCTCAAACACATTACGTATTCTAAGCCATTCTTTGTGAAAACGTTCAGTATTGTGCTATTGTCCTTTGGTACTGCTTGTGTATCCTTAAATTGATGGAATAGTATCATTGACATGAATGAATGTAATAATATAATTTCACAAGAATCAATGTCACAACTATGCGTTAAGTGTGGTAAACGTATTATGGTGAAATTAGCCAGATATTTCAGGACTAGATTTACCACGTGTGCTCGTACACAGTCGTCATGACGTCGCAACCATATCGAACAAATTAGTTGTTTTATTGTATGCTTGTCCAAAATGCCATTCCTACATACATCCCCTCCCGTGTAACCCCCATTTCGTGGAGTGCTAAATGCAGACAAACCCCACCAAAGAGCAACTTCGCGACCACATTCAGTCACGGGAGGCGGGATTCATTCGTTCTGCTTCCGCCCTTCTGCTTCGTGGAACACAATGTTCGGGGATACCAAGAACTTGTCTGTTCGGAAATTCAGGTCGTTCATAATTAAGTTCATTGTGTAAATAAGCTTCTGTATGAGTAATTGATTGTCTCGCAGAGTGAATGAATGAATGAATGAATGAATGTGATTGAGGTGATGAAAGTGCGTACGCGAGAGAGTGATTGTTGTTGTCATTGATTTATTTAAGGGCTTTGCGATATTATGGCCATTTAGTCCCTGTACTTGGGTGGGTGTGAGTGTGTGGATTTTGTCTGATAACCTGTGTTATTGCGATAGCTGTATTAGTATGTGAATTTGTAATTCAGTTGAGGTTTGGGAAGAAGGCGGCCGTGGTCTTACGTTATGAATGAACCCGGTATTTTCTTGGAGTAGAAGTGGGAAACCTCGGAAAACCACTTCCAGGATGACTGAGGTAGGAATCGAATCCGCCTGTTCTCAGTTTGACCTCACGAGGCTGAGTGTACCCCGTTCAAGCCCTCAGATCAAAATTAAATTTCTTGGCAGAGCTGGAAATCGAACCCGAGCATCCGCAGTGACAGCCAAGACTCCTAGCCACTACGCAACTAGGTGGATACAGTATGTGAGAGAGTGAATCAACAGAATAAGACGTACTACGTTATATTAATCTTATTAGGCCTAATAATATTCAAAATATGTAAACACTGCAAATATATTTGTAAGACATGTAAGTTGTGCCTTACGACAGGTGACCTCGCTGTTATGCCCCTGGAAACTATAACAAACAATCAAATCAATAAGTTGTGCCAATGAAACGTAAAAGATGTAGGCCTATGTGAGGCCTGTCACTTTTCACTAGGCCTTCCATACTTTCAATATGATTCGTAGTAAATAATAATAATAATAATAATAATAATAATAACAATAATAACAATAATGATAAGAGAGTGAGTAGTAAGATAGCAAACCAAGAATCCAATTCATTCAGTATTGCCTTATTAAAATACATGTAAAGGATTGTCTTTCACTCGGTGAAAACTTAAGATTTGGGCGAATAATTTTGGGCGGTTGTTATTAATAAACCTACTAAAAATCTTTAAATCCCTGAATAAATTCATCAGACTGTAAGCACACAGATTTCCTAAGAATGCAGTCAACTTCATTTAATACATTTTAATTGATTTCTCAAATTTTATTACGGACCCTTAATACAATGAACTGATACATATGAACCAGAAACTTCCACCTTTAAAGAGCACTACCTAATATTCACAAAGAGAACAGTTTGATAAGACCCATAAATATATTTTAGAAACATAATAAACAAAGAATTACCAAGTATTAAAGGGCAAGGCGATCTATTGACTGATAACTGACGTAATGCGAGGAATGTGAGATTAACTGAAAACAGCTACCTTTGGTGAATTACAGTATTATTTGCACCGATCATTCTGCCTAACAGAAGCCTCCGTGGCTTAGGCGGCAGCACGCTGGCCTCTCACCGCTGGGTCCGTGGTTCAAATCCCGGTCACTCCATGTGAGATCTGTGCTGGACAAAACGGAGGCAGACAGGTTTTTCTCCGGGTACTCCGGTTCTCCCTGTCAAAATTTCATTCCAGCAACACTCTCCACTATCATTTCATTTCATCTGTCATTCATTTAATCATTGCCCCAGAGGAGTGCGTCAGGCCACGGCAGCCGGCACAGTCCATATCCTCGCCGCTAGATGGGGGCTTCATTCATTCCATTCCTGACCCGTTCGGAGACTGGAAGCAGGCTGTGGATTGTCATTTTCATTCTGCCTAACAATGAAAATGTTTCGGGCCCAAAAATAGCTTATTTTTCTGTATTTCCACGTGCTGAATTAAAAAATCATTATAAAAACGACCGACTAGGTCCTGCTTTTGATATATAGTGATATGTCACTGTTTAGAGTCCACATTTTCAGTTTGCGGGAAATTTTGATTTTTTGAGTTGGCATACCTGTCAGATGGCAAAACGTTGCAGTTGTTGCTTATTTTAGGGGCTGTGACGTAGTGATTATATAGAGCCGTGTATTTGTGTGTGTTTGTGTGTGTGTGCGCGTGTAATTTGTGTGATAACCTGTGTTATTGTGATGGCTGTACTAGTGTGTGAATTTCTTAATTTGGGAACAGGACTGGAAAGGAGGTGGTCATGCCCTTAAATTAGGAACCATCCCAGCATTTGTCTGTAGTATAAGTGGGGAAACCACGAAAACCAATTCCAGGGTGGCTGAGGTGGGAATCGAACCCTCCATTTTTCAGGTTTTTCTCACGAAGCTGTGTGTACCCGTTCCAGCCCTCATACCAGAATCGAATTTTTTTGGAATAGCCGGGAATTGAACCTGGACCAGCGGGGCGACAGCAAACAAAACTGACAACTTCAGTTCTTTGTAGGTTATACACTGAGAGAGCAGAAGTCACGGGAAGGGTAATCCCATGAGAAAATGTCGGGTAGTGAAGACTATGCAGTCCAGGTGCCTCCTTACAGTCCTGGTAGAAATGGGTTTCTGACTCCCAACATTCAACCGGGTGGTGGGTGATCTGACTCACAGTAGCCCTTCAATCGCCCCGTATGGTTCTGCTGAGGCAACGTGATGCCCGTTCTTTAAACACCTGTGGTCGTTCCGTGAGGCGGTTTACGCGGACGGTAACATTATATCTGCGATATTGAAGATCCACTCTCGACACTGTTGACCTCAGAAACCTGAATTCATGTGTAATCTCCGAAATGCTATGACCTATGCGCCGTGCTACGATGACCCTCCCACGGTCAAAGTCGGTTAACTCGTAACCTTCACTACACTCGTGTCTGTGACAAGACTGCTCTGCTCCGCCACAGCTAGCCGCAACACTCAGGAGTCATACACGACACAATTTCTCATGGGACTATCCTTCCCCTGAATTTTGGTCTTTCAGTGTATGTCTTCCCCGTATTATTCCCGTTTCCAACGGGGTCGAGGATGAGATGTGATGAAATTCTATGTGGTGGATGGATATTTACGGCTGGATGCCCTTCCTGACGCCAACCTCATGAGAGGAGTTAATGAGATATGAAATGAGTGAAGATAAATGGCACTGGACAAGGATGTGGAAGGAAGCGGCCGTGGCCTGTCAGAATTTGCATTTGCCTGGAGTTGAAAATGGGAAACCACGGAAAACAATTTCAAGGACGGCCGACTGTGGGGCTTGAACCCACGTCTACTGAGTCCGCAGGTAGCTTGGCCCCATGGCCTAGCACTGCGCGTTAGCGAGCGTAGCTACCACTGTCTGGTTTTTGGCACTCAGTGTAATCGTAAATACTGTTCTGTGACTGTGATTTTCATATTATTTCTGTTGTAATAAGTGTAGAATTGATGGTTTTGGAGTGCATTTTAAAAATGTAAAGTTTGTTAAAGCAACATGTCACAAAAATGTGTACATTCAGTGTTGCTGTCAAATGCAATTAAAATGTTTCGTTTTCTCTTAATCCCTGACAAGAAAACACTTCCACCTATTGTACAGTATATCACATAATCTAGAACGAATACAAGATTTTCTTTGTTGCTTTTGACTCCTGAAATGAAGGAAACATTATAATTTTATTTTTTGTTGGCCAGTGACATGTTTCGATCGTCATGTGTTCATCATTAGATCTAGGTCAATCAAATCAATTGAAGAGCAACGGAGGAAATCGATAAGTCAAGCAAAGCAATTATCATTGCAGAATGTAATAACCCTGACGATTTTGTGGCATTTCAAACGACTGATTAAGGTAAATTGGTCGGTCCTTAATAGAAGATGTTTGTAGAGTCATATTTTGAGTAATGTTTCATCCAATACTCCTCCCATGACCACAAAAGCATCGATGCAATAAAAGTGGATTTATCGATTTTTGTTCCGACACTCCTCAATTAGGTGTTTACAAGACAAGAAAAAATTGCTCTACGAAACACTGTCAAACCGCACAATGCTTATCTCGAATGGTCGCGGCCCTCCAGCACCAATCCACAACAGTGCGGCGAATCCTTAATAACTTGAACATTAGAGGGGCTTGGACATCGTGGTCATTTAGCTCCGTATACTTTAAGTGTGTGTATATAGAATTGGTCTGATAACCTGTGTTATAATTGTGTCAAAAGTAGTGTGCGTATTTATAATTTTGGTAAGGATTGGGAAGGAAGCAGCCGTGGCCCTGTGTCAGGAACCATTCCGGCATTTGCCTGGAGTAGAAGTGGGAAACCACGGAAATTCATTTCCAGAAAGAATGAGATGGTAAATGAAACCCACCTCTTCTGGTTAATAGCGGCATGAGTGAGTGCGCGTGTGTACAGGGCTGCGGTGTTGATTTCCTTTGTGCGGTATTTTTAAAAGTCATGATGACAAGTTGTGGTCCACGAGACAATATTCAATAATGTGAATCCGCAAGTTCAAATGAAAAAGTCTGTGACACTCTCGTGTGGCTGTTATCTGAGAGAATTTACTACATCCCGGCTTTCTCTGTCAGGGTACGCCATATTCCCGGTAGGCAGGCACCAGTCCATTCGCCCTGGGCCAGCCAAGCCCCGGGCAGGTTACTCAGCTGTTATGAGGCTGATATCCCACTTGCTGCTGGCTGGAGACATACAGCTGAACCCAACACCAAATCAGAACTAAACATCTACTACCGAAACCTGCGTAGCCTCAATAATAATTTCTCTGACTGTGAAATACATCTGCCTGAATTAAGTCATGTAGACGTGGTGGGTCTGTCTGAGACATGGCTTACTCAAATGGTTAGCGATAGTGAACGTCCTCTCAGTGCTAACTTTAGTATATTTCGCAGTGATCGTGCTACGAGAGGGGGAGGGGTGTTGCTAGCAATGAACAGCGCTTTGCCGTGCAAAAGGAGATCAGACCTCGAGCGGAACTGTGAGTTAGTGTGGGCGAAGATACTCTTTCCAGGCCGCCACATACAGGGTGTTTAGAAAAATAAGTGTCTGATATTGCAACAGGGGTTGGGATTGATCAAAACGAGAAGAAATGTTCCTATAAACATATGTCCGGAAACAAATACCTGTTGAGATATGAGCCATTTTACTTGTGTTGTTTATTTACACTTCAGACAATGGACGTCATCCTACCAGCTACTTCTAATTAACACTTGACTTTCACATGCGTATAACAGAACATGCGTTGAGCAAACATCCATCAACACCACCAACCAGGAGCTATGATGACTGCATGCCAGCTCAAGGAATTGCATCCGCCCACATGTGCGTCTTGTAGTAATTTACGAAGACATTTCTGGTGAATCCAGCCTCATCCGTAAATAAAATGCAAGCTCTAAATTGTGGATCTTCCGCCCTTTGGCGTAGAAGTCATTGGCAAAATTGTGCTCTGGCAGGGTAGTCAGGAGGCCTAAGAGCTTGCAAACGTTGGACATGGTATGGATACAGTGACTGCTCGTTTAGAACAAACCACCTAGGAGCATGGCTGATACCTTCTGCAGCTGCAATTCTTCGTATATGTCTTTGAGGATCACGTTCTACGTGTTGCAACACCCTTTCCTCCATTTCCGGAGTGCAAATGGTACGTGGTCTACCACGATCCGTTGTCCTGGCAGCAAATGAACCAGTTTCTGCAAGTCGCTGGAATAGCCGAGCGAAAATCTTTTCGGATGGGATGTTGCGGTGTGAATGTCGTTGAGCGTACATGACACGGGCCTGTCGTCCACTACCATTGGCTAATCCATAGCAAAAAACCATGTTTCCATTTCCCTCGAGGAATACTCCAACGCACTGTTTACGTCGTCAACACAGCATGGGACTACCTGTCTGGTGAGGGTACCACACTGCACTGCACTGCCAGCACAACCGCATACAGTATTGCAGGGCGCCAGGAAATGTTCTCCGCAGTACCTGCATGCGTCTGCAAGAGCTATCATCAGTAGTTACGTTGGCAGCACGACTGTCGCTTGTATCAAAACAAACAGTAAACTTTGTACTCACCACAGCCATTCATAACAGATGCTGGAAGTGCTGATGACACATACGCTCGCTTATTGCAATACACACTGACGATTTCGACAGCCTACAGCCCACACGTGTGGGATTCACCGTCTCAAGGACACCGTGCTGCCAACTAAACTGTTGATGCTAGCTCTGGCAGAAGCCGGCAGTCACTGCGGAGATCATTCCCTGGCGCCCTGTATGACTGAGCATCGGACTCATGCAAAGACTTTCAACGGAAAGACGCCTGCACCACCTACTACAACGCCTCCTCCACGCGGGTAAAATGGTGCATATCTCAACAGGTATTAGTTCCGGACATATGTGTATAAGACCATTTCTTCTTGTTTTGACCAATCCCAACCCCTGTTGCAATATCGGCCACTTTTTTTCTAAACACCCTGTATTTGTGCGTTGCTACTACCGGCCAAAGGGCAGTCCACTATACAGCTCGGAGCAGTGTCCAGACTCAGTGCTTGCAGCTCTATCGCAAGGTGAAGTGGTGTTAATGGGTGGCTTCAATCTTCCTACATTAAAATGGACCTCCCAACAACAGGTACACATGACAATGATGATAACTCCTTCTTTATAGATAACTACGCTGCTCAAAAAATTAGAGGAACAATATTTGAAACACTTACATCATTTTGTCAGGAATGGGTGGAGTGGAACAGCCATGTTATCTGGGAAATGAAACCTTTATTTAACAGAAATATACAGTACATATCCTGTGCATGTCGTAGCACACATGTTGGTGCTATGACCAGAAATGCAACACAATGTCGTCAACCAAAGTGGAAAGTCTTTCCATGAATGCACGAGCGCACAAAAAGAAGCAGTTCAATATCTGGTAGGCCCTTTATGTGCCTGTATTACTGCCTTACATCTTCGCGGCATGCCCCTGAGAAGTCTGCGAACAGTTTCTTGTGGAAGTTTGTCCCACTCCTCCATAAGGGCCTCTGAAAATTCGTTTTGGAGTCTGAGGTGCTACAGGACGGGTCCGAAGTTGTCTGTCCGGCATATCCCATAAATGCTCAATGGGATTGAGGTCAGGACTCAGCGCAGGTCAGTCGAATGTTTGAATCTCGAAGTCCTGTAGAGTTTCCATGGGGGCAGCTGCTGAATGCGCTCTCGCATTGTCATGTTGGAGGATAAACTGGGGACCCATTACAACTGCAATGGGCATAACATGACCTAGTACAATCTCATTGATGTACCTCTGAGCATTAAGTCGGCCTCTGATTATCTGAAGGTCCGATCGGCCATCAATTGTGATGCCACCCCAGACCATGACTGACCCGCGGCCCAAGCTGTCCCTTTCCTGGGCTGCTGCTTCATAAAAAAAACGTTCACCACGACGACGATAGACACGTATACGTCCGTCGCACCGTGTTAGACGAAAGTGGGACTCGTCCGTTAACAGTACATTGCGCCAGTGACGCAGCTGCCAGTCCCTATAGTCCTCAGCAAATAGAAGTCGCTCTCTCCTGTGCTGAGCAGTTAATCGAGGGACCTGATGAGGTCGTCTTGGTCTTAAACCTGCCTCTCGGAGTCTGTTGCGTATTGTTTGGTCACGGACACTGCTACCAGTTGCTGCTCTTGGATCATTTTTTAGGTCCCGGGCGGTCGCCGAGTGCCGGCGGAGAGTACAATTCACCACATATCGGTCGTCTCGGGCCGATGTCTTCCGTTTTCTCCCTTGCCCTGGCTTCGTGTGTATGAGCCAGTTTCACGAAATCGTTTCCAAACCCTCCCAACAACAGATGAAACCACATTAAGCTCTGTAGACACTGCAAGAAATGTCTAACCAACCTGCAGTAATGTCACTGCCCGAACACGTTCTGTCTTATTCAGATGCCTCATTTCGACTGAAGCAACGTACACCAAGCGGATAGTGACGCTTTATTCACTTACACGCACTCGAGCACAGTGCGATATTGCTCGTCCATTTCACTCTGCGGCATAGCACGATACATGTGTTTACTGCCACAAAGCCATGCCTTTTCAACGACATGTGGAGGTCTCATCACATTCTCAAAATATGTCGGAAGAATACGAGCAACAGTATATATCGTAATCACGGACTACGTACATGGTACACGCAATAAAATTCCTGTCCCTCTAATTGTTCTGAGCAGTGTATATTTCTGGCCTCAGATTACAGCAGCATAATATGCACCGAACGCAGGGCTCCAATGTCCTGGACTTCATATTATCTTCACTAAAACTGATATCCAACACTGCTGGTAGAAACATCTTTGTTTCTGACCATCAATCCCTCGACACCTCTCTGTAACTCCCCCCACTCAAAAGTAGTCTAGGAGCCACCCTCGCGCCTGACCTTTTAACTGGCGCCGAGCTGACTGGCCAGCCACATGCCACACGCCTTCGAATGCCTGCCTGGGACCCTCCTCGAAACACCTCACGTGGAGTCGGCAATCGTCCTGCTGTACGACTGGCTACTTGCTAGCATCAAAGACTTCGTGCCAGCATGGCACCATACCAACAGCAAGTACCCGTTCCAGATTTCCTATGAAACTCGGCTGGCCATGGGAAACAAGAAGAAGGCCTGGCGCATTTGGAAGGACTTCCCCAACCCCCATACTCGAAATACTTTCGATTATATTCGCCGGCACGCAAGACGTCTGCTCGGGAGAGACTACACGGGGCGTATTAAAGCCATCACTGAGAACGACCGGGAAAATCCCAAGCGCTACTGGTCCGTCTTCAACTCGAGGAGGAGGACTGAAGGGATTTCCGCCAGCGTAAAACACCAGGGAACCACAGCTGAGGGACCAGATCACAATGAACTATTCAACAGGTATTTATTTGAAAATGTTTCCACTCCCACCCAAAATCAACCCCTTCCACCGGTAGAAACAGCAGCAAATTGCATTTTATCGAAGTCCTCAGTCTACTTCAATCTCTCCACACCAACAAAGCTACCGGTCCCGATGATATTGGTCCCATCTTCCTGAAAAACACAGCCACTGTTCTCTGTACACCGCTTTCCAATCTATTCAACAGGTGCTTTGCCAAGGGCATTTTCCCACTACCCGGAAACAGGCCAACATTGTCCCTATATTCAAATTTGGGGACAAAACAAACTTATCATCCCACCGACTAGTCTCTATACTACCCTCACTATCCTATATATGTGAAAAAAATAATCTACCAACGTCTTCTACCTTACCGTATATTTCAACCAGCCAGCATGGTTTTCTTCCTGGAGGCTCGTGCCTCATTAACTTGGCCACTATCCACAGCAATGCAACACATGTTACTGCAGAAAGATTCCAGCTCGATATCTGCTACGTAGATGTTTCGAAAGCATTTGATTCAATAGACCATACCCTACTACTCCACAAAATCGCTGAACGGTTCACTATACACTCCTCGTCGGCTTTCTACAGAACCGACAACAGAGAGTCGTAATATCAGGCACTTCATTCCCTTGGCTCCCTGTGCTCTCAGGCGTCCCACAAGGCAGTGCCCTTGGGCCACTTTTATTTTCATTATTTTTGGACGACCTAGCATCCAAACTCTCTGACACAGCCGATACCCTACTCTTCGCAGATGACTGCAAGATTTTCAAGTAAATTAAGACACCAGCCGACGTAACACTCCTTCAGTCCTCACTTAACGCTCTATCCGACTTGTGCCGCACATGGAATTTGAAACCAAACCCAGATAAATGCAACTTTCTACAATTACCTTAGGCAGTTACCCAGTACCTACAACATATCCCTTACTTGACAGGCCCATTACCGCAGTTGCGCATCAGCGAGATCTCGGGGTCACATTCGACAACCAGCTAAGATTTAAAGATCACATACAAAATTCTTTAACCAAAGCCATGAAATTCCTTGGCACACTCTACCGCTTTTAAGAAATATCAAATCCCACAGCTCTTCGCCTCTATTACCTCTCGATAATCCAGCCCATTGCAAACTACTGCTCTCCCATTTGGATAACTTCTTTCCCGTCAAACATAGCTAAATTAAACAGAATTCAATCCTTCTTTGCTGTCATTGTAAGGAACAGAATGCCAAATTTTAGACACTTCAACACTAAGCAGGTTCTTTCAGCCATAAACATCCTGACCTGTCCTTCCTACATTCTATTTTAAATGGTCATTACAGTTCGGACCACCTGCTTTCACTTTTCAAACTAAGAGCCCCTTCCCTTTCTACCAGGCTCAAAGATATTCTCCACATTCCACACACTAAACATTCCATGATCCAATGATCCTTCCAAAACCGCATATCATCTCTGTACAATAGCATAACAAGGAAATGCGAGCTGGACCTATCGACAATCAAGAGGACGTTCCTGAAGCCAGTGAACGAGAACTTAAACTGTATCTAGAACTATCATCTTGGCAATTGACGACGTGGCTACGAACAAGGACATTCTACCGGCTCTTGGTCTGGACTTTGTTTGAATATTTGTGAAATCTAATTTCATATTTTACTTTTGTTATTTTGTTGTTATTTGTACCTACAAGCGTGAAGGGCTCGCATAGCTGTAGTTTGTGCTTTGATTAACAAATAAAAAATAAGATTCTCAGTTTTTGCCTCACGAGGCTGATTGTACCCCGATCCAACCCTTAGACCAGACTTTTTTTTTCAGAGTCGTGAGTCAAACCTGTACTTTCTGGGTGACAACCAAGGATACTACACGACGAGATATAATAATGCTATGGTTTTACGTCTCTTTTAACTACTAAGACTTTAAGAGACGCTGGGGTGCCGGAATTTTGCTTCGAAGGAGATCCTTAACGTACCAGTAAATCTACTGACACAGCTCCCTCAAATGTTAACTGACTGCGCCAGGATCCTCTTGCAATCTTGGGAACAGCAGGCGAGAACTTTACCACTGAGCCACGCAGCCAGTCATACCACGAGATGGTCAATTAATAAGTGTGGCTAGTTCTGCTGTGATACCCGTTAACAGTAAGTCCCAGAAATTCAACTATATATTTCAAATATATACAAGATAACACAATTGCTCTACCAAGCAATGCAAAAACCCACAAGACCACCCAGAAATAGTCATGGTAGAACTCACACAGACAGAATGAAATAAAAGAAGGTTTCTCGTATATTTATAATGGATAAAGTTAGATAGCATTGCATGGAGGTCTAAAACCGGCATCTTTTCCAGCGAATCAAGAGCAAGCTGCGAAGGCTTTAAACGTAAAGCCGGAGCATGCAGGGAGACAAATGTACTCGAGAGTTGAACTTGAGGAGCTGGGCCTCCACCACCGTGAAATTTATGAGGTAACATAGAAAATGAAGAGGACGGCGAGAAGGAAATATCCGGCATTAGCCTTAGAAGATTTGAGATGGGAGAGTTAAGTGTCCGCCGAGAGAATGCAGGAAGCAAGGAGAATGAAGTAGGCAGTACTACGACCAAGAAGCTGCTAACAAATCAACAGTGTCCACTTTGCTACGCATAAAGTTAGGAACTTAGGAACAGGAGAATAGACTTTCGATTTCTTGGTCGGAAGTTGAGAACATATCCTGTTGTTCGGAGAAAACAGTTTAGCAAGTATGATGCAACAAGACGTTGGTGGTATTATCAATCTGTTAGTTATATGCTGCGGGACCAACAGTCTTACGTAGAATATAAATCACAGGGATATACACTCAAAGAAACATTATCGTTCGCATAGAAAGCGTTTAAAATACGTGCTGGGCATCCTTGACTCGTACTGCCTGTTAGGTAGTCAGCCCGAAGGCTGGTTGGATCCTCAAAAAGTACCACCGTTAGGTTATGTACGTAGATACCCACAAGAACCCAAGGCAGCACTATATTGAGGCGTACCAGACAAGCCATAAAACGTGGAAACTCATGCACCCTGACAGTGTTGTAGCGGCAAAATACATGTATTATAAAATCCAGGGTGAAGTCCCATGCTCAAAATTGCGAATGAATACCAATATACCCCGCGGCGTAGCCGAGCTCGTTAAGTCATAAACCACAGACGCGTGGGCAGCTGTAGCAAGTCCGGAGAATATGGGATCAAATCCCGGCGATGACAGCGTTTATCATTAGTGTTTTTCCCCGGATATTTCACCACTCCCTCCAGGCAAATGCCGAGATAGTACTCTACCTTAGGTCCCGGGGCACCTGTCCCTACTACTTGGTTCGACTCGTTGCGTAGTGGCTAACCTTCTTGGCTGTCACCACTGAGGCCCGGATTAGATTCTCGATTCTACTAAGATATTTAATTCTGGTCTGAGGGCTGGGATAGGGTACATGCAGCCTCGTGAGGCAAAACTATGAAGAGGTGGATTCATTTCCCTACTTCAGCCATCTTGGAAGTGGTTTTCCGTGTTTTTCAATTTCTACTCCAGGCGAATGTGAGGATGGTCCCTGACTTTAGGCCACGATCGCCTCCTTCCGAATTCTAGGCCCGAGTACAAATGCACAGACTAACACAGCCATCATAAAGAGACAGGCTATCCGACAAATTCTACATATCCCAACTACAAGGGGATGCGTGACCAAGATTTCGCAAAGCCCCGAAATTAATCAACAATAATAACTGTTATATGCTAGTCACAGGAAATAAACTCCTGACTAGTACACTTATGTCATGAACAGTAGGGACAATTTGAATCGAAGATACCAAGCCATTTTAATCTATTAGCCGGTCAACACGATTGTATCCAATTAAATTGGGCTGGGAGTAAGTTAATAATTATTTCAACACCCTCATTTACTTCTCGATGGGGGTAGGATTAATTGGATGCCTTGTTTCGTTGCTAAGGTGAACGTCATCAGATTGTGTTCATTTAGCCTTAAATTTAGTTAGCTGGATAGTAATATAACACTCATGGACAACAATATTTCTTTTTATTAAGTTACTGTACGTCAGTTTGTGATGAAACTTAAGTAATGTGTCCAACATGTCGGACCGAGGTGAAGTGTGGGTTGTTGTGCACGCAGAAACATGCCTACCCAGCAATCAGCTAAGTTGACGCATACATATTTTAATTTCTGTTGCATGATTAGTGAGAGCGTTTCGTTTTTATCCACTTACTATTGTATGAAATATCGTCAGTTAAATAGGGACTTTAAATAGAATGGGACATTAATAAAATATCTGTGACAGCAATCTTATCAACAGCTCGCCACAATTGACGTTAACGAATTCAAAAATTTGTTTACTTAGCCACATATACAGCACAAACAACAACTACTACAACTTTCTTCGGCTTTCCCAATTAATTTGGGTCACTGGAGCCAACCAGGCTCATTTTGGTTTTGGCCGGGGATTTAAGGCCGGATGCCCTTCCTGACGCCACGTGATTTTTTAGGTGAAAATTCCACTCCGCTGTCACCGGGATTCGAACCCCGGCCGTCCGGGTGAAATACGAGTAGCTTAGCCACTGCGCCATCACGCTCCCCTACATATACAGCACTAACAAAAGCAAAAATTGTAGCATTTACACAAGTGCATGTAGACTAAACGATACAAAAATTCTTATCAAACGTGGTGCCAAGGTAACTTTCTCGCTTAATGTGCCCAAGGTCCGTGGTTCAATCCTGGTACAATCAGTTGGCAGTCGAGGGTGCTTAAATGTTCCTTCAGGGCTAAATTCCAGCACCCCGGCGTCTCTAAAAGCCACAGTAATTATGTCTGTTAGGTAGTCAACCCGAAGGCTGGTTGGATCCTCAAAAGCACCGCCGTTACGTTATGTGAGTAGATACCCACAAAAACCCAAGGCAGTGCTATATTGTGGCGTTCTAGGCAAGGAGAGGAGTGAGGTAGTTTGCCATTGCTTTCCTCACTGAGTCAGAACAGTAGTCCTAACCCTATGAGTAGAACCTTTCACAGCATTCACAGGCACTGACTGTGCCCTGAATGCCATTACTAAGCACCACCCATACCTCAGTAGCTTCCATATAATCACAGCCATGAGTGAGACTGAGACATCAATGAAAAGCCACCTTTTACTCTAGCCTGTGCCAACTGACAAATGCAAATGTACTGTATTCATCAAGAGATGGCAAAGGGATGTAAAATCCATAGAAAAAAATCTTCCCGGCCAAGAGTCGTCAAGAATACTCATATTTGATGTTAGTGTTATATACCACGAAATGCTTTTATTCAATTGATTATAGCCTATTGATGAAATGCAAAATTAATATGAATAACTGAAGAGTTTACTAATATCTGCTGATGGAAATGTCATTTAAATGGAAATTAATTTTGTAACGCAGGTCACAGATACCTGATCACTCCTCCGTAATGAATCAATCAATTATCGTTACGATAAATTCCATTTAAATATTTTATATAATTCCATTACAGTCCACTGAGTTCATAAAATAAATACAGCCGACTAATTACTTTCAGTCTAACGTATGCGCAAAGCTTCGCTTAATTGAAGTGGTGTATTACGGTTTTACCCGGTTTACAAGAACTATGCAACGATGAACCTAAAAAATAACAACGAAATTCAATTAACATTCCCTTCACCTGACTTGTAGGCCTGTTGTAATAGTTTTCATTTAAAGTCAAGAAGATAGTACAGCAATGTATAAAGGAATTCAGAACTCTCAGTTGGGTAACAAATCTTTTTTTTTAGCGTATGGCTTTTAGTGCCGGGAGTGTCCGAGGACATGTTCGGGTCGCCAGTTTTGTAGCTGCTTCGAGACGGACACCCAATGGGTGAGCTACAAGTACCGTTGGGGAGGAAAGTTGGAAGGTAGGGTCGAGGAGTTGGAAGGTAGCGGCTGTGGCCTATAGTTAAGGACCAACCCCGGCATTTGCCTGGAAGGAAGATGGGAAACCACAGAAGAACATCTTCAAGGTTGCCGGCGGGGGGATTTGAACCTCCTCGCCTCCCGAATGTGAGCGACTGCCAACATTCATGCCGCAACGACCTCGGCTAACTCACCCGGTGGGTAACAAATGAAGTAGAGAGAACTACTGTCCGAGTGCCAGCTATGAAGATCAGGCAGTAATGTATAGATAGACAATCATACATTGTCGCATGCAAAATATCCAAGTCCCCTTCGGGTATCATCGTGCTTGGACGTGGCTGTACAGTTGCAACAAAATTGATGCACTTTCATCTTTGTTCAACGACATGTTCGTGACAAAATGCAACAATCAGTTTACAGTGCCACTGTGCAGATATCAGAATAAAAGAGAAGAATGATATGCAATTAATGAAAAACCGCCCAAATGCGTGAAGTGAGGGACACGTCCCAAGAGACGGTGGATGAGAATCGCCTAACAGAGTAGCTGTGTTAGAGTAGAGGAAAGGTGTGAAGTTGGTAACCAGGAGCACCGTGGTTCAAATATTTGTCTCGGCAATTCTTTTTGTTTTGATGGCCTCTGTTATACCATTGTGGAACCGCACGATGCTGGACGCCTTTTAAGTTTTACAAGGAAATAATGCAATAAACCGTTAGTTATTTACCACTGGGTCTATGATAGCTGTTATAGACGTGCATGAGATGTTGTAAATATCATTAAAATATAATGAGCGTTGTTCAGACTGCCAGTTAGCTCAGAGGAAGAGGCGTTGCGTGAAACGACAAAGAACCGGGGTTCGGATCGTACTCGCGGTGTTTATTTTTTAAACATGTCAAATATTTCACGAACTAAATACGTGTGTGTTTCTATACAAATGGAAATATGGCTTAATGAATTTGCTTATTGTTAGTCCTGAAAATGACTGTTGTAGGCACTTCTTCAATATCTCGTCCAGTATCCACCAGCTTCGACAACTTGCTGTAGCCAACGTGGCATTGACTGAACTAGATTTCTGAAGTACTGTTCATCAAGGGCAATCTCCTCCCATGCTTCCAACATAATCTCCCACAATGCATCCTGCGAACGAGGGGGAGGGTGAGGCCAGTTTTCCCTGATATGGCGTTTCCACTTTGCCCACACACGCTCAATGGGGTTCAAGTCTCAAGTTCGAGGGACCCAGTAGAGCAGTTCAATGGAGTCCTGCTCAGAAAACCAGCCCTGATTCTTCTCATGTGGATTGGAGAGTTGTCTTGCATGAACTGAAGTATTGCATGTGGATAGCACTCTCTCACACTCGGAATCATAATATTCTGCAAATGTGCAAATATTGGCCCGATGTGAGATGTCCATCTATCCGATGAAGCACTCCAGCCCCATCAGACGACATCCACCCCCCACCCCCCAGCACGGCACAGATATGCGGCCACTACGCGTGCGCTCAGCCACATACGGTTTATCGTATCGGGTTCCACGTGGCCTGTAAACACGAACCGGTCTGACCTCTGCCGAACTGAAACATGTCCCGTCAGAGAAGATGACCTGATCCCAATTACGATTTAATTCCAGCTCAGCAAAGGCACACCGGTCGACCATAAGTTGGTCAGAGAGACATTCTTTGATTGCAGGTTTTCTGCAAGCAATCCCTGCTTCTCGTAATCGTTTACGGGCCGTGTATGGATATCCAGGAAAATTGGTCGTCTGCATGAGCCCTACCGAGTTTAAGAACGGATTTTCCTACGAAGTTGTAATTACATTGCGGTCTTCTTCTACAATAGAAACCCGCTGTAAACCAGTTCCCAGTAGACGACCAATCCTCCCTGACCTTCTCCACTGCTGTATCCATCTTTGAGCAGATCTAGGTGGAACACTACATCAGATTGCTGCCTCACGCATACTGTAATTGACGTGTTCAACGAGAGCCAGAACGCGCTCTCTGGATGCATGTGTATAGTGAGCCATGGCAGAATGTAATGACGCATTATCATCAACGTTAGCTCGGCGGTTGTTTTCGTAGTATGACATCATCATGGCGTGTTACTTCACAAAATAATATTCACGGCATGACTCGAATTGTGGTTGCTCGGCGATGAACGACTTTACAACCTGAGAGCCTACCTAATACGCTACAGCGCAGCACACGTAATTGTAAGTGTATCATGTCTTACCACGACACGGTGTGTGTGGGAGTGGGCTGAGGGGCTGGCCGATCGCGAGAGAGATAGAGTGCGAGAGAATTACGGACTGACCATGTTGCAGTGCATATCCACCGAACTGTACGCAGCCGACAGCAGCCAAAGTGACACAGCATTTTCCATGCCTCAAGAGATGCGACATTTGATGACTGTTTTTCTGTACTCCAGTGATGTGGTTTAGTAAAATCAAACACTCACTGCTTTGTGAGAAGCATGGAGGTGATAGGAGCTTGTTTCGTGATGATAAGCGCTATGATAATATTTTACGGGAAGTTATGAAAGACCAGATCATGAAGAATAACCTTCCATTAACTTTCAAAAACCACACCGTTGGTGATACGGAAAAGCGTATTGAAGCCGGTTCAGGTGAAAATGATGACTCCAACATTATTCCAAGATAGAAAAACTGTTTACTATTCTAGAGACGGCACATATTAACATAGTGCACAAAAGTACACGAGGTAAGTTTTATTTGCTTGGATGACCATACCCTATGTATGCAGAATGTAATATAAAATTGTCCGGCTCTCTGGCTAAATGGTTAGCGCGCTAGGCTTTGGCCCGAAGTGCCCCGGGTTGGATTCCCGGCCGAGCCATCAGGGATTTTAATCTACTACTACTAGTCGGCGCTACAGTCCGTGTAGGACCTTGGCCTCTCCAACAATCGTTGCCCAATCCTGACGATCTTCTGTACGTTTCCTCCATCTTCTTACTCTCATCTTGCGGAAGTCGTCCTCCACGTCATCCAACCATCCTTTCCTAGGTCTTCCCTTGCATCTTCCTCCACCTGGATTTTCTCAATAGGTCTTTATAACCACTCTATCACCTGACAGAAGAGGAGCTTTTGAGAAGATGGGAAAGGAAAATACTGAGGACGATTTATGGAGCAGTGAATGAGGCAGGAAGATGGAGAATACGGGAAAACAAAGAATTGGAGGAACTATACGGTCATCCTGATATAGTTTCGGAAGTAAAGAGTAATAGGCTAATAAGGCTGGGACATGTGGAGAGGGATTAAAATCACCTGGGGTTAATTCCCGTGGCTCGAGGACAGGGTGTATGTGACGTCTTGATCATCACTTCATCCACATAACGACGCGCAGGTCGCCCACGGGCGTCAACTAGAAAGACCTGCACTCGGCCTCTCTAGAGGCCACACGATCATTATCATTAATTTAAAATTGAGAGATAATTATCATTGTCTATATGAGGCGTGGTCGAAAAGTTTCCATTTGACGGCCGTATAGTCCAGAATCAATATGCCAATCAGGCAAAGTCGCTGTGAGCATGGAGGCACTCATCTCAGCGACGCACCAGGTTTAATCTCCCCGTGTGGTAAAACACAGAGTCCTGCTGAGCGAAGAAGTCCGTAACCACCTGCTGAACATCCTTGTGCGACAGGAATCGTCGAACCTTCAATGCATTTTATCATTTTAAATGAACTTGTCGTCTTCGTCGTTACGCTGAGGTCTGGCGTTACGTTACGGCGACGGGACGAAATGTACCGAGAATGCACTGAGGAGTGTAACGTCATAGTACCGCTTGAGCTTCCTCCTTTCCCCGCGCGCTCCGGTGAGCGTGACCACATCCAGCCAGCTACCTCCTTTGACCTTGGTTTGCACTTGCTAATGGATTTTGAGTTCGAGCAGTTCGCTGCATGATCATGAGGCTTTCTCCCAGCAATTTTCAGCATTTGTAGCATTTATAGCATTTAAAATGATATAAAGTCTAGTCTTTCAGACTGACTATCACTCTTTTTAAGGGACCGAAGGAGTGATAATCACATGGGGATAGATCAGGACTATAAGGCGGGTGCTCCAGTGTCTCCCACTTGAGTTGGCGAATCTTCTGCGTTGTGACCTTTGCGGTATGGGGACGTGTGCTATCACGAAGCAGCGGCTCCTCTTGTTGTACTTTTTCCGGACGCTTTGCCTTAATTGAACGCATAATTTCTCCAATGTTCCGCACTACCATTCCCCAGTGATGGAGACACCAAGTTCCTTGAAATCAATAAGCAATGGGCCCCGGTAAGTTAGCCGTGGTTGTAATGGCGTGACTGCTGGCAGTCGCTCACATCCGGGAGGCGAGGAGGTTCGAATCCCACCGCCGGCAAACTTGAAGATGGTTTTCTGTGGCTTCCCATCTTCCTGCCAGGCAAATGCCGGGGTTGGTCCCTGACTATAGGCTACAGCCGCTACCTTCCAATTCCTAGTCCTTACATTCACACTTTCCTCCCCAGACAACACTCCACACGCGACGGTACTTGTAGCTCACTCCACGTATGTCCGCATAGAAGCAGCTACTATTTCTGGCGAGCCGAACATGTCCTCGGACACTCCCAGCACTAAAATCCATACGATTAAAAAAAACTAACAACAGGGTGAGCAGCAACTTTCCAGTGGGTGGTTGGCTCCTGAACTTCTTGGGACGAGGGAACGATGGATGACACCACTGCATTGCCGACGTTTCAATTCCGGTTCCCAGTGGTGGCACCAGCTTTCGTCTCATTTAGCAATAACGTCGCCACAGTTTTAGTTGCCGCATTTAACGTACGGACCTCGGCAAGACACGGCTGCCCTTGCCTACGTCTCCGTGCTTATATACCCGCATCGGATTCGCGCAGCGTTGCATATACAGTACGCTGCAGCAACGCCCTCAAATGAAAACTTTCTGATCACGCCTTATATCTCTTGTATCCTTGTTCCTTTCTTATTGAAGATGAATTGAAAAGAAAGTACTCAACGTTACTCGACAAGTAATAGATCTCTTTCTGAAACGTTGTGAACAGAGCCATTTGAAGAAAGCAGCACCGAAACGGGATTTAGTTGAACATTCAATCCATTCACATCGCATGAACTCCCGGTGCCAAGTAGACACGACTGATATGCATTAAGAACCTGATGGGCATTACTGACTGGTTATAAGCTTCAAGACCATTTGACTAAGTTCACAATTCTTGGTTCTCTCAAAACCAAAACCGCCAAAGAAGTCGCTAGTGGACCTGTATATGTTTGGTGCTCTATTCATAATGTAGAGTGAAGACTGCTTGGAATTTTCGAAAAGGAAAACACTAAACGGTTGAAATGTGGCAAGGAATGATGCTCATGCATGGAAAGCCAAGCCATTACAAAGTCTAGGATCAGTTGAAAGATCCAACCTATGTTTTTCGAGACATGCTGGTGACTTGGCTCACTAACCACGACACGAAAAGCTGGTCTGAAGGACTCTGGTTTAGACAGAACAAGAAAACAGAGCGCTGCATGCGAGCATCAAGTTAACATCTAATGAGGTTATCCTTGCAACTGTGCAGCGGATTAGACTTTCGGATTCTCCATTCTTTGAAATTATATATTCTTCAATAGAAACTGAGAAAACTTGAGAAACTCTTCAATGCAGTAATAATTGCAAAAGGAAAATAAAGAGGCTGATCAACAACTCAGTAAACTCGAAGATGGAAATAAAACCAAGTAATAATAGACGAGGAATTGATGTGTTATTTGTGACAAGGAGCCATCAGGTGTTCACAGGTAGTGTGTTCATACTTTTTGTGGCTAACATGAGAAGACTGGACAGAAAGTCACCTGCTATATCTGTGGTAGGTAGAATCAAATGAGCATTGGGCGAGAGCAAGCAAACTATGGTCAGAGACAGCAAGCTCAAAAAGTCATTTTCACTTCATAGAACAACATTTCCTTGAGTTAATATTGGGACAAACGCTGACTGATTAAAAATCCCTCAGTATGCCTGCCTTACGAGGGGAAGTAAAGCCGGCGGTCCCATGTCATAGATATATGGCATGATACATCAAAAATCAGAAACGTCTATGGACATCAAATTGGCAGGTGAAAAGCTGAAGGAAGTAGGAGACTTATGTTACTCAGGAAGCAAAATAACCAGTAATGGACGAAGCAAAGAGGACGTAAAATGTAGGTTGACTCAGGCAAGGAGAGCATTTCTACAAAAAAAGGAATCTGTTGACCTCGAATATAGATTTAAGTATTAGGAAGTAATTTTTGAAAGCCTTTGTCTGTAGCGTGGCACTCTATGGAAGTGAAACTTGGACTATTGGTGCAGCAGAAAAGAGGAGAATTGAAGCGTTTCAAATGTGGCGTCACAGGAGAATGATAAAGATCAGATGGGTAGATAGGGTTACAAACGAAGAGGTATTAAGACGAGTGAGAGAGGAGAGATGTTTCTGGCGACTGCTAATCAAGAGAAGAGATAGGTTAGTAGAACACATACTAAGACACCCAGGAATAGAAAGCTTAGTTATGGAAGGAAGAGTCGAGGACAAGAACTGTAGGGGTAGACCAAGGTTAGAATATGTTAAACAGATTGCGTCGGATGTAGGGTATGGTAGCTATGGTAGACTGTAGACTCAAACAACAAAACAACAGAACCTTCCACTAATTACACTTGTGTGAAGCTAAATGTTTTGTTGAATTTGACTAACGCTCATAGGTTCCAACGTTCGTCGCCAGGAGCTGACTGCGGTGACATCTAGTTACCAAGTTCAGAACTATTTGGTCGTTGACGGTGGAATTTGATAGCAACGGTAGGAACTACTTGAAAATTCAACGTCTGCAGTCCTTACTTGAATTAAAAACAGATAACACACACTAATACAGTCATCACAAATAACACCGATTATCAGACAGATTCTACACACAACCAAAATACACGGGGCTACATGACAGCGTTGTCGCAGCCTCTAAACTAAGGAACCAACCAACCAAAGGCTGACTGACAGTGATCGACGACGTCCTGCTTCCAGAAATATGCTGTCTGTCATCATAGCTGTAAATTGTGGTTTCATTTGAAGGTTTTTGACATCGAGGTCATTTCATCCCGTCTGTGTAGTATTTGTGTGAAAACCTGTGTTGTTGTGGAGTCTGTATCAGTACGTGTATTTGTAATTCAGGCGCGGATTGCGAAGAAGGCAGCCGTGACCTTAAATAAGGAACGATCCCAGCATTTTCTTAGATTAGAAGTGGTGGGCGTGGAACCACGGATAACCACTTTCAGGATGGCTGTGGTGGTAATCGAAACCACCTCTTCTCAGGTTGTCCACACGAGGTTGGGTGTAGCCCGTTTCAGCTCTCAGATCAGAAATACATTTCTGGGCAGAGCAGAGAATCGAACCTGGACCTCCAGGCTAACAGCCAGGAATGCTAGCCGCTACACTCCAAGGGGTCTCATAGATTCTTCTGGGGTACAACAGTCGAGAACTAAGGAGAGTTAGAGATTCAACTTTATGAACTCTATTAAATTTTACTGAAGAAATAAATAACATTCATAACGAATTTATTACCCTTCGTGACGAATCAAATTACCTTTTAACTAAATTATATAATAAACCAACAGATTTAATTACACCTGGTTGGATGAGCGGCATCATGCTCGTAACAGCTGTCAACAAATTCGTCAATGCACAATAAGTGATTTCAGGTGACTTGATACCTTTCGCTTACTCAAGTCAAGGCTCTGATTAGAATCCAAGCCTCCCAGTACTCGCGAAGAACAACCATTTAACCCTAAAGGTAGGCATAGCTGAGGGCTTGGATGTGAGTCTGTAGAACTGAATAATGATTTTACCACCGGTTCGAGACTGGCGATGGGAATGTCTGTGTGGTGTAGATGCGTAGTGATTAGCGAGATAATAATATACTCCACGGGTAAAAATTGCAGAATAAATCACTCGAAGGTTTAACCTTTAGACTCGATCATCTACAGCAGTAAAGTTGCCTTTCTAAAATTCCTATTACTGCAGGCAGCCTACATTATCGACCTGTGTGTTACGGGAAAGGTACTGCATGACCACCGAACACACATTGCTGGCAATATTGCAAATCAGGATCGTGTCTCTACAGTGTTGTGCGCTGGCGATCATCGCTGGGGTTTCATTTTAAATCTGTAGCGATGTTTGTTGGCCATTTCGAGAATAAAAGAATGATAATAAATAATGCAACGTGTATTTTTGCATTATATTGGAATTTAATTATGAGATTTTAACAATATCACTAATTACCCTGTAATTGGTAAAATATACATATTTGAGCTTAAAAAACAGTGCATTGAAACATCATTCTGTACGCCTGTGGAGTCTCTTTCGCTTCATATGGGCTACACACATTATTACTTCAATCGATCATCTTAAGGCTTGAATATGGTAATAACTAACTCATTCCGGAGATTTCGGCTCTTTTATATGCAAGTTGATTGATGTGTACAAGAACAATCGATTCCAAAATGTCTGTTCATTGAAGGACGATGACCGTCGAATAGGGAAACCGCTTTATACTGACGGCGGCCTCCCGGCGATCAGGTCTAGGTTCATATCCTTTACATCAAAACTCTCTGTTCCACTACCGGTAGAGGACAAAACACGTGCTCCCGGCGATCAGGTCTAGCTTTATATCCTGTACTTAAAAACTCTCTGTTCGACTACTCGTAGAGGACAAAACACGTGCTCCCGGCGATCAGGTCCAGCTTTATACCCTGTACATCAAAGTTCTCTGTTCGACTACCGGTGGAGGACAACAACACGTGTTCCCGGTCATCAGCTCTAGCTTGAAAGCCTGTACATCAAAGCTCTCTGTTCGACTACCGGTAGAGGACAACAACACGTGTTCCCCTGGCCGTCCAATTTATTCTTTAACCAATATGTATTTTACAACTGCATTTACCGTACTGTAATATTCCATTTTGCTCACCCTCTATACCGAAGAGCTTGAGTGATCGTTCAAGCATGCAGAAATGTTGCAGTATATCCGATGTGTTTTGAATTACTCTGAATGACCTACACCTATCAATCTAGGATAATTAAACTTATGCTTGGGTGGAAATCGAATCCAAAGCTTTCAGCTTAATCTGTATTAACGAAATCAGAATCGCACAATTTGGTTCCTCTTTATGATAATACTAGGAGGAGAATGGTGCAAATCACATGTATGTTCGTCTGGCTGCGTGGCTCAGGGGTAACGTTCTCGCTTGCTGAGCCCAAGGTTGCAGGTTCGAAACCTGGCGCAGTCAGCTGGCATTTGAGGGAGCGCAAATGCGAGGGAGCCGTGTCAGTAGATTTACTGGCACGTTAAAGATCCCCTTCGGGGCAAAATTCCGGCACCCCGGCGTCTCTAAAAGCCAGTGTAGTTAAAAGGGACGTAAAACCAATAACATTAATCATTAACATGTATGTTCTATCATTTCTTATTAGTTCATTCCTACTTGGTGATAAAGACTCGTCAGACGTGTCATTGTAACATTCCTTAGTTTGAATGTGATCTGTGAGCTCTCTCCTATTAATACCTTCCGTCCATTGTCTTTGCGTTCCCGACCCCGCCTACTTGTCTACAAGGTCATCTAGCATACCAACGTGGCAGCATCGTTGATTCACCTGAGATAACCAAGGATGATATGTTCATAACGTTCAGCCTACTGTCGACCAAAGTATTATGTTCACTCGAGTTTGAAGGTTGTTTGTGAAGCAACCAATAGACCTACATAAAATCCAATAACATCATCATTTTCGTCGTTCTATTTTGCGTTAGTTCATGTAGGTTTGGATTTCTAAATTTATATTTTAATATTTTTTATCGCAGTTGGAACACAAAAAGTGCACGTTTTTAAGCGTGTTTCAACCATGCGTCATATTTAAGAATTATTATCTCAATAACCCGTCATCAGATCGAATCCAAATTTTAACACAATATACACTGGAATGTTGTATAACTGGTTTATTAATTTCAAAATTGTATGTGCCCAAGAAACAAAGTTGTTGTCATTTTTGTAAGGTAACTTTTTCTCGGCTCGGGGTGGTTGGAAAATGTAGTTCTTGGTTGCGATGTAATCGTTTTACAACAAAACGTTATGCTGTATGACTGTGAAATACGTAAATTAATTCACTGTACAGCTGTACAGCGTTGCCGAAAAGGTGCCCACACGCACCATGGCGCGTCTCGCTCGGCGGTGATGGGCTCCATCTCAGCAACGCTGTACAGCTTTTGCTGGAGTGGCTAGCTGTTGAACCATGTGTTATTTCCTCGTACAAATACAAACCGATATAAAATAAGTGAATTAATTCGATCTGATGTCGGGTTATTGAGATAATAATTCTTAAATATGACGCATGGTTGAAACACGCTTAAAAACGTGCACTTTTTGTGTTCCAACTGCGATAAAAAATATTAAAATATAAATTAAAAAATCCAAACCTACATGAACTAACGTAAAATAAAACGAAAAAAATTTTGATGGTATTGGATTTTATGTAGGTCTATTGCTTACTTAACAAACAACCTTTAAACTCGAGTACACATAATACTTTGGTCGACAGTAGTGCCTTATTGTCGAGCGTCGCTGTGTGCCTCTACCCATGTCACATGCACGCTCTACGTTGCTCGTAGCTGGTTGTGTGCCGATTGAGCTGACTGCTCCGAACAGGCTCCTACGCTGAAGGCGACACCACCCAAGTATTTTAATTCTCAGTGCGCGCCAACACCGTATGAACTACGTTGCAAGTGATTATTTCGCCGCTAGTTCAATTATCTTGTCATACCACATCCCAATCTTAGCAAATACTATCAAAATGGCTCTGACTAGGAAGGAGTGGTTAAACTCACAGTGGCATTGGTAACTACCCCAAGTGACAACAATACAGAATGAATCAAGAAATAAAATAAAAATTAAACTGAAATTATAATAGAATAGGGATCATCTATCGACAGAAATGGCAGGCAAAAACAAGAAAAGTGCTCCAACACACGCAGAAAAGGAGTCAAAGGAGTGGGATTCCGAACAGATTCTGGCCGAAATACTCGCCAATGTGAAGGAAGTGAAAGAGCAAAATGAACAGTTCAAAGAGGAAACCAAAAATGAAATCTTGGAATTAAAAAACGAACTGAAAAAAAAAGATGGGGCATGGGCACGTAACACTGAAAATATTCGGAACAAACTGGAGAGCATAGAAGAGACTTTAGAAGACAAAATTAAGTCCCTCTCCGAAAGGCTGAACCAGCTGGAAGAAAATGTGGAAAAGATACGAAAATCAGAGAAAAAGAGGAATATTATCATCAAAAGTAAAGGTATAGCTGGAAGAACGGAAAATTGGAAGGAGAAGAAAAGGGCATACCTGGGAGTCTTGAAGTAGATGTAAATTACGAGCAACTCCGATACATAGGAGAGGACTGGAAAAACCGGGGAATGGTTCTGGTTACCATGAAAAGCTTTGGAGAGAAGATCAAGGTAATGAGGAACAAGTACAAACTAGGGGAGCAGGACTGCTTCATCGAAGATGATATGACAAGGAAGGAAAGATAAATTCAGAGTGCAATAAGGAAACGGGCAAAAGAGGAAAGAATGAAGGGAAACACGGTGAAGGTTGGCTACCAAAAGATCCAAATAAATGTGAAATCGGAATATTGCCATAATGACCTCACAAAAAACTTCCAAACTATGGTGGGCGAAACCCTTTGAGCATCCCACTGGATTCAAATGTGGAAACCACGGATGACCACATCGCATGCAAGGCAAGGAACTCACCTGCAAAGGAACACGAACTGCTTATAGGAATTGTAAATGTACGCACTCTCAGAGTTGAAGAAAGAGCAATCGAGCTAGATCTAGCTTTCGAACAATGCCCAGTCGATATTCTTGGCATAAGCGAAGAGAGGAAACTTGGAGAGACAATAATTGAGAGAAACGACGGAAGTATATTCGCATATATTGGACAAACGAAAGGGCAAAAAGGAGTAGGTTTAATTATAAGCCAACGTCTAAAAGCAAACATCAAGGAAATAGTGGACAAATCTGAGAGGGGCATTATACTATCTCTAGAAGTAAGGAATAGGAACGTTACTATGATACAAGTGTATGCTCCGACGGACGCTGCCACAGACGACGAAGTAGATGAATTCTACAAGGATCTAGAGGGCGCACTGGACTTGTATAGAGGGGACGTAAACTTTGTAATACGAGACTTCAACAGCAAAATTGGAGTAAAGGAAAATGAATGGGAAGAGCGAGTAGGAGCTTTCGGAGTAGGAACAAGAAACAGAAGTGGAGAGAGGCTAATGCATTTTACCCAAAGTCACAGACTTGCGATATCGAACTCATTCTTCAAGAAAAGTCAAGGAAAAAAGTGGACTTGGCGTTCCCCAGATGGAAGAACGAAAAACGAGGTCGACTTCATCCTCACAGACAAAATAGAGTATGTGAAAGACGTACAGGTTATCAGCAGCTTGAAATTCGACTCGGATCACAGGATGGTTCGTTCGAAGGTAGGCATCGAGAAAAGGAGTAGGAAATGCAAAATCCAGCTGTGGAGAATGAGTGAAAAGGAGCACAGGGAAACACACAGCTTACTAACATAACGCCATCTTATTTAACTCCAAAGAACTTATGTACAGATATGAACACTTTACACTATATACACAAAGTACAACACACACAAAGATATGTCAGTCCTTCACATCCTCCCCGCCCTGGTCGACCTCTAGAGGTATGACCAGCTGAATTGGACGGGTTATCCGGTTCCTGTCTGGCGTGCGAAGGATGACGGTCCTGAGTATTCCGTCTCGTCCAGGTCGTAGTTCCTCGATTACGCCTCTGCCCCATACGTGGCGAGGACGGTTGTCTTCTTGCAGCAGGACCAGGTCACCTACCCGGAAGTTCGGTGTTTTGCCGCATGTCTGTCGTACGTGGTGATGGTTGCGTAGTTCCAGAAGATATTCCTTCATCCAGCGTTTCCGGAAATCTTCTGCCGCTTGTTGCTGGAGCCTGTATTCCCTTTTCAAGTCCTTCTTAATAGCAGGCTCAGGTCCTGTAGGGATTGTCGTCAGCTTGTCGCCGTGGATGAAATGGCTTGGAGTCAAGGCTGTAGTTCCTTCATCCTGAAGGAGAGGACGGGAATTTATGGCAGCTTCAATGCTAACGAGAATGGTGTAGAGGGTTTCCTCATTCACTTGCCGCCGGCCTAAAACTTTGCGCAAGCAGCGTTTCGTAGTGCCGACCATTCATTCCCACCATCCTCCCCACCAAGCCGCCCGAGGTGCGATGAATTTCCAGCGGATGCCATTTGTGGAAAGGTAGCTCGATGCGTCGTGGTCGTGGAAGATCACAGAAAGCTCTCTAAGTTCTCTATGAGCTGCGTGAAAAGTGGTGGCATTGTCGGAATATATGGTATGAGGTAGGCCTCGGCAGCTGACGAATCTTTGGAAGGCCATCAGACACTTATTTACTGTCATATCCGACGCTAGCTCCAAGTGGACAGCTCTGGTAGTAGCACATGTAAGCAAAAGGATGTAACTTTTGCGAACGGTGTTATCGTGGCGGACGTATAGTGGGCCCGCAAAATCGAGTCCTGTTACAGTGAACGGTGTGGAGTATCGTACACGATCGGTCGGTAATGGAGCTTCGTTCTCCTGTCCAGGAGGGTTTCGTGATAACTTGCAAGGCAGACACGAATTCAATACCTTCCTAATGCTTTGCCTTGCTCGTAGAATCCAAAATTGGCTTCGTAGCTCGGAGAGCACAATCCGTGATCCCAAGTGGTGCAGTCTGATATGGGTATGGCGGATTAGAAGACAAGTGAAGGGATGTCCGCCGTCTAAAAGTATTGGGTGTTTTTCGTCATACGACATCGTTGTGAAGTGGAGGCGGCCACCAAGGCGGATCAATGTGTCTTGCAGGAACGGTTGAAAAGAGGCGATCTTCGATGTTTTGGGGATGGGCGTGTTGTGCAACAAAGCTTCGTATTCTGTTCCAAAGGTCTCTCGTTGTACAGAAGCTATCAAATATCGCCGACTTGCTTCGAGTTCCAACACTGTCAAGTCACCAGTTTGCTTATCCGCTGACCGAAGGTTCTTAATGAACCGGAGGTTCCAAGCTGTAGTCCGAAGTAATTTGTTGTAGGTGCTGAATCTTGCGAAGTTACAGAGTGCTTCATGTGTGGTAACAACAAGGGCCTGACAGGGTTTCTTCTTAGCCTCTGGAAGTGTTAGATGCTCGGTGCTGTATTTTGGAGGCCAACTTCTTGGAGGATCCCTCAACCAGGCCGGCCCGTGCCACCAAATATCTGCTGATTTTAGATATTGTGCTTGTAGTCCTCGTGATAAAAGATCTGCAGGGTTATCCGTTCCTGGACAATGAAACCATTGTGATGGTGAAGTGCAGCCGGTGATTTCTGTAACACGATTGCAGATGAAAGTTTTCCAGCGGTTCGGGTCGTTTTGTATCCAGCCTAGAGTGATAGCTGAATCTGTCCACAGCATTGCTTTACTGATGCCACAGGATGTAGCACGGCGGAAGTAACGGAGAAGTCTTGTGCCCACGAGTGCAGCGAGTAATTCCAAACGTGGTAGCGTGACCTTCTTTATAGGGGCCAGTCTAGCTTTGCTACATACTAACTGAACGGTAGTGGTATCGTGAGCGTGAGATCGAAGGTATACAGCAGCACCATATGCCCGTTCGGAAGCGTCACAGAATACGTGTAGAGAATAGTTGTCCAAGTCTTTGTTGAGAGCACCTATCCATCGTGGGGTGTGAATGTCTGACACGTATTGAAGATTTGAACACCAAACTAACCACCCGTGCCCAATATCAGAAGGTAAAGTCTCGTGCCATGATATACCTCTGGTCCACGTTTCTTTAAACAACATCTTTCCAATTATTGTCACCGGAGAGAACAGTCCGAGAGGATCGTATAGTCGTGATGTTATCTGAAGAACGTGGCGTTTTGTGGCAGTGTCATCTGGAGACATCTTGTAGTCATCGATAGCTGAAAGATGCAGTGTGTCATGGCCCGTGTTCCAGTTGATTCCCAAGATCTGTGTAACCTCTTGAATGGGTAGATTTTGATTTTGCCACTCGTTTTGCAGTGTGATTGAATTCGTGGCCCACTTCGACATAGGCATGTTGATAATACTCATCAAATCCGTGAGCTGAGAGTATATTGTTTGGAGTTCCTCAACGTCGTTAGTAGATGCTGCAAAATCGTCCATGTACATGTGCTGGTCCACGAGGCTAGCAGCAACTGCGTAGTCATCAATGTGCCTCGTAGCCAATTCTCGCAGGGTAGCTGACAAGAGGAAAGGGCTACTGGTTAGTCCGAAAGGTAATCGGGTGAAGCGGTAGGTGACCACTTCGTCGGTGACGTGGTATTGGCCGTTTTCGTCCTTGATTACTCGAAACCAAAAGAACCGTGTTAGATCCCTGTCGCTGGAGTCAAGTGAGAGCTGCAGAAAGGCTTGCTTCATATCTCCAAGAATAGCATATTGGTACAATCTAAACCGAAGCAGGTTACTCATTACGTCGGGGGAAAAGATTAGGTCCGATTTCTAGGACGTCATTCAGCGATAGAGATCCATTTTCATGAGACGAAGCGTCGAATACAACGCGCCACTTAGTTACGTTCTGTTTCGTCTTCTTGACTGCATGATGTGGTAGATAGTACACAGAAGTTGCTCGGTTGTCTGGGTTCAACATCTCTACTTGGCCTTGGATGATGTAGTCAAGCATTCTTTCGTTGTACATGGCGTTATAGTCTCTATTTCGTTGCAGTTTCTTCGTCAAGGCTTGGAATCGTCTCTCAGCGTTAGTGCGGTTATCCGATGCAAATTCCTGGTTTTTCTTTGGCAAAAAAACAACTCTCCGTCCATCTTGAATGCAGTGAGATTCATGAAAGTTTTTGAGGATATCGAGATCCTTGGAGCTCATCCTGTGGGATCTTGATTCTTCTTCCTTGATTCCAATTGCTTCAAGGTTCCAGAAGTTACGGACTTGGTGCTCGAGAAGTGAAGGGTCATCCTGCAGTGTTATTTTGTTAACGGTTAGCTGGTTGACGGTGACTCCGGATCTATTGCCACTGAGTACCCATCCGAAAAGTGAAGGAATGAGTACCAAAGACGGAGATATGCGAACAGGTTGTGTGTCCTTGATCAACTTCCAGTAGTGATCTCCTCCAACTAGAAGTTCAATTGGGAGATCGTGTAAGTCATCCTTAGGGTCATCCTTGCGTACTGACTTCAGGGAAGAGACGTCTTGTG
Organism: Meconema thalassinum; assembly: GCA_946902985.2. Lineage (NCBI taxonomy): Eukaryota > Metazoa > Arthropoda > Insecta > Orthoptera > Tettigoniidae > Meconema > Meconema thalassinum. The sequence continues at coordinate 379,161,568 of OX336389.2, read as the reverse complement.
GCACTGTAGGGTGCATTGAGTAAGTGTTTGCACTTTCGAGTGCGGTGATGCCTATTGACGCGTTTGTCTGGGTGCCCTGTAACTGGAAACTAACCAGACGACGCTTTTGAGGGATAGTTGTGTCAGATTCGAACGCTGCTATAGATATGTCTCGTTCCGTGACAGTAGGAAGCTTCAATATGTCTACAAGGGACTTGCTTATGAATGTAGACTGGCTGCCTCCATCGAAGATGCAACGAGTCGTTTTACTTAAGCCAGTTGGTCCAACAATTCGAATACGCGCAGTTTGTAAGTGAGTATAGTCAGGAGTCTGAGAGTGGATTTTGTTGACAGAAGTGGAGGTTACATCATTTCTTGAGCAAATGGAGTAGTGATGGGACTGCTTACATTTTGAACAAGATGCTCTCCCCCGTCTACTGCAATTCTTCGAATTATTCCCTCGATTCAGGCAGAGGAAACAGCGATTATTCGTCTTTAGCTTCTCAATTCGGTCATGAACAGTTTTCACCTTCCTACAATCTTGCGCCCAGTGGCCTCGTTGGTCGCAAAATGCACAGAATGGTTTTGTTTGCTTCTTTGTTTGCAGCAAGGGTTTTTTAACTTAGCGTTTAATTGAAATGCGGCTGTCGTGGGGACGAGACTGGTTGAAAGCACTGGGTCACCTCTGATCTTCTGGGCGACTAGCGCTCCATCGACTTCTTCACCAAGAAATTCCATCAGTTTCAGAATGTCACCTTCCGATATATTATTCCGTTTGGTGTGTATTATCCAGCGTCTACAGATATCGTCAGGGAAGGTTCGGAGTATCTTGGGAGCAAGTACCCGCCCATATGCGTTTATATCTTCGCCTAGGGCCTGTAATGCCTGGATAGGGCGGTTGCATTCAATGTATGTCGTGTTTAGCGATTCCGGACAAACAGTGTTGATAGGTCGGATATCTTCTAGATAATCGATATGCGCCTGTATTATCCGATTCCGATCTCCGTATTTGGCCTTTAAAATTTTCTTAGTGTCCTCGTAGGTAGAAGCAGTCACGGCAATTCCGTCAACCAGATGTTTCGGTTCACCTTCGAGATATCCGCGTAAAAAGACATGTTTATTTATTGTCGATAGTGACTTGTCTTTATCAATGGATGCTTCAAACTGTTCCCAAAATCTCATCCAGCTTTCGATATTGCCGGAGAATGGTTCCAGTTTCACTGGCGGTAATTTAACAGAATGGGTGAACGTTGAAATGGGAGTGATGGGACTCTCGTTTATGGTCATGTTTGAGGTAGCAGAAGAAAGTTTAATTTCTGCCCCTCGTGTGGCTTTCTGTAAACCACGTTTTGCTTTATCTATGTATTCTTCGGAACTTTGAATATCGGTGTTGTATTCTGTGTCTGGAAGAAGATCGTGAATTGAGTCATCTAATTGGATTAGTCTAGTTAATGTTTCCTGAAGTCGGTCTCCATAATACTTGTAGTCTTCAATACTTGTGTTTTCAGTAAAACTTTCAATAGTGTTTAGAAACCGTGTCGCATTGTTTCTCTCTCTTGTTCGACTTCTTTTCAATTTGTGTAGTCGAGCTGCAAGGTCCTCTTGGGTTGCCATAGTGAGAGGGCAATAAATCTTAGGATTAGCTGACAGTCAGGTAGCCTCCCGTCTTGGAGTGTAGGAACGTCTTTCAGTGTAGATATTAGTTTCTTTGGCAGAGTGCGTGTTTAGTCAAGACTCCAAAGTTGGCTAACAGAATGCGCTAGTGGGGTAGTTGAACATGACAATTTTATAGTTCGGGAAGTAACTGACAGGTGCGCATGCGCTGTGCTGAGGTGCATGCAGTTCCAATGATTGCAGATAGATCACGCTACTAGTTATGTCAGTAACGTACTGTACAATTATTGGTATTTCTTGAAGTAATTAAAGTAGATCTCATGCAGGTTATAATCACGTGTACTGGAAAATACTCAGATGAAAGATATTTCTGCTGGCGTTGAGCGAGGATAAGTGGTGTCCTTTTCTCGCTGACGAATAGAAATTGCAGGGTGCAAGCTTAATTGTTTACAATACGGAGTTCCCTGTTGCTCCGATAGATGGCGGATGCGTCACTTCTGGGATCGCATTTAATGAAATTAGCCTATCTGTAGGTTTCAAACGTATTGCCCAGCTGATGTAGAGCATGCATTACTAAAAGGATGTCAATTTGTGATGGTTTGACTTATCTGAAGTGGATTAGTTGGCAATGAGAACTCTTGTAGCGTCTTGTCGTTGATAGCGTGGCGTGCTTTAAGCTGACGTGATGTCTTCTCGGTAGTGTATAATGTTCTCGGCGTCGAGTGTCCTTCCGTAGTGTAGAAGGCGACAAAGAAGCATTAGCACTGTTCACTAACACTAGTAAATACACGTGTCACTGGTTTTGTACGAGTTTTCGGCACCTTAATGTGGAGAATGAGTGAAAAGGAGCACAGGGAAACACACAGCTTACTAACATAACGCCATCTTATTTAACTCCAAAGAACTTATGTACAGATATGAACACTTTACACTATATACACAAAGTACAACACACACAAAGATATGTCAGTCCTTCACACCAGCGTCAGAGAATCGGTAATTTAAATGTTACAGAATGTCTACGAGGAGAAGTAAACTGAGTGAAAAACACCATAAGGCTCTTGGATGAAAGAGCGAAACTGTTGTAATCAAGAGACGAAGCCTGTCTGAAGAGAATACAATATGCAGAGTTCAATAAATTAACTAAAAGATAAATCAGAAATGATTTGAGGCGCTACAAGCGGAAACTTATAGAGGACGTTATCGACTCAACAAAATCAGTGAAAAGAGCTAGAAACGAACTGTGTGAAGGGAGAAATTGGATACCAAGTAGGCAAAATAAGAGAGGAGAAAAAGTGACAAAAAGAGATGATTTGGTGGAATGTGCAACTTATTTCTACAGATCCTTATATTCCATGCCAGCAAAAGAGTCACAAGAACTTGCAGAAAGTCATCTGAATCATACTGATGCCGAAACAGACGAAGTGTTGCCCAATCTTCCGAGCGAAGTGAGAGCTGCGATCTCGGACTTGAAACTTGGAAAGAGCCCTGGAGATTATGGTATTTACAACGAACTCTTGAAAATAGGAATAGAAGAACTTATTTCACCAGTAACCGAAATATTTGATAACATTTTATCCAGGGAAGAAATCCCAGAGCAGTGGACAGCGAACACCATCATCTTATTACTTAAGAAAGGCAACAGAGATAGCCTAGACAACTACAGACCGGTGAGTCTTATGCCCAATCTATACAAGCTATTCTCAAAAATAATACTTCGCCGAATTACGAGAACTCTGGATGAAAATCAACCCACAGAGCAAGCTGGATTCCGAGCTGGACACTCGACAGCAGATCACCTGCAAACCATGACGCAAATAATAGAGAAGGCCGAAGAGTATAATCTGAAGTTGTACGTAGCATTCGTAGATTATGCGAAAGCCTTCGACTCGGTGAACCAACCAAGCGTCGTGAAAGCACTACACAACCAAGGGATCCCCACGAAGTACTTGCGGGTGCTTTCAAAACTGTATTTAAACAGCTGGTCAAAAGTCCGAATGGAAAAAGAAGGCGATAAATTCTATCTACAGCGAGGCGTAAGACAAGGCGATCCATTATCACCTAAACTGTTCACGAGCGTTTTAGAGAACATATTTCGGAAGTTAAAATGGGGGCACAAATACGGAATCACAATCAATGGAAATAGATTGACGAACTTAAGATTCGCCGATAATGTGATCCTGTTTGCAAAATAGAGTTCGACGCTGGAAGAAATGTTAAAGGATCTGCATGAGGAGAGCTACAAAGTGGGCTTAATCCTCAATCCCAGCAAGACAAAAGTTGTGACAAATCATGAAGCAAAGAAACTCATGTTGAAAGGAAAAGAAGTAGACTATGTGTCAAACTTTGTATATCTGGGCCAGTCACTACCTTTTCAGCAAAATATGGATAAGGAAGTCAACAGGCGGATATCGTCAGCATGGCAAAAATTCTGGAGCCTGTCCTTCATATTGAACAGCAGAGAGCATGAAGACAAAGAGGCGAGTGATGGACTCGTGTGTACTTCCCGTTCTCCTCTATGGAGCACAAACATGGTCAATAACTAAGAAGCAAGCTTCGAAGTTGGAAGTGTGCCAGAGGAAAATGGAGAGAAAACTTCTAAACATTACATTATGGAACAGAATTAGAAACGAGGAAATCAGGAAGAGGACTGGAGGATGTTATCACGAGGGCCAAGAAACTGAAATGGACATGGCCAGGCCATGTACTGAGAATGGATCACGCAAGGTGGGCCTAATCAACTACAGTGTGGGAGCCCAGAGATGGAAGAATAAACCTCGGCTGTCCAAAGACCAGATGGTCAGACGAATTCCAGTCGACGATCGGGAAGCAGTGGATGAGAGCGGCAGGTGAACGGAATTCGTGGAGGACTATCGTCGAAACGGTTTGTTTGAAACATCCCTAGACTCATCGTCAGATAAATCTCTAGGATAATATGAACTAGGTCCAAGTTTTACAAGTGAAAATGTTTAACATAATACGATCATTTGTGAGGAAGATGAATAAGAGTGTAAATAGTCAGGACTATTAGTTTTAAGTTACTATTAACGGTAAGGTAAATGTTCATCAGCCTAGCTCATCTGATGAAATATCTCAGAGCTACCCTGCTAGCAGGAGGCCTTTGCCCTTTATGGGATTTACCAATGGCTAATAATAATAATAATAATAATAATAATTTTACAGACTTCTATGTATGCCAGTAAGTACAGATATCGCGCCAGGAGTTGGCAGTTGGGTTTGAACTGCAGATGTCTTCCCGCTCACTGCGTATCGAGCATTCCAAAAACATTAGGTTAGTCACTACTTGTTTCACTCACTCAGCACATTCCTTCTTTCACTGGCTGCGTGTCGTGTGCTGCAATAACAGCGATTGGCATGCGCGAAGCCGATATATTTAAGTTTGGAATATGCGGGCCGTGCATGCGTACTGCAAGACCCCCCCTCTCATAGCGTGTTGCACTGCCATCTCCTGACGCGATAACTTTAGTCACTACGTCAAGAGGTGGACAACGATTGCAAGAAGTGTAACGTTTTGTAGCGAACGATTAAACAAAGAATGTACATCTATTTTCATCGATAATGTACTGTAAGTATTCACAGAGAGCCATTTCCTAGCATAACTTGAATATTTATGGTTTTTTTTCGTCGTGTGGCCTCCTGAGAGCCCGAGTGCAGGTCATTCTAGTCGACGCCCGTGGGCGACCTGCGCGTCGGGATGAGAGACGGAATGGATGAAGATGAATGAAACTGGGCAAGGATGTGGAAGGAAGCGGCCGTGGTCTGTCAGTAGGTACCGTCCCAGCATTTGTCTGGTGTTGAAAATGGGAAACCACGGAAAACCATTTCAAGGACGGCCGACAGTGGGGCTCGAACCCACGCGTCTACCGAGTCAGCAGAGAGCTTGGCCCCATGACATAACGCTGTTCTTTAGCCAGCGTAGCCACTGCCGTCGGTAACTTGAATATTAAAATACCTATTCATTTCGCACGTAGGGTGGGATGACCCAGGAGGTACCACCACCAACGTTGACACAGTTGCAATAACAGTCGAGTGTACGGTTGACTAGTCAGTGTATTACACTTCCTGATTGCGTGCCGTTAGTTCCCATAGTTCATAGCAAATCAGTGCCGTAGAGTACAGCTATAGTTTGAACGTTCAATGACAGGAGCCACTTAGAACACAGAATGCAATTCCCATAAACAGAAGTGGAAGACCAATAGACCAAGGGACGGAATAATTAAAGGGCTTTGAGGGTTTTGCCGTGCGGAACGAAGTGACATGAAATCACGCCTCTCACATCGTATGCCACATCGATCCTTGGCTGTACGGAGGAATACTGTGTCGCCAGTGAACGTCCAGTTTAATGTAAACACGCTGTTCTTGTCTGACGTCCCATCGCCCTGTACGTGGTACAGTACCTGTTTAACGCACCTCCATCTCGTGCTGTGTCCATGCGTGTCCCTGGGTGCCATGCTTTAAGGATTAAGGGGCGCCAGCCAAGTAGACTACTTTTTTTTCGCACGAATGATGGGTCTACCAGACGAATGAAAACATACAGATGGGAATGAGGAGTGTAAGGTGTTATGGAATGCATTGATAGTGCTGATTGGGTGAACCAGGGGGAGGATATAAAGTGAGTAAACCGTCAACCATGAAGTTCTTGAGCTACATAATGTTTATTCTCAGAAATTACATTAAGACTCAAAATAGTCCCCTAGTATGTCCACGGTGCGGGAGGAGTCAGTTACCAGTCACCACACCATGTGTGAATTTTGTATTCTATTGTCTCACAGGGTAGACAATGTCTCCAATACATCACAAAATAAAACACTTCAATTTGATGAAATATGCAGTAGTTTGGCATAGGCTACTACCTACCAAGCAATAGTTATTTCATTAGGGGAAGAGGCGAAAGTGACATGAGGACAAGTCCGGTGAGTATGGTGGTTATTGCAGTACTTCCCATCCCCTAAAGGCAGGTTCACACGGAGTCGTGAAGCGGGCGAGAGCACTACTAGTTTTGAGCATGCGTCACGACTTGCCTATTCAACTCAAGAAACCACGACCCTGTTCAGTTCACACGGACGAAGTGTTCTCGCTGGTCGTAAGTTTCTCGCTCCTTGTTCAATCATGGCAGAACGTGAAGCTGCGAAAGAATACGACTGAAGCGGTCATGCTCACTCCAACCAGTCGGGGATTTCACGCCCCACCTTTTCGAGGGCGAGCACGACCTCCACTCCCACTACCACTGGTTCACATGAGGTTATGTCCACGACTGGCTGATCGACCAGTAGTGCTCTCGCCCACTTCACGACTCCGTGTGAATCCGCCTTTAATGCTGACGTTGCCTCCGCACAGACTCTTTTGCATGTGGTCTGAGAACGATGACATTGTCAAGAAGATTTGGGTGGGGGCAACGTACCTGTCTGTGCAGCAAGGTTCGGTAATACACGGCTGTCACCGTTGTGCCGTGCGGAACTAAGTGATATGAAATCACGCCTCTCACTTCGTATGCCACATCGATTCTTTGCTGCACGGAGGAAACCTGTGTGTCGCCAGTGAGCGTCCAGTTTAATGTAAACACGCTGTTCTTGTCTGCATGGAGCCTGACTCACCACTGACGTCCCATCGCCCTGTACGTGGTTTAGAACCTGTTTAACGCACCGCCAGCGCATCTCGTGCTGTGTGCATGCGTGTCCATGAGTGCCATGTGACCATCACATGGTTCTATCGTGCAAAAGTGATAAATATGAACAAAGCTCCAAACCTCGTAAGTATTACCCATTTAACATTTGATTGCCGCTGAGCATGGCTGCGTCAGTGTTTGTTGATTATTGTAGCAGGAGCCCCGTACGGTACAGCGGAGGACACAGTAATGACAGAATGAGGTCTGCACATAAGTCAAGCAGCATTGAGTCAGATAAGCGTCTCAGGAGCTCATGTCATCACGGACAGTTGTTAAACGACGACCAGGGTACTGGATCTGAGTCCTATCCTACTCGCGCAACTGTACCTGTCAATGAAGCAGGCTGACGTGTGACACAAGTAAACAAAGAATAGTTCCCATCTCGACCGCTGGCAATCAATTCGTGAAAGGGTAATACCACGTATTATTATTTCATTAAAAGTAGCTTAAATGATTGATGTTATGTATCTCAAATTACTTTAGTTGATGATGCAAGCGGTGGGGAGGTACGGGATGGATTTCCTGGAGTAACTACTGGAAATGATAGGCATCTAAATCTGTTTTCGCTGGGATAGAGCAAGCGTTAAGAGAGATTATCCGTTACAGGGCGTCAGAAATGACAGCTTTTGAGGCGCTGGCTGACGTTACAGCGATAGGGTAGACAGTTGGTGTTTCATTTAGTGGAGTTAAGAGGATGGATAGATTATATTTCCTTAGCACGGGATCTAAGGTAGGATTACCACAGAAAGTCGTGAAGAGTAGGCTAATTATCTTGAAAAAGTATATGATATCATGTATTATAATAAAGTGCAAATGAATCTAATTCGATGTAGTATTCTGAAACTGAGGTGGCAGATCAAATAGAATTTGTCGTAATTCGGCATTTCACACAGATTTCTCAATTACCACAGAGTGCTAAGCAGGGGCGGATCTAGGGGAGGGCGAGGAGGGCGAGGAGGGCGAGGAGGGTGACCGCCCAGGGCCCCGAGGTCCGGGGGGCCCCGCGCGATGGATTATTAAAAATTTAATTAATTAATTATAATTTTTAAATTAATTTATAATTCATATTCCTTTTTTTTTTCAGCGCAGCTATGACCTCCCGTGACCGTTTAGCAAGTTTAGATTTCAGTGAAATAATAGAAGAATTCAGCCGGGAAAAAAGTCGCAAAGTAATATTTTAATATTTCATAGTCCACATAATCCTCTTCTTCAAGGGGACTTAAAGGTTTCTTTCACAATATTAAAAAATATACTGTAGTGTGTTCAAAATATTGTAACTATTGTTTATTTTATTATTATTACCAAACAATTTTCCATTTGATTTGATATTTTTTTATTTCCTATTGTTGTGGGCCCCACCTTATTATATCGCCCAGAGCCCCGCAAGGCCTGGATCCGCCACTGGTGCTAAGAGCAACTGTATGTCATATTATAGACACAATGAGTTTGTACCTTTAAATTTCTGGGTTATAATTCTGTCTACTGCAAATACAGGCAAATTGTAACTTCACAAAGCTGTTCAGTATACAGTGACACTCAGTGCTGGATTACCCATTAGGCCCGACTAGGCCCAGGCCTAGGGCCCCCAATTATCTGCCCCCCCCCCCCCCCAAAAAAAAAAACTATCAGATAATGAATGTCAAAAAGCAATTTCTAATTTAGTTCAATTTTATTCCGAAGATTTAGAAAAATTTTATCCAGAACTGAGACAGTTTCAGCATTATATTCAATTACAATGTCCTTTAAAATCTGAGTTCACTCATTCTGAACTTTACAAAATTCTTATTCGAGACAAGCTTCAGAATGCTTTTCCGGACGTTGAAATTGCTTTTCGCATTTTCCTGACTCTCATGATAACGAATTGTTCTGCGGAGCGCTTGTTTTCAAAATTGAAAAGGATCAAAAGTGCGCAAAGAAGTATCATGTCACAAGAACGATTAGACATTGTAAGTTTAATGTATATCCAGTCAGATGTTCTGCAGGAAATTGATTTTGATGACATTGTAGAAGATTTCATTGACCAAAAAAACAGAAACAAAATTCTTGATTACATTTTACAGAAGTAAATAGTAGTATGATTTGTTAAATTGTTCATCAAATCATCTGAAATGTTTTCAATTAACGATGATCGTTTCAATTGAAATGTATGTGTATATGTATATATGATTTAATAACAATTGAATAATTTATCTTGAGAAAAAAAAAACACTTTTATATACTTTATTAAATGTACAGGTGCTAAAAAATAAATTTTTTTTGAAAATAAAAATAAAGGGGCCCCAAAAATCTGAGGGACTTGGGCCTCATTTTACCTTAATCCGGCACTGGTGACACTCACAGATAGCCTCTGCCCTCCAAAAACAAAAACCTGTCAGAAACTTAGTACGTGTGGTAATTATTACTAAAAGAATTTACGAGCCTTACAGTAGTCGCATATGTGTAACATCTGACATGTTATTCGAATAATTCCATATTACTTACTCACATTTTTTAAAGAATGAACTCATAGTGCTACCTTGTGCCAGCAAACATGAAAGGATTCTCCAATGCATCTGCAGTAGTGACATATACCTGCAACTGTATGCGGGAGCAATCCACTGCCTATACTTGATGCGAGCTGCACTTTATACCGGCCAGTTAGTGAACCCATGCCAGCGGTGTTATTGAAAATGGCCTCTTATTGCCGATATAGCGCACTGCCAAGTATAGGCACGATTTAAAAAAAAAAAGTCCTCTCGGCACGCCGGATAGCGGAGGTAGATTTCACCGGACAAACTTGGGGATAGGCGAAAATAGGTAGAATATGCAGATTTTCGTAGAAGGATCAGACCTCATTTATTGCGAGAAAGTATTTTATAATTGGAGCTTAATGAACTTTATTTTTGGTCATTTTATGCATATTTTAAACATTTTATTGTCTTATGGGGACGGTAACCTTCTTGTCATTTGGGGTCCATTTTTATACTTGTGGTCACACTGTCCTTATGCAAGGTTTCGACACTGATGTGTAACTATGTAACGGTCTGTTACTTCTTCACGCAAAATTATATATTCCGCAGAGAATTTGGTTGGTTCCTCAGTTTAGGGGCTGCGACAACGCGGTCATGTAACCCCGTGTACTTTGGGTGAGTGTAGAATCTGTCTGATAAACGGAGTGAATTGAGATGGCTGTATTAGTCTGTAATTCAGGTAAGGACTGCAGAAGGTCAATTTCAAGCAGTAGTTCCTAATGTTGCTACCAGATACTACCGTCAACGTCACCTAGCTGTGAACTTGGCTACTAGATGCCACCGCAACCAGCAACTCGCAACGAACGTTGGAAATTCCCCTCCAAAGGAAAGCATACTGCGGGATTTTTAGCGCTCTTAGAAAATCCGACGACATCGGCCGGCTTTGAACCCGCGACCTTGGGCATAGAAGTTCAGCATGCTACCAGTTACGTCACCGAAGCCGCTTCACACATAGTCAGATGGAAATCTCAATCTGATCTCGTGCAAGTGCGTTGTCATGGCAACGTCTGATGGCTCATCCCTCATCAATTTAGTAGTGTTGCCATGGCAACCTCTGATAGCTCTTGGCATTTTCTTATAATTCTGAAATCATTTTTCTCATCCCTTGGCGTAATGGTGGGTCATATCAAAAATTCTTTCAGACAAACGTTTTAGGTAATTATTAGGGGAATATTTTCCATTTTGTACGGTTTTGATATTGTGCCTATTAAGAGAGATATGATTAATGTTTCCCGAAAACCCCACTTTTTCCCACCCCTTTGGTCAATGGTTGGTGCTATAAAAAAAACTCTTCAAACATAATTTTTTGGGCTTTATCCAACAAATAGTATGAACTTTGAACAGATTCGATATTTCATATATTAAGAGAGTTATAGCAATATTTCACCTTTTTGAACCCCCCCCCCCCCATTTTCACCCCCTTCGACCGATTTAGCCCAGTAACGAACTCAACCTAGATTTTATAGGTATACATATTCGGTAAAAAATTCAAAGTGATTGGTGCAAACTTACGGCAGTTATCGTGTCCACAAGAAACTGAGATATATATATATATATATATATATATATACATAAATTATGTATAAACTTTTGAACTGACGGTGGTTTTGGGGTCTGGGGGATGTGAAACGCGAAGATATGTCGACATTTTCCGGAAGTCGAAACATGGTACCCATTGCAATAGTTAGCTTTCTAATGAAATCTAAGTAATTAGGTGAGCAGTAGGTATATCAAATGCGTTTCTCCCAGTGATACGTTTAGATCAACGAAGTTTCAATTATTGTTAATAGTTGGTGTTAATATACTGAATTCCTACGTTGTTTGGAGTGTTGGTTGATGCGATATAGCACTCGAGGTATCGAGTGCTTACATTAAATAAGAATACAGCAAAAGTATGAAGATTTAATAAATCGTAATTGTTTTCAGCAAATATGATATAATTAATATTTTCACACCAAAGAACGACAACTTGAAGATGATTTATTGTAGTAATTTCTTTAATGGGGCCTCCAAACCTTGAGGTAAACTGTATGCGATTTACACTTCACATAGTCACATGGCTTACAGTACGTCGTTGTAGCGATCTCCGCCACCGCGCGCGCTCATTGTTTCCGTCCCATCCACTTCCGTCTCTTTTCCAAAATCACTCCCACAAATATGTCCAGCTACCGAGTGCCACAAAAATATCCAGATACCGAGTGGAAAGATGTTACACGTCGATAAATGTTAGACATTCAGCACTCGAAAAAATAAGTATTTATGTTAATGTTGCAAATCTTAGAAATGACGATCCCATCAACGAAACAGTCTTCCTCCCCCAAAGTAATATATGAAGGTGTAGCCTCTGTAGGGGATCTCATATGTTATGTCCTTTTTAAAGACAATTTTATTTGGAAAGTTTCCTAACAGGAAATTAAACTATTCTTCAAAATAGAGACCGTCAGATTCTATGGTCTTCAGCCATCTTTCAACGAGGTTTCTTATCCTGCGAAAATACCAGTCGATAGGTTTGGATGCGAAAAATGCGACGAGACCCACTTCCACATCCTCAATGTTTTCGAAAAGTCTTCCACGCATGAAATGGGCCATGGAAAGAAGGTAATCTGAAAGCACAGGATCGGGGCTGTGTGGTGGACGTGGTTTCAATTTGACACCTCCCGATTCCTGAATTTTTGCCATGGTTGTTCGTGCAGTATGAGGTCACGCATTGTCCTGCTGCAAAATAACTATTTCGGTTAATTAATGCTGGGTATCTCCGTCTCAAAATTTCATGAACTTGTTCTAGTTGTTGAGAATAAAGATACGCATTGACTGCACGCCCGTTTGGAAGAAACTCGCAGTGAATCACTCCTTCAAAATTGCACCGGACACACAATATCACTTTGAGGCCGTACCGATTTTTTTTAACGATGACTTTGGCAGGTTGACGGGACTAAGCCACTGTTTCGAGACATCAGCGTTGCGGTAATAGACCCACTTTTCATCGCATTTGCCAATTCTCCTGATAAATCTTTCATCCATGGGGTTACTGGTAAGCTGACGAGATATCCACTCTACGTTGAGCCTTTTCAGGGGTCAATTCATGAGGTATTGATCTACAGCTTCTGTTTGATTTTCAAAGTTCCTTAATCTGGCGATGTATGGTATCGCTTGATGCACCAAGTTCTTCTCACAGACTACGATTACATCTTTGCGGATTTTCTTGCAAAGCTCTGCGTGTATTCTCAATATCCCATTGTTTAGGTCTTTCAGAACGCGGTATATCTGTACTGATTCCTTCTCCAGTGTTAAAACGTTGGAATCATCGTTGTGCCTCATGCTCACAAACAACACCTTCTCCTTTCAATTCACATATCCTTTGAGCCGCGGCAGCAGCTTTGTAATCTTGTTTCCAGTAGCACATTGGACGGACCCTAGCCTCCAACTTTGTAAGTTCCATTTGTGATTGTGTATCAACAACTGACGACTGATACATTCTCGCAATATACGCAATTCTAGTCATGGCCTCCTGTAAATAGCATTGGAGAACCAAAGAAAACCAATTCTATCTTATAAAACAGCAAACTTAAAAAACGGCATTACTTATGAGACATCCTAATATTTCGGTGATACGCTTAAGCAATAATCCCTAAACTACTGTAGATTTGTAAAGTAATACTGTATGCGGAAATGACCTACAAGTATTATTCTGTGATGATAGCAAAATGCTATAAATACAACATACACATTAATAGTAGAGAAACACTTTCTGGATTTCAGAGAAAATACTGGACAGTATATCAATGGAAAAGGTAAAATAAATGATTTAAAAAATTCGCCATCCGTCGACCATCATAGAGGCCCGACAAAATGCATTGAGCACAGCTCTTCCCAGTGGATGTACTTTCCTCTTAGCAAGGTGGTCTCCAGGCCAGGTCATCCACCACATTCATTAAATCCTGGGAGTGACGCCATAAAGTATGGATAATTATGGTAACTACAGTACGTACTGTGAAGAGGTGAGTAACCGACGTGTAACTCTGAAGTCACCTGCCTGGAAGGGACTATATTCGACTGCCGAAGGGGAAAAGGACCAATCTTTTACTTTTCAAAGGCCTAAAGATTGTTCTTGCTCGCTGTTAAAACTTTTGCCGATAATTCTGATCCTCGAAGAATAACATTCAGTCAGCACAGTGCTTAACACATCGTCCCATCTCCAATGCTAAGATCAAAGTTTCACGTTATCCACCACATTTCAAGCGAATAAAATACAAGCTTTTAAATTGCTGAGCTCTTTCAATTTATGTAGAAGCAGATTTTGTTTTCCTATACCACAATGTTGAGCCTACTTTGGACATTTTGAAAATAATATTTAAAATGAATATTATGAGAAATATCATGACCTCCTTGGGAACACCTGACTTTTTATATTTTGACGTGAGACATTGCTGCCAACTGCAAATAAGACGGCATATTGAATTTTGATACTAGACTACAAAGTACCGAGAAAATTCACAACGATTAGGCTATATAAAATTAAATACATTGATACAACACGCAAGAGAAAATACTACTGAAATAATTCAGATCCTCCATTTTGGCCTATTTTCATTTTAAAAAATGCTTCTGACATCACCTTTTGTCCGTGTGTGTTTGTGTGTGTTTCCCCCTAATAAATTCTAAACGGCTGGAGTGACTTCATTTAATCTCGGTAAGGACATAGCACTATCTGGTTCGACCTGGACCGTGCCCTTCAAATATAAATACGTTTCACCATCCCAACTTCACCAGCATTCTACATTTCCGAAACTATTACCGATATCACCCTGAACATTTTATATGGCGATATAAAATACTAAGGTACGTTTGACTATGTGACGCTCAAATCATATTAAGTACAATGCCAACATGTAACGAGTTAGTGCAGTGAATCCTAACACCCTACATGTATACAGGGTGTAACAAAAATGTACGGCACAAATTGCAGGACACATTCCTCACACGTAGACGAAGAAATTATGTTATATGGACATGGGTCCGGAACGCTTTGTTTCCATGTTACACCTCATTGTCTCCAACTCATTACGCATGGGAATCACACAAGAACAGAACGTTCGAATCGTGGGGAACATGCACTCTTGGTTACGTCTGGTTACGTTATCATTATCGTAGGTGCACCGCCAGTGGTGTGTTTTACATGGCCCCGTTGCCATGCGACTTAGCAGATGTGCCTTTAGCTCTGCGACAAAACATGTACTGCATGCTCGATGGAGCACCTCCTCATTTTAGTGCTAATGTCCGTCGGCTTCTAAATAACAGATTAGGTGACAAATGGGTAGGTAGAGGTGGACCAATTGCCTGGCCTCCACGCTCTCCGGACCTAAAATCACTGAACTTTATTTGTGAGGGCATTTGAAAGTTCTTGCGTATCGAACCCCAGTACAAGATGTCCATTGACTTGATAATAGCCGGTGCACGTTCAGTAGCATTTGTAACAGGTATTTTCATACATTCTATCATTTTAATCACAATACGTAATGACATTGGAAATAACACACCGAGTTGTTCATGAATAGCTTTGTTCCATCACAAGTACATTAAATACTAATTGATCCAGTTAACAACTGCACTGAACCAGACTGTGCGGTATTTACATGGAGTGTGCTTATATCACATTCAAATTCTACTTGCACCAAAGAACACAGAGCTGATGACCGTGATGTCACAACCCCTAAATTAAACAACAACTAATAGGTCTACTACAAGAAAATTTCGCATTATCACAAACGTTACAGCACCTATACTTCGTATGTTAGAGAATATAGTTAATGCGCAAATGTAAATAGCCTTCGTTCACATTCGACATCCATTTCATAGAGAACAATATCGATACATTTTTGAGGCAGACGACCTTGATCTTACGCCCTTCAAAACAACACTCACCACCACCACCCTCTTAGCATGTTTGTTTTCCGCTACTTGACTATCGTTATTGTCAGCCATTACATTTTATTCTTGTTTCAATGAACTCTGACAAATCTGTTCTAACTGAACCCGGGTTCGATTCCCGGCTCTGCCAATAAGTTTAATTCAGCTTTGAGGGCTGGAACGGGGTACACTCAACCTCGTGAGGCAAAGCTGAGAAGTGGTGGGTTCGATTCCCATCTCAGCCATCCTGAAAGTGGGCATGTTGGTGCAGCGGTCTAGATATTCGCCTGTCACCAATGTGGACCAGGTTTGATTCCCGGTGAATGCATATGAGATTTTCAAAGTTAAATGCCATGTCCTGTGGTTCAGATTACACGTAAAATGGAGGTCCCGTGGCTCATGATCTCAAAATTATTGGTCACGTAATACTACAAGCTTCCTTCCTTTCATAATTCCGGTTTTCCGTGGTTTTCCAATTCTACTCAGGACGAACGCTGGGATGGCTCCTTAATTAAGGCCACGGCCGCCCCCTTCTCAATCCTCATCTGAATTACAAATACACACACCAATACAACCATCACAACAATACAGGTTGTCAGACAAATTCCACACAGACCCAAGTGCATGGGGCTTTATGACCACGATGTCGTAAAGCCCCTAAATTGATCAACAACAGAATAGAACCGTATCAAACTCACAAAAATAACGTATCTATCTGTCAAATATAAAAGTGGGCGTACTCTTGAACAGCGAATATATGCCATCCACTTAGGATCACGGTGCTGTTACGCCTGTAGATGCGAAGCTGAACAGGTTATGAACTACACACATCAATGAAAGAATTGCATATGGCCTTGGAGCCTTGAGGGGATGAAAGTGAGGACGGACTTATTTATCAAGCCTGCTACACACTATCAGACCAGACCAGCAGACGTGGACGGGCAAGTTGCTAGGTCGGGGGATGGCTTTGCATACACACCAACATACCAGACCTCCAGACCTGAGTATAAAGAATGGCACAGTTCACTCATGCCAATTTGATGATGATGATGATGATGAAGGAGTTAGAATCAGATGATTGCCGCACTCTTCTGCGAATGGATCAACAGCGTTTTACCGAATTACTCTGTATGGTCCAGCCAAACATCAAGAGGAAAAATGCTAGTTTTCGGGAATCTGTGAGTGCTGAACAAAGACTAATTGTGACACTGCGTTACCTATCTACGGGGATGTATCAAAACCTGAATTTTAGTTCGGCAATTTCTCCCCAGCTGCTGTCAAGTCTGAAAGGTACTGAAACTGTTGCAGATTGCGACGGAGTCCGCCAGTCGGCCAGACAGTGCTACACACAACGCAGACAAGACCAGATATGAGAGGGCAGTCTGGTGGTCTGAAGGTTTTCCAGCCAGACCGCCAGACAGTCTGCGCAGACCGAATTGGTCTGCAGACAGGCCTACACACTCTCGAACTGCCCGCCCGTCAGCTGCTTTTTCCGACCGTCTGCTGGTCTGTTCTGGTCTGATAGTGTGTAGGAGCAGTTTCCACGCCTGCTCTACACAATTGAGATCGGGAGCATAGGCAGGCCATTCCATTCTGTGAATACCATTCTTCTGAAGAAAGGCATTAACAATGCCAGCTCTGTGCGGGCGAGTGTTGTTGTTTGAGTCTTCAGTCTTTTGACTGGTTTGATGCAGCTCTCCATGCCTCCCTGTCCTGAGCTAATCGTTTCATCTCTACATAGCTAACCCACCCTACATCTGAGGCAATCTGTTTAACATATTCTAACCCTGGTCTACCCCTACAGTTCTTGTCCTCGACCCTTCCTTCCATAGCTAAGCTTGCTATTCCTGGGTGTCTTAGTATGTGTCCTACCAACCTATCTCTTCTCTTCATTAGCAGTCGCCAGAAACATCTCTCCTCTCCCACTCGTCTTAATACCTCTTTGTTTGTAACCCTATCTACCCATCTGATCTTCATCATTCTCCTGTAACACCACATTTCAAATGCTTCTATTCTCCTCTTTTCTGCTGCACCAATAGTCCAAGTTTCACTTCCATAGAGCGCCACGCTCCAGACAAAGGCTTTCAAAAATGACCTCCTAATACCTAAATCTATATTCGATGTCAGCAGATTCCTTTTTTGTAGAAATGCTTTCTTTGCCTGAGCCAACCTACTTTTTATATCCTCTTTGCTTCGTCCATCACTGGTTATTCTGCTTTCTAAGTAACAGAAGTCTCCTACTTCCTTCAGCTTTTCACCTGTCAATTTGATCTCCATAGAGGTTTCTGATTTACTTCGGCTGCATTCAAGTATTTTTGTTTTACATTTTTTAATTTTCATCATGAATTCTTTCCGTAAGACGGAGTCCATACCATTCAAAAACTCATTCAAATCCTCAGGCTTGTCGGCCAAGATGACGATGTCATCAGCAAATCTCAGAGTTGAAATTATTTCTCCTTGAATCTTCACTCCCACTTTAAATTTTTCTCCAATTTCCTTCATTGCTTGTTCAATGTAAAGATTGAAAAGTATGGGTGATAAGTTGCAGCCTTGCCTTACACTTTTCTGAATACCAGCTTATCTCTCATGTACTTCAACTCGAATGACTGCTGTCTGGTTTCTGTATAGATTGTATATCACCCACCTATCCCTGTACTTTATTCCAATCGATTTCAAAATGTCAAACAATTTAGTCCAATCAACGTTATCAAACGCCTTTTCTAAGTCTACAAAAGCCATGAACGTTCTCTTATCTTTCCTTATTCTACCTTCCAAAATCAGCCTAAGACTTAGTACAGCTTCCCTTGTTCCTACATTTCTCCTGAAACCAAACTGGTCTTCACCCAACTCCGTTTCTATCTGGCTTTCAATCCTCTTGTAAATTATCCTAGACAGGATCTTTGAAGCATGAGTAATCAAGCTGATTGTACGGTAATCTTTACATCTGTCAGCTCCCACTTTCTTTGGTATAGGGTTGATTACATTCTTCTTGAAATCAGGGGGTACCTCACCTGTCTCATAAATCCTACACACCAAGTGAAATAACCTGATCAGACCTTCATCTCCTATGCAGCGTAGCAACTCAATTGGTATATCATCTATGACTGGTGCTTTGTTCCTGCTTAAGTCTTCCAAAGCTCTATCAAATTCTGATCTCAATATTAAATCTCCTTTCGCATCCTCATCAATTTCCTCCTCCCTTTCCATTACATGATTCTCAATCTCCTTTCCCTTATACAAACTCTCTATGTAAGCTTTCCATCTCTCAACCTTTTCTTCCCTATCTGTTAGAGGCTTTCCATTTGTGTCCTTAATATTACAGCACTTAGTCTTTTTTTCCCCATAAGTATTCTTAATCCTTCGATAAGCTGTGTCTACTTTTCCTAATTTCAGACAATTTTCTATACCTGCACATTTCTCTTTCAACCATTCTTCTTTCGCTTCCTTGCACTTCTTGTTAACCTCATTTCTCAGACGTCTGTATTCTGCTTTCCCCTTCTCATCTCTTACATTCTTGTGTTTCCGCCTTTCATCCATCAATTCTAGTATATCCTGAGTGATCCACGGTTTTCTACCTATTCTTTCTTTCCTACCAATGTTTTCTTCTGCGGATTTTGTTATTTCATTCTTCAAAAGTGCCCATTCGTCTGCAATTGAAGTTTGTTTAGGGTTTTTCATTAGTCCTTCCTTTATACTCTTCTTGAATCTTTCGTTTACATCCTTCTCTTTCAGTCTGTCTATTACCCACCTTTTTGGCTTTTGACTTTTTTTCAGTTTCTTCAACTTTAATCTGCATTTCATTACAACCAGATTGTGGTCAGATTTTATGTCAGCACCAGGATATGCTTTACAATCCAAAATCTGGTTTCAAAACCTCTGCTTGACCATAATGAAGTCGATTTGGTAACGCCCTGTATCTCCTGGTCTCATCCATGTGTACATTCTTCTATTGTGGTTATTGAATAAGGTGTTAGCTATGACCAACTCATGCTCGGTGCAGAATTCTACCAGCCTGCCTCCTCGATTATTCCTTTCACCTAATCCGAAATCTCCTACTATCTTCCCTTCTCTCCCTTTTCCTACCACAGCATTCCGATCTCCCATTACTATAACATTTTCATCACCCTTGATATACCTCAGAATTTCGTCTATTTCTTCGTAGACCTTTTCAACATCCTCATCATCAGCTTGACTGGTAGGCATATAGACTTGTACCACTGTGGTGCAGGTAGGTTTAGTATTGATTTTTGCTACAATAATCTGTTCACTATATTGTTCATAATATTCCACCCGCTGTCCAAGTTTCCTACTCAATATGAGGCCAACCCCTGCTTGGCCATTGTTTGATTTAGTGCTAATGACCCTATAGTCTCCTGACCAAAAGTCCTGTTCTTCCTGCCAGCGCATTTCACTAATCCCAACCAAATCCAACCTCAACCTATCCATTTCCCTTTCTAAGTTTTCTAACCTTCCACTTCCTAGCAGACTTTTAACATTCCACGCTCCGATCCGTAGAATGTCAGATTTCCTCTTTGTCACTTCTGTGATGTTAACCCCCTCTCGAGTAGTCCCCACCCGGAGATCCGAACGGGGGACTAGTTTACCTCCGGATTGAAATTTTACAAGGGAGGAGGCCATCATCACATGTAATTATGCATAGAGAGGTGCATATCCTCGGGAATAGCATACGGCTGTAGTTTCCCGTTGCTTTCAGCCGTGCAGCAGGACGCAGTGTAGCCATTATTTGGCTTATATTATCAATATCTTAACCGTCTATAAGACTAGTAAAGAATTGATTTATTCTGAAAGGCTGCTACTCCCTTTCAGAATAAGTAAAGAGTAATTCTACTAACAAAAATACTAACCTTCTACCGTACTAACAATTAAATACCAAAATTCTACTAACGAAAAAAATACTTAAGTTCCACCAACAACAAATACTACCACTAAAACAGTCTGTCACCAGGCACAATCACATGCACCCTCACACATCACAGTCTACTGAAACAATGAACTAGAACTAATAAACAATGCAACTGCTACCAGACACACTCACACACCACAGTCTAATAGAACAATGACATATATCTAATAGACAAACTAACTACCTACTTACAACTAAAACTAACTACATACGTACTGTACTGTTATTTGAATTGACGATATTTACAACATGCGAAAATTACGGTAAAACAAAAATTCAGAATTCAAAAAAGAACAAATCTTTCAGTCAATATACACTGGAAAATTTAGATTGCTGGCCCCAATCCACTCTCACTTATAAAGCGGATGACGAGTTCATTCTGGAAGTGGTTTTCGTGGTTTCTCCTTTCTACTTCAGGCAAATGCTGGGATGGTAACTAACTTAAAGCCACGGCGACTTCTACCCAAATCCTACCTCGTTTACTAGCACCGAATGCTCAAAGGAAATAATGAAAGCACCAGTATCCACGATTTGACCATTGACGTTGCGCGTAATGCGCCGGACATCAGTCACGTGACGGTGCTGCATATCCCCCTTGAGCTCCTCGTCGGTGTTCAGAATCAGGTCCCGGTGGAAAATAACTCCTCGGACCAGATTCAGAGACGTGTGCTTTTCCACTTTGACAGGGATCTAATGAACCCCAAATTTGTAGCCATTGATAAGGTAAACAATGACTCCCCAAATTCACCTGTTTGCCGACAACCGGCACACCCCTCATGTCTGAGAGAGAAGAAACCCTTGCATCCGCGAGCCCACCAGAAGGAAACAGCAAAAAGCAAGTACAAGTCCAGGTGACACTACATTCCTTAAACCAACCCGTCCCACTTTTGTTCGACACCTTCTCAAAGAAGTATGCAAGCCAATAGCTGTAAACTTTGCACAAGTATAGTACCTGGCATTCTAGATTAATTTGGAGGAACTAATATACGTCAGTGCTGCCAACATAATTCTAAGCCTGCTGATAGGCCCAATTCTAAAATGCATGTAACTTCTATACTAACTAATGGATTTCATTCAAAATTGACACAACAATAGATCATATTATTTCAGATTATTTCTGACCGATACATGTATGTCATTGTTGCCAACATGATTTTATGCGCGCTGTTAGATCCAATGTTTAACTTCATGTAACGTCCATGTTATCCATTGGACTTCAACCTAATTTTGTATTCTGTACCTTACGAGATGGAACTAAGAATATGTTTAGTCACCAGGGCTACCAACTGTAGTTTTCTATTAGGCTACATTAGGCGAGTGTTATCGTCCACGAAAGTGAAATTTGGGCTTACATTGTCAGCATAGCCTTTCACTACAGGTGCCAGGATAGTATTCCTGTAACGTATGGCCATCATACGCCCTGGTATGTCACACTTGAGGGGTGCGGCGACCATACCTGATGCCACCCCAATACATTGCACCACCTCCTCCCTGTTGGTATCGGTCTCGGATGTATTGGTCGTGCATACGTTCACCGTGTTGTCTCCACACTCGCACAGATCTATCCTCATTGACACAGGCGAGTGTACACAACCGATATACACCACTACGACTCTCGACCAGCAATATGCAAATTTTCTTTCATGTGTGTATTTCAGAATGGGTCATTTGACTCCTTCTCGTTGAATAGTGGGAAGTGCTCGATGAATGACTCGAAGATAGTCAGTTCAAGTGTTTTTCGAAGATACTGTATACAGTTATTCATGTTTAGTTATCGTTCTGTAGCGATGTAAGCAGTGTAAGTATTAGTCTTGTAACAATGCAGTTACATCATGCTTATGCTAGTTCTTTCTTATTCCGCCTCGTTGCGTAGTGGCTGTCACAGCGGAGGCCCGGGTTCGATTTTAAAACACTTAAGAACTGAGAAGAGGCGGGTTCGATTCATACCTCAGCTATCCTGGAAATGGGTTTCCGTGGTTTCCCACTTATACTCCAGGCAAATACCGGGAGGTACTGTACCCGTTTATCACTTACCAGTAACCGACAACAGTGGCTACGCGGGCTAAAGCGCAGCGTTAGGTCATGGGGCCAAGCTCTCTGCTGACTAGGTAGACGCGTGGGTTCGAGCCCCACCGTCGGCTGTCCTTGAAATGGTTTTCCGTGGTTTCCCATTTTCAACACCAGGAAAATGCTGGGGACGGTACCTTCTGATAGGCCACGGCCGCTTCCTTCCACATCCTTGCCCAGTTTCATTCATCTTCATCCATTCCATCTCTCATCCCGACGCGTAGGTCGCCCACGAGCGTCGAATAGAAAGACCTGCACTCGGTCTCTGACGAAAAAAAACAACTTACCAATAACTGTTGAATCCCGCGAAGGCAGATGGATCGTAGAATCTCAAAATGCCCGGCTAAAAAAAAAACAGATCCTACCAACAGGTGAAGGAAGCATAAAGGGTGCATTAATTAATTAATAAGATTGCGTGAAGAAAGACCAAAGTGCAAAACGCAAAAAGAAACTAGCTCAAATCAAAAGGCGCACGAGACTCAAATGAGATAAGAAATATCTCAGAGCTGTGAGAAAAATCTAGAAAACACCCACATTGGTCTTCTCGATACAACCTTTCATGACTGGTATGAATTATTACTCCTGAAGTAAATTACTATAACATTAATTTTATTTAGAAATAGTTGCATTAAATAAGGCATAAACAAACCCTCAAATTAACATATTAACGAAAATGTAGACATTGAATTGTCAAACGTGGCACCATGTCCTATTCAAACTCAACACATACTAGCGTTCAAATATTCAGCAGTTCATAATAATAATGCGTAGGACCAAAGATACCATAATCGTTCCAAAGATTCGAATTTATATCACCATATTACATATGAAATTTTCCCTTAATTATATACACCAGACAAAAATATATTTACACGACCTTTCAAAAAGTTTCATCCTGAAACACGATGTTCATAATCTATTCGACTCAATAAATTGTCATATCATCTCATAATTCCATATCAGGTGTAATTTTAATCAAATGATTAAGTTTAGTTAAACGTATTACTGCAAATCATGACATACTATAATAAATATGATTCAGCATAAATTGATTGACTTGGATATCTCGAAATTCTCATTAATAAACTATGATCACCTTAAACTTCTTTAATACTGAGCTTGAAATAAACTCTGTCACCAATACATATATATTTTACATCAAATTGCATGAAAATTCACCTAATACACGACGATGATGTCTCACCAGACATTAATGTTGTACTCCACGTACACCAATATACACACATCAAAAAAAGTTTTGCATCACCTCGGTTCCCAGATCTCCGGCATATAGACGTTGACTGTGTATATTGTATCAAAGATACAGTTCCTTTGACTGTTCATAGATGTCACTAAAACTGCTCAAAGATGTAAACAACCATGCATGAGCAGGGCCTATTAGACGGAGGGGGTACGACAGCCGATCAGTTCCAGTCATTCCACCAGGACGAAGGTACGCTGCTCATGTTGTCTGTAGTTCTACCATGCCTAGAAGGTCAATACCGCAGTTCGATCGCGTCCGCATTGTTACTTTGTGTCAAGAAGGGCTCTCAACAAGGGAAGTTTCCAGGCGTCTCAGAGTGAACCAAAGCGATGTTGTTCGGACATGGAGGAGGTACAGAGATACAGGAACTGTCGATGACAGGCCTCGCTCAGGCCGCCCAAGGGCTACTACTGTAGTGGATGACCGCTACTTACGGATTGCCGCTCGGAGGAACCCTGGCAGCAATGCCACCATGTTGAATAATGCGTTTCGTTCAGCCACAGGACGTCGTGTTTCAACTCAAACTGTGCGCAATAGGCTGCATGATGCGCAACTTCACTCCCGACGTCCATGGCGAGGTCCAGCTTTGCAACCCCGACACCATGCAGCGCGGTACAGATGGGCCCAACAACATGCTGAATGGACCCCACAGAATTGGCATCACGTTCTCTTCACCGATGAGTGTCGCATATGCCTTCAACCAGACAATCGTCGGAGACGTGTTTGGAGGCACCCTGGTCAGGCTGAACGTCTTAGACACACTGTCCAGCGAGTGCAGCAAGGTGGTGGTTCCCTGATGTTTTGGGGTGGCATTATGTGGGGCCGACGTACGCCACTGGTGGTCATGGAAGGCTCCGAAACGGCTTTACGATACCTGAATGACATCCTCCGACCCATAGTGCACCCATATCGGCAGAATATTGGAGAGGCATTTGTCTTCATGGACGACAATTCT
Source organism: Meconema thalassinum (assembly GCA_946902985.2). Lineage (NCBI taxonomy): Eukaryota > Metazoa > Arthropoda > Insecta > Orthoptera > Tettigoniidae > Meconema > Meconema thalassinum. Next base: position 379,136,662 of record OX336389.2, on the reverse strand, counting down.
CGACCTCATCGTGCACATCTTGTGAATGCGTTCCTTCAAGATAACGACATCGCTCGACTACAGTGGCCAGCATGTTCGCCAGACATGAACCCTATCGAACATGCCTGGGATATGTTGAAAAGGGCTGTTTATGGACGTCTTGACCCACCAACCACTCTGAGAGATTTACGCCGAATTGTCGTTGAGGAGTGGGACAATTTGGACCAACAGTGTCTTGATGAACTTGTGGATAGTATGCCACGACGAATACAGGCATGCATCAATGCAAGAGGACGTGCTACTGGGTATTAGAGGTAGTGGTGTGTACTGCAATCTGGACCACAAATGCTGAAAGTCTAGCTGTATGATGGTACAACATGCAATGTGTGGGTCTCATGAGCAATAAAACGAGCTGAAATGTTGTTTGTGTTGATCTCTATTCCCTTTGTATTTAAAGGTTCCGGAACTCTTGGAACCGAGGTGAGGCAAAACTTTTTTTGATGTGTGTATTTCACTCAAGTATTTCATTACACCAGGAAGGTTCTTATAAACTTCAGCTATGCTCAGCCCATATAAACTTGTACTACACTTCAAATTCACCCTAAATCCCCTGAATGTCTATCACTCACATAGTGATCAAATAAGCTTACTGAAACTCCAAATAATATTTCGTGGATGCATATTTGAACAATTCGTAACTTCACTTTCAGCTATACTTCAATATAGTTCAACAGCTTGCATAGTTATTAAAATAAATCTTAATTGCAATACCACTCAAGAAAATTCTGTCTCACAAATTAATAAAAATAATTTACAAACTTGATTTTGGAAACATTGATAGTTCGAGAATAATGTCAATCTGAATTAAATTCCAATTCGCAGTAATTCCAACGTATAGAAACAATCAATTCTCCAACGATAAATTGGCTAAGACGGATCTAAACCAAAGAGAGTTGAAATGTAGAATTAAAATTGTTCAAGAATAAGGAAAATTCACCTCTCCCCAGAAACTGAACAAATTATGAAATCCCCTACGCCAAGAATCATTCCCGGTTAACAGAGTTCTTTAATACTGAGCTTGAAATAAACTGTCACCAATACATATATATTTTACATCAAATTGCATGAAAATTCACCTAATACACGACGATGATGTCTCACCAGACATTAATATTGTACTCCACGTACACCAATATATTTCACTCAAGTATTTCATTACACCAGAAAGGTTCTTATAAACTTCAGCTATGCTCAGCGCTTTTAAACTTGTACTACACTTCAAATTATTCACCTTAAATCCCCTGAATGTCTATCACTCACATTAGGGTCTTTCAAAGAATGAACTGCCTCAATCGAGAAATAAGATCCTCCAAAATGGAATGGTCAACACCTCATTCCTCAAAAATATTACAAATCCACTAATCAAAATTCATATCAACGTTCACGAATCCTAAATCTGCTATGAAAAAGCTTGAAGTCGTACATCAAAACTACGATGATTCAAAATCACCAAAAATATTCCGAAGAATACAAAAAATAGAAAATATTCAACAACATCAAAATGTTCATTAAGTTAAATAATGTAATAATAAATGCTTGGACTAACTGTATATACACGTAGAGTATATCTTCCCCTAGTTATGATCTTCTCAACAATCAAAAATGTACGAAATGCTGTATTAATTTCAAGATAAATGCAAATTCGAAAAAGGTTATTAAAATACAAAAATTGATTCCAAAAAGTATATGCTCGTTATACGAACCAACATCTAATTGAAGCTGAGGTCTAGAATGAAATAGCATCAGACTTAAACCTCATCATCAAGTATACTAATAAACGTTGCAACTGGAAACTACGAAATATTATTGCTCTACTTCTATTAAAAGATGAACTATTTCTACCTTGTGAAGATTCTCGATGCTGGCATAAGTTGGAATAAATGCCCATGTCTCGTCCCAATAATATACTGGAACGCAATACACAGGTTCCTCCAACCTGGTCTCGAACCCGGAAAGTCCCTGCGAACTATTACCAAATCCAGTACATCTTGTAGCTCGTACAATATGATCGTAGACTACATCTCTCTTGACAGACGATCTCATTCATGTAGAAGTATGATGATTCTAAAGTCTTGCAGTGGTTCATCCACGTCTCCTTCATGATTTTGAATTAATCAGATCTCATGTTAAGAATTTTCATGGATCGTTCTGGAAACATGGTGGAAATAGTGGTAATGGGAATCACTATCACCTCACGAAGTCACTGCACTACTCTGCGTATTATGTTCTTGTATTCATATTATAAGCCTCCATGGCTACAGATTCAGTAGAAAATAAAAATGTTCCTCTCGACATCGATTTATAAAACATCTTGACGTAGTAGAAATACTCAAATATCATAAAGTACTCCCATGAAGCACTAAAAATTTCAATGTTCAATTCAACGTATCAATTATGCACAATATACATGCTATGTTCATGTACAAGTCCGTTGTACCACGTAGAAAAAAGTACATAATTCGAAGAAGGCGTACCATATTAGCCTTTACTAACACTTGAAATTTTATGAAGTGGTCTGTTAACACTATTGTATTATAAATCACTTCGTTGAAATATTACAAGTTCAAACTGTAGACACGACTGTGAAGAAATTTTCTATATCCACTTGACATCAAACACGTTTGTTCAAACACTGAAAGTATAACACGACACAACCCCGTTCGTTGTTATGGACCGAGCTTCTCGCACGACTTTGATAAGCTTGAGGCGAGATTACAATTAGATCTGCCTTCCACAATCCTGTTAGCCGACGGTCACTTGTCGGGATGATGTAATATGGCCTTGACCATAGTTCCGATCGCTGCTTGGCGCATTACGTGATATTCCTATCGTCATTTGTCAGCGTCTCCAGCTGCATAAAACAAAATACAACGTCCTAATATCACGACCTCAGCGGTTCTGCGCGCTGTCGCTATAAATACCTAAATCTCAGCTACAAAATACTGTCACAGTACGTGACTTCCTTCCCAAATCCTACCTCAATTACAAATGCACACACTAGCACCGACAACATAATGACACAGGTTACCAGACAAATTCTACACACACGCAAGTACACGGGGCGATGTAATAGAATGAAGAAAAAGCTGATTTTGACTTACTGTGGCTCCTTTCGTGACTGTACTATTCAATTATGGAAAGAGTCTGTACTGTAGACTTGTTTACATGAGACATAAGCTAAAAGATTTGTGATTTTTAATACTCTAGCCAACAACGATAATATTGTATACTTGGTATTGTAGTTAAGATCATATTGTTACGTGCCAGCCCCTAGTGGCACTTTTGTTAACTGGATTACGGTGGGTTGAAGCACAACACAGATTGTTTCTTTAAAGAAATAATTAACTTTATTGCGGCCAGAAAATTACACTACTCATCAGCAAATACAAGCAATTGGAACCTTACTCCAGTTTCCTCAAGTCTCTTCCTTGAGCGCTCTTGGCCCTTTCACTTGTCAACAGACCACAGAATTTAATCCGTCCTAATGAGTACGGTGGCCTTGACAGAAACTACCTGCTCCTCTCCCTTATGTACACCGACTACAGTTACTTACGATCACTTGCTGCAGGCTTTTCACAAGCAGGGAGAAACAATGTCACTGGATTTCGTAACTCGCACGGCACTTCGTCACCACAATTCTGTCGCTCAGGAAAACACGCACTAGCTCAGAAACACACACCCACAGAAAGCTCAGTCCCCTCACTTTGAGGCCGCTTATATAGCAGGCTGGTGACTCAATGAATTCTAGAATCGTCCAGGACACACGGCTTCTAGAGATTTCCGTCACTGGCTGGGTCACGAATATTCTGGACCATCCCTTTGTCCTAGTAGCCCTGTTGCATAAGGCGCACGCAATACACGAGGCAGGGCACAGCCCAGCCCTGGGGCAGTTGTGACTCATGCGGTGAGCGATGACACAAACTCACAGCCGTAACACCACCCCCATCCTAAAAAGGCTGATCGTCCCGATCAATCATTGGTCCGTCTGTATCCCTCCGTAGGCTGCCAGGCGATCTCGATGCACGATCTTCATCTTCGCTCTCGGGCTCCGCTGGATCCTGTAGACGACATCGTTGATCCGTTTCACGACTCGGTACGGGCCCTCCCAGGACTTCTGCAGTTTGGGTGACAGGCCTTTCTTCCGTAATGGGTTGAAGAGCCAGACCAGGTCGTCCTCGTGGAATCCGCCGGCATCCGTCTGCTGGTCGTATCGGGTCTTCATTCGGTTGGTCTCGATCCGTAGTTTCCTCCTCGCGAACGCGTGCACGTCCTCCAGTTGGTCGACCAGTTCTTGACAATACTGGCTTACCGGGATCGGATCATTCCCAGGTCAGCCGAAGGCAAGATCGACAGGTAGACGGAGCTCCCTCCCAAACATGGCCCGGGCTGGTGTGCACCCGGTGGCTTCATGCACGGCGGCGCGGTAGGCCAGGAGAAATAGTGGAAGATGTTTGTCCCAATCCCTCTGGTGCTCGCTGAGGACTATTCGGAGATGGTTCTCGATGGTGCGATTGAATCGCTCTACCATCCCGTCGGACTGAGGGTGTAGTGGCGTTGTCCTTGTGTTCCGGATTCCCAGCAGCTGGCATAGGTTCTGGAACACCTGCGACTCGAAGTTCCTCCCTTGGTCGGAGTGCAGCTCCAGAGGTACTCCGTACCGGCTGACGAATTCCTTCACCAGGGTCTCTGCAATTGTCGCGGCTTCTTGGTTAGGGAGCGCATACGCCTCCGGCCATTTGGTAAAGTAGTCGCTGACGACTAATATGTAGCGGTTCCCTGCCCCAGCGACATCGATGGCCACTCTCTCCATGGGGCCGCCCACGTTGTAGGTCTTCAGTGGACCCCGTCGTCTTCCTCCTGGGCCCTTGCTGGCTGCGCAATCGTGGCACCTCGCGCAGTGGTTCTCCACGTCTGTTCGGCATCCGATCCAGTAGAACCGCTCTCTCAGCTTCTCCAGGGTCTTCTTTATCCCTAGGTGTCCACCAGATGATCCTCCATGGACTTCTTTCAGGACTTCCTCCTTCATAGCCCTTGGAACGACGACTTGTTCCCGAGATGTCTTCCCGTTGGTGCTCTCCCAGGTACGGCAGATAAGGCCATCCCTTACAACCAGCGAGTCCCACTGCGCCCAGTAGGACTCACAATGTTCCACCCGGGTCTGGGGACACGGGCCCTCTTCCATTCGGCTATCAGTCCCAGGTCATCATCTTCTGCTTGTGCCCACGTGAAAGATTCGCAGCTCCAGTTCCCTTGAAGTTCCACAGTAGTCCATCGGCACTGTATCCCGGTGTTCTCCTCCCTCCTAGTACAGAAGGTGCAGTCTTCGGGGCACGGTCTTCGTGACAGGGCGTCGGCATTAGAATGCAGTTGGCCTTTCCTGTGCTGGATCTCGAAGTTGTACTGTTGAAGCCTCTCTAACCACCGCGCGAGTTGACCCTCGGGCTGCTTGAAGTTCAGGAGCCACCGCAGGGATGCATGGTCGATCCTGATGAGAAATTCTTGTCCGTACAGGTACTTGTGGAAGTGTTCAATGGTCTTCACGATGGCGAGCAGCTCCTTCCTGGTGACGCAGCAGTTCCTTTCTGGCTTTGGCAAGGCTTTGCTGAAGTAGGCCACTACTCTCTCCTCGCCGTCCACTATTTGCGACAGGATTCCCCCTATGCCAAAGTCGCTGGCATCGGTATCGACGATGAACCCCTTGTTCCAGGTCTGCGGTAGGCCAGAATAGGCGCGGTGCACAGAGCCTGCTTGAGTTGTTCGAAGGCACTATGGCATTCTGCTGTCCACGTGAAGAGTTGGTCCTTCTCAGTCAGTCGATGTAAAGGTTTGGCGATGTCGGCGAATCCTCTCACGAAGCGACGGTAATAAGTGCAGAGTCCCAGGAAGCTTCGTAGTTGGGACTTGTCCTTCGGAACTGGCCACTCCCTCACAGCTGCGGTCTTTTCTGGGCCGGTGCGCACCACTACCTCGGAGACAATATGCCCAAGGTACTGGACCCGCTTCTGGAAGAGCTGACACTTCTTGGGGCTCAACTTCAGCTGGGCAGCCCGTAGCTTCATCAAGATCTCCTTCAGGTTGCTGTAGTGCTCCTCGAAGCTTCTTCCCAGAACGATGACGTCGTCTAGGTAGACCAGGCAGGTCTTCCAGTGTAGTCCCCTCAGAATGGACTCCATTAGCATTTCGAAGGTCGCAGGGGCGTTGCACTGACCAAATGGCATGACTGTGAACTGCCAAAGCCCGCTGCCCACAGAGAACGTCGTTTTCTCGCGGTCCTTAGGGTGGACCTCCACCTGCCAGTAGCCACTCTTCAAATCCAAGGTGGAGAACCACCTTGATCCTGATATGGTGTTCAGCGTGTCGTCGATCCGGGGTAGAGGGTAGCTGTCCTTCTTCGTGACGTCGTTCACCTGCCTGTAATCCACGCAGAACCTGGTGGAACCGTCCTTCTTCTTCGCTAGCACGACTGGAGAACTCCAAGGACTATGTGATGGCTCGATCACCCCTTGCTCCTTAATCTCTTCTACCATCCGGTCGACTTCGGCTTGCTTGACGAGCGGGACACGTCGGAATGGGGCCGTAATCGGTGCGCTGTCCCCAACGTCGATTCTGTGCTGGACCAAGCTTGTCCTGCCGAAGTCTTTGCTCCCCACGGAGAAGACGTCCTGGAATTCGCGTAGCAGGTCCTGAAGTTGGCGTGATTGTTCCTCGTCTAAATGGTCCTGGGATCCTTGGTACAGCTTCTGTAGTTCTGGCAGTGTGCGTCTTCTTCGGTTGTCCGTCTGCAGGTGTCCGTCCGTCGTATCTGTGATGCGGGCAATCCAGGTAACGGGCTCGCAGACTCCTAGGTTGGTGTCCCGGTGAACCGTAATGTCGTAGTCGTTCAGGTTGGACAGGCGGACGTACGGCCGAGACGTCGTGTTGATGAGCGTCTTGGCAACTAGCAATCCTTTTGTCTGGATGTCCTCATATTTTGGCTCGACGACAGCCGCCACTCCCTCAGCAGTTCCGTTGACAATTACGGCAGCGCTGACCTCCGTCCTGGCGGGAACGATGACGTCTTCTCTCAGCCTTACTCGTCGTGCGGTGATGGACTCGTGCGCAGGTTGCAAAGCAAGTTCCTCCCTTCCGAAGTGCAGAGTGTTGGTACTCAGATCCAAGATGATGTTGTTCTGGTCCAGGAAGTCCAGTCCGATCATCACTTCATTTGATACGTCTGCCACAAGCACTGGATGCTTTATCGCCCGTCGACCAATGACGAACTCCAGTGATGCTTCGCCATGTACCGGTGCGGTCTCTCCGGTCGCGGTTATTAGCTGGAGGTTCCTTTGTGTGGGTCGCGCTCTCCACTTCGGAATCACGGTGGGACTGACGATGATCCTCGATGCTCCCGTGTCGATTAGCATGGGCCAGCTCTCTCCGTTGACGACTCCGTCGACCTTCAGGATGCTATTGTCCCTCCGTATCTTCGTCACACGAACTTGGACTGACGGGGCTTGACGACTGTCACAAGCCAACCTTTGCCCCCCAAGGCTGGCTGATACTTGCTTTCCTGGGCCGCGCGGTTTCCCTACGACTGATTGTCCCGACGGAAACCCTTGGCGGCGGCGATCACCGCAGTCCTTGCTCAGGTGGCCTCTCTTACGGCAGGTCCAGCAGGTCGGTAGTCCTCTACCGGGCCGCCTCTCCGGATGTCCTTCGGCTACGTTTTTGTTGGTGGTACTGCGACTCTTGAAGAACCGGCCTAGCTCCTCCATCAGTTCATCGGCCAGGGGCTTGGTCTTGTCGGCTTTGTCTGGTTCGTCGACGTCCACCTGACGCACCCGCGCGCGCATTCTAGATACCTGCTTTGCCGTCTCGAACTCAAGTGCGTGGCTCAGCGCATCTGCCAGGGTCTTATTGCGTGCGAGTCGCAGCGCCTGTTGAGTGTCCGAGTCCCGTAGCCCGTCGGTGAAGGTCTGCGACGCAATCTGTTCCAGAAAGTCGGCCGGCGCTGTTGGATAGGCGAGCCTTACGAGGCGTGCGATGTCCATCTCGAACTCCTGCAGGGGTTCCGCGTTCTTCTGTACCCGGGTCCGGAGCTGCATCTGATAGGCCTGCTGATGGTGGCTATCTCCATATCGGGACTCCATATGGGCGATCAGAGAAGCGTAGTCCTGGGATCCAGTCGGGATGGCCTGAAGGACGTTAAGGGCGTCCCCTCTCAGCGCTACAATGAGAGCTGTAGCCTTTTCTGTGTTGTTCCAGTTATTTATGGAACAGGCTGCCTCGAACTGACGTAAGTAGGTGCTCCACGGGACCTTTCCGTCGAAGGTTGGGGGCGTCACTCTGCTATGTCCCGTTCCTGATATTCCCGGTGTAACGGTGGGCGGGCGTTGGCGCAGCTCGGCAACTTCCTCTCGTAGAGCGTTGAATTTCTCTTCCACCCCCGTCAGTGGGCGTTGGCGCAGCTCGGCAACTTCCTTTTGTAAGGCGTTGAATTTCACCTCCACCCCCATCAGCGGGCGTTGGCACAGCTCGGCAACTTCAACTTGTAAGGCGTTGAATTTCTCCTCCACCCCCATCAGCGGTCGTTGGCACAGCTCGGCAACTTCCACTTGCAAGGCGTTGAATTTCTCCTCCACCCCCATCAGCGGGCGTTGGCGCAGCTCGGCAACTTCCACTTGTAAGGCGTCGAACTTCTTTTCCACTGCTGCGACTTCCTCACGTAGGCCCTGTTCTAATTTCCTTTGGCTCTCCTCTAATTTCGTCAGCAGACACTCTTCCAGATTTTTCTGGCCATCCAGAAATTTGGCGGTTAGGTCCTCTGCTAACTTATTCTGGCCGTCCTTCAGGTCCTCTGCTAGCTTATTCTGACCGTCTTCTAATTTGGAAGTTAGGTCCTCGGCTAAACTTTTCTGGCTGTCTTCTAGCTTCTTCTGGCCGTCTTCTAATTTGGCAGTTAGGTCCTTGGTTAAATTCTTCTGGCCGTCCTCCATCTCCTTCTGGCCGGCCTCCATTTTGGTTTCCATGCCATTTAACTTTTCTAGCAATGCTGCCAATTGCGCCTCCATTTTAGTTGTTTGTCTTGTAAAGGGCATGCACTCACAGGAAAATTAGAGAAAATGACCTGCTCGGGTTTTGAAACCAGGACCGCCAGGTGTTGTGCTTGTGCTTGAGTTCGTAATCCGGCTTCTGACACCAGTTGTTACGTGCCAGCCCCTAGTGGCACTTTTGTTAACTGGATTACGGTGGGTTGAAGCACAACTCAGATTGTTTCTTTAAGGAAATAATTAACTTTATTGCGGCCAGAAAATTACACTACTCATCAGCAAATACAAGCAATTGGAACCTTACTCCAGTTTCCTCAAGTCTCTTCCTTGAGCGCCCTTGGCCCTTTCACTTGTCAACAGACCACAGAAGTTAATCCGTCCTAATGAGTACGGTGGCCTTGACAGAAACTACCTGCTCCTCTCCCTTATGTACACCGACTACAGTTACTTACGATCACTTGCTGCAGGCTGTTCACAAGCTGGGAGAAACAATGTCACTGGATTTCGTAACTCGCACGGCACTTCGTCACCACACTTCTGTCGCTCAGGAAAACACGCACTAGCTCAGAAACACACACCCACAGAAAGCTCAGTCCACTCACTTTGAGGCCGCTTATATAGCAGGCTGGTGACTCAATGAATTCTAGAATCGTCCAGGACACACGGCTTCTAGAGATTTCCGTCACTGGCTGGGTCACGAATATTCTGGACCATCCCTTTGTCCTAGTAGCCCTGTTGCATAAGGCGCACGCAATACACGAGGCAGGGCACAGCCCAGCCCTGGGGCAGTTGTGACTCATGCGGCGAGCGATGACACAAACTCACAGCCGTAACAATATCTCGAAATTTTGGGCTGCCTCCGTGACTCAGCGGCTACGTTTTAACGTGCTGTTCCCAAGGTTGCAGGATCGAATCCTGGCGCAGTCGGCTGGCATTTGAGGGTGAGCAAATGCGAGGGAGCCGTGTCAGTAGATTTAATGGCACGTTAAAGATCCCCTTCGTGGCTAACTTCCGGCACCCCAGCGTCTCTAAAAGCCTCAGTAGTTAAAAGGGACGTAAAACCAATAACATTATTATTATCTCCAAATTCGATGTTCAACTTGCACTGCCACCTACCAGTATACCTGGAGCTATATAGGTTGGCCTGTGGCTAATATTTAATTCATTTTGTCACTAAATCACTGAATGGGATTCGAGAGGAATTTTACGAGCCTATGTTGTACGACATGAGAGTGCGATTGAGTACCGGAGTGCATTACCAAACATTGGCCATACATTTTCAAACCGGGGTGGGGATGAGGAGCCTCACCTTAAATCTCTACACTGTGACATGAGTTAAACAATAGAGGTAACACAGAAAAGAGATTGTTGTTGTTGATGATTCGTTTAGGGGCTTTGTGACATAGTGGTCATGCAGCTCCATGCACTTGTGTGTGTGTGTGTGTGTGTGTGTGTGTGTGGAATTTGTCTGGAAATCTGTGTTATTGTAATGGCTGTATTACTGTGTGTACTTGTAATTCAGATGAGGATTGGGAAGCAGGCGGATCAATCCCGGCATTCACCTGGAGTAGAAGGGAGAAACCACGGAAAACCACTTCCAGGATGGCCGAGGGGGAACTGAACCCAACTCTTCTCAGTTTTGCCTCACGAGGCTGAGTGTACCCCGTTCCAGCCCTGAGGCCAAAATTAAATTTCTTGGCTGAGCCGGGATTCAAACCCGGGCCTACGCGGTGACGCAACGAGGCGGACTACACAAAAGAGAGAAGGCATGAGTGTCAATGACTCGATACATGCTTGTAATAGGTGAAAGATAAATTTCATAGTAGAAGATGTTAGCCTATGAGTGATCACTTACAGTGTTGCTACGGTATTCTACGAATTCTTTTGACACATTTAAAATGTCCTCGTCCCGTCGCATGCAAGCTCTTTTGATGAAACTGCCTCCGAATGAAATGAGAAAGGCAACAGCTGCCTCATTCAATGTGCCGCCCGCCTGGATTTCATGGTACTCTGCGCTTTTACCACCTAGCTCTCCGTATTAATTAAGATGAAAGTGGACCTATATTCAACACATCGCTGGCTGAGAAGCAAAAGGTTCAAGCTCTTTTTTTTTTCGATTTTTACGGTTGTTTTCACATTTCTAGCCCATGTACGGTTCTCTGAATATACATTTTCCCCCATTTTTACGGTTTTCACATATCTCTGAATATAAAAAATCACTTTTGTCACTTTCAATAGTTCAAAATATTGCAAGAGAAAATTATGAATGCCACCTTTTGTGGTCTTGTGGTACGTATTAAGACTCTGGATTTAAAAGTCCTAGATTAGATTCCAGATTCCGGCAAGAAACTTTAATTTTGATCCACCTCGTAATGCAAAGCTGAGAAGAGATGGGTTCTATTCCCACCTCAGCCATCCTTAAAGCGATTTTCCGTGGTTTCCCACTCCTATTCCAGGCAAATGCCGGGACGGATACTAACTTAACGCCACGGTCACCTCTATACTAATCCGTCTCAATGACAAGTACACTCACTACTACAGACACCATAATAACAAGTTGTCAAGCAAATTCTGCACACACACAAGTACACTGGGCTACATGACCATGAATTCGCAAAACTCCTAAACAAATCGACAACAACAAAATTATGGTTAAGACAATGTGTAGCTGTGATAATTACAGGATTTATATGAAAAATTCCTTTGTATACGTTTTACGAAACATTTAAGTCTATAGCTCCTTCCTTGAGTGTAATTCGTACCATATTACCATTGTATTGCTGCATAGGATGATAATATAGTACATTATGCAACGAGCCTATAATACACGAGTATGTTTATAAAACGAGCGTATGCGAGTCTTATAATTTCCATACGAGTGTCTTAATTACCATTATAGGCGAGTTGCGTACGACTGTTTATGTTCGACGATAATTATTATAACTATTTTATGTTCGAACATAAATATTCATAAATATCTGTCGAGATTTCGCCAGTTTTATGTACTGAACAGAGCGCATGGGACGCAGAGAATACCTTGTATTTGACCATGTCCTCCTCGATTACCCCACTATGATATCAGGCCACGCAGTGAAATTTAAATTAGAAGGCCTTGGAGCTCAGCGCAGGTGCGAGGCTATCCTTACCTAATTGGTCAAACAACTGTTTCTTGAGCTCTGATTGGTGGGAGAAACTGTCCCATAATGAAAACTTGTACTATAATGAGCCTCATTATAGTACAGTTTTCTGACATATAATATTTACATTTCAACATCGTCGAACATAAAACCACTTGTCTTATGACTCTTGTTGGAATGAAGAGGAGGCTATGGGAGCTAATGTGTATATCCCGAGAAATACATTATGTATAATCTCATTCTGTACAGCATATGCTGCTAAACTATTGTGAACATTGGATGACACTACTAGCATAAACTGCTGGCAGTAAGTTCATTGGCTGTAACTGCAGTGGTAATAAAAACATGCGTATCTCATGAACGTAAACTTCAGCCTACTCTTGCAGCGCGTTGCTTCAGCTTAGATGCAGCGGTTAGCAAGGACACTCATCTACAGGGTAGCACGCATGCACCGTGAATTCTCGCTGTTAATTTACATATGGTGCACGGTGTATTGCCTCGCAGACATGATAGTTGTACAGTCGGTATCATCATTAAAGGATGCCCACGCTGGAGGTCCTTAAAAGTATGAAATAAATGATCTGCATTTTAAACAGTACTTAATATTTTTAGCCTATTTTAATTTTATGAAAAAAAAAGGCTTATGAGATCACCTTTTGTCCGTGTGTGTGTGTGTGTGTGCCTACGCGTGTCTGTGTGATGTGTGATGTGTGTCCCTCCTAATAACTTCTAAACGGCTCGCGCGATTTCAATGACACTCGGTAAGGTCGTAGCACCATTTCGGTCGACCCGGCCGTGCCCTTCAATTTTTTTACGTCTCACCAATCCAACATGGCGGCTGTGCGAAATATTTCACCAGCATTCAATATCTCCGAAGGTGATAAACGGAACTACTAGAGATTCACCTATGTGACTTTCGAAAACCTGCTACCTACAAAACCAACATGGCGGCCAAGCGATGTTGCGACTTTTAAATAGACGTTTCTCACGATTTAACCAACCAAACGCAATGAAACTTGGTACAGTATATGTTTATACACATTGTAATGCACCGACATCCAACTTTGTTCAATTGTTTACATAACCTCAAGATGGCGGCTGTGCGAAATATTTCACTGGCATTCTATATCTCCGAAACTATTACCGATATCATCCTGAAATTTTGTACGGAGATAAAGGGCACTACTGGAAGTTCTCTATGAGACTTTCAAAAACCTGTTAACTACAAAACGAACATGGCGGCCAAGCAAGTTTGAAAGTTATAAATTGTTTTTTCTCGCGATTTAATGATCCAAACGCAATTAAACTTGGTACAGCAAATGTTTATACACATTGTAATGCACTGGTATCTAATTTACTTAGTTCAATTGTTTACATAACCTCAAGATGGAGGCTGTGCAAATTTTAAAATTAAGTTTTTATTTCTTGTGTCGTAATCATGCAATCGAAGTGAAAGTTTGAATAATGAACCTACGCAATAATTTTCGTTTAATGGTACATAACTCTATGACCTATACATATAACAATCCAACATGGCGACCATCCCAAATGATTAGACGGTTTGAATACTACACATACACTATAATCTTCATGTAATAGTGCATAACTCTAAGACCTAGATAATATAAAAATCCAACATGGCGACCATCCGAAATATTAGACGGTTCTCAATATCTACGAACCTATTACAGCAATCAAACTGAAATTTTGTATGTTGATAGAGGCAATTAACATAAGTAGGATATACGAAAATAGGCTTTACTTCTTCACGGAACTGCTTGTTTATCTTTATTATTATATTGATTGTTTTAGTGGCTAGGGGCATCTCTGTCATTAACCCCGTATTGAATGTGTGTTAAAATATTCTGATAACTTGTGGTCCTGTGGTAGCTGTAGTACTGAGGGTAATTAATTATTGGGGTAAGGAATAGGCATAGGGGTCCCGGAGCCTGAAATTAGGCAACATACCCGCATTCACCCGGAGGGAGTGTGAAAATACCAGGAAGTAAACCAAGGATGAATGCTGTCTGCGCTGGGATTACAACTACTGTATTATAGGCCACGAACCAATTCGTTTTTAAAATTCGTCTAACCTTTGTCGCAGACATCTCGACCACCCTTGTTGTGTTCAATCTTTCTACACAGTATGACCAGAAGGTTTAAATGAAATTATGAATTTCAAAGAAGTGGGCTATGTTCATTAGGGAATATATTTGCTCATGGTTGCTGGAAAATTATAAGCTTGTAAAGCTACCCACTGAGGTGGAATCTTCGATATTATTTTCTTTCAAAAATCGCTGTTACGTAATCATTCCAAATCCGCATGTTTCTAAAACTCATAAATAGATTATTTATTTAATTAAAATGTATTAGTTATTTTTTGAAAATAAAAATTGTAAGTAGGCTAGATATATTTTATTCGAAAAATATACCAAATTATTACATGGTCATTTTAGATAACAATGAAAAATTATTACACAATTTATTTGAAAATGTTTTGTTTTCTGAAATGCAATTCCTTATTTTAAAAGTTTTAATTTGTGTCGACCCACTGGAAAGCTTTTTTTTTTAATAGAACTAGGCAACACTTCAAAATGGGCTTTATCACTTCAATTATTTAAAGCGAACAACAGCGCCGAGCCGCTCTTGCGCAAAGTTTCGTAATTCGAAGCCTGAGGCCTCAGCTCCAAGAAACAGAGTTTCTATTCTATCTTCCAGTTTCGGATAGGAGGTGCGTTAACATTATTGTGTTGGAAGCTATTTTCAGTGTTGCCTCAGGGAACGAAATATTTGCTTTTCAGTCGGTCGGTCAACACGATTGTACCCGATTGCATTGGGTACTATGCCTTAACTCTCAAAAATACCTGAGATTAATAAATTCATGTTATGTATTTCTTTTCAGGGATAGAAAATAACACTCATTAAAATTGGGTACAGACGCGTTGATTGACTGAGATGCTCTAACAAATTAACTATTCTATAGGTGACTAGAAAGGTAGAAACTCTGCGTACTATGCATGCAGTTGTATGGCTGAAAACGTGCGTACATTTTATACGCCACATTTAAAATTACAGGTTGTCATGTTTAATACAGTATATTCTGTGAAGCTTCTCTGCTCATAAGAATATGTTGTACTCTAAAACTGACCTGACTTTCAAGAATAAACCTTGCAATCACATAAGGCATTATCAAGTCTATATCCCCATTGTATCAGCTGTTTTCTCACGACTGACCTGCCATCTACTTTAAATTGAGGGTACAATAGAGAACTCACCTTAAAATACAATGTTCGGCGGGAATGTATTTTCACGTACGTCCAGGCGTTCGCGACCAGTTGCAAGGGAGAGAATGGGAAGGCACATCATCGTGGCTTACGATGTCTGGCATTCCCACCGTCAATAATTTGGAGAGTAAAAACCTTTTGACTATGAACATCTAATGCCTGTAGGACGAGCCGGTGGTAGCAGATTGTTGTTTAAAGGAGCAAAACATCGAGGTCATATGTTATGGTCAATTAACGTTGTTATTGTTGTCAATTCATTTCTATAGCACGTTAACAGGCTCGTGTACTTTGTCGTGTGTTGAATTAATTTGTAGTTGTTGTTGTTGATTCTTTTGGGCGCTTTCTGAAATCGCGGTCATGTAGCCCCCGTGTACTTGGGTGTGTGTAGAATTTGCTTGTTGTTGTTGTTGTTGATGATTCTTTAAGGGGCTTCGTGACATCTCTATCATGTAGCCCAGTGTAGTTGGGTGTGTGTAGAATTTGTCTGATAACCTGTGCCACTGTGATGTCTGTACTAGTGTGTGTATTTGTAATTGAGGGCATGGTGGCACAGCGGTCAAGCTGTGATCTCTCACCTAGGTGGACTGGGTTCGATTCCCGGTCAGTGCATATGAGATTTTCGAAGTGAAAAGCACGTAAAAAGCAGGTGCCGTGGCACATAATCACAAGATTCACGGTAACAAAAACCTACAATATTCCTTTTTGGTATTTGTAATTTAGGTAGAATTTGGGTAGGAAGAGGCCGTACCCTTATATTAGTTAACATCGAGGCATTTGACTTGATTAGAAGTGGGAAACTGCGGAAAACAACTTTCAGGATGGCAGAGGTAGGAATCGAACCCGCCACTTCTTCGTTTTGTCTCGCGAGGTTGAGTGTATCGCGTTCCAGCCCTCAGACCAGAATTAAACTTCTTTGCAGAGCCAAGAATCGAACCCGGGCTTCCGCGGTGACAGCCAAGAATGCTAGCCACTATGCAGCAAGGCGGTGATTGAGGTGTTTAACTGTAATTATTGCATTTTAGTATTTGGGATAGATGCCTCGGGACTTCAAAATAAGGTAGAATTGCCATATTTTCCAGAAGTGTGAAATAAATAAACGAAGAGGATATTACACTTAAAATGGCTACCGTCAGCCTGGCTCTCATTAGCAGTCGTGGTGTGCAACGTACCGCGCACGGCTACGTTACGGGGTGTTTCCCGTTCCCAGAGATGATGTTGTTATTTTCATCACGTGTGTTTACATCAAATAAATTGTGCTTTTCTCTAATAATCACCAGAATTAAATTAAACGACGAAACGAATGAACCTGAACAGCGGGCGCAAATTCACTCTCGCATGTCACATTTCATATGTCCCCAACTATTGCATTCTCAAATGACAATGAAACAATCCCAAACAGTCAACGATTTTTCAGATATATTTAATTATAGACTCATACCACGTATCAGAAAATAAACAACCAATCCTAATGCAGATGATAGTAATCATAGCATGGCCCTGGTTGCAGTATCTATTATGAACGATGGCATTTAGGTGTCCAACGTGTCACTTCAGACCTTGTGATTTCACTACCTAGCAATGAAACAGAAAAAGTGTTGTTGACTGTTTTAGGGGCTTTGCAACATGGTGGTCATGTAACCCCGTGTACTTGGGTGTGTTTAGAACTTGTCTGATAGCCTGTGTGATTGCGATATCTGTACTAGTGTGTGTAGCCTATCTGTAGTTTAGGTAGGATTTGGGCAGGAAACGGCCGTGGCCTAAAATTATGTACTGTACCCGTTTATCCTGAAGAAGCTCTTAGTAGTTTTTATAGCCGGGGACAACGAGTTGCGGCAATCCACCTTCATCTCCGGATATTGGCAGATGCTTATCCAGGATATACGAGTACAGTACCATCCCGGCATTTGTCTGGAATAGAAGTAGGAAACCACGGAAAACCACTGCCAATATGGCTGAGGTAGGAATCGAACCCACCTCTACTCATTTTTGCCTCACGGGGCTGAGTGTACCCCGTTCCAGCCCTCAGACCAGAATTAAATTTCTTGGCAGAGGTGGGAATCGAAACCGGGCCTCCGCGGTGACAGCCAATAATGCTAGCCACTAAGCAACGAGGCGGACTGAAACAGAAAACACTTTTTAAGGAACCTGTGGCTGAGAGTAGGAGTAGTTGTTGTTGGTTCACTTAAGGGGCCTGGGATAACTTGTCACCATCTCTGTGTTCTTGGATGTGATAACAATTGTTTATGTAGTTGTCTGTGTAACTGTATATAATATTAGAATCGGAATAGCTGCCCCGGACTTGAAATAAGGTATCATCCCGGCAAGTCAAAAAGGATTGCGTAAATAAACTGAGAAATACCACATCCTCCATGCCCACTGCAAGCGTCGTGATTCAAAGCAGTGACCTCCAGACTTGCTGCACCTCCCCCATCGAAGTCGTGGCAGGCTGAGATTTGAATACGCTAGCCACCTTATGTGATCCTGGGATCCTGACTGTACTTGTAGGGCCATCCTGAAGATAGTGAGCACTGGAGAGAGAGAGAGAGAGAGCAAGTGATCGAGTTGGAAAGAGACGGAATTTCAATGGCTGAGCTGGAAGCACTAGGGGAAGGGCAAGAGAGGTGTGCGAGGCTCATTTTAAGAGAAAATGTGGTAATAACTACTATCAGTGTTTACAAAAATAATACAAAAAAAAAAAGGATTTTTCCATATTTCTGTAGTTAGGAAGACACCTGACATTGTTCTGATTTCACTAGTTAGGCCTATGTCAGCGAAATATGGCAAGGCATATAGAACACTACCAGTAGTGCCCGGCTTCGCCTGGTGGATTTGTTTGTTTTATGGATGATTGATAATGAATACTTCTATAGAACTGGCACATGATACTTAAACTACCAGAAAAGAAATATTTTTAATATAACTTTTTGTGGTGATTGTGGTGGTGGTTGTAGTGGGGGTGATAAGCAGTACAGTATAGCCTAATGGGCGTAATATTTAGGTCATTTTCCCGTAATGATAATAATGAATAGGGGAACGGCTATTTACTAACTACAGCACTGACACATGTAATTTACAAACAAATTTCTAAAAATGATTAGAAAGAGGAGTATGTGAAATAAAAGACACTGCCTAGGGCCTATATTCATTGTCTGTTAGAAATATAGAAGCCAATAGTGTCATCTTTTGTCGCATAGCGCCGTAGGAAAATAATCAGAACACTTTGGAAAACTTCGGCTGTCCCGAGCTCCTGAGGTAGCAATAGTATCATTTATGGCCACATAGCGCTCAACGATAAGTTTCGGAATAAATTAAGGTAAATTTGAAAGCACCAACGCTTATTGCAGCTGATAACCTCAATGTATTGCACCAGCACCATTGCACTTATACAGAGGCATAATATGTTCATGATAACTGTTTTAAGGGGCCTAAGAAATCTTTTTGCACTAATTACTCCCCGTGACTGCAATTTATAACCAGCGCATGATTTAACTATTTTCACAATTCTGCACCAGAACACTGATAGGGGCGACGTGATGCAGCCCGAATTGCCAGTCAACAATAGACTTATTAAAATACTTTTACAGTTACACTACTACGGACATGAATGGTTCTAGGGCCTTAATTGGCTACGGGTTTTCAAGTTCAGTTTGTTTGTTATTCTAAATGTAGGGAATGGAGAGCGTTGTCTAAAATATCAAGTGCACAGTGTCACCAGCAGGGTTTCAAAGTGTATGTAAAATTTGGTGCAATTAGGAGGAACGGTGTAGATTTGTGATAAAGGGCCTGAATGCAGGGAATGGAGTGGTCTGTCCGAAATTTAACATAGCCAAAACTATTCCTCTTGAATCTGGCTATTATATAGAAAAGAACTTTTCGAATCCGACAGGTAGTTCCAGAGATTAGCGCGTTTAAAGACACAAACACACAGACAAACTCTTCAGCTTTATTATATTAGTATAGATTGGTGTCACCAGATGGCAGGGCCCCCCAACAGGTGATAAATCATGAGCCGAATTTGATGCACTTCCCTTCATTCTTGTTCAGACTAGATTAACACAAACAATATTATAATATGAAAGTTGGAATGATCGGAGGCATAATCCCTCGGACAAGTTAACATTGAAGAGGGGGGAAGGAAAGAATTGTTAAGCGCTTCCGTTCTGACATCTTCACATTGACTGAGTGTATTGGGGAGCGAGTGCTGAACTGACACCGCGCATCAGTAGAACATTGTGTTGAAACGGCCTGCCTTAACGTACCGGCATTTAGGACACGGAGCACAGTTTACGTTTTACACTCTTTAGAAAGCCGATTACCTCCACCACGATGGAACCCGTAATGTGGCAATAAATTCAGCAGAGAGCCATCAAGAAAGCTGTACGCACGTGTACTTGGTTCTCAGCCCCTTCCACACCAGGCCATAACAAAATCAACTATCATTTCATAAACACTACATTATCCCGAACAGTTTGTATCTTCGGCAAGGAGGCGTGAATGGGGCAAAGCAGGAAGATTCCTACGTTTACATGAGAGATCTCGGAATGTGCCGATTTGTTTGATCTGATCTATATTTTGATACTTATCTTATTGCCTTCATATGGATACTTGGTGTATTGGCTATATGTGTGAATTCTTTCTGAAGGCCTCCGTCCCTCTAGTGTCTATGAGGGTGCTTGTACTCTTGGAAATTAACGGGAAAACCAAAAAATAACATTTCAAAGATGACCGACATGTAATTCAAATCCATTTAGTTCGTGAGTCCAGGGTACTTGTGAATTCCGTATGTTCTTCAATACACTGTGCTATGATGGTTGGTTTGCACTTTGCAATTTAAGTTCAATTACTGCTTCGAATGTAAAAATAGACTCGCTTGTTAACGAGGTATAGAGTAGGTACTTGGTTCAAAGAGTGATTTAAGCTTCAAAAATATCGTTCAATCAGTGTCACTATTTCTCTGACTTAAATCTCGTTTCTAATTATTTGGCATCTCACGCAAGAGCTGATGTTCCAAGTACTAGCCTTCATAGTAATTGCTCCGTAATGATTACATTCCAGAATAATTAACAGCACGCTGGATTGGATATTAGCGAAGTGTTCTTGCAATCAGACTCAGACAATAAGTTTTAATGTATGTTGGCGACTAGAAACTAGGACACGTAGCGCACACACTCATCTTGCAGACGTGGAGCATGATTACTATTTCACTCAGTTAAGGTGGTTGTTAAGGCTAGGGGCGGTATTACACGGTATTAGAAAGGTGACTCTAGGAGGTGACGAAATGTTTGCCCAATGGGGTTTTGAAATTCAGCAATACACACCTTAACAAAAGCGGCTTCGGTGGCGTAGTTGGTAGCATGCTGAGCTTCTATGCCCAAGATCGTGGGTTCAAACCCGTCCGAAGTCGTCTGATTTTTTAAGAGCGTTAAAAATCCCTCAGTATGCCTTCCTTCGGAGGGCAAGTAAAGAAGGCGGTCCCATGTCATAGATTCATGGCATGAAAAAGAACCTTTCCACTAACTACACTTGTGTGAAGCTAAATTTGCAGATCAGAATTGATAACGCTCTATTTGTTCCAACGTTCGCCACCAGATGCTGACTGCAATGCCATCTGGTAGGCAAGTCCGCAAGCTAGGTGTCGTGGACGGTAGCATTTGGTGGCAAAAGTAGGAACTACCTGAAATTACTGTCTGCAGTCCTCACTTGAATTGAAAACAGATAACACACACTAATACAGTCATCACAATTAAAATAGGTTACCAGACAGATTCTACACACACCCAAAGTACACGGGGCTAAATGACGGCGTTGTCGCAGACCCTAAACTAAGGAACCATCCAACCAACCACCTCAACAAAAGTGTGGAATAGCATAAATTTGACCGCATCTACCGCATATATCAACCCAGTGATGTATTTACTCCAAGTATGCTAAAAAGAGTTTCCCACGGTGGCCGAGAGCACTAACGCGTTACTTCATGCCTCGCTGGCATTGGGAGAGCATGGGTTCTAATCCCACCTTGGCCTTCCTAAAAATGGTTTTCATGGTTTCCCAATTTCACCACCAGGCAAATGCCGAGACGACTCCTTCCAATAGGACCACGGCCGAAACACGTCCTACCAAAATGCTTTCCCTGACCCGTCCTGAAAATAAATAAATAAATAAATAAATAAATAGGCTAAATAAATAAATAAATAAATGACCATGGGCTGTATTAATAAAATTATAAATTATAAAAACCTCATAACTCAACTCAACACTTGGAGTCATCCATAAATCATCGGTTATTTTCCATCGCATTTCAATTTGTACTGCTGGAGTCTGTTCTTGTGACATGTGTCCGTCCCCAGAACAAAACCACATTTTAACCGCTTTATCTTACAACTAGCAACACGCCCCGGCTTCACCCAGTATCTTTAACGGTTTACCCAGCGTAAGCTTAAAAGGCGCACGGACGGAAGGTCCCAGACGCATTCAGAAAAGCTGAGGTGAACAGCGAAATCCAAACACATATAGGCCTGAAGTCTTAATTCGACACGACTCGAGATTTTGATGCTGGCCGAATATGGGGCGATAGGCTCGCTCGCTAGCTCGTAAACTCGCTCGGAAGTTAGTAATTTATATTTCCACTGAATGGAGATTATTGGAAGAAATGAAAACATAAAGACACTTGTAGTGGGCGATGTCGGCTATTAAAGATAGAGATATGCTGTCCTGGACTATTTCTGTAGAACTTCTAATGTTGAACAATGCTTACACTCATAGTACCATACATATTTTAAACGGTTTACCTAGCGTAAGTTTAAAAGGCGCACGGACGGCAGTTTTTCTTCGACTCAATTCAATGAAATCGTTACTGCTCGGTTTCCTTTGGTCATAAATGAATGTTTTTCTACAGAAACTTTCCTCGAGAAATTCTTCACAGAATGGTGAAAACCGCATCAAAATCCATCCAGTGGTTCTCGAGATTACCCGATACATCCAAGAATCGGGGACTTTGTTTTATACTATGTAGAGATATTATATAAGAGATATCTTGAAATTAATGCTACTACTGTATATTACACTAGCAGTAGTGCCCGGCTTCGCCCGTTGGATTTATTTGTTTTATGGATGATAATGAATACTACTACAGAACTGGCACATGATACTTAAACTTACAGAAAACAAATATTTAAAAAAAAACTTTTTGTGGTGGTGGTGGTGGTGGTGTTGGTGGTGGTGGTGGTGGTGGTGGTGGTGGTGGTGGTTATAGTGGGGGTGATAAGTAGTATAGTGTAATGGACGTAACATTCAGTTCATTTTCCCGTAATGATAATAATGAATTGGGAAACGACTATTTTGTAACTACAGCACTGACACATGTAATTTACAAACATTTTTTTTTAAATGATTAGAAAGAGTAGTAAGTGAAATAAAAGACACTGCCTAGGGCCTATATCTCATTGGCCGTTAGAAATGTAGAGACCAATAGTGTCGTCTTTAGTCGCATAGCGCCGTAGGAAAATAATCAGAACACTTTGGAAAACTTCGGCTGTCCCAAGCCACTGAGGTAGCAATAGTATCATTTATTGACAGATAGCGCTCAACGATAAGGTTTGGAATAAATGAAGGTAAATTTGAAAGCACCAACGCTTATAGCAGCTGGTAACGTCAGTGTACTGCACCAACACCATTGCACTTATACAGAGGCATAATATTTTCATGATGATAACTGTTTTTAGGGGCCGAAGAGGTCCTTTTGCACTAATTACTCCCCGTGACGGCAATTTATAAACAGCGCAAGATGCAACTATTTTCGCAATGCTTCACCAGAACGCTGGTTGGGGTGACGGGATGCAGCCTGAACTGCCCGTCAACAATAGACTTATTAAAATACTCTTACAGTTACACTACTACGGATATGAATAGTTCTAGGGCCTTGATACGTGGGTTTCAAGTTTATTTTGTCTCTTAATCTAAATGTAGAGAATGGAGAGCGTTGTCCAAAATATCAAGTGGACAGTGTTACCAGCAGGGTTTCAATGTGTATGCAAAATTTGGTGCAATTAGGAGAAATTGTGTAGATTTGTGATAAAAGGCCAAAAGGCAGGGAATGGAGTGGCCTGTCCAAAATTTAAAGTGGGCAGTGTCACCCGCAGGGTTCCAAAGGGTAAGTATACAAAATGTGGTTCAGATCGGTGAAACGGTGTAGATTTGTGCCAAAGGATTTAAATGAAGGGATTGGAGTGGTCTGTCGGAAATTTCAAGCATCAGTGTAACTCGTCGGGTTCCAAAGGGTAAGTATGTAAAATTCGGTTCAGATCGGTGAAACGGTGTATATTTGTGCCAAAGGGCCTAAATACAGGGAATAGAGTGGTCTGTCCAAAATTTCATGTAGACAGTGTTACTCGCAGGGTTCCAAGGGGTAAGTATACAAAATTTGGTTCAGATCGGTGAACCGGTGTAGATTTGTGCCAAAGGGCCAAAATGCAGGGAATGGAGTGGTCTGTCCGAAATTTCAAGCAGACAGTGTTGCTCTCAGGGTTCCAAAGGGTAAATTATACATATTTTGGTTCAGATTGGTGAAAAGGTGTAGATTTGTGCCAAAGGGCCTAAATGCAGGGAATGGAGTGGTCTGTCATAATTTTCATGTAGGCAGTGTTACTCGCAGGATTCTAAAGGGCAAGTATACACATTTTGGTTCAGATCGGAGAAACGGTGTAGATTGGTGCCAAAGGGCCTAAATGCAGGGAATGGAGTGGTCTGTCCGAAATTGCATGCAGACTGTGTTACTCGCAGGGCTTCAAAGGATAAGTATACAAATTTTGGTTCAGATCGGTGAAAGGGTGTAGATTTGTGCCAAAGGGCCTAAATGTAGGGAATGGAGTGGTCTGTCCGAAATTTTATGTAAACAGTGTTACTCGCAGGGTTCCAAAGGGTAAGTATACAAATTTTGGTTCAGATCGGTAAAAAGGTGTAGATTTGTGCCAAAGGGCCTAAATGCAGGGAATGGACTGGTCTGTCATAAATTTCACGTAGACAGTGTTACTCGCAGGGTTCCAAAGGGTAAGTATACAAATTTTGGTACAGATCGGTGAAACGGTGTACGTATCATTAACCATAACGCCAGCGCATGCGGATAGAGCAGTTCGGGAGCGCTTGTTCTACCGACTTACTGAACAAAAATCAATCTTTAAGGTTACCTGAGGGATGTAGCCTAATACTACGAAGCCTAAACTATTCTTCTTGAATCTGGCTATCATATAAAAATATTTTTTCCAATCGGACTGGTAGTTTTCGAGATTAGCGCGTTTAAAGACACAAACACACAGACAAACTCTTCAGCTTTATTATATTAGTATAGATTTAGATTAACCGATCTAGAATCAAAACCTGAATTACCCATAGTATAATATGGAAAACGTAAATGCTAATAAAAATAAAATATCAAACCGGAAATTATAATAATAATAATAATAATAAAAATAATAACTATGATGATTGGTTGGTGCTTCCGTTCATACGTGTTACATTCCAGTCCTATCGATAATAAATATCCAGTTTTTAAAGGAATGTCTTTGTGTTAGGTAGTCAGCCTAGAGGCCGGTTGGATCTTCAAATAGTACCGCATCAGGTTAGTTCAATAGATAAACACAAAACCTCAAATTAGCACTATAATGAATCATACTATGCAAGATAAGGAGTGAGGTAGTTTGGCATTGCTTTCCTCATTGAGTCAGAACAATAGCACCAAACCTATGAGTAGAACCTTTCACAGTACACACAGGCACTAGTTGTGCCCTGAGGCCATTACTCAGCACCACCCATACCTCAGTAGCTTCCATATAACCACAGACATGAATGAGACTGAGACATCGGTGGAAAGCCACAGACAAATGCAAATGTACTGCATTCATCAAGAGATCGCACAATAAAATCATGACTCTCTTACAAGGTGACGATCATGAAGCAACCATCCTCAGTGGACCAGTTGTAGAGAGTGAGCCTTCTGACCTTAAGGTCTTGACTGAGGAAGTATGAATTTTGAAGCACGAGATAATCGATGGCAATACCAGTGTATCACATTTGGTTATTGCGAGGGTAGATTGGGTCCTGCAAGACACGGACTATAATTACAAGAAGTCGGCACCAGATCAGCAACGACATGCCACGTCATGTGATAGGAACACCGCTCCCTATTCTAATGAGAAATGAGCTGACTATTTCAGAAGACGGGTTCTCCTATTTCTATACACACTAATCTACACTACGGTTCTAATCTCTGGGAACACAAATATTTTCATCTGTAGTCGACGTATCTAGCATATGCCATTTCTTACCATGACCCAGAAGTGAGGGGTCTAAGGCTGATTTTTCACCCGGCAGCGTGATTCGAGTGATATGGTTTTTTGGCTTACGCAGTGGGATACGATCAGGGTTAATAAATCCCGTCATTTGTTGTTTTGATAGGGAGCAATATCTTCGGAATCTTTACAAGGATGTTAGAAACGTACCAAATCATGGCTATATGTATATGTGATTTACAAGATATACATAGCCGATTTTACAAGAATATGGAACTGCTTGTGTTTCATGGTCATTTACCCAAATAAGTTTCATTTAACAAAATTTGAATGCATGATCTCTTGGTAATTTTTATAGTTAACACAATTTTTGCTTTGCCGTATCATTTGCACTTCTTCTTTTAATCAAAGCTTGATATTCGTGCTTAAGAGTGACATTTCACTTTACGTGAACTGGTACCAACAAGATCACAACTCACAAGATTTACTTTCGCACGGAAACGTGGTTCTAAACGTTCTCAAATCTGCATGGTCAGTTCAAATTTTACAGGGCTCCTTCACGAGGGAAGTATTTGTAAAATGCTGGCAAATTATAAGAATTTCAAACCTTGTATTTCAAGAAATCATCATATAGTCCATCTATAAAGTTAATCTGATAGTCTGTAGCCACTACATTAGCTTAATTGACAAAGGGGATACAAATATGCACATAATGAAACGTTTTGTTCTACCCCCTCGTCACGCGTACCCGTAATTATGATGAAGTAGGCCTACCTATATTTTTCCTGATAGGCAACCGCATTTGCAATTCTCATTCACTAAAGAACGGCTGTAGGTGCCAGCACCTCTTGGATATTACAGGTGGACTCAAGCAAACCCCAGTGGGCCCGCACTGTACCGATACATTTTGAACTGCATTATCCCGTCAGTGTGTTAACATGCCTCGTAGGGCGATGACAGCACTTAACCGGACCCGTATTTTAACCCCTCATGAACAAGAGCTGTTTGCACAGGGACCAGCTCATGTGATCAAGGTGAGCCATAGCGATGTCAGGATTTGAAATGGCTTCCAACAACCGGAAGTGAGGAGGATTTGTCTGGTAACGGTTGGCCATGTTCAACAAAAGTCCACAGCCCTCAGTTACCCTCGTGACAATGCGGCAGAACTGGTGCAAGTGACTGTAGTTGTAAGTGGAGAAGAATCTACATTATCTGTCCTAATGGTTTGGGTGACAACTACTGACTGACAATAATTCACTTACAAACTGAAAGAACACGGAGATAGAAGCCCTCTCGGCACGCTGGAAGGCGGAAGTAAATTTCACCGGGCAAAGAAAAATATTACCAATTCACTACATTTGCCAATTGTTGTATACGAACACAAGTTCCACATGTTTAGCAAACGAGAAGCCCCATCTTCTTATAATTCCGAAAATATTTTGCTCACCCCTTGGTGTAACGGTGGGTCATAGCACAAAATATTTCAGACAAAAGTTGTAGGTAATGTTTAGATGACTAATGACCATTTCAATGGTTTTAATAGTTATTGTGCCTAGTAAGGATGGTATGATTTCTTTTTCCCAAGAAACTCCATTCTTCCCACCCCTTTAGTTAATGGTTGGTGCTATCAAAAATCTATACTGACATTGGTTTTTGACCCTTATCCGAAGAATACTAGGAATTTTAAATAGATTCGATTTTTCACATACTGTATTAAGAAACTTATAATGATATTTCACATTTTCATAAAAGGCACCTCCTTGGTCCGATTTTTCCCATTAACGAACTCGCCCAAGATTTCATATGGTAATATTTTATGTATAAATTTGAATAAGATTGGTGGAATTTGGCGGTAGTTATTGTGTCCACAAGGAAAACTACGTATATATTAAACTTTGAACTGACGGTGGTTTTGGAGTCGGGGGGATGTGAAACGCGAAGATATGTTGAAGTTTTCCGGAAGTGGAAACATGGTACCCATTGCAAATGGTAGCTTTCCAATGAAATCTACCCAAAAGGCAAATTAAAGATAAAGACAACAAATGCCCTCTATTCTGGAAGAATTACAATAATTTAGGGTTTTGGAGTAGAGCCTTGAAAGTCAGATATAAAAGGGAATTACGAGAGGGTCAGTTCCAAAGTGAATGGAAAATGAGGCAAAATGGCCCTGCTCAGGAATCCCCCGGGGTCACTAACTCCCATACCCACCAGCTGTGAGCCCTTGAGGGTGTAACCAGGCATGGTGGGAATCCTTTAGGCTCTTTTACTTTAAGCAGAAGATAGCATGGTAAACAAAAAGAGGTCTAACCCCCCTCGAAAACCGAAGGTACCAAAAGAGGATAGACAGGTACCATATTGTTGTTGTTTCATTTACGTGCTTGGACATCGTGGTTATTCAACCCCATGTACTTGGGTGTGTGGGGGAAAATCTGTCTGATAACCTGTGTTACTGTGATAGCTGTATCAGTGTGTGTGTATTTGTTATTCAGGTGAGGATTTGGGACGAAGCAGTCATGGATTTAAGTTAGGTACCATCCTGGCATTTCCCTGGAGTAGAAATGAGAATCCATGGAAAACCACTTTCAAGGTGGCAAAGATGGGAATCGAACCACCTCTTCTTTGTTTTGCCTCTCGAAGCTGAGTGTACCCCGCTCCAGCCCTCAAACCAGAATTTTTTTTTTTGGCAGAGCTGGGAATCGAACCCGCACCCCCAGGGAAACAGCCTAGAGTGCCAACCACTACACTATGCTACCAGAAACGAACTAGAAATGGTTGTCAAACTTTCACTTTGCTTGAACATTATCAACATACGTAACTTACACACCTCGACAAAATGTTGGAATACCGTTATACTAATAAAGCTTAGTCGGAGATATTACGCCTCCTATTGTATTATGACACAAAACACTTGTTTCATTTCTGGACTGAGAGTGACGCTTACTTTGTTCCACGCTTCTTATATATGCATCACTTGGTTGATATATGCCGTCAATATAGTAAAGCCTGTGATGTTCCAAACTTTTTTCGAGATGAATATATAAAACATAGTATTGGCTCTATTTCATTCTGATTCCTTCTCTAAATGTTCATTTGTTTGATTATCTTTTAGCAATTAGCCAATACCCTTTGGTGGAGCAATATGTCTCGTAAATTTTAATTTATGCAGTTGTTAGGTAAACTTCAACTTTGTATGTTGGTAACATGTAATAAATACAGTTCCATCGACAATTATATTATCCCCCAATTTACAAATATGGGCACTTTTACTCTCGTCCTTGGTATTAATTCCCCATTGTGAATACAGTATGAAGTGGTCGTTAATAATTTGCTCATCATTACTGAATATAATATGGCTTATTTTGTGGAAAATGAATGGCCCTTGTTTCAAGTTTAAACCCTTGTTGACCTGTGTGACTGAGTCGGTTAAAAGCTGACGTACTAATCCTATGATCGCTGGACCAGTCCCGCGTGTTTTACAGCCGCCGCTATGTGTTAGCCTCATGTCTGAAGATTAATCGTCACGTGACATAACTCGGCATCCTTGCTGCTGGTGTCCGAGAAGCATTAAACATTATTTATTATAAAGTAAGCATAGCAGTGATGCTTAATGCAGGCAGCAAGTCAATAACACACGCATTGGTTCTCGTGTGTAGTGCAATGTTTTCCTTACTTACGGCAATGTGACCACTAAGGTCACATGTACCTGGACTTTAAGCTTCCAAAATATATGTGCCGTACATACATCAAATATTACATACATTATCGTTGATTCCATCCACTAGAGCAGCAGATCATGCATAAAAAGTACTTATGCCTTCGTGAGTTATCAGGTCAAAAATGAGTCAAACCACCGCGTAGCCGGGCTCGTTAAATCGTGCACCGCAGCCGCGAGATCAGCCACTGCAAGTCTGGAGATCCCAGGTTTGAATCCCGGCACTGACAACGGCTATCCTGGGTGTGATTTACCACGTTGTTTTTCTCACAGGCAAATACTGGGATTGTAACTTACATCAAGTCCCAGGGCGCCTGCTTCATCCTAGTCCCTAATACAGTTACACACACACTATCGCAGTAATCACAGGAATACAGGTTATCAGACAAGTTCAACACACACCCAACTACACGGAGCTGATAACCAAGATGTCCCAAACCCCTTAAATAAACTAACAACAACAACAATCTTCCAAGTCCTTAAAGGCGTTTGCTACAATCCAGTTGGCAAAAAAACACAAGATGGATTATCCAGAGGTAAGCTCCCAGACCGCGAGGTTCAACACGCTTCCCATTGTTTGAAAAGTGTTCACACACTGTTTACTCTTTCCCAAGCTACTGACTGGGATAAGTCATTGTATAGCGACTGAAGTGGCTAATCCTTGCCGGGACTATTGTGATTATCGTTACCAGCTCTTGTAACATAGTCTTCAAGATAAGCCTCGTTCACTCCAAGAGCAGGCGATGCTTTTCCCCATTAATCGAATGAGAGGGACCGATTGTTATGTACTCTCTTCCTGTGACAAAAACTCCTGTTCGAATGTTAACGGTGCTTTAAGAGCGCTTAAACATGAGAGTCATGCTCTCAGATTTAATGATGCAAAGAAGAAAATCTGCAGGGAAAAAGTCCAGAACTGTGGCGTATCTGAAAGCGGGGGCATTATTATTGTTATATTGTACTGGTTAGATCGAAGTGACTCACTCGTTTCTTTCCAGGATTACCATACTAAATGAGTTAAGATCTAATTGTATAGCCGTACAGTTTCTAAGACGTATTGCAAAACAATTTGTTTTCTGTTGTATTATTTTCTTTTTTCATTTCATTGCCTTAGGACATCTTGGTCATCAGCCCCATTTATTTGTGCGTGTGTTGAACTTGTCTGTGTTTCTGTGATTACTGAAGTAGAGAGAGAAATGAATACAGGATGTAGTACAACTTAACCTACTCGCCGCTAGGAACGCCATGCGTATGCCTGCGCATGTCCATCCGGTAGAACATTAAGCTGAGCTTTCATACCGTAAGATAATACTTAAAATATGCTGAACCTCAAACTTTGACTAGATGGAAGCAGAATAGTTCAAGGAGGACTGAACCCTTAGGAATCCTAGAAATAAAATGAAGGTATAATACAGAAAGTGGTGCGTTCATATTTTGCATACAAAAATATTTAGTAGTATGTGTTAGCCATAGCGATGTAGTGTACCTCTTCGTGTCTTTCGCTGTGTCTCAGTTGTACAATCAAACCCTACCAATAAACGTCAATTTATTACGCACCTTAAGGGATGAGTGGATTCTTACGCGCTGTATGCGATTTCAAGACATTTCACTCATGTAGCTCAAGCTGTTATATTTAGAAACCAAACCACTCACCGCGTTATGATCATTATGAATAGTGAAGGAAAATTTCGATGTTTTAGAAGTTAATGACTTTACCAATCTATATCACATATTTCTGGAATGATGCAAGTATCCTTATGCCTGTAGTCAAATGAAACTGTTTTGACGGCTGTTAGGCATCAGTTGTTGATTGGGTTGATTAGCAACATTGGACGTTAACGCTTAAACTGGTGAAATTAATATTTAAGGAGATACCAGTAGTTTTCGAATCGGGATGAGTGATAGTAACTAACATCCTAATATCCAAGTGTCGAACACGACCGAATAGCTTAAAGTCACCTCGATCATTACGATCATAATAGGCTAATTAGTGTTTTAAGGTGATCAGCTTGCAGTTTATTGGTCCCTAATGCAATATATTCATACGAAAATCTATAACAACTTACTGCCCACAAATAAACAAGATTATAATGAAAGCTTAATGCGTCGTATTTAGGATAATATGTCGTTTAAATGGGGTCCACTTCCTAATGTAACGGCTAGTAGGCTATTCTTGACTGTCACCCCAGAGGTCCGGGTTCGACCCCCAGCTCTGTCAAGTAATTTATTTGTAGTCTGAGGTCAGGAACGGGGTCCACTCAGCCTCGTGAGTCAAAACTGAAAAGAGGTGGGTTCGATTCCCATCTCAGTTATCTTAGAAGTACAGTAGTTTTCCGTGGTTTCCCCACTTCTACTCCAGGCAAATGCCAGGATGGTTCCTAACTTAAGACCATGGCTGCCTTCTTCCCAATCCTTACCTGCATTACAAATACACACACTATTACAGACACTACAACAACACAAGTTATCAGACAGATTTTCTCCCTATATATAGTATATACATACACGCCCAAGTACAAAGACAAAGCCCCTGGATGGATTAAAATAGTACATTATGCAACGAGCCTATGAAAAATCCACAGCCTGCTTCCAGTCTCCGACCGGGTCAGGATTGGAATGAATGAAGCCCCTATCTAGCGGCGAGGATATGAACTGTGCCGGCTGCCGAGGCCTGACGCACTCCTCTGGGGCAATGATTAAATGAATGACAGATGAAATGAAATGATAGTGGAGAGTGTTGCTGGAATGAAATTTTGACAGGGAAAACCGGAGTACCCGGAGAAAAACCTGTCTGCCTCCGTTTTGTCCAGCACAGATCTCACATGGAGTGACCGGGATTTGAACCACGGACCCAGCGGTGAGAGGCCAGCGTGCTGCCGCCTAAGCCACGGAGGCTTACGCAACGAGCCTATAATGGCTATAATTAAGACACGAGTATTTTTTATAAAACGAGCGTATGCGAGTTTTATATTTTCCATACGAGTGTCTTAATTACCATTACAGGCGAGTTGCATACGACTGTTTATGTTCGACGATAATTATAATTTTATTATATGTTTTAGCATAAATATTCATAAATATCAGTTGAGAGTCAAGATCTTTGAACGACCGACGCATGCGCTCTGTGTGCTTGCAATGCCATATGCAAGTCATATGTTTACATCTGCCGTCCCTCAGTAATATTGTCACCGGAGTCGTTTGAATGCGCTGTGTAGAAATTAGGGTTGGTGATTTTAAGGTACAGTGCTATTTCTTGTTTCATATTCGCCAGTTTATTTACGCGAACATATGGACGGTGCGTATTCCATGTCGGTAATTTATTATAGTTCGATGTTGTGTTTATGTCCGACATGTTGGATTTTGAGCGCATGCGCGAAGGTATCGTTACCTAATTGGTCAATGAACGAGCTCTGATTGGCTGGAGAAACTGTATCATAATGAAAATAAGTGTTATAATGACCATCATTATGACACCGTTTTCTGACACATAATAGTGAGGGTCGAACATAAACAACGTTTAAATATGAGTTTAAAATGATGAAACAAATAAGTCCTTCCTTTAAAAATGATATTTGGCAGCATTGAGTTATGAAAGCTGACAAGTTGAAAATTTAAACCTTTAAGCAAACTAAATTATTCTGACAAAGAGTCTAAATCAAAACTTAATCAAAATTAGAGTTTATATGAATGCCTTACTTAAATTGGAAATTCCTGCTTATAGTTTCATTTGAGGGGCTTGGACATAGTGGTCCTTTATCACCGTGTGACTTACTTGTGTGTGAGTGCGATTTGTTTAATAGCCTGTATAATTGTGGTGTCTGTATTACTGTGCGTATTTCGAATTCAGTTGAGGATTGGAAAAGAGGTGGCCGTGGCCTAAAGTTAGGACCATCCCGGTAACGGCCTGGAGTAGAAGTGGAAAACAACAGAAACCACTTCCAGGATGGCTGAGGTGGGAATCAAACGCAAGTCTTCTCAGTTTTGCCACACGAGGCTGAGTGTACCCCATTCTAGTCCTCAGACAAGAAATACATTTCTTGGCGGAGAAGGAAAATGAACCCAGACCTCCGGCGTGCCAGCCAAGAACGCTAGCTCCTACACCACGATGTCGTCTGAAATTCTCATCTAGATAACAGCTTATAGTAGAACCCGATCTCCTGTATAATCCAGATGACACCTCACCGTCTGGTATTACTAGAGACATTGTGCTTGGCAGTCCAGATTTATGCAAGCTATTATCCCACGCTGGTTTCTCTCACACTTTGGTCCACGCATTCAGAGAAGTGTCCTGGAACTTTAACTAAGACAACTGGTACGTGTACTTAAAATAGGAGTATTTTAGAACCGTGCAGCTCCAACATGTGGACCCCCTATCGTATTAATTAAGCCAGTGAGCACCACAAATTACCAGAAAACAAATGAAAACAAGTTGTTCCATAAAGAACTAAACAGACTATTTTCATATATCCTACTTACGTTAATAGCCTCTATCAGCATGCAAAATTTCAGTTTGATTGCTGTCTTAGATTAGTTGACACTGAGAACCGTCTAAATATTTCGGATGGTCACCATGTTGGATTTTTAGCCTACTTTTCACATTTTGCAAAAATGAGGAAAAAGTAGACTTATGAGATCGGGCAAATGTGTGTCTGTCTGTCTGTCTGTCTGTCTGTCTGTCTGTCTGTCCTTCTGTCTGTCTGTCTGTCTGGCTGTGTGTGTGTCCCCCCCTATCAACTCCTAAACGGCTGCAGCAATCGAAACAAAATTTGGTAGGAGTAAAGATCTATACCTGAATATCTCACGGCCATATTTGAAAATGATGTCAGTGCTACCAACTGCTAAAAAATCGCAATTGAAATTTGAGCTCCACGTTGGATATCTTGGAAAGTATGAATGGGAGCTATTTCAAAATTGGCACACGTACAGATCATAATATTTCAGTTTAATTTCCAGGAGGCCAAACATGGCAGTGTTGCCAAAATGATTATAAGCCTCCTGATAGGTCCAATTTTTAAATGCATATAACTTCTACACTATCAAGCGGAATTCAACCAAATTTCGTATGTTGTATGTGTACATAACCAGATATGACTGAGCGTATTCTTAAGACCTACCAGGGCTGCCAACTGTTAATAAATGCTCCTAATTTATTTTATCCAAATACCAATATATCAGAAAGTATGCAAGGCGACAGCTTTAAACTATGCACACGTATAGTACCTGACATTCTATATTAATTTGGAGTAACTTATATACGTCAGTGCTACCAACATGATTCTAAGCCTGCTGACAGGTCCAACTTTAAATACATGTAACTTCCATACTATCATTTGGATTTCAACCAAATTTCGTATGTGCTATGTGTACCATAACAGATATGACTATGCGTATTCTAAGGAGCAACTAGGGCTGCCAACTGTTAATATGTGCTGTCCCTATTTTTGTTACCCTAATATCAATATATCAGAAAGTATGCAAGCCAATAGCTCTAAACTTTGCACACGTATAGTACCTGGCATTCTAGACGAATTTGGAGGAACTAATATACGTCAGTGCTGCCAACATGATTCTAAGCCTGCTGATAGGTCCAATTTTAAAATGCATGTAACTTCTATACTAACTAATGGATTTCATTCAAAATTGGAACAACAATAGATCATATTATTTCAGATTATTTCTGACCAATACATGCATGACATTGTTGCCAACATGATTTTACGCGCGCTGTTAGATCCAATGTTTAACTGCATGTAACGTCCATGCTATCCAGTGGACTTCAACCAAATTTTGTATTTAGTACCGTAAGAGACGGAACTAAGAATATATTCAGTCATCAGGGCTGCCAACTGTAGTGCTCTATTAGGATACATTATGCCAGGTATACAGTATTTCGAACTAATTGGAAATTTCGATATTAGCAACTTAATTTCGTCATTATTCTAGATAGGTTCATATTCTGTAGAATAATCATTGGCATGAAAAGTAGGCTGTATAGTTCTTCACGGAACTTCTTGTTATATATTTAAGTCATAAAGTTATGTATGATTTGAAGATGATTATTGCGTAGGTCCATTATTCAAACATTGACTTCGATTGCATGATTAGGACACGAGAAATAAAAACTTAATTTTAAAATTTCGCACAGCCACCATCTTGAGGTTATGTAAACAATTGCACTAAAATAGATGTCAGTGCATTGCAATGTGTATCAACATTTCCTGCACCATATTTCATTGCACTCGGATGGTTTAAATCACGAAAAAAGGCTATTTAATTATTTCAACTACGCTTGGCCACCATGTTCGTTTTGTATTACCCTTTCACGAATTGATTGCCGGCGGTCGAGATAGGAACTATTCTTTGTTTACTTGTGTCACACGTCAGTCTGCTTCATTGTCAGGTACAGTTGCGCGAGTAGGATATGACTCGGCTCCAATAGCCTCAGTCACCGTTTAACTCTCCATGGTGACTTGAGCTCCTGTGTCGCGCAATGCTGCTTGACTTACAGTATGTGTAGAATGCATTCTGTCATCGCTGTGTTCCCCGCTTCACTGTGCGGGGCAGCTGCTACAATAAACAACAACACTGGCGCTGCCACGCTCAGCGGCAATAAAATCTTAAATGGGTAATATATACAGTAAAACTCTCGATTATCCGCGCTGCATGTAGGAGAACTTTTTTATTTAAAAAAGGAAGGTTTTGAAACTGAAAATTATTCTCAAAAATTGAAATAAAGTTATTAAATACCTAAACGTAATAAAAATCGTAAATCGCAAATACAGT
Organism: Meconema thalassinum; assembly: GCA_946902985.2. Taxonomy (NCBI): domain Eukaryota; kingdom Metazoa; phylum Arthropoda; class Insecta; order Orthoptera; family Tettigoniidae; genus Meconema; species Meconema thalassinum. The sequence goes on along the minus strand of OX336389.2, from coordinate 379,100,398 downwards.
ACACTTAATAATGTACAGTACAAAACGTGTACAGTAGTTCAGTATTACTGTACAGCACTGTACTGTATATCGGTATACACACTGTACAAAGTGTTTCACTACGAAAAAGGAAAAGCAAATGACCGATTTTTTTTTTGTTAAACTGTAAACAGGACTTTTTAATAACACACATATCATCGACTGAGTTTTGTTTTTATGTAATCCTCTTATATTGTATAATAAACATATTTAAAGCACTTATGTGTTGTTTTTTAGTGCCTTCGACCTTTGTTTAATAATTACCAGCAATTTTGCGGCTTATCCGTGAAATTCGATTATCCGCGGTATCCGCGCCAGTGAATTCCGCGGATAATCGGGAGTTTACTGTAATAGGTTTTCAAAAGTCACATAGGTGAACTTTTGTAGCTCCCTTTATTAACATATAACATTTCGGGGTGATATCAATAAAAGTTTCGGAGATATAGAATGCCGGTGAAATACTTCGCACTGCCGCCATGTTGGATTGTCGAGATGTAATAAATGTTGAAGAGCCTGGTTGGGGTTGGACAAAATTGTTCTATGTCCTGACCGAGTTTCATTGAAATCGCTTCACCAGTTTAGATTTTTAGGAGGGAACACCAACACACACACACACGCGGACAAAAGGTGACCTCATAAGGCTATTTTGTCATGAATGAAAATAGGCTAAAAAGGTGTAGTTGTTCTATATATGGGCATACCACGTCATACCGACAGTAGTGGCTACGCTGGCTAAAGCGCAGCGTTAAGCCATGGGGACAGCTCTCTGCTGACTCGGTAGACGCGTGGGTTCGAGCCCCACCGTCGGCCGTCCTTGAAATGGTTTTCCGTGGTTTCCCATTTTCAACACCAGGTAAATGCTGGGACGGTACCTTCTGACAGGCCACAGCCGTTTCCTTCCACATCCTTGCCCAGTTTCGTTCATCTCCATCCATTCCATCTCTCATCCCGACGCGCAGGTCGCCCACGGGCGTCGACTAGAAAGACCTGCACTCGGCCTTTCAGGAGGCCACACGACAAAAAAATAAAATAAAAATAAAAACACGTCATTGTCGTCAACACCGTGTATGTGAAATCTGTCTGACAGCCTATGCTATTGTGGTGGCAGTAGTGTATTCTTAATAGGTAGGTATAAATTGGAAGATGATAGTCATAGCCATACGTCAGATGCTATCTCAGCATTTTTCTGGAGTAGACGTGGGGAACCACGGAATATCACTGCTAGAATGGCTGAGGTGGGAATCGAACAGTCCTACACTCAGTTACCCTCCGAGGATGTGTGTACCTCGTCTTATCCCTCAGATCAGAATTAAGTGCATAGGCATATCAGGGAATGGAGCCCTGTACCCAGCCAGTATCAGACGTGTATGCCTTCACGCTCGCTTCTCGGTGAGTTCAATTTTCCCATTTATTTAAAAATTGAATGTATGGATGTCATGTACAAGAATGTGTGTATAGCAATGTAAAGTGGCGGCCTCGGTGGCGTAGTTGGTAGCATGCTGAGATTCTATGCCCAAGATCGCGGGTTCAAACCCAGCCGAAGTCGTCGGTTTTTATAAGAGCGTTAAAAATCCCTCAGTATTCCTTCCTTGGGAGGAGAAGTTAAGCCGGCGGGCTCATGTCATAGATTAAAGGCATGCAAATGAATCTTCCACTAACTACAATTGTGTAAAGCTAAATTTGTAAGATTAGATTAACTCTATTCAAGTATCTACGTTCATCGCCAAGTTCACAGCTAGGTGCCGTTGACGGTAGTATTTGGTAGAAAAAGTAGGAACTACTTGAAATTGATCTGAAGTCCTTACCTAAATTACAAATAACACACACTAATACAGCCATCACAATTAATACTGGTTATACGACAGATTCTACATACACCCAAAATACGCAAGGCTACATGACCAAGTTGTAGCAGCCCCTTGAGTGAGGAGCCAACAGCAATGTAAAATGTGAAATTGTAAATTGTATAGGCTAGGCCTATATGTAATACGCAGACCCGCGCGGCATAGCCGTGCTCGTTAAATCGTGCACCATATCCAGACGGGCAGTTGCAGCGAGTCTGTAGATCGCTGGTTCGAATCCCACCGCTGGCAACGGCTATTCTGAATGTGATTTTTCCCCCGAGATTTTCCACATTTCCTCCAGGCAAATGCCGGAATAGTAGCATAATTCACTTATTTCAGGGGAACCTTCCCCATCCCTATCTCTAATACAGTTACACACTCTAGTACAGTCATCTCAGCAACACAGGTTGTCAGACACGTTCAACACTCAACTAACTACACGGAGCTGATGAACAATATGTCCCAAGACCCTCAAATTAACAGCAACATATGCAGATTTTTAACAAACGGAAATGGAGACACTGCCGTGTATGTGGGGCATGCCCTTTCTCCACCTACCGTCCTACATACAATTATTGAAAAGAAAAATAACATTAATTACATTCATAATAAGCCTCCGTGGCTTAGGCGGCAGCACGCCGGCCTCTCACCGCTGGGTCCGTGGTTCAAATCCCGGTCACTCCATGTGAGATCTGTGCTGGACAAAACGGAGGCAGACAGGTTTTTCTCCGGGTACTCCGGTTTTCCCTGTCAAAATTTCATTCCAGCAACACTCTCCACTATCATTTCATTTCATCTGTCATTCATTTAATCATTGCCCCAGAGGAGTGCGTCAGGCTTCGGCAGCCGGCACAGTCCATATCCTCGCCGCTAGATGGGGGCTTCATTCATTCCATTCCTGACCCGGTCGGAGACTGGAAGCAGGCTGTGGATTTTCATTTTCACATTCATAATAATAATAAGTGTGGAATTGAGCATTCTGCCGGAATGCGTGTTTGTCCGTGTGAACACCGGTAATGACCCGTCAAGCTCAGCACACTCAATAATCAGGTAATTGGTACGCCTGAATAACCCACACCTAGTAAGAGGGATTTAGCGTGATAATGCTTCCGTAAAAACTGTAGAACAGTTAACAAATTGGGGCTAACATAGCTTTCAATTGCAGATCCAACAGCGACACTTATGAATGATGGATGATAATGAAGGTGATGATGATTGTATATCTCTCTCTCCCTTACTCTTCTGCATTCACCTCGTGGCATAGTGGCTAGCATTCTTGGCTGTTACCATGGAGATCCGGGTTCGATTCCCGGGTTCTCACGAGAAATTTAATTCTGGTTTGAGGGCTGGAATGGGGCACACTCATCCTCGTGAGGCAAAACTGAGGAAAGGTGGGTTCGATTCGCATCTCAGACATTCTAGAAGTGGTTTTCAGTGGTTTTCCCACTTCTACTCCATGCAAATGCCCAGACGGTATCTAAATTAAGGCCACGGCCACAACCTACCCAAATCCTATCCCCAATTAAATCACACACATTAGTCTGTTGTTTTTGTTGTTTTCCATTTGAGATGCTTGTACATCGTGTACTTGAGTAAGTGAAAATTCGTCAGAGAACCTGTGTAATTGTGATATATGTAGTAGTAGTAGCGTGAGAAATACAATCGTCCAAGAAGGCTACAATCCCAAGCATTGCCATAACAGTGGCACAGGTTAACAGACAGTATCAACACACACTCAAATGCACGGGGTTGCATGATTAAAATTTCCCAAAATTTCTGCGGGGTTGGTGATGAGGTGAGATGAGTTGCTACGTGTAAGTGGTTGTTGATACCGTATGCCCTTCCTGACAAGATTTAAAGAGAGATGAGATGAATGATTATGAATAAAACTGGACAAGGAACTGAGAGCAAACAGCGGTTGCCTTAAGAGCAGGGCCATCGAGACAGCACTCCGGCCGCGCTCTAAGCCTGTGCTCCAAGCTCTTTGGTGGAAGGTAGTTTCAGAAGTGGTGGGAGGAGCTTGACTGGCTGAGCACGCTGAAGTGTGCAGCCTATCCATCAGTCGCTAGTCTAGTCCAATGCGCTTTGTTGACAGCGTGTAAGTGAATCAGTTTCGCAGTGGTCATGACTGAACAGCATCCAAAAATAAGGAGTGGTGAAGCAGCAGTCTTTAAAGCAGAATGGGAAATTTCATTTTTCTGTACAGCTTATAAAGGGCATGCTAAATGTTTAGTGTGCAACAGAGATGTAATGTGTTAAAAAGAACACAATTTGTTGTTGAATATTCCTCTCTAATATGTTCACATTTCAGTTTGGAATAAATCGCAATATTCTTTATTGAACACTTGTGTTCGTTTCCTGCACATTCCATACATCGGAGTACCTTTCGATTTGTATATGTGGTATATTTGTTATGGCAAAACAGCCCTATTAATATGTCAACAATCCCACAAGAGCCGTCGGCCTCACGACTGTGCGTACGTATCTAGTCAGTGTGGTCCGAACATCGTTCGTCTCCTCGCTGCCACAGTGTAGTGGTGGTAGGGGAAGGAGCGCTACTCGGACTGACCAGTGCTCCCGGAGCGCAATGACTGGATGGCCCTGCTTTAGAGGGTAACATCGCTGCATTGGCTGTTTCAAGGAATACTTACAGCTGGCTACACACTTGTGGTTGGCTGCATGGTGCAGTGACAAATTTCTTGCATACTGTGCCTAATCTTGCAAGGTCGAATCCCGAAGCAGTCAGCAGTCCTTTGAGTGTACTTAAATGTGAGTGACCCGTATCAGTTGACTTACTGGTACGTTATGGATCCTCTTAAGGGCAAAACTACGGCAGCCCGACGTCTCTAACTAAAAGCCGCAGCAGTTAAATTATTATTACTATTGTTATTAATTCATTCATTCAATTTCGCTAATCGGCCAACTAGGGACCACGATAAGCCTCATTTTACATTCTGGCATTTGCTAATTTTTTTCTTGATCCACATTGCCTTCATGAGCTCACTGTGTTTAGCACGACGTTCCTCTGTCCATTTCGCACCAGTTGTCCGTTTTTCGTCCCGGAAAGTCCCAAACGTCTTGATGGCTGCTCTATAAAGATTTCGGTCTTGTGCATCTTCTGCTCGTATCCCCATTTCTTTCAGATCTTTCTGGACGTTAACATACCATGGCATTGTCGTTTTTGGTTTTGAGTCGAATATACTGAAGATACGTTTCGTCCATCGGGAATCGATCATCCGTCGCATATGACCGTAGAAGCAAACTCTGCGTTTTCGCATTGTGTCTGTGATCTTCTCTATCCTCGAGTAAACTTCTTGCCTGGATTTTCTGATGTAGATGCCATTTTTGTAGTCTGGGCCAAGTATGATGTGTAAGATCTTTCTTTCTTTCTTTCTTTTCTCTCTAACTTCGCGAGCAAACATTTCTCGGATAGGATAAGGCATTCAGATGCATATAGCGGTACTGGTTTGATGACAGTGTTGTAGTGACGAATTTTTGTGTTCATAGAAAAGCACTTTTTGTTATATATGTTGCGGGTGGTTTGAAAAGCGACTTCCATTTTCTTGATTCTTGCTTCTATGGCTTCCTTGTCAAGGCCATTTTGCTGGATCCATTCCCCAAGATATTTAAATTTATTAACACGTTTTATCGTTCCATATTTGGTGTTTAGTTGTGCTGTATCATCCTTGATGTTCGACATTACTTCTGTCTTTTGAAAGGAAATTTGTAATCCTGTTTGTTCTGCTACTTCCTTCAATATATTGACCTGTTCTGTTGCACTTTCGAAATCTTCTGTCATCAGGGCTATATCATCAGCGAATGCTAAGCAATCTATTTCCACTCCGTTTTTCTTCGTCCCGATCCTTAAAGGTTTGTAAAGGCCTCCTTCTTTTAACTTCTGTCGCCAATTCTGTATTACCTTTTCAAGCACGCAGTTGAACAACAGAGGTGACAGGCTATCTCCCTGTCGAACACCTGTCTTGATTTCAAAGGGTTCAGAGATACATCCTTGGAATTTGACTTTGGATGTGGTATTAATTAGGGTTGCCCTTATTATCGCCAGCAGTTATTAATATTATTATTATTATTATTCACCCACACGTCTTCAGAATCCGGAGATAGCTGTCTCGGTACGAATGTTATGGGTTTTACGTCCTTCGTAACAGTTGTGGCCATAGCGATGCTGGGTAGTCAGAACTGTGCCTTTGGAGAGCTCACACGTACCTGTAAATCTACTGATACGTGGTTGTCGCATTTGAACACCCGTAAATGCCTTCGTACTGATTCGGAATTGAACCCGCTATCTTGATTTTTGTAGGCTAACACTTAACTAACTTCACCTTCCTCCTCCCCCTGCGTGAATCAAATTACGCTCTCGGAAGGTGTGTCCTGTACCCCCGCCATACTGATGAGTCTCGGGGGAAGGGCTGACCGAACACCGGAGATTAAGAGTTTGAGGATGCTGCAATGGATCAGAAGTAGTTTGGAAACTCGTGCGAACCGTGAAGTTAAAAGAAAGTCAAAATACTGCAACTCGTAAGTAGTAATTTCAAATGGTGCTTCAATCACCGTGTGAGTTGTCTTGTAAAACCAGTCTCATATTTTTCACCACTATGGTCACCGATCGAGTCCAGTGGGAGTATGATGCGCGCTCTTGGAATTAGTGCTGCACCCGTAAGACAGTAAAATACGAACATAATGGTCTATATCTGGATTTGCAACTACACTCAATGAGAGACACATGCCCCCTAGTCACATGTGTAGAACAGTTATGTGTAATCTCTCCTTATTTGATTGCTCTGAGGTTGAGGGAGAGGGGAAGTCAAGTCATTATGGTTACCAAGCCCACATCGCTCAATCAGAATAAACCTTCTGGCTCTATTTCAATGGATTGGTCGAAACCTGTAAACGATATCGACCGTATGTATTCCTGTCCTCCCACGCATATCATTGAAACTCTTTACTAGCTCAACAGCAATATAGACTACGGAGTGGTACGGTCTAGTCAACCATCGCATAAAGCCTGAGTGGCCAAGTAACGTTAATACAATATTATGAAATATTAATAATGATCGTATGGCCTCCTGAGAGGCTGAGTGCAGGCATTACTAGTTGACGCCAGTAGGCGACCTGCACGCCGTAAGGAGGAAGAAGTGATAATGCAGACTTTACATACACCCAGTCCCCGAGCCACGGGACTTAACCACAGGAGATTAAAATGCCTGATGGCCCAACCAGGACACTTTGGGCCAAAGCTTAGCACGCTAACCAATTCGCCATTGGGCCGGACTATTATGAATTTATATTGACGGAACAAACCTACAATCCTTTCACAATTCTATACAATAGATAAATGATTATACGTATCTAGTATCTGTACAGATATGTAGACTACTAGTCTGGTGACCACCTCCCATCCACAGTAAATTAGTACATACCAACAGGATGTTGAAGAACCAGCAAAAGAAATGGAAGACCAATGACAAGATTGTAGTAAGAAGAAAATATGCGTATGGAATATGTCTGAAGATCGTGAATTATAGCCTGTGTTGATGATGACGACGATGAAAACCTTGGACGTAATGCTAGACGTAGCTTGACTATCGTTGAATAACTATTCAGATTAGTAGAATATAAATACTTTTTGCACTAAATTAGGTATCACTTAGACTTCATAGTACCTAGGTAGACTGCTCTTAGATTGTAGCTCTCTCGCGATAAATCGCAGTTTCAAAGATGAAGTTTGTTACCACTCTCCTAAGACAACAGCGCCAACATTTTTGTCCTGATTTTGTATTTTTGCTCTTCATTTAGAGAATCAAATATAAAACTACCGCACTGGATCTGATTAAACTCCCCATTTTAAGCACTGTCCGCTAAGATATCAGGGAATGTGAGACTGAAGAGGGTAAGCATCTAATGCACGTCATAATTCTACATTTATATTGTTTGCATTTGTTCATTCTTCATGCACCCAAATCACTCCGGCTCTCAGAAGGATATTTCCATGATATAATGATGATGGCTGGCCCTGTGGTGGTGGGTTAGCGCACCTGCCTCTCACCCGGAGGTCCCGGGTTCGATTCCTGGATCCATCGGAGCTTTTAGTAACGGACGTGAGGGTTGAAACGGGGTGCACTCAGCCTCTTGAGGACAATTGAGTAGCTGTCTGACAGTGGGACCTGACCGGGGCGGTCAGGAAAACTGAAATTAATGGCTGAGAGGAACCGACGTGCTGACTACGCATCATCCTACAATCTGCAGGCCGAATGGCTAAGCAGCGGTCACTTGGTAAGCTTAGGCCCATCATGGGCTCTTATGCCACGGGGTTTATTTGGTTTTGATGATGATGATAATTGCAGTTTTAATGGGCCTAAAATCTAGGTTATCGGTCCCTAAATCCATGGTATAATACATAGAGTCTAAATAGGAATAATAGGCTAAGAAAGGGATCAACTGCGCTTGCACATACAGTAGTCCAATCATATTCTCCGTGGGCAAGTAACGCCCAAGTATGAACTAACGTCTTCACAGAGGACTTCTCCTCAGACTGTCATTCACTCATTGACTATTTAAGATGAGCCATACTTCCAGTCATCCTACAGATTGCCTAAAATATCAAATGATAAATTCGCCAGACAGCTTCACAATACGTCGATTTCATTTTCGTCACTTAACGTGATTTAAATCTTATGCGCTATTCAAGCCAGATAGCCACTGCAGCAGTAAAACTTGCCACAAAACCACAATTCCATATTTGAGGCGTTTAGAAGCAAAACGGGATAAGTGATGGCTGAGAAGCATGGGAAAATGACCCTTAAAAATATAATGATATTCTAAGTCATACACTATATCACTTACACCCTTTGTCCTCTAAGCGCATTGTCCATTCCAGATATAATGAAACACATTGCACTATGCCGAGTACATTAACACTAGTGAAAAGCTTCTGGATCCTATCCTCGTCTCTGAGGAAGGAAGTGGAAGAAGTGTTCATGCTTCCGTCATCCAAATGACAATGTTTGTCTTTGAAGCTTCAACTGGAGAGGTTGTCAACATGACAGAGATATTAACTGTGCTCAAATCGATCAAATCGTACTTGGACCGGAAAGAGACTGAAGGCTGGTTGCTGACAAGGGAGATGAAAGCAGTCTGGGTCAGGATTATATCAGTAATTTATTTTACTGTGGAAAACATGTGAAGTGTATTCACTCAAATACGACATCGTCGTAGAGCCAGACACTGCTGAGTATTTCAAGGTACAGAGGTTAAATTGAAACGCATGCAATGAACTGTATCCAGTACAATAAATAAAAGTGTTTTCGGTCAGATTAGTTGGCGCATCTAGAGTGTTCAGGTACCCTTCGCCTGTTTCTGTTGAACTTGGGCGTGTACAGTTTTTGATGTTGTTGCTTCAGTTTAGGGGTTTCGATATTGCGGTAATTTGGCCCCTTGTACTTGTGTGTGTGTGTGAATCTTTTTGTACAATTACCTGTGTTATTGTGATGGCTGTATTAGCGTGTGTATTTTTAATTCAAGTGAGGATTGGAAAGGAGACGGCCGTGGCGTTAAGTTAGGAACCATTCCGGCACTTGCCTGGATTAGAAGCTGGGAATCAAAGAAAACCAATTCCAGGATGGCTGAGATGGGAATGGAACCCGGAACTCTGGGTCGACAGCCAGGGATGCTTACCGCTACACCACGAGGTGGTTTGTGTATACAGTTGCAGCTACCACAGTGCTTCGGCCAGTCTTAAACGAATGTGGTTCTATGCTCGGTCTTTATGTTACTAAGTCAACGCATTGCAAGTTTGTGTCATATTTTCTATGCTTTGGCAATGCTTTGTACAGATTTATGTAATGTGCCATGTGACTTCGGCTTAGCATCGTCCATTCATGAAAATAGAATTACTCTTTACGCAATATTGACCAAAACAATGCGTACGTAATGCTCATAAATTTCACTGGCGTGCAACCTGGAGAAATGGTACGAGGTGTGCTGTTGGGAGTTTGCATCTGACTCTCTCATATATCCTTTTATTTTTATTAACTATTAATTGCGTTCTGTAAGTGATTTCGTTGTGCATTATTATGCATTAATTTCTGTGTTCAACATAACTTCAAGTAAAATATGCGGTAAGTCCTGAAAATCGCAACGGTGAAGACTACAGCAGAAAAAAGGCACCTCACTCACAAGCCGAGTCATCGACTTACAGGTACCAACACTCGTATACACAACTTACTCACGTCAAAGCGATCAATAATCTGGCAAGGGTAACGATTAAATATAAATACAATTTTGAGCTGTAAGATGTACGTATTTTATTTAATATGGCCCCTACAATATTGCCAAGTTAAGTTGTTACGAAACCAATAAGCCTAAAGCAAGGGAAATTATTTCTTCTAACTCTTCGTAATGGTTGTATATTGTGGAGAATGAGTGAAAAGGAGCACAGGGAAACACACAGCTTACTAACATATCGCCATCTTATTTAACTCCAAAGAACTTATGTACAGATATGAACACTTTATATACACAAAGTACAACACACACAAAGATATGCCAGTCCTTCACATCCTCCCCACCCTGGTCGACCTCTAGAGGTATGACCAGCTGAATTGGACGAGTTATCCGGTTCCTGTCTGGCGTGCGAAGGATGACGGTCCTGAGTATTCCGTCTCGTCCAGGTCGTAGTTCCTCGATTACGCCTCTGCCCCATACGTGGCGAGGACGGTTGTCTTCTTGCAGCAGGACCAGGTCACCTACCCGGAAGTTCGGGGTTTTGCCGCATGTCTGTCGTACGTGGTGATGGTTGCGTAGTTCCAGAAGATATTCCTTCATCCAACGTTTCCGGAAATCTTCTGCCGCTTGTTGCTGGAGCCTGTATTCCCTTTTCAAGTCCTTCTTAATAGCAGGCTCAGGTCCTGTAGGGATTGCCGTTAGCTTGTCGCCGTGAATGAAATGGCTTGGAGTCAAGGCTGTAGTTCCTTCATCCTGAAGGAGAGGACGGGAATTTATGGCGGCTTCAATGCTAACGAGAATGGTGTACAGGGTTTCCTCATTCACTTGCCGCCGGCCTAAAACTTTGCGCAAGCAGCGTTTCGTAGTGCCGACCATTCGTTCCCACCATCCTCCCCACCAAGCCGCCCGTGGTGCGATGAATTTCCAGCGGATGCCATTTGTGGAAAGGTAGCTCGATGCGTCGTGGTCGTGGAAGATCACAGAAAGCTCTCTAAGTTCTCTATGAGCTGCGTGAAAAGTGGTGGCATTGTCGGAATATATGGTATGAGGTAGGCCTCGGCGGCTGACGAATCTTTGGAAGGCCATCAGAAACGTATTTACTGTCATATCCGACGCTAGCTCCAAGTGGACAGCTCTGGTAGTAGCACATGTAAGCAAAAGGATGTAACTTTTGCGAACGGTGTTATCGTGGCGGACGTATAGGGGGCCCGCAAAATCGAGTCCTGTTACAGTGAACGGTCTGGAGTATCGTACACGATCGGTCGGTAATCGAGCTTCGTTATCCTGTCCAGGAGGGTTTCGTGATAACTTACAAGGCAGACACGAATTCAATACCTTCCTAATGCTTTGCCTTGCTCGTAGAATCCAAAATTGGCTTCGCAGCTCGGAGAGCACAATTTGTGATCCCAAGTGGTGCAGTCTGATATGGGTATGGCGGATTAGAAGACAAGTGAAGGGATGTCCGCCGTCTAAAATTATTGGGTGTTTTTCGTCATACGACATCGTTGTGAAGTGGAGGCGGCCACCAAGGCGGATCAATGTGTCTTGCAGGAACGGTTGAAAAGAGGCGATCTTCGATGTTTTGGGGATGGGCGTGTTGTGCAACAAAGCTTCGTATTCTGTTCCGAAGGTCTCTCGTTGTACAGAAGCTATCAAATATCGCCGACTTGCTTCGAGTTTCAACACTGTCAAGTCACCAGTTTGCTTATCCGCTGGCCGAAGGTTCTTAATGAACCGGAGGATCCAAGCTGTAGTCCGAAGTAATTTGTTGTAGGTGCTGAATCTTGCGAAGTCACAGAGTGCTTCATGTGTGGTAACAACAAGGGCCTGACAGGGTTTCTTCTTAGCCTCTGGAAGTGTTAGATGTTCGGTGCTGTATTTGGGAGGCCAACTTCTTGGAGGATCCCTCAACCAGGCCGGCCCGTGCCACCAAATATCTGCTGATTTTAGATCTTGTGCTTGTAGTCCTCGTGATAAAAGATCTGCAGGGTTATCCGTTCCTGGACAATGAAACCATTGTGATGGTGAAGTGCAGCCGGTGATTTCTGTAACACGATTGCAGATGAAAGTTTTCCATCGGTTCGGGTCGTTTTGTATCCAGCCTAGAGTGATAGCTGAATCTGTCCACAGCATTGCTTTACTGATGTCACAGGATGTAGCACGGCAGAAGTAACGAAGAAGTCTTGTGCCCACGAGTGCAGCGAGTAATTCCAAACGTGGTAGCGTGACCTTCTTTATAGGGGCCAGTCTAGCTTTGCTACATACTAACTGAACGGTAGTGGTATCGTGAGCGTGAGATCGAAGGTATACAGCAGCACCATATGCCCGTTCGGAAGCGTCACAGAATACGTGTAGAGAATAGTTGTCCAAGTCTTTGTTGAGAGCACCTATCCATCGTGGGGTGTGTATGTCCGACACGTATTGAAGATTTGAACACCAAACTAACCACTCGTGCCCAATATCAGAAGGTAAAGTCTCGTGCCATGATATACCTCTGGTCCACGTTTCTTGAAACAACATCTTTCCAATTATTGTCACCGGAGAGAACAGTCCGAGAGGATCGTATAGTCGTGATGTTATCTGAAGAACGTGGCGTTTTGTGGCAGTGTCATCTGGAGACATCTTGTAGTCATCCATAGCTGAAAGATGCAGTGTGTCATGGCCCGTGTTCCAGTTGATTCCCAAGATCTGTGTAACCTCTTGAATGGGTAGATTTTGATTTTGCCACTCGTTTTGCAGTGTGATTGAATTCGTGGCCCACTTCGACATAGGCATGTTGATAATACTCATCAAATCCGTGAGCTGAGAGTATATTGTTTGGAGTTCCTCAACGTCGTTAGTAGATGCTGCAAAATCGTCCATGTACATGTGCTGGTCCACGAGGCTAGCAGCAACTGCGTAGTCATCAATGTGCCTCGTAGCTAATTCTCGCAGGGTAGCTGACAAGAGGAAAGGGCTACTGGTTAGTCCGAAAGGTAATCGGGTGAAGCGGTAGGTGACCACTTCGTCGGTGACGTGGTATTGGCCGTTTTCGTCCTTGATTACTCGAAACCAAAAGAACCGTGTTAGATCCCTGTCGCTGGAGTCAAGTGAGAGCTGCAGAAAGGCTTGCTTTATATCTCCAAGAATAGCATATTGGTACAATCTAAACCGAAGCAGGATACTCATTACGTCAGGGAAAAGATTAGGTCCGATTTCTAGGACGTCATTCAGCGATAGAGATCCATTTTCATGAGACGAAGCGTCGAATACAACGCGCCACTTAGTTACGTTCTGTTTCGTCTTCTTGACTGCATGATGTGGTAGATAGTACACAGAAGTTGCTCGGTTGTCTGGGTTCAACATCTCTACTTGGCCTTGGATGATGTAGTCGAGCATTCTTTCGTTGTACATGGCGTTATAGTCTCTATTTCGTTGCAGTTTCTTCGTCAAGGCTTGGAATCGTCTCTCAGCGTTAGTGCGATTATCCGATGCAAATTCCTGGTTTTTCTTTGGCAAAGAAACAACTCTCCGTCCATCTTGAATGCAGTGAGATTCATGAAAGTTTTTGAGGATATCGAGATCCTTGGAGCTCATCGTGTGGGATCTTGATTCTTCTTCCTTGATTCCAATTGCTTCAAGGTTCCAGAAGTTACGGACTTGGTGCTCGAGAAGTGAAGGGTCATCCTGCAGTGTTATTTTGTTAACGGTTAGCTGGTTGACGGTGACTCCGGATCTATTGCCACTGAGTACCCATCCAAAAAGTGAAGGCATGAGTACCAAAGACGGAGATATGCGAACAGGATGTGTGTCCTTGATCAACTTCCAGTAGTGATCTCCTCCAACTAGAAGTTCAATTGGGAGATCGTGTAAGTCATCCTTAGGGTCAGCTAGTATTAACTTGCGTACTGACTTCAGGGAAGAGACGTCTTGTGGCACTGTAGGGTGCATTGAATAAGTGTTTGCACTTTCGAGTGCGGTGATGCCTATTGACGCGTTTGTCTGGGTGCCCTGTAACTGAAAACTAACCAGACGACGCTTTTGAGGGATAGTTGTGTCAGATTCGAACGCTGCTATAGATATGTCTCGTTCCGTGACAGTAGGAAGCTTCAATATGTCGACAAGAGACTTGCTTATGAATGTAGACTGGCTGCCTCCATCGAAGATGCAACGTGTCGTTTTACTTAAGCCAGTTGGTCCAACAATTCGAATACGCGCAGTTTGTAAGTGAGTATAGTCAGGAGTCTGAGAGTGGATTTTGTTGACCGAAGTGGAGGTTACATCATTGCTTGAGCAAATTGAGTAGTGATGGGACTGCTTACATTTTGAACAAGTTGTTCTCCCCCGTCTACTGCAATTTTTCGAATTATGCTCTCGATTCAGGCAGAGGAAACAGCGATTATTCGTCTTTAGCTTCTCAATTCGGTCATGAACAGTTTTCACCTTCCTACAATCTTGCGCCCAGTGGCCTCGTTGGTCGCAAAATGCACAGAATGGTTCTGTTTGCTTCTTTGTTTGCAGCAATGGTTTTATAAACTTAGCGTTTAATTGAAATGCGGCTGTCGTGGGGACGAGACTGGTTGAAAGCACTGGGTCACCTCTGATCTTCTGGGCGACTAGCGCTCCATCGACTTCTTCACCAAGAAATTCCATCAGTTTCAGAATGTCACCTTCCGATATATTATTCCGTTTGGTGTGTATTATCCAGCGTCTACAGATATCGTCAGGGAAGGTTCGGAGTATCTTGGGAGCAAGTACCCGCCCATATGCGTTTACATCTTCGCCTAGGGCCTGTAATGCCTGGATACGGTGGTTGCATTCAATGTATGTCATGTTTAGCGATTCCGGACAAACAGTGTTGATAGGTCGGATATCTTCTAGATAATCGATATGCGCCTGTATTATCCGATTCCGATCTCTGTATTTGGCCTTTAAAATTTTCTTAGTGTCCTCGTAGGTAGAAGCAGTCACGGCAATTCCGCCAACCAGATGTTTCGGTTCACCTTCGAGATATCCGCGTAAAAAGACATGTTTATTTATTGTCGATAGTGACTTGTCTTTATCAATGGATGCTTCAAACTGTTCCCAAAATCTCATCCAGCTTTCGATATTGCCGGAGAATGGTTCCAGTTTCACTGGCGGTAATTTAACAGAATGGGTGAACGTTGAAATGGGAGTGATGGGACTCTCGTTTATGGTCATGTTTGAGGTAGCAGAAGAAAGTTTAATTTCTGCCCCTCGTGTGGCTTTCTGTAAACCACGTTTTGCTTTATCTATGTTTTCTTCGCAACTTTGAATATCGGTGTTGTATTCTGTGTCTGGAAGAAGATCGTGAATTGAGTCATCTAATTGGATTAGTCTAGTTAATGTTTCCTGAAGTCGGTCTCCATAATACTTGTAGTCTTCAATACTTGTGTTTTCAGTAAAACTTTCAATAGTGTTTAGAAACCGTGTCGCATTGTTTCTCTCTCTTGTTCGACTTCTTTTCAATTTGTGTAGTCGTGCTGCAAGGTCCTCTTGGGTTGCCATAATGAGGGGACAATAAATCTTAGGATTAGCTGACAGTCAGGTAGCCTCCCGTCTTGGAGTGTAGGAACGTCTTTCAGTGTAGATATTAGTTTCTTTGGCAGAGTGCGTGTTTAGTCAAGACTCCAAAGTTGGCTAACAGAATGCGCTAGTGGGCTAGTTGAACGTGACAATTTTATAGTTCGGGAAGTAACTGACAGGTGCGCATGCGCTGTGCAGAGGTGCATGCAGTTCCAATGATTGCAGATAGATCACGCTACTAGTTATGTCAGTAACGTACTGTACAATTATTGGTATTTCTTGAAGTAATTAAAGTAGATCTCATGCAGGTTATAATCACGTGTACTGGAAAATACTCAGATGAAAGATATTTCTGGTGGCGTTGAGCGAGGATAAGTGGTGTCCTTTTCTCGCTGACGAATAGAAATTGCAGGGTGCAAGCTTAATTGTTTACAATACGGAGTTCCCTGTTGCTCCGATAGATGGCGGATGCGTCACTTCTGGGATCACATTTAATGAAATTAGCCTATCTGTAGGTTTCAAAAGTATTTCCCAGCTGATGTAGAGCATGCATTACTAAAGGATGTCAATTTGTGATGGTTTGACTTATCTGAAGTGGATTAGTTGGCAATGAGAACTCTTGTAGCGTCTTGTCGTTGATAGCGTGGCGTGCTTTAAGCTGACGTGATGTCTTCTCGGTAGTGTATAATGTTCTCGGCGTCGAGTGTCCTTCCGTAGTGTTGAAGGCGACAAAGAAGCATTAGCACTGTTCACTAACACTAGTAAATACACGTGTCACTGGTTTTGTACGAGTTTTCGGCACCATAATGTGGAGAATGAGTGAAAAGGAGCACAGGGAAACACACAGCTTACTAACATATCGCCATCTTATTTAACTCCAAAGAACTTATGTACAGATATGAACACTTTACACTATATACACAAAGTACAACACACACAAAGATATGTCAGTCCTTCACATATATATTCTATGCTTGCCTACCCCATCTTACTCCCGTTTTAACTGGGTACGACACGATGGTTGTTCCTGACACCAACCTCATCTGAGGGGAGCTAATAAAAGATGAAATGAATGAAGATGAATGAAACTGGACATGGAATGGAAAGGTAACGTTCCAGCATTTGCTTAAAGTTGAAAATGGAAAACCACTTAAAGCACGGCCGACGGTGGAGTTTGAACCCACTTGTCTACGGAGTCCCCAGTTAGCTTGGCCTCATGGCCTAGCGCTGCGCCTTAGCTATCTGGGCTAGAAATTCTCATTAGTACTCAACAAGTTAACGTCCAATATACAGTACTTTCCCCTCCATGTCGCATCTCCCTCGTCAGCATCAGAAGTTAGTAAGCCAGTAACACAACTTGTATTCAACGTATCCGGAAAGAAAAGTCCAAAGGTCGAAGAAAATTTTCCAAGGACTTGGAACGTAGTGTTCAACAGCCACGTACACTCTATCTGCTTGATAGCCTGTGTAATTTTGGACTGTGTACTTGTAATTGAAAAGTTAATTTCAAGAGCCATTGTTAGTTATAAAAGTGTTGCATTAGCACAGTGTGTGTGACTGTGGTGATATAATCAAATAGGCTACAATTCTCACCCATCTCCCACAACGATAATTCCACGTGAGTGCCTCTACACAGTGCCGCTTGTAATCCATTGATTATGACCACAATATATGGCAAAATACACAGCCTATACCGCGCCCAGTCATCAGAGTTGAGTTTTGTGTCAGATAACTGAATCGTGCTCATTTGTATTTTATTTTATAGTCAAATACGCTTCATTCTTATATCACAGTTGTAGCTTATGCGGAATGATGACGAAAATTCATTCATTTTCGTTATAAACTTATGTCGATCAATGGGTGTAACAGCGCAGCAATCAAGCTGCTTGCGTCTCACAAGCTCGGAGCGTGTCCGATTCCTGATTCATGCTTGTGAGATCTATGAGGTGAAAAGTCACGTCTAGTGGCTTCTGATCGTAAGGTAAAGAACCGTGAAAAACAACAAGCTTACTTCTAGTACAGTCGACAAGCCTCTGTGAACGCATGTGGCGCCTCCATGATCATCTTTCATCACTTAGTACCACGGTCTCCTTTGATTCTATACCTCTCACCTTAAAATCGTTGAAAACCGAATGTAACCGTCGCGTCGCTTCCTAGGCTGCGTTTTTATTTGTATTCCTCACTCTCAACAAGTAAATACAGGGATGATACCGTATTTCAAATCTCGGAGCACTTGCCTGATAATAATTAGAGTTACATAGCCTACGCACACCCAAGTACAAGTATTCTGAGTAGCTCCTTAAGTAGGCTATGTTAATTTATGCCTGAACTTTACAGCTAATTTTCTTTTTTCCTTTAGGTAAGCTTAGTTCAAAAGGTACAGGAGTTTAAAATCTGAACTATATGCCATTATTAGTCCTAAAAGTGCTTCGGTTTAAGCTGCCATTTTCCACTCTCTTTTTTATCTGAGACTAGCAGAAGTAATTTTTCCTATTATCTAGCGGTATTAGAGGCCTCCGTGGCTTAGGCGGCAGCACGCCGGCCTCTCACCGCTGAGTCCGTGGTTCAAATCCCGGTCACTCCATGTGAGATCTGTGCTGGACAGAACGGAGGCAGACAGGTTTTTCTCCGGGTACTCCGGTTTTCCCTGTCAACATTTCATTCCAGCAACACTCTCCACTATCATTTCATTTCATCTATCATCCATTTAATCATTGCCCCAGAGGAGTGCGTCAGGCCTCGGCAGCCGGCACAGTTCATATCCTCGCCGCTAGTTAGGGGCTTCATTCATTCCATTCCTGACCCGGTCGGAGACTGGAAGCAGGCTGTGGATTTTTCCTATTATCTAGCGGTATTAGTTTTGTTTAATAAGTTATCTGGAAATAATCCCCAGAATATAACAATTAAGCAAACTCAAAAACAAAGCAAACACTGAACAGACAGAGGAGAGCGTTTACGCCTAGAAAGTATTCAGAAGGCACTTCTAATCCTAGCATACCGAAATATTAGGAAATTTGCATAGCCAGTACGCACTCTCCTACAGATGTAGTTAAAATAAGTAGAGCCTAATGAATTGGTCTACATTGGCCTACGAAGGTGTTAAATCACGGAGCAAGAATTTAATATCCTTCAAAAGTGAATGATACCGTACCTTCAAATCTAGACTCACAATAACATTGCACACAGTGACCCTTAAAATGTTATTTGGCTGACTAATCTTTTCCAACTCTGGGCGGTTGTGAATGTACCCACTAATCAAAAATCGATACCTTCATTCAGCATTAAAATAGTCATTGCATCTCTAATAATACCATTGATGTACGCTGATGTGACAATTGTGTCAATACTGAAAAGTTCTGACTGGCAGCTGTCAGATTCACAAACCGTGGAGCACGGCAACTTTCTAACAACTAGGGCTTCTCATTCTACTCAACTGTAAAATAATAATTTGTTATTTCATTTGGGACTAGCGATATCATGGCCATCATCCCCATGTACTTGCGTGTATCTGGCAACCTTGCCATTCATTGTGTCTACAGACAGCTGCAAATCCCGTGCAGATATGAGCATGTCGCTTATGTCTGCATTCAATACTGTATTTACGCCAGTCGTGTGATAGGATTATATCCAACAATAATTTTCAATTTCATCGTCAAATGTGCGGTATGTACAACAGAAGCCAAACCACCTATAACACTGGTCAACAGTAAATTTGGTGCCGGGGCTTTTTTTTAAGCTGATTTTATATGAATTTCATGCCCTGAATTCAAATATGCCATTAGTTTTTGCCTAACAGCTCTAGTTTCTGAGATATGACATTTTTGTGAAATATACATTAGGCTACACAATCGCATGGTAATAAAAAACTAAATACGGAACGTTCATTATTATATCATACAAATGCCTCCGTGGCTTAGGCGGCAGCACGCCGGCCTCTCACCGCTGGGTCCGAGGTTCAAATCCCGGTCACTCCATGTGAGATTTGTGATGGACAAAACGGAGGCAGACAGGTTTTTCTCTGGGTACTCCGGTTTTCCCTGTCAGCAATTTCATTCCAGCCACACTCTCCACTCTCATTTCATTTCATCTGTCATTCATTTCATCATTGCCCCAGGGGAGTGCGACAGGCTTCGGCAGCCGGCACAGTTCATATCCTCACCGCCAGATGGGGGCTTCATTTATTCCATTCCCTGACCCGGTCGGTCGACTGGAAGCAGGCTGTAGATTTTCATTTTTATATTATACAAATATTATTATATACAAACATAGAGGAAAAAGTCATGAATGAAACCAACCAGTCACTGGACACTTCGGAATCCTCTTTTCCGTGGCATTCTTGAATGTCCCTTTTTAAGCTCCATCAGTAATCTGCCATTATGTGCATGTCCCATCTTCCTTGGTAGCGGTCCTCCACAGTTTTAATATCCTGGTGAAATCTTTCACCTTGTTCCTCACTGTTGTCTGCTAATTTTTCAGGAAAACGGTCTAAGAGACTGTGTAAATAGTGCAACTTAATACTCATGTTGCACCCAAGAGATTTGAAACAGTTAAGGATCTCGTTTACCAGTTCAGCATATTTTTCAGCTTTGCGTTTGCCTAGAAAATGTTTTACAACTGACACAAATGAAGTCCAGGCTTTTAGCTCAGATTCATTCATCGAATTTACGAAGTCAGGATCCTTAATGAGTTGTCTAATTTGTGGGCCGTTAAATATCCCTGCTTTAAGTTTTTCCATACTCAAGTGAGGCATTTTATTTCCTATAATTGCAAAGCATGATCCGTTCTTATCAAGAGCCTTCACAAACTTCTTCATAAGGCCCAGCTTGATATGCAGTGGAGGAAAGACGATTTTCTCTCGTTCAACATTTTCCCCAACATCCATGTTTTCTCTCTTAGGCCAATCTTTTCTTACCCAGAGGTGTGTTTTGACTCTCCTATCCCATAGGCACAAGAAGAAAGGATATAGACTGACGATACGACACAATATACATGACCCAATCCTTGTATATTATGATTGAGAATTGCACAAAATGGAGTTAGAACTGCACATTTCGTGTAAAACTGCACATAAAAACAACACAGATCTAAACAAATAGAGATGATAGAGGAAAACTTATTTCATATTTAGATTCAGCGACCCAAGTATACCCAAAATCAGTTACAAAATCCCCGGCACACCAAAAAAAAATTGTAGGCCTGTGTAATCATTCCATATTTTTATGACAAAAGTGAGTAACAGATTCAGAACTACATTGCAATGCAACTAACTAATCTAACCTAATTATGCTGTTATGAAAGTCACTGAAGGAAGGAAAGAAGGAAGGAAGCTTTCAGTTTTACGTGACCGTTAATATCGCGATCATAAGGCACGATACCTCCTTTCTACGTGAAATACAACCCTTTGAGTTTCTGCGGCTTTAGAAAGTTCGCGGAGCAGGATTCTTCACAGAAGGAGATATTTAACGCACCATTAAATCTACTGACACCAGTCTATTGCATTTATGCACCCTCAAAGGCCAACTGGTCGTGGCCAAATTCCGTCCCTCAACTTTTAGCACAACAGGCGAGAACTGTGCCACTGCACCACAGAGCTAGCTTATCAATGAATGCCACTGTGGCTGGGATGCAGACCTGGCGTAGCAGTGGAGCAAATTTAGCAACAAGTAAATCAAGGCCGTAACGGTGATTAGAAGGGTAACTTACATGTAGAGAAGTCCGAAAATATTACAAATATTAATATGAGGTATGAATTGCTAATGGTATGACAGCACAATCCACATTGATAGTGAACTTCAACAGTGGTTGCAGATTAACTCTTGGCTACAGAGAATTTTCTGTGGACCCGAGTAGCCACAGTAGCAATTAAGAGGCAGGCAAGTGTTTTTCACACTCCCTGGCAACATGCACTAATATTGAATGAGGAGTGAAGTGTATGGTGTGTCACGAGGTTCACTCTGCAAGATGTATACTATAGTCTGTTCGCCGAGTCGAGACAGTGGAAGTAAACACAGCTGTGCGCGTCATTGCAGGGCTGCCCTCAAGGGGTGCGTCGAGTTGTACCTGTTGAACGTACGCCTACTTCAGTGCTGTGTACAGCCTACATGTGAAGCTTAAGTTATCGTTTGCACTGTACAGTGTGATTTCCATTTTTATTCGGAGCTATGGTTTTATTGCTTATTGCTTGTTTATGTATTTAATTAATTAATAATGTAATTAGTTCTAAACTGCTTAGTATAGGCAAGAATTAATTTTGATCGTGTGTACGTGGGTTATATACAGTCGTTGTTCCGTTGTAGACGCAATGTAAAGCTCTACTGAATCAGCAGGACTAATAACACCCTACTGTGGGAATATGGGAACTTGATGAAATTATGGAAGAAACTGAAACCGCCTAATTATAATTGTAAACCATGCTAGCAGCAGCAGCTCTTCTGAAACAGTCTACTGAAAGCCGTAACTATCGCATTGTACTGTATTATGTTCGACGATGTCGAAATGTAAATATTATATGTCAGAAAACTGTATCATAATGAGGGTCATTATAGTACTATTATTCATTATGAAACAGTTTCTTCAGCCAATCCGAGCTCATTCATTGACCAATTAGGTAAGGATAGCTTCGCGCATGCGCTCAATATCCAACATGTCGGACATGAATTACATGATTTGAAAGTTCAAATTGGATATCGGATCAACCATTGTAGTTACAATCCCAAACACAAAGACAAAATCAGCTCGAACCTTTACGGTAACAAGAAAATACTATGACACATGCAAGAAATTTATGAATCTAAGTCCAGAAGTTAGCAACACAGCATCCTTCTACATAAATTACCGACATGGAAAGTGCACCATCCCATATGTTCGCGTATATAAACTGGCGAATATGAGACAAGAGATAGCACTGTACCTTAATATCCCCAACTCCAATTTCCACACAGCGCATTGCTTTCAAACGACTTCGGTTACAATATTAGTGAATGCTAGTTCTGATCGGCACTAGACATCATGCAGGCTGTAAACAATAGCATTGCCAAGCAAAGTAAATGGTCTCTGCTTTCA
Organism: Meconema thalassinum; assembly: GCA_946902985.2. NCBI lineage: Eukaryota > Metazoa > Arthropoda > Insecta > Orthoptera > Tettigoniidae > Meconema > Meconema thalassinum. Next base: position 379,077,707 of record OX336389.2, on the reverse strand, counting down.
AAATTCTTTGACCCACGCATGCGCTCTGTTCAGTCAGCAAACCACCCAGCGCGCTCTGTTCACTAACTGATGTTACTGAATCCCACAGATATTTATGAATATTTATCTTAAAACATATAATAAAGTTATAATTATCGTCGAAAATAAACAGTCGTATGCAACTCGCCCATAATGGGAATAAAGACAAAATTATTGCCATTATAGGCTCGTTGCATAATGTACTATTACATTACCGTGAGCATAATGAAATGTTTCGCATGATTCCTGTGTGCTTTAGTTTACCATGGCTACCGAGCTCAAGACATACACAACTGCACATCCAGGTTTTCTGATAATAGTGTTAATTTAAACCACCCTCGTGTAAGAGAACACTATATTTAATTCATGGTCACTAAAAATTCACAACATTCTTTCTAACGTTCCCAGTACACCTTATTCCGTCTAGGTCATGTTTTGTAGCGAAACAACAATGCATAAACTCTTCTATTTTAAGATTCTATGATTGTAAAGAATAGTAGGCCTACGTCAGGTTCCAACTCTACTGTCATAATCATCTCTACAATGTCCAGAATGTCGCCACTCAGCACCCTCTTCATTTAAGACTTGGATATGAGTCATGGTTATACTGTGGAGTAATTGGCTAAAGCACTCACTTGGACTGCAGGCGATTTGGAATTTGATTTTAACATCACTGAGGTGTGAGGAAATTATGTCTTTGGATAGGCAAACCTGGGTGCTTTTCGTTGATTCACTGCTTTTACTAGATTCTTCATAGTCCGAGTTTTATTCTTGGAGATGGTAGTAAGGTTTTATCACGGGATACTAAGGGACTATACTGGACAACATATTTAAATGCAGTATTTGGACTGATTTTCTTCTCTAACGATAGTAGTTGTTTCATGTGAGGGGCTTGGATATCGTGGCCATTTAGCCCCATGTACTTGGATATGAAAAGAATTTGATGATAAAGTGTGTTATTATGTTGTCTGTACTAGTGTGTGTATATATTGTCTACCTATAGAATTGTGCACAGTGATTTCGTAGAATAAAATGTCCAAATTGGTGGTGATTGTTATATTTATGGGATTGCATAAGCGTCATCGACACGATAAGGAAAGTTATATCTACAAGGATCATGTGACACGAAGAGTAAGTGTAGTTTTGTTCACCAGCAAATAAGAGCCATAGAATACTCGAGACTCATGTGAGATAATCAAAGACCAGGATCTTCAGGAATTTTGTTGTTGTTGTTGTTTTGTTGGTGTTTCGTTTTAGAGCCTTGGGACATTTTGGTCATTCTGATTGTGTTTCTGTAGTGACTGTAGTAGGGTGTGTGACTGGAATTAATGGGATCGGGAATGGGTCAGATGCCCCGGGACTCTAAGAATTGGCATTTACCTGGAGAGAGTGTGGAAAAACAGGGGAAAACCACGTTCAGTATAGCTTTTGTCAGCGCCGGGATTCAAACTTCCGATCCCCGTACTTTCTGCAGCTCCCCATTGCAGTCGTGGTGAGAAATTTACGCACACCGATACTTCGCAGAATTTCAAGAAGTTTGTCGCTATGTAGAAAAAATGTTCTGATATAGCTCATGAGAATTTCCTTGACAAACTCTGTACCTTTTCCGCCTCTTGAACTAATAGAAAGAACGAGCATCATACCCATCAAACGGTGTACCTCAACGTCACGTCAAGCTCAGAAAGTTCATGTACATATTCTGAAATAACAATGAGAATGGTCGTGGATTATTTTTCTGACAATATCTTCTATGGAATCCCATTTATTGATGTTATTATATCACATGTGGGATAGCAGATATTATTATGTAAATTTTTTCTTCAAATTCAATATTCTGTAATAATTTACTGCGACGAAGAACATTCCCTGACTTGATCCAATACAGGACGCCACTATCACAGTTTATATCGCAACATATTCCATAATAGTGGAAAATGTGTCCTAAATTGCATCGTAATAATTCTAGCTCGTTCCTAGAATACTACAAATAACTCGTCCACTTTGCTCCACTCATATTTAAAATGAGTTTACTTTTAATGATTGATAAACGTCGACGAAAATTCTAAGTTGCCATTACGCCTATTGTACTGTATATCCATTAAGACTCATGTTCACATCATAAGCACGTATTATTCGTCTTAAATGAAGGACAGGAATCAAGTATGCATTCATACATGAAACAAAACTAATAAATATGCATGCACTCATTAATGCGTATACGACCTCCAAAATATATATGCAAATATGATGTATAGGCTAGTAGTTGCGCCACATTGCCCCCACTACCCCTCCCTCCACCCCCACCCCTACAACTTTCCTTCTCAGACAGGTGTGTTTCTATCAATGCAATACGCAATTCATCACAGCCGCCATGAACATCGGATCAATAAACTTGGAATAGGAAGCAAGGCATCGCCGACGTACCGATTACAAACGGGTGCATTATTGACCCTTAATTGAACAATCTCTTCTCTGTTGCACGATCAATACACCTTGTCATTGTAAAGCTACTTCGAAATCTCGGCCGCTCCTGGTTCAAGATTGAGATTCATATTGCTTTTTGAAGCGTTTGTTAACTTCTTACCTTTATTCCTCCCGATTCTCACTAGTAGGCTACCCGAGTGGAAAGGCTGAGCTTACATTGCATTTTGTACATTCAAAAGGCTGTGTGAAATATAGAAATATGAAATCGAGTAATAATACCAAATACAAATAAATTCTCGAAGTGTATAACAAGAGAGACCAACGCCATTTGTTCCTGTGGAACAAGGTAATTTTTATCGATTTAAAATGATTATATTCCTACTCACGGATGCGTTTTCCACACTTTTAGCTGTAATACAATGTTGTGGATTTTCGCAAGCTGCGCATTCTGAAAACAAGTATTCCTATGGGACACTATTAGCTCAATAAAACTGAAGTGATACAATTCCAGAACAATGAAAACTTTACTATTTGCTCCACGTTAAGGGGTTAATTCAGAAACTATTCTAAAACGTTCGGAAACTTCTCAGATACAACATACACCCATGGACAAATCTCGTAAGCCTAACGCTTTATATGAGAAAATTAAATAGTACTGTATATAACTTACCGTACCTACTTAATATACGAGGCACGTCCAGAAAATAAGTTCCGTTTGGTAATAGAATTAAATTGTGTACAGATACAGAAAAAATATTCATTGCACAACATTCTACACCTCTTAAACTACTTTTCCACATAACTGCCGAACTTTTGCAGGCATTCTTCAACCAGTTGGAAACATCTTCTTTCAGCTCGTCGTCATTGTTGAAGTGTTGACCGCCAAGGAAAGACATGAGATGTGTGAACAGATGAAAGTCGCTAGGAGCGAGGTCAGGGCTGTACGGAGGATAGTCAAACACGTCCCAGCCAAATCCCTGTAGGAGGTTTTTTGTCACATTTGAAGTGTGTGATCGTGCGTTGTCGTGAAGAAAAACAACACCTTTTGACAGCAATCCTCGGCGCTTATTCTGTATTGCGCGGCGCAATTTCCTAAGTGTCTCGCAGTAAGCATCTGCGTTGATTGTTTGACCACGCGGTAAGAAATCAATGAGTAAGATGCCTTTCCAGTCCCAGAACACTGGGCACATCATTTTCCGAAGTGTCAAGATTTGTTTCGGCTTAACCTTTGCTGGGGATGAAGTGTGCCTCCATTCCATTGATTGCCACTTACTTTCAGGGGTGTCTTAAGAAACCCAAGTTTCATCTCCTGTGACTATCTGTGTCAGAAATTCTTCGCCACCTTCATTGTAACGGGTCAAAAACTGAAGTGCAGTACCCATCCGTTTTGTTTTGTGTTGCTCCGTAAGAATCTTTGGTACCCAACGTCGGCAAAGTTTACGAAAGTTCAGTTTTTCGCTAACAATTTCATGAATTAGTGATCGTGAGATTTGGGGAAATTCCATAGCGAGATCACTAATTGTAAACCTGCGGTTTTCCCGGATCTTGTCATCCATCGCGTGAACCAGTTCTTCTGTAACCAAAGATGGACGCCCACTTCGTTCTTCATCGTGCACTTCACTACGTCCTTCGTTGAACTGTCGGACCCATCTTCTCACCATTGAATCACTCATCGCATTTTGTCCATACACTTCGCAAATTTGCCGATAAATTTCAATTGGTTTCACTTTCCTAGCATTCAGAAAACGAATCACAGATTTGATTTCACAAGCGGTGGGATTTTCAATCAACACCGACATTGTACGAGTAAACATGCACAACAACTCGTACGTGGCTGACAGCGCTCTCCAAATGGCGCACGTTTCTTCTCCTTGATACAGAGAGTCTACCGCGCATATGCGGAACTGCGCTGCAGCGGAACGTACAACTAGTTGAAGACACAGGCAGCACACGTCTATGAAGAAGGTATACAAAAACTCGTGCCACGCTACGACAAATGCCTGCAACATTTCGGCAGTTATATGTAAAAGTAGTTTAAGGGTTGTAGAAATTTGTGCAATAAATAATTTTTCTGTATCTGTACACAATTTAATGTTATTGCCATACGGAACTTACTTTCTGGAAGTACTTCGTACTTACTACAGAAGATAATAGTGATTTGAGCAACTGTGACGTCTCTTAAATAAACATATTTTACAGTCACGACAGAATTGACTTTATATCACCGAAGCCTGAAAAAATGAAGCTGATTGAATTCCCCTAGTGACCAAAAATCCTGCACTTCGTGTTCCAATATTCCACAGGCATCAGTGAATTGACGGGAAGCAGAAAGTGCAGCGCTTGGGGGAACTAAAGCTGTTAATGCCCACAATATAAGGATGAGATGAGGCTACAGGAGGAAGTCGATCACATGGATTGAAATATTTCACAATTCAAATTAAAAAAAGGATATTATCATTTCGCCAGAACCAAGAAGCCCTGCTATAGAAAGTGTGAATGAAGCGTTGGATGTTTCACTCTATCCTTGACCTGAATACATTACACGCCATAATACTGTGATCAAGTTCTCAAGGAGTAAGTTTACGTAACTCAGAACAGTTCATAGATACATTAAAACAGGTGTTAACTCCTGGGTGCAAAATAAAGAAATGGACGATGTAAATGAATTAGTTTCCATTTTCATTGACAGGCTACAGGCTTATCGTTCCGGAATTGCGTCAAGCGCTCGATTTCATTAATGATAACGCTAGGTACTTAATTATCTGTGAGTTAAATAGTTGTCATTTGTGGATGCTATTGGTAAATTACATATGTCACTGCAATTTGCCCAAATTAAACAGAGTGGGCATCAAAGAAATATTACTAGTTTCCTGCAAATATCAGTTGCACAATAACATTACGAATGAATACGTTCACGTCCAATTCTGTTGAAAGCACAGTTTAACTAGAAAGTACGTTCTATCATATACAGTACAGTAGATATATGGGCGAGGACTGTACCCTTCAATGTACAATATGGTTTATTTTCAGTATAATCTCTATCGATCGTCCGGGTATCTACGTACGCTAATGAGTAAGGCGATGGGGTAAGACTATCTCAGGACTGTTGGACGGTTGCGTTGGTTTCAAATAACAGCTGTTGATTCGGCACACTTCCATGCCCGAATACCCACCTGGACACGTATGGACCTACTGCCATGGTTGTGGTTGTCCCAAACCCATTCCATCCCCAAAAGCCTACTATCCAGCGTGAACGAACACTGAACAGTAACAAGAACTCCAAACCCAACGCCAAGCTGTGTCTGGACTTCCATTGCGACTCGTATGAAGAATTGCTTGCGTGGCATTGCCTATTTTAAGCCTACTTTCGAATTTTGTAGAAAAAGGAAGTAGTGGTATGAGATCTAAACGGGCTAAATATCCGTGTGTCTGTGTGTGACTGCCCACAGCTAACAATTCAAACGCATCGAAACTGAATTGAACCAACTTTGGTACGCAGAGGTAGCACTAGCTAAGGGGACCTCAAAGTCATGTTTTATATCGCCACCAGCTTAACGAAAACAAAATGACGGCCACCCGAGTGATCAAAACTTAAATCGAATTACAACTAAACAAATCATTGCCGGGAATGTAACCCTGCCTCATTCAGGTGTCTCAAGAATCGTCGTCGAGCTGGATAGAAAACGCGCATCCTGGTAATGTGGCACAGCATTAATGAACGGGATCGAAAGGGCCCCAGCGATCTAACACTCACCAAGAACCCGAGACAGCTCGTCGGCGTACGTCTTCGAATCTCGAAAACTTCTTGTCCAACGCATTGCCGTTCTTGGCGGGATTTCACGCTGATGTCCAGTCACTGTTGTGTGCTTGTGTCGATTCTGTGCAGCATTCCTATCCCGCGAGAGCTCATCCAACCTCAGCAAGCACCTGATACAGACCACAGCGGCAACGCGGGAACCCATAGTGTCGTCCAGCCTCTATTGTGTGTGTGTGTCGATTCGGTTCAACAGTCCTACCCCGCGAGAGCTCACCCAGCCCCAATATTCAACAGATACAGATCACAGCACCAATGTGGGATTTCTCAGTGTCGTCCAGCCTCCGTTGAGTCAAGATTTCCTTGGTCAACGAGAACAACGTCCTGCTCACGGAGGCCAGGTCCACGGTGTAACATACCTGCTGGTAGAATGCCTTACATGTGCACAATAAGAGTGGAGGCGCATCTTGCAATCTGATTGGTTTGTCTGCTGTTGCTGCAGCTGGCGTGAAAAAGTAACATGCCGAGCTGATTCGGACCAGCCACCTTCCCCCTGTAAACTTGAGTCCGTATCATGTGGGCTACGGCGCATCGCGATAGGCACACACTCCACACAGGCCCATTAGCCCTCTACCTCGCTCGTATTTAAGACCGTTCACAGGAAACGGTGTTATCCAATTGCTTCCCACACTCCTAGATACTCCAGTTGTGATGACAGCTGCCACTGAATATAGAACTGGGAACCATAACATCATGGTTGCATGGGACAAGGAACGTCACTGTTCAGTTGAACTTGAAAGTATTCAGTCCGCTCCCGCTGTGTTCGCGAGTGTTCGCTCCTACACTTTGAACATGTTTTCTCTAAATGTGATGAACGTTTTTCGATTGGTATTTCTTTCATGTTTATTGGAAGATAATATTCTAATTTATCTTAAAATAATTTTAGTTCGAGAAGGTTTTGAAACCAGAAATATTTTGCACTCTGTTTGCTTTGTAGAAACAACATTAAGGATATCGAAACTTTATTAATTTAGGCACATACACTAGATGTATCTTTTGGGTGTGTTTTGCCAGAGTAATAATTAAAACACGATATTTACGTAGGAAGACAGACCTATAACGTGTAAAAATGAGCACTACATATTTAATCAAATTGAGCCCAGAACATTTTTCTTCATTAAAGTGAACGATATCTGAACTATTTATAATCCTATTAAACATGCATTAGTCGCGCGCTTAGAGTTACGTATTTAGGCCCACGCAGATTTTTGTTGTGCATAATAAATAACCGGCAAAACTGTTGAAATAGGCTAATTAAATTAATATTATTTATATTTAATAGTACTGTATCTTAATAACTGATTCCTAGCCCTACCTTATCAAGTGGTTGTAAACTGTCATCCTCATCAGCTGATTCCTCACAGGCAGAAATAAGATCACTAACTTCGACATTATCTTTCTTGGCTTCATCATGTGTGATGTTTATTTGACTGTGTTCATTTGAATCCAGAGCCTCCAACAATAAGTTTTGAATTCTTCCCTCCTATTTCTCATAATCGTACATTTTCAATGATTGAAATGTATTTGTAGATTTATTTTCACACAAGAGAATGCACATGTAAACCAGAGAGAAAACCCGTACTGGCTTACAATTTGGCCAAGACTGAAGCAGAATTATTGTGGGATAAAGGAAGTCGTGAATGGAAGGCGACAAACGGCTCTGGTTGTTCAAAATCTCAATACATCTCGATATTACGTCATTGAAACAGCTACTTTATTCAGTGGCGCGTGGAATTCCACTCGGAAATATTCACTTTTGAAATTAAGTTCTCACTGCTATCAAATGATTGGGATATGAACATTTGAATGGTAGTATAAAGGTGAACAATAAAATGGCAGCTAGACAAGTGATTAAATGACATCAATAAAAGTTAAGGGAAATATTAATTTACCCAATTAAAGTGGAACAAAATTCCACGCAACAACTAATTAAGGTTAATGTGAAATAGCCCAATTATTATTAATAAGCAAGCGTTTTGAATAATATCAAATTGTACGGAGCAAACTGTGAGAAAATTAATAGATACCAGCCTGACGAAGTGCGCTATGGATTTTAAGCAGGCTGCCTCCAAGCTGTGCCATCATCGGCTACGCAGGTCACCGTGTTCGGGCCTTGTGTCTGGAAGCCTTTGGTGTAACAGTACGGTAGAACTTCTATGTGTTGTTTCTCAAAGGAATTTGAAGCTTTCCGGTTTCATCCCTTCTCGGATGTTAGGAGTTTAAATCCCTACAGCATGTAGCAGAAAATCCGTCATCCTTTGTCAGTAATTGCGTTAACTACGGTGTCATAGTCAAGTGAAAGGCAAAGTGGCAAAGATATTCGTACTGAGTCCTGTAAACAACTGTGAATATAATAATAATGTTGACTGAAGAGGGTAGTTGCTGTGGCATTAGTTCCGACTACAGAACGGGCTAATCTCGGTGCGCAGGTAGCGGTCAGTTCTGCTCAACTTCATAAGCGACTTTTGTTTAAAGTTCCGAGTGAAGGGAACACACCTCGTCTAGTTGACTGCCACCTTTGTCCCATACCAAAACTCCTCACACCAATAGCATGATCTTTTCGTTCTTTTCATAACTGAACTTTCCGTCTCCGTGGCTAAATGGTTAGTGCACTAGATTTTGGCCCGAAGTGCCCCGGGTTCGATTCTCGACTGAGCCATCAGGTATTTTAATCTCCTGGGGTTAATTCCCGTGGCTTGGGGACTGGGTGTATGTGACGTCTTCATTATCACTTCATCCTCATTACGGCGCGCAGGTCGCCCTCGGGCGTCAACAAGAAATATCTGCACTTGGCCTCTCCGGAGGCCACACGATCATTCATTCATAGCTGAACTGTAATTATTGGAGTCATGGTAGATTTCCATGGACTTGAAATAAGGTACCATGCCGGCATTTATCTGGAATGGAGTGTGAAACAGAAAACAGCGGAAAACGACATTCATTATGGTCTCGGATAGCGTCAGGACTCGAACCTCCAGACTTGCTGCAGGTCCCTATGGCTGCCATGGAGCGCGACAAAGCCAGGAGTAAAGGCATATATCAGTTGAGAATGAATGAACGACCTAATGCAAATACGTATTTGGAAACTGTCCGGAGAAGGAAGAGTGATGGCTTCCTTAACTAAGCGCTAATTTCCTCTACTCTGCTTGGCATGTATCTCTAATAGTATACAAGAGCTATAGCCACACACTACACCAACAATGATTACCCACCACCACATTTAAATTGCATAACAGCTCTGCCACAACAGTTGAGCCAATGGCGCTTGGCCGGTTCATTCGAAACTCTTCATGTTGCGTGCGCTTCTGGCAGGAGTTGTCAGTCTCAGTCGCCTACAATTAGAACAAAAATCCTCATTTTGCCATACGAAATAATTAATGGGAAGCTTGCATAGCGTAATGAAGGAAATTCAAGAGTGAAAATTGGGACATCATCGGCATTATATATGACATAGAAGAAGATAGATACGAGTAAATGTAGTCTCATGAGAATAGGGAGAGGGCGAAGGCATGATTTTCAATATAATATCGGCTCCGAAATAAGTAGAAGAAGACACATGCAAATACTTGGACATTCATGTAAGGAATGATATGAAATAGAGTACCCATGTTGGTTCAGTAGTCTCCAAAGCGTATGTCCTTAGGGAATTCATATGAGAAAAAGACAATTCATACAAGCCTTAGACCCAGGTAGGGCAAGACAGAAGCGTACAAGAAACTCTATATTATTGTTATTTTGTGTTCTGATAGTATGGAGGAGGGGAGAAAATCAGGACATTATTAGTCCCAAAAGGAGTTTCTCGGGACGCCAGGACATAGCTCTGACATCTGGGCGTCAGGGACTCCTGACGAACGTCAATTACGATTTTCTTGTTGTTTCATTTAGGCACTTGGAACATCCTGGTCATCACCTCTATGTACTTGGATGTTTGTAGAACTTGGTTTATAGCTTGTGTTATTGTGGTATCTGTAGTAGTGTACATAAAATTGAGGTTAGAATTGGGAAGAAGGTAGCTGTGGCTCAAGTTGGGTGGAATTTTCCTGGAATAGAAGATAGAAATCTCGTCAAACCACTTACAGGATGGTTGAGAAGGGAATTGAAGTTTACTCAGATTCTAACCCAGAGATTTGAAATTAATACACACTGAGGCGTAGCCATGCCCGTTAAATTGCTTACGACGACCACGTGACGGAGAGATGCAGCTAGCCAAAAGATCAGAGGCTCAAATCCCAGCGCTTACAGTGGCTACCCTCAGTGTGGTTTATACCCGAATATTTCTGCAGTCCTTCCAGGTAAATTCCGGGATAATTACAGCTAAACACACTACTACAGTCACCAAAGAAACACAGGTTATTAGACAAATTCAACACACACCCAAGTACACGGGGCTGATGACCAAATATGTTCCAAGCCCCTTATATGAATTAGCAACAACAATGAATTAAATTCCTAGGGAGAGCCAGGATTTGGCCAGGGCTGCAAGGCTGGCAACAACAACGCTAACTACTACACCTTGAGACGGTCGCTTATGATTGTCTATCATTGGAATCTTGAGATAATCCAGATATCCATCACAACCAAGGATTTATTTTCGATTTTGGCCTCTTGGCCTCAATTAACTGTCCACTCACTTCAACAAAAATTTGTGTTAAAATTATGAGCACTGCAGAACTTCAGGCCAGAACTAATAATGGAATCAGTAAGTGGCGCATTTGTCTCCCATTCATATAGGCCTTACCATTAACTGTTTCCAATAGGCCTATACTGTACACTGAGTGGCCAAAAGGCACGGGAAGGATAGTCCCATTAGAAGATGTGCCGTGTATGACTGCTGAGCGTTGCGGCTAGCTGCGGTGGAGTAGAGCAGTCTGTCACAGTGACGAGTGTAGTGAACTTGGCAACACGTCACGAGTTAACCGACTTTGAACGTGGGATGATCATCGGCGCACGGCGCATAGGACATAGCATTTCTGGGATTACACGCGAATTCGGGTTTCGGAGGTCAACAGTGTCAAGGGTGGGTCTTCAATATCGCAGAGATAATGTTACCATGTGCCTAAACTGCCGTATGGGACGACCACAGGTGTTTAACGAACGGACATCACGTCGCCTCAGCAGAACCATACGGGGTGATCGAAGGGCTACTGTGAGTCAGTTCACCGCCCAATTGAATGTTGGGAGTCAGGAACCCATTTCTTGTCGAGTCGATGCCTTGACGTATTGCTGCTGTTTTGAGGGCTCACAGTGGATCAACTCGTTATTAACATCATATTTCGTGCCTTCCCAAGACTTTTGTCCACTAAGTGTATGGGGTACTGCTGTGCTCATCGTTTTTAATACCACTTTTTGTTGAATTATGTGACGTTGTCTGATCTGTCCTCCGTGCAGTTGAACATAACGTATCGATCAAGCAGAGTAAATCGGTGAAAGATATACAGACGGTTAAATGGACTTAATCGTTAACATGTGATTCAACTGGTGGATCGTACCAGTAAGTGTATCGTACGCACAAACAGTCCAACGGGCCACATAGGGCCTGCATATCGCATGTTCAAGACCCCTGGTCTAGAACTAGGGTTACCAATCATCCAGTTTATCAGTAGGTGTATCGTACCAGTAGGCTAGATGTATCTTACCAGTAAGAGGGTCTAATTAAACGGTTAGCCGCATCGATCTGTAAGTCGTGTTGATGAATAAGCCAAACCAATTACATGGCCAATCACAAAACACACGTATGTGTTTGAATGCTTCAAACGGTTAACAAATGAATGTGTAATTTTATCAGAGTGTTAAAATAACGACAAAGCGTTCATATGCTAATAATATGGTTGCACCTGCAAACCCAATTATGCAATACATTTTACATCGCAGACACAGAATAGCAATTTCTCTTTACCAAGACAATAAAACCTGGTTATTAACTACAGTACTCCCTACATTAATGTTTTCAACTGACTTTTAGCCTCAATGCTATTTTGTTTTCAAATTAATCACACAAAAAGTTTTCCTTCTTCAAATGCACCCCACTTCCATATTCAAACTCCCGATCGTTCACTTATATTATTAAAATTTTTATTTGGGAGCACCAAAGTGCTTTACTTTTACACAGCTCTTCCTTTTCCAGTAATAGGCTACCACCCTTTTCCAACAATAAGTTCTTTGCTATCCAGGCAATAAATATCTTCGGCAGTTTTCATTTTCTTATGACATCAATGCTGCAAGACACACGGACATTATACCAAATTTCACAAACCACATTAACCAGAGAAATATTGCATAACTACTACATTTTTTTACAGTTGTTAAGCTCACAAGCAAATCTGTTGATGGGGGCAGAAAAGACAAAGCTAAAAATTTGTAAATTCCTATAATTGATGCGAGTGGGGAACGGATGATGTTTCTACGTGAATTAAAGTTATTCTTGAATACTTAACATCTATGAACATGCAACCTGCAGTAATTGCATCCACATAAAGGCGTGTAAAACTATTTCGCTGTACATCAATCATACTTAATAACTGCCATTTATTTCACATTGATCACTTAGTCTTTTAAAATTCTCAAAGCAATAGTACATTGTATTGGAAATGGATTTGCTAATGTCTGATAGTCCAGCCAGCGCACAACCGTAGTGAACGGACGGTATGTGGTGAGGCTTCAAGGTCACAATCAAGTATGAGTGGTGGGGAGCCGCAACGCTGGAGGAGACACCCCTCACTTAACTGCGCCGTGCTCAAGACGATGCACAGATCTTAAGCATTTACACGTGATGTCGACAGCACTGCGGGCGACGAGTGACTGATATCGCTGTTCCCCCACCACTGAAACAGGGCTGGAAATCTGTCTGCCCAGAGCGGCCAGCTTGACCTTGAAGGCTCAACTCATGCCGTGCATACTACACTCGTATGAGCTTCCAAATCAAGGAAAGAGAGTAACTGCTGTTGTAAGATGCTCGCTGCCTTGCTGTGACCATTTGCATCTTTAATCAATTATGGGATGGGCACAGTATCATGTACTTGTACATACAGAGAAAAAGCCTGCCAAAGTAGAAGTTTATACCTAGTGTTGGCAGGTATTAGCCTATGTTAATTGTCACTTTTTCAGGGACATGATATTCTTCCTCAGGAATTTCCCATACATTTTCTGTTTTTTTTATTCTTTCTGGGATACCATTAGTGCAGATTTCATGCTCAGGATTATTTGGATATGTGCAGTATTCCTCAAAAACTTAAATTCACGTAGTAAGGTTGATTTCTTCACTCCACCTCCTCTCCCGCTCAAATTAATTGTACAAATAACTCACGAAGTAATCTGACTCTTGTTTCAATAAATAATCATTTTGACATTCCAAACATGGTGGTGGAAAGCATTAAGTTTGTTTGCATTAGGGTGTTTGCTTTTGAGTGGTGACCTGATGAGTACAGTGAAATAAGACATGTGATAATTATGATATTCGTTTACCATCCCCTTTGACTGCTGCAGTTCTAGGGCCACCGGAGTGCTGATATTTTGGTCCTACGTCAGTATGTTTTACTATGCCCTTGAACCTACTTCCACGGGTCGCTCGCACTTTAAGTACCATAAATATCAACTGACTGTGCCAGAATTCGTTTCCGCTCTCTCAGCTAACTGAGCAAATGCCAGCTGATACTGTTGCATAAGTCAAGAGCTCAGCATCTCAACGGGCTATTGTCTTTTTCACGCAGGCCTGAACAGTAAACAAGGGTGAGCTCATAAGCTCCATTGTAACTACCATCAACATATGTAACTGGACTTTATCACCATAAAATGTTTTATAGCAGCAACATGTGCCCATCCATGGCTCCCGTCCATGCCCTGATAGCTCTCGAGGGACTTCGACTCCCGTTGCCGATCAATGTGTTATAGTGTTCATAAGAAACATAAAGATTGTTAATACTGTTCCATCATTATGGTGTTTGAAGACATTTTTCAGTGTTGCCTTAGTAAACAAAAGTTTGATGTTTTTCAGTCGGTCAACACGATTGTACCCAAATATAAATGGGCTATTCCCTAATCCTGAAATAAAATACATGAAATTGATAAATACACTTGGATGACCAGTTTCGATCGTCAAGCGATCATCATCAGATCCATTACACTTAGGCTATTAAATCTATAGTTTCATATTTACAGACATAGATTTTATAGTCTAAGTGTAATGGATCTGATGATTTTTCTTTTTTTAGCGTATGGCTTTTAGTGCCGGGAGTGTCCGAGGACATATTTGGCTCGCCAGTTTGTAGCTGCTTCGATGCGGACACCCCCATGGGTGAGCTACAAGTACCGTCGCGTGTGGAGTGTTGTCTGGGGAGGAAAGTTTGAGTGTAAGGACGAGGAGTTGGAAGGTAGCGGCTGTGGCCTATAGTTAGGGACAAACCCCGGCATTTGCCTGGAAGGAAGATGGGAAACCACAGAAGACCATCTTCAAGGTTGCCGGCGGGGAGATTCGAACCTCCTCACCTCCCGGATGTGAGCAACTGCCTGCAACCACGCCGTAACGACTACGGCTAACTCACCCGGTATCTGATGATGATCGCTTGACGATCGAAACTGGTCATCCAAATGTATTTTTTAATCTCATGTATTTTATTCCAGGATTAGGGAATAACACATCTCATTTGAGGATTTGGGGCATTGTGTACTTGGGTACTACTTGAGGTTTCTTATAACCTGTGTTGACTGTAAGAATGTGTCTACATTTTGATAGGGGTCAAAGGTTGATTCCCCGGGATATGAAATAACGTACCACCCTGACATTTGCTGGTGTGAGTGCAAAAACACCCGGTGTGAAGCTACATTAATAGTATGGCCAGTCTTTACACCTGAATTCAAACGTCAGTCCCCAAAACATACAGTCCCGCAATGCAGTCATGGAGCGTGTCTTCACATGTTCGGCCAAGCTGAGGGGTTGAATCAAAAGTAGAAGGCTCTGAAGAAGAAAAACCGCGATTGTCCATATGCACTGACATGAAGAATATGTTCTGATCATGAATAGTTAAGATAGTACATCATTCGTAGGCTAACTGGGTCGCAGTGGCCATTTCCCGTCTGATTTTAAATAATAATGCTATCCATGTCGCTCATGCAGTAAAATATGGACACTACTACTAGCTCCTCTCGATATTGGGAATGGAATACTGTTTATTCGAAGACAAAAACAATTGATTGGATCTTACTACGACAAAGCGTCCATATGCTAATAAAATGGTTATGCATCTGAAACCCAGTTTAATGCAATACATTTTAGATCGCAGTTACAGTACACCAATTTCTCCTTACCAAGACAATCTTCTTGTAGTCGTTATTGAAACAGAATGTCCAGCCACTAACCCTGCCTGTATCGCGACTTGTTGCCCTCACGGGCACTCAATGAACAAACTTTTTTAACGAATACGCCAGTTCTAACACCATTTTATAATAAACTATTCACATAAATGAGAAATTAAGAACCACACAGGAAATCATATTAATAATAATGGCCGGCCAGACTGTTTGCAAATAAAGTATAAAAGTTATATTCTTATAACCAGGGCACTGATTTTGATGACACGTCATCTTTTAAGCAGTTGACCACAATCTTTGATAACTTTTACAAAAATCCTAATCATAATTCCCACATTGAACAAATATAATTTTATTACGTCATTTTTTGTCGTTTTTCATTTTCATGTCATTTTCAAAAAGCTGTTATTGTTTGAGTCTTCATTCTTTCTACTGGTTTGCTGCAGCTCTCCATGCTTCCCTGTCCTGAGCTAATCGTTTCATCTCTACATAGTTACCACACCCTACATCTGAGGCAATCTGTTTAACATATTCTAACCTTGATCTACCCCTACAGTTGTCATCCTCAACCCTTCCTTCTATAACTAAATTCACTATTCTTAGGTGTCTTAGTATGTGTCCTACCAACCTATCTCGTCTCTTTAATAGCAGTCGCCAGAAACATCTCTCCTCTCCCATTCGTCTTAATACCTCTTCATTCGTAACCCTATCTACCCATCTGATTTCCATAATTCTCCTGTAACACCACATTTCAAACGCTTCAATTCTCCTCTGTTCTGCTGCACAAACAGTCCAAATTTATTTTCTATAGAGTGCCACCCTCTAGAAAAAGGCTTTCAAAAATGACTTTCCAATACCTAAATCTATATTCGATGTCAACAGATTCCTATTCTGTATAAATGCTTTCCTTGCCTGTGCTAACCTCCTTTTTATATCCGCTTTGCTTCGTCCATCACTGGTTATTTTGCTTACTAAGTAACAGAAGTCTCCTACTTCCTTTAGATACTCACCTGCCAATTTGACATCCATAGGGGTTTCTGATTTAATTCGACTGCATTCCAATATTTTTGTTTTACATTAATTAATTTTTTCATAAATTCTTTCTACACGTATTCATCATTATTTGGTCATATTATGGAGTTTATTGGACTATGTTATAATTTTTGAGTAATTTTCTAATATTTTTAAGGACTTTGATTCATGTTTGCGTGCGGTGCCGGATATTATCGGAACTTAAATTGAGGACGAATTCAGATACATGATAATTCTCACAACTCATTGTCGGTCTGAAGACTAAAGTAACTTTGTTCAGTCTTTAACCTACGTATTGGAAATATCCACATTCCTAGAGACACACCTGCACTTGCAACTAATCCGGGAGTGATGTTAAAAGCCAGGGTAGCAGGACAGATTACAGTTCCCCCAGTAATGCCAGTAACTCAGTGCAACCATACGTGTGCTGACTGAACTTGTGTTGTCGGCTGCGATTGTTACTTCGAGTGTATTTAAAATGCTGAAGTTAAAGCCTTGTAGGGCTGCTCATTTCAAGCAAATAGTTTCGGAATTCAGCAAGGATAGTTTTTATACCGATGGTGACATCTGCAAACTAGGCTGTGTGAAGTGAAAGTCTGTGCTTGCATTGCTCTGTGCGTTGATATTGTGTCAGCATAGACTGTTGCCTATATCATCTCGAGGAATAAATTGGTTGTAAAATTTTATTCTAACCTATAAGTAATTTTTAATATTTTCATTTTATTGAATTTCGCAGTCATTTTATAGATAAAGTTTTAAACTTCCTCGCCCTGCCTATAACTATTAAACTATCTTCCAAATATACGAGTATGTACATTATATACATAGACACAAATATCATAATTATTTAATTGGATCTGAAGATGTTTGCTTGACGAACGAGACATGTGCAGTAATTTCCCCTATTTATTATTTATATATTTATTTATTTAATACGGCGTTTATTTCTGAAAGTATATTAATTATTGCATTTTATGCCATGTATTCTCCGGGACAATTAAATATATTATAGTGATATTAACCGCACAAGATAATTGGGTTCTCCTCAATGGGTTGACGCATTGAACAATCAAACCTAACATAGAAATTGTAGCAAACAAACTTACTCTCATGATATCTACGAGAGTCGCAAACTGAGCCACAGGACCATCTACTAAATGTGATAGGTACTCGTATTCTCGAGCGTGGCTGATGAATGTTTTCGAGACATCGAAAAGCCGCTGTATCAGCACTGTGTTGAGTAACTTGGGATTTCCAATCGTTGCGTTCATGCGTTCACTGCATTCTACCGAATTCAGTTCAATACAGAAGATTCCACGCGATTCGTAACATCAATTATAGGGAGAGAGGATTTACTGATAGCGTTGTTTGACAGTGACCAATGAGTTAAACGCTCCAATCTCTTCGGTGCCTTCAATTATCAATTGGAGGATATATGAGCGAATAAATGGAAAATGAGAACAGTATAGGGAAAGTTTCTGGACTCGGGCGCACAGAAGCAAAACAAATGTGGTGTGACGGGAAATATTTTTAATCCAATTTATGGAACTAGCCCATACTAAAAGGTGCCTACCATGGAGGTTCATTCCAGGGCTATTATTATTATTATTATTATTATTATTTACCATAAATCATACTGGGAGTATGGAAGGCCCACATACATATTTTATGCTTCACTGGCACAACTCACATCTACATTTCATTTTTACAATATTTGCATGCTTAAATAAATATTTTCATTATTTACATATTCAGAATATTAATAATACGATTAATATAAGTTCTATCCTGTTCACTCTCTCGCGTATGCACTTCCATAACCTCAATCACTCCATGAAAATCCACAGCCTGCTTCCAGTCGACCGACCGGGTCAGGGAATGGAATGAATGAAGCCCCCATTTAGCGGCGAGGATATGAACTGTGCCGGCTGCCGAAGCCTGTCGCACTCACCTGCTGCAGTGATTAATTGAATGACAGATGAAATGAAATGATAGAGGAGATTGTTGCTGGAATAAAATTGTGGCTGGGAAAACCGGAGTACCCGGAGAAAACCCTGTCTGCCTCCGCTTTGTCCAGCGCAAATCTCACATGGAGTGGCCGGGATTTGAATCACAGACCCAGCGGTGAGAGACCAGCGTGCTGCACCCTAAGCCACGAAGGCTCTTCAATAACTCCATGCATTCAATAATGTATTCATTTATTCATTCATTCATTTCATTTGGATACTACCGGGTGAGTTAGCGATGGTCGTTACGGCATGACTACTGGCAGTCGCTCACATCCGGGAGGCAAGGAGGTTCGAATCCCCCCGCCGGCAACCTTGAAGATGGTCTTCTGTGGTTTCCCATCTTCCTTCCAGGCAAATGCTGGGGTTGGTCCCAACTATAGGCCACAGCCGCTACCTTCCAACTCCTCGCCCTTACATTCCTCCCCAACGGTACTTGTAGCTCACCCATTGGGTGTCCGCCTCAAAGCAGCTACAAAAAAATGGCGAACCGAACAAGCCCTCGGACACTCCCAGCACAAAAAGCCATACGCTAAAAAAAATCGGATATTCATTCAGCGAGACAATCACACATACAGAAGTTTATTTACACAATATACTTTTTATGAACGACCTGAATTTCCGAAGAGGCAAGTTCTGTTGGAGTGTGGAATAACCCAGGTAATTATCACACTCAAGATAGCCGCTGTCACCACCGGGATTCGAACCTGCGATCTCTGGAGTTGCTGCAACTTCCCTCGTGGCCATGGCTGCGCTGCGAGGTTCATTTTAATTTGGAGGTTATCATGGTCACATGAAACGGGCATAGGAAACAGCTGTTCTTCTGCAGAACAAATACCTACTTGACAGAGCAGTGGTGGATAACCGTTTAACTGAACTGGCTCGAGCTAGCTGGATCGAGCTTGTGACTTCATAGTTATTACCCGGATACTTGAATGTTTGTAGAATCTATCTGTTAATCTACGTTCCTGTAGTGACCTGATTAACTGAAGCAAATTCCGGACTGATATTTTGCACGAGCGTTTCTTGTGGTCCTAGTTTCCCCCATAAAAATTCACACAGATGAACGCTACCTTAACTCTAACTCGGACGAACTAAATGTATATCACCACCACACAAGCATCAAAGAGTCCTCAAGATGATCACCGAAGACATTTTGATTTTGTTTTAGTGATGAAGGTTTATTCATTAACCACTCAGTAACAAATAATTCCTGCTTGACATTCACGTATAATTATATTTAATTTACACTGAAATCCTTTAGAATTTTCCTGGTGGGGACAAACTAACGTTAAATCATAATAATTTATGCAAATATACTAAGATTTTTAGTTAGTGAGTGTCGTGTTTTATCACACTCGTAACACATTTGTGCTTCATTGCAATATTTAATCTTGCACATAATCATTGTAGGCCTTCGAATTATGCAAAGGAATTCATACATGTCTTATGTTGTTTAAAATGTACTTGGGGACAAGAGTCCAGATATTTGGAAATGTTAGACACTCGAGGAATGTTTATATTATTTCCTTCCACAGACAATTGAAATAACTGTATTTAACCGTCACCATAGTAGGTTTGTCAAGAATATCAGTCTATCTGCATGACATATCTGTTCGCTGATGTAGAAAAGTGAATCATTACGGTGACTTTATACAGATCTTAAAATATGTAGTTACCTCTAAATACCTTTTTTCAGTAAAGAAACCTTCAATCCTGAAATCTTGAAGGGCTATCTTTGCCAATTCTTAACTCATGCACATCTTATATCGGTACTCTTTTGTTTAGTGAAAATTCAGTTGCCTAGTGAATATTTTAAACCTGATGAAGAATTGAAGAGGTGTGTTACATAACAATCTGGACAGGTGTTCATAACACCCAATAGCGTTAGAGGACGGACGCATGTGGTCAAACTTCAAGGTTGCGGTTCAATATGAGTGGTGGGGAGCCAGGACGCTGGAGGAGACACCCCTCACCTTTCCACGCCGGGATCAAGACGATTGCTTGCACAGATTTTAAGCATAAACACCCGATGTCGACAGCACGGCGGACGACGAGTGACTGCTGTTGCTGGTTCCCCACCACTGAAACGTGGCTGGAATTCCGTATGTCCAGAGCGGTCAGCTTGACCTTGAAGCCTCACCACATACCGTCCTTCCCTTACTGCCTCGCCGTACAAGTAAGTGTGGGTTGTGACGAGCACTCCCTGTAGCATGCAATTCAGCATACTATCCAGTCACGAGCTCAGCTTGCCCGAGACTAGGATCTTTCCTAATCGCCTTTATATACGACCACTCTATTCAGTGAGAGGTAGCAAGCAGCTGACCACTCACAAGATGAGGGAGGAGAAACTATGATAATATACTCTCGCTCCAGGTCATCACACTGGAAGCCGACGTTTGTCAAACCACCTCTAATCTGAAAACATCGACGTTTCATCTTTTAATGGCAATTCTTTTTCAAGAAAAGTAAAAAATCCCAATATAACAGCAGCTGAGGAATGTGTCATGAGCCACAATTTGAACACAAGTAAATCTTTTTTCTTCAGGGATAGGGCACTTATAACACCCAATACAATTGGGTACAATCATTTTGACCGACTGAAGAGTAATAATTTCGTTCAAAAGTAACTAATTGTGTTTCAAGAATTTTCATATTCCATGAAACTCTACTGGATAACACAATCTTAATCTCATGTAAGTAATAAATAACTCTAAAAAGGGACTAGTGGACTATTCGTAACTGCAGTTTTTCTTTCCTACTTTTCTTTAAAACTCAAGTCCAGAGCCAAAACTCAAAGGAATTACTGGAGCAATCTGTAATATTTACTCCTGCTCGTAATAATAATTAAACTAAATTATTGTATATTTTTCATTAAATTAATTCCCATACCATTAGGAGTTACGATGTGCGGTTTGTGCCAAACGATTTTAAATCACTTGAATTTTGAATTAATTTTATTTTGAATTTGCTATTATTTGCACCCTGCAAGCACTTAAAATAGTTTCCCTTCGAACATGGCCAGAATGCTACAGAAAAATAACTGTACCCACGTGTTCAAGCGACCTACCTAATATTGAAGATGGTCATCATGTATATAGTTAATATTAATTAAATACAGCTAATTGCATTGACGGTATTGATGTCACGATTTCGTTGGTAGTATGAGGGAGTATTCTCTGGAGCTTAATCCCACCTAGCGCAGGTAGCGAGACTAAGCCGGGCACCAGTAATCTTCCGTAGCATAATGGCTAGCACGTTCGATTCTCACACTGAAATCCTTCGATGGATTATTCACCACTGCAACTATTTTTTCCGCTGCTTGTTTGTTTCGTCGAGGAGTATTAATCCGTGCGCTATGGTAGAACATGTGAAATCATTGCTGCTGGAAATTATTTCATCATGTAGCCTATGTGTAAGTTTTAGCTCATAGTTCTCTGGACTCCCCGTGGAGTTCGTTTGAACTCGGCGTAACCGAACCTTGATACCAAGTCTTTGTGATTGGCTGATTGGCTAATGACTCCTGGGTCAACGATGTGATAGCTCACGGTTTTAAGAGAACGTCATCGTGTTGGCAGCCTTTCTTCAGTGTTGTCTTAGTAATTTACATTTAAATGCTTTTCAGTCGGTCTACACGGTTCTACCCAAATTATAATGAATGTTATGCTCTGCACCTGAACGAAACATTATATATAGATTATCACACTAAACAATTAACTTTAAGGTCAACAGCCACTAACAATATCAAACCAAAGGATCACATGATACTAAATAGTTACGCACGTTTACAATACACTTATTTTACTGAAATAGTGTATACTTGTTGTTGTTGATTCTATACGGCCTTTGGGACATTGTGGTCAGCTAGTCCCGAGTACTTGGCAGTGTGTAGAATTTATCTGATAACCTGTGTCACAGTGATGTCTGTACTAGTGTCGGTGTATTTGTTAATTGAGGTGGGATTTGGGTAGGAAGCGGCCGTGGCCTTAAGTTCGATACCATCCCACGATTTGTCTGGAGTAGAAGTGAGGGAACCACGGAAAGCCACTCCCTGGATGTTAAAGGTAGGAATCACACCCATCTCTTCTCAGTTTTGCCTCACGAGGCTGAGTGTACCCCGTTCCAGCCCTCAGACCAGAATTAAATTTCTCGGCAGAGCCGGGAATTTAACTCGGATCTCCAGGATGACAACCAATAATGCTAGCCACTATGCGACGAGGCGGACTGAAATAGTAATTTATACAGGTGTATAATTTCCATATGAGTGTCTTAATTACCATTATAGGCGAGTTGCATACGACTGTTAATGTTCGACGATAATTATAACTTTATTATATGTTTTAACATAAATATTCATAAATATATGTGTGATTCAGTAACTTCAGTTAGTGAACAGAGCGCGCTGGGTGGTTTGCTGACTGAACAGAGCGCATGCTTGGGTCAAAGAATTTCGAAAGCAGAGACCATTTACTTTGATTGGCAATGCTATTGTTTACAGCCTGCATGATGTCTAGTGCCGTTCAGAACTAGAATTCATTAATATTGTCACCGAAGTCGTTTGAAAGCAATGCGCTGCGTAGAAATTGGAGTTGGGGATATTAAGGTACAGTGCTATTTCTTGTCTCATATTCGCCAGTTTATTTACGCGAACATATGGGACGGTGTACTTTTCAGGTCGGTAATTTATGTAGAAGGATGCTGTGTTGCTAACTTCTGGACGTTGATTCATAAATTTCTTGCATATGTCATAGTATTTTCTTGTTACCGTAAAGGTTCGTGCTGATTTTCTCTTTGTGTTTGGGATTGTAACTACAATGGTTGATACGATATCCAATTTGAACTTTCAAATCATGTAATTCATGTCCGACATGTTGGATTTTGAGCGAATGCGCGTAGCTATCCTTACCTGATTGGTCAATGAATGAGCTCTGATTGGCTGGAGAAACTGTTTCATAATGAAGAATAGTACTATAATGACCCTCATTATGATACCGTTTTCTGACATATAATACATGCTCGACATCGTCGAACATATTAGTGTATTATTGTGTAGGCTAATATATATCTTAACCCACATATTCGTAGACATAGATTAGTATAATAGTCTGTGCGTAAAGAATCCGGTAATGCTCACTTGAAGATCGAAACTAGGCATCCAAGGGTATTAATTATTATCATGTAATTCTTTCCAGGTTTAGGGAATAACACCCATTACAATTTGGGTGCAATCGGTTTCACCGACTAAAAACATGTATATGTAATTTGTACAGAGAACTTATAATAACAGCCATTTTATTTTACTTGTTCACCAGTATGAGTTCGAGGTACATACAGGGGAAGTGATGAGGCGATAAAGCTCCGCAGAAGAGCCCGAATTAACATCCACAGTTATTTTATGGCATTAAAATTGAGAAAATCTACCACGTACCAATGAGTTTGTTGGTGTTGGCGTGAGATTTCAAACCCCGAAGAACATACCATAATTTCAGTAACACACATTAATGCATATACTCCAATAATACAGGTTCACAGACTTATTATTCACATGAATATATTAGGCTGATGACCAAAATGTCCCTAACACCTAAGTGAAGCAACATTGAGAATATTTGCATACTCGCTTCCTTGCCCCACGGAAGTCTTGGAAATAGGATCAATGAATCATAATTATTTAAATATATACGTAAAAAGAGCAATGGTCTTTGAAGTTCAGTCCGTGTTGTATAAATCGCCACTTACCTCGAGATCCATGATCCATTGAATGTTAATGTCATTGCTTGGAACCTAGCTGTGGACAATCTCAACTCTCGTCTAGAAGGCCGCATCCCTGAATTATTAGCGACACAGATGTGAACAATGGCTTGCCGCCGTAAGCTCAGATGCCAATGACACATGAAGCTCACTTCACTGAACTAAGTAATTGATGATAGGCACATCATACCGCAAGTAACAGGGGTGTAAGTTGGGCATATTTGTCATTGAAGAAGAATCATTTCTCTCATAAAGTATAGAACATGTTATACAAGAGCTTGTTGTTGTTGTTTCAGTTAAAGGGCTTGGATATGCTTGTCTTTTAGCCCCATATACACCTGTGATACTGTGTGTATTTGTAATTCAGGTGAGGATTGGAAAGGGGACGGCCATGGCTTTATGTCAGGTACCATGCCCGCATTTGCCTGGAGTAAAAGTGGGAAACCACCAAAAAAAACAAACACTTCCAGGGTGGCTGAGACGGGAATCGAACCCACCTCTTCTCAGTTTTGCCTCACGAGACTGAATAGACCCCGTTCCAGCCCTCAGACCAAAATTAAATTTCTTGGCAGAGCCATGAATCAAACCCGGACTTCCAGGGCGACAACAAAGAGAGCTTGCCGTTACACCTGGAGGTGGTCATATCGAAGAGTAATCGAATGGTTCACCCAAATAACGATACAACCAACATTCCTCCTAAAGCTGAGATGAGGTGAATTTCATACAGTATTCGTACCGGTATATCTCGCCTGACAACGAAAATTACACTATTACTACTGCTAATAACAATAACAGTAATAATTTAATTATCATAACTAGATAATTTACGAACCTTGTTCACGGGATACGAGGTAGGCTACAGTACTTCACCACAAGTCTTAACTATCTCAACTAAGGTATCTTGCCAGCTGCGTATGTAATCAATACCATGCCAGCATCCGGTGATCACTGACCCTTTTTTTTTTTTGTAAACGGTACATCTGTAATCTGGCCGTATCTCATCGCAATCCGCCGCCACGCGGCCCCAGTGAGGTTCCATTCTACTGAGATGGGCCTAACTGTATAACCCTGTAATTATAATCACACACATTGCACACTCTCTATAATATTCAAATGAAGCTGCATTTGTGAAGGATCATTTTTAAGGGTGGTTCTTTTCAATTTCCAGTAGTGTGCTTACATAGATAAGACTTTGGACAGTTGTCGTCCAGGGAAATTAGCATAAGGTGGGAATTCCCCAAGGAGAATTTGTAAGTGCCCAGTGGTTCTGTATTTCCTGAAGGTGTGTCACTTGCTTTCTCAATAACACTCCACGAGTACTTTATGTCAAAGGTGACACTAATGGTAGACACGTCAGCACCCATATGCACAAAATCGTACCAAAATTTCGTCATTTTAATTCACCAGGGATTCGGTCCAAGGCAATGAAAATCTGTAAATGTGGAGAGGAGAAAGCTAATTAAAAATGATTACATGACATAAACTTTGATCAATCTTAATTGATCTAACTACACTGGAGAAAAACACACAATGTCTCTGTAGGCGAGCAGTGATGCACTCTCCCACAATTGAGTACAATGTTTAGAATTGTAGAATTTGAGATACTAATTTACTCCCTACGGACTAGTCGTTCGTCAAAAACAAATAAATTGCTGGATTTTGCTAAGTTTGAGACTGTTCAATTTGTCGGATGAAAACTGTATGGTTCCATTTAAAAATCAAATTTAGTATCGCAGTCTTGGTGGATGTCCACGATAATCTTCGTACGCTCAATCATGCACATTTCGTTGGCAATTACACGCTTACTCATTCAGAAAATATTTGTGGTGGGCGTATCTTGCATTTTAATAATCTGAATAACACATCCACAAGCGATGTAGGTGATCTGATTACGTCCCTGGCTTTGCCATGGCATACCAACCCGGAGATACGTGAGGTGCTTTCCGCTCCTAATCTTGAAATAACATCCAAAGGCTCCCATTTGGCACCACGAGGCTGTAAGATCCTGTACCAGTCCATACCAAAATTTTTAAATTCCTGGAAGAGCCAGGAATCTAATCCAATACGTCGTAGGTAGCACCTAAGAACGCTATCCACTAGACCAAGAGGCAGTCTTTTAAATTGTTTATGTTCGACCCTGACTGTTATATATCTGAAAACTGTATCATAATGATGGTCATTATAACACTATTTTTCATTATGGAACAGTTTCTCCCACCAATCACAGCTCAAGAAACAGTTGTTTGACCAATTAGATAAGGATACCGTCGCGCATGCGCTCAAAATCCAACATGTCTGTATAAATTACCGAAAGTGCACCGTCCAAATGTTCGCGTAAATAAACTGGTGAATATGAGACAAGAAATAGCACTGTATCTTAATATCTCCAAATCCAATTTCTACACAGCGCGTTGTTTTCAAACGCATTCGGTGACATTTTTACTGAATACTGGTGTTCAATCCGCACATATGGCATTGAAGCACACAGAGCGCATGCGTCGGTCGGTCAAAGAGCTTGGAAATCAGAGATATCCTATACTCAGCGCAGCACCCGATCACAAAATTCTAGTGACAATCTCAACATATATTTATGAATATTTATGTTAAAACATATAATAAAGTTATAGGCCTACTTAAACTTATCGTTTAAGTCGTATGCAACTCGCCTATAATGGTAATTAAGAAACTCGTATGGAAATTATAAAACTCGCATACGCTCGTTTTATAAAGATACTCGTGTCTTAATTATAGCCATTATAGGCTCGTTGCATAATGTACTATTATGAAAATATTTGAAAATATTTGCAAAAATAAATCGTTGGTTGTAACAATAATTTGGGGATTGTAGTCTTAACTACACGCTTCTGCTGAGTGCTCTGTGCAACAAACGGAGTTCATCCCTTCAGATCGTACGGACTCCTCACCTTTCAATGACTGGAGCAAGAATTTGTTGCAGCGACACCTGCCATATGCGTCATTGGTCACGTGAGGTTATTTACTTTGAAAGCCTGCTTGCTGAAGCCAGACTACCAGCAGCGCCGCGCTGCGCCGTGTGTTGTTGATTTATACTGAAAATATCTTGTTTTATATCCGCAAAGAAAAGGCACGGCTTTGAAGTTCCTTAAATATAACCACAGTATCTTTACAACCAAGATAAATAGAAGGAGCTTAATACCTCTCATAAAACTACTGCCATGGATATGGCTCACATAAACCTCGGCCTGTACTGACCTCCACTCTAAATGGCCTGGCTACATGGGTTAAATTACTCTTCAGCATGTTACATGACATACAAAGAAATCATACAATGTTTAAGACATACTCATATCTGTAAACTTGGGGATTTTCTTTTATAACGAGCGTAAGGTTTATTTTGTCAAGGATTATTAAGCCCGCTCTTCAATTTTACTAAGTTATTAGCCTATATGAATGCAGCGCAGAAATAACAAACACGAATGGAGTTTAAATCTACAAAATAACGAATGATTATACTTGTACTTATACTATTATTTTTCCTTATACTCATTTTGTCATTCTTCCTTAAGAATTCAACATGCGAAGATTATTAAAAATTATATATCTAAATTACAATATATCAAAAACAATAAGGTAATAACTGTTACATAAGTGTGATAGGGTGTAAGTAATTGCAACACATTTAACCCATTTTCAACAAATAATAAATACACTTATGAGATTACCTTTAGTCCGTGTGTGTTCGTGTGCGCCTTTGTGTGTGTTCAATAAATTCTGATCGGCAGAAGCTATTTCAGTAAAACTTGATAGGGACATACTGGTAACCCATCCAACCCCGCTAGTGCGTTTCAAATTTCAATAAGTGTTACCAACCTAATGTGGTGGCCACGCAAATTATGTCACCGTTTCTCAATATCGCCAAAACTATTGCTATCAATCTAAAGTGTTTATACGACAATATAAGTTTTTAACGTAAGTTCATATAAAGGTAAATTCATCTAAATTGTCCAACTCAAATATCTAGGCCTACTTATCCGCTGAAAATAAAGACATTCTGTATTCGAATTCTTAAATTGTATAAGCGTGGTTTCGGATGATTCCTCCAGGATTCAGGACGAGGTGGAAGGGAATAAATACTGCCATTAGCGTTGTACGATTACGATCTAAGTGCAGTACTCCTGAACTGGAGAGAAATGTTCAACAAGGATGAAAAATGTAACATGTTTGTTATTCATGGACAATATAAAATAAACGTGACGCCTGCGGTAGAGTTATTCGAGGCATCCAGTTTCTGTTAGATAACAATTTCCTACTCAATCACCGAAAGGTAATTTCATGTTGGGCTCTGCCAGAACGGATACTTCTCCGCGTATAGCGTTACCGCTTACGTTACATTTCTTTTACATTCTCTATAGGCTACCTATGTACACAAGAAGCATGTTCAATTTTTGCTCGTTGCTATACATTTTTCTCCGCTTCAGGAGTACCGCACACAGAACTTAATTGTACAAAGGTAGCATGAGTGGAATGCCATCTATTATGTACGTTGTACGTGTGCATTTCTCCCTATCCACATCGATCGTCCTGAATCATAGGGGAAATATTTTAAACCTCTTCAATGCATACGATAAATAATAAGTGCGGAACATTTTCAGTTTTGGAGAAGCCGAGCAAATGGAATTAATTCACATACTGTAAGAAAATTAGAAATGAAACAAAGCTATCCCATTTTGTTTATTGTGAACGTCTCGTCTAATCTTAATGATTCATAGGAGTGTAGTTATCAATCAAGCATTTTGTAATGTACAAAACATCACAGAAAGCTATGTACAGAATACATTCGGTATGTGTGTTTGTCAACAAGGAGTGGATCACGCAACAGAATCATGTTCCCAACATTACAGCGGCTGGCGCAACGCTCTGTCTAATGCCTGCCCATATGAAAATCATAAATAGCTAAAAAAATACTCGTTGGTTTTGCAATATAAGCACATCACTGAACTTGTCACCGGGTGAGTCAGCCGTGGTCGTTACGGCGTGCTGCAGGCAGTCGCTCACATCCGGGAGGCGAGGAGGTTCGAATCCCCCCGCCGGCAAATTTGAAGATGGTCTTCTGTGGTTTCCCATCTTCCTTCCTGGCAAATGCCGGGGTTGGTCCCTAACTATAGGGCACAGCCACTACCTCCCAATTCCTCGTCCTTACAATCACACTTTCCTCCCCAGACAACACTCCACACGCAACGGCACTTGTAGCTCACCCCATGGGTGTCCGTATAGAAGCAGCTACAACACTCTGGCGAGCCGAACATGTCCTTGGACGCTCCCGGCACTAAAAGCCATACGCTAAAAAAGCTGAACTTGTTGCTTGATTCTTAGGTGTTCTATTCGGCAAATTTAGTATAGTCCCATTAAAAAAAAGTTGCTACTTATTTCACGGTAAATACGTACGGGATGGTGACGAAATGGACTGTGGTCTATGAACCACTTAATGCAATTTAGGAATTCGTGAACAGAATGTTAATATCTTCAACGGATAAGTAGATATTTGAGGTGTACAACTTAGCTGAATAACCATGTATATGTTCAAACACATGATGAGCTCAAAACAAACATTGTAGATGCGTGCAGTTCAAATATTTAAGCGGACTTCTTTTTGCAACTTAATCGTTCAAACACAATGAAATATATTAACGAAATCTTTATTTAGAGACAAATACATTATCGTCTATTGCAATTCAGATGTTCTGACCAAATTCAAGACGGGGACTATTTCGTACGTCCTAATCAAACGATTGAAGTGAAACATTGCACAATGAAACTTCACATAGCGACCCTTAATAAATGCTAGATAGTGGGCATCTATGAATCTTTATTGTTAAAAAAAATCAAGACGGAAAAGTTTATAAAATATTTCACGTATCGGTAGGCTATCATGTTATGGAATTAATGGTTTGTATGGACCGACAGTAGTGGCTACGCTGGCTAAAGCGCTGCGTTAGGCCATGGGGCCAAGCTCTCTGCTGACTCGGTAGACGCGTGGGTTCGAGCCCCACCGTCGGCTGTCCTTGAAATGGTTTTCCGTGGTTTTCCATTTTCAACACCAGGCAAATGCTGGGACAGTACCTTCTGACAGGCCACGGCCGCTTCCTTCCATATCCTTGCCCAGTTTCATTCATCTTCATCCATTCCATCTCTCATCCCGACGCGCAGGTCGCCCACGGGCGTCGAATAGAAAGACCTGCACTCAGCCTCTCAGGAGGCCACACGACAAAAAAAATGGTTTGTATAATGAACCACCATAATAACCTTTATCTACTGGTATATAACTATGACTTATGAAATTATATCAACACAGCGGATTCGCGAAACATTTCTCCAGTAGGCCTACTCAATATCTCCGAAGCTATTAGTCTATTTAATTATTGTTGTTTTAAGGGGAGGATCAGCGAGGTCATCTGCCTATAAAATGGCATGAAGGCCAAGCAAATATCAAATATTTAAACTACTGACTTTTCTGCCGATCTAACCCTCCAAGCGCAGTGAAACCTGGTACTGTGAATATGAATTTAGAGCAAAATATATGTACATCAAGTGATGTTAAATTTGTTATCATAAATTGAAGACAGTGGCAGTAAAGAGTGTTAAGAACATATTTCAAATTGCTTGTATTCTACTCAAGCAATAGAAGTGAAGCGTTGTTTTTATTGATTCATTTAGGGGCTTTGTGGCATCGTGGTCATGTAGCCCCGTGTACTTGTGTGTGTGTGTGTGTGGAATCTTGTCTGATAACCTGTGCCATTGTGTTGGCTATACTAGTGTGTGTATATGCAACTGGGGCTAGAATTTTGGGTAGGAGGTGGCAGAGGCCTTAATTTACGTACCATCCTGGCAATCGCCTGGAGTAGAAGTAAGGAACCGTGTCAATCCTCTTTTAGAATGGCTGAAGTAGGAATCGATCCCACTTCTTTTATCAGTTTCTTCACAAGATGGTAGAGCTGGGATTCGGAACCGGGCCTCCATGATGGCAGGCAGGAATGCTAGTCATTAAGCCACGAAGTGGACGTGAAGCTTCGTATAACGATTCAGCATAGTAGTTTTTAACTACAAGCACTGAATTCCACAGCGTACTTTTCTTAAATTATACAGTAGAAACTGTGCATATGACTTTACAAACGAACTCATGTGAGTCGTCACAGTGAGCTGAACCGTTGCATCCCACCTCGTGCCAGTTCAGAATTGAAGAGCAATAACTCTGACTATTGTGTGATATCTACAGCAAACCTCTCTCTAAGATTAGCTATTTTGATGGATAAACCCTGTTCACATCTAGTCCCATCCAATCTGCAAGGTGGTTTACCAGCGCTCTCTGTGGACAAATATTATTGGGTGTTGCCTCGGAGGCCCGGGTTCGATTACGGGCTCTTTCGAAGAGATTTAATTCCGGTGTGAGGACAAGAACAGGATCCACTCAGCTTCGAGAGGCAAAACTGAGAAGAGGTGGGTCTGATTCCCACCTCAGCCATCCTGGAACAGGTTTCCGTGGTTTCCCATTTCTACTCCAGGCAAATCCTGCGATGGTTCCACGGCCGCCTCCTTCTGAATCCTTACCTACATTACAAATAACACACTACCACAGACAGCACAATAACACAGGTTATCAGACATATTTGAGTGAGTGAGTGAGTGAGTGAGAGAGAGATATGCACACACACACACGAATACTCGAGGCTAAATGACCACGATCACGATGTCGCGAAGCCCGTAAATGAATTAACAACATGTTATGTGGACTAACCAAAACTCGTAGCACCGTACAGTGATGTACACGTATAACATAACTTCTACAATCGCCTAACGTGAAAATATAAAATCGTTGTGTAATTTATGCTCCAACCATCGTAATATTTTAATTCGCATTTCAGTTAAAACTTGCAGTATGCTTGGCGCGATTTTTCATGTGTTTCAGAGGGGATTTATAATTGATATTTCCTAATGTGGAGGTAGAGGCAGTAGAACTGAATACTTCGTACGCTAGGACTCGCGACCTCCAATTTAAACGCAAAACTAATTCCTGTTTTGCCAATCGAAACCAGATCTGGTTTAATGTATCTCTTTATTTGACCAATCACCAGAGTGGCATCAGATTAATACAGTATATCACGATATGAATTATATTACACGTATTGACAGCAACTGTGCGACACGAGATAAAGGCATTTTTAAATAGTCGCTAAGGGCTACTCATTGAAACCAAAGTGTGGAGCAGTGCAGGGAGGCTATGAAAATTGTGAGACCAATATGGCCTTCCTATGGAAGTACTTCAAGTAGAACACTGAAATGTAAGCCACTGAATTATGGAAAGATTGCACTGTTCCCCGATAAGACAGTGAAATCAAGTACTTACATTAGTACTTACGTGTTCTGCATCAAACGTTTTTCGTTTAATGATTTACCTGAACCAAAAAAAATGTTGGATAGAAAATAATTTTGTTACCCATTTGAGACAAAGCTTAATATTTAACGAGGACTACCAAAGGAGCGTATTTCATGTTGTGTGTTCTTTATCTTGAATCGTTGCATATTTATCTATTTATTTTTATTTAATTTTTATATTATTTATTTATTCCTTCTCACGAACAAATCTTCCTCCCATTCTTTTTTGTCCTTCTTTGTTATTTTAATTCCAGATAACATTTGAACCAGGTTAACTCGTGTACCGGGAACAATACCTGCACGAAGCAGCTTCGACGCAATGACGAACACTGGCGCTCTTCCAACAGCTGTGGGTGAGGGCTCTATCAGCTACCAAATCCTAAACTCGTCAGCTGATGGCTCAAAACCAGCGAGTGAATGAACTAGCTTAGAGCGAGAATACAGGGTGATCAGAGAGTATTAAATTTTGCAAATGTTTAACATTTAGCTTTATAAACGTTACGTTGAGGGCGATTCTAAATGATGTTCCCGATTGAAATACTCAATTTTGGTAGTTTAATTATAGCAAGGCAAACAGCAAGGATGCATTTAAAAAAATAAAAAGACAACTAAACAAGTTTATTTCTGTGCCACTTAATGTTTAATGTGCGACCCACATGTAATACGGTACACATCAAGCCTATATTCCAGTTCCCACCACACACTACCAAGCTTGTCGAGATCAAATTCTACGAAGGGTTTTGTGATGCGTGCTTGCGGGTAAGCTATTGTTTTCGGAATTGTAGGTTCAAAACATGATTCTTTATGTAACACCACACAAAGAATCCACATATGGTGATATCCGGTGACCAAGGTGGCCAATGCGTAAGTGCCTTAACATCGTAAGTTGTATGGCCAATCCAACATTGTGATGGAGTGGGATTCATAAGGTCCATATTACAGCACGATCGTTTCCACAGAACGCGCCAAACTGTCATCTGTGGGCTTTGTAATTTCCGGCTTGTACAGCGCATGGACTTCTGCGAGCTTCTTGCAAATGGATCACGCACATGTGCCACTGTCACGTCATTGACGGACGGATGACCCCTTCACTTTGTTTTAAATTTAACATAAGCTTACCACTTTCAAATCGAATGGCCAGAGGTTGGGCCCAGTCCAAACATTGTTCAGAAATGCAGTTTAACAACTAAAACAAGCTTGCTCGAATGATAATCAAGAACACAGAAAGCGCTCGCTGATGCTGCTACCCCCCCCCCCCCCCCCATGTTCCGCTATGGGATTGGACCATCACCTGACGGAAGCCAGCGCAACTAACACAGAACGGTGAGGCGGTCATTTAACTTATTGCGATACTTGGCTGGTAAGTGTTAGTCTCGTCATAACTGGTGAATTACATCTGTCACAATAAGGACATCAAATGGTGAACATTCTGAATCGCTCTTCACTTGTTGATTTGGCTCTAGAAATAACATCAAATACACCATTTACAGGAATTACCGACAGTAGTGGCTACGCTGGCTAAAGCGCAGCATTAGGTCATGGGGCCAAGCTCTCTGCTGACTCGGTAGACGCGTGGGTTCGAGCCCCACCGTCGGCTGTCCTTGAAATGGTTTTCCGTGGTTTCCCATTTTCAACACCAGGCGAATGCTGGGACAGTACCTTCTGACAGGCCACAGCCGCTTCCTTCCACATCCTTGCCCAGTTTCATTCATCATCATTCATTTCATCTCTCATTAACTCCTCTCATGAGGTTGGCGTCAGGAAGGGCATCCGGCCGTAAAAACAATCGATACCAAATACTTCCATCGCATCTCATCCCCGACCCCGTTGGAAAACGGGATTAATAATGGGTAGACATACAATACACCATTTACAGGAATTTAAAAAAACAAGTATGAAAACTTTTCATATAGTGAGTACACATCTACACCTCTATAGTGATATATTTTTTCTAAATTGCGTGTTCTGGTGTACTGTATTGAACCCTTTATCCACAGGCTATATAAAGGATTCTAATAATTATTCATCATCTTTTGATACATTTATACAGACAACAGATATGAGAGCCAGACGGTGTTGGGAAATATTGAGAAATCAGTGGCCGAGAGGACACAATGGTTTAAGCTCCTGTGGTATTTTAGGAGGATGCGTTTATATTCTTGGGACACAGGACAGGTGCAACTTTTAGCGCGAATGTTGGCGTGGGCACGCACAATATGGCCTGTTGCTAGGAAGATTGGCGCCAAGAAGGAAATCGAATGCTACGAAGCAATTGGTCTATCATCATGTTAACTACTCCCTACTGCTGGAAAATATGTAAAAGCGCGCAAAGACATACAACAGTCTGGGCCAATAATATCAAGACGCCTTGTTTTAGCGGCAACTCGGCTTGAGAACGCGCACTGGTAAATTAACGCGGGAGTTATCTACAGATTAATTCCACGATCGATTCAAGCCGGCTACAGCATAATCGTAACCTCCACACTGCTACGAACTCAATGATACCGATCGCATGCTAGTCTGATAGTTATTATGGAATATTTTTTAATATATCCCCTTCCACACCTACCCTAGTCAGTGTCATTTATAAGGATCCAAGATGCTTCGAGGATCATTACTCATTACTTATTTCTGTGCGTCTGAGGACGTAACACAGACCACTCATTTTTGTACGTCTGTGGACGTAAGGTTCATACTCTGCATATTTCATGTTAGTGAACATGGAACAGCGTCGTCTAATTATAAGTGTAACTTCAGTGATTTATTTATAGTCCCAGCACTATCAGTAGGACCAGTTCATCGAAATAATTCTCCAAATAGACTGTCAAGGAATATAGTACTTGATAGGTGAATATAGTAGGAATTATATCGTGTGTGTATCTGACAAAACTTTATTTAATTTAGCACGTGATGACGTCTAAGAACGAGAATGGATCTGGGAACCAGCAGGACATTTGCCTGAAGAAGTCAATGACCAGATAAACATCTTAAAGGAGATGGCTGCAGACGTATTCCTGGCGCTGTTTAAAGGATTGAGTACCAAATAAATTTATTTTATTTATTAAATCAGCTACGGTGTTATGGGATACTTTTTGTAAATATTTGTTTGCTTGCTTGGTAATGTAGATTATTAGTTTTTGTTTTATTGACACATTAAATATGGGTCTAGCCGAGCGTTGCGTAATTTATATATTTTGTGATTGTATTTGGTTTAACTTTACGCGGGGACGCGCAGCCGATGCTCGCTTTCGCTTGCGTAAATCGCGGTCAAGCATTATTATTCGGAGGTCTGCCTTACAACAAAAATGGAACTGAATTAATTTTGAGATTAAAAATAGAATTTGGAGGGTAAAAGATTATTTGTGAGTAGAATTTTATGACGGATCAGGATCATTGTGATAGTTGCTTTCCAGCAGATTTGGACGGGATGGCACTTTGCACCCGAGTTTTTGTTGTATATTTTTGTTAATGTGTCAATGGACGCAGTATCGTTGATCTGTTTTGAGCCGACCCAGTGTGTGTGTTTGAGAGTCAGTCCAAGCTATGGGTGCGTAATGTGATTTTTTATGATGTGCTAGCGAGAATATATCATGGCGATTATTCTGACTTGCTCCACGTCAACCCAGTTCATGTCCTCGCGAGTCTG
The DNA here is from genome assembly GCA_946902985.2 of Meconema thalassinum. NCBI lineage: Eukaryota > Metazoa > Arthropoda > Insecta > Orthoptera > Tettigoniidae > Meconema > Meconema thalassinum. The sequence goes on along the minus strand of OX336389.2, from coordinate 379,041,304 downwards.
GACTTGTGGTACATATTTGTGTTTCTCATCATCCAAGGGGATGGGCAAGATCTGTTGACGTTTCCAGTGGGAAACCTGCACCTAGCTTGCCAGACTGAGAGAGGTATTTGAAGGGCAGCGTGACTCATACAAGTAGGGGAGCGCTCAATCAGATAACGTGTCTTGTCATTAAGAACAGGCTTGCTTCCTGTACTGCAATTTAAGATGTTGTTTAAATTCACAAAAACCTGATCGGTTATAATGAGTACTGATTGATTAAATGGGAACTGTCCATAGTTGTAAGGGAGCCACCAAAATACGTGTTTGTCTGGCGTTTCATATAAATGTAAACATAGTTTTTCAGCCGTTAGGCTTGTATTTTGTTGTTGTTGGTTCAATTTTGGTGTGTTTATTTTTACGCGTCCTTGACCCGTGTCAAGTTAGGGTGCGCGAAGCTATGTTCCCAAGTTATGATGAGAGCGTTTTTTTTGGCCTAGTTCTGGCATGCTCTTTTGTGTTCATTTTGTGCTCCTGCACCAGTTAGGATCTCAGGGAGATTCTTCATTTTGTTTATATTATTAGATCTTGCATGTGTCAGTAGTAATTATAGTGTATTAATTAAGGGTGGGTCCCATAGCAGTAGTGTGATTTGAAAGATGCAACTCCGTAAGCAACATGTCTGTTTCAGTTGTAAACGGACTCGCATCAGTACTCAATTTCTTATTAACGAACAGTACACCACACATTATATAACTTCTTGACCAGAAAAAATGGACTTGTATCCATATGTTGTGACGAGTGAGTTCTTACCGCTCAAATGCTTATGTTATGATTTTATCATTTATGTGAAGCTTCATTCACATTGTCTAGTTGTGACGAGCGAGTTCCTACCGCTCAGTGTTATTATTATTATTTATTAAGGGGGTGAAAGTCAGGGAGGATTTGTTTTTATTTATTTATTATTATTATTATGCACATACCTTTTCAGTCATTACATTTCTTTTATTCTACTTGTTATTCATTTTATTTCTAGTATAGCCTCTGTCATGAACCTTTCTATTCATTAGAGCATGTTGTTTTAAGCGAACTTTGCTGTGTAACGCAGCCAGGACTGAACACGACCCCGTAGACGACTCTCGACAAAACCATGCTTTATTGAAGGGTGCAGTATAGCTTATATGAACTACTTTTGAAATTTTATTTTTGTAACTTACTCATTCCTTGTGTCTTACAGCCCCTTATTATTGTGTTTGAAGCCATTTATAGCCTATTTCCATTTATGAAAAGAATTGGCTTATGGGATCACCTTTTATCCGTGTGTGCTTGTGTTTGTATCTGTGTGTGTGTCCCCCCTAATAAAATCTAAACGGCCAAAGCGATTTCAATGAAACTCCGTAAGTGCATACTACTACTTCGTTCGACTTCGACCATGCCATTCAAATTTTAATACGTTTCACAAATTTAACATGGTGGTCGCACGATATATTTCACTGGCATTCTGTATCTTCGCAACAGTAACAGATATCTCTATGAAACTTTGTACGGTGATAAATGGTACTACTAGAAGTTTATCTGAGTAACGATCATAAACCTGTTAACTACAAAACAAACTTGGTGGCCAAGTGAAGTTGAGACATTGAAATATACATTTCTCGCGATTTGACCCTCCGAGCGCAGTGAAACTTGGTACTGCAAATGTTTATACACATTGTAATGCACTGACATCTCAATTAGTTCAATTGTTTATTTAAACTCAAGATGGCGGTTGTGCAAAATTTATTATTTTTAATTCTTGTGTCCTAATTATGCTATTGAAGTGAAAGTTTGAATAATGAACCTACGCAATAATCTGCATCTAATGGTACGTAACTCTATGGTATACATACATAAAAATTAAACATGACGACCATGCGAAATATTTAATCAGCTCTCAATATCTACGAATCTATTACAGCAATCAAACTAAAATTGTGTATGTTATAGAGGCTATTTACTTAAGTTCACCTATGGGACTTTAAATAACTAAGTGATCACAAAACCAACATGGTGGTCTAGCGAATTTGAAATATTCAAATGAAATGTATTCGCGATTAAATCATCCTAGCACATTGAAACTTGCTACGGTAAATATTCATATAAATTTTATTCTACTGACATCCAATTAAACCCAATAGTTAGATAACCCCAAGATTGTGGTTGTGCAAAATTTTAAGATTAAGTTTTCATATATTGTATCCTAATCATGCGATTGAAGTAAACGTTTAAATAATGAACCTAGGCAATAATCTTCATATAATGGTGCGAAACACTCTGGCCTACACATATAACAATCCAACATGGCGACCATCCAAAATATTTCGACGATTCTCAATACCTACGGATCTATTGCAGAAATCAAACTGAAATTATGTATGTTGATAAAGGCTATTACCATAAGTTCACCTATTGATCATTCAATAACCTGGTGATCAAAAACCAACATGGTGGCGACACGAAATTTAAATATTGAAATTGATTTTTCTCGCGACTTTTCATCCGAGCGCTGTGAAACTTTGCATGGTGTATCTTCATACAAGCTTTAATATACTGATGTCTAATTTAAGGGAAATTTATGAGAACTTAAAAATTTTGGCTGAGCAATTTTTTAAAATCCCGATTTCATTTCTCATGTAGGATATGTGAAAATGGGCTATTTAGTTATTCATGGAACTACTTGTTCAGTGTTACCTTAATAATCGAAATCCGTTGTTTTTCATTCGGTCAACACGATTGTACCCAATAACGTATTTATTAATGTCATGTATTTTTTCAGGATTAAGGAACCACCCATTACAATCGGGTACTGTTCGCTTTTGCGAATGGTTTTGTAGTTTTTGTTTCCCATACGGTTTGAAACATTTGTTCAATCTTTCTGCCCCATTATTTTACTTCGCTATAATTGCAGTATGAACGCGGTGTGTTCACCGACTGAAGAACAACAAATCCTCTTACAGCTCCCTTGCCATAAGCAAATATCGCTCCCACTCTCCTCTACATTATGACAAACTGTGGCTGAGGGCTGATTGTAGAACTCAAAGCGTGGCATATATTCATAAGTACGTTTAACAAATAGTTCTACTGAATTTCTTACGTTGTAGAGAAACGATCCAACTTTCACTTCTATCTCAGTCTCAAGTTTTCACGTGATTGCTGAACTACTCACCTGTGAGATTATCATTCATATGGATATCTGGCAAAAGTCAATGTTTTGATCAGGTGACATAACAAGTGCTTTCGTGATGAATTAACATATTCTAATTTGGTATGTTATACTGGTCCTTCACAACCCCGGTCTACGTGGCTAGACACACACACTAGTGAAACATGGTGGACAAAGTGCGTTGTCCTGTGTTTATTAGAGGAAAATGACAGTGGTATATAGAATTCAGCTATAGAAATAACGGAAATCACATAACGAACATTTCAAAAAATGTTCGTATATAATATAGCCTTCGTTGAAGGATAGATTTTGCTCCCAAATGTATAGTCATTCTAAACCACAATATATCGATAGGTATGAGCATGCCACTTGGTCTCGTGGTTAAGATGTTGAAGTGGCATTCAGAGGCCCGGGGTTAGATCCCACATGATCCAAGCGGTGCAGTCGTGCACGAAAAATCGTGCACCACGGACACGAGGGCAGCTGAAGCAAATCCTGGGATTGCAGGTTCAAATACCGGCACTGACGAAGGCTATCGTGAGTGTGGTTTTTCCTCAGACTTTACCATATTCTCTCCAGGAAAATGCCAGTATAGTACTTTACTTCAAGTCCCGGGACACCTATCTCATCCTGTCCCTAATACAGTTACAAACACTAGTAGAGTCATCACCTCACTCACCCAACTACACGGGGCTGATGACTAAAAGTCGCCCCTAAAATAAATTAACAACAAAAACAACTTGTTCTTACCTACTGTTCATTCTATTTACTACCATACAGTTATTCAATTATTATAAATTCAGATGTGGAGAGTCTATTTGGGAAAGGTGAGTAGCGCGCAACCTTCAGCGAACATAAGTGAGCACGATACAATCGAGATAGCATCAAATTTAGCTGAGTCGAGCTCATACGAAAAAAAATATTTTTCTACTTGTCCCCCTTTTTCATATTCACAGGCTTACTTGTTTGGGAACTATTACCACCCTGCATATAGCTATTGTTGCCTCACTTTCCTGGTTAACGTGCGGCTCGCCTTTGAAATCTAGCGGGGCGGATATGTTTACTTTCCACGGCACCTGAGGCCAAGGCTTTCTCAGCGTGAGGCACAGCGTTTTCAAATTTCCACCGTAGCCACTGAGTGCAAGCAGCGAGACTGGACAGAACTATGTGCTGATGTGCAACATTGGACACTGATAGGCCTACCTGTCGAAGGCACAAGCTAACCACCAGGTCGGAAGTTAAGAGTTCACGTGGAGTGATAGAGGAAGCATGCTATTGGTCAACAACCGTCAGCTATTTGTCAGTAGCGAACAATGGTTATTGTCGGCACGTGCTAATGCCTTACGTTTGAGTCGCCACTCGTTAACCAGCAAAGTGGGGGAACTATACAAGCCCGGATATTCCTCAAATCTTCCGGTGTATTTTGCGGTAATTTTCTTATATTTACCCTCTAAGGCGTTATCATTTCTTCCAAGAAGAACTATTTGATATTTACAAACACAGGAAAGGTCTTCCCGGCAGCTTAGTTAAGATATGCTGTACTCTACAGGGGAAAGTTACCTTCGCCCTTGAACCCGATCGCCCTACTGTGCATATATTGTAGAGTACGGACGGTATATGGTGAGGCTTCAAGTTTGCGGTACAGTATGAGTGGTGGGGAGCTGGAGTGCTGGAGGAGAAACCCTTCCCTTAACTGCGCCTAGCTCAGAACGATTTCATGCAAAGATTTTAAGCATTTACATGCGATATCGACAGCACGGCGGGCGACGAGTGACAGCTGTGGCTGTTCCCCCACCACTGAAACGTGGCTGGAAATTTGTATGCTTAGAGTGGTCAGCTTGACCTTGAAGCCTCACCACATACCGTCCGTACTCTACTGACGTTGCCGACACACCAGGGGTTTAGACTGCACATCCACTGTTCGGGAACTCAACTCAATGAACTGCATGCATCTGTTATATCTTGCACAGTGAATTTCCTAACACAAGATCGTGAGATTTGAAGCTGTATGAATCTGCAAGCTTTCTAGGGCATTACCTTGTTTCAATCATTAATTTATTTCAGGTTTAGGAAATAACACCCTTTATAATTTGGGTACAATCCTTTTGACCGACCGAAAGGCATTTAAATTTCATTTTCTAAGGCAACACTGAAGAATGACTCCCAACACGATAACATGGTTAGCAGTGAGGGTTTTCTCCAGTTTCCTTCACGTTATTTAAAGATCTCCAAAATTTTGATTTTGCGCCATAGGCTCTTTATCTACGGAGTTTTAGCTTTCTAATGGCACATCAATACCATGTGAATCAGTTGCCCCTAATGATATTGTTTTATGCAGCCCAACTAGCGGTGTTATCAGAAAGGTGGTTATTTCTCTGCTTGCATCCCGTATGGTATTAATGCACTGCAAGCATATCCTGCAAATGATACTGAACTCCATTAAGTTTCCCTCGACGTGACTACAGACTAAAACGAGGGGAAAATAATAGTGTTCAGTGTCTTTTTCAAGATATGCTTGCAGTGCAGTTCTATAGTTGCCTCATTTTCCTGGTTAACGTGCGAAATCTAGCTGGGCGGATATGTTTACATTCCATGGCACCTGGGGCCAAGGCTTTCTCAGCGTGAGGCACAGCGTTGTCAAATTTCCACCGTAGCCACTGAGCGCAAGCAGCGAGACTGGACAGAACTATGTGCAGATGTGCAACATTGGACACTGATACCTGTCGGAGACACAAGCTAGCCACCAGGGCGGGACTTAAGAGTCCACGTGGAGAGATAGAGGAAGCATTCTTTCGGTCAACAACCGTCAGCTATTGGTCAGTAGCGAACAGTGGTTATTGTCAGCGCGTGCTACTGCCTTACGTTTGAGTCGCCGCTCGTTAACCAGCAAAGTGAGGGAACTATACCATTAGTACCAGAGAAATATTGACGGACCTTCCTGACAATACGCATTACTTGCGCTGCATAAAACAATATTATTAAGGGCAGCCGATTCATCCGGTACTTTAACATGTCCGATTTTCAAAATTTACTTTAGTTCAATTTTGCCAGATGAAAATGTTTATAAATGTGCTGTTAAAGAAATAGAATATTTTTAAAGATTCATAAAATTTCAAACAATCACGTAATTTCATAAAACCTGTATCAATGTAAGAAGCTATTCTTTCGAGACATCCCTGATAAACTTAAGAGTTTCTGAGAAAAGGTAAATGAAAAAAAAAATAGCATGGGCAATATAGGATATTATCTAGCGCCAATGTCAAAGGAGTGGAAGCCTCTACCTTCCACTACTCTCAGGGCCTCCATGGCCTGTACGGAGTTCACTTTAATATAGGATATTACCGAGTCCCTTAATGAGCGTCTCTATCGCATGGAGGATGGAACACAGGTGTGTTTGTTTAGTTGTTAATTAATTTTAGGGGCTTTGCGACATCGTGGTCATGTAGCCACGTGTACTTGGGTGTGTGCGTGGGTGGAATTTGTCTGATAACCTGTGTTATTGTGATGGTTTTATTAATCTGTAGTTGTAATTCAAAACAGTTCTAGGAAGGAAATGGCCTTGGCTTTAATTTAGGAACCACCCGTGAATTTACCTGGAGTAGAAATAGAAAACCACGGAAAACCACTTCCAGGATAGTTGACGTGGGATTCGAACCCGCCTTTTCTCAGTGTTACCTCGAAATGCTGAGTGTACCCCGTCCCAGCCGTTAGAGCAGAGTTAAATTACTTGGTGGAGCCGAGAATTGAACACGTGCCTCCACGGTGTCAGCCAAGAGTGGTAGCCACTACGCAAACGAGGCGGTTGGTGGCGTGTTTGTTGACACTGAGGAATATTTTGTTCTGATTTTTTACCCGTAAAACTTGCGAATTAGTATACAATATACGGTACTAGGAACATTGATACCATATGGACATAAGAATAATCTTAGTGCAGGGTTGATCATTACCTATTTGATATTATGTTCGCGTGCAATCTGACGATGTGAGAAGAGGGGTGCGCTCGATCCCACCACACCCGTGTTGGAAGTGGTTTTCCGTGGTTTCCCACTTCTACTCAAGGAAAACGCCGGGTTGGTTCATAAATACACACACAAATACAGTTATTATTACAATGGAGAGCGTGATGGCGCAGTGGCTTAGCTGCTCGTCTTTCACCCGGACGGCCGGGGTTTGAATCCCGTTGACGGCGGGGTGGAATTTTCACCTGAAAATTCACGTGGCGTCAGGAAGGGCATACAGCCTTAAATCCCCGGCCAAAACCAAAATGAGCCTGGTTGGCTCCGGCGACCCCAATTAATTGGGAAAAGCCGAAGAAAGTTAAGAAATACAGTTATTAAAATAACACAGGTTATCAAACAAAATACCACACACCCAAGTACACGGGGCTGAATGACCACAATGGACAAGTTCCTCAAATGAAACAACAGCAAATTTTGACAACGGAGCTGAAATAGATGTATAAGGATATCGTGGTTATCGGTCCCGTACGTGTTAAGTCATTGTATTACACTGACGTTCATTAGAGTTAAAATTTACATACCAAAGACTGATATCAGTACCCTGGAAATTTCAATTGGAGTACAGAAAATCCCTCAGAAAATCCTTCTCAAAATATCCGCTTGGCGCCCTACTCAGCTTTGACTACCCAGTCCTCTCGTAGAGTGTGCCCGAGCACAGATGGTCATGGAGGTAGGTGTTTGAATGAGCAAACAGTGAAAAGTTTGCGGCCGTGTTGGAGTGTAACATATTGGCCGGAGTTGAGTTTACACCTAGAATGCTACGCCTTTGTGCCTGAGGTAGGCTTGTTACGAGATAGTTTCTGCACCACCAACGATTTCAACCGCGACACAGCTCTTGGATGTGCGGATTCTCACGAACTTGTACGTCTCGCTTCTCCTGCTTTGTGACAGCTCCACTGAATATTCTGCAACCCCAGGCACAGTGGGTCCTGAGAAACACACTCTCGCCGAGATTAATATCAATTCACTTCTAACTACGCAGACTGTTTGAAAGCGTCTCTTTCTTCGGTGATTGTCTTTTACGATGTAGTAGAGATCTCAATTTCTCTGCACCAAACAAAGAAAAACTCATTGTGCACTTGTCTTGAATTGGGCCCAGAACTTCACTTCATGTCTCTTTAATCAGCGATGAAAGTTCTTAAGAGTTATTAGAATTTCAGGTCTGTCTTGTATGGAAGGAAGCTTATGGTTTTACGTTACCATTAATCTCGTGATAAAAGCCATGGGACCTCTTTTTTATGAGGAATCAGAACTACCTAACGATATACGATACCACCTTGGAAATCCTACATGCATTAACTGAGATTCAAACCTTGACTGACTCGGTGAGATATAATCCGCGCATATAATCTGTGGTGTTTTTAGTAGTGTGAGTATTTTCATCTAAGACTAGGATTGTGGAGGAGGCGGCTGTGACCTTAAATTAGGACTCATCACGTCATTTTTCTCGAGTAGAAGTGGAAATCCACGGGAAACCACTGCTTGGATGACTGATGTGGGAATTGAACCCACTTATTCTCAGTATTTCCTTACGAACCTGAATAAACCTCATTTCAACCCCAACTTTGAAGCTATTTTTATTTTCCTTAATGGGGCAGAAGACATCTCTGTTCCGTCCCTTAAAACAACAATAACAAACATATTTTCTTAAATATTAATGCACAGCTGTTCCATTTTCTGATTTGTAGATTCCACTTAAATCTGATATTTTGTGGTAGAGGACTGATATCCTTGAAGCTTAGCCACTTCAAGCAACAACAATATTTATAGCATTTTATATTACTTTCAAATTGGCTAATTCTTATATTGTATTTTTTTTCTTTATATTTTTCACTGTACGATTAGTGACTTTAAAACAAGTTCAGTTGACTACAATGATCACAGCGACAAAGGAAATTTGAAGACTTGTATTCCCATTGGCATCTAATTTAATTCAATCGCTTTGAAAATCACAAGATGGCAGCTGTGCACATATTTAAAACTTACTTTTATTTTGCATGTTTTAATCAAGCGAACGATGTGAACCTTTATATAATGAACCACTACTATGAAAAATGAAAATCCACAGCCTGCTTCCAGTCTCCGACCGGGTCAGGAATGGAATGAACCACTACTATATTACATTATTAATTATTGCGTACCGTATGTGACTCGCATGTCAGTTCCTGAGATATGAAGTTTGCTGACTGATAAAGGAATGCTCCATCACTAGTTCATTTAATCAACATTTGCTACGATAGCATCAATAGACGCTAAAGAACAGACATTCATGCTAGAGGGTAACATGAACGCTATCTTTATTGGGGAGCATGATACAAAGCACCACATTCTATTTTATCGGATAGATGTCGCACCTTTTTGCGACCAATCGTAGGAGTTACTTGCATGGCATCTATAATTGGGCACTTAGAAGACAAAGGACAAATAAAGTCTATAATAATAATAATAATAATAATAATAATAATAATCATACTAATAATGCTATTTGTTTTAAGTCATTTCTTTAGAGAGGCCTGAGTGCCAGAATTGAGCCCTGAAGGGGATCTGTAAGGTTGAAGTAAAACTACTGACACGGCTCCCTCGTATTTGCGCACCTTCAAATGCCAACTAACTGCACTAGGATTCGATCCTGCATCCTTGGTCACAGCAGGCGAGAACGTAAACCGCTGAGCCACGCAGCCAGTCATATGAAGTCTAAGGCAAGCTTCAAGAATGGGCTGTTCTACTGTTATTCAGGTATCTTGGGTTCGAATCCCAGCCTGAGTGTGGTATTTTCCCAGGCAGATGCCGTTTTGGTACCTATCCCCATTCTCGACCTTAATACTCATAACACAGATACACTGCTTCAGTCATCTAAATAGTACATGAACTTTAAGTTCACATACGAACACCGAAGTACATGGGTCTGATTACAGTGACTATTGACATAGTTTGGTAGAGTAGGTGCTGATTTCTGAACTGACGGCGTCTCGAGTTGTGCATGGGCCACATATTCCGCCCAAGCAACGTCTTGTACTCATGTTCGCTTTTTTTTTCTTTTTTTTTTTAGCGTATGTCTCTTAGTGCTGGGAGTGTCCGAGGACATGTTCGGCTCGCCAGAGTTTGTAGCTGGTTCTAAGCGGACACCCATGGGGTGAGCTACAAGTACTGTCACGTGTGGAGTGTTGTTTGGGGTGGAAAGTTTGAATGTAAGGACGAGGAGTTGGAAGGTAGCGGCTGTGGCCTATAGTTAGGGACCAACCCCGGCATTTGCCTGGAAGGAAGATGGGAAACCACAGAAGACCATCTTCAAGGTTGCCGGCGGGGGGATTCGAACCTCCTCGCCTCCCGGATGTGAGCGGCTGCCTGCAGCCATGCCATAACGACCACGGCTAACTCACCCGTCTTGTACACATGATATTTTAGTGTTTGTAGTTCACATAGTTGGCGAAACATAACGAGTGGTTATGAAACGAGGCGGACAATAAAATATAGTCATTGTAGGTCTGATGACCTGTGTCCCTAAAACAAATACACAACTTGCAACTCAACAGCCATTTTGAAACTGCTGTATCTTTTTATTTTATTCTCACTGTTTGTGGTCATATGAAACGCTTGGTTTCCCAGCACACGTATCTCTCTGGCCTGTTTCATTAATATTTTCCAGGTAGAATATTAGTGTATTACCTTAATCATTGCTGTGGTTTAACGAAGCGTCTTTCATTAAAGTATGTTAGCCTACTGCAGTAAAGGGAAATATGTTGGAGTAAATGAGCTCTGCAGCATGGTATTACACAGTGGTTAATTCATGTTTGCTTCATAATGAAAATGTGTTGCGAAGGCACTACATTAAAAGTCATTGTCACCCATCTCCATAACTAGGTTAATATTTTACCTCAAATCCCATTTTATTACAAATTTACTAAACGCAGAATGACCTGCACTGGTCCACCGAAGAAAATGAGAATGTTTTGCCAATTTTGTTTTGTACATAAAAGCGTGATATTTTGTGATAAATCTCTCATGTAATATTTATTTCAGGCTGGGGCGTTTAAATTCTTGTTTTCCCGTATAACGTACTTGGCCACAATCTATGTTGACCGACAGGAAAGCTTTCTATAGTACGTAAACTAAGCAACACTGAACAATGTCTTCTAATACTTCAATTCTATACAAACAGAAGAAAAGTTTCCGACCAATGCAAAAAAAATAATCATCTGTGCAGAATGAATTATTCCGACAATTTTACATGCCCCTTAAAATTGTTGAATTTAAAATGAAGAAGTTATTCCGTTTCTACGAACGACCTACTTCAAATCATAATGGTGTTTGAAGCCATTTTTAGCCTATTTTCATTTATGAAAAAAATTTGCTAACGAGATCACCTTTTGTCCATGTGTTTGTGTGTGTGTGTGTGTGTGTGTGTGCGTATGTATGTCCCCCAAATAAAATCTAAACGGTTGGAGCGATTTCAATGAAACTTGGAAAGGACATAGTATTATTTCGTCCGACCCTGACCGTTCCCTTTACATTTTCATACGTCTCACCAATCCAACATGGCGGTTGTGTGTAATATTTCACCGGCATTCTATATCTCTGAAACTACTAATTTATACCACCCTGAAATTCTGTACGACGATAAAGGGCACTACTAGAAATTTACCTATGTAATTCTCAGAAACCTGTTAAGTACAGAACGACATGGCGGCCAAACGAATTTGGAACATTTAAATAGACGTTTCTCGCGATATAACCATCCGAGCGCAGTGAAACTTGGATCCGAGAGCAGTGAAACTCAGTGCAGCAAATGTATGTACAGATTGTAATACACTGGAATGTAAATATGATAATGGACGTTTCTCGTGATTTAACCATCTGAGCGCAGTAAAAGGTGATACGGTAAATGCTTATACAAATTTTAATCCAATGACATCCAATTTATTTCAATGGTTTTCATAACCTCGAGCTGTGCAATTTTTTCAATATCTCGTTTATATTTCTTGTGTCCTAATTGTGCGATTGAAGTTTGAATAATAAACCTGAGCAATAATCTTCATCTAATAAGTACATAACTCTATGGCCTACATATATATATAAAAAGCCAACATGGCGGCCATCTGACGGTTCTCAATATCTACGAATGTATTACAGCAATCAAACTGAAATGTTGTATGTTGATAGAGGCAATTAACATAAGTAGGATATATAAAAATAGGCTATTTAGTTCTTCACGGAGCTTGTTCAGCGTTGCCTTAATTATCGATATTTAATGTTTTCCAGTCAGTCAACACGATTTTACCCAATTGTAATGGTTGGTTCACTAAACCTGAGAAAAATGTACGTGAGATTAATAAATACACTTGGATGACCAGTTTCGATCGTCAAGCGATCATTATCAGACCATGTTGAGTGCAGGCAGCTGGTGATGCCAGCTGAATGAAATCAGACCAAATCGCTCGAATAGCTAAGTGCACAATCCACAATAACCTGCCCATTTAATTACAATCACTTAATCACACTAAAAAGGCAAACTTGAAGGTCACCACTATCATTATCTCAACAAAAAATCACATAACTTGACTAATTGTGATAGTTTATTCACTACTGCAACTAAATAGGGGTAGGCCTATTATATTGTAAACTAGCAACCCACCCCGGCTTCACCCGAGAACAGTTATGAATGCATTACGTGATAAACGCTTCCTTTTTTCGATGTTAATGAACTACGACCTATATCCGTTTTACGGCTCGGCATGATGGGTTAAAATCACTGACTGGACAGTTAATTAATTATATTATCATGGAGATTCATTTGCCACGAATTCTTGTCAGATGTAATTTAAGAATGGCGAGGTGCATGAAACACAAATCCCCCTTCCGTCCAATCTTAACTTGACCGTGTATTTTGTTGAACGAAAATTTCACAGGCAAAATGAAGAAAAGCCGAGTTGCACTTCCAAGGAAACTCCAAACACAACCACTCTTCTCTGAAGTCTTAACTCAACACGACTCGACAGATTGCCCCTAGCTAGCTCGTAACCTGTCGCCTTAGTAACTGAATGGAGATTGTTGGAAGAAATGAAAACGTAAAAACACTTATAGTGGGCGATGTATTGAAGATAAAGATTTGTTCTCGTGGACGATTTTGTAGAAATGTTTATGCTGAAAAATTCTCACACTCATAGTATATTGATATTTTAACGGTTTGCCCAGCATAGCTGAAAAAACGCACGGACGCCAGGTTTTATTTCCCGACTTCTACTCTGAAATAGTTACTGCTTGGCTTCCTTTGATCATAAATAAAGTATTTTCTACAGAAACCTTCCTAGAGATATCCTTTACAGAATGGTGAAAACCGCATCAAAATCCATCCAGTGGTTCTCGAGATTACCCGTGACATCCAAGAATCGGGGACTTTGTTATATACTAAGTAGAGATATCTTAACCCATACTTGTAGACATAGATTTAATAGCCGAAGTGCGTAGGATCTTATGATGATCGCTTGACAATCGAAACTGGTAATCCAAGTGTAATTATTAATCTCATGTAAATATCTTTCAGGATTAGGGAACATTCAATTATAATTGGGTACAATCGTGTTGACCAACTGAAAAACATTAAATTTCGATAAAAACTTTGTAACTTCATAATTGTAAATACTGTTGTACATACTGTAAGTGTTATAAGTTGTGTATATACACTGAAGCCTAAGCGAACAGGATCTGATGATGCCCACTTGAATGAAACTAGTTATCAAATTTAACCCCCATTTGTGCGAGAAGTGTTCAATTAAGTGTATGACCCCCTGGTCGTGTAGTGGCTAGCGTTCTTGGCTTTCGCCCCGGAGTTCCGGGTTCGAGTCCCGGCTCTGTCAAGAAACGTTAATTCTGCTTTGAGGGCTGGAGCAGGGTACTCAGCCTCGTGAGGCAAAACTGAGAAGAGGTGGGTTCAATTCCCTCCTCAGCGATCTTGGAAGTGATTTTCAGATATTTTCCCCACTTCTACTCCAGCCAAATAGCTTCTAATTTAAGGCCACGGCTGCCTCCTCCCATATCCTCATCTGAATTACAAATACACACACTACTATAAACTCCACAATGACACAGGTTATCAGAAAAGTTCTACACATACCCAAGTAAACGGGGCTAAATGACCACGATGCCCAAGCCCCTCAAATGAAACAGCAATAACAACTCTCTCCATTGTGCATACTGATATGTAGTCTCCTCAAGAGTGGTAGCGTAGCCGTGAGGGCAGCTGAATTAAAGTCCGGAGATTGGAGGTTAGAATCCAACCGGAATTAAACTTCCTGGCAGAGTCGAGAATCGAGCCTGGACCTCGGCGGTGACCGCCAAAATACTATCCACTACGCCACGAGGTGAACTAATTACGCAATATCCACCACTGAATCTAACATAGAAATGATCTGTGGGTAGGCTGGATAGGTGCTTATCCCCCCTACCCAAGTTGCAGGATCGTTTACCGGCACAGTCAGTTTGCACTGAGGGCCCTTCGTACCAGTGCCAGTAAATACTGTGCCACATTCAGGAACCCCTCCAGGGCACCCATGTGTCCATAATGCCACAACAATGAGAAGGGACATAAAAGAGATATCATTTACAATTTTCCATGCATAACAATAGCTCGTACCCTGAAGCAAGTAATGGCCTCCACTTAGACCTTGGCCTGGCAGGAGTTGAAGGTGTTATTTCGGCTGTTATTTCAAACGGGAATACGATCACTACTCTGAACCAGGATAGAACCACATATGCGTACGAATACGAAAATGATTCGTCGACTGAAAGGTCTAATCTACTTCCATGCGGAAAATAATATTTTCAAATTTTGTTCCCATTATAGGGAGATGGAGGTGGCAATATATATCTCCGTTTAAGCCCCAATTATTGCCATGCTATGATACCAGAATATTGACTTCGACATTCTTCAAACTTATGTTGCATTGTTATACTAAAATCAAAGCACAGTGGACATTGTACTTCTTGCCTAACTTGAACTTTGGATGAAGATTTCAAGGGAGGGGGCGTCAAGACAACCATTTACATTGCCACCTAAACGACTGTTCCAATCTTATTGAACATTTCGGGATACATATGTTATTTTTCAGGGCACAAAAGGACTGTATGTATCCTAAATATATTGGGGGCAAAGAGGGGTGTTCAGTAATTTAAACAAATATAATAAATGATGCGTTGTTTGGATGGAGAAATATGTTTTCAGGTTTTGTCGTGTTTGGGGCGGGGGCTTGGCGAAAAACCATTGTATGTGGAATCTGAACCAATGGACGTGAAATTTCACCTTCACAAGTCCCACATGTCCGGGAATTGAACCCTGTCCGACTTGGCAAGAAGCAAACAGCTTGGGCACTGCCCCATCACACACCACACATAATTATATGTAGATCTAGTAGTCGTACAC
Source organism: Meconema thalassinum (assembly GCA_946902985.2). NCBI lineage: Eukaryota > Metazoa > Arthropoda > Insecta > Orthoptera > Tettigoniidae > Meconema > Meconema thalassinum. The sequence continues at coordinate 379,025,691 of OX336389.2, read as the reverse complement.
TGCACGATCCTCAGTTAAGGAGCTAGTCTAAAGGCTGTAAAGTAAAATATAGGAAGAAATAATTTGAAACATTTGATTTAATTTTGTACAGTAAGTCTGCATTAACAATATGTTCCATGCAGAACAAACAGACTAATTTTGGTAGGAAATTCAATGCCCCATTAGTAGCATTTGATATTGCTGTGCACTTAGAATCGATACAATATGTGCGGTGATAATCGTTATACGTAGCCTACCGTAAGTCCTCATTGCTAGGGAAGAAACATGAGAAAACCTACTATGCCATATAACCCAGACATACAGATTGACACCCTACGGTGTCCTTTAGTTAAATTTTTACAGTGCAGTAAATAACTAATACGAGGATTCCAGGTCCCAGAACCTACCCATGAGTTACTAGTTTCCCTTGTTTTGGAATGTCTAACAATAGCCACATGCCTACCATGCTTTAGGCATCTTGGCTATTTTCTTTTAGATTTTGACAACTGAAGTCTCTTGTTCACTACCCTCAAACTCAATTTCCATATAATGCTAAGATAATTAGTGTGCTTGTATTTTAAAATCCAAGAATGGCCTAAATCACAAAATTAGGAAGATGATGAATGTTGATTATTTATATTCCATAACCTTACACGCAAGTGCGTCTTCAGAGTAGAAAGTCTCTTATAAATATTAAATTTTGTCAATTTACATCCTGATCACTCCATTGCATCTTGTAGGCCTATTGTTGATTTTATGCAATACATTCAAGATGGTGGTTGTGTGTAATATTCCGTCAAATAGTCAGGCGCATGCAAGATCTCGTACAGGAGATTTATCTTTTACTAAGTTCAGAGTTAATTGTTTGGTCACATCCTGGCTGATCGATTTTTACATTTTGAAAGTACGTAATGCTGTCACCTTGAATGTAAAAATCGTCCAGCAGAAATAAGCTCTTGAATTATATTACTGTACCATCTTGTCAAATTTCGAATTTCAAGTTTATTAGATGGTGAATTATATGTTTTAATGCTTTAGGCCTACATATTCGACATGGAGGTAGTGCGCAATATTCATCTTGATAGATTTTTGACTTGTGAAAGTAAAGTCTGTTATAAGTGATACCCCTCTATAAGCCATTGCGGTAGTTTCTCCATTATATCCTGCAATATCTAGTTTTATCTACAGTAGAGTACCCTGCACTCTATGGCAGTAATTCCCATCACCTAGTGCCTGAGTGTTGTGTTGATATGGCACGCAATATTTAACAATTTGGTAAATTACAATAAGATTAATTTTCTTGATCAAAGTGAATCATTTTTCATTCTTTGACTCACTTTTCAGCACATCTGCAGCCGTTATTGGTTACCAAACACGAAGTGACACGTTTGTGAGATACGTGCGTGGTGGTCTTGGACGTTGCCTGTCACCTACCAGTTGAACTGTAGACATGAGTAACCTTCTATGTTACCACTCCAGGTAGTACCGCGAATTCAATGGTGACAAAATATTCGTATGTTTAACGTTCCTTTAACAACAGCAACAAAGAGTACTGACAATTTAAATTCAATTTAGAAGTTAAAAAACGTTTTATTTGTTGGCAACGTACAAATCTAGCACCTATTGAGCATTACTGTACTTGGTTTATTTACGTAAACTTCAGTGTGCCACACGGTCTCCACGTTAGGGTACTCAATTAAACAGCATTATGCGGTTGTCTTTATAAGTTTCCAAAGGTAGATGTTTGTTGTTGTTGTTGTTTAATTTGAGCAGCTTGAGCATCGTGGTAATTTAGCACCGTGTACTTGGGTGTGTGAAGAATTTGTCGGATAGAATCGGTGTTATTGTGGTCTGTAGTAGTAGTGTGTGTACTTGTAAGTCAGGTGAGGAGTGAGAGGGAGGCGTTAGTTAGTTAGTTAGTTATTGTTGTTTTAAGGGGTGGAACTACGAGGTCACCTGTTCCTGGAGGGAGGCGGCCGTGGCTTTAAGTTAGTAACCATTCCAGCATTTGCATGGAATAGAAGTGAGGAAAACCACCGAATATCCCTTCCAGGATGGCAGCAGTGGAAATTGAGCCCATATCTTCTCAGTTTTGTCTCACGAGGTTGAGTGTACACCATTCCAACCCTCATACCAGATTTTAATTTCTTTGCGGAGCCGAGAATTGAACCCAGAGTTTCGGGGTGACAGCCAAGAATGGTAACTGCTACACCAAGAGGTGGCCAAATGTAGAATGAATCCATATCCTCGTGATTAATAATAATTACTGAAGTGTGGCCTCCGGGAAAACCGGGTGCTGTTCTCTCGAGTTAACTTCCAAAGGACACCAGCGCGTAGTGGTGAGGATGAAATGAACGATGATATCTTATATATACAGTTCCCGAGCTCAGGGAATTAACCACTCGAAGTAAAAATACCACGGCTAACCCGGGACCTCTTTGAACAAAGCCCAGTACTTTATCCACTTAGCCAGGAGCTCGGACAACCACATGACAGTTCCTTGCCAATGAGTTGACTGACAATCGTCACTTCGCAATCGATGGGATGAAGATCAGAGAGATTATAAACATCTTATAAATCTGAACATCCCGTAAGCTTCACAGAAATTAAAAGAGATTTTCGGTTTCCCCTTTGAGGTCGATAACACAAGTAACAGTAGAAGACATTGTCCCCAGCCCCTCACATATGAGTGCCCTCTGACGTCAACCCAACTACACAGGATACCATTTACTTGGCGGCAACATCGGCCTTGTTCTTCACAAGCAGCCGAGATGAAGCTCGAATTCAGGTGATTGACACTCAGTGCTTGTTGTAGACTTGGGGTTAGCTCTGCCGCAACTCAACAACGCGCTGATTGCTTGTAGTTTTTATTTCATTCAGGCTGTTCAACATCGATATCATCAGCTCCGTGAACTTGGGTGTGTGTAGAATTTGTCTGATGACCTGAGTTAATGTTGGGTCTTTACTAGCTTGTCTATTTTTAGGGCTGTGATTGGGAAGGAGGCAACCGAGGCTTTTGGTTAGGTACCATCCCGGCATTTGTCTGGAGTAGAAGTGGGAAATAATGCAAAACACAACCAGGATAGTTAAGACTGGATTTGAACCCACCTCTTCTCAGTTGTCCTCTCGAGAATGGTTACACCTAGTTGTAGTCCTTTGGCCTGGTAGAGGTGTGAATCAAACCCTGTACCACTGGAATGTCAGTCCGTAATGCTAATCAGTACACTAGGAGGCATTATGCATATTTATAAGAATAAGTTAGCCTCATTCGTGCTTTACGGAATTCGAAGCTAATAAGGACACAGCTCCCTCTCCTCCAGAGCCAATGTTGCATGTTCATGTTTGAGTACGTATTCGATTGATCCACTCCACTCAATTGAAAGACCGATCAGACACTCATGATAGTCTGCATCCACTGCCTTAGTTTTATCAGTACTGTGTATATTAGAGAGAAAATGGGTGGATTTTTTTTTAGCGTATGGCTTTTAGTGCCGGGAGTCTCCGAGGATATGTTCGGCTCGCCAGTTTTGTAGCTGCTTCGAGACGGACACCCAATGGGTGAGCTACAAGTACCGTTGGGGAGGAAAGTTGGAAGGGAAGAGCGAGGAGTTGGAAGGTAGCGGCTGTGGCCTATAGTTAGGGACCAACCCCGGCATTTGCCTGGAAGGAAGATGGGAAACCACAGAAGACCATCTTCAAGGTTGCCGGCGGGGGGATTCGAACCTCCTCGCCTCCCGGATGTGAGCGACTGCCATTAGTCATGCCGTAACGACCACGGCTAACTCACCCGGTAATGGGTGGATGATTTTGTCTAAGTCCCATTATACTCAAATGCTCATTTCAGCATGTATATTGTTGTTGATGAATCTTTAGGGGTTCTGTGACATGGTGGTCATGTAACCCCGTGTACTTGGGTGTGTGTTAAATTTGTCTGATAACCTGTGTCACTGTGATGTCTGTACTAGTAGCGTTTATATTGACTGATGTCTTTAGGGAAATACTAGAACTGCGTTCGTTCACTCTCATGGGTCAAGATAAGCACGAGGCTGAGTGTAACCAGTTTCAGGCCTCAGACCAGAATGTAATTACTTGGCGGGGTACACTCTGCCTCGTTAGGCAAAACTGAGAATAGGCGGGTTCGATACCTACCACAGCCATCCTGGAAGTGGATTTCCGGGCTTTCCTACTTTCACTCCAGACAACTACCGGGATGGTACCTAATTTTAGGCCACAGCCGCTTCCTACCTAAATCACATATACACACACACTAGTTCAGACAGCACAGTGATACAGGTTATCAGACAAATTCTATACACACACCCTAAATACACGGGGCTACATGACCACGATGACGCAAAGACCTTAAATAATCAACAACAACTCTTTTAAATTCTGAAATCTTCGACGGGAATCGAACCCACTATTGCGGTGTCTTTGAGGAAACTCCAGCTAGGAAGTTACAATACTATCCTCATTAATTCGCAAAATTTTATAAAAGCAGAAGGTAGCCTTCTTCGAGCTGAATGGTGTTACGGAAGGAGAGACAGAATGGCTCCAGAAACGTCGATAGCTGTGTGTTTGTTCAGAGAATCTCAAGTATTTCGGCTTGTAGCATTAAAAATATTAGTTGTCCTCAAGAACGAGGAACACAGATGTTCCCGCAAATGAAGACTGCTGAAGCTTCTGGCCCCAGGTGGAATGCTGTGAACTTGTAAACGTCCCCATCTGTGCGACCAAAGGGGAAATAGAAACGCAGAGAAACAACACGACGAAAATGGGCGAAACAGAAAGAAAATAAGGAGGGATAGAAAAAGAAAGTAAAACTTGAACATTCAGACCGTCTTCCTTTCTCCACACCCCACCCCACAACTTCCCTCACATTCGCTGAGTTTCGTTTATTCCGTTCTTTCTTCCCAGTACCTGAATAAAGGAAGAAGTGTCACTTAGCATTCTGTTTAAATTGAAAGAGGCACATATATTCTGTCTCCATTCTCTTTCAAAGAAAAAGACCATTATTTCACTGTTGAATAATAATAAATATTATTATATTTATAATAATAATAACCTGTGGCATCACAGCCCATTAAAGTTCTTAGCCTACTAAACGATCGCTGCCCAGCCATTACGTCTACTGATTTGCAGAGTGACACGTTGTCAGCACGTCGGGTCCTCTCACTGTTAATCTTGGATTTCCTGACCTGGGTACTGCCTCACTGTCAGACCGCTTTTCAATTGTCCTCACGAGGCTGAGTGCAGCCCGTTCCAGCCCTCACGTCAGTTTCTAAAATCCCTGACGGAGCCGAGAATTGAACCTAGAGCCTCCGGGTGAGAAGCAGCCGTGGTACGCCAACACCACTTAATAATAATAATATCTAGGTATAATCATTTAAATTCACAATTGGCAATACTATATCTATGGAGATCGCGGGGTCCGACGCTTAGTTCTCCCGCTTCAATGTATATAGCCTTCACTGTCAGTGAATCCCTCGACATAATAACTTAAAGCCCTCATTTCATTGTTTTGTTGTTGTTGTTGTTGTTGTTGTTGATTTTTAAGGGGCCTTGTGACATCGTGGACATGTACTCCCATGTACTTGAGTGTGAGTAGAATTTGTCTGATAGCCTGTGTCACTGTGATGTCAGTAGTAGTATGTGTATTTGTAATAGAGGTAGGATTTGGTTAGGAAGCGGCCGTGGCCATAAACTAGGTACCATCCCGTCACTTGCCTGGAGTACAAGTGGGAAACCATGGAAAACCAGTTCGAGAATGACTGAAGTGAAAATCGGACCCGCCACTACTCAGTTCTCCCTCACGAGGCTGAGTGTACGCCGTTCCAAACTTCAGACCAGAATTACGTTTCTAGGCAGAGCCGGTAATCGAAGTCAGGCCCTCTACTTCCGGAGTCTCAATATGTACTTCTAGACCACAGAAAATGGCTGCCACGGAGAGGTGATGGTGGTGGTGATGATGATGATCATCATGATAACAGCCAATGTAAACCTTGACCATACTCTTACTGGTTGTGGGTGGATGTACGAGAAGAGCAAGGGAAATACTTCGTGCCATGGAGGTCACAAAAGGATCCTCGGAACAGTATAAAAGCTTTAATAATAATAATAATAATAATAATAACAACAACAACAATAGTGTAATAAATAACAAAAGATGGATTTACCCTTAAATAATTAAATAATTATTATGGTTCTGGGATTTGTTTTACTGAAAATACTGTTTATGAAATTTGATAACTGTATGCGAAATGGATATTGGAGTCAACTATTATTATATTATTATTATTTTAATTATTATTATGGTTTTTGTTGTTGTTGTTATATTTGGCCTCGGACCTAAGAGGTTAGCATTCCAGGCTTTGGCCCGAAGGGTTCATAGTGCAGTTCCCAGCCAGGCAGTAGGGATTTTAATCTCGAATGGTTAATTCCGTGGCCCGGGGACATGCTGTTTGGCGTTTGTTACGGGACAAATAAATATTAAATAGATAGTAATAATGTTATAGGTTTTATGTCTCTTTTAACCACTGCGGCTTTTAGAGACGCCGGGGTGTCGGAATTTTTCCCCTAAGGGGTATTTGACGAGCCAGTCAATCTACTGACAGGGCTCCCTCGCAATTGCACACCCTCACATGCCAACTGACTGCACCAGGAGTAGATCCTGCAACATTGGGAACAGCAGGTGAGAACGTTACCTCTGAGCCATGCAGCCAGTCAATAAATAAATGTTGGGCTCCAGAAGGAATAATGAAAATACCCTTTTAAATAGATTTAAATGATATCAGTTATCGCAATTACTGTGCTAAAACATAGAGAGATTCCGAGGTCATGTGTTGAAAGTACAGATTCCTTCTCAACGTTCTTTGACCATTCACATATACATCAAATATACTGTTGATAGGGCAGGATTATCAGAGACGTTTGTACTTATAAATCACTAATACTATAATCATTGTATACCATAATTCTGATATTTATAAATAACTAGCAGTAGAGCCCAGCTTCGCCCGGTGGAAAGATTTGTTTTATGAATGATAATGAACACTGCTACAGCAGTGGCACATAATATTTAAACTAACAGAAAAAAAATATAACTTTTTGTGGTGTTGGTGGTGGTGGTGGTGGTGGTGGTGGTGGTGGTGGTAGTGGTGGTGGTGGTGGTGGTGGTGTTGGTGGTGGTAGTGGGGGTGATAAGTAGTACAGTATAATGGACGCAACATTCAGGTCATTTTCCCATTAATGAAAATGATGAATAGGGATATAGCTATTTACTAACTACAGTACTGACACATGTAATTTACAAACGAATTGAAAAATAAGATTAGAAAGAGGATTAAGTGAAATAAAAGGCACTGCCTAGGGCCTATATCTCATTGGCTGTTAGAAAAGTAGAGACCAACAGTGTCGTCCTTTGTCGCATAGCGCCGTAGGAAAATAATCAGAGCACTTTGGAAAACCTCGATTGTCCCGAGCTCCTGAAGTAGCAATAGTGTCATTTATCGCCACATAACGCTGCAGAGTTTCAAAGAGTAAGTATGTAAAATTCGGTGCAAATGTGAAACGGTGTAGATTTGTTATGAAGGGCCTAAATGTAAGGAATGGAGTGGTATGTCTGAAATTTAAAGTAGACTGTCTTACCCGCAGGGTTCCAAAGGGTGAGCATACAAAATTTGGTTCAGATCGAAGAAACGGTGTAGATTTATGTCGGGTTCCTAAGAGTAAGTATGGAAAATTTGGTTCAGATAAGGAGACAGTCTGGGTATAAAAAGGAATATCTTGGTAAAGAAAGAAAAGAAGTCTGCATGGAAAGAATTGAACCGAGATCAAACAGAAGAAAGCAAAGGGAAGTATCACGACAGCAAACGGAGGTGTAAGAAAGTGGTAGGAGAAGAAAAGAAGAAAAGTTGGGAAGAATTTACACGAAGAATGGAAACAGATGTAAGTGGCAGTAAAAGGATGCTGTATGGACTTCTAAGAAGTAAGAGGAAAGAAAGAGTTACTACAAAGCTAGTAAAAAAGGAAGATGGAGAGTTGTTAACACACCCAGAAGAGATAAAGGGACGATGGAAGGAGTATTTCGATAAGCTATTGAATGTGAGCAATTGTACTGGTGAGATGGAAGTGACACAACCTGACGACTCTATAACAGAAGATGATATAACAATACTGGAGGTGGCATTAGCAGTACAGAAAATGAAGATGGGAAAAGCAACAGGGGTGGACGAAATCAGTGTAGAAATTATAAAGGCTGCTGGACCTGTTGGTATGCAGTGGTTGTATCGACTGCTAAAGGGTGTGTGGAAACGGAAATGTGTACCAGAAGACTGGGAGAAAGGGCTAATAATACCAGTGTTTAAGAAGGGGGACAAGAAGGTGTGTGATAACTAGAGAGGGATCACCCTCATATCACAGATAGTAAAAATACTGGAAAGGATATTAGAAAGAATAATTAGAAGAAATGTGGAAGGAGAGTTGCAAGAGGAACAGTATGGCTTCAGGAGTGGAAGATCCACAGTGGACCCAATCTTTAGCTTGAGGCAGGTGATGGAAAAGAACTGGGAATATGGAGAGGATTTGATCATGACTTTCATAGATCTAGAAAAGGCATATGATAGTGTCCCGAGAGAGAAGGTATGGGAAACCATGGTTAAGAAGAGACTGGGAAGAGAAATGTTGGAAATGGTGCAAGCAATGTACAACAACTGTGTTAGCAGGGTACTGGCCCCAGTTGGAAAGACAGATTGGTTTAGGAACAAGATTGGACTAAGACAGGGGAGTGTGCTGTCACCTCTCTTGTTCATAATGGTGATGGATGAAATTGTAAAGGAAACAAAGGAAGCATATGGACATAAAGAAATGAAGTTACTGTTATTTGCAGATTATATTGTGGTCTGGGGAAGGAACACCGAAGAAGTGCAAAAACAACTAGATGCACTGAACAAAAATATTCAGAAGTACGGCCTGAAAATCAGTATAGAGAAAATCAAGACCATGGTGATGACAAGAGGGGAAAGACAAGGAAAGGGCACTGTGAAAATTGGAAGTCAGAGTTTGGAAATTGTGGACACGTTCAAATACCTAGGAAGTGATTTGATGCAAACTGGTAGGTTGGACATGGAGATTGGCAGGAGAGTACAGCAGAGCAATGCATTCTATCAAAGTGTAAGAAAACTTGTTTGGGATAAGGAAGTACCAAGGAAAAGCAAAGAGGTAATGTATAAAGTGTACTATGTTCCCATATTAACTTATGCAGCTGAGACTTGGACCCTGACAAGCAGGCAAGAGAGTAGAATCCAAGCCAGTGAAATGAAATTCCTAAGAAGTATGATAGGAAAGACAAGGAAAGACAGAGTGAGGAATGAAGATGTTAGGAAGGAAGTTGGGATGGGAAAACTAAATGAGATAATTGAGAAGAATAAACTATGGTGGTTTGGACATGTAAAGAGGATGGAGGAAAATAGAATACCAAGACAGATGCTGGAGGCGAAGTGCAAGGGTAAGAGAGCAAGAGGAAGACCTAGAACAAGGTGGATTGATTCAGTGAAGAATAGCGTAAGAAGAAGAAATCTGGACTGGGACAAGATCGTGGAAGAAGAATTGTGGATGGAAAGAGGAAAGTGGAGAAGTGCCATAAATACCCCGACCCGGCAGGAGCTGGATAAGGGGAATTGATGATGATGATGATGATGATGATCTTGGTAATATTGGCGTACATTTTTGATTTCTTAAATAGAAAGGGTGAAGTTTCCTTATTATTTTCAGGAAGCTATTCTGTTGAGTTCACACTATTAATGATTTTAAAGTGCTTTGTTTGCTGGACTGCACACAGCAAAATGTGACTGCCAAACTACTTGGTTAGGTTACGCGCCATCCGATGTCTGCTTCCATGTTTCCATTCGTTGAAATATGCATGTTCCTTGCAATGCCGTAGCAAGGGGGTGGGCCCAGAGGTCTCTTCTCCCTCCGAAATATTCCTTTATAGCAAATTGAGCTGTAGGTATTAGTGTTTTATGAACTTATTTGTAACATACTATCTTACTGAATAAAATGTTAACTTGGGTCCCTGTTTTCTTCAATGGAGAATCTTGTACGGTAATAGAAACTTATGTCTATCTCTTTGCTATAGTAAATTTGGTCTTCCGTTGCTTATATAAGGTTCATTTAGGTTTCCCCATATTGTATATTTCCTTGGAGACAATATTGATTGTTCACTACACTCATTTTCAACAATTATTGTAGAAGGAGAAAATGATGAGACGTGCTTGCTTCCAGAGTCGCAAATATTCGTGCAGAAAATGCTAAGGGTAAAGAGGATGGAAAGCATATAGTTCTAAAAGTGTTTAGTTAATGAATCATCTGAACTTGTTCTAGTTTTCCAGAAAATTCAAATTATACGTATTGAATCCCATTTTTCTCCTGTAATACTGTGTCAAATATAACAATTTGTATGGAATAACAATCACAGTTACCTTTGTGAACTTGTGAATGAAGTTTTTGATTGCAGGATTTCTTCAGGCAGTAGGGAATTTTATATCCCAAATTTAAGGATATAAAAATTATGTCAATTTAAAAACAATATATCAAAGGAAATAAATTATACACAGAAATACTGATACACAGTGTGTTTTGAAAATATAGTATTATCTTCCAAGTTCCAAATTTTCAATAAAATAGCAATGTAACTTCACAAAATACTGGATCTGAAACTTTCAAAACTAATCTAAAGGAATATATTTTTCCAAAACTATTAGTACTATATCAAATGAGTTATGGGAATGGCTTTACTTTTGTTAAGGTGACATTTCCACAAAACGACGAAAAATTTCACACATTTAAAAGGATTGTATTTTATCTCCAGACTGTCTACTTACAAAATGTCGTTAAGTGACAAATGAAGGAATTGTGATGATACTCTAAAAGGGATGAAGGAGAAAATCAGCTTTGTTTTCAAAGACTTGAAAATTAGACTAGATTTGAAAACTCATACAATAGACTTGTTGCTGTTATAATTACTCATGTAATATACTTTCCTACATAGGGTAAAACTCGTTTATTTCGTGTCAATGATTATTTCATCAATTTACAGGAAATAACCTGCTGCCTAGTATTGCCACATTTCTTTCACGAATGGCATGGCATGTCCTGTTTCTGGAAGCACCGCGCTAAGCCTTATCCTGTTGTACTGGTTGACAGTCTTTGTGTTAGATGAGAGAAGGTTTGTAGTGATTTTATCGTAACCGAATGGGCGTGTTCATTTCACAGCAGACAATATGAAAGGCAAGTGCCTACGTTTTTGCGCAATGAACAGTTGTATACCATTGGATATTTTGACATATTTGTGGATTTCTTCATTTTTGTGTTGGAATTGTCATCTAGATCCGCAGGAAGAACCTACGCATTTTTAAGTGTATTGCAATTCAGGAACTCGCACCAAAAGGAGCCAGAGTTAAGGTAATTGTAATGCTCATTTATGCAATCAATTATCAAATTTTCATTTAGATTTAAATATTAATCTTACAGCTGGCAAAAAATGGATGGGAAGAAACATGATTCACTTCCAAGCACCTCGGGCGTGACAAGAAAAAGAAGGATGATGACTAGGATTGTGGATCTTGTGGTGGCAGTTACTCTAACGATGTGAAGAAGAAATCAAGGGCTCAGCTTATCAGATTCATGTCACCATTACGACTTTATCAATTTATTTTAACGAAGTTGCGAATGGTATCTCAAAATAACTAATATACTCCTTTCGTGATAAATTATTATTTGAAGTCGGAAACAAGTACATTAAATTGAAATGTTGTCTAGAATGCCTCATGCACCAACATATGCAGTAGCCTAATGAACAGTAACTCTCAAATTTTGAAATTGTTTGCTAATAGGCCTACCTGAATATTAAATAATCCTTAAACTAACAATACATCCTCTAGGTTTACCCTACGGCGCGCTCTTTGAACTTCTATTATCTGCTCTGCGAGAGCAGTCAGGAGGATTTAAAGCAATTTCAGCTACAATTAATCTATATTACCGACAATATGCCAGCAACAGAAATTAACTTCACAAGAGACGGAACACAATAATAACACGTCCAACTCAATACAACATGATGACTGCCTTCTCGCCCCAGGATGGCTGAAGCTTAGTAATTACAGTACGCTATAGCGGATATCAGCCACCCAAAGCAGACGGCTTTCATGTTTCGGCTTGGAGGCCTTAACTTCACGCTAGCATAAACATCAGGTATAATCTACTTATGGGAGTCTACACTTCAAAGACATCCTTAATAATGACAATACTACTACTACTACTACTACTAATAATAATAATAATAATAATCTATTAATATTGCAAATCTACGAAATTGCTGCAAGGTTGAAAACTAATATCATGGATATTGGGTCCCTTTCAATTATCATGGCTTTGGAGATGCCCGAGTGACGGAATTTTCCCCCGAAGGGGATCTTTATCGTGCCAGTAAATCTACTGACACGGGTCCCTCACATTGAAGCAACATCAAATGCCAACTGACTGCACCATGCAGCCAGCCATTGCAATGTTGATCACAATTTATTTTCCATGAATCAATACTCTTTTAGAGCATTTTCCACAACTTCATACCTTATTTATGTATGATGATTTACATAAATAAGGGCGCCTACATGATGACATGAATAAATTATTGTTACGGCTGTGAGTTTGTTTCGTCGCCTCGCCGCGTGAGTCACAGCCGCCCCGGGCTATGCTCTGCCTCTGTGTGTTACCTGCGCCTTACGCAACGGGGCTGCGAGGACAAAAGGGATGAACCAGAATATTCGTGACCCAGCTGGTGATGGAAATCTCGAGAAGCCGTGAATTCCGGACGGGTCTAGAAGCATTCATTGAGTCACCAGCCTCCTTATATAAAGCGGCCTCACCAGCGAGGCGGGGACAGTGGTTTTTTTATTCTTTTAGCGAGAGTGTATACCAGTGCGACAGAGATTATTAGAGTGAAGTGCTGTGTGAATTGCGAAACCCAGTGAGATTCTATCCGAGCCTGCGGAGCAGTGTGTAGCAGACTCGTAAGTAGCCTAACGGTAGTTTGTGTACAGAAGGAAGTGTACAGGTATTTCGGTGAGTGACAGACTGGCTGGAGACAGGCCTGCCTAATTACTGAACGGACAGCTGCTCGAGAGAGTGAAAGGGGAGTGTTGCCAATCAGAGAGGACCTAGATTGAGATACTAATTGCTTGTATCTGTTTATTGTGTGGTGAACTGTAACTTGCTAAGACCTGCAATAACACTACATTTTCTTTAAAAGGACCCTTGTGTCGTGCGTCTACCCACCGTAATCTAGCTAACGAACTTGTCACTAGGGGTGGCACGTTACAACTGGTGTCAGAAGTGGGATTACGAACTCAAGCTCAAGCACAACATCTGAAGGTCCTGGTTTCAAAACCCGAGCAGGTCATTTTACCACAGTTCTCTAATTTTCCTGTGAGTGCATGTCCTTTACAAGACAAAAAAAAAACTACAATGGAAGAGCTATTGGCAGCATTGCTAGAAAAGTTAAGTGGCATGGAAACCAAGATGGAGGCCGGCCAGAAGAATTTAGAGGATGGCCAGAAGAAGATGGAAGACGGTCAAAATAAGCTAGCGGAGGACCTGAAGAAGATAGAGGACGGCCAGGAGAAGATGGAAGACGGTCAGAATAAGTTAGCACAGGACCTGAAGAAATTAGAACTGGGTCTGCGTGAGGAAGTCACGGCAGTGGAAAAGAAGTTCGACGCCTTACAAGAAGAAGTTGCCGAGCTACGCAGACGCCGGCTGACGGGGGTGGAAGAGAGATTCAACGCTCGACAAAAGGAATTTGCTGAGCTGCGCCGACACCCGCCGACGGGGATGGAAGAGAGATTCGAAGCCCTACAAGAGGAAGTTGCCGAACTGCGCCGACGCCCGGCGACGGGGGTGGATGAGAGAATGAAAGCTCTACAAGAGGAAGTTGCCGAGCTGCGCCAACGCCCACCCACAGTTACACCGGGAATATCGGGAACGGGACAGAGCAGAGTGACGCCCCCAACCTTCGACGGAAATGTCCCGTGGAGCACCTACTTACGTCAGTTTGAGGCAGCATGTTCCATAAACAACTGCAACAGCATGGAAAAGACTACAGCTCTCATTGTAGCGCTGAGAGAGGACGCCCTTAACGTCCTTCAGGCCATCCTGACCGAATCTCAGAACTACGCTTCACTAATCGCCCATATGGAGTCCCGATATGGAGATAGCCATCTTCAGCCGGCCTACCAGATGCGGCTCCGGACCCGGGTACAAAAGAACGCGGAAACCCTGCAGGAGTTTGACATGGACATCGCACGTCTCGTAAGGCTCGCCTATCCAACGGCGCCGGCCGACTTTCTGGGGCAGATTGCGACGCAAACCTTCACTGACGGACTACAGGACTCGGATACTCAACTGGCGATGCGACTTGCGCGCAATGAGACACTTGCAGAAGCACTGAGCCACGCACTTGAGTTCGAGACGGCAAAGCAGGTATCTAGAATGCACGCACGGGTGCGTCAAGTGGACGTTGACGAACCAGCCAAAGCCTACGAGACCAAGCCCCTGGCCGATGAAATGATGGAGGTGCTAGGCCGGTTCTTCAAGAGTCGCAGCACCATCAACAACGGCATAGCCGGAAGACACCCGGAGAGGCGGCCCGGAAGAGGACTACCGACCTGCTGGACCTGCCGTAAGAAGGGCCACCTGAGCAAGGACTGCGGTGTTCACCCCCGCCAAGGGTTTCCGTCGGGAAAGTCAGTCATAGGAAAACCGCGCGGCCCAGGAAAACGAGTACCAGCCAGCCTTGGGGGGCAAAGGTCGGCTTGTGACAGTCGTCATGCCCCGGCAATCCAAGTTCGTGTGACGAAGTTATGGAGGGATAATAGCAGCCTGATGGTCGACGGAGTCGTCAACGGAGTGAGCTGGCCCGTGCTGATCGACACGGGAGCGTCGAGGACCATCGTCAATCTCACCGTGATCCCGAAGTGGAGAGTGCAACCCACACAAAGGAACCTCCAGCTAATAACTGCGACTGGAGACCCCGCACCGGTACATGTCGAAGCATCACTGGAGTTCGTCATTGGTCGACGGGCGGTGAGGCATCCAGTGCTCGTGGCTGACGTATCAAACGAAGTGATCATCGGACTGGACTTTCTTGACCAGAACAACATCATCCTGGACCTGAGTACCAACACTCTGCACTTCGGAGGTGAGGAACTTGCTTTGCAACCACCACACGAGGCCATCACCGCACGACGAGTAAGGCTGAGAGAGGACGTCATCGTTCCCGCCAGGACGGAGGTCAGCACTGCCGTAATTGTCGACGGAACCGCTGTGAGAGTGGCGGCTGTCATCGAGCCTAAATATGAGGATATCCAGACAAAAGGATTGCTAATTGCCAAGACCCTCATCAACACGACGCCTCGGCCGTACGTCCGCCTGTCCAATCTGAACGACTACGACATTACGGTTCACCGGGACACCAACCTAGGAGTCTGCGAGCCCGTTACCTGGATTGCCCGCATCACAGACACGACGGACGGACACCTGCAGACGGAAAACCGAAGAAGACGCGCCCTGCCAGAAGAACTACAGAAGCTGTGCCAAGGATCCCAGGACCATCTAGACGAGGAACAATGACGTCAACTTCGGGACCTGCTACGCAAATTTCAGGATGTCTTCTCCGTGGGGAGCAAAGACTTCGGCAGGACAAGCTTGGTCCTGCACAGAATCGCACCGATTAGGGCCCCGTTCCGACGTGTCCCGCTCGCCAAGCAAGCTGAAGTCGACCGGATGGTGGAAGAAATGAAGGATACATAGTCCTTGGAGCCCTCCGTTCGTGCTAGTGAAGAAGAAGGACGGCTCTACCAGGTTCTGCGTGGACTACAGGCGGGTGAACGACGTCACGAAGAAGGACAGCTACCCTCTACCCCGGATCGACGACACGCTGGACACCATATCAGGATCAAGATGGTTCTCCACCTTAGATTTGAAGAGTGGCTACTGGCCGGCGGAGGTCAACCCTAAGGACCGCGAGAAAACGACGTTTTCTGTGGGCAGCGGACTCTGGCAGTTCACCGTCATGCCGTTGGGGTTGTGCAACGCCCCTGCGACCTTCGAAAGGCTAATGGAGTCCATTCTGAGGGGACTACACTGGAAGACCTGCCTGGTCTACCTAGACGACGTCATCGTTCTGGGGAGAAGCTTCGAGGAGCACTACAGCAACCTGAAGGAGATCTTGATGAAGCTACGGGCTGCCCAGCTGAAGATGAGCCCCAAGAAGTGTCAGCTCTTCCAGAAACAGGTCCAGTACCTTGGGCATATCGTCTCCGAGGAAGGGATGCGCACCGACCCGGGGAAGACCGCAGCTGTGAGGGAGTGGCCAGTTCCGAAGGACAAGTCCCAACTAGGAAGCTTCCTGGGACTCTGCACCTATTACCGTCGCTTCATGAGAGGATTTGCCGACATCGCCAAACCACTGCATCGACTGACTGAGAAGGACCAACTCTTCACGTGGACAGCAGAATGCCACAGTGCCTTCGAACAACTCAAGCAGGCTCGGTGCACTGCACCTATTCTGGCCTACCCCAGACCTGGAACAAGGTTCATCGTCGATACCGATGCCAGCTATTTTGGTATAGGGGGAGTCCTGTCGCAAGTAGTGGACGGTGAGGAGAGAGTAGTGGCCTACTTCAGCAAAGCCTTGTCTAAGCCAGAGAGGAACTACTGCGTCACAAGGAAGGAACTGCTCGCCATCGTGAAGACCATTGAACACTTCCACAAGTACCTGTATGGGCAAGAATTTCTCATCAGGACCGACCATGCATCCCTGCGGTGGCACCTGAACTTGAATCAGCCCGAGGGTCAACTCGCGCGGTGGTTAGAGAGGTTTCAATAGTACAACTTCGAGATCCAGCACAGGAAAGGCCAACTGCATTCTAACGCCGACGCCCTGTCACGAAGACCGTGCCCCGAAGACTGCACCCTCTGTGCCAGAACGGAAGAGAACACCGGGATACAGTGCCGAAGGACTACCGTGGAATTTCAAGGGAGCTGGAGCCGCGAATCTTTCACGCAGGCACAAGCGAAAGATGATGACCTGGGACTGATAGCCGAATGGAAGAGGGCCTGTGTCCCCAGACCCGGGTGGAACATTGTGAGTCCTACTGGGCGCAGTGGGACTCGCTGGTTGTAAGGGATGACCTTATCTGCCGTACCTGGGAGAGCACCAACGGGAAGACATCTCGGGAACAAGTCGTCGTTCCAAGGGCTCTGAAGGAGGAAGTCCTGAAAGAAGTCCATGGAGGATCATGTGGTGGACACCTAGAGATAAAGAAGACCCTGGAGAAGCTGAGAGAGCGGTTCTACTGGATCGGATGCCGAACAGACGTGGAGAACCACTGCGCGAGGTGCCACGATTGCGCAGCCAGCAAGGGCCCAGGAGGAAGACGACGGGGTCCACTGAAGACCTATAACGTGGGCGGCCCCATGGAGAGAGTGGCCATGGATGTTGCTGGACCATTCCCGTTGAGCGAGGCAGGAAACCGTTACATATTGGTCGTCAGCGACTACTTCACCAAATGGCCAGAGGCGTATGCACTCCCTAACCAAGAAGCCGCGACGTTCGCAGAGACCCTGGTGAAGGAATTCGTCAGCCGGTACGGAGTACCCTTGGAGCTGCACTCCGACCAAGGGGGGAACTTCGAGTAGCAGGTGTTCCAGAACCTATGCCAGCTGTTGGGAATCCGGAAGACAAAGGCGACGCCGCTACAGCCTCAGTTCGACGGGATGGTAGAGCGATTCAATCGCAGCATCGAGAACCATCTCCGAATTGTCGTCAGCGAGCAAAAGAGGGATTGGGACAAACATCATCCACTATTTCTCCTGGCCTCTGCGCCACCGTGCATGAAGCCACCGGGTGCACACCAGCCTGGGCCATGTTTGGGAGGGAGCTCCGTCTACCTGTCGATCTTGCCTTCGGCCGACCTGGGAATGATCCGGTCCCGGTAAGCCAGTATTATCAAGAACTGGTCGACCGACTGGAGGACGTGCACGCGTTCGCTAGGAGACTGCGGATCGAGACCGACCGAATGAAGACCCGATACGACCAGCAGACGGATGCCGGTGGATTCCACGAGGACGACCTGGTCTGGCTCTCCAACCCATTACGGAAGAAAGGCCTGTCACCCAAATTGCAGAAGTCCTGGGAGGGCCCGTACCGAGTCGTGAAAGGGATCAACGATGTCGTCTACAGGATCCAGCGGAGCCCGAGGGTGAAGATGAAGATCGTGCATCGAGATCACCTGGCAGCCTACGGAGGGACACAGACAATGATTGATCGGGACGATCAGCCTTTTAGGAAGGGGGTGGTGTTACGGCTGTGAGTTTGTTTCGTCGCCTCGCCGCGTGAATCACAGCCGCCCCGGGCTATGCTCTGCCTCTGTGTGTTACCTGCGCCTTACGCAACGGGGCTGCGACGACAAAAGGGATGAACCAGAATATTCGTGACCCAGCTAGTGATGGAAATCTCGAGAAGCCGTGAATTCTGGACGGGTCTAGAAGCATTCATTGAGTCACCAGCCTCCCTATATAAAGCGGTCTCACCAGCGAGGCGGGGACAGTGTTTTTTTTTTTAGTTTTTTTTAGCGAGAGTGTATACCAGTGCGACAGAGATTATTGTAGTGCAGTGCTGTGTGAATTGCGAAACCCAGTGAGATTCTTTCCGAGCCTGCGGAGCAGTGTGTAGCAGACTCGTAAGTAGCCTAACGGTAGTTTGTGTACTGAAGGAAGTGTACAGGTATTTCGGTGAGTGACAGACTGGCTGGACACAGGCCTGCCTAATTAGTGAACGGACAGCTGCTCGAGGAAGTGAAAGGGGAGTGTTGCCAATCAGAGAAGACCTAGAGTGAGATACAAATTGCTTGTATCTGTTTATTGTGTGGTGAACTGTAACTTGCTAAGACCTGCAATAAAACTACTTTTTCTTTAAAAGGACCATTGTATCGTGCTTCTACCCACCGTAATATAGTTAACGAACTTGCCACTAGGGGTGGCACGTTACATTATGTACAGTTTTACAGCTCACTATGTCGGTAAAATTCTGATGTCAATTACTGACGTCAAGTATAGTCCATATCTTTTAATTGGATCTGCCTTAAGACAATGGGACCAACAACAGTTCTACTGATTCATCAACACTTTTGAAGACTTCCATATGTGGCAATAGAAATATAGTTGATTTAGAACTTTTTAGTCGAGCCCAATTATGTTATGCGGGAAATATAATTCTGAAAACACTTAGAGATTAATAATTATTTGAACAGATTACAAATTCCTTACAAGGATAACATGTTTCGTACGTCACGCGAACATTATTAGATCAAAGTTAATCAAATAAATCATATATAGCCTACAAGACAACAAGCTAGTACTGCCAAGAACTACTAAAATCCACAAATAATCGCGGTCTTCTATCACGAATGTGCGAAAGGGTGGCTACTACTACTGTGATAGCCCTATGTTTTAGAAATCCTTGGATCGTTCATAACCCTTATTTCAGTTTGTATATTGTCCACCTCTTTGGCGTCTGACTTTTCTTCAGGCTCAAGTATAAGGGAATTAACACAAATAAAACAGAACTAAATTATAGAATCACGCCTTAACTGTTTGAGTGGTACTCGAATAGAACGGACTCCAGAAAGGGTTATAATACCACGAAGTAGAGTGATTTAAGAGCAAGTTTTACGCAGTAAGGGTTGAAACTGTAACCATGACAACGGTGAATAAACAGATCAGATATATCAGTATGTGGTGCGCAACATTGGCTGCTTTAAACCTAGAAAATATAGGAATTAGAGTAAAGGACTTCAAAGTGTTGAGTGGGGAGAGATAAACCCAACTTCTGAGCTGGACCTGGTGCATCAGTGGGTTGATTCATTAGGGAACACGATTTCTGGTGTGTAAGATGTCAGTTCCTTTTTGGGGTTGTTCTAGGCTCGTAGACACTGAAAATGATATTAGCTTTTACATAAGCTCTCCTTCTCAACATATGGCATATACGGTTATTCAATTAAGCCTAAATCTCAGACAAATAAACACCAGTATTTCATTAAGATTACACGTATTTTCGGGACAAAGCTTTTAAACTCGAAGTTAGTTGTTATTCTTTTCTCATTCACTATGAGGTAAAGAGAAAGATTTAAAGTACGAATGGAGATTCAAGGAGAAATAATTTGAACTATTGTCATCTTATCCGATTCACCACAGGATTTGAATGAATTTTTAAGTGGTATGGACTCAGTCTTGAAGAAGGAATTCATGATGAAAATCAATAAATGTAAAACGAAAAGAATGAAATGCAGCCGAATGAAATCAAAAACCCACATTGACGTCAATTTGGCAGGTTGAAAGTTAAAAGACGTAGGAGACTTCTGCTACATAGGAAGAAAAATGACCAGTGATGGACGAAGCAAAGAGAATATAACAATTAGGTTGGCTTAGGATGTAAAATAGTTCGTTATTTTCGTCATCCTTCAAAACTAACCACACGCACAAACTAACAACCTACCCCACCTCCAAACACTAGCCTGCGTGCTTATAAGAACAAAACTTCCTTTTCACGATTGTTAGTGTGTGTTACATATTTTTGCCTAAATAAGTACATTTCTTCGAATAAAGCAGCAATTACACAAAGCTTTTGTCAAGCAGAAAATAATATGGCCTATTGTTTCGATTACGCTGCTGAGTGCCGAGTTGCTGACCAAAAGATACTGATTCGATAGATCGATGATTACTCGAAATCTCCTCCAGCTGATTGATGAACTTTCAAGTCGGAAGTTATATTTGCCGGACTGCTTATACAAATGAACCAATATTTTTTTCTTAAATAGTTTTCAAAATGTTTAAGGAGTACGCGTACCCCCACGTTCCCCCTGAAAAAATGCTCTGGATTTAGGTAGTCTATTACAAAGTAAATTTTGAAAGCCTTTGTCTGGATCGTGGCACTTTATGGAAGTGAAACTTGGACTGTTGGAGCAGCCGAAAAGAGGAGAATAGACGAATTTGAAATGTGGTGTTACAGGAGAATGATGAAGATCAGAAGGGTAGATAGCGTAACAAATGAAGATGTATTAAGCCTAGAGGGCGAAGAGAGATATTTTAGCGACTGCATTTGAAGAAAAGAGAAAGTTTGGTAGGACACATACTAAGACACCCAGGAATAGCAAGGGAGGGTTGAGGAAGGGTTGAGGGCAAGAACTGTAGGTGTAGACCAAGGTTGGAATATGTTGAATATATTGCCTCGGATGTAGGATGAGGATAGGGAGGCATGGGGGGCTGCATCAAACCAGTCAAAACACTGAAGACAATCAACAAACAACAACATGACGTAATGCCCAGCAGAAATAGATCAACACATGTATGATACCTTCAATTTGACACATCGCTGAATCCACATTTCTGTGATATTTGTGTACATTCTCGATGGAGGCTCCATCATATGCGTATCCCATCGACCACAGTACTGCTCTTCCGTGATCCTAATTTCTGAATTACTGTAATGAATTACCACAAAATCAATAATATATAATGAAAAAAACATACTAGAGTTGATGGAACAAAAGGGACAACAGTTTCAGAATCAACAGCGCAAATTCAGTGTACCCTGAATCAGTTTTAAAATTCCTAATTCCACACAAAAATATGCTCTTGTTCCCCAGTGAATAATACTTGCACTGTACTCAAACACGTGGTATATATTTTTCCCTTACACTGAATATTAACTCAACAGGCTTCGCTGCTTTTTACTGAGTTCTCAACGGTGTTTAGAGCTCCTCTTTACTTCATTATTCTAAATACGAAATAAACACATCAGTGATGGGGGCACAGAATTGGTAATTTTATAAACTGAAGTTTGAGTGCGGAAATAATTGTATTGTATGTCCTGGAATTTAACATTCGGTGTGAAGACGATTATTCAGGTTATTGTCATAGTTCTTTTTGATCTCACATATTTTCCCTGGTGTAGTTTCAGTATGTACAATCATGGTGGTGTCTATCAGAACCATATATTAATATACAACACTACTCACTGTTCGAAACCAGTAGATGGTTTAGAGTATGAAATGTGGTGGATCTATCAGAATCGAACATCAATATACAACACTCCTCACTGTTCCAACCCAGAGAATGAGATGTGGTGGATCTATCAGACACTGACGTCATTATTCTGCCTGTCTATGTGAAGAAGCAGTATCTCCACGGACACGTAGAGGGGAAAATTAGCTTTGTATACGCGTACAAACAAAGCTTATTTTGTCATTAACGTGGTCTTGGAAATCCAACTTTGTTTTGGTTACCATGGCAGCATTCCTATCTGGTCAGTAAGTTAGTCCAGCCCGTCGCAAAGCGGTAAGCACACCAGGCTTCGACCTGAAGGGTCCTAGATTCTATTCCTGGCCGAGCCGTTGGTTTTAAAATCTCCAATAGTAATAATCAATTCTCATGACTCGGAAACTGGGTGTGTGTTAGTCGTAATCATTCATTCCAACCACATCAACACGCGCAGATCCACTCTAAATTCATAAATCAGGCCTCCCCGAAGGTCACACGCCATTATTATTAGGCATGTAAGGTAAGTCTTAAGAGGAGACGACAGACGACGAATAATTCTGTCGATTGCAGGGGTTAATGAGGTATAGGCTGATTAGATAATAATCGTCAGGCTGCGACTCCAGGAACTCGACTGGGTTATTGAAGTGGCTCATGTGTAAGTCGATTCCCTTCGGTGCAACACACAAAGAGATTATGTGCCGCTCACAGTACGTGTGACATGTGCTCAGAGTGTAATCTTGATTCGTGTTTCTGCTTCAAGTATTGTGGTCTTGTTATTCTTGCCAAACCCCACATCGTAGTCGTACGTGTTCAAGTCCCGTATCAGGACTGCAAAGAAGAGCTAACAGGCTGGAGGTTGAAGGTTCGAATCCAGGCACTGCCAGCGGTCTTGTTCCTCACCACAAATGTGCACTCTCTCCAGAGGAAATCACCGGGATGACTTCAGTAGCTGACTTTCTCGTGAATGTCTGTTGTTGTTGTTGTTGTATATTCGGTCGCACTAGGGGCTTGGGGCATCATTGGTGATCAACATTGTGTATTTGGGAGTGTGTTGAATTTATCTGATAACCTGTATTTCTGTGATGACTGTAGTAATGTGTTTAACATTGGGTACCCCGTGACTCCAAGTAAGGGATTATCAGGGCATTGGAGTGTAGGGAGTGTGGAAAAACTCGGGATAAAACCACCCTCAGGATAGCCGCTGTAAGTGCCAGGATTCGATTTCCGATTTCCGGACTTGCTGCAGCTCCCCATCGTGGTCGTGGTGAGCGATTTAACGCGCGCGAGATAATTTATTGAAGTAATTATTATTTCGATGTTGGATGTGGCTAATAGTGTGGGGCCTTACAGGCACAGTCGGCTCGTTGCGTAGTGGCTAGCATTCTAGGCTGTCAGAACGGAGACCCGGGTTTGATTTACGGCTCTGCCAAGAAATTTATTTCAGGTCTGAGGGCTGAAACGGGGTACATTCAGCCTCGTGAGGCGAAATGAGAAGAGATGGGTTCGATTCCTACATCAGACATCTTGGAAGTGGTTTTCCATTGTTTCCCACCTACTCCAGGCCAATTCCGGGATTGAATCCAACTTAAGGCCATGACCGCTTCTCCCCTAAGTCCTCAAATATACACACTAGTACAGACAGCGACACAGGTTATCAGGCAAATTCTACACACACCCAAGTACACGGGGCTACATGACCACGATGTTGCAGAGCCCCTTGAAGGATTAACAACAACAACTTCATAGGTACGTCCTAGGGTAATGGCGTATCGGTATCTCACGAAAGGCAACTTCTAGTCCCAACCAAAAATTGCACATACGTTGGTCAGATCAGAAGTTAATCATCTCCAAATTCACTTCTAGAAAGGGCAAACGAGTACGTGTTTTAAAACGCCAGAAAGTTCTGAATAGCCCCACTCCGTGACGTCATGCTATCCTGATCTTAATGTTATATAGAAAGCTGATGTCTGCGTCGGACGGGTCAGATTCATCTCAGACAGTTAAGGAATGACGCAAGCAGCTGTGGGTAAAGCCCTGCGCGGATGTAGATATCCGCGAATAAACCTGCGGAAATGTTTCATCATGCGGATATAGTGTGCATGCTTGTGGGATAAATTTGCGAATAGTTTTTAGAATAAGTTACAATCCGAATTTGTTTAATATCATTACAAGACCTGGATGTTTATTATGACATATCATATTTTTCCGGTTTTTTTTTTCATGACAAATGTAAGATGATGATTTAAGCTAATCTCATTCAAATTATGTTATTAAGCATAATTAGCACTCCGAACTGAAAAGAGTTGCAATTCTGGCTGTATAACATTCATTTTAAACATAGCACATGACATACATATCCTAGGGGAACGACTTTCTCCTCAAATGTGTAAATGTGTTGCTTTAATGCTTAATGCTTTATCTGTATAAAAATATTATTGCAATGCCAGTAGATACAGATAACAAACATGCGGATGCGGATAAGGTTTTCATTATCCGCGCAAGGCTCTAGCTGTGGGCTATGTGGGCCTGCACGATTCGGTTGCTTTAGGGTCCTGCGCTGATCGTGTTCCGACAGGCTAGCCGGGCATCCTGTCTGTGTATTGGTGTGCTCAGGGAGTATACCAGGTGAATCAGCTTCCTCTAATAATACAGAGTGTTTGAAAAAGAACTCCCTAGTTTTAATGTGTCCTAGAATCTGTACAAAGTGACATACACTATTCTAGTTTGTGGTGTGTGATTCAAATAAAGATTGTGTATTCGTAGTCATAATTTGCAATTTTTATATATTGCCACAAATGGAATATTAATAACATAGAGAGAAAGTAACATGCTCAGTTCAGGAATCGATTCAGCGATTTCGAATTCCATAGTGCCTTGTGCACTGAGTCACTGATAGTCGTGATGTACACTATTATAGGCCTGACAGGTCTAATCAGCTACACGCTCAATATTTAGAGGCCTATATCTCAGAATTATAAGTAAAAATAGAGCGTGCCTTCATAAGTGGTTTGCATTAGGTGTTATAGTAGGACCTTATCTCTTCACATTAGTGAAAGAATAACGTGAACAACAGAAATGACGCTCTGTGACTACTTGTGTCACTCCGACTGAGTCGGTTCAAGTCGGGTCGAGAAGGTAGAGCTGCTCTCATTCTCAATTCTGCTATTCCGTGGTTTGCCACTTCGTCCTCGGGCAATTGCCGGGAATGCACCTACCGTCAGGCTACGGTTGCCTCCTTCCCTCTTCCTTGTGTATCGATGATGATGATGATGATAATTGTTGTGTAAAGGGGCCTAACATCCAGGTTATCGGCCCCTAATGGACTGGGTGATAGGGAAAATGTCAATGAAGTGGAAACCAGAACGAAAATTAAGCGAGAAGGCAAATACTTACAAAAAGGAACTCAGATTGAAGCTACTCACAAAATGGAAAGCGGTAATACTTATAAAAGGGAATTTAGAACGAAAATACTCACAAAAGGAATATATTGAAAAATACGCACAAAATGTAGGTTAAGTTCAAAATACGTACACAATGCAATGCACAGTCGAAATACTTACAAAATGCAAATTAGAGTGAAAATACGTACAAAATTCAATTGATGTTCAAAATACTTACAAAATGCAATTGAAAATGAAAATACACAATGGAATTTAGATTGAAAAAGGCCGGTTCAGATACAAAATACTCACAAAGTGCAATTGAAATTCAAAATACCTTGTCTATCCCTCCGATTCTTCCCTTCCCGTCCCACCACCGACAAATATTTTTATGAAAATTTTAAGCATTGAGGATCAAATACAAAGGCATTCGTGCCACATTTGACCAATTTCATGTGTGGTTTATTTGGGGTTCAATGTGTACTTATTTATTTATTTATTTATTTATTTAGTTTCGTTTTGTTTCGTTTCGTAGTCAGTTTACCCTCCAGGTAGGCTTTTCCCACAGACTCAGCGAGGGATCCCACCTTTACTGCCTCTACGGGCGGTGTCCTGGAGCTTGACATCGATTCGGGGGATACAACTGGGGAGGTGGGACTAACGCCTCGCCCAGGCGGCCTCACCTGCAAAGCGAACAGGGGTCTCATTAGGGATGGGACTGGATGGGAAGAATAGGAGGGATAGACAAGGAAGACGGAAGGAGGCGGCCGTGGCCTGACGGTAGGTATTGCCCACGATGGCAGCTGGATCGAAGAACCTGAAAATCCCCTGATAGAAAAAACCAGATCCTACCAACAAGTAGAAGGGATAATAGAGCACAAGTCATTCCTAACAAGGTGGCATTAAGAATGACCATAGTGAATAAAAATTAAAGACACTCAGAAAACACAAGATTCCAGTAAAATATCTCAGGAGTGTGGGAAACTCCAGAAAACACCCAGCGATGGCCTTCTCAACGCGACCTTCCACCACTTTTATAAAACACCACGCCATAAGGATTAAAATCAGATAATAAAATTTATTCACAAAACGACATTACATGAGAAGCAATGTCAATCAAAGAAAAATCCTCACTGAAAAGCATCGATAAAATCGATTAATTAAATGCAGCACCCTGTTCCATTGGGCCTGCCGGTGCTGATATCCTAGTCACTTATATAATACAGAAATATGTACAACAATAATGATCCAAGAGAAAAAGAAACCCCTAATGGATCATTAACATAGACATTCCATGTTTAAAGTTACCGCACGTTAATTATAAGTTTCATATTTACAAATGTACAATTTCATTCGTACACCCTTAAGTGTATTCGCAATTGATTTAACACTATCAACATCCAGATTTGCATCATTCTGTATTTAATTTCGTTGAGTTTATTTTAGTCATTATCAGTCATTAAGAAGAAATATTCATCCAAAAATCATTACAAATATATTTATATAGGGATGACTAAAATATCCTTGCTGGCATCGTTACTAAAACTTTCAATTTGGAATCAATAAATATTTTCCAATCAACAACATTCAACCTGTTCTTCGAATATCATAATTTACAAACGTGTTATTACCGCGTAACTCGACTATGATACGGTTCAACAATACTTAATGTCATACTTGACACTCACATTCCATTCGCAAATGGATTTATACCACAAAAAAATTGAATATTCCACTGAAATTCTTCACACAACTGGCTCTCAATACCTCAATTTGACACGTACTTCAACTAGTACTGTATTCATAAATACCAACTAATATCCACAGATATTCATAAACTATTAACACCTTCATGGCGACCAATAAACCTTTATACACGTATCAAGTATCAAAATAACTATCGTACAGAATATCGTGCCGATCCAAAATATTATATACCTTTGCACACTGTTTAAATCATTAAATATGGATTACAAATTAATTCCCTTGAAGTAGAATATCTTTGCCTTGCAAGACTGCTCATCGTCACATATTTTAATAAAAATACTCATCCACTCTCAAATTCTTCCTTGGGAATCATGTCGAAAAAACTGAATGTTCATCGGAAATAAATTCTCATTTCAAAAATACTTCAACGCTGGAGATAAATCAACTCTAAATCAAGAAATACTCCAAGTATACAATACACATGGGATCCGTAAGAAGTGAAAATGATCAGACTAAATGAGGCCCTCATCCACTCAAATATACTCGTAAAATATCAAAAATGACTTCTACACCATGAATCCAGGTAACATTTATGAGAATAAAGAATGCTCTCAAAAATTGAGAAAGATCAAAAACTTCTCATCATAGCTAAATTCCAACAACAACATTCATGAGAGTGATATTCACTGATAATTCCAGTACAAATAACTTTCAGCATCAACGCAGATGAAAACCTCGATTTCAAGATAACACTCGAAAAGTTCATCAAATTCCTAACAGTGTTCGAAAATAATTACATGTTTAATTAATCTTCATGGCAAATGAGCATTTCTTCATCCTAACGATCCTCTTCTTAACATTTAGAAATATTCATATCATTTAATTGAATTTCAAAACGCAAAATATTAATCTTAAAGTGAATTCAAAAATCAAAACTAAAAACGGATGCATTCGTTATTTGAATCAAAATCCGATTGAAATGAGGCCAGTCACGAATCAGTTATCGAACCTGAACCCCACCTCAATCATACTAATCGAAAAGAAAGAATGGTTACTTTACAATATCTTACTCTGCTACTACTAGAAAGATTGACTTGCTTCTACCTTTCGACGATTCTCGGAGGTGGCATATAATGAAAATACATGCCCTGGTCTTGAATTCCAAATCATACCTGTACTGTGGTACAGTATGTCCATCCAACCTTCCAGGACTCGAACTGGGGAACCTCTCACGTCCTCCTAGCTCCAACCTCGAAACTGGATTGCAACACTGCAGCAGTAATGGCCTCCAACATTGGGTTGTAGACCTCGTCTCGCTTGTATGGAGTTCGTCATCTCGTAGTAGCGTTTCGGCACTCAAATATTACCATGGATCATATCCATCTTCTTCGTGGTTTCACGAATTCTAAGATTCATGTTCGAAATATTTTGAGCTGCTTCATAAGCGCTTCTCAAGTTTTTAGTCAGCAGTAGTTACTCACGAAATATTCATGCTTATGCTCGGTATGTAGTGTTCATGTTAAAGTTTAGCCTGACATGGCTATTAATTCCATTCTCATTGTAACTATTCCTCCCGGCGTCTTATGCGTGAACATGACGTATAATTTGAGAAATGTATTTATGGTAGAAGTTCTTTCGTTGCAGACTGTGTTCAAAGTTACTATCACAGCTGATATTATCAGCATGAAACATGAAATTACAAGTCCTTTGTAGCGTAGCATCCGCAAACGTTGCTTCTTATTAGTATCAACGCGCGTTTACGAAGTCCCATTGTAAGGGTTCATACACGCAATCTTCACAAGACTGGCTACAAATTTTCATAGTCCTATCTCGCCGTACTTTCTTAATATTCACACGTCTGAAAATATACTAAGTTCCTTCGCCACATGGAACCAACATAGCGATCATCGTCGTCAGCACACGTTTTATAAATGTACTGTTCACTCCCGAGGTAGATGTGAATCGAACCGAGACACGTTAAGATCTAACTCTTATTCTGATACTGCAGATTACAAGTAAACACCGTTTCCCCCACTCCGGTGCATCGGAAGTCGATGTTAATCACACAAGCATACTGCTTTATACATATCACGCCTCACACAGCGCTTATCTCAATGAAAATACAATTGAATTAACTTCATGGTATTATAAGATAACATCTTATAGGCCTATAGAAGAAACTGCACAAATAGCTCTCAATTCATTATAATCAGTATAATCATGTCTCAGGTGAGCGGTTCGATATGAATAATCAGATGATGGTGTGCGCTACAAGCTTCGTCTCCCTTCGTGCATGTCCGTCGGGACCTTAAAACGTCCACCGGGGTTCGGCGATCCCGCTTGCTACAATCTCAGCTGCGAGTGACGTAACAGATGCCTCACTGCCTCCCATCTCACAGAGTAGTAGTGCAGCGCTCGAAAATATTCTGAACCCAGGACTATAAAGTAACGGTACAGTACCATCCCGGCATTTGCCCGAAGACGAAGTGCGATACCACGGAAAGCCACCTCGAGGATGGCTGAGGTGGGAATCGAACCCCCTCTACTCATTTGGACCACCCGAGGCTGAGTACACCCCGTTCCAATCCTCATACCACTTTTCAAATTTCGTGGCAGAGCCGGGAATCGAACCGCGGACTTCCGGGATGGCAGCTAATCACGCTGACCACTACGCAACGAAGCCGACAGTTGTTTACTTAAACCAAATTTTATTTTGATAGCTGCAGCCGTTTAGGAGTTCGCAAGGGGGGGGGGGCACACACACAGACAGACAGACAGACAGATAGAAGGTCAGACTGACAGACACACATTTCATCATTTTTTTTTGCTAAAAGTGAAAAGTAGGCTAAAAAGGAGGGGGAGGATATTTTGTTTGTTACTAAGAAGATCAACTCCATGCACGTAATATATCATTGACGTATTGAGATAATGTATTTATGAATAGTTACTTATATAGGGTATTAGCTATGAATGTTCCTCACTTTATGATATTACTATGAATATAACCTTTATGGTCGCCGTGAAGTGCGTATTGAGTGCAATATGCAATGTTCTCTGTTAATTAAATGGGACTTTACAGATAGTTTACTGTAGTCCAACTCATTCCCAACTGAGGTAATATTAACGTGTGCTGTCATTTGTTTGCCCGGCTAGTTCCTGTAAGCCATTAATAATTTGTTACCCTGCGTTACGCTTCATTTCTATAGAATTATACAGCGCAGACCATGAATTTCAACACCCATATCATGTTTCCAAATGTTTCGATAAACTATACACGTCATAACAACATTCTGTCAAATTACATTTTATGACTGATAAACTACATATTTTAAACAAACTGCAGAACATAACTTTTAATTGAATTCTCTTTTAACTGTCATCCTCTTGACTTGATAGTGACCTCATACGCAGTGTTACCAAAATATCTACTCCAATGCAGTGGTGTCAAGTTATTGTCCCAGAGCGCAGAGTTGTGGCAAGCTGAGGCAAGGAAGCAGCACTGGTGGCATTCAACTTTATGACTAGGGCTCGGAAGTTGATGACCTATAAATTTCCTAAAAATACTTATAAAAGGACCTACTCTGTATATCCTCTTTACTTCGTCCATCTCTGGTTATGTGGTTTCCTATGTAGAAGAAGTCTTCTACGTCCTTCAGCTTTCAGGCTGCCGATTTGACGTTAATGTGGGTTTCTGATTTCTTTCGGCTGCATTCCTTTAATTTTGTTTTACATTTATTGATTTATGTTCGACGCTGTCGAAATGTAAATATTATATGTCAGAAAACTGTACTACAATGAGGCTCATTATAGTACACGTTTTCATTATGGGACAGTTTCTCCCTCCAATCAGAGCTCAAGAAACACTTGTTTGACCAATTAGGTAAGGATAGCATCGCACCTGCGCTGAGTTCCAAGGCCTTCTAATTTTAATTTCACTGCGTGGCCTAGTGTCATAGTAGGGTAATCGAGGAGGCCATGGTCAAATACAAGGTATTCTCTTTGTCCCATGGGCTCTGTTCAGTAAATAAAACTGGCGAAATTTCGACAGATATTTATGAATATTTATGTTCCAATATAAAATAGTTATACTATTTTTTAAGCTAATGGCGTTTAGTGCCGGGGGTGTCCGAGGACATGTTCGGCTCGCCAGTTTGTAGTTGCTTCTAGGCGGACACCCATGGGGTGAGTTACAAGAACCGTCGCGTGTGGACTGTTGTCTTGGGAGGAAAGTTTGAATAAAAGGACGAGGAATTGGAAGGCAGCGGCTGTGGCCAACCCCGGCATTTGCCTGGAAGGAAGATGGGAAACCACAGAAGACCATCTTCATGGTTGCCGGCGGGGGGATTTGAACCTCCTCGCCTTCCAGATGTGAGCGACTGCCTGCAGCCACGCCGTAACGACCACCGTTAACTCACCCGGTGTTATAATAATTATCGTCGAACATAAATAGTCGTATGCAACTCGCCTATAATGGTAATTAAGACACTCGTAGGGAAATTATAAAACTCGCATACTCGTGTCTTAATTATTGCCATTATAGGCTCGTTGCATAATGTACTATTTCATCACGAATTCTTTCCTCAATACGGAGCCTTTTTACCTCGTTCCTCTTATGGGCCTGACCTATCTTCCTGTTATTCCTTGCCAATCCCTGAGGGCCATCAATTTAAGGACTCACCAGTAGTGCTAAGGTAGTGTGAGGCGATTCTGAAAGACCTCAAAAATAATATGTTTGAGGACTGGAAGGAAGGTTATAATAAATGCTTTCAAGCAGCTGGTCGATTTCTACTCCATTCGAATAATGAACACATATAGAAAGAGGCCTCTTGTGTTCATACTCAGGCAAGTTCTGGGTTAATCTTGTACACGTAACAGCATGAGATTAACATGCACCACCGATAACTTACGAAAACTATTAATTGGGAATGCAAACCAAAATACTAACCATAAAGTCTCAATCCTCCATACAATACCTATAGAAACGCCTCTGCGGAATATGAGTAGGTATGTTTAGAAAATGGTATTTTAGTCCAGATCGGTTTAACAGGAACATGAGATATGTATCATTTATTCTAGAAAATAACGCATGCGCCGTCAATTTATGGAAACAGCAATGGGAATTTTCAAATAAGAAATCCCAACTTAGAGTAGGCTACACCAATTTTCGCTATGATCTAATCATTCCGTGACGATTTATTAAAATTCAGCTCAATAAAATCCTTATCCAACCTATAATTAACGAGAACGTATATACCGAATTCTTATGTCCACGTCTATTAAGACTGAGTCGGGATTCACTATACCAAGTTCCAATAAGATTAGTGCACTAAGTGATAATGTATAGAAAGTAGTTCTGAAAAAATTCGCTCAGCCACCATGTTGGCACTTTTAAAACAATTTCAAAGAATTATGGTTCTAGATATTTAAATGTAAGTACTAGATTATCATCAAATTGTGACACGGTTGAATGACCAGAAATAGTAGGCTACCTGCATTTTGGAAATCTCTGTGGTCACCTCATTGGTTATATTATTCTTTCATGTTTTGAGTATAGCCATGTATGAACTTAATGAAAGTACTCCATTCATTATTGTACCTATTAAACTTAGCCTACTTTCGTTTTTTGTAAAAAAAAGGAAACAAACTTATGAGATCTACACGGGCTAAAATGACCCTGTGCCCCCCCCCCCCCCCCACCCTCCCCTATCAACTCGAACATGACGAAACTGAATTGAACAAAATTTGGTACGCAGGTAGCACTAGCAAAAGATACCTCAACGTCATGTTTTATGTCTCCGCCACCTTACCCTCTCCCCACCCCCCACCCACCAAAAGAAAATAGCCTACAGGCACAACAAAATACACATATTTCAGATTTCCTTTATATATCAAGAATAGACTACCTAGGTAAAATACCCTCAAACTTCCAATGAGGGCTTCATTTCAAATCAAGCCTCTGATTTTGTCCACCAAGCACGAATGTTTATTAATGAAGTGGGCTTCTACGCACGCGAGAGTGGGTTTGTGTGTGTGAGAGAGATAATGTGCTCTCCATGTGTCCAATGTTTGTAATATTAACATGGTACTCCCTGAGTGCCATTGATCTTGGGACACCTCAGCTGAGTCTGTCAAATCTACTGCAAAATATTTCATGACACAGTAGACTTTTGAGATATCTGTTAATTACGTTGGTACCTTTCCGTATGCTAGCTGTTAAAACATTTAGGGGCTTTGCTACATCGTGTTTATGTAGTCCCATGTACTTGGGGATGTGAGGATATGGTCTGACAACCTGTGTCATTATGATGGCTGTAGTAGTGTTTCCGTATGATTGAGTGACTACTTTCCAATTGAAACTGGTATTCGTATGCCATATGCAAAAGGAGGTCAGGGCCACCGAAACCCTAGTGTGCTCTTCAAGGTAGGGCTTTGCTTATTCTGCAGAATCGTCCTATAGGTGGACGTTGCTTCAAGACCACCTCATGGCTTAGTGGCTAGCATTCTTGGCTGTCAGCCCTGAGGTCTGGGTTCGATTCCCTGCTCTGTCAAGGAATTTAAATCTGGTCAATGACAGAAACGGGGTACACTCAGCCGCGAGAGGTAAAACTTTGAAGAGTTGGGTTAGATTCCCACCTCGACCTTCCTAGAAAGGTGGTTTTCCACTTCTACTCCAAGCAAATGCCGGGATAGTTCCTAACTTATTGACATGGCCACCTCCTTCCCTATCCTCACCTGAATTACAATTACACACACTACAATAGACTGGTAAATAATGTAAAATGGATCGTATTTGATATAACTTGCGTTTTGAGAAAATAAAAGGACTCGTCTCTGGATATAGTCCCACGTGATATTCAAATCAAGGTTTCTTGCAACATCTGTCAACACCTATTTGACAAAACATCGCGAGATCGTAAAGTGACAGAGCCATTTGACGAGCCTCTTGAGAAACGCGTTGCAATTCCCAGCATGAAATCTTCCAAATACTGTAGAATGTGTCTACTCGTATTACTTCCATTATTTTTGGTATTATTATTATTATGGTTATAATTATCATCATTATTAGGTATATTATAAGTATTATTAGTACTGTAATCACGATGCATTGCAATCATAATTCACTCGAGTAAACACTACTACAGGGTGGAGCAGAAATAACTCTCGAATTTTGAACGTAAAAACACAGCACGCAAATAATGCGCAGTTTGAAAGAGTAGTGTTTGCCATTTATGTCACATAGATTGGAGCGGCAAACAATTTACTTTTGTACGTTTTACCTTTTATTAAACTTTATTTCCGGTATTTACATCACTAAGACGGCACTCACACCCAGTTCCCCCGAGCCAGGAGGATTAACTATAATAATAACCCCTCTGGCACTACAGCCCGTGAAGGACCTAGGCCTACCAAGGGACCGCTGCCCAGCCATTTGACCTGCAGATGTTGGAGTGACGCGTGATCAGCGCATCGGGTCCCCCCGGCCGTTAATCTTGGTTTTCGTGATCGGGGTGCTGCCTCACTGTCAGATAGCTACTCAATTGTCCACACGAGGCTGAGTGCACCCCGTTCCAGCCCTCACGTCAGTTTCTCAAATCCCTGATGGAGCCGGGAATCGAACCCGGGGCCTCCGGGTGAGAGGCAGGCGCGCTAACCCAGCACCACGGGGCCGGCGAGGATTAACTATAGAAGATTAAAATCCTCACGGTCCGGGCGGGGATTGAATCCGGGCCCCTCTGGCCAAAGTCTAGCATTCTAACCAATTATCCTTGAGGCCGGATTGCCACTAGGGACTCGATGAGTACGAAACATCCTTAGTTTCATATCTTTCATAATTTCATACAATGTTTTTCTACAATAATTAATTACATTTGTAACAGGTCTAATTTTAATTTTTAGTATTTTAGACATCCGTAGCGTAGCGGTCAGCATGGTTAGCTGCCGCCCCGGAGGTCCTGGGTTCGATTCCCGGCTCTGACACGAAATTTGAAAAGTGTAATGAGGACTGGAACGGGGTCTACTCAGCCTCGGGTGGTCCAAATGAGTAGAGGGGGTTCGATTCCCACCTCAGCCATCCTCGAAGTGGTTTTCCGTGGTTTCCCACTTCGTCTTCGGGCAAATGCCGGGATGGTACCTACTGTAAGGCCACGGCCGCCTCCTTCCCTCTTCCTAGCCTATCCATCCCTATCTTCCATCCCTTCCCCTCCCTCATGAGGCCCCTGTTCGCATTGCCGGTGAGGCCGCCTGGGCGAAGTGCTGATCACACCTCCCCAGTTGTATCCATCCCGGCCAGATGTTCCAAGCTCCAGGACACTGCCCATAGAGGCGGTAGTGGTGAGTTCCCTCGCTGAGTCCGTGGGTACCACCAACCTAGAGGGTAAATTGACTAAATAAAATAAATAAAAGTATTTTAGACAAAAATTACATATTCTCAACTTCATTAAAGTAATTTTCTTCTCAACAGCGTAAATACTTCTCAGAAGAATTTTTTTTGTCAACGAATTGGATATTGTTTAACTAATTGCAACCTAATATCTAATTGTTTCTATGTACGATTGCTCATTATTTGTTGACGAAGGCCATAATGTGGCCAAAACCGATAGAAATACTAATTACATTATTTATTGATTAAAGGGTTTATTCTCTTTATTTTCATCTGAAACTTTGTCACTAAGAGACATTTTTAGACATGGTTACATTTCACGTTTATACGCAAAATGAAACTATCAAATTAAAATAATCATACATTAAATAAACTTGTTGTAAAGGTATAAAATTATAATCTTCAAATAAAAGAGCCAACGGCAGTACTCGAGCTTCTCTTGTTCTTATTGCCTGGTAAACAGTCACACTGTCACTAGTGAGAAATGCAGCCTCTCACACAGAACACACGACTTATCCATGGGTCTGAGTTTCAAAAATAGCATGGAAGTGGCATACCATGCATATTATACTTGAATTTAAATTGTCCTGTATTTTCGTTCTATCCTATGAAAATGAATGAAAATCCACAGCCTGCTTCCAGTCTCCGACCGGGTCAGGAATGGAATGAATGAAGCCCCCATCTAGCGGCGAGGATATGAAATGTGCCGGCTGCCGAGACCTGACGCACTCCTCTGGGGCAATGATTAAATGAATGACAGATGAAATGAAATGATAGTGGAGAGTGTTGCTGGAATGAAATTTTGACAGGGAAAACCGGAGTACCCGGAGAAAAACCTGTCTGCCCCCGTTTTGTCCAGCACAGATTTGAACCACGGATCCAGCGGTGAGAGGCCGGCGTGCTGCCGCCTAAGCCACGGAGGCTTCTCGTTCTATCCTATGATATTTCTTAATTTTTATAATCATAGATTCTGGAATTGACAGTGGTTTTAAATTTCAAAGCTTTATTCTATCAAGAAATTCACAGGAAAGGAGGCACTCTCCTGGTAAGTATTAGCACCAAGCTCACCGATTATGAATTGTGTGTTAACAAGTCTGTTCTCGTTTCGTAGTGCAACTATTTGAGCCTACAGTGCCCCATGCCCAGTCTTTAGGTCTTACATAAAGTCTAGTGCCAATAAACGGTATGCCCATGTACACAGGATGTTGTCATTTTACGGGAAATGTTTCATTGTGTGATTCATTTATGACAGCTATTGCTGGAATCATTCTGCAACAGGAAGTACCTTAAGTAAGTTTATGAACACTTAAAGCCGCATCCTGAATGTAGAGTCTCCAAGGCTAGGTAGGTCATTGATCACGACACACACACACATTCCTCTCTGACATATTACTAGCTCTCCTGCCATCCTTCTCAATGCTAACATTATTCATAATACTGTACCTACAAGGAGCCATTCACATCTGACACACTTGATGTTCGGGAGTTTGGGACATGCATCCTCCCTCACCGAATGAATGATTGAATTGGTTCCTATCTTGTCGATATACGGCCAACAACGCTGGACGTTGATGGTCCCTATGAAACTCTAGCGAGGTTAGGCTTCGCATATATTTACATTCAGTATTACGGTGAAAAGGATGACACTAGATAACACATGGGCACGAGTGAAAAATGGAAATAAGTTGAGTAAACCCATTACATTTAATATGGGCGTAAAACAAGGAGATGGATTGTCTGCAGTGTTCTTTAACCTTGCACTGCATAAAGCAATTAGTGAAGTAGACCAGGGAGACACTATTTTTAACAAATCAAGTCAGATCTGTGCTTATGCAGATGATGTAGTGATCATAGCAAGAGAGAAGCGTACACTGAAAAGAGTATATATAGAATTAGAGAAAGAAGCTACAAATATTGGGTTAATAGTGAATGAGAGTAAAACTAAGAGCATGGTAATGTCCACATCTAACACAAGAAGAGCCCCGCAGGATATTACAATAGGTGATAAGACATTTGAGGGTGTGACCCAATTTAAGTATCTAGGAGTACATATTAACAACCAGTGTGATATGACAAACTGTATTAAATATCGATTACAGGCTGGAAACAGAGCATACTATGCAAACATCAAGATGCTCAGGAATCAACTTATATCACGAACAACCAAAATGAAGATATATAAGACAATGATAAGACCAGTGGCTCTGAAGCTAGGACAACTATGGAAGATGAGAATGCTGTGAAGTGTTTTGAAAGGAAAATTCTGCGAAGAATATATGGCCCTGTTGGAGAGGAAGATGGATGGAGAATACGATATAACCATG
Organism: Meconema thalassinum; assembly: GCA_946902985.2. NCBI lineage: Eukaryota > Metazoa > Arthropoda > Insecta > Orthoptera > Tettigoniidae > Meconema > Meconema thalassinum. Next base: position 378,987,766 of record OX336389.2, on the reverse strand, counting down.
AACTAAACGAATTGATTGGAAAACAAGATATCGTCATGTTTATAAAGTCACAGAGAATCCAATGGTTGGGACATATAGAGAGGAAGCCGGAGAGCCAGATGCCCAAGAGAATGTTGAAAGGGAGATTATTTTCCAGGAGGAGGAAAGGACGTCCTAAGAAGAGATGGTTGGATAGTGTGAATGCAGACCTCGTCGCAATGGGAGTGAGAGTATGGAGGAGCAAGGCGATGGATAGATCAACATGGAGAGCAGTTGTTCAAGAGGCCAAAACCCACCCCGGGTTGTAGCGCCATGGAGTAAGTAAGTATTACGGTTGACACTATAGAGTATCTGGAGTATCTGGAGACATATCCAGGACTACCACCCCTTAGTGATAAATCATCGAATACCTTACTAGAATAGGCATCGCCAACGCGTTTTGTGCTAGTGTAGAAGAAATTCTGCCAACTCATGTATTTATGCAAGAGGGCTAAATTATGTTTGAACTCTATCAGGTGGAGTCCGCCATATCATTCCAAGCTCCTAATCAAGTTGAAATGCTACAGCTAAAGGATCTTTGGAAAGGAGAATATTTAGTAGCTTAATGTGCCCGATTACGAGAAACTACAAACGTTCTACACTCAGAATGTACTGTATCACATGGGCGGAGAGACTTAAATTATCTTCTACTACTTACAGACATGCACTGTATTTATCCACTCAATACGTTTGTGTACTACTTCCCTGGGACTTAAAACTTGCATGAATGAGAAACCAAAATATCGATACTGTTCTTGTCAGGGATATATACTGTAGATAAAAGCGAAAATAAGTAAGTAAATACATTCGTAGAATATTTCTGTTATTGTGTGCGTTAGCAAGAGAGTTGCAATTGGCGCACGTGGTGCAGAGAGCAATTTGGCTTGTTCCAGGGCAATTAAGACCGCTTGTAGTAACTAGGGGAGTAAGCGCACTGTTCTCGACAGCAGTGCCGTACATTGACTCAAGCTCTAAAGTTAAACAAACTCCTACGTTAAGGCCACGGAAGCTTCAAGTGAAAAATATCTGACACAGTAAAGTAGGCTGATAAGAATATTTAAATGGCATTATTTGCAAGCAACATTACTTAACCATCAATCGCTTCTCACAATAAATTACTTCTCGTCTCTTTAAATCCAAAATTTTCCCACGTAAGATTCTCGTAATTGCCAAATTCTGTCAGATGATCTGGTCCAAACATTTTCCACGTATCATTCTCCTAATTGCCAAATTCTGATCAGTTAACTTGGTCCAAACATTTTCCACTTATGTATCCCTTTTCTCCAAATTATTATCATTTAAACTGGTCCAAACATTTGGCTCGTAAAATTCCCCTATTTGCCAAATTCTGATCAATTCACCTGGCCCAAACATTTTATACGTAAAATTCCACTAAATTAGCGTAACGTAAATTTAAAATAATGAACAATTTATGAACCATATGTCAACCATCTCCAAAATATTATTACACTAATAAATTCAAGAATAAACTCTAAGTTGGCTAAGTGTTGAGTCTATTTGGTTTATAATCTAATTGTTTTTCAAGTGAAAATTTAGGAAATGAAGAACTAATTGTTAAAATAATACCGTTAAAGTAATGTTAAAATTATTAAACAAGTGGTACAAAATGATAATGTTTAAATATTAAAATACACACTGTACTAATAAGAGAGCACTGGCGCTGTTGTTCAATCAGAGTACCTCTAAAAATGTTAAAGCCTCTTTGTCAAACTGTCCATTAAATTATTGGTCTCTATTAATCGTAGTTACGATTAAAATTGATTTTGCTGTTTTTTTTTCTAACATTATACCTATTTAAAATATAATTTTAAATACACTACTGCTTTGCTAAAAATGTTTGATGCACAAAGGAGGGCGGATTAGAGAGAATAGCTCCCTCCACCCAAGACAGAGCCTACGATAAGTGGTCAGAATTTGCTCCTGTAATAACCACAATCTGATTATTCATTTAAGGTATGTATATACGTTTAGGAAGAAAAACCACATTTTTAACAGATTTCTCTGAAGCATTTACCACATCACACATGAAACCAAACCATCATTTTATTGTATCAGAAACTTTGTTTTCTGTTTTCAGTTATCTTAATTTTTCAAAAACAGAATAAGAAATGTCAATTTTCAAAATGCTCTAAAATTACTAAATATTATTCAATCATCAAATTTAATTTACTAAGTTCTTTTATTTAATGCATACAATATTGTGAACTAGAATCATGCAGTTATCTGCAACAGACAGAGTGTAGGAGTTCAATATACATTTTCCAAAAAAGAAATGCAATTTTATCATTGATAAAAATAAACAAGGTGGCTAAAGGTTTCCAAATATCCAAAAATCCCTTGTTCACAGCATTTCTACATTCATTATTTTTAATTTGATGTATCAATAGTATCCCTAGGTTGATATTTGATGTTGATTTTGTTAATTTGAAAGTATGTTAAAGATTTTAATTCTGAGAATAACGTAAACGAAGTTACATATTTGTGATATGAGCAAACTAACTTTTACATATTAGAAACGGTAGTGTTTTGGGACTGATGAACCTGGATCCTACACTTCCACTTAGCTAATGTATGCTTTTTTCATGATTTTCATACCTTATTTGATATTCCGGGATATTTAGATGCAAGTAAGATGCCGTGGAGCCACGCCTCCTAGACATGTGTGCACCAGCCCCCTTGAAATATTGTTTTAACTACTTACAGGTGGAATATCGACGTGAAATATATGTTAATTTGAAGCAGACGAATAAGACTTCAGTATAAAATGAAAGAGCGAAAATAGAATTTTAGGTCAAAAATTCCATTTCAAACGTATATACTGTATACATACCTAAAGTAGCTTAGTGGCTGTTGTAGAATACAGTACAATAAACACAGTGCAGTATCAAAAGACTACCGGGCACGACATTGAGTGCGCGCTTAGTTAGCGGTTGTACAGCATATGGAATCTATATCATCAGAATGATCTTGGTTGGTTGGTTCCTCAGTTTAGGGGCTACGACAACGCGGTCATGTAGCTCCGTGTACTTGGGTGTGTGTAGAATCTATCTGATAACCGGTGTTAAATGTGATGGGTGAATTAGTGTGTGTTATCTGTAATTCAGGTAAGGACTGCAGACGATCAATTTCTAGTCGTTCCTTCTTTTGCTACCAAGTGCTACCGTCAACGACACCTAGCCACGAACTTGGTTACTAGATGCCACCGCAACCGGCACCTGGCAAAGAATGTTGGAACATACTAGAGCGTTAATCAAATCTAACCTGCAAATTTAGCTTCACACAATTGTAGTTAGTGGAAGGTTCATTTGTGTTGTTTGAGTCTTCAGTCTTTTGACTGGTTTGATGCAGCCCTCCATGCCTCCCTTTCCTGAGCTAATCGTTTCATCTGTACATAGCTACCAAACCCTGCATCCGAGGCAATCTGTTTAACATATTCTAACCTTGGTCTACCCCTACAGTTCTTGTCCTCGACCCTTCCTTCCATAACTAAGTTTGCTATTCCTGGGTGTCTTAGTATTTGTCCTACCAACCTATCTCTTCTCTTCATTAGCAGTCGCCAGAAATATCTCTCCTCTCCCACTCGTCTTAATACCGCCTCGTTTGTAACCCTATCTACCCATCTGATCTTCATCATTCTCCTGTAACACCACATTTCAAATGCTTCAATTCTCCTCTTTTCTGCTGCACCAATAGTCCATGTTTCACTTCCATAGAGCGCCACGGTCCAGACAAAGGCTTTCAAAAATGACTTCCTAATACCTAAATCTATATTCGATGTCAATAGATTCCTTTTTTGTAGAAATGCTTTCCTTGCCTGAGCCAACCTACTTTTTATATCCTCTTCGCTTCGTCCATCACTGGTTATTTTGCTTCCTAAGTAACATAAATCCATGACATGGGCCCACCGGCTTAACTTCCCCTGTGAAGGAAGGCATACTGAGGGATACGCTCTCAAAAAATCCGACGACTTTGGCCGGGTTTGAACCTGCGATCTTGGGCATAGAAACTCAGCATGCTAGCAACTACGCCACGGAAGCTGCCAGAATGACCTTAATAGTGCCTTACGTACTGATGTAGCCAGCACCCCTCACAGGCCGTGACAATTTCCTCTTGTGCTTAAATGTTTTCAAGAGGGTTTAAACACTTGATTTCTTCTCAAAATAAATGAACAGATAAGCGTATATCCTGAACTGAAAACATCGCTACACCCCCTATCAACGCTCCTATTTACCAGTGCTACTGCTCAAGAATAGTTTGTTCAGTGGAGGGAATAAAGAAATATCTAAGCTCAACTATGATCATTCAACGACTGTCAAATTTTGCGTAGTTATAAATACAAAGAGAAGGGAATGAAAAATGTTTGAGAATCCTGAGCCCTTAGTGGAAACATTCAAAGAATTCAGCGCCATTGCACAGCGATGAATTCATTTATGAAGTGACTAGCAGTAGTGCCCGGCTTCGCCCGGTGGATTTATTTGTTTTATGGATGATAATGAATACTACTACAGAACTGGCACATGATACTTAACTAACTGAAACCAATATTTTAAAAATATATATTTTTGTGGTGGTGGTGGTGGGTTTAGTGGGGGTGATGAGTAGTACAGTATAATGGACGTAACATTCAGGTAAATTTCCCGTAATGATAATTATGAATAGGGAAAGAGCTATTTACTAACTACAGCACTGACACATGTAATTTACAAACAAATTTACAAAATAAAATAGAAAGAACAGTAAGTGAAACAAAAGACACTGCCTAGGGCCTATATTTCATTGGCTGTTAGAAATGTAGAGACCAATAGTGTCGTCTTTGGTCGCATAGCGCCGTAGGAAAATAATCAGGACTCTGGCAAACTTCGGCTGTCCCGAGCTACTGAGGTAGCAATAGTATCATTTATCGCCTCAAAGCGCTTAACGATAAGTTCAGAATAAATGAAGGTAAATTTGAAAGCACCAACGCTTATTTCAGCTGATAAACTCAATGTACTGCACCAACACCATTGCACTTATACAGAGGCATAATATTTTCATGATGATAACTGTTTAAAGGGGCCTAAGAATTTTTTTTGCACTAATTACCCCCCGTGACTGCAATTTATAAACAGCGCAAGATGCAACTATTTTCGCAATTCTGCACCAGAACACTGGTAGGGGTGACGTGATGCAGCCCGAACTACCCGTCAACAACAGACTTATTAAAATACTCTTACAGTTACACTACTACGGACATGAATGGTTCTAGGGCCTTAATACGTGGTTTTCAAGTACATTTTGTCTGTTATTCTAAATGTAGGGAATGGGGAGCGTTGTCCAAAATATCAAGTGAACAGTGTTACCAGCAGGGTTTCAAAGTGTATGTAAAATTTGGTGCAATTAAGAGAAACGGTGTAGATTTGTGATGAAGGGACTAAATGCAGGGAATGGAGGGGTCTGTCCAAAATTTCATGCAGTCAGTGTTACTCGCAGGGTTCCAAAGGGTAAGTATACAAATTGCCGTTCAGATCGGTGAAACGGTATAGATGTGTGCCAAAGGGGCTAACTGCAGGGATTGGAGGGGTCTGTCCAAAATTTCATGCAGTCAGTGTTACTCGCAGGGTTCCAAAGGGAAAGTATACAAATTGCCGTTAGATCGGTGAAACGGTATAGATGTGTGCCAAAGGGCCTAAATGCAGGGAATGGAGTGGTCTGTCCGAAAATTCATGTAAACAGTGTTACTCGTAGCTTTCCAATGGGTAAGTATACAACTTTTGGTTCAGATTGGTGAAAGGGTGTAGATTTGTGCCAAAGGGCCTAAATGCAGGGAATGGACTGGTCTGTCATAAATTTCATGTAGGCAGTGTTACTCGCAGGGTTCCAAAGGGTAAGTATACAAATTTTGGTTCAGATCGGTGAAACGGTGTAGATTTGTGTCAAAGGGCCTAAATGCAGGGAATGGAGTGTTCTGTCCGAAATTTCATGCAGACTGTGTTACTCGCAGGGTTCCAAAGGGTAAGTATACAAATTTGGTTCTGATCGGTGAAACGGTGTAGATTTGTGCCAAAGGGCCTAAATGCAAGGAATGGAGTGGTCTGTCCGAAATTTCATGTAAACAGTGTTACTCGCAGGGTTCCAAAGGGTAAGTATACACATTTTGGTTCAGATAGGTGAAACGGTGTACGTATCACTAACCATAACGCCAGCGCATGCGGATACAGCTGTTCGGGAGCACTTGTTCTACCTACTTACTGAACAAAAATCAATCTTGAAGGTCACCTGAGAGGTGTAGCCTAATGCTACATAGCCTAAACTATTCCTCCTGGATCAGGCTATCATATAAAAGAAGAATTTTTCGAATTGGACAGGTAGTTCCAGAGATTAGCGCGTTTAAACACATAAACACACAAACACACAAACTCTTCAGCTTTATTATATTAGTATAGATGTTGTTAATTCATTTTAGGAACTTGGAACATTTTGGTCATCAGCCCAGTGTAGTTGGGTATCTGTTCAATTTGTCTGATAATCTTAATTTACGTCATGATTTTAGTAGTGTGTTTGACTGTATTAGTGACAGGGATGAAGTAGGTTCCCCGAGACTTGAAGTACGGTACTATCTCGGAAGTTTTCCTGGAGGATGTGTGAAAAGAAAATAGAAAATCCACACTCAGGAAACTGTCAGTGTCCGGATTCGAACCTGCCATCTCCGGACTTGCTTTAGCTGCCCTAACGGCCATGGTGCATGATTTCACGAGTGAATGATATGTTCAAAATATGGGTGATACCGAGCTCCGCTAATGAGTTCACTCCACGGGGGTCAATTAGGAAAATCATAACAGGGGAAGTTGCCTGAGACGTGTTTCACTGCCCCCCGCTCCAAAGTGGACGTGGTAGTAAATATTGTCCGAATGTGTCAACCTGCCCTGATCTTCACTATCTACTCTTGTTATCTCAAATACTTATTTCAATCCACTCATTAAAAATGTAAGGCGTTATTCCAGATTTGCCTTTGAAGCTCAAGTGCAATAATTTCTTTTTGCTTCAGAGTTACTATACAGATCAATATGCACATTTTAATTTGTATGTTGTAGCTTCCCAGAAATGTTATCGTATGAAAGTTATAACCTGCACTATGAGCATTAAAACGATATCGTGGGAACCAAATGCTTATGTGTATTCAGCTACAAAACAAGGTGCAAAATTGCAGAAAAAAAGCTTTACTTCGACTGACAGTTCGTGGAGTTAACGTTAAAACTTTGACGGTATGAAAATAATTCATCTTCTTAATATTTTCATTCAATCAAGACGAAGTACTGGATAAGAACAAAATTGAAGGCAGAAATTTTATGACACATCGTTTAAGTCTTAAAAGAATACGGTAAAAATAACATTCATACCTTTACCACAGGGTGATTTCTCATAGTCTGCAAATGTGTAAATTGGGGGATCAAAGTGAAACGATCATGGTGGGCGGGGGAATTGTGTTTAAATGTACCTCTTGTATTAGTTCAATAACTAACCAAAATACTCATTCTACTAATATTTCATATAACAACCGCTATCTTTTTTTTTGGGGGGGGGGTGAAATTTGTATTTACAACAATACTTGAATGTTCCCCCCATAAAAAAGTATTTCAAATTTGATGCAGTTGAAACATAATAATGTTATTCTCTCTGTCATTTACCACAAGCATATTTTCCTCTAAGTTCGATCGAATGTTCATAATGGCTAGAGCATCATGAACTTCTTCCTTATTTTGAGGCAGGGGTGGTAAGTTTCTCCGTTTCTTGACCGCAATATTTTTTTAATCCTCTCTATGTCATTTGATAGTAAATTATCAGACGAGTGCTCAGGGGCAGCAAGTATGTCCTTTCTCATCAACTTCGATGGCCGTTCACATATCTCGTCACGTACCTTTCTCGATTAACCGTGGTACATGGTTCGTGATTGTGAGACCCACATAACATAAAGTTACCACCATTTGTAAATAAATGGGCAGAGCATTCCTTGATTGAACACCTCCACTTTTGGCCCCGTATTGACAACTCACATTTATGAAATTTATAGTTTCCTATAATTCTCCACCTCTTTGACTGTATATGGATAACTTGTTAGCTGCATTGATTATATCGACAGAAACTCCAGGAGTCCAAGTGTACGTAGCTGTGAGTCAACTCATGGCTTAACCAACATTTCAGGAGAGGTTGCCTACCACCACTCTCTTCCCAATCCCATTAGCGTGAGCTGACAGGACTGTTTGGGTTTAACCTACTTAGCGGAGTTCGACCATCCCGCAAAAGATAAACATTTTGTTTATTTAACGAGTTTGAATACTGGTTTCGTCGTACTCTGACTGTGGTTTTGAAATTGTCAAACTCATAGACACAAAAATGATGTGTCAATTTTTCTTTACGTATGGCTCACTATCTCAGTATTTAAGTACCTTGAAACACCGCTCGCTCCCCCCGTTGTTGATTTTGAAGTCTACCGCACAAACCAAATCGGTGCTAGCCGGCTCATCATGAACGTTCTCCCGACTTACCTTGAACCATCTCACCCACTTTCGCACTTCGATACCAGTCATTGCATCTGTTACCAAGAACCAAACCAAGTCGGTTGGCCACCCGAACGTCTTAAGCATTGCTGCCACACTGCACAAAGCGCACAGATGTTTCTGTTGTTTCATTTAGAGACTTGTACATCGCGGCTATCAGCCACATGTACTTTAGTGTATGTGTATAATTTGATAACCTGTATCACTGTGGTGCGTGCAGTTAGGTATGTACTTGTCAATTAAGGCTAGGCTTGGGAAGGCTAGTGTCATGGCCTCGAGTTAGGAACCAGCCTTGTGTTTGCCTGGAGTAGAATTGGGACATCACAGACGAACCGTTGTTGTTGATGCTGCTCAATCAATTCGGGGCTTTGAGATATCGTGGTCATGTAGCCCCGTGTAATTGGGCTATGTGGAATGTATCTCATAACCTGTGTCATTATGATGACTGTATCAGTGGGCACATTTTAAATTGAGCCTAGGGTTTGGAAGGACGTGACCGAGATCTCAAGTCAGGAACCTTCTCAGCATCTGCCTGGAGTAGAAGTGAGGTAACCAAGGAAACCCACATCCAGGATGGCTAAGAAAAGAGTCGAACCAACCTCTTCTCATTTCTGCCTCACGAGGCTGAGTGGACCTCGTTCCGACACTCAGACCAGAATTAAATATCTTGGCAGAGCCGAGAATCGATCCCAGGCCACTGAGATGATAGCCAACAATGCTAGTTACTACGTCACACGGTGTCTAAAAATGAGTATGCCTGATAAATTATGCATGGAACAATCTACACTCATTAGTTACTTCAATACCGGCAGCAGTGGCTACGCTGGCTAAAGTGCAGTGCTAGGTCATGGGGACAAGCTCTCTGCTGACTCTGTAGACGCGTGAGTTCTAGCCCCACCATCGGCCGTCCTTGAAATGGCTTTCCGTAGTTTCCCATTTTCAACACCAGGCAAATGCTGGGTCGGTACCTTCCGACAGGCCACGGACGCTTCCTTCAACAACCTTGCCCAGTTTCATTCGACTTCATCCATTCCGTCTCTCATCCTGACGCGCAGGTCACCCACGGGCGTCGACTAGAAAGACCTGCACTCAGCCTCTCAGGAGGCCACACGACAAAATAAAAAGTTACTTCAATTTCAGCTGCGAAGAACAGGATGATACACTTTCTATTAACAAAGCAAAATTGGTGTTTGCTCAATGGAGTAAGATTGTCTGTGCTTGCTGGACAGACCAGAGTGTAAGCAACCTGAAGGTGGATATGAGCCCTCAAACGGGATTTACTGTCGTCGTTGGGCTTCTATGAGAACAGGAAGCACATCCATCAATCACAGAGAGGGCGCATGAAAGGGAGGTAATGGAACTCGGTATCGACTCCTGTTCATGGCTGACGAGCTGTCCCCATTCTAAAGAGTGAAGAAGTCCATATTCAAAAGATCTGCTGCCATCATGGATATCTCCTTCGCTTTGTTTGGGAACTCCTCACAGGTAACCACGTTTCTTGAGACTTGAGCTCAAATATAGGGGATGTCTCATAAGTAATGTACCGACAGCAGTGGCTACATAGGGCCAAGCTCTCTGCTGACGCGGTAGACGCGTAGTTTCGAGCTCCACCGTCGGCTGTCCTTGAAATGGTTTTGCGTGGTTTCCCATTTTCACCACCAGGGAAATGCTGGGACGGTAACTTCTGACAGGCCACGGCCGCTTCCTTCCACATCCTTGCCCGGTTTCAATCATCTTCATTCATTCCATCTCTCATCCCGACGCGCAGGTCGCCCACGGGCGTCGACTAGAAAGACCTGCACTTGGCTCTCAGGAGGCGACACGAAAAAAAAAGTAATGTCATCTTTTAAAGAAAATTCCATTTGGAAAGTTTTCTGACAAGAAATTAAAATATTCTTCAAAGTAGAGACCATCAGATTCTATGGGATTGATCCATCTTTCAGCGACATTTCTTATCCCACGACGGTACAAGACTCTGGGTTTTGATAAGAAGAATTCGGCGAGATCCACATTCTCAGCTTCAATTTTTTCGAAATTTCTTCCAAGAAATAAATGGGCCATGGATTGGAAAAGATGGTAATCTGAAGGTGCAAGATCAGGGTAGTATGCTGGGTGTGGTAGCAGTTCGACTCCTCCCAATTCCTGAAATTTTGCCATGGTTGTTTGTGCAGTATGAGGTCTCGCATTGTCCTGCTGCAAGAGAACTCTATTTCGGTTAACTAATGCTTGGGTATCTCCGTCTCAAAATTTCATGAATTCGTTCCAGTGGTTGGGAATAAAGATTTGCATTGACTTCACGCCCGTTTGGAACAAATTCCCAGTGAATTACTCCTTCAAAATCCCACTAGACACACAACATCACTTTGGGGCTGAAACGAACCTATTAACGATGACTTTGGCAGGTTGACGGGGACTGGGCCACTGTTTCGAGTCATCAGCGTTGCGGTAATAGACCCATTGTTCATCATATGTGACAATTCTCCTGATAAATCTATCATCCATGGGGTTACCGATAAGCTGACGACAGATATCCAGTCTACGTTGAGCCCGTTCAGGGGTCAATTCATGAGGTCCAGATCTACAGCTTCTGGTTTATTTTCCAAGTTTCTTAATCTGATGATGTATGATATCTTTTGATGATACATTCTCGTAAATAGCATTGGTGAACCAAAGGAAACCAATTATATCTTACAATACACTAAACTTTAAAAAAAACTATATTAATTATGAGACATCGTAATAGCTTGCCACGACCCGTATCACATTAGTGAATGAAATACGGAAAATTAGCACAACGTGCTGGATGTCTTGGAAACAATTCAGAGTAAGTAGAGCACCCTACATCCATGGACGATACGTCATGGTTGCTCCTGCGAAATGCCCTTTGCTATCATGTTCTTTCCGCCATTCACTTACTTAAAACTTACCAGGTGGCATAGCATTAAATTGCGCGCCACAACAGCATTAATTGGGAGCCGCAACTAGTTTGATACCCGGCGACCATCCTGAGTGGTGCTTTTCCTCGCAGCTTTCAGGTTGGTACCTTGTTTTAAGTCCCGGAACAACTACTCCAATTCCCTAACATAATAATTACATGTACACACTTCTACTCTCAGTACGGGAACATGGTTTATCAGACAAATCCAACACACACCCGAGTACACGAAGCTGATGCCCAAAGTGTCCCAAGCCTCTAAAACAATTCAAGAACAAAAAAACTCATTAGTTCTCTACGTGTACTGGTATACTGTATATACAGTCCACCTCGTGGCTACCATTCTTGGCATTTACCCTTGAGTTCTGGGTTCGATTCCCGGCTCTGCTAAGAAGCTTAATTCTGATTTGAGGACTGGAACGGGGTCTACAAAACCTCGTGAGGCAAAACTGAGAAGAGATGGGTTAGATTCCCACCTTAGACATCCAAGAGGTCGTTTTCTGTGGTTTCCAACTTCTACCCCGGGTAAATACCCGGATGGTTTCCAACTTAAATCCATGACAGCCTCCTTCACAATCCTCAACTAAACTACAAATACACACACGCCTAATGAATAATTGTTGGTGTTGTGTGAGATTGTGAATCTTCAGCCCACTGAGAGTCTTGGCCAAAAATTGACAAATGGCCAGCTATACGACATGAAGACGTGATGTGTTCCCTCGGCCATTAATCTTGGATTCCTTAATAAGGGGTCCTGTCTCTGGGATCAGAGAACTGCACAATTGTCCTCATGAGGCTGTGTACATCGTGTTCCAACCCTCACGTCAGCTCTAAAATTCCTGGTGGAGCCGGGAACCGAACCCCTGAACTCCTAAGTAACACAGTATAAAAGGTAAAGAATAATGTTAATAATATTAATAATAATAAAGTTATTGATTTTACATCCCTTTTAGCTACTGCGGCTTTTAGAACCACTGGGGTGCCGGAATTTTGCCCGGAAAGGGATCATTAACGTGCCAGCAAATCTACTAACACGGCTCCCTTGCATTTGCGCACTCCCAAATGCCAAGTGGCTGCGCCCGGATTCGATCCTGCAACCTAGGGCACAACAGGCGCGAACGTTACCGCTGAGCCACGCAGCCAGTCATGGAAGGTATAGAATAACATATAATGTCGAACCCATGCGAGACTCAATCCCACGACCTCCGGTTTGTACGCCGTTACTCCAACCACTGAACTAATGAGGCAAACTTCCTAATTCTTTTCGTGAAGGTACATCATGTGAAGCCATCATATGGTTGGCGCAATCACATTGCTGTGGGGCCGATAACCTAGATGTTAGGCCCCTTAAAACAACAATTATCATCATCATCATCACATTGCTGTGAGCATTGGATTCCACTATTGGTGCATGAGCACTGGAGGTGAAAATCCTTAGGCTCACTCAAACTGCCATCTGTATGCATCTTTCTATTTAATAAACATTTCTAAGAAAGTTTGATACCTCTTCGCACGCCATGTTCTATTGAACTTATGTAGAAAATATTTTGGGTCTTTCTAGTTTCATCCTTTTTGCTACGCTGAACTTAAGCACTGTGTGATGTTATCGGTAAAAATTTATATTATAGCCCAACATAAACAAGCCTCAGGCAATGGGTGATACCAAGTCCGGTGTGCGTCTAGTTGTTCTTCTATTAACATCAGAAGAAAAAGCAGACCCTATTAAGTGCGAACATATACTTGTGTAGAATTATATTGAAAGTGTTTAGGGACGGAAGTTCAAATGCCAAAATGAAAGTGAAGCAAGACGGCTCTATTACTGGTTTGTTGCATTTCAAAAAATACATGGTCATCATACCCATACACGGGGGTTCGTAAGTTATGCAAACTGTATGAATGATGTTCTTGCGCTTATCTATATTACTGTGGGTATTGGTAGTTAGGGTTAAAGGACGTTATAAGATGGCCCCAATATAAGAACCATCCTGAGGTAAAAAATAATCATGTATAATTCTCAAACAATTGCAACCTGCTCAGACTTGCCCTCAAATTGCATTATCATGAGGTGCCTCTGCACACATCAGCTTGTAATCTATTTATTGCGATAGAGATGTATGAATACGTTTTTCAACACTGTAAAACACAATCACCAGATGTGAGTAGTCAGATCACAAAATTAACTATATTAAAGTGCATATTACATTTATGCTTTTGAAGCCATTTTAGTGCGTAAATGCAGTACATGGGTCTGCACATCACAGTAAAGTACCAAAACTAATCGGAAGCTTCCACCTTTACGAGCAAGGCAAGGTAATGTAACAATCCCAGTGAATAGAGCTATAATTCATTGAATGTAAATGGAGATATGCCCGTATCAATGGGTCATAATTACCATACAGTTCAATAAAGGAATGATCACGAATCTTCTAAAATTGATTTACCTTGTCACCAATGAGTAATGTACCAGGTCCTTGCAGTAACTTTTCTAAGCACTCACCTGAAAAACAGACGAAAATACCATTAGAAGACCATCTAAATTTCACTCTAAGTACCTGTAGGTGTTAGAAGTCTATAATGTAAAAAAAATATACCAGAGCCAAACATATTACAAATTTCATGTGCAACCTTTCCAAATCACATCTGAGGAAACAAGGAATCAACAAGGAGAAATAATCAATCTAAATTCACAACTGGTAGGGTTGAGATCTGGGATTAAAGTACGGCATGGGAGGGCCGGGAAGCGACGTGCTTGCGTCATAGCGTAGGTGGATCTAGTTATGTTTTTCGTCTTTACTATGGAGTCTGAACAGACAGGATGTCACTCTTTTTACTGGGTTCACTCAACATATTAAACGTAACACCTAATCATGGAAATTTGTTATTCGTGTTCTAGCTCGTGACCGCACGATGTTGACCTTTGGGACGAATACAAACTCAGAGCCTCGAACACCACCACACTGCCACCACAAGCCTGCACTCTCCACACTTCAAACAACGTATCCATTCATTTACGTTGTACGCACTAAGATATAAGTCCCTATGTGGCGATGCAGGTGACATTCTTCTACATTCAGTCGACCACATGCTCTTATGTTCTGGATGTGGAAGGTAGGGCTTGTACGTTACAAAGATCACCCTCTGGCGGACTATTTGGTTGGTTGTTTGCAAACTGTGCGCTTTCCTCGAATATGAAAACAATTCTTTAGTTGGCACCACTGTCGCCGGTTGTTTTCACTGTTCTATCACTTTGTGCCAACCTTTCCACTACACCTTTCTGTCTACACTGCTTTGGAACTTAATTTCATTATTTTCATTGTCATGCCTGTTTCAAAGACAGCAGTGTACTTTTGTGTAGTTGTTGATTCACTTAAGGGGCTTTGCGACTTCGTGGTCATGTAGCCCCGTGTAATTGGGTTTGTGTGGAGTTTGTCTTATTACTATTATTGGCATTCTTCCCGAAGGCATGTCCGTGCCTCCGAAGAGGCTATCCTCAGCCGGAGTTTACGTGCGGTAGGGTGGCCATGGCCTTTCCGCTCCTCCTTTCCCTGCCAACAGCACGTGGTCCCACTGAACGAGCATTACATCCGAGGTCTAACCACGCCCAATGCTGCTTAACTGTGGAGTTCTCATGGGATGCGGTGTTTGAACA
Source organism: Meconema thalassinum (assembly GCA_946902985.2). NCBI lineage: Eukaryota > Metazoa > Arthropoda > Insecta > Orthoptera > Tettigoniidae > Meconema > Meconema thalassinum. The sequence goes on along the minus strand of OX336389.2, from coordinate 378,972,609 downwards.
TGGCCAGGCCGTTGGCTTTTGTCTGATAACCAGTGTTATTGTGATGGTTGTATTAGTGTGTGTAGTAATTCAGATGAGGATTAGGAATTAGGTGGCTGTGGGCTTAATTTAGGATCCATCCCATTATTTGCCTGGAATAGGAGTGGAAAACCACGGAGAACCACATCTAGGATTGCCAAGATTGGAAATGAACCCGGCCCTTCTCAGGCTGAGTGTACTCCGTTCCAGGCCTAAGACCAGAATTAAATTTCTTGGCAGAGCTGGGTATTGAAACCGGACCTCCTGGCCAACAACAAAGAATGCTGGCTCCTACACCACGAGGTGGATAAACAGATTATGGGGTCCTAAAAGAAAGGGAGCTGCGTATAAAATTCCACTAACTTGAACTCTCAGTACCGCACAGGAGTTACCTCCAGTACACAGGCCATGTGCCGTAACACATCCTTCAAGTGTTACTCATGTTCTTGTATAGTTTGTACGGGTGCGGTCCACAGCCACCCATTGATACCAGTCACCGGAAGGGATTAATAAAATGGCATGCGATTGTTCAGTGTGTGATTGAAGTTGCGCACCCGAAGCGAGACAAACGTGGTTAAGGGAGCATTTTACAGTCAGCAGACTGTCTATACCAGGCCCAGGCAACTCCAGTAACTCATGACGAGTGCGCAGCATGTGAATTTAGCTTAAAGCAACAGCACAGTACCTGGCCAGATTATTATGATCAATTTTGAATATCTTGTCTTTATCAGCTTTTAGCTCTCTTCGCTCTTTATATGAAATTTCCGTTGAAGATAGTTATAAACTCTCCTCCCCGTCAGTTAGCATTTTAATATTGTGCTTGGAGTGGCTTGGCTGGCATCAATGAGCAATTCTAAAGGCGGCTATGCATTTCAGTGAGGGATTATTAGTTATTGCTTTTGTAGGTTTCTTCTTTACAGCTGTATTGTTGATATTAGTGAATGTGTGGTTGTTCTTGGTTTAAAAAAAACATCCCTTTAATTCATTATTCCCTCATTCGACATAATCTCTATTATGACCGAGAAATTGTGAAAAAGAGAAATAAGCTGCCTAATTGGCATACTCACTATTATTAACTCTCTTCCACATTTGTTAGCATTTTAGTATTATACTTGGAGTAGCTTGGATGCTTTCAATGAACAATGGCAGTGAGATGGATAAAACAAATAATAGGAAATGGGAAATATTTATGATAGCCTATCGGAGGGTAGAGGAATACGGTGCACGTAGGAAGCCATCATCGCAACCGTATGGGCGATTCTAATAATCTGGCCAGTATGGTGCTGTCTAGGTCGTAAAGACTTGCCGCTCGAATGACAGTTCTCTACGTTTGGACCGATATACATTTGCGAAACTAATAATACTAGAATTCTATAATATTCACAAGTTTATTGCCGGACAATAAGTTAATGCGCTGTCTTCGATGTAGAGGGAAGCGTATCCCAGTCGATAGAATCGCGAGCGTCTAACTGGAAGGGAGTGGGTTCAATTCCCAGCCAAGGGCAAGTAATGGATTTTACAAATACAATTTTACCACATTCTGGCACGCAAATGACCCTGGGATTCACTCAGGTTACAACGGAAATGAGAACCAGGATAATTCCTCTGATCAAAAATGGTCGGGCATTGCGCTGTCAACTACATCACCTTCATGTGCTGATGTCACGAAGGGTGGAAGCCTCTCCCTTTCACTTCTCCGTGGACCTCCGTGGCCCTAACGAAGTTGCCTTTCCTTTTGCAGTCTTTGAAATAGTTGATCCTTTAGGGGCTTTGCGACATCGTGGTCATGTAGCCCCGTGTTCTTGGGTGTGTGAGAAATATCTCTCATAACCTATGGCAATGTGATGGGCTGTAGTAGTGTGTGTATTTATAACTGGAGCATGGATCGTGTAGGAGGCGGCCGTGGCTTTACGTTTGGTGATATCGCGGCATATGGCTGGGGTATACGTGGGAATCACGGAAAGGCAATCCTAAGATGGCTGAGAAGACGATGATGATGATGATAATTGTTGTTTTAAGGGGCCTAACATCTAGGTTATCGGCCCCTAATGGTCTGGGTGATAGCGAAAATGACAATGAAGTGGAAACCAGAACGAAAATTATGTGAGAAGGAAAATACTTACAAAAAGGAACTCAGATTGAAACTACTCACAAAATGGAGAGCGGTAATATTTACAAAAGGGAATTTAGAACGAAAATACAAAAGGAATAGATTGAAACATACGCACAAAATGTACGCTAAGTTCAAAATACGTACAAAATGCAAAGTACAGTCGAAATACTTACAAAATGCAAGTGAAATTCAAAATACTTACAAAATGCAAATGAGATTGAAAATACGTACAAAATGCAATTGAGGTTCAAAATACTTACAAAATGAAATTGAAATTGAAAATACACAATGCAATTTAGATTGAAAAACGCGCATTTCAGATTCCAAATAATCACAAAGTACAATTGATATTCAAAATACTTACAAAATGCAATTGAAATTGAAAATGCTTACAAAATAGCCTACACGGTAGATTCAAACTACTCAATTGGATGGACAATACTTACAAAATGCAATTTAGATTGAAAATACTTACAAAATGTAATTTAGATACAAAATATCCACAAAATGCAATTGAGAATCAAAATACTTGAAAAATGCGCACCATACAAAATGCAATTTAGATTGAAAATACTTGCAAAAAGCGGTTTAGGTTGAAAAGACAAAATTCAATTGAAATTCAAAATACTCACAAAAGACCCATCCCCTATATTGAAAGACTTACTAAAAAGCAATTTAGATGGTCAATCCTTACAAAATGCAATTGAGGAAAACGCTCACAAAATGCAATTTAGATCGAAAAGACTTATAAAATGCAACGGAGATCAAAAAACCTACAAAATGGAGTGTAGATGCAAAAAAATTGCTAAATGGAAATTAAATACACGGGGAGCCAATTAACAAACACAGTGCGGGAATCTTAAAGAGAAAAGGAAATATGATGAAAAGAAAACAAGAGGTTGACCCCTCGAAGAAGGAGGGATCAGGGAAGATGAGACAAGGGCCAATTAAGGCGGGAATGTGAAAGACTCCCTAGGCCTCGGATACCCTAATACCGTCGGGGTCAGAAAAGAACCAGAGTTGACCAAGGGAGGTCGACAGGAAAGAAGACGGAGAGGAGCCTGGCACAAGTAAGTGGAAGCAATGCCGGACTCAGCTGGGGTCCCATGGTCGCCTATCCACGTCCCACTAAATGTGAGCCCCTGGGGGAGGCTGAGAAGAGATTCGATCCCACCACTTCTCAATTCTGCCTGAGACGAAAATTAAATTTCTTGGTCGAGTCGGAAATTGAACCCGGATCACAGGGGTGACAGTCAAGAATGCTAGTCACTACGTTACGAAGTGGTCTATTTGTTTTGTGAAAGGGACATTCTTACAATTGAATATTAACACGTACTGTTTTAGTCATTGTTTCTTCGTGGGCTTTGCGACATCGTGGTCATGCAGCCCCATGTACTTGGGTGTGTGTAGAAATTGTCTGATGACCTGTGTCAATGTGATGTCTGTACGTGTGTGTGTATTTGTAATCGAGATAGGATTTGGGTAGGAAGCCGCCGTGGCCTTACGTTAGGTAACATCCCGGGATTTGGCTGGAGAACAGTAGAAGTAGGAAACCACGGAAAACCACTTCCAGGATGACTGAGGTAAGAAATGAACTCACCTCTTCTCAGTTTTGCCTAACGAAGCTAAGTGTACCCCGTTCCAGCCCTCAGACCAAATTTTATTTATTGGTAGAGCCGGGAATCAAACTCGGACCTACGGGGTGACAGTCAAGAACGCAAGTCACTAAGTTACGAGGTGGTCTATTGGTTTTGTGAAAGGAGCATTATATTTGAATACTAACACGTACTGTATTAGTATATGTCACATTAGAAAGTTCTTTTTCAATTTATTTGGACTCCAAATGAGTTACCGTACACTGATTTTCAGACAAGTTTATAATATAATTACGTCTTCCACAAACTTACTCAAGTCGGATCCTCTCTGCCTTTCATTGACAGCTAAAACTGATTAAATCACGTCACTACAGACTGGCGAATTCTCCACCCGTGTTAAAAAAAAACATGTCCCACCTCTCGTCTCTATCTTTTCGTCACACGACCGCTCTCTCTCTCTTTGCGAGGAGACTGAGATATCGGACAGTGAGCACAAACCTGCCAGGCCTAGATATGGATCAAAATTCCTTTTAAACTGCTGTGGTTTTAGAGTCGCTTTCCCTGATAGTTATGTTTTTCTTAAGCTTTTGGCTTTGGATTTTATCAACCATACAGCCAATCACAATGTAACACCCGTGACCAATGCCAGACTCGAAGTGGCAGAAGACGCATTGGTAGTATCCAGAGGTCTGCACCACACTGATCCTGAACTGAGCATGTCGACGGAAGGTAAAGTTTAAGATGCCAGGAAATATACAGACACGGGATTCTCGCATATAAGTATCTTTAACCAATTGCGTTGGGGTTCGATCCTGTTTGGGCTCAGCAGCGGAGAGCCTTGCTAGTTTGCCTCGTAACCAGCCAGGTTAATTACGCTATTATTATCATATACCAGGTGAATCAGCTGCCCCTAATAATTAAGTTTTATGCAGCCCAAGTAGCGTCGTTATCAGGAAGGTGGTTATTTCTCTGCTTGCATTCCGTATGGTGCTAATGCACTGCAAGTATATTATTTTTCCCTCGATGTGACTACAGACTAATACGAGGAAAAAAGAATAGTGTTCAGTATCGTTTGCGGGATATGCTTGCAGTTCATTCCCACCATATGGGACGCAGGCAGAAAAATATTGACCTTGCTGACAACACGCGTTATTTGGGCTGCATAAAACAATATCATTAGGGGGAACTGATTCACCCCGTGTATAAAACGCGAAGATGTATGTTACACAAACTCAAGCTCTTAAACCAAAGGGAGTTAGAAGGTGTGGTTCGTGCTAAAATCTTCCAAATTGTCTCAATAGTACAGGAAAAATCTTGCATTTCTTTGAAAGTTAACGGAAGTATATTTGTTTGTTTATAGAAGGCGATTAATCAAATAAACAAGACGATAGCTCCTGCCAGAACTATGTCATGTCCAGCCCGCATTACAGCAAAGCAAAGCATTACAGGCCTGTGGAATGTCAGAGTGAAATAATTCGAACCTATACCTCTTCTCGGCTGTCCTCATGAGTCTGAGAGTGATCACTTCCTAACATGAAAATCCACAGCCTGCTTCCAGTCGATCGACCGGGTTAGGGAATGGAATGAATGAAGTCCCCATCTAGTGGTGAGGATATGAACTGTGCCGGCTTCCGAAGCCTGTCGCACTCCCCTCGGGCAATGATTAAATGAATGACAGATGAAATGTAATGATAGTGGAGAGTGTTGCTGGAATTAAATTTTGACCGGGAAAACCAGAGTACCCGGAGAAAGACCTGTCTGCCTCCGTTTTGTCCAGCACAGGTCTCACATGGAGTGACCGGGATTTGAACCACGGACCCAGCGGTAAGAGGCCGGCTTGCTGCCGCCTAAGCCACGGAGGCTATTTCTAACAGCATACCAGGAGTAAAGAATCCTAACTGTGTGGACGGAAATAAGATGAGGAGGAGCTCCATCTGATATTTCCCTTTAATGCCCAATGAAGTTGGGAAAGCAGGCGTTCTCAAGTTCATTTCAGATATCTGCCCTTTTTCTGAAAACTAACCATACATAGACAAGAGTTGTGTAATTATTAGAAACTGGAGAAACGTCCATGCTTAAGCCTTAAAGAGGTGATCATGTTACACGATATGGCCGTATATGTAGGCAAGAAGGATACCGCGGGTAACATTATCGTTAAACGTGACAGTACAATTAATTGATAATTCCCTTCCGCACGTCCTACTCCCGTGGAATTCTTTCACGTCAACAAAACAGGTAGCCTATCTCATTGGCGTTATGCTCAAAGCGACATCATGTTGTTGTTGTTGTTGTTGTTTCATTTGAGGGGCTTGGACATCACGGTCATTTTGCCCCGTATAGTTGGATGTGTGTGTGGATTTTTTGTCTACTAAGCTGTTTTATTTTGTTGGCTGTAGTAGTTCGTGTATTTGTATTTCAGGTAAGGATAGGGATGGAGGTGGTCATGGCCAATAAATAGGAACCATCCCGGCATTTGCTTGGATTATATGTGGGGAAACCATGGAAAGCCACTTCCAGGATGGCTGAGGTAGGAATCGAACGCATCTCTTGTCAGTTTTGCCTCGCGAGGCTCAGTGTACCCCGTTCCAGCCCTCAGACCAGAGTTAAGTTTCTTGGCACAGCCGGGAATCTAACTCGGATCTCCGGGCCAAGAATGCTAGCCGCTACACCCCGAGGTGGTCCAAAATCAACATGAGACTGGAATAACAATCCCATTAATCGTTTGGTGATTAATAAAATGAGAAGGATATGCAAGGCTAATATATCCAAATGAGGCGACTGGATTCATATGGCACTTTTATTCATTAAAGGCTATGTAGTTTTCAGTAAATCGCATATAATATTGTCTAAATGCTCCTGTTGAATGTACAGTGTAAGTGCTTTTGGTGACTTTTACAGATGTGTTCGGAAATCACATTTCAGTACTAGTTATTACACTAAATCCACTGCACTAATTTTAATGTTGCTAATAATGTGGATAGGAGTGACTTAGGAATGTATCGCTTTTGAGACCGAATACCTTTTACATTTTAAGTGCCGAGATACCAGTCAGCTGTTTGCTACCTTAGCGCTGATTTTCAACATTCACATATACAAAAATAGTTGTAGAAGCTATAATTTGTAACTTAACAGGCAGATTATAGGCCAAAAATGTCTATATGTTTTGTATTTTTTTAAATCAAAATCCATTTTTTTTATTTATTTTCAGACAATTCTTAATATTTTTGTGTCCACATTTGAATCATCTCTATAAGAGGCAAATGCCCCAAAATGAAATTGATACATGGTGCTTCTCACTAGTGGTTAATGATATTAAAGGAATATTTAATCTGAAATCTCAACGTGGCAAGACAAACTTGCGTGTGGTTCCGCTATGCTTGTTTACATCTTAGATGAACTCGAGCTGTAGAGGATAGACGTCTAGAAAATGCCGTGCTAGTTACTTCCGGAAGCAACAATCCAAACTCAAGTAGTCAACATAGTGCCCAACAGATGACAGAACATGCCAGAGATCGACTCGGCACTCGAGAGCGAACGGGGAAATGAATGAAAATAAAAGTTATCGAGCACCGTCTATAGACGAGCGTAGCACTCTTCGGGTTAATAAGAATCATTTTAGAAACCAATACCAGTGAACATTTTGTTAATGAGAAGTTCACTCTGATACTCGGTGACAAGCTACAATATTCGCCAATAGTAATGAAACTTGGTGGAATCAAAAGCCTCGAATATGTTGTTTTATTTTACTTTTCATACTTCAACTGTCCCTAAATGCGTAAGTCGTCTGTGCCCAAGTTCTGCTGCAGTGCATTGTCCTCACTTCTGCTATTGTTAAATTAAGCCGTTGGCGACATTAAAATAATATCGAAAATCCGGTCCCTTGTCCCACTTTCCTTCTAAAATGCTTCTTTAAAAGTTCTTTCATGCCATTCCTCTTTCCTAGCTTAAAGTTTATACGTTGAAGTTGTGGGTAATTCTTCATATATCTTATGAATTCAATCGCTTGGTCAACTCCTTCTACATCGCAATGAAACAGAGTGCTTGTCAGCCACAACTACACACACACAGCCAAGTACACCGGGCTACATGATCACGGTCTCCAAGGCCCTCAAATGAAACAATAACAAACATCCTCTAGGCCCCAATAACATACCTGTAGGTGCATTGTATATTACAAGGCTTCTTTACTTCACGGAGACTACTAATTGTTGGATCACATCTAGAATGCCACAGCCTACGAGCTGTCTACAGTGGATATGCAGTCACTGAATTTTAAGTCCTTATCACATTGCTGCAATTGAAAAAGTACGAGTATCAGTATATTCGTCAGTTTATTATTGTCCTTTGTTCATGCCTCTTCTACTTGTTCTCCCTACTCGTCACAGCATTCTCTATCCTACCAAATAGGCTATAAGGGGGTTAAAAATAAATGACCAACTACATAATATATCACATTGAAGTTCATTATTTATACTGCTGCAGGTAAAGTTCGCCAGTTGAGCAGCATTGCAATGATGGTATGGTGTTTTTAGCCGGGACATTGTCTACGCCGCAATGTATCTGAACGGTGTGCATATTTTCATCAAATTCCTTTTTATTTAAGAATTTGTATACCAATGATGCTATTTCATTAGTACATATGGACTTTACATTTTCCAGTCACGAATACATAAAAACATATTTTATTCTTTATGGATCTGTAGCATGGCCTTTCCAGATGCCAAAATTGCACTGATATACCAGCTAGGAATAATACGCCGCCTATCGGCTACCTTGGGCAAGACAAGGTTCTTCTCACAATCGAATGGCATCTTCCTCCTTCTTCAACATATGAACGGGTGAAAGTCAAAGTAGTGTAAATAAATATTTTCAGAATTCAGATAAGTCAATATCTGAGTTCTACATGAACAGATCACTTTCTAGAAAAATGGACTAAGTCGTAGTTCGTCCGTTAGCAGAAATTCACTGTGCCTGATTGCTGTCAGCTGTTTATTCAGAAGGCACAGTGATCTAAATCAGACTTACTGTTAGATCAGTTTGCCTGGAACTATGTTGTTCATTAGCGCGGTCTGACTGTTGAAGAAAGTAGCCATTAATGTACTGGGTTGTATAATTGTGTTCTAGAAATGGAAAGTTGTAGTGAAGAGGATTCTAACATTAGAGAGCCGAGTATACAGTACTGGCATATTCAGCGACAGATTACGAACCAGTTTTACAACGCACCACGTCCAGTTACTGGAGGGAGAAAAAAGGGATACGTTGGACTTACTCAATTTCATGCCATTATATTTTTGGTGGCCTAATTACTTGTGAGACCGTTGAGGACACACATTAACCCTTGGGGGCGTGGTGGCGCAGCAGTCAAGCTGTTGGCCTCTCACCAAGGTGGACCGGGTTCGATTCCCGGTCAATGCATGTGAGATTTTCGAAGTGAAATGCCATGCCCCGTGATTCGGATTCCACGTAAAGAGGAGGTCCCGTGGCTCATGATCGCATGATTAACGGTCACGTAAAACTACAAGCTTCCTTCCATTTTCATTAACCCTTTGGAGGAAGCTGTGCTTCTACCTGAAGAAGTTAGGCCTAATGATGCTTAGTATTTTGCCAGTTAAACCTATACATCTTTTGTGAATCTAATATATTGTTTTGTTACTATTGTGTTATTTCACGTTGTATTTTTGGATAAATAAATGTTTCACTTGTGACAATATGCATTACTTTATACCAGTTTTTCTGACAGAATAGAACAACAATAGCCTAAGGGACGTGAGTCATTGTTTAAGGCAAAGTGGTATAAGTCAGACTTAGACCAGTTTTACGCAATTGATTTCAATTGGTCAGATTTTGGACAACGAAAGGTACTCGTGAAGCAAAGATGAAATGCTCCAGAATTGAGTGCAATTATGTTAAAAGTTCAACTGAGGTATCACAAAATATAGAAACATGTTAGAAAAACAAAACCAACACTTATTCAAAACACTTATCAATAGAAACTTATTTTTATAGCAAAGTTAGTTTATTTAACTTAGGCCACTTTGCCTGTCACCCGCTACATCGCTCTCAATTGATGCATGATGGTGGTGATAATTGTTTCGCCTCACAAGGCTAATTGTACCCCGTTCGAGTCCTCAGACCAGAATTACATTTCTTGGCAGAGCTTCGAATCGAACTCAGACCACCGGAGTGATAGCCACTAGGAAGTTGACTCTCGTAAGTTAGTTGGCTCACCGAAGTGAAAAAGGATTTAAAAGAAATGAACATTACAAAATAAGAAATTCTAACAGGATTACATTTCGAAATAAGATTGGAAAATTGGTGGGATTTCAGGAAAAACACGAAAAGCGCTCAACTGTTTAGACAGATGAAAGTAGGAAAGAACACAGTGAAAATATGAAGAAATGTGTAAAAACCTAAAATCATGAAAGGAGACAAGATCACGTGGATGTTATTTCACGTGTTCCATAAATGGCTGAAATGGGAGGAAGAAGACTTCCATTAGGGACTTCCCCGAAAAATGATTCATATTCAAATGTAAAATTACATTTTTATTATTGTTGTTTCATTGAAGTGGCTTGGACATCGTGGCCACGTAGCCGCGTGTACTTGGGTGAATGTAGATTTTTCTAAAACACTGTGTTATTGTCATGACTGTATTAGTGTGTGTACTTGTAATTCAGATGAGGATTGGGAAGGAGGCGGCCGTGACCGTAATTTAGGAACCACCCTAGCATTCGCCTAGAATAGAAGTGGGAAACCACGGAAAACCACTTCCAGGATGGCTGAGGTGGGAATCGAACCCATCTCCTCTCAGTTTTGCCTCACGAGGTGGAGTGTACCCCGTTCCAGGCCTCACACCTGAATTAAATTTCCTGGCAGAGCCGGGAATCAAACCTTTGCCTCCGCAGTGCCAGCCAAGGGTGCTAGCCACTACGCAACAAATTTAAAATCAGTATTTATAACAATAGCATATACAGTATGGTATTTCAAAATAGGCCTATGTACCGGTTCTCAGGTTCTAGTTCAGGATAAACTGACTGGCAACTGACATCTTTAAATCTATTTATCATGCACATTTCCATCCTTCTGACTCAAAAGTAAACACAGGTTAAAGGCAACGCCCAATATAAGGAATTAGGATGTTTGAATTGATATTTCTCTAAAATCTCTAAGTTCTAGATCAGGCTGTTCCAGCTGAGCTGCTCGCCAGTGAGCATGGGAGTACTCGCCGCCTTACGTGAGTAAACCTGCAACACGCAATACAGTTCTGCTGTGGGAGCTGCTGTCACTGCACGGCGTATACATGAAGACTGGCAGGAAGCGCATGGACTTGTGTTATGACCTTCGCCCAGTGACGTATTTGCTATCACCCCCAGTCCCTCTCCAACCGTAATCAGAGCATCACTGCTGAGTACTCGGGTGTACGCATCCTCAAACTCGTGGATTTGGAACAGCCTGTTCTAGATAGTCATTTCTAAGTCCATTTTCCATGATGAGCAACAACTTTCAATACTAAATTCACGTATTAACAACATAGGTACAGGTGTTCAGTGCCCAGATATTTTGCTAATTCAATGCCCGATAACTGGGCCCTTTCCACATATGTTTTGACTTTCGGTCTTTCAGGCCATCCAGATAGTTCAACTTTGTTTTATATCAATTGAATTATAGCATCTGAATTATATTTAAGAGTTTATCGAGGGTGTGTCAGCAAATGAAATAACGTGTGCCTACATTGATTTAACAGCAAATCATTCTGCTAGTAACCGGTTCCAGCTAAAATAACCGTGAAATGTTTATTTTTCTGCGTGTGTTTCTTTTTAATTTTTTTCGTTCGCCTGTTTTTTTTTTCTAAAAAATTTCTGGAGTTATAATGATGGGGCTTGAGGCTATTGGATGGCATGCTCCTTTGCGAAGATGATACTGTACCTTGTTGTGTTACCGGGCAGCTGAGCAGTGGTGTGCAGTGGTCATTGAAAGAGGATTGAAGACGATGAGAGACTAGTACACCAGTTATCGAAGGCTGAAAACTTACTTACTTAACAAACATGAAGTTCTTCACACTTAAGCAGTTTGATATTACTGGTAGGCAATTTATCTATAACTGTCAATAGGGGGGAAACACCCTCGTGTATTGCAGGTGCATGGAATACGTCTGATAAACTTAGTTATTGTGATTGCTGCAGTTGTGTGTATAATTGTATTCATTAAGGTCAAGGATTGGGGTAGATGCATCCTAGCATTAGCCTGCAGTAATTCTGCGGTAAACCACACGTAGGATGGTTGCTGACAATGCTGGTTTTGGAACATCATAACTTCGAGGGCTACCTGCCCGAATCAAGCGTGGGGCATGCTTCAGGCCGCTTCGCTGAGATAGTGGGACGAAACGGAATATGTGGTTGTTGTTGCTGTTGTTGTTGTTGTAAATGTATTTGAGGGGATTGGGACTTCTTGGTGTGTGTTGAACATGCCTGATAACCTGTATTAATGTTGTTGCTGTTATTGATTCTTTAGAGGCTTTGCTACATCGTGGTCAGGTAGCCTCGTGTGCTAGGGTGTGTGTAGAATTTTTCGGATAATCAGTGTCACGCTGTGATGCCTGTACTAATGTGTGTATTGTAATTGAGGTAGTATTTAGGTAGGAAGCGGCCGTGGCCTTAAAGTAAGGCACCATCCCGGAATTTTCCCGGAGTAGAAGTGGGAAACGATGGAAAACCACTTCCAGGATGGCTGAGGTGGGAATCAAGCCCGGGCCTCTCCGGTGACAGGTATTGCTGTAATGACAGTAGTGTGTGTAGTGGTATCAGGGACAGGGATAGGGTAGGCGCCAGGGCTGGCATGCGAAACGAAATGCATTATCAATTTAATTTAGCGTCGCGAAATGAAATTGTTCAATGGAATAACATTTCGCTCCTGGCGCGAAATGATATTTGTTACAGACTTTTAATTTCGCTCCTGGCGCGAAATTATATTCATTACGGACTTTTAATTTAGCTCCCGGCGCGAAATGATATTTGTTACAGACTTTTAATTTCGCTCCTGGCGCGAAATTATATTCATTACGGACTTTTAATTTAGCTCCCGGCGCGAAATGAAATTCGTTACAAACTTTTAATTTCGCTCCTGGCACGGAATTAAATTCATTACGGACTTTTAATTTAGCTCTCGGCGCTAAATGAAATTTGTTACAGACTTTTAATTTCGCTCCTGGCGCGGAATTAAATTCATTACGGACTTTTAATTTAGCTCCCGGCGCGAAATGAAATTCGTTACAGACTTTTAATTTCGCTCCTGGCGCGAAATTAAATTCATTACAGACTTTTAATTTCGCTCCTGGCGTGAAATAAAATTTGTTAACGACCATCAATTTCGTTCCCGGCATTTAGTCCCCCCCTCCGGCCTGAAATTAAAATGCATGGAACATTTCATTTTGTTTCTGAAATGAAATTTGTTTCTTTTCTTCCCCGAAAGCCTTATTTGTTCCCGCGTCCTACACCTAGCCACCATCTACATTCGTCCCTACCACCCCATCCCCAAAGACTGCATTACCCACGTGTCTGAAGTCTTCCCCCATTTAATTCTAATGGCCGACCTCAACCTTCATTCCCGTTCGGCCCTAGAACTTCATAGCCTAGACATCTACCTACGTCACATCGACGCCACCCTCGTCCCTCTCCCAGAATCTACCCGTCCTTCCTCCAATACCACCCCGACGCAGTCATTGCTCATAACTCCCTCCGCCATCTGTTTGACGTGTCTGTCCTGCCACTCAAAGGAGGTGATCATGCCCCCGTTTTACTCAACTTCCCTCTTCCCCCACTACCACCTCCCAGGATGGTCCAGAATTTCTGCACAGCAAACTGTCAGGAATACCGCACCTACGTCAACAATCACCTCCGTGCGGACCATCTCCCACTGGATAACCAGACGACGGTCGACGCATATACTGCACACATAGATACTATACTACGACAAGCCTCCCAGGTAGCCATCTCCCTCATTCCAACGACCCCGTGCACTACATTTGAGTCGTCCAGTTGCAAAAATCGTTTAATCCACTTGTGAATAAGGATCATGTCGTAAAATTATTTATTTAATTATTTTATTTATTTTACCTCATTTTATTTTGTTTTATTTTATTTTGCTTTATTTTGTTTTGTTTATTTTTTGTTTTACTTTATTTCGTTTTATTTTGTTTTAAATTGTCTTGTTTTAATTGTTTTATTTTGTTTTTGTTTTTATTTTGTTTTGTTGATTTTGTTTTATTTTGATTTCCCAGAAAACAAATGCAAAACCAAAAACACAAAACACGAAGTAAAATGCTAAATTCAAACACAAAAGCAAAAGCAGAATAAAAAAGAAACACAAACCAAAAAGCAAAATTCAAAAACAGCAAAAGCAGAAAACAAACACAAAACCAAAACAAAAAAGACGAAGCAGAAAGCAAAAGCAGAACAAAAAAAAGCAAAATCAGAAAACAAGAAACATAAAGCAAAAAGAAAAATTCATAAAAGCAAAAGCAGAAAACAAACACAAAACAAAAACAAAAAAGACGAAGCAAAAAGCAAAATTCAAAAACAAAAGCAAAAGCAGAAAACAAAAAACAAATAACATAAAGCAAAATTCAAAAAAGCAAACGCAGAGCACAAACACAAAACCAAGAAAGAAAAGCAATAAGTCAAATTCAAAAGCAAAAGCACAAAGCAAACACAAAAACACCAACCAAAAGTAGAAAACAACAAACACAAAAGATACGTGAGACAAAGTCCAGAGAAACGTTTCTCATGAAAATGATCCTTATTCACAAGTTGATTAAACGAGTTTTGTAACTTGACTCATTTGCATTTGACTGTTGGCACGGGCTAGAGTAAAATGTGGCTTTTCACCGATGTCTCAGTCTTAAACATGGCTGTGATTATGTGGAAGCTACAGAGGTATGGGTGGTGCTTAGTAATGAAATTCGGGGCAGTCAGTGCCTGTGGATGCTGTGAAGGGTTCTACTCATAGGGTTAGTATTGCTGTTCTGACTCAGTGAGGAAAGCGATGGCAAACTACCTCACCCCCCATCTTGTCTAGTACGCCTCACTATAGCGCTGCCTTGAGTTTTTGTGGGTATCTACCCACATAACCTACCGGCGGTACTTTTTGAGGATCCAACCAGCCTTCGGGCTGACTACCTAACAGACAGACTTCAGGACTTTGAACATCGTACAGAACATTATTTAACTCTCGAAACGAATATACTGTGTTTTAATTTCAACAACGAAATTAAATGTTTCATGCATTTTAAATACACGTCGGAGAGCGAAACTTAATGCCGTTTGGGAATTTTATTTCGCCTCGGGAGCGAAATTAAAAGTCTGTAACGAATTTTATTTCGCGCCGGGAGCGAAATTATAAGTCTGGAACTAAATAAATTTCGCGCCGGGAGCGAAATTATAAGTCTGGAACGAAATTAATATCGCGCCTGGAGCGAAATTAAAAGTGTGGAACGAAATTAATTTCGCGCCGGGAGCGAAATTAAATGTGAGGAACGATATTAATTTTGCGCCGGGAGCGAAATTATAAGTCTGGAACTAAATTAATTTCGCTTCGAATTAAGTTTCGCTTTGATTTAATTACGCGCCGACAATCATTATCATTTCGCTCCCGAATATCGCGCTTACGGTGAAATTAAATTATTTTCGTCCCCACAGCCATGAATTTAATTTCGCATGCCAGCCCTGGTAGGCGCCCCGGGACTTCAAGTAAGGTACCATCTCGACACGTCCCTGGAGAGAGTATGTAACAATCCGGGAAAAAGACCGCACTCAGGATACCTGCTGCCAGCGCTGGGATTCAAACGTACGATCTCCAGACTTGTTTCAGCTGCCCTCGTGGCTGTGGTGCATGATTTAACGAGCACGGCTACGCCGCGAGGTCGAAACTGAATAGTGCAGCATGAAAGACAGATTCCCATATTAAAGAATATTAGCCTACCTTAGTTTTCTTTCCTTTGCACTTGCTTGCATCTAGGTTAATTAGCCCGAAGCAAATCAAGAAAAAGTTTTTATTTTAAGATAATCTTATTTAATTTAGTCCTAGACCTGCTTGTGTGAAACCCCACCTAGGCCTATGTTGTTCCGCTGTCTCTTGTGCTGTGAGTGACCAGCAATTATCAGGGCCTAACGTTAGATAAGAGTACTCTGGACACAGAGGCGTATATAGAGTTTTATTTCAGGGGGTGCCCAACCGGGGGTTAGGGGGCATGGTATAGGCCCAAGGAATAGGGGGTCCGGGGTTATCCCCGTGAAACTTTTGTATAATTTGGTGCAAAATGATGAGTTTTAAGGCTATCTGGCATCACTTTTACAACCAATTTGTCGTGATGATTTATGTTTAGTTAATGTCAAACACAACTAAGACCATTTTATGATACTTTATTAATACAATCATCTTGCTCACTTGATAGTATTTACATGGAAAGAATTAATGTTACTGTTTTGATTTACAACTCACACTGTAATATAAAGTCAAGGTTTCTTGAAGCATTGCCAAATCGGTTCATAACTTCATCGTCAGTGAGATGTATGTCGCTGTGAATAGATGACAATACTAGACCGTTGAGTCTGTTTTCAGAAGTAGAATTTCTTAAGTATGTTTTCAACCAACTCAAATTCCGTTTGACAGTACCAGTAGCTACAGAGAGAGGCGAAATTGCCAAAGGTTTGATATGTGTATAAAAGTTAGAGAAAACACTTTTGTCACACGCTTCAAGGGCACTTGTTGCTGTTCTTGGTTTGTTCATAAGAGCGAAGGCACTGGAGAGAAAAAGAGGTTACGTTGTTACACATAAGATTAGAGCAAACTGATTGTCACACTGTTTACATCGCTCTACCTTCGCATTGCTTTACAACGTTGCCATACGTCACTTAGTAACAAAAGTACAAGATTATATTGGTTCTTAATGTTTTAATTCATAAACAAATAGAATATGTGACAAAAAATTTATATACGCCCCTGTACTGGATATAAAATGTGGTATCATCTCACCATACTTCTACAGTGAGTGTGCAACCACAAATAGCTACAGACACACGAAGCGACATTAGTCGAACCGTTCGTCGTCGTGACGTCGCATTGCACGCAACAGTCTGCACGGAACGACTTCTGTCGAGGTGGTTGTTGTTAGATGCCCTCTGTTGTCTCGTGGTATGTAAATGATTTGTCTTCTTCACGTGCGAACTGTTTCACTGTCAATCATGCACTTATGTGTGAATTAACCTTTTGTGCCCCTCCAAAATCACGTAGAAATCATTGATCGAGACGGCTTTCAAGTGGCAAAAGACCACAACAAGTGTCATGAGTTTTGCTGCCTTGAACTCCATTGCGTGATACGTCGATTCGAAGGTCAGCTTGTCCAAAGTCGCTTCGTGTGTTTTTGGATAACCGTGGTCCTAGGCCGAATCACTTGACTTTCACTCTCACATTCTCTGAGTGCAAGCACGACCACGAAGACCGATGCTAATTTTGATCAGAAATTTCAAAACTCAAGGAGCAGATGAACAGTCATGAGTCCGCTACACATCACAGAAGAATGAATATGCTTCCATCTACACTAAACATTTTGCAAGATAGTGATTTTGATATTAGTGCTTTGATTTATTTACTTCGTATCCTTTCTGAAGCCTCCGTGGCTTAGGCGGCAGCACGCTGGCCTCTCACCACTGGGTCCGTGGTTCAAATCCCGGTCACTCCATGTGAGATCTGTGCTGGACAAAACGGAGGCAGACAGGTTTTTCTCCGGGTACTCCGGTTTTCCCTGTCAAAATTTCATTCCAGCAACACTCTCCACTATCATTTCATTTCATCTGTCATTCATTTAATCATTGCCCCAGAGGAGTGCGTCAGGCCTCGGCAGCCGGCACAGTTCATATCCTCGCCGCTAGATGGGGGCTTCATTCATTCCATTCCTGACCCGGTCGGAGACTGGAAGCAGGCTGTGGATTTTCACTTCGTATCCTTTCTAAAATGTTGCTTGTTGTTGCTTATTTTCGGGGCTGCGAAATCGTGGTCATATAGCCCCGTGTATTTGGGTGCGTGGAATAAGCATGAATACCTGTTTTATTGTGATGGCTGTTCTAGAGTGTGTATTTGTAAATTGTGGATAGGATTGGGAAGGAGACGGCCATGGCCTTGAGTTACGAACCATCTCAGCATTTGCATGGAATAGAAGTGGGGTAAAACCACGGAAAACCACTTCAAGGATGGCTGAGGTGGGAATCGAACCCTCCTCTTCTCAGTATTGCCTTACGAAGCTAAGTGTACCCCGTTCCAGCCCTCACACCAGAATTAAAATTTCTTAGCAGAGCAGGGAATCGAACCTGGACCTCCGGAGTGCCAGCCAAGAATGCTAGCCGCTACACCACGAAGTGTTCACCTGACTTAAATGTCAAGACCTACATTTTATTCAACACAATCTGCTTGACGTACAGTATGTCTGCTATAAGATGGAACTATAATCAATGGAATGAAAGATTCGAAAAAATATGACGCCGCACCTCATAACTGGTGATCAGTGAAACATGTGAATTGTTTGCTTGCAAATAGACCAAAATTGCATGCTCGCAGTGACTAATATCGAAAGGTGCTAATCATGCCGCAACAATTATTAAAACACCTTTGGCAGACAGATTTATATTGTGTTTCCAAGGATGTGTCCCTCACCACCATGGTAAGGTCAATGATTCCTGGATGTATTAATTACAGTATCATCCATTTTCCAACAGGAATGTTTGTTCTCTCATAATTGCTGGGTTATTGCCATGGATTCCTTTGAGATCGCGTTCCATGCTATTATATTGAAGCACGGGCAAAGTGGTTGATATCTACTAGGTAAATGAGAGGAGTTCCAGGATGGGATGTATTGTTTAGAAGCACTTGCTCGGTGTCCAATATACAACAGGTTAAAATAGACTTTATAAATTGAACTCAATTCTCTTGATATCCGAGGTTTTAATCAAGTACGTCATGTGATAAAAATTGCAGAAGTGTAATTGTTCTTTAATATTACACTACATTGGACTTATTTCCTTTAAATTTCATTGATCAGGTAAGAGAGAAATTTGGAGACATTGTCATTTTTGCTTTATAAATGAAGTGGTTCCATTTATCTAAAACATAGTGTATTTTCTTACAAGGGAAGTATCAGGTAAGGCAGGTGGAAACCTATCTTGAAACTTTGAGGACGCAATCGTTGTATTAGAAGAGGACACCGTGCGGAAAATGAGCCGCCAGATTGAAATGCAAGGCTCCGAAATTGTACCTTTCATCCTGGTACGCAGGCATGATGGCTGGCGTAGCTGGACATCCCTGGCACTTGGTAAAATCGCATGGCGGGGCGTATATGCTGACTGGAGTGTGCGGCAGCTTCCCACCAGCCTTGAGTGCCTGAACACTCAGGGTTGTCCGTTCCAACATGTGCAGTACTCATTACTTCCTATTGATTTATTATTATAAAGGGGCCGATAACCTCGATGTTAGGCCCCTTAAAACAACAATTATCATCATCATCATCATCATCATCCCATTGGTTTATGTGAAAGATTTGCCACATGATTTCGGAGCCTTGCATTTCTATCTGGCGGCTGATTTTCCGCACGTTGTCCTCTTATACTACAGCGATTAGGTCCACAAAGTTTCAAGATAGGTTTCGGCCTGTCTTACCTGACACTTCCCTTGTTAGAGTGGTAAAATCTGTGAAGGAAGGATTTAAAATGAGACTAACTTGAGATTTAAAGTGATGACAGCGTAGCTCAGTCAGTAGAATATCTATGCTTCTATCTAGATGACCTGGTAGTGGATTGTAGAAACAACCCCCCCCCCCCCAAAGAAAAACTAGAAATGCAAACGACCCTGGCAAAGTAGAAATTTCAAAAACATATTATAAGGTGCGTTCAAAAAGTAACGAGCTGGAGGCTGTAATGCGCAAACCGGTGACGACATCGGCTAATCGTGGCGTGTGTAACGAGGTGTGGTTCCGATCAGAGCGTGGAAGGGTACATCCCGTCGCTAGAGGGCACGTGTGCACGTCACGTGACGATACAAAGCGAGCAGCAGCATGCATCAATCGTCCAACGCTGCCAGTCGCATTGCAAACAGTGACATGGAGGCATTAACCGAAGAGCAAAGAGGTGTTGTTGGGTTTCGGCAGCGAAAGGAGTAGGGGGAAAGTATATTCATCGCCGAATGTCACAAGTGTACGGCGAACACTGCATGTCCCTTGCAAGGGTCAAGGCGTGGCACAAGCGCTTCAGGGAAGGACGGGTGTCGTTAGCCGATGATGCCCGGTCTGGGGCACCCCCCTGCATTACCGATGACAACGCCCAGCAGGTTGATGCACTCATTACCCAGGACCGCCGAGTGACAGTGAACGCCACAGCCGCCGTGGTCGGATTGAGCGTCGGAAGTGTGCACACCATCATGAAGGAACGACTGCACTTACGGAAAGTGTGTGCCCAATGGGTGCCACACAATATTTAACCACACCAGGAAGCATGTCGAATGGCCTACTGCCTTGGTCTTGGTTGAACGATTGATGCATGCTGCTGCTCGCTTTGTATCGCCACGTGACGTGCACGCGTGCTCTCTAGCGACGGGCTGTGGCCTTCCACGCTATGGTCGGAACCACACCTCGTTACACACGCCACGATTAGCCAATGTCGTCACCGGTTTGCGCATTACAGCCTCCGGTTCGTTACTTTCTGAACGCACCTTATATTTCTCGAATCCTCTTCAAACAATCATATTGAAAGTTTGTATAATGAACCACCGTAATAATATTTATTTACCGGTACTTAAATCTGTGGATCACAAACCAATCCAATATGGTTGCTGCGTGAAATATTTAACCAGTACTCAATATCTCCGAAACTAAACTATTTCAGCAATCGAAATTAAATATTGTG
This sequence comes from Meconema thalassinum, assembly GCA_946902985.2. NCBI lineage: Eukaryota > Metazoa > Arthropoda > Insecta > Orthoptera > Tettigoniidae > Meconema > Meconema thalassinum. Next base: position 378,951,940 of record OX336389.2, on the reverse strand, counting down.
GGGTGATAAGAGACTATAAATAAGTAACACATGTGACTTTAAGAAACTAGATATCCACAAAAGCAACATGATGTAATGTGCCCGTTTAGACCGGAGTCCGCACGACCACATATGCATTTTACCAATAATCAGTCAGCACGAGAATCAAAATATCCCGGAGCGCCAGATGGGTTAAAGCAAATCGCAAAAACGACATCAAATTTATAAAAATGCTTTGCTGATTTTTGGCTCAATGCAACAATAAGGATAGAAGGAGATTTAATTGGGTGAAACACATCTGGTAAAATTATCTCAGTTTATTTAAAGTTAAAATCTGACTGCAAGAATAATGCTCAAAGCAGCATCATCCACGTGTGGCGATCCACACTCTTATTTACACACAATATACAGAATCTTCCAAACACATTTGACAATCTTTTGAAAACACAAGTCCGATTGTTAGTCCTGTGGACTGTGTTCCAAAATTATTAACATTTTAACTCCAGTGCAAAATGAATTGTCCATACTGGAAATAACGTAGATCACTGTTTGACTATTTACATGATATTAACACTCGTAGAATAAATGTTTATAGAATTTCTTAGACTTTCATTTGTTTTCCAGTTTTCCAAAATATATCGTTGAAACTATTATTATCATCGTAGCAACACAAATTATTAACACATATTAACAACATCTGAAAAGTATTTGACCATTGAGCATAGCATCGAAGAACTGTGCGAAGCACAACAACAATTAATTGTTCTTCTGACATTAAATATTCGAGAAGTGACTCGATTATGAACTTCAAGTTCCAAACAAAACATATGATTTCTGAATCATCAACTTGATCAACAAATGGTTGAACCATTCAACTTTTAGATTTTCCACTTGGGAACAATATTATAAAAATATTTATATTTATGGCCATTTCTAGCAACTTTCACAACTTGCAATTCTTCGACAGAATGCGAAAATTAGAATTGTAGTCTTATAATGAATTCATTCAGTTCATGGCACTAGGATTGAAAATATCCTTCAAATTATTCGTGGTTAAAGAATTATTTTAAATTGGCAGTGGCCCATTCTACTATTTGTGTAAGAACACAATATTATAACAACAACAACAACGGCAAAGGTCTTCCTCTGAAGAAGAATAAACTACTATCATGACAAATCCGGGTTCTAGCAAAATCAAAGTCTAAATGGAATTCGTAAACAAGGTTGAAATAAGAACTGATGGTTTCAAAGAAATAACCTTCGGGTTATTCATACGACGAAATGTGTGGCTCCAATACTCCAACTATAAACCTGAGCCATCGAACCTGCTATTTGATTGATGCTCGAAAAAACCTTCATTCCTGCGACTTAACATGCGCACCTGGGAATGGCATTACAACTATTCCACACACATAAATTATCTTCCCAAAATTTATACAATAAATCAAGCCTCTGCTTGTCATCAACACTGGAAGATTAATAAACTTACAAGTTTATTTTATTTTACCATTCAGTTCAACCCGTGATTTTACCATACTTATAAAAAGCTTCATTTCACTTTCGAAGTGTATTTACGTCATGATTTTATATAAATACAAAAATATCCTATTTGATACAAATATCAATTGCTTCCCGTTTCATGCCTCTCCGTGTTATATGAAACATATACTTTGCTCATTGCAAATATCAACTGTTCAACCAGAACTGAAATGTAGGTTGAATGCGGGCTTGCGCTAACCACTCTCCTTCGTAAAATCTCCTGTTCCAAACTAGAAATGTTTCAACTACTTCATAGGCTCTTTCTCAATACATATGATTATTATAAAATATAATATCCAAGAATTATTTAGAAAAATTATGAAAATTATTATTATTATTATTAGTGGATTATTATTATTATTATTATTTCAAATATGTTTAATTATCATCTCATTATGTGAGAATCCACATGTTCGAACCTTCGAATATGGAAAAAATATCCATTCCTCAACAAAAATAAATTTAACTTTTACAGTTACATCGGCTGATTACCGTGATTTCCCAAAAATATGAAAAATTCAAATAAATGCTCAAAATGCTCGGTCATCGATCCTAAACTGTTCTGAGTGCTGAAAATGCTCAGAATAAATCTAACAAGTCTTGCGTAAATCATTACAAGCTTTAAATATGACGAAAAAAATGTGTTGGTCATCTGCAGAAAAGATAGTTTGTTCCAATTAGCTAAGCATAAAATAATTCAAATGTGGCTTACATTTCTTGATGTTCTTGAAGTGTAGTAAACCTGGTCTATACCAGATTTATCCGTAGACATGCCCTAGCGGACAAGCACGTATAATCCTTGTATCGGCCGCCATTGTAGACCCACAAATCGTCTAGTCAGACATAGTGGTAGTATCTTTCGACGTTTTAAATGACTGTGGTTCCATTTTAATATGGGCTTCTAACAAAGCCATAACAGTTTGTTTGAAAAGGGTCAGATCTAAGCGATCTCTTCTTAAATGTGTCAGTTGTAACTTAACTCACTGTAATCTCATCAGTACAAGAAAAACGTTGACAGTCTAAGCAGTTAACGGCTGTTCTGAAGATCGTTCCCTGGGCATGGTTTGTATATCACCATCTGCCATGCGCTAGACAACTTGCAGTTTCCCTTGCGTAGACTAATGAACGCCACCGTTATAGACTATTCTTCAATGTACTGACGGATCGAAGTGGTTAAATAGTTACAAAATATGAAAACTGACTTTAAATGGATTTAAACATCCAAGTATTAATTTACTATTGGACTGTGACAAATACTATTTTCTAGACAGAGTCTAGCATATGTCCTTTTGAAAATATAAATATTTCCACCAATGTCTGTAGAAATACAATCACCTCAGTGATTCTCCTCACCAGAAACTTACTAAGTTCCAACTCGTTTGCGCAGCACTTCTCGTGACTATCACGATTTGAAAAGTACTTCTTCGTAGACGTGGCAACCATGTGCCTTGGCTCAGCGTAGACGCAACTTGTTCGCCAAGTGCTTGTGATGAATTGAGCTATCTAAGCCTGCTCCTGCTTGCTTTTATACAAAAACGGTCAGGGTCACGCGTCATCGCCTGATATCTAAAAATCCTCATATCTCTTGAATCCCTGGTCCGATTTACTTGATACTAATTGCATTCTCTTTTATTTGGCCGTGCCAGTAATCTGATCCCAGTCTCAAGTCTCTGCTCCATAGTTAACTATTTAATCAATAAATAGTCTCCACCTCTGCGGTTACTCGCTACGTCATTTACCATCCAACTATCGGTAATTTCCTTCGAATGGCTTCGAGAAGCAATGTAGCGCGATATTCAAATATCCGAACTTTCAAACGCTGCTACAGCCTTTCCCTTGATATCTAGGTGTCTGAAACTTGGAATACCCATTCCTAGAGTTGGGCACATCCACCCCACACCTAGCAAAAAATAAAAATTGAAAAATTTTTATTTTTCCTATCTACACATTAAATTATCTGGTTCTTGAATAATAGATCTTCAAATTCGAAGCATTGTAAGTTCCCACGATGTTACCAGTTCGTGTATTAGCTACTTCATAGCTTCCATTATTGTTTACTTCCACAATACGGTAGGGTCCAGCGTAAAGGCTTGCAAATTTCGAGTACACTCGATTTTGCACGTCGGAGGGTGTAGGTCTTCTCACTAAAACAAGAGTTCCTACGCGCAAGGGTCTGCGAAAACGCTTTCCTCTCACTCTGCGCTCTCTCTTCTCAGCTTGACTCCTTAACTTGTCTAAAGCTAGAGTTTCCCTCATCTGACGACTTGGTTCAATCTCAGGTGGAATAGAGATGATTCGATCCCATAATCGTGTTGGTTTAACCCCATGATGTAGCAACATAGGAATCTGTCCAGTACTCTCATGAATAGTAGAGTTGATGGATTCGGATGCTAAAGAAAGAACATCCATCCATTTCCAATGCTCATTTGGACAATAGAGGCGGCAAAATTTTGCTATCTCAGCCATCACGCGTTCCGCTGGATTGCTCTCTGGATGCCTAATAGAACAAAACAATTGTCTAATCCCAAGATTATTCATGCTGGTTCGAAATTCCAAAGATGTGAATTGAGGTCCACGATCTGATAAAAGGAATTCCGGTTTGCCTGCTTCCGGAATCACGCTGTCTCTAATTCTCTTCGCACAATACTTTGCGTTTGCCTTCTGAATTGGATGTAACATGGTGTATTTGCTGAAAACATCCATAGTCACCAAAATATATCGGTTACCTCTTTTAGACTTTGGGAGAGGACCATATAAATCAGTCGCGAAGATTTCGCAAGGCTTAGAAGGAATAATAGGCCTTGGTAATTCTCTCAATAATCTAGAATTATGTTTACTCCTTTGGCATAAGTCGCATTCTCGAATAGTGTTTCTGACAGTTTGTCGCATTCGCTCCCACGAAAATTTCTCTTGAATCATGTTGACTGTCTTATCTACTCCAGCATGACCTGCGATTCTATGTGCCATCCAAATAATGGGTTTTTGCAATCGTGGAGGTATCACTACTCTCATCTTCGTATGGTCGGGATCTGCAAACTTGTAGATTAAACCATCTAACATCATAAAATCTCTGGAAATTCTTTCAGTTTCCACAAAATCATCATCATTGGGATCCATGTTTCCCTGTAGAAAACGAAAAATGTTCCTAAGACGTCGGTCTCTCCTCTGGGATAAATGCAATAACCGTAACCTTCTCAAGGTATCTTCATCCTCTTGCGTCAGGTTAACTTGAAAAACCTTAGATGTAGACTCCACTGCTCTACTCAACAAATCAGCTCCCACATTCAACTTTCCAGGAGTGTGTTCAATAACTAGGTTGAATTGCTGAATAAAAAGTGACCATCTAGTTATTCTATCGCTGGCAAAGTTTGTTCTCAAAATGAACTCCAATGCGTGGTGATCAGTCCTCACAATGACTGAATGTCCAATTAACATTTTCTTCCACGACTCCAAAGCGAATATTACAGCAAGTGCTTCTAACTCTGTGGTGTAATAATTCCTCTCTGATGGACGAAGTTTCCTGCTAATGAACGCCAGGTAATGTCTCTTGTGGTCTTCATCCTCTTGAAGTAGAATAGCTCCAATCCCTACGGTGGATGCATCAGATTCTATGATGAAATTCTTGGTAAAGTCAGGATACTCCAATTTCACACTGTTTACCAATAACCTCTTGGCATCTTGAAATGATTGTTCACAATCTCTATCCCATTTCCATTTCTTACCTTTCTTTAACAACTCCTGCAATGGCGCAACTGTCTTGGTGAAGTTCGGACAATGCCCTGCAAAGAATTGGCATGTCCCGAGAAAACTGCGGACATTCTTCACTCTAGTAGGTCTAGGGAAATTTGCAATTGCTTGTATCTTCGTCTCATTGGGACGGTATCCTTCTCCATCCAAAATGTGACCCAAAAATTTTATTTCCTTTCGAAAGAACTGACATTTTCGAAGGTTTACTTTGAAGTTCGCTTTCCTCAAATCTGCGAATAACATTTGAAGATGTAGCAAATGTTCCTCCTTAGTCTCAGATGCAATTAAGATATCATCAATATAACGAATTGCTATCTCTTTTACTTCAGGACTCAAATTTTGTTCTAGGGCTCTGATCAAAACGGATCCAGATGTTTTAACTCCAAAGGGTAAACGGCGGAATACATATGTCTGCTGGTCAAACATAAATCCTGTAAACTTCTTAGAATCTTCACTAAGCCTAATATGATGGTAGGACGAAGTGAGATCAATATTAGAGAACCAGACCTTGCCTTGGAATTTCCTCAACAGTTCCCTAATGATTGGTGGTCTGTCATACTCTGGCAGTAATCTTGAATTTAAATTTCGCGCGTCTAAACATAGTCTCAGACTTCCATCTTGCTTAGACACTACTGCTAATGGATTGACATAAGATGTAGTATACTTTTCAATCACATTATTACTTTCCATTTCCTTGATAAGTACTTTTACCTTTTCTCGATGCTTTTCTGCTACTGGATACAATTTAGCATGAAAAGGTGCATCATCATTTACACGAATGTGATATTCAAAATCCTTAATTTCACCAGGCTTAATGTCAAAAATATCTTGATACTCTTCCAAAATTTTCCCTAGCTCTGGGGACTCCTTCTCAGTGTAGACTTCTCTTCCTTCAGCTTCATGAAAAATCAGAGACCATTGAGCATCTCCCTCGATGTCTTCCTCTTCTTTTCCCTCGAAGTTAATCTCTTCGGTATTCTTGAATTTAATCGTCTCTGTCTTCATATCTATCACTGCTTGCCATTTAATTATTCTGGAAGTGAAAGTATTCAAAATTCTATCTTCTACTGTGAATTCGAAGTTTTTTTTTATCATTACCATTCCCCCGGGATTGTTGTGTTCCCGATGGACCTGGATCATTGGGCCTCTGCTCCACAAATTGTATGTTATCTTGGTGTCTTGCTTCCAAGTTTTTCCTCGTTTCCTTGTTAAATTCTTCGTTGGACTGACGAGTATCTACATTCCCTCTGTTATTATAGTTATTACCATAGGATCTTCTTTCCTGGTACCTTCCTTGAGTATCACGTGGTCTTCTCCATCGAGTGTTGTATCGATTACCACCATCCGGTCTTGCATATGGTTTGTAACTGTATCTGTTACGGTATTGGTTCCATCCTCTCGTATTGGAATCTTCCCTCGGCGATTTCTCTTCTCGCTCCTCTCGAATCTCTCGAGGTGTCTGAGAATAACTGTCAGCCATAACAGCATACACAGCGTTATTACTCTTTACTCCCTTCTGATGGAAGAATTGAGCGTTTGTATGATCCAGCTTCTGCAATACTTCGTCAAACTGTTCCATATTGTAGATGTCAGCAGCGATCAAAGTCCTCTGGACGTCTGCTGAAAATTGACGTATCAAAGCAGTAATCAACTCGTTATCTGGCATTGGCGGATCTAAATGTTGGAGTTTAGACAGCTGTCCAGAAAAGTATGTAGAGTATCGAGTAGGTTGTGACGTCGAGAATCTCTTCGAATACAACTCTGCTCTAACTTGCTGTTGGGTTTCAGGGGACCAAAACTTCTTCAATAACCCACGAGAAAACTCCTCAAAAGTATTTATAGTGGATCTAAATGCTCTAAACCACAAAAGTGCGGGACCTTCCAAGAACTTCCCTATTACCCTGATCTGTCTTTCTTTAGGGATCTTAGAATCTTTCAGGTAATCACCTGCTTCTCTCAAAAATTCCACGGGTGTTACAGAATCTCGCCCTGAAAATTTAGAAGGCTTGTCTTCTATATTCTTAAATACAGTTATGGGGTTGGATTGAAATACTGTCCTGACCTCATCCTGCCTATCAGTCTCTCTAGCTCCTCCTAGATTTATCTGTATCGGTTCCTTTCCCCTTACATTCGGCATTTTCAAAAGATGATCAGACTGTTTCTCATCCTTTATTTGAGTTTTCATAGCCTCAAGTTCCTTCTGGTTTTCTTCTGCCATCTTCTTGATTGCTTCAGTCTCCTTACAATTGTCTTTAACATCAATGGATATCTGGTTCATAACAGCCTCATGACTTTTCAATGACCCTGTCATATCTGATATGTCCTTCTGAGTTGCTTGAATATCCTTGGCAATTACTTCAATGTGGGATGACAAAGATTCCCTAATCTCCTTGATTCCCTCTTGATTCTCCAGCTTGAGTGTGTCTTTTATTTCATTGACAACTGTGGTTTTAATCTCAGTTTGCAATTCATGAATCACTCCTTCTCTTATTTCTCCCATGACAAGTTCCTTGAATTGTTCCGTTAAACGCTGAACAACTAGAATTCCCATCTCGTTACTCTCCTTCTTCACTCTGACTTCCAGGTTGACCATGTCTTCACCAACTTTCCTAAGACCATGTTCTATCCTATCAGCTAAGCTTTGGGATCGAAGATCGGCATCGCGAAATTTATCGTCCATTATACTAGCGTTAGTAGCTAATGAAGTTTCGAGCTCATGTGTTTTATCGCATAATTTATTCATTTTACTTTCAAGTGTCATTTTCAAAATTTCAGAATTCTCTTTAAATTTACTTTCCATTGAATTAAATTTACTGTTTAAATTTTCCTTCAAGTTATCTTTTAACCTGCTTTCTAACAAATCGGAATTTTCTTTGAGTTTATCAGAACTTTCTTTAAGTTTATTTTCTAAAGAATCAGAATTTTCTTTAAGTTTATCATTCAAATTTTCTTTAAGTTTATTCTCTAAAGAATCAGAATTTTCTTTAAGTTTACTTTCTAAAGAATCAGAATTTTCTTTAAGTTTCTTTTCTAAAGCCTCAGTATTTTCTTTCATAATGGCTGCTACACGCCGTCCAGCCTCTTTCGAACTCTCCTCCAAACTCCTCATCATCCTCATCATTTCTTCCATAATTTCAATTATTCAAAACTTAGGGGTATACAACAGTGGCAAACACAAGCTTATAACTAGAACAAGAAATATGAATAGCTAATTGGAACACTATAATAAAATGAGATTTGTCCTAATATCGACGTGATGGAAAAACAAAATTCTCTACTTTTACGAATTACATTTACCATAATATCACAAGAAAAATATGCAAGTTCTCAAATATCCTCCACCTGGATTCTAATAATGTGTATCTCCAGTCATCGAACGTTTACTACTGAATTTACTTGACGCCCTAATGGTTAAGCCATTATCAAAAATAATCAAACCCATTCTAATTATTAACCAAGTTAAATTTTTAATTTTCCCCACTAATTGGGTTTCCTACTAATTTATTCATCCAAACCAGACATCTCTCAACTCCCAAAATATTTCTATAAAAATTATCACAATTTCAAATCGGCATGCGATTGACCATGTCTAAATCGGGCCCCACGTTCGAAGCCATTTCTCTCTCTATCTTATTTTATGTGCCCGTTTAGACCGGAGTCCGCACGACCACATATGCATTTTACCAATAATCAGTCAGCACGAGAATCAAAATATCCCGGAGCGCCAGATGGGTTAAAGCAAATCGCAAAAACGACATCAAATTTATAAAAATGCTTTGCTGATTTTTGGCTCAATGCAACAATAAGGATAGAAGGAGATTTAATTGGGTGAAACACATCTGGTAAAATTATCTCAGTTTATTTAAAGTTAAAATCTGACTGCAAGAATAATGCTCAAAGCAGCATCATCCACGTGTGGCGATCCACACTCTTATTTACACACAATATACAGAATCTTCCAAACACATTTGACAATCTTTTGAAAACACAAGTCCGATTGTTAGTCCTGTGGACTGTGTTCCAAAATTATTAACATTTTAACTCCAGTGCAAAATGAATTGTCCATACTGGAAATAACGTAGATCACTGTTTGACTATTTACATGATATTAACACTCGTAGAATAAATGTTTATAGAATTTCTTAGACTTTCATTTGTTTTCCAGTTTTCCAAAATATATCGTTGAAACTATTATTATCATCGTAGCAACACAAATTATTAACACATATTAACAACATCTGAAAAGTATTTGACCATTGAGCATAGCATCGAAGAACTGTGCGAAGCACAACAACAATTAATTGTTCTTCTGACATTAAATATTCGAGAAGTGACTCGATTATGAACTTCAAGTTCCAAACAAAACATATGATTTCTGAATCATCAACTTGATCAACAAATGGTTGAACCATTCAACTTTTAGATTTTCCACTTGGGAACAATATTATAAAAATATTTATATTTATGGCCATTTCTAGCAACTTTCACAACTTGCAATTCTTCGACAGAATGCGAAAATTAGAATTGTAGTCTTATAATGAATTCATTCAGTTCATGGCACTAGGATTGAAAATATCCTTCAAATTATTCGTGGTTAAAGAATTATTTTAAATTGGCAGTGGCCCATTCTACTATTTGTGTAAGAACACAATATTATAACAACAACAACAACGGCAAAGGTCTTCCTCTGAAGAAGAATAAACTACTATCATGACAAATCCGGGTTCTAGCAAAATCAAAGTCTAAATGGAATTCGTAAACAAGGTTGAAATAAGAACTGATGGTTTCAAAGAAATAACCTTCGGGTTATTCATACGACGAAATGTGTGGCTCCAATACTCCAACTATAAACCTGAGCCATCGAACCTGCTATTTGATTGATGCTCGAAAAAACCTTCATTCCTGCGACTTAACATGCGCACCTGGGAATGGCATTACAACTATTCCACACACATAAATTATCTTCCCAAAATTTATACAATAAATCAAGCCTCTGCTTGTCATCAACACTGGAAGATTAATAAACTTACAAGTTTATTTTATTTTACCATTCAGTTCAACCCGTGATTTTACCATACTTATGAAAAGCTTCATTTCACTTTCGAAGTGTATTTACGTCATGATTTTATATAAATACAAAAATATCCTATTTGATACAAATATCAATTGCTTCCCGTTTCATGCCTCTCCGTGTTATATGAAACATATACTTTGCTCATTGCAAATATCAACTGTTCAACCAGAACTGAAATGTAGGTTGAATGCGGGCTTGCGCTAACCACTCTCCTTCGTAAAATCTCCTGTTCCAAACTAGAAATGTTTCAACTACTTCATAGGCTCTTTCTCAATACATATGATTATTATAAAATATAATATCCAAGAATTATTTAGAAAAATTATGAAAATTATTATTATTATTATTAGTGGATTATTATTATTATTATTTCAAATATGTTTAATTATCATCTCATTATGTGAGAATCCACATGTTCGAACCTTCGAATATGGAAAAAATATCCATTCCTCAACAAAAATAAATTTAACTTTTACAGTTACATCGGCTGATTACCGTGATTTCCCAAAAATATGAAAAATTCAAATAAATGCTCAAAATGCTCGGTCATCGATCCTAAACTGTTCTGAGTGCTGAAAATGCTCAGAATAAATCTAACAAGTCTTGCGTAAATCATTACAAGCTTTAAATATGACGAAAAAAATGTGTTGGTCATCTGCAGAAAAGATAGTTTGTTCCAATTAGCTAAGCATAAAATAATTCAAATGTGGCTTACATTTCTTGATGTTCTTGAAGTGTAGTAAACCTGGTCTATACCAGATTTATCCGTAGACATGCCCTAGCGGACAAGCACGTATAATCCTTGTATCGGCCGCCATTGTAGACCCACAAATCGTCTAGTCAGACATAGTGGTAGTATCTTTCGACGTTTTAAATGACTGTGGTTCCATTTTAATATGGGCTTCTAACAAAGCCATAACAGTTTGTTTGAAAAGGGTCAGATCTAAGCGATCTCTTCTTAAATGTGTCAGTTGTAACTTAACTCACTGTAATCTCATCAGTACAAGAAAAACGTTGACAGTCTAAGCAGTTAACGGCTGTTCTGAAGATCGTTCCCTGGGCATGGTTTGTATATCACCATCTGCCATGCGCTAGACAACTTGCAGTTTCCCTTGCGTAGACTAATGAACGCCACCGTTATAGACTATTCTTCAATGTACTGACGGATCGAAGTGGTTAAATAGTTACAAAATATGAAAACTGACTTTAAATGGATTTAAACATCCAAGTATTAATTTACTATTGGACTGTGACAAATACTATTTTCTAGACAGAGTCTAGCATATGTCCTTTTGAAAATATAAATATTTCCACCAATGTCTGTAGAAATACAATCACCTCAGTGATTCTCCTCACCAGAAACTTACTAAGTTCCAACTCGTTTGCGCAGCACTTCTCGTGACTATCACGATTTGAAAAGTACTTCTTCGTAGACGTGGCAACCATGTGCCTTGGCTCAGCGTAGACGCAACTTGTTCGCCAAGTGCTTGTGATGAATTGAGCTATCTAAGCCTGCTCCTGCTTGCTTTTATACAAAAACGGTCAGGGTCACGCGTCATCGCCTGATATCTAAAAATCCTCATACCTCTTGAATCCCTGGTCCGATTTACTTGATACTAATTGCATTCTCTTTTATTTGGCCGTGCCAGTAATCTGATCCCAGTCTCAAGTCTCTGCTCCATAGTTAACTATTTAATCAATAAATAGTCTCCACCTCTGCGGTTACTCGCTACGTCATTTACCATCCAACTATCGGTAATTTCCTTCGAATGGCTTCGAGAAGCAATGTAGCGCGATATTCAAATATCCGAACTTTCAAACGCTGCTACAGCCTTTCCCTTGATATCTAGGTGTCTGAAACTTGGAATACCCATTCCTAGAGTTGGGCACAGTAAGTGTGAATTTCAAAAATCTGTTTTTTTTTCTGGCGATCTGATCATCCGATCGCAGTAAAACACGACACATGAAATTTTAAATTTAGAGCTAAGTACATAAGCATCTCATTTTTTCAATTCTTTTCTCAAAATTCAAGATAGCGGCAGTATGATATTTTAAAAACATTTTTATTTCTCGTATACTATTGAATCGATCGAAATGAAGTTTTGAATAATGAACCACATTAATATCTTTATCTACTCGCTCTGTACACGCTAGCTTATGAGACAGCTTCGGTGGCGTAGTTGGTAGCAGGCTGAGCTTCTATACCCAAGGTCGTGTGTTCGAACCCGGCCGAAGTCGTCGGATTTTTTAAGAGCATTAAAAATCCCTCAGTATGCCTTCCTTCGGAGGGGATGTAAAGCCGGCGGTCTCATGTCATAGATTTAGGGCATGAAAAAGGACCACCCACTAATTACACTTGTGTGAAGCTAAATTATAGGTTAGATTTCACTAACGCTCTTAGATTCCAACGTTCGTCGCCAGGAGCCGACTGCGGTGGCATCTAGTTACCAAGTACACGCCTACGTTAGTTGTCGTTGAGGTTGGCGTGTGGTAGCAAAAGTAGGAACTACTTGAAAATTGAATGTCTGCAGTCTTTAATTGAATTAAAAACAGATACTCACTAATAAAGCCATCACAATTAACACCGGTTATCAGGCATATTCTACACATACCCAAAGTACACGGGGCTACATGGCTGCGTTGTCGAAGCCCCTAAACTGAGGAACCAACCAACACTAGCTTACGTTTCATAATAATTTAAGGCGCCTTTTATTTGACTCTTTTTAAACTTAACTCGTTACAGAAAGATGACATATCTACGGGACTTCTAATTAACCAATATTGAAAGTGACATATTCTAGCATGTAATGATTTATTTTAGTCGTGTTGGTGGTGGTCATGCTTGTTTCAAGGGATGGAACATCGAGGTCATCTCCTCCAATTTGCCAGTGTAAGTATCGTAAATTATAGATTATAAGCGAGTTAACTACTGAGAAGGAACATCGCTTATTGATGCTCTATTTAGCCGGTCTTTGGGAAAGTAAATAAACCAGTACCATGGAATCTATGTGCTGGTATACAATTCCTTATTGTCGTATTCATGATTTGTAGACAGTGCCTGATCATGTGACTTGGTACACATGTTTTACAGGACTGCATGTGTTTTGAGGTGAGTTATGTTGAGCAACGAAGAATGCTTTGGTTTAGGACGCTAGTACCACACTAATACAATTTTCCTAACTTAAATTATTACTTCCATGTTCAATCTTGGACATTAGACATTGAGCATTGTGTTTGAAACTCCGGCGCTATCACAATGTACTGTAGGTCATGATCAAAAATTGTTTAGGTATCACATGAAAATTCAATTTAACTGGCGGGAGAATATTGAAATGTCACAGACCAGTAGAATATATGAAAACACGCTACTCCTTTTACGAAACTAGCCTACTTCATTCTTAGAGTTTTATTGCAATTTACTAAGTAAACAGAACCTCATCATGTGGTTTCGAATACACATTTTCCAGTGCTGGGGATGTGTTAATGTGATGTGCCCGTTTAGACCGGAGTCCGCACGACCACATATGCATTTTACCAAGAATCAGTCTGCACGAGAGTCAAAATATCCCGGGGCGCCAGATGGGTTAAAGCTAATCGCAAAAACGACATCAAATGAGAAAAATGCTTTACTGATTTTTGGCTCAATGCAACAATAAGGATAGAAGGAGATTCAACTGGGCATAACACATCATGTAAAATTATCTCATTTTATTCTGAATTTAAAATTGACTGCAAAATAAAATGCTCAAAGCAGCATCATTCATGTGTGGCGACCCACATACTATTTACACAATGTACAGAAATTTTCCAACACATTGGACAATTATCTTTGGAGACACAAGTCTGATTATCAGTCCTGTAGACTGTGTTCCAAAATTATATCCATTATTTATGATTAAATCCAGTTCAAATTTAATTGTCTTTACTGGAAATACTGTAGTTCACTGGTTGAATTTTTACATAATATTAACACTCGTAGAATAATTGTTCATAGAATTTTTAACTTTCACTTATTTTTCCAGTTTCAAAAAATATTGTAAAAAAAAAAAATTCTCTGAATCAACACAAATTATGTACACATATTAATAACAACCTCTGAAAAGTATCTGACCCTTGAGCATAGCATCGAAGAACTGTGCGAAGCACAACAAAATTAATTGTTCTTCTGACATTTAACGTTTCGAGAAGTGACTCGATTATGAACTTCAAATTCCTAACAAAATATATGATTTCTGAATCATCAACTTGATCAATAAATTGTTGGACCATTCAACTATTCGATTTTCCACTTGGAATCATTATTAAGAAAAATATTTATATTTGTGGCCATTTTAGTAACTTTCACAACTTGCAATTCTTGAACAGAATGCGGAAATAAGAATTGTAGCTTCATAATAAATTCATTTAGTTCATGACACTAGGATTGAAAACATCCTTCAAATTATTCGTGGTTATAGAATTATTTTTAATTGGCAGTGGCCCATTCTATTATTTTTATAAGAACACAATATTCCAACAACAACGGCAAAGGTCTTCCTCTGAAGAAGAATAAAATACTTTCATGACAAATCCGGGTTCAAGCAAAATCAAAGTCTTAATGGAATCCGTAAACAAGGTTGAAATAAGAACTGATGGTTTTTTAAGAAATAACCTTTGGGTCATTCATACGACGCAATGTGTAGTTCCAATACTCCTTCTTTAACACTGAGTCATCGAACCTGCTATTTGATTGATGCTCAAATAAAAACCTCCTCATTCCTGCGACTTAAACATGCGCACCTGGGAATGGCATTTCAACTACTCCACACACATAAATTTTCTTCCCAAAATTTATACAATAAATCAAGCCTCTGCTTATTATCAACACTGGAAGATTTATAAACTTACAAGTTTATTTTATTTTACCATTCAGTTCAAATCGTGAAGTTACCACACTTATGATACTCTCTATTTCACTTTCGAATGTGTATCTACGTCATGATTTTATATAAATACAAAAATATCCTAATTGATACAAATATCATTTGCTTCCCGTTTCATGCCTCTCCGTGTTATCTGAAAAATATACTTTGCTCATTGCAAATATTAACTGTTCAACCAGAACTGTAATGTTGGTTGAATGCGGGCTTGCGCTAACCACTATCCTTCGGAAAATCACCTGTTCCAAACTAGAAATGATTAAACTACTTCATAAGCTCTCTCTCAATGAATGTGATTATTAGAAAATATAAGATCCAAGAATTATTTAGAAAAGTTATGAAAATCATTATTATTATTATTATTAGTGGATTATTATTATTATTATTAGTTATATTATTGTAAATGTGTTTAATTATTATTTCATTATGTGAGAATCCACATGTTCGATTCTTCGAATATGGATAAAATATCCATTTCTCAACAAAAATAATTATTAACTTTTACAGTTATATCGGCTGATTACCGTGATTATCAAAAAAAATGAAACATTCAAATAAATGCTCGTTATGCTTGGTCATCGATCCTAAACTGTTCTGAGTGCTGAAAATACTCAGAATAACTCTAATATGTCTTGCGTAAATCATTGCAAGATTTAAATACGAAGAAAAACAAATGTGTTGGTCATCTGCAGAAAATGAGTTTGTTCCAATTAGCTAGGCATAATATAAAAGTCAAATGTGGCTTACATTTCTCGTTGGTCTTGAAGCGTAGTGAACCTGGTCTGTACCAGATTTATCCAGATACATGCCCTATTGGACACGCACGTCTAATCCTTGTATCGGCCGCCATTATATACCCACAATCCGTCTAACACGACATAGTGGAAATATTTCTTGAAGTTTGAAGTAACTGCTGATCCATTTTAATATTGGCTTCAATTAAATCCATAGCAGTTCGCTTAAATGGGGTCAGATCCAAATGATCTATTCTCAAATACGTCAGTTGTAACATAACTCACGGTAATCTTTTCAGTACAAGAAAACACTGACAGTCTAAATCAATCAACGGCTGTTCTGAAGATCGTTCCCTGGGCATGGTTTATCACCATCTATCATGCGCGAAGCAACTTATAGTTTCCCTTTGTCGGCTAATGAACAACACCGTGATAGACTGGCCTTCAATATACTGAAAGATCGGAGTGGTTATCAAGTTACAATTTATGAAACTGACTAATTGGATTAAAATATCTAAGTATTTAATTATTATTACTGGACTGTGACAAAGTACTTTCTAGACAAAGTCTAGCATGTGTCCCTATAGAAATAAAGTATTTCACCAGTGTCCGTAGAAAAATAACAATCACCTTAGTGATTCCCTCTGCCGGAAACTTACTATGTTCCACACGTATCGCAGCACTTTTGTGACTATCACAATTTAAAGATATCTTCTGCGTAGATCCGGCAACCATGTGCCTTGGCTCAACGTAGCAGCAGCACCTTGTCATGCAAGAGCTTGGTTCGAAGTGAGCTGATGATGCTTGGGCCGGTCGGCTTTTATTCAAAACGGTCGGGTCCACGCTGGATCATGCTGAAATCTGGAAATCCTCATATCTCCGGTGTCTCTGGTCCGATTCACTTGAGACTAAGTGCATTCTCTTTCATTTGGCCGTGCCAGTAATCTGATCCAAGTCTCAAGTCTCTACTCCATGGCTAACTATTTAATCAACAAATAGTCTCGACCTCTGCTACTACTCGCTACGTCACTTGACATGCTCTTGGCTGCACAAAGTTTCCATTCCATTCTAGAAGTAATGGAGCGCGATATTCAAATATCTCAACTTTCAAAAGCGGCTGTAGCCTTTCCTTTGATATCTAGGTGTCTGAATCTTGGAATACCCATTCCTAGAATTGGGCACAATGTGGCCTATCTAGAACAATGGTGGCAGATTTTGTTCAAAAGGGAGCAGACTCTAGCAACCTATAAACACTATTTTGCTATCTTTAAATTTTTATTTGTAACTTATATCTACAATGTCTTCAATGTTTGAATACTGGTTTACCAGTTTTAAATTTTACCCTATATTTTATCACAGTGTACATCATAAATGAAGAGCTATTAATTCATCATATGGATGTAAGTCAGGGGAGATGAATGATATGAAGGATAAGTAGAGCATAAGAATATTTGCTTTGTTAGTTCTGCACGGAGCTACTTGTTAATTTAGTGTTGCTGTTGTTTCATTTGAGGAGCTTGGACATCGTGAACATTTAGCCTTGTGTACTTCGGTATGTGTGTGTGTCATTTTGTCAGATAATCTGTGTTATTATGATGGCTGTATTAGTATTTGCATTTGTAATTAAGGTGAGGATTGGGAAGGAGGCAGACGTGGGCTTACGTTAGGAAACATCCCGGTATTTGCGTGTAGTAGAAGTGGGAAACCACGGAAAACCACTTCCATGATGGTTGAGGTGGAAATCGAACCCACCACTCCTCAGTAGGCCTCTTGTCCCACCAGGCTAAGTATACCCCATTGTAGCCCTCAGACCAGAATTAAATTTCTTGACAGGACCGAGAGTCCAACCCGAACCTCAGCGGTGGCAACCAACAACGCTAGCCACGAGTGCTCTAGGTTCGATTTTCGACTTTCCGAATAATAATAATAATGTTATTGGTTTTACGTCCCTTTTAACTACTCTGGCATTTAGAGACGCCAGGCTGCCAGAATTTTGCCTCAAAGGGGATCCTTAAAGTGCCAGTAAATCTACTGACACAACTCCCTAGCATTTACGCACCCTCAAATGCCATGTGACTGCCCAGGGATACGAACCTGAAACCTTGTCTCGGCTTTTCGAAGGATCCAATTCTGGTCTAAGGGTTGGAAACTGAGGTAAAACTGAGAAGGGGGTGAATTTGATTCCCACCTCAGCCATCCTAGAAGTGGTTTTCCCACTTCTAATTCAGGCAAATGCCGGAATAATTCCGAACTTAAGGCCGCGCCTCCTAATCCCCAATCGTAGTCTCAATTAACGTACACACCACTACAAACACACCATTAACAGGGGTATGACACTCACCAGTATCACGGGATAATGACGACAATTTTCACACTCTATTAAATGAAACAACAAACCTTTAGTTAAACAAGTTATTGGCATTAGATAAGTTATCATCTGAAACTGAGGTAAAACTGAGAATAGGTGGGCTCGATTACCACCTCAGCTAGCCTGGAAGAGGTTTTCCGTGGTTTCCCACTTCTACTCCAGGTAAATGCTGGGATGGTTCCTAACTTTAGGCCATGGCCGTCTCCATCCCAATCCTTACCTGAATTACAATACACACACTAATACAACCAACAACGTAACACAGGTTATTAGACAAAATTCCACACACACACACACACACACAAACACACCGAAGTACACGGAGATAAATGAACACGATGTTTAAGCCCCTCAAACGTAACAACAAGGGTAAATGCTATGTAGTTACTTTTAAAAAGAATCTGACCCAAGTTTTGATTGTTACATGGCAGGCGGGATAAAGACGGCGGACATGCTGGGAACAAAGAGACTCAGTGCTTGCAGGCCGGAATTACTAGACTACGCACGATGCGAAGCTCAGAAACAAGCGTTGCGAGGAAATGTGTTAAGATATGACACGCAGATTATAGGAAGGACATAGAGGCCCTCCAGTCTGGGAATACTAAGCAGCGCATCTGGATGTGGGATGTGGAAACGTTTTCTGGGTTGTATTAAGTTTCACTACAAAATACCGTACATTCCGTTATAGAATGTGAAAGACTTCCAGAGTGCATATATACATAAGTTTGCAAGAGAATTGCAAATCACTTAGAACCAGTGGAAATGAGTTGGAAATTTGAAAACACTCAAATAAATAAATTAAGCTAAATGAAAAGAAATCCATAGGAAAGAAAGTGTTCTTATTTCATGCAAGCAAATTGACTTCATACGAGGGCTGTTTTTTTTAAAGTAAGGGGCGTTTTTTTTAAGCCCGTAGTTACTGCGCACGCCACAACAAGCGTGAGCGCTACCTCCCGGCATCCTTTGCGAACAAGCAGGCGTCAGTTGCAGCTGTGTAGCTAACCTGTACGCTGAACTGTGCATCTTTACAATGTTCAAGATTATTAATTCGCCCGCCACGTGTGAGGTACGATCTGTGATACGTTTTTTGAGTGCAAGAAACATGTCGGCTGCAGACATTCATCGTCAGCTTTGTGAGGTGTATGGTGATAATGCAATGACGGAAGGTAAAGTGCAAAAATGGGTACGTGAGTTCAAAAGTGGCCGTGAAAATGTTCATGACGATGAACGCTCAGGTCTGTGATCACAGATGACTTGGTGACTGCAACTGGCACGAAAATTCACGAGGACCGAAGATTCATGATAACCACTCTATCAATGGTTTTTCCTCAAGTGTGAATTCTTGGTTGTCAGAGCAGGCGGCAAACTTTTATGCAGAGGGATTTCAGAACTTAGTTTTAAGGTATGACAAGTGCCAAAATAAACAAGGCTACTATGTAGAAAAACAGAGGAAGGTATGTAAAACCAAAAAATAAATGTGGTTTCAAAATAAAATGTTCGGTTAATATAAAAGAAAAACGGCCCTTACTTAAAAAACAGACCTCGTATAATGTGGCACTCATGAATAGAAAGTGGTGCTGTACTGCTGCAATTGAACATGCAACACGACAGGTTGGCTATGATACCTCCAAAGTGAATAAAAATTAATACAGTATACGCCCACCACAAGCTCAAATATAGTGCTGAATTCATCGAGGCATGGAGTCATTAAGGCCCTGGATCACTTCCTCAAGTACTTTGGTCCTTGCTTGCTGCACTGCACGGGTCAGTTGTTCCGGAGTTGTGGGTGGCTGAGGAAAGTTTTCCAGTTGTCGATCCATCAAGTTCAACACATGCCCAATAGGGTTGAGTTTCAGAGATCCCTGCGGGCCATTGTAAGGTTGTGTTCTGAAGAGTTTCCCTGGAGACGCGTGCAATGCGAACGCGAACAATGTCCTGATGAAACATTCAGTTTGCAATGTTCTCCATCACAGGGAAAACTATTGGATTGAATGCCCTGTCAATTTATCGGCGAGCAGTCATACCGCCCTCAACAATCACTAATTGTGATTTCACATTAAAACCAATAGGTTCCCAGATCATAATGTCCAGTGTTGGTCGTGTGTGCCTCTCGAGTGTAAGGTCTGGGTGACTCCTCTCCAACGTACGTCGTCGCATGCATATGATTGCGGCAATCACCGTGGGAAAGAGAGAACGCGATTGATCACTAAAGGCGAGACATTACCATTTGTGATCCCACGTCGATCTTTCTCGACAGCACCCAGACGATTCCCAACTGCTTGGTATGTTAAGCGAGGTGCCACTATTGCTCGAATTTGCGCTGCTATTGCACGGGGGGGGGGGGGTCCCATTCAGGCCATCTGAATGTTGCAGCGGACCTTCCCTCACAGCTGTCGTAATTCATTTGAACACTGCTGCCATATCCGTGTACCTTAGATGACTGTCTGCCTACACGTGCATCTACAGTACAGTCTATAGAAATAACCCAAACGCACACAGACCAATAATCTAAGCTCACTTGAACTGCGATAATGCTGCATATGCATGTACCAATTTTTCTAACCTGCATGTCCTCTGCAGGGGTTCCTCTAGATAAAGCCCTGCGCCGTTGCGGATATAGTTTGCATGGCAGTGCGGATAGCGGATAAGCAGCGGATAGTTTTAAGAAAATAATGTTGAACTGGATTTAAAAAAATACTTTTAGCTTTTGCTCACGTTTCTTTTTTCTACCCTATTTGCTTTCGCTTGGAATGTATGAGAATAATAGAGAAATGACAGAAGCCAGTACGGAAATATCCTCAATTTGTGTTGACTTATACCAAAATAAGGGGAACGAATTTCTCCTCAAGTGTCAAAATATGTTGCGTTAATACTTTATCTAATATATTAAAAATATTAATGTAATGTCAGTATACTTGGATAACGAAATGCGGATGTGGGGCGGATGAGGATAACAGGCGAGGCGGTGCGGATTACAATCGTGCGGATGCGGGGCGGATGCGGATAACAATCGTGCGGATGCGGGGCGGATGAGGATAACAGTCGTGCGGATGCGGGGCGGATGCGGATAAGGTTTTGTTTATCCGCGCAGGGCTCTACCTATAGACATCCCGCTGTTCTTCTTTTCGTAGGTGAGGAACGATGACTTTTAAAATTTAATTTTTCATCTAAAATTGAAGGCCTTTGAGGAGTAGCATGAATGAGTGCCGAAGCCTTATTTAGGGCTCTTGCCCTTCTTCAAAATATTCGCCTTCTTGAAAATACTTAAATTATTGTTTGATTAAGAGTAACTCTCCTTAAATCAGGGGAAGTATTGGTTACGTCAGGGCCAGACAGCGTTTTCTAAACGGTCTCTCCACTCACTTACTCAGTTCTTTGGTAATCAGCAATATGCGCGCTGGGAGGGAAATAGGGAGGGAGACGTGGAGTGCGGCATAGCTATCGTCCTTTTGAATTTCAGGTGGAGATGTTACGCGAGTTCACCCATTTTAGCTTAACATAAAGTTGATCTTAATTCATTTGAGGGTCTTGGGACATCTTGGAACCTTGTCTAATATCCGGTATTGCTGTGAAGGCTGTAGTAGTGTGTGTAACTGTATCAGGAACAGGGATGCACCCCGGGACTTGAAATAAGATACTGTCTTGGCATTTGCCTGGAAGGAGTGTGGGAAACCCCGGGGTAAAACCACACTCAGAATTGACGCTGTTATTGCCGGGATTCGAACCTACAATCTCCAAACTTGCTACAGCAGCCCTCGTGGCCGTGGTGCACGATCTGACGAACACATCGATGCCGCGGTACAGCTGAGCATAAATTTGATGCATCATTTTAGGGGCTTCGATTTCGCGGCCATTCAGCCCCGTGTGCTTGGGTGTCTGTGGAATTCTGTCAGATAACCTGTGTTACTGTGGTAGCTGTACTAACGTGTGCAATTGTAATTCAGGAGAGTTTTGGGAAGGAGGCGGCCGTGGCCGTATGTTAAGAACCATCCCGGTATTTGCCTGGAGTAGAAGTGGGGAAACAATAGAAAACCACTTCCAAGGTGGCTGGGGTAGGAATCTACCCCACCTCATCTCGATTTTGCCTCACAAGGCTGAGTGTACCCTGTTCCAGCCCTCAAACCAGAATTGAATTTCTTGGCAGAGCCAGGAATCGAACCCAGGCCTTCGCGGTGACAGCCAAGAGTGCTATCCACTACATAAAGAGGCGGCAACCGTATTAAGGACAGGGATGAGGTAGGTGTCCCGGGACTTGAAATATTGTACTATCCCGGCATTTGTCTGGAGGGAGTGTGGAAAAAAGTAGGGAAATGCCACACTCAGGATATCCAATGTCAGTGACGGGATTCGAACATGGACTTGCTGCAACTACCCTCACGGTAGTGATGAGCGCTTTAACGTGCACGACTACACTGAGTGAGCAGAAGTCTCGGAAAGGGTAGTCCCATGAGAAAATGTCGGGTAGTGAAGCCTATGCATTGCAGGTGCCTCCTTACAGTCCGGGTAGAAATGGGTTCCTGACTCCCAACATTCAAGTGGGCTCTGATCTGACTCACGGTAGCCCTTCGATCGCCCCGTATGGTTCTGCTGAGGCAACGTGATATCCGTCCGTTTTTTTTTCTTTTTGTCGTGTGGCCTCCTGAAAGGCCAGGTGCAGGTCTTTTTAGTTGAAGCCCGCGGGTGACCTGCGTACCGGGATAAGACATGGAATTGATGAAGATGAATGAAACTGGGCAAGGATGCGGAAGGAAGCGGCCATGACCTGTCAATAGGTACTATCGCAGGATTTGCCTGGTGTTGAAAATGGGAAACCAGGGAAAACCATTTCAAGGACGGCCGATGGTGGGGCTCGAACTCCACGTCTACTGAGCCAGCAGAGAGCTTGTCCCCATGAACTAACGCTGCACTTGGCGAGCGTAGCCATTGCAGTCGGTCCGTTAAACACCTGTGGTCGTCTCGTATGGCGGTTTACGCGGATGGTAACATTATATCTGCGATACTGAAGATCCACCCTCGATACTGTTGACCTCGGAAACACGAATTCGCGTGTTATCTTCGAAATGCTATGACCCATGCGTCATGCGCCGATGATCATCCCACGTTCAAAGTCGGTTAACTCACGACGTGTTGCCATCCCCACTACATTCGTGTCTGTGACAGACTGATCTGTTCCGACGCAGCTAGCCGCAGTGCTCAGGAGTCATACACAGCCCGTTTTTTCCTGAGAATATCCTTCCCGTGACATTTGCTCACTCAGTGTACGCTACAGGGTTACAAGAAATCTTTCTTAATCAGTTTCATAGCCGAAGTAATATTATTCAGAACACGAGGAGAAGTGCAATTTGAGAATCAGCCTCCGTCTGACATTGTTTTACCTTGATTCCTTGCTGTGCTCGACAGTGCCGTCCTTGTCTGGCTTGATTCTCGCACCTTTTCCACTTCTGTCTGCCACGCCACGCCAAAGTCATTTACATATCTCGGAGGAGAATCTAGGATAAATTCAGAAAAGTAACTCTCGACGCGAACCTCAATTGTTTAGAAATATACCTCGGCTTGTAGAATAGGCATGAAAACTTGGCTTGTTACGCTACAAACGAGTGCTGGGCAGGGCCTACATTTGCATATTTGAAATGAATATATTCATGTTCAAGGAGACTGGGGATCTGCTCAGACACAACAGCGAGTCATTGTTAACATATCTTGTGGAATCAAGCTGTTAGGTTGAGTAGCTGTTGGTGTTGTTGTTGGTTTTGTAAATTAATTTAAGGGGTCGAAATTTAAGGTTTCTCAGTCCGTCATCATAATGATAATAATGTCATTGGTTTTACGTCCCTTTTAACTACTGCGGCTTTTAGAGACGCCGGGGTGCCGGAATTTCACCCTGAAGGGTGCCAGTAAATCTACTGACACGGATTCCTCACATTTGCGCACCCTCAAATGCCAGCTGACATTGGGTGTTTCCCTAATCCTGAAAAAAAAACACGAGATTTATAAATACACTTGGATGACCAGTTTCGATCGTCAAGCGATCATCATCACATCGAAACTGGTCATCCAAGTGTATTTATTAATCTCATGTAAATATTTTGCAGGATTAGGGAAACACCCAATACAATTAGGTACAATCGTGTTGACCGACTGAAAAGCATTACATTTTGATTACTAAGGCAACACTGAAAAATGGTTTCAAATACCATAATAATTTGACAGGCTTGGACATCGTTGTCATTAAGCCCCGTGTACTTGAGTGAGTGTGGAAATGTGCTATTGGTGACTGTATTAGTGTGTATATTTGTAATCCTGGTGAGGATTTGGAAGGAAGCGCCATGGACTTAAGTAAGGAACCATCCCAGCATTCGTCTGGAGTAGAAGTGGCAAACCATTGAAAACCACATCAAGGATGGCTGAGGTGGGAATCAAACCCACCTCTTCTCACTTGTGTCTTACAAGGCTAAGTGGACCTTGTTCCAGCCCTTAGACCTGAATTAAACTTATTGGCAGAGCCAGGAATCGAACTTGGACCTCCAGGGCGACAGCCAAGAACGCTAGCCGTTACACCAGGAGGTGTACAGGAGGGTTGTGTAGCGCAGTCAGTTGCGTGCTGGCATTCATGCCCCAATATAGTGGGATCGATCCCGACCCAACCCCATGACATTAAAAAATGCTTAAGGAGAGACAACCTTGTGGAATTAGAAGATCTATACATAGGATATTCCTGCGTCTTGGTTGTTACAGTTTCATTTAGGGCCTTGTCCATTGTGGCAATCATCCCCGTGTGCTTGAAACTGTGTAGACTTTGCCTGATAACCTGTGTTGCTGTGGTATCTGCATTAGTGTAAGTTAAATTGAAGCCAGGATAGTAAGGAGGTGGCCGTGGCCTTACGTTAGGAACCATCCTGGTATTGTCTGGAGTCGAAGTGTCAACAACGGAAAGCTGCGGGGTGAACTGAGCCCAGACTCTGATTGCACCCCACTCCAACCCACAAATCAGAATTAACTTTCTTGACAGAGTTGGGAATCGAAATCAGGCCTTTGGGGTGACAGTCAAGAATGCCAACCACCACACCCCGTGTTTAAAGAAAGCTTCCACCTTTACTGAAAATACCTCCCATCTCTAGCAGTGCAAAACACGTGTTCATAGTCACATGTTGAAATGTTATCTAAAATACAATGAATAAGAAACTACAGAAATATGCATCGTTATATAGTTGCACAAACTTTCCCAATAGAACATAAATAAGAGATGTTCATTTTTAGGAATTCACTTCATATTATACTGAATTTTCTATAGTCTAACTAGGAATGGGAGGCAGATTCACTGGATGTTTCCCCTTAGAGCAATAAACACCACGACCACACTAAAAAATAAAACGCAACAACATTTAAGTCATTGTCCTTTACTGTGACCACTCTCGTACATATCCCATCTATCT
The DNA here is from genome assembly GCA_946902985.2 of Meconema thalassinum. NCBI lineage: Eukaryota > Metazoa > Arthropoda > Insecta > Orthoptera > Tettigoniidae > Meconema > Meconema thalassinum. Next base: position 378,926,147 of record OX336389.2, on the reverse strand, counting down.
TTGACGAATCAGACCATTTTAAGGAAGTCCTACGCACGGCATTTATAATTTATGAAAAATTGTCTCGAGATATCTGTGTCACAATTTATTATTATACAAGAAATTAGTAGAGATTCTTCTTCATCCAGCGGTTCGACAATGCACGAATCATAAAAGTATAATGTTTAGAAATAAACACATATGACATCTATAATATTCATGAATGCAACATTTAAGATGTGTACCAGCATATTTCGTTCATCATCCTAGTTCATTGCCAGAATATTTCAGTCATCGCAGTACTGAGATCGAATCTTTCTATGTTGGTTTGGAGAAATTCCTCTCTAAGAAATCGTCATACACGCCACCTATAATTTACAACACTAAGCAATAATGGATGTCCTTACATGTTTAGATTATGGCATTGGTTCACCACATTCTAGGAATCACCGAATTCGAATCGTTCCGTAACGAGTTAGACGAACTCATCCCGGAAGATTTGGCAAGTGTGCCATCTATAATTTGTAAGAAGAAGCACTAGATTTATGAGACTGAAGGTTTATTTTACATTAATTATTCATTATTCCAGGAATCACATTCAGTGCAGAGTTACGTGAAACCTTGTATTGGGAATAGACCTGCGCCCAATCTACACTGTATGAATATTAAGATTTAGATTTATATAAAGTACATGCAGGTTCAAATATGCCTCCGTGGCTTAGGCGGCAGCACGCCGGCCTCTCACCGCTGGGTCCGTGGTTCAAATCCCGGTCACTCCATGTGAGATCTGTGCTGGACAGAACGGAGGCAGACAGGTTTTTCTCCGGGTACTCCGGTTTTCCCTGTCAAAAAAAAAATCATCCCAGCAACACTCTCCACTATCATTTCATTTCATCTGTCATTCATTTAATCATTGCCCCAGAGGAGTGCGTCGGGCCTCGGCAGCCGGCACAGTTCATAAACTCGCCGCTAGATGGGGGCTTCATTCATTCCATTCCTGACCCGGTCGGAGACTGGAAGCAGGCTGTGGATTTTCATTTTTTTCCACATGCAGGTTCAGACAATATTTGTGGTCTACTATATCAAATTTCACAGATATCAGATCATCCCTTGAATTAGGTAAATTCATATATCAGAAATTGGCATGCGCGCCATCTATACATTATTACAGGTAAGTCCTTTAGCCTACCAGTACATAAATATTATAGTAGTGGTTCATTATAAAAACTTCCATCTCAATCGCTTGATTAGAATAAAATAAATATTTTCAAAAATTCGCTCAGCCGCCATCTTGAATGTTTATAAGCAATCGGATTGTATTCAGCTTGGAAAATAAAATCTCCAGAAAACCTCATTAAAGTATTTGAACTTCGCGTGACCGTCATGTTGGTTTCTTGCTTAGGATTGTGAACGTCACATGTGAACTTACTTTATATTTTCCTATTCCCATATAAAATGTCAGGTGTATTTGTGCAATAGGCTCGGAGAAATTGATAATGATAACCGTTGGAATATCTGCACGTACCAAGTGCTGGTCAGCGTTTCCTTCTCAACCATCAAAGGCTAACGAGAGTTTGTAGTTCATAGCACGCCAGGTATGAACATCTGGAGTGAGCCAGTGTAACTTGGGCAAGAAGGCGCTAATCAGATCCACCTCGTACACCTCTAGATGATGATGTTGATGATGATGTTATTGGTTTTTACGTCCCTTTGAACTACTTCAGATTTTAGAGATGCCTGGGTGCCGGAATTTTATTTATTTATTTATTTATTTATTTGGATTTATTGTGCTTCTAACAGGCATATGCCTAATAAAAAGAAACACATGTACATTTGGTTACACAATTCTATCAAATTATAATATTATTGACAGGCCTAATGTTGAGATTGTAATGTAAATTAATTCTACGACTAAATACGAAAATATAATAACTCTGTGCAGGAAATTGGTAGGTGGAATGTACGGGTTCATGTGATCGCACAGCAGGCAGAAACAAAGGAACTATATGTGTAACTGCCCCGAAGCGGACCTTTAACGTGCCAGTAAATCTGATATCCGAGGATAGTAGCTGGAAATAGGAGTTACTTTAACTTAAGCAAAGTATTTAAAGCAAGAAGCCTCTGTAGAAATCTGAAGTTGACTGTATATCGCATGGAGAAGGGTGGCAACAAGGTTACTGCTGTACGGCGATAGCTCCACTGAGATAAGTAACCATATGCAAATAGAATTCTTGTGCATGCTCTAATCTTACTTATTAGATCGATCCGGGAAAATGTGTGTCTGTCTGTCTGTCTGTCTGGCTGGCTGTGTGTGTGTGTGTGTGTCCCCCTATCAACTCCTAAACGGCTGCAGCAATCAAAACCAAATTTAGTATGAGTAAAGATGTGCACCGGAATAGCTCACGTCCATATTTGAAAATGATGTCAGTGCTACCAACTGCTGAAGAAACGCACTAGAAATTTGAGCTCCATGTTGGATATCTTGCAAGGTATGCATGGGAGCTATTCCAAAATTGGCACACATATAGATAATACTATTTCAGTTTCAGTTCCAGGAGGCCAACCATGACAGTGTTGCCAAAATAATTGTAAGCCCTCTGATAGGTGCAATGTTTAAATGCATATAACTTCTACACTATCAATTGGATTTCAACCAAATTTTGTATGTAATATCTGTATATAAAGAGATATGACTGAGCGTATTCTTAAGAGCCACCAGGGCTGCCAACTGTTAATAATTGCTCTCTCTATTTTTTTATCCAAATACCAATATATCAGAAAGTATGCAAGCCAACAGCTTTAAACTATGCACACGTATATTCTGACATTTTAGATTAATTTGGAATAACTTATATACGTCAGTTCTACCAACATGATTATAAGCCTGCTGATAGTACCAATTTTTAAATACATGTAACTTCTATACCATCAGTTGGATTTCAACCAAATTTCGTACGTGCTATGTGTACCATAACAGATATGACTATACGTATTGTTAAGAGCAATCAGGGCTGCCAACTGTTAATAAATGCTGTCTATATTCTTTTTACCCTAATATCAATATATCAGAAAGTATGCAAGCCAACAGCTCTGTACTTTGCACACGTATAGCACCTGACATTCTAGATTAATTTGGAGTAATTAATACAAGGCAGTGCTGCCAACATGATTCTATGCCTGCTGATATGTCCAATTTTAAAATACATGTAACTTCTATACTAATAAATGGATTTCATCCAAAATTGGCACAACAAGATATCATAATAATTCAGATTATTTCTGACCAGCACACGCATGGAATTGTTGGCAACATGCTTTTACGCGTGCTGATATATCCAGTGTCTAACTGCATGTAACGTCCATTGGACTTCAACCAAATTGTGTATTCTGTACATTAAGATGCGGAACTAAGAATATATTCAATCACCAGGGCTGCCAACTGCAGTGCTCTATTAGGCTACATTATACCAGGTATATTTTGAACTAATTAGATATTTCGATATTACCAACTTAATTTCGTCATTATTCTAGATAGGTTCATATACTGTAGAATAATCATTGGCATGAAACGTAGGCTGTATAGTTCTTCACGGAACTACTTGTTTTTATTTTTGATGTGTAACATCTTTCCACTCGGTATCTGGATATTTTTGTGGCACTCGGTAGCTGGACATTTTTGTAGGAGTGATTTTGGAAAAGGGACGGAAGTGGATGGGACGGAAACAATGAGCGCGCGCGGTGGCGGAGATCGGTACAACGACGTACTGTAAGCCTTGTGACTATGTGGAATGTAAATCGCATATCTTTTACCTCAAGGTTTGGAGGCCCCATTAAAGAAATTCCTACAATAAATCATCTTCAAGTTGTCGCTCTTTGGTATGAAAATATTCATTATATCATATTTGCTGATAACAATTACGATTTATTAAATCTTCATACTTTTGCTGTATTCTTATTTAATGTAAGCACTCGATACGTCGAGTGCTATATCGCATCAACCAACACTCCAAACAACGTAGGAATTCAGTATATTAACACCGACTACTAACATTAATTGAAACTTCGTTGGTCTATACGTATCACTGGGAGAAACGCATTTAATATACCTACTGCACACCCAACCTGCAAAAATGGGGATCCTTCCAGCAGAAGCAGACACCTCTTGTGAATGTAGAGCTGAACAAGACCCAACTCACCTACTTACCTGCCCCCTCCTGGCGAACCCATGCACAATGGAAGATGTTTTTAGAGGAAGTAACAAGGCCACCGCAGCTGCAATTTTTTGGAAATGTTGACTGGACACGGAAATGAATGACCTAATTTTTAATCGCGCGTATACTTGGTAGTGCGCTATATCGGCAATACGAGGCCATTTTCAATAACACCGCTGGCATGGGTTCACTAACTGGCCGGTATAAAGCACAGCTCGCATCAAGTAGGCAGTGGATTGCTCCCGCATACAGTTGCAGGTATATGCCACTACTGCAAATGCATTGGAGAATCCTTTTTATGTTTGCTGGCACAAGGTAGCACTATGAGTTCATTCTTTAAAAAATGCGAGTAAGTAATATGGAATTATTCGAATAACATGTCAGATGTAACACACCACTGCAAGGCTCGTATCTTTTTTTGTTCTATTTATTATATTGCGTTGTTCTAAATTGTATACACGTGAATAACGCCATTACTCATACGTAATTCACAAACCCTTAAACAAAACACACCAACCTTATAACGAAATTCCGTATTGCGAATCGTATTATAAACACCAAAACGCACTGCAATTTCGTAGTTAGATAATATATTAGTGTATAAATTTAAACCTCAACAAACTGATCAGGATCTGATGATGTCTGCTTGAAGGTCGAAACGCGCCATCCTATAACTGTTCCATTATAGTACTGATCATAAACTGATGCTTGAATTATTTTCCAGGAGTGATGTTTACATATTATGCCCGTTATCGGACAAATTCATGTTGACAGACTGGAGAGTCACAATAACACTATGAGAGGAAGAAAATAATTTTCCTGGAGTTGTTTTTTGTCCAGGAAGTTATTAGTCTCACCACTGCAAATACCCATGCTGGCTGACTTAGTCATTCTTATTAGATCAGGACAGTGCTTTTCTTTTAAACAAAATGTAAGGGTTACTCTCAGTTGTAGTCGACAAAATCGTAATTTTCGGCAATTTGCAGAGTCCGTTTATTACTTTATGGGCTGACATGTTAAATGAAAGATTGAATAGGGTTATTAACTCATTAATTCATTAACTTTCAGCTTTTTCGTTGCCTGGGTGGATGTAAAATAGTTCGTTATTTTCTTCATCCTTCAAAACTAACCTCATGCACAAACTAACAACCTACCCCACCTCCAAATAATAGCCTGCGTGCTTATAAGAACAGAACTTCCGTTTCACGATTGTTAGAGTATGTTACTTATTTTTGCCTAAACAAGTAAATTTCCTCGAATAAGGCAGCCATTACACAAAGATTTTGTCGAGCAGAAAATAATATGGCCTATTGTTTCGATTATGCTGCTGAGTGCCGAGTTGCCGACCAAAACAATCTGATTCAATAGATCGATTTAAATCAAGGATTACTCGAAATCTCCTACAGCTGTTGTGAACAGCACCTTGACGCCAGCTAATCGATGAACTTATAAGTCGGCAGTTATATTAGATACACAAGAACCAATATTTTTTCGTAAAAAGTTTTCAAATGTTTAAGGGGTACGCGTTCCCCCTGAAAAAATGCCCTGAGACCAGCGATGAGGAAGGTGGCTAGGGATACTGTAAGAGAAAGAAAATACTCTTGATGGACATGGTGAAGATTCGATCCACTGTACATTCATCTCCAAAACTACAAACAGCATGGTTATGGTTCCACCATTTCCTGATCTATATATATAAAGCTCAATGTCTGTCTGCCTGTCTGTCTGTCTGTCTGTCTGTCTGTCTGTCTGTTATGTATACAAATCCACACCGTTTCACCGATCTGAACCAAAATTTGTATACTTACCCTTCGGAACCCTGCGGGTAACCCTCTCCACTTGAAATTTCCGACAGACCACCCCATTCCCTGCATTTAGGCCCTTTGGCCCAAATCTACACCGTTTCACCGACCTCAACAAAAATTTGTATACTTACCCTATGTAACCCTGTGAATAACACTGTCCACTTAAAATTTCGGACAGACCACCCCATTTCCTGCATTTAGGCCCTTTGGCAAACATCTACACCGTTTGACCGATCCGAACCAAAATTTGTATACTTACCCTTTGCAACCCTGCGGGTAACCCTGCCCACTTGAAATTTCGGACAGACCACCCCATTCTCTGCATTTAGGCCCTTTGACCCAAATCTACACCGCTTCACCGATCAGAACCAAAATTTGTATACTTACCCTTTGGTACCCTGCGAGTCACACTGTTTGCTTGAAATTGCGGACAGACCACTCCATTCCCTGCATTTAGGCCCCTTGGCTCAAATCTACACCGTTTCACCGATCTGAACCAAAATGTGTATACTTACCCTTAGTAACTCTGTGAATATCACTGTCCACCTAAAATTTCGGACAGACCACCCCATTTCGTGCATTTAAGCCCTTTGGCAAAAATCTATATAGTTTCACCGATCCGGACCAAAATTTGTATACTTACCCTTTCGAACCCTGCGGGTAACCCTGTCCACTTGAAATTGCGGACAGATCACCCCATTCCCTTCATTTAGGCCCTTTGGCACAAATCTACACCGTTTCACCGTTCAGAACCAACATTTGTATACTTACCCTTCGGTACCCTGCGAGTAACATTGTCTGCTTGAAATTGCGGACAGACCACTCCATTCCCGGAAAGAGGACAGGGTCCGTCCCAAAGGCAATGGAAAAAGGGGTAAAACCGGACCCGCTCTGGAAACCCTCAGGGTTGCCAGCTCCCGAACTCACCAGCCATGAGCCCTTGAGGATGTAGCACTATCGAGGGTGCACCAGAAGTGGTGGGGCTACACACACCCTTCCTCCTTGAGGGTCTTGAGCAGAAGACATGAGATATTAAGAAAAGAAAAAGAAGGCTGACACCTCGAAGAATGAGGCTATCAGGAATGATTAGACAAGGGCCAATTAAGGCGGGAAAGTGAAAGAGTCGCTAGGCCTCGGATACCCTGATACCATCGGGGTCGGAAGAGAACAAGAGTTTGACCAAGGGAGGCTGACAGGTAAGAGAACTGAAAGGAGCCCGGCACCAGTAAGCAGAAGCAATGCCGGACTCAGCTGGGGTCCCGTGGTCGCAAACCCACGTCCCACAAGTTGAGAGACCCTGGTGGGTGTAGGGGGGAGGAGGGGGCCAGGTGTGAGAATAGCTTGCTGATTCATCGCGAGTTGACATGAGAGGAATGTCCAGACCCCGCCGTGTTACCTGGTATTGCTGACAATGCTGATGTTCATACAGGGTCTTTGCTCAAACCACTGTAGTGTTACGAAAGAATGAGTGATTCACCGGTCAATGTGAATAGGACCGGGACCCCTCCCCCCCGAACGTCTGTCATCATATATCGTCATCATCTGCGATTCGTGCAGCTTGGACCCGAGCAGTACTCGATAAGCTCTTTCACTACACGCATCGAGTATAGGCCTAAGCCAGAAAATAACGTTCCGACTTTGGAAGACATCGAAGGTAGAAATCTGAATTGCCTATATCAGATTTAAAATTACACCATGTTCGTTTAGTAGTCATTTTTCATTACCTTATTATTATCATAAGGGCAAATGACCTAGATGTTACGCCCATTATACCACTAATCACCACACACAATAAGTCTTCATCGCCTGTAAATTTTGAAATATTTCTTTCTATCACGGTAGTTTGTAAGTTTGTCGTGTCAATTCAACAGTAGTTTTCATTATCATCCTCATCAAAAGGGCAAATGGCCTAAATGTTACGTCCATTATACTATTAAGTAACACCACAGTCTTCATCGCCTGTGATTTTAAAATGTGTATTTCCATTAATTTGTAAGGTTGATATACCCGTTCAGTAGTAGTCGTCTTCATTATCATCCTCATCAAAAGGGCAAATGACCTAGATGTTACGTCCATTATACTACTAAGTAACACAACAGTCTCCATCGCCTGTGGTTTTAAAATGTGTATTTCCATTAGTTTGTAAGTTTGATTTACCCGTTCAGTAGTAGTCGTCTTCATTATCATCCTCATCAAAAGGGCAAATGACCTAGATGTTACGTCTATTATACTACTAAGCAACACCAGAGTCTACCTAGCCTGTGATTTAAAAAATATGTATTTGCATTAGTTTGTAAGGTTGATTTACCCGTTCAATAGTAGTCGTCTTCATTATCATCCTCATCAAAAGGGCAAATGACCTAGATGTTACGTCCATTATACTACTAAGCATCACCAGAGTCTACCTAGCCTGTGATTTTAAAAATATGTATTTGCATTAGTTTGTAAGGTTGATTTACCCGTTCAGTAGTAGTCGTCTTCATTATCATCCTCATCAAAAGGGCAAATGACCTAGATGTTACGCCCATTATACTACTAGGCAACACCACAGTCTTCCTCGCCGGTAATTTAAAAATATGTATTTCTATTAGAGTATAAGTTTATTATACCCGTTCAATAGCAGTCGTCGTCAGTATCATCTTCATCAGTGACGTTGAGTGTTAAGGAGACTGAAATATTATCATCATTCCACCGGGCGAAGCCGGGTACTACTGCTAGTATGATATAAACTAAATGGCGGTTCTCTATACTTACAAAAGCAAGAGGCTACTGGACAATTCACAGATATTCCAGATTTTCCCTTTTAGTGTTCCCAAAATATGGTGCAAAACAATCCTCGGTTAACTTAAGCCTGGCATACTCCAAGCAGGAGAAGAACGATAAGGAAACAGTGGCAAGCAATTAATACCACCTGGGAGAGTGACTCATAACGGACTGGCAAACAATAGGTAATCCAGTCGTAAAAAGTTACTGTGTCGGTAAATGAGACAGTAGAAGGGACGATAGCAAAGTGGATGCAGGAAGAATAGGCAAAGAGGCAAGAGCACTCCTGCAGGGACAGGAATCGGAGCAATATAGTGGACAAAGAATAAGGTCTTTCAGGACAAATAATTTTTATTCAACGAAGCAATTTCTTAGTAGAATTTCAATACGAAATGCTTTCTGAATTGTCACATTTTTCGCTGATCACGGCCGCAATGGGGAGGTACAGCAACTCCGGAGATTGGAGGTTCGAATCCCGGCGCTGATAGCGGCTATCTTGAGTGTGGTTCGAATCCCGGCGCTGATAGCGGCTATCCTGAGTGTGGTTTGAATCCCGGCGCTGATAGCGGCTCTCCTGAGTGTGGTTATCCCGGGTTTTTCTTCACTACCCCCAGGCAAATGCCGGAATACTAACTTATATCATATCCTGAGACACCAATCCAATTCACAACTCTAAGAAATACAGTTACACATACTACTACAGTCACCTTCAGACAGGGGTGATGATCAATATGTCCCAAACTACTAAAAAGAGTTAAAAACAACAACCTTTATCAAAATGCTCATTCGACTAACAGATGGGGGAAGGTTCGGTTATGAAAACTGTAAAAAACAATTAGGCTAAGGGATTCAAAACTTTAATGGTTTTCCGAGGAAGAATTTCAAACCTAAGAGCCAAAGATTCTTTTGTTGTTTATTCATTTAGGGGCTTCGTGACATCGTGGTCATTTAGCCCCGCGTACTTTGGAGTGTGGATTATTTGTCTGATAACCTGTGTTATTGTGGTGTCTGTAGTACTGCGGGTATTTGTAATGCAGGAGATGTTTGGGAAGGAGGCGGCCGTGGCCTTAAGTTAGGTACCATCCAGGCATTTGCTTGGATGAGAAGTGGGGGAAAACCACGGAAACACACTTCCAGTACGACTGAGATGGGAATCGAACCCACCTCCACCTCTTCTCAGTTTTGCCTCACCAGCGCTCCAAACAGAGTTAAATTCCTTGGCAGAGCCGGGAACTGAAATGTTAAGTATGTTCCAATTTTTCCAGAAGTGGCTTGCCATGCATACATTCAAATGCAATACTTTTGAAAGAAAGACAATTGCTAGTATTTCTGTCAATTGGGAAAAATATATGTTATGTTCAGATAAAGCCAAAGAATGAAAAAAATATTGTCACAGCGGCCTCGTTCTCAATCACATTTACACACACTTCTGATGATGATGGTGATTATGATGATGGTAATTTTCTTCTTAAGGGGCCTACCGTCTAGGTTATCGGCCTCTAATGAAATGAAAGCATGAAGGTAAAAACAGCCCACTGCCAGGGGATGAAAACAAAAATGGTTTGTATAAAACAGACAGTGAGTCCCAACAATTATGTCTTATTTGGATTTTAAAAAATACAGTTAAAACGGGGATGGTAAGAAACAATAGAACAAATAAGTCATATTTAAAAAAAATGAGAGATGAACACAAAAGAGAACTTGAAAAAGACTAAAACGAAACTAAAGGACTTTAACTACCATATTAAAACTTTAAAATGTAGCCGCTCTCCCTCATGAACTGGATGACGAGGTCTGCTGACAGCCCGTCAACACGTAGAACAAGTGAGAGGGTGTTAGGCAGTTCAAGAGTCCTTCGCAGATCGGCCAGGTCTACACACTCCAAGAAAATGTGTACCACGTTAAGAGTCGACCGAGTTCCACAGCTTCCTTGTGACTAGATCGTAAGGAAGATTTCCATATTTTCGTTGTCTCCTTGATGGCTCTCAGTTGTTGGGCAGAGGTGTGGTGCGCCACGCTTCTTCTCAATGCGACATAACACACACTTCTACAGACACCACAATGGCACGGGTAATCAGACAAGTTCTATACACATACTCAAATACACGGGGCTGAAATGACCACGATGTCAAAGCCCCTAAATGAAAAACAAAAAACAATACCAGATTTGAAACTAATTTACGATGGTTCGAGGACTAGGATGACCGTACAAGCAAGCTTACGCGGACTAGCTCGTTACTCGGTTTCGACAAGAATTCTACAGAGGGCATACTATACTAATTTATCAGCTTGCAAAAGATGAGCGGAACGCTTTAAGGTTGGCAAACCAATGTTCTGAATGGTGCCGGCGATGACTGATGTCCAATACATTGACTACCCATTCATTTCCTTCCTGCTACTCCTGACACCACAGAAGCAGACCACTAATGAGTGCACTAAGTGCCATGGCATGAGAAATACTCACGCGGACAGTACGTACTTCCGTAGTCAATTGGTTGGCTGCACGCTCGGAACCCAGCGGTATGTGGCAACCCAAAGTGTAGTTATCCTCCATAATTTTACAATCATTCCAAGAAACGCTGGGATGAACCCCAATTTCAAGCCCCCTAAAAACTATCCCAACCGCACATATAAAATTAAAAAACCGTGGCACTTAGACTCTGAAGGGCCTTGGCCTACCAAGTAACCGCTGCCCAGCTCTGTTGCAATACAGATTGTGGGGTGACGCGTGGTGAGGACGTCGGGTCCCCTATTCGTTAATTTTGCACTGCCTCTCTGCTCAGATAGCAACTCAATTGTCCTCAAGACGCTGAGTGCATCCAATTCCAGTGGCGTAACTTAGATTTGCTCCTGGAAGTGGATGAGCTAGCCAAAAGCGTTTTACTAGGTCTATTCACTTACCTGAAAAAACCTATAAAGTACAGAATGTTCTTTCAATGTTTACTTCTGTTTCTATTTTCTATCTTTAGCTTTTAGGTGGGCTTTGGTTTAGGTTTTGTGTGTTGTTTTGTTTCGAGTTTTGAAATTGTGTATTTTTTTATTATTTTGGTATTGCCTTCTTTTGATTTTTGTGTTTGATTTTGTGCTTGTTGTGTCTAGCTTTTGCTTTTCGCTTTTTGCGTTGTGTTTTTGGTTTTGTGCTTGTTTTCGCTATTTGATTTACGTGTCAGGGGTAAAATGAGACATCAATGAAAGCAAAATTACATGTTTTTGTGTTTGATATCGATAGCAATTGATATGTATTATTTTCACCTATCAATGTGCAAATGCTTGCCATGGTGGGTGAGTGGTTATCGTGTCGGGCTACCAACCACAAGCTTGCAGGTTTCCCTTGAAAGGCGACAAAAATCACGACATGCATGTCATACGTTGTTGGCATGTTAAAGAACCCATTTGAATTCAGTAGGGCGTGTTCATAATGGCAAAATTAATCTCGGGATTTTCCACCTTCACAAAACTTCCTCCTTTCTCTACTAGAAAGCGCTAAAGTGTCAAGGAGCTTAGATATCTTACCTCCTTGACTTTCATAGCACTCCAAGGAGCGAATTAAAACATTCGACGTGTAAGCTTCCCTCTGGGTGTCTATTAACAACGCCTGCACCCGGCCCCCGAGGCCATACGATATATTATTATTGTTATTATTATTATTAACGTGCAAATACTGGAAAATGAACAGTTTTGCTTAAGCAGGCAAGTGTTACACGAGTGTAGACGTCGTTTGTCATCGTACGAAAATTGGTTTATGTTCGACCCTGACTGTTATATGTCTGAAAACTGTATCATAATGATGGTCATTATAACACTATTTTTCATTATGAAACAGTTTCTCCCACTAATCACAGCTCAAGAAACAGTTGTTTGACCAATTAGATAAGGATACCTTCGCGCATGCGTTCAAAATCCAACACGTCTGTATAAATTACCGAAAGTGCACCGTCCATATGTTCACGTAAATAAACTGGTGAATATGAGACAAGAAATTCCACTGTACCTTAATATCTCCAAATTCAATATCTACACAGCGCGTTGTTTTCAAACGCATTCGGTGATATTTTTACTGAATACTGGCGCTCAATCTGCACATATGGCATTGAAGCACACAGAGCGCATGCGTCGGTCGATCAGAGAGCTTGGAAATCAGAGATATCCTACACCCAGCGCAGCACCTGATCACACAATTCTAGTGACAATCTAAACAGATATTTATGAATATTTATGTTAAAACATATAATAAAGTTATAATTATCGTCGAACATAAACAGTCGTATGCAACTCGCCTATAATGGTAATTAAGACACTCTTATGGAAATTATAAAACTCGCATACGCTCGTTTTATAAAAATACTCGTGTCTTAATTATAGCCATTATAGGCTCGTTGCATAATGTACTATTTATTCATAATACACATTTCATCGAATTACGTATTCTTATTATTTAACTCTTGTGGACGATTGATCCACCTAATCACCCCACGAGGTTACGCCACTGCCTGGTTCTAGCCCTCACGTCAGTTTCTTAATCCCCGATGGAGCCTAGAATCCAACCCGAGACCTCTGGATCAGAGGCAGGCAAGCTACCCCAACCGAAGATATGCTGTACGATTACGCATTTTCCTATACAAATCACAAAATCACAGGGTTATTAGACGAATTCCACGCAGTTCCAAACATCGAGGCTATTTCGAAAGACTTAAAGCCATTTTACAGTGTTGCCTTATTAATCATTGATAATTTTTAGTCGGTCAACATGAATTTGTGCCAGAACATTAGTCGCGAAATGCGATTTTCAACCTCCAGGTGATGTATTAATATATGCACAGGAATCTTGTAGTACCGTAGTAGTTGTTTCATTTAAGAGGCTTGACATCGTGGTTATTTAGCCCCGCGTATTTAATCGTATGTATAGTTTTGTATGTTAACCTATGTAATGAGATGCCTGTAGTAGTTTGTGTATTTTTAATTCAGGTGAGGATTGGTAAGGAGGCGGCAGTTGCCTTAAGTTAGGAACCATCCCGGCATTTGACTTGAGTCGAAGTGGGACCCGGAAATCCCCTTCCAGGATGGTTGAGGTAAGAATCGAACCAATCCCTTCTCAGTTTTGCCTCGCGAGGCTGATTGCACCCCGTTCCAGCCCTCAGACCAGAATTACATTACTTGGGAGATCTGGGAATCAAACCCGTACCCCCGGGGTGACAGCCAAGAATGCTAGCCGCTACAACATGAGGTGGTCGCACAAAAATCTGTGCATATAGTTAATTAGAAGTAGACTTTTAGCCTACTTTTAAGATTTGGCTAAAATTAAACAAAAGTAGACATATAATTTGAACTCTACGTTTGCTCAAAAGATATGAAAGGGAACTGTTCAAAATTTGACACACATATAGATCATACTATTTCAAGTTATTTTTCACGAGCCTATACGTAGCAATGCTTCCAACATGATTCTGGGCGTGCTGATAGTTTCAATATTTAACAGCATGTATGGTACCTTGCATACTGTGTGTTAGATTTAAACCAAATTCCGTATGTGCTCTGTGTACCTGAACGGGTATGACTATGCGTATTCTTTAGAATCACCAGGGCTGCCAACTGTTGATAAATTCTCTGTATAATTAAGAAATATAATCTGAATATATAACAGAAAGTATGCAGGCGAATAGTTCTTATCTTTGGACAATTATAGAACAAATATTGCAGATTACGTTTGAGTAACTAATGCATGACATTGCTTTCAACATGATTTTACGCGTGCTGATAAGTTGAATGTTACTGCTCGAAACTTCCACACCAACGAATGGATTTCATTTAAATGTTCTACATTTAATGTATACTTTAGAACATATAACTGTGCTTATTATAAGAGTTACCAGGGCTACCAACTATGTAATGATCTTAAGACTTTTGAACCCTAGATTCAATATCTCGGAATATGTGTACGTTGTTGTTGTTGTTGTTGTTTCATTTAGGGGCTTAGCGACATCGTGGTCATGTAGCCTCTGTACTTGGGTGTGTGTATATACATATAATTTGTCCCAGGAGAAGACAGAAGACAGATCAATCAGCGCAAGCTGCGATCAACCACAACCGAAGGGTAAACTGTCTGTTAGCCCCTGCGATCGGGATACGATATTAACAAGGCAATAACAATTCGTGACATTTTTTTGACGTATCAGGCATTACCCTCATGAGTTGCATGACCGCTGCAAATGATATTTTATTTCCAACTTCCAAACTGACAAGGTTAATGCACTCCACAATATTGTGTTTTGATGGAACATTGAGGCATCCTCTACGCGTACGCCCTTTTCCATACAATCATCTGAAAGCTTAATTTGTTTAATTAACATCCGTTTTTCCTGGGCTTACCCCGACACAACAGCGTCCCCATGAATGTTTTAGTCTTTTAAAGCTGTGTGTTTGTGAGCAGCTGCTAGGGTGTATTAAACAGAGAATGTATTGCCCGTGTGCACAGGCTCCATCTATCGTCTATTTCTCACCCACTGGTCACTGTACATCTCCAGTCCTTGGAAACTAGAGTGGAAGATTATTTTACACTCGACCCAAGTGACGTGAAGGTAGAGATTAGAAGGTTTCGAATAACCTCACCTGTACATTGAACCAGATGAAAAATCGTTGATATTCAAAATAAAAGTTCCTGTGTTTGATTTTCCCTATTTGAACAGTTGTGCGTTTCAGAACAAATCAGGAATATTTAACCACTTCCAACAATAGTGGCTGTTTGATTGAACATCTTTGTGCGAGCATCACTAGAAACTTACCGAGCAGTTCATCACAAAACTGTAGATCATTCCAGGGTTTTAAATACATTGACACCGCTCTTACTCCTTCTACCACGTGTGTCATCCAGTTCGCTTGAAATGCATCACTGATGGTTTACTTGGTGGGCATACATCATGACGCATATTGACGTGGAGACTGGTCAAATGCCTCGGAAGAATGTTCAAATATTATATTCCTGATCTAACTACTAGAGACGTGCTCCTAGTTGATCAACTCTATATCGTGTTTCTAGCTACTCTACACGATATCGTATTGCTAGTTACTCTACACGATATTGTGTTCCTATTTACACTACTGGATGTCGGGTTCCTGGTTACACTAATCGATATCGTGTACCTGGTTACACTACTCGATATCGTGCTCCTGGGGGCGTGGTGGAGCAGCGGCCAAGCTGTTGACCTCTCACCACGGCGGAACGGGTTTGATTCCCAGTCAATGCATGTGAGATTTTCAAATTAAAATGCTATGCCCTGTGGATCGAATTCCACGTTAATATAAGGTCCCGTGTCTCATGATCGCGAGATTAACAGTCACGTAAAGCTACAAATTTCCTTTCCCTCTTTTCGTGCTCCTGGTTGACTAATCGATATCGTATTCATAGTTACACTACTCGATATCATGCTCCTGGTTGACTAACCGATATCGTGTTCATTGTTACACTACTCGATATCGTGCTCCTGTTTGACTAATCGATATCGTGATCCTAGTTACACTACTCGATATCGTGCTCCTGGTTGACTAATCGATATCGTGTTCCTAGTTACACTACTCGATATCGTGCTCCTGTTTGACTAATCGATGTCGTGTTCCTAGTTACACTACTCGATATCGTGCTCCTGGTTGACTAATCGATATCGTGTTCCTAGTTACACTACTCGATATCATGCTTCTGGTTGACTAATCGATATCGTGTTCCTAGTTACACTACTCGACATCGTGTTCCAGATTACAGTGCTAAATTACTGAGGTTTGCCATCAACACCTCTCATTGGGTCGATCCTGTTGGCAGTCTGTTATCTTCTAGAAACCGGGTGAGTTAGCCGTGATCGTTACGGTGTGGCTGCAGGCAGTGGCTCACATCCGGGAGGCGAGGAGGTTCGAATCCCCCCGCCGGCATTCTTGAAGATGGATTTCTGTGGTTTCCCACCTTCCTTCCAGGCAAATGTCGGGGTTTGGTCCCTAACTATAGGCCACAGCCGCTACGTTCCAATTCCTTGTCCCAGACAACACTCCACACGCTACGGTACTTGTAGCTCACCCAATGGGTGTCCGTATAGAAGCAGCTACAAAACTCTGGTGAGCCGAACATGTCCTCGGACACTCCCGGCACTAAAAGCCATAAGCTAAAAAAAACTCTTCTAGAAAACAGCCTGGCATCTCACGCCAGTACGGGTGATACTGACCCGTAAAACTTATTTCATTTAGTAGTGAGAATCCTCTCTCATGCTTTGTTTCACTCTGTGAAGGAGGAATAAAGTTGCCAATCCTGGGTCCAGATCTGTGTTGTCATGAATGCTAGCTATAGTAAAGCAGGACAGCTCCAGCATAATTAGCCATCAACATATACAGTATAATCGTGCAGAATTGTTAAGCTGATATATGTAACCATCGACATTCATTTGTCTGGCTCATATCTTGATTGCCAATGCTCACCAACATTAAGCGAATTGCACTGAGGGACTGTATTTGCCCACTGTAAGATAATTTGGTGACCATTAGTCGATAACTTTGCACCCCCTCTAATCTACCTAACCATATCCCCTCGGCACAGGCAATCATCAATATTGAGTTTGCATGTCAAATGGTACATATCTGAATCTCAAACCAAACTTCACGTTCGTGTGGACTGACAAGGGATCACCAACCCTGCTCACATGGATACCCCACCTGAAACACAGCACAGCCGTAAATATACCAGCAATAATATAAATAGTTAGCTGCCGCCCCGGAGGTCCTGGGTTCGATTCCCGGCTCTGCCACGAAATTTGAAAAAAGTGGTATGAGGACTGGAACGGGGTCTACTCAGCCTCGGGTGGTCCAAATGAGTAGAGGGGGTTCGATTCCCACCTCAGCCATCCTCGAAATGGTTTTCCGTGGTTTCCCACTTCGTCTTCAGGCAAATGCCGGGATGGTACCTACTGTAAGGCCACGGCCGCCTCCTTCCCTCTTCCTCGCCTATCCATCCCAATCTTCCATCCCTTCCCATCCCTCATGAGGCCCCTGTTCGCTTTGCAGGTGAGGCCGCCTGGGCGAAGTGCTGATCACACCTCCCCAGTTGTATCCATCCCGACCAGATGTTCCAGGCTCCAGGACACTGCCCATAGCGGCGGTAGTGGTGAGTTCTCTCGCTGAGTCCGTGGGAACCACCAACCTAGAGGGTAAATTGACTAAATAAAAAAATTAAAATAATATAAATATGAAAATCTCACCCTATCGAAAATCGAAAGGCCTGTGATTGGAAGTTGAAATTATGCTTTCAACGTCGTGTGTGAGACGCGTGTGACGGTCCCGTGTTCAACTTCTCTTGGCAGTCTGTGGCCCACGTAACAACACTTACCTCAATAATATACAGTATATCAGACGGGTGTGGTATTAATGGCATGGTTCAAGCTCAAATCAAACTTACACCAAGAACAACGAGTGATAACATTTTTATCGCTTTCAGGTTCTTCATAATCGATACACTGTTCAGTCAAAAAAAATCCACTCGTGTCTGAAATCTTGGTCACCGCACTAATGAATAATTTGTAGCAAACCATGAATATGCGACCGTATTGCGGAAACAGGGGAAGAAAAACTGGTATAAACAAAAGATTGGAGTCTGAGATTGTTGTGTCTGTGAAAAAAATCTCAGACACCCACGATGTTAGTGATTTCCACTGTCGAGAGAAATTATCCAAAGACTGTAATTCTCCAGTTGTTCCTGAAAGGATATGGACTAATATCTCTCCTCCAGGGATGCACTTTAAAAGAGAAATACCACTACATGCACTACAAGAGCAGTGCATGAGTTACTCGTCTCCAATAAATGGGGATAAGGCTTATTTGTACCACTCTATTTATTAATGATAGATATATGCTATCACGAACGTTTTTGTAGAACATTGTATACTGAACAATAGTATCGATATATAATTGATATAAATTCACCACGGACGTCCGGGTTCGATTCGCGGCATCGCCAAGAAATGTAATTCTGTTCTGAGGACTGGAACGGGGTACACTCAGCCTCGTAAGGCAAAACTGAGAAGAGGTGGGTTCGATTTCTACCTCAGCCAAACTGGAAGTGGTTTATCGTTGTTTCCCACTTCTACTCCAGGCAAATGCCGGGATAGTTCCCAAATGAATGCCACGGCTGCCTCCTTCCCAAGCCCCATCTGAATTACAAACACACACGCTAATACAGCCATAAAATAACACAGGTTATCAGACAAAATTCCACACACACACTCAAGTGCTCGGGGATGCATGACCACGATGTCGCAAATCCCGTCCATTAATCAGCAACAACAACAACATTACTTCTATAGAACCAACACCAGACATTTATGAAATCTTGACCATGGCTGTAATGAAGTGTTCCAGGATGTCTATTCTTTGCGGCTGTCGGACATCCCCGGTCTTTCATCAAAACAAGCTACCCTACAGAAATGATACAGTAATTAATTTGAGGACAATCCTGTTAGCGAAGCATAGGTGGAAGTTGAAAACAGACTCATTCCCTCTATAAAAGAGACGAAAAGGGACCAGTTGATTAAAACTATTCAAGACTTGAATCTAACATGAGAGAGCCATAAAGCATTGAGACTTCTGAGGCACCTAAACAACGACCTAAAGAAGACCACCGTATATAATAATATCACTGCCAACCAAGTAGCGCATCAACTACTACTGAACAAGAAGGCCGCCAAAAAAATCCGAAATGCTCAGATTGCAAAGAAAAGAACAAGAGTGGATAAATGACCTTGCACAACGATTCAATATGGTTGAATTAGAGAAGGTTATCCAGCAATGTAAGAACGGAAAATCAGCTGGCCTGGATGATAAACTAAGCACTAACCACTTTGGTTTAACAGAATAGAAATGAATTCTCGAATTATTCAACAGCTGCATGAGTAGATATCAAATTCCGAAGATATGGCGAAAGAGCCGAGTGATTGTCTGGCTGAAACCTGGCAAAGAAGGCAACTACCCGAAGAATTTCAAACGAGTACCACAAATGTGTCACCTTTACAAATTACTAGAAAAATCATAAATCCCCTGTTACCTGTAATTGACCCTTTTCTTATGCCTCATTAAGCTGGATTTCGTCCTTGTAAAAGCTGCACTGGACAAGTAGTGAGTCTCACATAGTATAATGAAGATGGATTCGAAGTTCGTAAAGTAATTATAATAATAACAATAATGTTATTGGTTTTACGTCCCTTTTAACTATTCTGGCTTTTAAGGACGCCGGGGTGGCGGAATATTGCCCCGAAGGGGTTCTTTAACGTGCCAGTTAATCTGTGAACGGCTCCATCGAATTTGCGCACCCTCAAATGCCAGCTGACTGTGTTAGGATACGAACCTGCGACCTTGGGGCCCAGAAAACGAGAACGTTACCGCTGAGCCATGCAGCCAGTCAGTTCGTAAAGTGACTGGAGTCGTATTTGTTGACTTATCAGCAGCATACGACACTGTCACCTACCAGCTATTACTAGTTAAGGTATACAACCTGACCAAGGATTTTAGCCTATCTAGGTTCATCGCCATTCTTCTTCAGAATCGGGCAGATGACCTAGCTGTTCCGCCCCTTAAAACTCCAATAACTAACTAACTAACTAACTAACTTCTACAGGATCGCAATTTTTTCGTCGACTTTCAAGGACAGTGCAGTCGATGGAGGCTTTTCAGTAGATTTATTCGCACGTTAAATAATCCTCTTTAGAGGAAAATTTTGGCAACCCGGCGTCTCCAAAAGCCACAGTAGGTAAAACGGGCGTAAAACATAATATGCATTAACACTGGGCACACCTTTAAACTGATTATATTAGAGGTGGTAGGGTGCCTGATTTTAGCCCTGGACCTCTTAACGTACTGATGGGTAATCGAAACACGATATCACACTTATAAACCCTTACTTGCCATTGGACTGAAACTAATTCGACCATACAATGTTGAGTCAAGAAGGCCAGCACTTAAACAACGAAAGCACAACCGCAACTGAAAGCTATTTGTGGAACCAAATGTTTCACGGAGTTTATATTTGAACTAGTCGCCTCCGTAGCGTAGAGGTCAGCATGGTTAGCTGCCGCCCCGGAGGTCCTGGGTTCGATTCCCGGCTCTGCCACGAAATTTGAAAAGTGGTACGAGGACTGGAACGGGGTCTACTCAGCCTCGGGTGGCCCAAATGAGTAGAGGGGGTTCGATTCCCCCTCAGCCATCCTCGAAGTGGTTTTCTGTGGTTTCCCACTTCGTCTTCGGGCAAATGCCGGGATGGTCCCTACCGTAAGGCCACGGCCGCCTCCTTCCCTCTTCCTTGCCTATCCATCCCAATCTTCCCCTCCCTTCCCTCATGAGGCCCCTGTTCGCTTTGCAGGTGAGGCCGCCTGGGCGAGGTGCTAATCCCACCTCACCAGTTGTATCCCTTCCGATTAGATGTTCCCAGCTCTAGGACACTGCCTGGATAGGCGGTAGGGGTGAGTTCCCTCGCTGAGTCCCTGGGAGCCACCACCCTGGAGGGTAAACACGATTAAATATATATATATATATATATATATATATATATATATATATATATATTTGAACTGTATTATGGAACGATATGTGATATCAAAGGTTTTAGATTATTGTATTGCATGTTTAGGGTTTAGAATAGTTTCGGGACCCTACAAGGGAGGTAAATTATAAAGGTTTTTCAAATAAAAATTACACAATGTGTATTGGATAATTTGCACTTCATCACGACAGCATACTGGCAGTTGGAAGAAGCCTAGTCAGCGTGCTTCTGGCGTGGACGGCCTTGCAGTGCTTGTGGGAGAAGACTATACCTGTCTCCCTCTCACGCTTTTCTGTCTCACTCCCTCCCGTACTGCCTTCGCTGTGTTGTGGCTGATTGATTGAACGTCAAACGGTATTTAGTATATCGTAAATATGAAAACAAGGTAATGAGAAAAACAATAATGGTACTTAAATTCCAATGACTTAACTTAAATTGGTTCCATGATACCTTATCAGTATTTCTGACAGTTAATGCTAAGCACGTAATCTTCCAGTACCGTTACGCTGAGAAACACGTGAAACACAATGTAGATGTGTCGGACAACCAACGCATTGGATGAACAGTTAGTTTGTTTACATTACATACGGGCGATCCCAACTTGATTTGGTCAGACGCAGCGAAGAGCTGTCACAGCGCAGGCAGTCAGGGCAGCCAAGAGAAGTAGGAGCCAGCCTGCCGGCGTGCAGCACAGCATACAGTAGTAAGCGCACCAAACGTGTAAAGGCTGGACACCTCTGACCTGTCCCAACGCTGACAAGGGGAGGATACGATGCAGGGGTAACCGATTCGAACCATCTTTAGTACACGTGTAGGACATGACCAGGCGTATACCAGGTGCAAGTAGTGAGGTGCGCTTCTCAGCCGTTTCCGAGAAATTAATTATTCGCAATTGCAGTGTGGCGTCCATGTGCGTTGTATGCTAGCAAAACTCCAACGAGCGCGTGGTGCAGCGGTAAGAGCCCTGCTTCGTAAGCGCGGATCACTGGATCGAATCCCACCGGTAAGCCGTTGCAGTGTGTTGTGTATTGTTTTTCTTCTTTTCTTTTTTTTTTATAACCATTGGCAATTTCCAACCAATACTCATAGCATGAGTCGCTGCTTGCTGGGTACGGGATGGTCTGATGGTTCACAGACGTGCAATGAAGGGAAAAGACTGGGCCTTCAATGTATAAATGTATACCGGTACATATAATAGAATACACCTGGCCATGTATAATACCAATGTACAGTATTTGCAATGCCGATACTGTACATTATGAAATGTCACAAACGTTGATCCCCATACGATGATTTCAGAATCCCTTTTCCCGCTCACGTAACACTTATTAAAATTGACTAAAAAATAAACATCGTTCTCGACACCTACATTTGTACGAATTGTCAATGTTTATAACAACAAGAAAAACACAACACACGGAAAAAGCTAACCGGTTGGATTCGATCCAGCGATCCCGCGATTACGAAGCTGGGCTCTTAAGAATCCACCACGCGCTCGTTGGCTTCTTGCTAGCGTACAACGCACATAGACGCCGCACTGCAAATGCATTTAATTAATTCTCAGAAACGGCTGAGAAGCGCACTTTACTACTTGCACCTGGTATACACCTGCCCATGCCCTACACGTGTACTAAAGATGGTTCGAATCGGTGACCCATGCATCGTATCCTCCTCTTGTGAGCAAGTCTCCCTATACCCTCCGTGAAGAAGGAGCACCGGTTGCTGGTGAAACTACTCTCCCACAGCATTAGGCCTATAAAACGCTTGATCAGTGGAGAAACGCTTGCATATTGAGAATAATTAATTAATAATGAATTTATTGGTTTTACGTCGATTTTAACTACTGTGGGTTTTAGAGACACCGGGATGCCGGAATTTTACCCCGAAGGGGATCTACGGCTCCATCATATTTAAGCACCCTCAAATGCCAACTGACTGCACCAGGATTAAATCCTGAAACCTTGGGCACAGCAGGCGACAACGTTACC
Source organism: Meconema thalassinum (assembly GCA_946902985.2). Classification (NCBI taxonomy): domain Eukaryota; kingdom Metazoa; phylum Arthropoda; class Insecta; order Orthoptera; family Tettigoniidae; genus Meconema; species Meconema thalassinum. The sequence goes on along the minus strand of OX336389.2, from coordinate 378,902,842 downwards.
ATAGCGCCATGCAGCCAGACTGCCTATGGATAAAATCTTCAGCCGATGGATTACGGTGGGTGCATGGCCAATGTGATGACACTCTCAGATGCATTACCTTGGTTTAAGCCATTGAGTGCTACTTCTCACATCAAACAGTTACTCGATTGTCCTCGCGGATCTGAATGTAAACCCTTCCAGTCCTCACACCAGATTTAAAATCTCTGGCGGAGCCAGAAATTGAACCCGGGAGATCCTAGATGAGAGGCAAGCATGCTACATCTACACCACGGGGCCAGACACTGATAGGCACTGTATTAGTGCAGATCAGGACAGGCGCGGATCTCGGAATATTCCACAGATGTGGGCGTCAACCACTTAACCATACGCATTGTTTACAGAATATATCGGTGGGATACGTGAACGTTCTGTCTGGAGTAAAAATAAAAGCGATTATGTTGTTGTTGTTGTATTTCCTCAGAGAATCTGATAATTAAATAATTATTAACAACATATAGGCCTACTACCTACTCAGCCCGCCAAGGCTCATGTGTCAAATATTTCTTTGAAAGCATTCTCACTCCACATGCTCACTTCGACAGAACGCACCTTGAAGCTTCCTCATGAACAATCCGCTATTTTGACTTCGGAGAGGACAGCTTATCTTCTTCCTAGAGATATATTATTCACTATTTTAATGCCACATATCTCAGGATCATATAATAATTATTCTCTATAATTTACCATCTTATATGCCTTTTGGAAATGGTAAATCACTTTTATAGTAAATGTATTTTCACCGCAGACACGTGGAGGACAATGTAAATAGTCGCTAAACGACTCAACCACTTCCTTCAAACCAGGAAGCCGTGCTAGGCACAACCACACCGTTTTGGAAGTCCGCTTAGGCAGGACGTGTTGTATCATCAGTCCGTCAATTTAGACGAAGGCCGCATTAGGCAAGTGAAACCCCATAATTTGGGAGGACTACGAATCGACAGCCATCATGCTGATCATAGTGAATATAGTCTGCAAAAGGTATTATTTAGGCCATGCATGGCCAGTGCTACGATATCGTGAAAAGTAATTTGTGATTTTAGTGAAATCGACATTTTTTCACTGACCACGAGGTCACGTCTGAAGACGGGCGTCAAATCAAATCTACAACTACAATTAATTGCCTAACGTGTGCCAAATTAAAATCTAATCATGGCCAAGCTACACAACACACGTGTGCCATTGTGATTAATAAGATTTTTTAGTGATTCGAAAACATATAAAATCTGTGAGCGATACCACGTGTACGGTATTATTAGAGCCAGTGGCAGGAAAAAGCAGAGCATTTGATCACCTTCAATTATTAGAGCCAGTGAGCCCTTGTATAAGATATTTCCACATAGAATCTGTGAATTTAATTACCACGATGCCTACGCTAATGCACCACGTGAGGGTGATTTTTCGACATCATCTTGAGAGCGTCGTGATGGAGTAATTCCTGATGTGAGGGAACGCCAATGAAATAAACCGCCACCATGGAATTGTCCAACCAGCACCACGAGGTACAAGCCATGTACGAGGTGAGGACCCAGGACCGAGAGGGAAGGCCGAAACCCATAGCCTTAACCAGGAATATGCTAGGAACCCTGAAAGCATATTACCCCTTCCAATGGGAATTTGAAGTAATCGCGAGTCCTGTATTGTCTCTACAAGGTTTGTCCAGGTGGATGTAGAACTTGAAAGAATTTTCAGCCGAAACGACCCGATAATTTGACCACTTAGGTAGGAATGTATATATTTTTCTTCTTGGCACTGGGACAATCTTTCAGTAAGTCACCACAGTCCGTGTTCTATACGGCAGGTGCGAATTTCAATGTATTTTTCAGTGTGTTTATAAGCCAACAAGGAAGCTGTGAATTTTATGTCATGTAAAAGACATCATAAGAACAGAAGGTGTTGACTTCTGGTAGTATAGGGAACACCCTATAGTTAGGTCCCTCATTTTGAGTTTAAATAATTTTATTACCGTATCATTTATCAGCCGAAAGTAGCTGAAACATTTTTGTACTCTTTATTTGTTATTTTTTGTGAGTACCATTTACTACGTGAAGTTCCTGAGGAACAAACCCATACACAGTAAGATTGGTGGGTAAATCTACATCGTATCATTTCAAACATCGCAGCAGAAGTTAGATGTTGTTATTTTGCTGAGGAATGTGCCAAGCCACGCACATCAAACCCAGGTGTACAAAGAATAGAATTAGTGACGTATCTTTGGAATGTTAGTGCAGTTAGTTGCACAAGTGTGCAGTCTTTACTTTAGTATTCTTTGAGATGACTACTACGTTACATATTATTGAAGGGTAAAATATCCTAAGAAACACTATTAGGGAAGTGATTATACATTTTAATACAATCTGCAGAGCACCTGAGGACTTTATTTCGTTCTACTGTAAGATTAAAATGATCAGTTTTGAAATACAATCTGTACTATGCCAAATCCGTGCTGGATGCATTGTGAAAATTGTTTGAGCGCGCCAGCTGATAACCAGTTGCTACCCGAGATGCAACGCGAGACGACATATTGACTTTTTATGAGTGCTAATTTACGTCACAAGTCCTAGGAATTTTGAAGGTCACTGTTATTAATATAACCTTGCTTTGGGGAACAGCTATGTGAGCTGCTAACACCTGTTATTTCTTTTTCTACTTTAAAGAGTGAGGGGATGCTCGCTAACCCGAATTCCTTTAATGTTTTGAGCTGATGACATTGATTCATCTAGCGTGTTATAGAATGGTTTAAACAATAATGTTAATTGACCCAGTTTCTGTATAGAGTAAGGCTAGCAAATGTAATTGTTATGTCCGTGAAAACATTATTGGTATGTAGGCAGGATGGATGAATGTTCGCCTATTGTTTGTTTATTCCGGCATTCTTTGAGCTACGGCCAAGACGACCGATGCTACTTGCGTGCAATGGGGGTAAGACGCACTAACCTGTGTTATTGTTGACTTGTAGAAGTCATATTCTTCGAGTGAATCTCAAATGAGATCACATACTGATGCCTACGACTGGTGTCATAAACTGAACTAACTAAACAGTATTTAAACCTTCTGATAAATCAAAAACATAATTATCCTTAACCAACGGATTAATTAATTGTTTATAAATAATTACAGCCATAACTTTGCAACCATTTGATTGTTGATTGATTGACAACGTGACTTCAATTCATTTCCATGTGGGAGATGACCTTTAAATAAGTTGACACTTTTTTTTTCGACGACATGAAACTTCGGGACCAGTAGTCAGTAACTTATGGCCCGCGCGATTCAAAGCTTGTAAGTCGCAGTGATGATTGCGCATTGCCAACCAAATTCACATGCATGAGATGACGACTGGGTACAAACAGTATCTCAGTTCGCGAATGCAGGCTAGTATTAGAGTATTCATTTATTCATTCCCGAGTGTATTTACCCTATTGTTCCTGTTAGACATAAGAGTGTTATTTAATTGTTTTTTTTTTTTTTGTTAGTCAGTGGTCAAACTATCATTAGAATTGGTAATAAGCATTTGTTTACGAAGCGTCTCGTCGTAATACTTTCGTTCACATAGGCATTAGACAGAATTTAAATGTAATATTAAATGTGGACATGGTACCATCCTAACCTAGGGATTGGTTTGCTAGCTGTTAAATGTAAATTATACCGAGTCATTTGTTTGTAAATTTGCTACGCGTAAATTCTTCTTGTACCACGCGCCTAGTTAGTGTTGCTTTGGTTTCATGTAACTAGGACTTCGCGAGGGTACGTATCGTCAAACTAGGGAACGACTCACTATTGTAATTAGAGTAGCGGATTAGCCGATTTCGACCCTCGGAAGTAGTTTAGGGGTCTTACATGTATAAATCATGCACGAAATCTTATTTAGGACTGGATCTCTTTATTGCTAGCTTTGTATTTTTCGGATGTATTTCTTTGGGCGTCTATGACCTGTTTCCGTGCTAAATGACCCAGATCCCCTGGATCAAGCCCTCGTGCTGAGCAAGCCCACAAAGAAATGCACCCGATCCTATCAGGTGTTGGGTTCGAAGGACGGGGTCTTTCGAAGTACCATTTCTTTCGGCGGATGGTACCCGGATAACCTCCTCTAACGGGCTCACTACCTAAGGTTGCAGGATCGAATCCTGGCGCAGTCAGTTGGCATTTGAGGGTGCTCAAATGTGAGGAAGCCGCAGATATCTTCGGAGTGAAATTCTGGCTCCCCGGCGTCTCTACACGAGTGTAGTTAAAAAGGGACGTAAAACTAATAACATTAATAATGAACGAATTATTCTCTATAGGCAAACGTTTCACCATTCATTAAGCGGCTCATGATGCTATGGAAGAGTGGTTTCACCAGCTCCTTCTTCACGGAGGGTATAGGGAGTCTTGCTCAGCGATTGGACAGGTGTAGGTGAACACTGTACGATGTGTACACTCCCTCCAACTCTCATCTGTATGCTGTCGTAATAATGTGCATATTATCCAATACTTATTGTGTTCGTTCCATTTCATTCATTCATTCATTTATTTGCAATGGGGGGTGTGTCCCCCGGTGGCAAATTGGATATACATAACAAATACATAATTATACATAACAATACATAATTATACATAACAATTCAATAACAATTATACAACAATTAAACTGGAGTATTTACACAAATAGTCAGTCTTTTCTTAAACACACCTATATGTTTGGGAAAAGGCTCTAAGACTGCGGCAGGTAGAGAGTTCCAGTTATCAATGGCACGGTTTACAAAAGAATATTTACCATAATTTGTTCGCTTTGGTCGGCCCTTAACTTTGAAAGGATGATCGCTCCTACCCATGTAAGTGGGCTTTCCCAATCGTTTGCTAAGCTCACCCCATGCTGGTTGATTTGTATACGTGTTGTACATAGCGCAGAGTCTAGATTTCATCCTCCTAGCCTCCAGTGATTCCCACCCAAGTTTCTTTAACATACGGCTCACACTGCTCCTGGGATTAAAGTCACTGAGCACAAATCTAGCGGCCTTTCTTTGTACCATTTCCAACTCATTGATGAGCCCTACTTGATATGGATCCCAAACCGCCGAGGCATATTCCAGAATAGGTCTTACAAGTGACAAATAGCCTAATTCTTTAGCAGAGGTAATACTTCCTTTTAATACCCTCATTACAAAGTGCAGGGATTTGTAAGCTTTTGAAACTACACAACCTACATGACTACTCCATTTCATATCATTCCTTACGTGAACGCCCAAATATTTGCAAGAATCTTCTTCTACAAGTATTTCCGAGCCAATGTTATATTGAAAATCCTGCCTTCGCACTTTCCCTATTTTTAAGAGACTACATTTTCTTGTGTTTATTTTCATTTTATTTACAATCGCCCACTTATAGACCAGGTTCAGGTCCTCTTGCAGCACTGCATTGTCTTGTGAGTCATGTATCTTGCGATATATTACACAATCATCCGCAAACAATCGACAGTCACTGCGAATTCCATTTGGTAAGTCATTTATAAACGCCAAAAACAACAAAGTTCCGATTACGCTGCCCTGAGGGATACCCGACGTTACGGTAATTTCATCCGAGAATATGCCTTCGACTTTCACTTTCTGGGAACGACCCGTCAAAAATTCCTGGATCCATAAAATTACTCTTCTATCAATCTTCGTCGAAGCTAATTTATGGAGTAGCATGTCATGCGGCACGACATCAAATGCCTTCGCAAAATCTATAACCACGGCGTCGACTGAAACTCCATGGTCTAACGATTCGCTAATGTCTTGAAAAAGTGATAGCATCTGACTCTCGCATGAGTAACCTTTCCGAAATCCATGCTGCCTATCATTAAACCATGATAATGTTTCCCACTGTTCCCTCAAGTAGTCGCAAATGAGATGCTCCATCTGCTTACAAACGATGGACGTAAGGCTAACCGGCCTGTAGTTGCCCAATTCAAGTCTGCTCCCTCCCTTAAATATTGGGACTACCGTAGCTCTTTTCCAGTCATCTGGGATTTGCGCATTGTTTATGGACACATTATATATCACCTCCAAGTATCGTGACACGGTCCTACCTCCTAATTTAAGTACTTCACTAACAATATTATCAGGACCCTTTGATACATTGAAACGCAGTTTTTGTATTAGCTTTACAATTGCTGACTGGTTTATTTGGAACAGGGGAGCCCCTGATTCGTCGTTAAGGTCCAACACACAGCTATTGGATGTATTGAACACACTACCGTAAAAGACATTTAATTCATTAGCAATGGCCTGTTTCTCAGTAATTAATTTACCGTCACCGGACATTATCATCGACAAATTATTTGAATTTCCCTTTCTTCTCCTAACATAACTGTAAAAATTTTTCCACCCACCCCCTCCCGAACCAAGTAAACCTTGCATATAACTGTCATGAGCAATCCTCTTTTTTAAGACGAGCTCTCTTGATAAGGACTTAAATTTCAACATATACTTGTCACTATCATGTCTTTTATTGTATAATTTCCTAATTTTCCGTTTTAGTCTCCTAATTTCTCGTGTGTAATACACAGGGTCTGGGTTTTGTTTCAGCAATTTAAATGGGACAAATTTATCAACAGCGCTATTTAAAATTTTCAAAAAGTTAGTCCACAGGATATTAATGTGATTTCCTTCCGATGCCCATCCTACAAATAGCTCATTCAAATACCCCTGAAACTTGCCCTGATCCGCCCTGCGATACTGGAATATGATCTTTTTTGCTACATCAGAGTCTAATTTTGTAACGTCTCCATATCTAATATTTAATTCAACCCCAGAATGGTCACTAATTCCTGGTACTTTCAGACAGTTAATATACAGCTCTACAGGCCTTACGAGATAAACATCTAAGGTATTATTGTCTCTAGTTGGGAAGTCTACTACTTGGGAAAATCCCCCCTCCCTTAAGAATTTATTTGCAGCGCTCTGAGCTTGGCCACAGCTAGTTGACTCACCAGACCAGTCTACTTTGGGGAGGTTTAAATCTCCAGCAATTATTATGCTCTTTTTCATAGCATTACCCGTACAAGTTTTATCATACAGTGTTTCGAGGAGAGAAAAGTTATCTTTCGGTGTTCTATACGCCCCTATCACCTGAAGAGGGAATTTATTTCCTTTATCCGAAATTTGTACACATAACATTTCATGATCCATATCAGCCCACTTTAAGAAACTAGCTATATTTTTGCGCACACAAATAAATAGCCCACCACCTCGCTTCCCCCGATCCCTTCTGTACATTTCGTAGGTCCCTTGAATTATTTCGCTACTATTTATGTCCTCATATAACCAAGATTCAGTTGCAATGACAATGTCCGGAGAATACGTCTCTACAAGATTCCAAAATTCAATTAATTTATTTCCTAAACTCTGACAATTAACCTGCAGTAATCTTAGAGTCTTACCTCCGCAGCAAATATCTTGAAGTAGCTCCTTCTGTTCCCATCGGCTGGCAACCTCTGGACCTGCTCCTCCTCACAAAAGCCGGCACGAACCGATGACCCTGTCATGTAGGTTCCCTAGGTTGTAAGCGCCCCGTCGATTTAGATGCAGCCCGTCTCGGGCGAAGTCACGGCCACCAATCCAGCAGTCAGCTTCTACGTACACTAATCCCAGTTGTGCACATACCCAGTCCATGCGGTCATTTACAGTCTTAACTCGCCTTAACGGAACATCTCCCCGCCGAACAATGCCACTCATTATAATTTTTGCATTTCTAAACTTGCTTTTAGCTTTTCTGCCTAGTTCGTAGAGCTCCCCCATGATGTAATCAGCTGTAGCCCTCTTCTTCAAATCGTTCGTCCCAACATGGAGCAACAACACTTTAACTTTTTCACAGTCCTCTATATTTGCTTCTTCCACTTGTTGGGCAAGCTGGTCAATTTTAATCCCCGGATAACACCAAAAAACCTGACGAAGGTCTGACTCGAACTCGAAACCTTTAATTCCAAACGCCAATGCGCTAGCGACTACGCCACGGAAACGAAAACCTTAAAACTTTACTTGCTTCGTAGGGCCCCAAAACTATTCTAAACCCAAAACATGCAATAATCCAAACCTTTCGATGCTACATATTGCTCGATAATAGGCCTATACCCCGTGTAATATTATTTTCATTCATTCATTCATTCATTCATTCATTTGCAATTGGGGGTGTGTCCCCCGTGGCAAATTGGGTATACATAACAAATAAATAATTATACATATCAATTCAATAACAATTAAACTGGAGTATTTACACAAATCGACAGTCTTTTCTTAAACACACCTATATGTTTGGGAAAAGGCTCTAAGACTGAGACAGGTAGAGAGTTACAGTTATCAATGGCACGGTTGACGAAATAATATTTACCATAATTTTTACACTGTGGTCGGCCCTTAACATTGAAAGGATGATCACTCCTGCTCATGTAAGTGGGCTTTCCCATACGTTTGCTAAGCTCATCCCATTCTGGTTGATTTGTATACGTGTTGTACTTAGCGCAGATTCTAGATTTCATCCTCCGAGCCTCATGTGTTTCCCACCCAAGTTTCTTTAACATATGTCACTGAGCACAAATCTAGCGGTCTTTCTTTCTACCATTTCCACCTAATTGATGAGCCCTACTTGATATGGATCCCAAACCGCCTAGGCGTATTCCAGAATAGGTCTTACAAGTGACAAATATCCTAATTCTTTAGCAGAGGTACTACTTCCTTTTAATATCCTGATTTCAAAGTGCAGGGATTTGTAAGCTTTAGAAACTACACATCCTGCATGACTACGTCATTTCACATCATTCCTTACGTTAATGCCCAAATATTTGCAAGAATCTTCTTCTACAAGTATTTCCGAGCCAATGTTATATTGAAAATATTGTCTTCGCCCTTTCCCTATTTATATGAGACGACATTTTCTTGTGTTTATTTTCATTTTATTTTCAATCGCCCACTCATATACCAGGTTCAGGTCGTCTTGAAGTACTGAGTTGTCGTGTGAGTCATGCATATTTCGATATATTACTACCCAGCCAGGGAATTGATACCACTAGACGTGGAGCGGGGCTGTTGTGTGTACATTACGTCACTCGCCATGTTATGGCTGCCGAGGGCGGGTGTGGGGCAACAGGGGGAACGAACGTACACTCATAAAATGAGAACACACCGCACAGCGCACGAATCATGCACACACACAACATGCAATGAGGTTTCGCTGGCGACAACTGCACATCTATCGCAGGCGTGTGGCTGGGCGAAGCGCATTAGTTCCGATTTCCGCCACCGGTAACAATTCGCTGGAAGGGTAGTACACAATCATCAACAAACAATCGACAGTCGGTATCACAAACACCGTAGCTTTCAGTCGCGCTTACTGACCTAGTTGTTTAAGTGCTGGCCTTCAAACCTCAACATTATGTGGTCGAGTTCGTTTCAGTCCAATGGCAAGAAAGGGGTTATAAGTGTGATATCGTATTTTGATTACCCGCCTGCTTGCTAAAGAACGCCTCCAGGGTAAACAATCACCCCAACGCCTTTAACACAGTTTAAAGGAGCACCCAGTGTTAATGTATATTAATAATAATGTATATTATTATTATTATTATTATTATTATTATTAGATAGGTTTTACGTCTCTTTAATGGCGTTCAAATGTCCTCCCATCATCTCGAAGCATCCTGGTCTGCTGGTCCACGCAAGTCGCGGTCCATGTGAAATAGCAACTAAACTCGCAACATTTGGTCACAGGGGTAAACCAATATCTAGAGTAGGTGCTTAATGTTCCCTCGAGATTCGCATGTCTCCACCTCGTCTAGCGTCGGTCCCAGAATAAATCTCATGTAGCAATGCGTTTCCCTTGTTCAAACTCAACATCATGTTGTTGTTTTATTTGAGGGGCTTGTATATCGCGGTCATTCAGCCCTATGTACATGGGTGTGTGTAGAATTTGTCTGATAACCTGTGTTTCCATGGTATTTGAAGTAGTGTGAGTATTTGTAAATCAGGTGAGGATTCGGAAGGAAGCGACCGTGGCCTTAAGTTAGGAACCATCCCGGCATTCGTCTGGAGATGAAGTAGGAAACCACGTAAAAACCCCTCCAGAATGGCTGAGATAGGAATCGATCCCTCCCCTTCTAAGTTTTGCCTCACTATCCTGAGAGCGGGGAATCGAAACTGGATCTTTGGGGCGACTGCCAAGAATGCTAGCCACTACACCAGGAGGTGGACCAACTCAAAATATCTTGCCCTTCCTGATATTAGATGTTAATTATAAAAATTACAGAGTCTCTCTGATGTATACATTCTGTTATTAAAATTAATTCTATGACACACGATGATTACTTATGGCCCCTCCCTAGATAAAATAGATGAATAAACCTGAGATAAATTTGATATAACACAATAAATAACAACTCAATAAATAAAATATATAGTGATAAATACTAAATGAATTGACATCGAATATAGATTTTTGAAGGCACTTGTCTGGAGCGTGGCACTCTATGGAAGTGAAACTTGGACTATTGGTGCAGCAGAAAAGAGGAGAATTGAAGAGTTTGAAATGTGGTGTTACAGGAGAATGATGAAGATCAGAAGGGTAGATAGGGTTACAAACGATGAGGTATTAAGACTAGTAAGAGAGGAGAGATGTTTCTGGCGACTGTTAATGAAGTGAAGAGAAAGGTTGGGAAGACACATACTAAGACACCCAGGAATAGCAAGCTTAGTTATGGAAGGAAGGGTCGAGGACAAGAACTGTAGGGGTAGACCAAGGTTCGAATATATTAAACAGATTGCCTCGGATGTAGGGTGTGGTAGCTATGTAGAGATGAAACGATTAGCTCAGAACAGGGAGACATGGAAAGCTGCATCAAACCAGACAAATGACTGAAGGCTCAGACTCAGAGAACAACTAAATTAATGATCATCTAACTGTTACTTATTTTACGTTGCAGTAGGCCTACCTTAGACAAGTACTGTAGTTCCGTAAAGAACTAAAAAGCCTATTTTCATATATCTAACTGGTCCTTACCATTAAAATTCTCCTGACTATTACAAGGATTTTCCGAGAAACATCTATAAAAATACTTAAATATCGCATCGCCACCATGTTGGATTTGTGTTCATCAGGTTATTGAAAAGCCCATAGGTCAACTTAGTTCATTAGTCATTGTTGTTTTAAGGGGCGGAATTACGAAGTCATCTAACCATGATCTTATGTTAATAGCCTCTAACAACATACAAAATTTCAGTTTCATTGCCGTAATAGATTCGAAGATATAGAGAACCACCGAAATATTTATGATGATCGCCATGTTGGATTGTTTTATATATAGGCTATAGAGGTATTGAACCCGCTGAGCTATGGTTCATGTGATATTTTTTTTATGACAGAGCATTTATGATGGGATGTTGTACTTTTGAACACACCCAGGAAGCCACGTGAAGCTGAGAGATCACGCGATACTTTTAGAAGTAGCGGTGAATCGCACTTTTGACTTTAGTGAAAACTGCTAATTATTTATCTGAGGTCTTATTAATTATTTTTATCCTTCCACAAGACTCAGAATATTCCATTTCGTCATGCTGCATTATTAAAACATTTTGGAGAATGTTTATTTTTACTTTAGGTAAGGTAATACCCTTGCAGATACGCAAAAAGGAATGTAAGTAGTCGCTCAACGACTTCGTTTTGACGACCTACTTTCTAGAGACACCCAGTACCTTGCACTGCGTCTTGAGAATCCGCCTTGTGTAGGCGTGGAATTACATTTGTCCTACGAGACGTAGAAGGATATCCTCTGTTTAGCGTTAAAAGTGATTATAAGGTGCCATCGAGCACGCTAATACTATTATTCACTGTTGTTGAAGCCCAGTGAACTAAAGAAGAAGCTTGGGAAATAATTATTGGCAAGTATAGTGTATTGCACAACATTGCTGTAACACCACATTTTACCCACGCATATGTGGAGGGCAGAAGCCTAGTGGAAATATACAGGTAATAGTGTTACAATTATCCTGAATAAGTGTGATTATAATTGTATGAGATATTTAAATTGCCAAAGTGAAAGTTTAATTTTAAAAACGACGTATAATTCACGGATGCTGCATGATACAAAAGTAGCGTCACTAGCACGTGCAGAATTATAAAACAGTGTTAGCACACATGCTAATCCACATCTGCAAGATTAAGGCTGTGTCGTATTTTATAATTGAAGCCTATAACATTCACGACAAACATTATAATTTTGAAAGTGAGAGGATGAATTATCACGTAACTTATTTCACTACCCACGTGATTGGACTTTTCTTCACCATGATTGAAGCAGTCACCATGGGCTAAATACCATTCCGGTATGAGGGTGACGTTTCTACGGGAACCAGCATGATGATGGAACTTCCAGGACGATGAACGAGAAGGAAGGAGCCAAAAATGCCATTTCCAGGCATATCCACGAAGATGTCGACAGGGACAAATCGAACCCTGGTCTTTGGAGGAGTCCAGATGGGAATCCTGATGAGGAGGATACCGATCCAGAGAGCCAGAGAGGATTTTGTACAACCCTTGTTGTGGAAAAGAGGGCCGAGCGAGAGCTCCTCCATTTCGTGAGTTTTTGTCACACCCCTTCTTTGTTCTAGTTTCTGGTCGTATAGTAGATTTAATGTAGTTTGTGAACCAACCGCACTCAGTGTCAGCCATTTTTCTAGGTAGGGATGTAACTAGATTAGTTAGATGTCATTTATTTCAGTTTAGAGTGAGACACCCTTGGGGTCAGACATTTTGGTCAGCCCTGGTGCAGCCTGATGAACGTCGTAGAACGTCAATGCCTACTTTTTGCTGAACCTGACTGTAGTCATTTTGAGGCTATTTTGTTCAACCCTACTTGGGGTAATTTTCAAGTCTTTGCTGACTTTAGTTATGGCAATCAGATGCCATGGTTATTAATTAACTGCATTCTTTGCAGCCATCCTTTGTTATACCCCTGACTGTCATTAGAACGGTCGTATCATTTAGGTAGTCGACTGTAACTACCAGTTTTGTAAATGCATTATATTTCATTTTGAATAAAGCTCAGAAGCTATTCTTGGTCAAGTTTGAACCTAACAACTAGAAGGAATGTTTCGTTGCCTAGCATCGAACCCAGTTCCCAACGTATCATTAAGCAGATCTAGTGTGTGAATCTGCGCCACAATTATCATTTTTGCTTGTGTCATGTGAGACACGTTTTTATCTGATGTACTAGCAATTACTGAATTGTACTTTTAAAGCAAAGAGCTTCAGTTATTGTAAGATTACTTTCATTTAGACGTCTTTGGTAGAAAGACGGAATTACATTGTTATATTCAGATTTATTGAGTGTGTTTTATACACGGACTCTTTAGAGGTCCGTAACCTATGGTAAAGTTTTTTTATGAACCGGCCAGGTGCAGGTTTTATATTGATTAAATCGCCGGCCTTGAATAAACTGGTTATGTAACCCAGTGACCTGAAAGCACGCCTGCTTCATTGTGAGACAAAACTACTATTGACAAGGACAGAGTACGATTTGTATTCGCATCTCCTTTCATTGCTCTTTTGCTTATGGAAATCAGTTTCCACTCTGGTATTTGATCACATGTTTTATAGATGGTTTTTGTTAGTTAAACGCTCTGTTGCGTGTACTGTCGTCTGACAGGTACAGTTATGTAAGGTTTTCTATAGTATGGTGAAGGCTACCCTGTTATAGCAGGATGTTATTGTATGAAGGTATTTTGAGTATGCCTTGTCCGGGACTGATCCCGTTGACTAGATGTTATTGGAAGGTAACTGTTGTGTACAGGCCTATCCCAGAGTTATTGAACGCGAGCTTAGCGCCGCTGGTAACCCGTGTTATTGTGTGTCCGATTTGTTGTACTCGTTGATTATATTCCGACTGTTGAGTCGAGGCTTTTTGGTGGAGAATGATCTCAGTGGAGACACTCCGTGCCCAGGCTATTGTCAATGTTATTCGCCATAAACCTACGATAAACCTATAAACCGATATCTTAATAATAAGACGCATAATTGTTGTAAAACAAGTCTAACTAACGATTCTTTCTATCTAACTTTGTTCTTTGCATTCTGGAACTGTTGACATAGCCGTGCAGTTGAAGATAATTTCCTTGTGAGGAAATGACTAGGACAGTTGACATTTTTGTAGCGACCTGGAGCATGCGCGAACCTAGAGTTCGTAGCTTGCGGAGCTCAGGCCATGCAATGTCAGACGTGGTCTCAACTACGCATTCGTCACCGTAACTATACACATTAGATGACTATGGTTTACAAAGAGTAAACCAAGGTGCAGGCAGGAATTTTTAATAAAACTACTGTGTCTATTTCATTACTTATTTATGATGTCAAGTGTATAAATCCTACATGTTACCTTTTGTGTGCTGTTAGCACATAGTTATTAAGCATAATTAAATTGTTTGTTTTTCATGGCTGTACACTTAGTTTTTGGATGTAATTGTTTTCTTTTACGGACGTCATCGCCGTAAATTTTGTTAATTGATAGGACTTAGCTAGATGAATTAAAGTTAAATGTAAATGTCGAAATGGTACCATCCTAACTTAGATTTGTTTTGCTACCCTGTTAAATGTAAATTCAGATATTAGCTTAATCTTGTAACTTGAACTAGGGACTTGCGTTGTACCATATTCCTAGCGTTGCCGTTGTTGCTTTATTATTGTGGGTTAGATCTTTCGCGAGGGTTTTCCGTGTCTTCTCAGGTAGGGACCTGCTCTTTATTTTTGTTTATTTATTAGCTTGCGGACTAGCCGATTATAACCCTCCGAACTAGGCTAGGTGTTTGTGAATTTTATAAATAAATTTTCACGGTGTTTTACATAAGTCTGGATGTTTATTTTCTCAGTCTAGTTTTAAGGCGAACCTTTCCTTAGGCGGTCTATGACCATCGTCACCATGTACCACGATCCCTGTGGACTACGGACTTTCGTGCCGCTTTAGCCTTTATGGAAGGTCACCTGATCCTCACGGTAATTTTATTCGATTTATGGGACGTTAGGAAAGTCATCGTGGTTGTTGACTCGACTAAACGGTCTCATAAAATGGCGCACAACGTTGTGGGCGGACTTGGGCGTCATATAATGGCGCCCAATTCATGTGCCGACGTTAACGTGGTGACCCTCAGTACCATGTTATTTAGGAGGATCTTAATGTTGATTAATGGTAAATTGACAGGACTGGGACGAACTTAGAAAGTCGTACTGCAGATCAATTGACCGCATGGAATTCATGTTTGATAGAAGTCCATGGGGTGAGGCTTTAGTGTTAGATAAATGAAGGATAGGATTTTCTTTGATGATGCCTCATCCTAAGTAAATGTAATACTTTGCTTTGCTCACCGTTGTCTTTGTAAATGTAGAAGCACTTAGTTTGCATACTCCAGCTGTACTCGTGATATTTATATAAATGAAGCAAGCTTTATACCACCAAGTAACTAATCATAGCTGTAAGTTCCAGTAGAAATTGATCCCTCACTTTCTCATATATTTCTTATCTATGGATGAGGAAACTATTCGTCGTGTGTTTGGAGAGATGTTGGCAGGTGTGAATGCCAATCTTCAACAGATTACTGCTGACTTAAGTCAGAATACTCAGGCTGTAAATACCGTAAGTGGTCATGTGGACCAGGTTAGACAGGAAGTTAACAATGTAAGACAGGACTTAGAGATTAACACTCAGTCTATAAACAATGTCAGTGGTCAAGTGGACCAGGTTAGACAGGAAGTCAACAATGTTAGTGGTCATGTAGATCAAGTAAGGCTAGACTTAGAGATTAACACCCAGTCTGTAAACAATGTTAGGGCTGATTTAACTCAAGTCAGGGCAGACATGGACACATATAGGGTCGAAGCGAGAAATGATCTGACGGCAGGTTTAGCAGCTGTTAGGGTTGATGTCATACGACACCATCAGGAGGCTAACTAGCGCGTAGATTGCTTAACAGACCAGATGAATAGAGCTAGGGAGGATGTGCAAAACCGATTGGAGGAGCACACAGCTCAAATTCAGACAACCTTGAATAAAGTCCAGATAGACATGAGAGCAGATCTGGAACATACTAGGGAAGAATTCGGGACTCGACTAGATCACGTCGAGGGATTTATCGGCAATGTGAAGACGGACATGGCAACCATGAACATAGGTTTAATCTTGATGAGAGGAGCTGCCAATGCCGTTAATAACAACGTGAAGACTATCGTTGATGGCATGATGGAGGTTAAAGAAGAACTCAACACCAACAGGAGAAACATTTCTGAATTGACGGAAACCGTAGCCAGTCTACGTGAGACAGTTGATGTTCATCATGAGGAACACAAAATTGACCTCATGTTATTGAGAGGTGACCTCAACGAACACGAGACCACAGTCGAGGCTAAGGTAGCCGAGGTTAGAGACGATGTGGGTAAAATCCAAGAAAATATGTCCAGAGTTGAAGGAGAGATCGATTCCTTACAAAACAGATTTGAGGAAGTCGCAGTGACCGAGAGGTTAGACCTCAGTTATAACCTTAGGACGGCCATACGCGAGGTAGACACAAACCTCAAGGGAAAGGTCGACAGGATCGAGCTGCAATTGAACGACTTAGGCAATAAAGTCGCAGCCAGGACCATCCCAGGACTTGAAGTAATAGAAAGACGTCTGGACAGACTCGAGACGATTCCTAGAGAGAGACACGTACACCCACAGATGGGAGAATCTCAGGAAACGCCTATATCTCAATCAGGAGGAATGATGCCTACCCATTTCCAACCCAGCGCGCCTATGGAATCGCAACCGTCACAATTCACTAATTCAGCGCAAGGTCAGACCTTGAACTTTGACGCTCATCCGTTTCAACCAGCATCTAATCGAATTAGTCATGAGACTAACACTCCTACGCAGAGTTACATGCAAAATACGTTCAGACCCGCGCATACGCAGGGAAATGTCACCATAATTCGTTCAAGAGAGGAGCAACCAGCTCGCTTCTCAGGAACTGGAAGTGGTGTTACTCCAGTGGAATTCCTAGCCAATGTCGAAAGCTACTTACGTGATACTATGGTAACTCCAGAGAGGGAACTAAGAGTTATAGAGCGACTGCTAGAGGGACAAGCCGGTACCTGGTTCAGAGCATTCAGATACTCATTTACAGGCTACCAGGACTTTAAGGAAGCGTTATTAAGAACATATTGGTCGAGCGACATCCAGCAGAGCATCCGAGCTGAGATGTACACTCGAAGGTACAGTTCCAATACACCTACTCGTTATGCGAATAACTTCGCAATACAGCTTGCGAAGCTTCGTTGTCTTCAGCCTCCGTTGTCAGAACAAGATCTGATGAACACAATTGTTTGGCAGTACCCTGCGGACGTACAACGTGTGTTGATCGCTGCAGGGGCATCCACTTTCCAGCAGTGTGACCAGATACTGCGAAGGTTGGATGCTAACACAGAACAGTTTCCTACACACCGTCAGCAGAAGGCTGATAGGCGCGAGGATAGACATCTGAATCTGACGACTGTTGATAAAGTGAGCCAGATGCCACAACAAACGCAAACCACAGAGGATTCTGGGCGACGTGATAACAACTACAGTTATAACAGGAGAGAATGGAACAACACTCCTTATACTCGAAATCAACAAGATGACCGGCGAAGTCATTGGAACCGGCGATTCGACCGAAGGACGGACGACAACCGACGTCATGAAAACAACCGCCGAGGGAATGAAGGAAGACATCAACAACACGGAAGTATCCGTAGAGACTATCGATATAGTAGGGGATACGACAGGAATCGAGACCCTAGATACCAGCCAGACAGGGATTGGAAAGGAAGAGCACGGGAGAGCCGTGAGTACCTCCAACAACTGAGAGAATTGCAGATCCAAGAAGAGGGAGAACGGAACCCTACTTCGAGGGAAAATAGAAATTCGGCGCAGGAGACGGAGCAGAACCAGCCCAGTACTTCTCGCCAGGACAGAAAAAAACGCCGAAAAATCAATAGAATCTTGTTCGGTTGAGCACCGAGTAACTGCCACCATATTACTCTGGGAGCCAATCCAAGAAGACTTGTTGGACGAACGACGAACGACGAACCACAATTATGAATTAACACGTCTACCCAAGATCGTAGCCACCTTGAATGAAGTCAGTGTAGACATACTCATCGATACTGGGGCGATGATTAGTGTAATTTCCGCCGATTGCCATGCCAGACTGAAAGCAAACTCTGAGGTGACAGAGCTGCCTATTTCAGCTGTAAGAGTCAGAGGTGTCATACCTGACCGCGTTGTAACGTGCAAAATCCAGATTCTGTGTACTCTGAAGATTTCGAGCCACGTGTACTTGCACGAATTTCTTGTAATGAAGGGCCTGCATCATGATGCCATTTTAGGCGCAGACTTCATTAGAAAATATGATGGAATCATTGACATGGGACGGAATACGGTAGAGTTCAAGCCGAACGAACCCATTCAGATGAGCCTAATTGAAGAAGAACCGGAATTGCTATCCGAAGTCGACGTAGTCGAAGAATTAAATGGCAAGGAAATTGAGGAGACACTAGATGCCGACGAAGAGGCAGATTCGTTATCAGCACCCATACGTGAGGATCTTGAGGCAATATTGAACGAATATAGGGATATATTCGACACCACACCTGGTGAGATATTAGACTACGAGTATGATCTTGTGTTACTGGATGATTCCCCATTCCAGAAAAAGATCTATCCGATTGCCGAGAAACATCTCGAAGAAGCTGCTAAGAAGATCCATGAGATGGAAGCAGCAGGCACAATCAAGAAATCACCGACTCCTTTCTTGAATCCCATAACGCCTGTGGTTAAGGTAGATGGAAGCTTGAGACTTTGTCTTGATGCCAGAGCCTTGAATGAACGAACGCCTAGCTCCTGAGCATGACAGACCGCCCAAGATTAGGGACATTCTCAGGAAGTTCAAAGGAAAAAGGATATTTTCATCATTGGACTTGGTTCAGTCTTATTACCATATCAGATTATCTGAGCATACTCAGAAATATACTGGATTCCTGTTTGATCAGACTACTTATGTCTTCCGAAAACTACCATTTGGATTGAAAAATGCCGGAGCTGCATTAATCAGAGCACTTGATGCCAAGCTGACTCCTGAAGTGAAGCAGAGAGTAATATGTTATGTGGATGACATAATCATAGCTTCAGAAACAGAAGAAGAGCATTTAAAGACATTGCGCCTTGTTTTTGAGAATCTTCGACAGGTGAATTTTAAGGTCAAATTCGACAAGTGTCGGTTCTTTCAGAAAGAAGTGAAATTCGTAGGACACATAATCAATGGAGAAGGATATAGACCGAATCCGGCAAAGATTAGAACTGTTGCTGCATTTCCAACGCCAACCCGTGTGAAACACGTGAGACAATTCTTAGGAATTCTCCAATTCTTTGCTGCTCATTGTGAGAAGTATTCCGAGACTGTTGCACCACTGCAAGGATTATTGAAAAAGAACTGCAGGTGGAACTGGAATGATGAATGGGAGATAGCTTTCAGGAGAGCTAAACAGGTGCTTGTGGACTCAATTCAGTTAGAATATCCAGATTATTCTCGGAACTTCATTCTAGAAACTGATGCATCTGCCATTGGTATAGGAGCCATTTTACTGCAGGAGGATGATGAGAAGAAACGTCATTACATCGCTTTCTTAAGCCGACGTTTAAGAGCACATGAATCTCACTACTTCACGACCGAGATAGAAGCACTTGCAATTGTCTACGCACTTGAATACTGGCGGAAACTTCTGTTAGGCCAGAGGATTATTGTGAGAACCGATCATCATGCGTTAACCTTCATCTTAAGAACAAGACTGGCAAGCGACAGGATCACACGTTGGACGCTGTTTCTCCAACAGTTCGATTTGGAAATAGTTTATCGACCAGGCAGAGAGAATGTGTTGGCCGACATCCTCAGCCGGAATCCTGAAGCTACTGTTAATGCCATAGACATCGAGGGAGAATGCGAGGAACACCTTCGCCGACTTCGTCATCTACCTGAAGGACAGCGACGTGAGGAGGAACTCAGACATATTATCCGTTTCCTAGAACGAAGAATGGATCCACAGGATGATCATTATGCAAGAATTGCTGCTGTTGCAGATGATTATTTGATTTATCATCGTGTCTTATACAAGTTTGTAGACGAGGACCACACTCAACTGCGTGCAGTTATTCCTAGGAGATACCAAGAATCTGTTATTCTTATGGTACATTTATCCATTGGACATGGTGGAACGGACAAAACCATTGCAACCATCAAGGAGTCTTTTACATGGAAAGGGTTAGGAGCCACCGTTAGACAGTGTTTACGTGCTTGCGACGCATGCCAGCGGAACAAGTACACGTCACACTTGCTGAAAGAACAACCTAGACCAATACTACCAACTCAACCTAGAGAGTTATATGCACAGGACCTGTATGGCCCAATACCTAAGGCTCGTCGTGGGAATCGATACATCGTTGTAACTATTGATGTGTTCACGAAATATACGATGCTTCATCCGATTCAAAAAGCTACTGCACATCAGATTATTCAGAGGATTAGACGTCAAGTGATACCGGAGGCAGGAAAGCCACAATTCCTGTTGACTGATCACGGATCACAGTACACCTCAGCAGAATTTGCCAATGCCATGAATGAGCTTGAAATAGGTCATGTTTTATCATCTATTCGACATCCAGAGAGCAACCCAGCAGAATGCGTGATGTCTATTATCGCAAAATTCTGTCGATTATATTGTCAAGAAGAACACTGGCGATGGACTGAATTCCTTGTTATTATGGCAAAATGTATTAATTCAACAGTACATGAGAGCACTGGTCAAATACCTATGGTCTTGCATTTGAACCAGATGCCGCTGAGAATATGGGATCGTGTGACTGTAAATCCACCTTGTTTACAACCATCACATGCCAGCAGACTTTTAGCTGCGAGAGAGACTATGGACAGACAAGCTGCCAAGCGCTTGAGAAGAACTAGACGCCAGAGGTTTAGAGAACCACTAGTAGAAGGAGACCTTATCCTTATAAGGAGACCTGGAATTTCTAGTCCTATAGACCGCATATATGGAAAATTTCTATCCTTGTATTATGGCCCTAGTCGTATCCGACAGCCTTTGAACAATGGAAGTTATGTAATAGAAGACATTAGGACAGGAGAGCGCATTGGAACCTTTAATGCAGCCAATCTAAAAAAAATATCACTCTTGAATGAATTTCAAAGCAAATAAAAATGTTATCCCAACATTTTATTTGAAACGACGGAGAGGCAGATGAACCCGCTGAGCTATGGTTCATGTGATATTTTTTTGACACAGCATTTATGATGGGATGTTGTACTTTTGAACACACCCAGGCAGCCACGTGAAGCTGAGAGATCACGCGATACTTTTTGAAGTAGCGGTGAATCGCACTTTTGACTTTGGTGAAAACTGCTAATTATTTATCTGAGGTCTTATTAATTATTTTTATCTTTCCACAAGACTCAGAATATTCCATTTCGTCATGCTGCATTATTAAAACATTTTGGAGAATGTTTATTTTTACTTTAGGTAAGGTAATACCCTTGCAGATACGCAAAAAGGAATGTAAGTAGTCGCTCAACGACTTCGTTTTGACGACCTACTTTCTAGAGACACCCAGTACCTTGCACTGCGTCTTGAGAATCCGCCTTGTGTAGGCGTGGAATTACATTTGTCCTACGAGACGTAGAAGAATATCCGCTGTTTAGCGTTAAAAGTGATTATAAGGTGCCATCGAGCACGCTAATACTATTATTCACTGTTGTTGAAGCCCAGTGAACTAAAGAAGAAGCTTGGGAAATAATTATTGGCAAGTATAGTGTATTGCACAACATTGCTGTAACACCACATTTTACCCACGCATATGTGGAGGGCAGATGCCTAGTGGAAATATACAGGTAATAGTGTTACAATTATCCTGAATAAGTGTGATTATAATTGTATGAGATATTTAAATTGCCAAAGTGAAAGTTTCATTTTAAAAACGACGTATAATTCACGGATGCTGCGTGATACAAAAGTAGCGTCACTAGCACGTGCAGAATTATAAAACAGTGTTAGCTCACATGCTAATCCACATCTGCAAGATTAAGGCTGTGTCGTATTTTATAATTGAAGCCTATAACATTCACGACAAACATTATAATTTTGAAAGTGAGAGGATGAATTATCACGTAACTTATTTCACTACCCACGTGATTGGACTTCTCTTCACCATGATTGAAGCAGTCACCATGGGCTAAATACCACTCCGGTATGAGGGTGACGTTTCTACGGGAACCAGCATGATGATGGAACTTCCAGGACGATGAACGAGAAGGAAGGAGCCAAAAATGCCATTTCCAGGCATATCCACGAAGATGTCGACAGGGACAAATCGAACCCTGGTCTTTGGAGGAGTCCAGATGGGAATCCTGATGAGGAGGATACCGATCCAGAGAGCCAGAGAGGATTTTGTACAACCCTTGTTATGGAATAGAGGGCCGAGTGAGAGCTCCTCCATTTCGTGAGTTTTTGTCACACCCCTTCTTTGTTCTAGTTTCTGGTGGTATAGTAGATTTAATGTAGTTTGTGAACCAACCGTACTCAGTGTCAGCCATTTTTCTAGGTAGGGATGTAACTAGATTAGTTAGATGTCATTTATTTCAGTTTAGAGTGAGACACCCTTGGGGTCAGACATTTTGGTCAGCCCTGGTGCAGCCTGATGAACGTCGTAGAACGTCAATGCCTACTTTTTGCTGAACCTGACTGTAGTCATTTTGAGGCTATTTTGTTCAACCCTACTTGGGGTAATTTTCAAGTCTTTGCTGACTTTAGTTATGGCAATCAGATGCCATGGTTATTAATTAACTGCATTCTTTGCAGCCATCCTTTGTTATACCCCTGTCATTAGAACGGTCGTATCATTTAGGTAGTCGACTGTAACTACCAGTTTTGTAAATGCATTATATTTCATTTTGAATAAAGCTCAGAAGCTATTCTTGGTCAAGTTTGAACCTAACAACTAGAAGGAATGTTTCGTTGCCTAGCATCGAACCCAGTTCCCAACGTATCATTAAGCAGATCTAGTGTGTGAATCTGCGCCACAATTATCATTTTTGCTTGTGTCATGTGAGACACGGTTTTATCTGATGTACTAGCAATTACTGAATTGTACTTTTAAAGCAAAGAGCTTCAGTTATTGTAAGATTACTTTCATTTAGACGTCTTTGGTAGAAAGACGGAATTACATTGTTATATTCAGATTTATTGAGTGTGTTTTATACACGGACTCTTTAGAGGTCCGTAACCTATGGTAAAGTTTTTTTATGAACCGGCCAGGTGCAGGTTTTATATTGATTAAATCGCCGGCCTTGAATAAACTGGTTATGTAACCCAGTGACCTGAAAGCACGCCTGCTTCATTGTGAGACAAAACTACTATTGACAAGGACAGAGTACGATTTGTATTCGCATCTCCTTTCATTGCTCTTTGCTTATGGAAATCAGTTTCCACTCTGGTATTTGATCACATGTTTTATAGATGGTTTTTGTTAGTTAAACGCTCTGTTGCGTGTACTGTCGTCTGACAGGTACAGTTATGTAAGGTTTTCTATAGTATGGTGAAGGCTACCCTGTTATAGCAGGATGTTATTGTATGAAGGTATTTTGAGTATGCCTTGTCCGGGACTGATCCCGTTGACTAGATGTTATTGGAAGGTAACTGTTGTGTACAGGCCTATCCCAGAGTTATTGAACGCGAGCTTAGTGCCGCTGGTAACCCGTGTTATTGTGTGTCCGAGTTGTTGTACTCGTTGATTATAATCCGACTGTTGAGTCGAGGCTTTTTGGTGGAGAATGATCTCAGTGGAGACACTCCGTGCCCAGGCTATTGTCAATGTTATTCGCCATAAACCTACGATAAACCTATAAACCGACATCTTAATAATAAGACGCATAATTGTTGTAAAACAAGTCTAACTAACGATTCTTTCTATCTAACTTTGTTCTTTGCATTCTGGAACTGTTGACATAGCCGTGCAGTTGAAGATAATTTCCTTGTGAGGAAATGACTAGGACAGTTGACATTTTTGTAGCGACCTGAAGCATGCGCGAACCTAGAGTTCGTAGCTTGCGGAGCTCAGGCCATGCGATGTCAGACGTGGTCTCAACTACGCATTCGTCACCGTAACTATACACATTAGATGACTATGGTTTACAAAGAGTAAACCAAGGTGCAGGCAGGAATTTTTAATAAAACTACTGTGTCTATTTCATTACTTATTTATGATGTCAAGTGTATAAATCCTACATGTTACCTTTTGTGTGCTGTTAGCACATAGTTATTAAGCATAATTAAATTGTTTGTTTTTCATGGCTGTACACTTAGTTTTTGGATGTAATTGTTTTCTTTTACGGACGTCATCGCCGTAAATTTTGTTAATTGATAGGACTTAGCTAGATGAATTAACGTTAAATGTAAATGTCGAAATGGTACCATCCTAACTTAGATTTGTTTTGCTACCCTGTTAAATGTAAATTCAGATATTAGCTTAATCTTGTAACTTGAACTAGGGACTTGCGTTGTACCATATTCCTAGCGTTGCTGTTGTTGCTTTATTATTGTGGGTTAGATCTTTCGCGAGGGTTTTCCGTGTCTTCTCAGGTAGGGACCTGCTCTTTATTTTTGTTTATTTATTAGCTTGCGGACTAGCCGATTATAACCCTCCGAACTAGGCTAGGGGTTTGTGAATTTTATAAATAAATTTTCACGGTGTTTTACATAAGTCTGGATGTTTATTTTCTCAGTCTAGTTTTAAGGTGAACCTTTCCTTAGGCGGTCTATGACCATCGTCACCATGTACCACGATCCCTGTGGACTACGGACTCTCGTGCCGCTTTAGCCTTTATGGAAGGTCACCTGATCCTCACGGTAATTTTATTCGATTTATGGGACGTTAGGAAAGTCATCGTGGTTGTTGACTCGACTAAACGGTCTCAGTATGTACCATTAGATGAAGAATCTTACATAGGTTTATCATTCATACGTTCACTTCAATCGCATGATTAGGAAACAAAAATTATAGAAATAATTTTAACATTTTGCACAGCAGCCATGTTGTTGTTATGAGAAAAATTGAATTGAATCAGATGCCAGATCAGATTACCTAATCTTGTATAAACATTTATCCTACCGAGCTTCACTGCTTTCGGTTGATTAAATCTTGAGAAAATGTCATTCAAATATATTAAATTCGCTTGGCCGTCATGTTGGTTTTGTACTTACCATGTTTTTAGCATCTCATAATTGAACTTAACTAGGTATTTTCTACCCCCGTATAAACATTCAGGGAGATACCAATAATAGTTTCGGAGATATAGAATGTCAGTGAAATATTTCGCACGGCCGCCATGTTGGATTGGTGAGACGTATTAAAATGTCAAGGGCACGGTCGGGATAGGAAAGATAGCACTATGTTTTTGCAGCGTTTCATTGAAACCGCTTCAGCCGTATAGACTTCATTAGCGGGACACACACACACATACACACACGGACAAAAGGTGATTACGTAAGGCTATTTTTTAATAAATTAAAATAGGCTAAAAATGAAATATATTCCTTTGCTGAGCCGAGAATCGAACCCAGGCATTCTAGATGGTAGCCAACAATGCTAACCACTACACCAAGAGGTGTACGTGCAGTTGGTGAACCCATCTATGAAGATCGTGTAATTAATTTAGAATGCTTCCACAACTAGAGGAAACCTTCACTCCATGCGTACTGCGAAGAGGTCCGACACGTTGTACCACCGATCAAATGTTTTCACCAGCAGTATGTTTGACAGTTGTAAGGTATCTCACACTGCACTTACAGCACCTTGACATCATAGGAGATGAAATCCTGAATGCTATAGCATGAAACATGAGATTACGCTCAAGAGAGGAAGAAATATATTTCATTAATATTAGAA
Source organism: Meconema thalassinum (assembly GCA_946902985.2). Taxonomy (NCBI): domain Eukaryota; kingdom Metazoa; phylum Arthropoda; class Insecta; order Orthoptera; family Tettigoniidae; genus Meconema; species Meconema thalassinum. Next base: position 378,876,792 of record OX336389.2, on the reverse strand, counting down.
CTCCCAGAACAATAAATCATCCGGACAGCTTCTTGCTGTGAAACAGTTAAGAATGCGAGAACGCGTATTCTGCTGCCAAGAAGTGCGCTGATTGACGTGCATTACGGTTATATACATTATATTTACTAGCAGTAATATTCCGTATGGTAGCACTCAAAGCAGGTGATTAGAAATTACAACCATGCATGGTATGGTTCTGATTAGATGCCATCCCTAAGGTGTTGGCACTAGAAAGTTCGAATTGAAACATATTACTTAAGTTACAATGCAAACAATTTCCCATGGTGTTCTTGGATGGCGTAGCGTGGCGTGGCATGGCCTGATCCAGATAAAAGCACGGAAAATGATATTGTTGCACAAAACACATGATGCCACGGTTAAAATACGAATTCAAGTAGAGAGACAGGAATAATTCTAACCAGTGTCACTGCCGCCGCACACAACCGCACTCATGAATGGCGGGCTTTTCATATGATTATTTATTTGTTATTCACACGCGATGAAGACAATGGGGAAGATGCATTATTGCTGTTAATTGGTCTATTCTATTAGAGCAATCTCGGCTGGGTGGGTCGATTTCAATTCGGAAAATTCTGATGCCTACAGTATAGACTATTAGTATGAGCCGCAAAATATGAATTCCATAGAGTTGAGAAAGTCTACTGGGTACGATGTTATCTTATGTGAATACATTTTAAAATTACGTTTTTCGTTTTGGCATATTTTGCTAAGACATAAACGATTTTGTTGTCTGGATACTCGTGAGCACGCCACATAGCCTACAGTTGCCCATGGGAAAAACATGGTTTTGTTTACATGTACACCTGCTGCTGTTAGGTGTGTGTCATTGTGCTTTGTTAATAGTAATTGCGAATACTGTTTGAAGAGGGCACTGCACTCTTGCACACTGGAATGGCAAATCTATCGGAATATGGGGAGTTAAAAGTATTTTTCCTTAAGCCATTCCAGGTGTAACTTTTCCACAATTATTGATGATTTGAACGTCAACATGTCGCTATTAAGAGACCTATAGTAAAATATCGCTCACCTTGGCCGCTGATGTACATCGTGCAGCCTCTTCCAGTGTTACATCCCAGGGATTGAAATTCTCCAACAACCCATTTGCCTCACATGCCTCTCTAAATATTGAACATTCCGGATTATTGTGTTTTTAGAGATCTTTGAAAGAGGTTGTTCTCGCACATGGTGTAGATCCATTGTCAAAGGAAAACATTCCATGTTACGAAGATGGACAGTGTAACCTGTACCGAGATCTTCTGCCGATTTAACACCAGACCAATTCTGAACAACAGTTCCTTGAACTCAGATTTGCCAATATTTTATTGTATCGTTCCATGTGTAATATCTCTACAGGGTAATTGGGCTACGTAAATTTTGTTCAGATAGGTGAAACGGTGCAGATTTGTGCCAAAGGGCCTAAATGTAGGGAATGCAGCGGGCTGTCCGATATGTCAAGTGAACAGTGTTACTTGTCGGGTACCAAAGTGTAAATACGTAAATTTTGGTAGAGATCGGTAAAAGAGTGTAGATTTGTGCCAAAGGGCCTAACTGCAGGGAATGGAGAGGTCTGCTGGAAATTTGAAGTGGGCAGTGTTACTTGTCGCGTTTCAGAGGGTAAGTATGTAAAATTTGGTCCAGATTGGTGAGACGATGTACATTTGTGCCAAGGGCCTAACTACGAACATTGAGCTTTATATATGGATGAAAAAGAACCTATCTGTTAATCCAGAGAATAAGCTATCAGTGTAATCCGCAGTGTTCCAAAAGACAAGTACGTAAAATGTGGTTTTGTTCGGTTAAACGGTGTAGATTTGTAACACAGGGCTTAAATGTAGGGAATGGAGAGGACTGTCCGAAATTTCAAGTGGACATTGCTACCTGCAGGAATCCAAAGCCTAAGTACGTAAAATTTGGTTTAGATGGTGACACGGTGTACATTTGTGCCAAAGGGCCCAAATAAAGGGAATGGAGAGGCCTGTCCGAAATTCAGAGTGAACAGTCTTATTCGCAGGAATCCACAGGGTAAGTACGTAAAATTTTGTTCAAATCCGTGAAACGAGCAGATTTGTGCCCAAGGGCCTAAATGTAGGGAATGCTGCGGGCTGTACGAAATGTCAAGTGCACAGTGTTTCTCGTTGGGATTCAAATTGTAAGTACGTAAATTTTTGTTCAGAACGGTGAAACGGTGTAGATTTGTGCCAGAGGGCCCAAATGCAGGGAATGGAGAGGGCTGCTTAAAATTTGAAGTGGACAATGTTACTTGTCGGGTTTCAGAGGGTAAGTAATTAAAAGTTTGTCTAGATCCGTGAAACAATGTATATTTGTGTCAGAGGGCCTAACTACGAACATTGAGCTTTATATATATGGATGAAAGGCAGCCTTTATGTTAATCCAGGGTATAAGCTATCACCATAACAAATTTCATCCACATCCGTCCAGCCGTTTTAGTGTGATGAGGTGTCCGGCTCCGTGGCTAAATGGTTAGTACGCTAGGCTTTGGCCCAAAGTGCCCCGGGTTTGATTCCCGGCCCAACCATCAGGTATTTTAATCTCCTGGGGTTAGTTCCCGTGGCTCGGGGACTGGGTGTATGTGCCGACTTCATCATCCCTTCATTCTCATTACGACGCGCAGGTCCCCACGGGCGTCAATTAGAAAGACCTGCATTCAGCCTCTCCGGAGGCCACACGATCATTATTATTATAGTGTGAAGAGGTAACAAACACACTCACTCACTCACTCACACACATACTCACAAACTAACACAATTATAATAAACAGTAGCCTATATAGGGATATAGAGATTTTTTATTATTATTATTATTATTATTATTATTATTATTATTTAAGTATTTATTTAATTTATTTTATTAAATTATTTAATATAATTATTTACTAACAGGTACCCACGGCTTCACACGCGATGAGGACAATGGGGATGATGCATTATTGCTGATAATTGGTCTATTCTATTACAGCAATCTCCGCTGGGTGGGTCAGTTTCAATTCGGAAAATTCTGAGGCCTACAGTATAGACTATTGTTATGAGCCGCAAAATGGTAATTCCATAGAGTTGAGAAAGTCTACTTTGTACGATGTTACCTACCTTAGGCCTATGTGAACACATTTTAAAATTTCCTTTTTGATTTTGGCATGTTTTGCTGAGACATAACGATTTTGTTGTCTGGATACGCGTGAGCACGTCACATACAGTTGCCCATGAGAAAACATGGTTTTGTCTAAATGTACACCTGCTACTGTTAAGTGTGTGTCATTGCGCTTTGTTAATAGTAATTGCGAATATTGTTTGAAGAGGGAACTGCACTCTTGCACACTGGAATGGCAAATCTATCTGAATATGGGGAGTTAAAAGTATTTTTCCTTAAGCTATTCAGGGTGTAACGTTCCCACAATTATTGATGATTTGAACGTCATATCGCTATCAATGGAACTATAGTAAAATACCTATCACCTTGGCCGCTGATGTACATTATGCAGCCTCTTCCAGTGTTACATCCCAGGCATTGAATTTCTCCAACAACCCATTTGCCTCACATGCCTCTCTAAATATTGAACATTCCTGATTATTGTGTTTTTAGAGATATTTGAAAGAGGCTGCCCTCGCAAATGGTGTAGATCCATTGTCAAAAGAAAACATTTCATGTTACGGACATGGACCGTGTAACCTGTACCGAAAGCCTCTGCAGATTTAACACCATGCCAATTCTGAACAACAGTTCCTTGAAATCAGATTTGGCAGTAATTTATTGTATCGTCCCATGTATAATGTCTCTGTAGGGTAAGTACGTCAAGTTTGGTTCAGATTGGTGAAACGGTGTAGATTTGTGCCAAAGGGCCTAACTACGAACATTGAGCTTTATATATATGGATGAAAGGCAGCCTACAGTATGTGTTAATCCCGGGTATAAGCTATAAGTGTAATCTACCGTGTTCCAAAAGATAAGGACGTAAAATGTGGTTCTGCTCAGTTACACGGTGTAGATTTGTACTGTACCCGTATTCCTTGAGTAGAAACCGCCCAAATCCGCAGATGGTGAAGGATTGCAGCATATTGTAGTCCCAGGACAGAAAAACTAATAAGAGCTACTGGCGAATACATTCAGGATGGGGTCAGTGGTCCTTAAATGTGCTATAGATAACTAAATACAAGGGTTATGGGTTACTAACATACTCGGGAGAACCGGAAACAAACAAATGTCGGGCGCAATGGGATAAGGATCAGGTTGATGACGTAGCACACTATACTACCAATATACTACAAAAGATGAAGCAAATTTCTATAAAACGAATCAGGGATAAGTGAGACACATGCCTGCCTATTTTGCCAATGGGCCTAAGAGGTGGCCATGGCCACAAATTAGGAACCATCCCGGCATTCGCCTGGAGAAAAATAGGAAGCCTCTTCCAAGATGGCTGAGGTGGAGATGGATTCCACCTCTTCTCAGTATTGCCTCATGAGGCTGAGTGTACCCGTTCCAAGATTAGAATTAAATTTCTTACCAGAGCACGGAATCAAACCCGAACCTCCGAGGCGACAGCCAAGAATGTTAGCCACTACACCACGAGGTAAATAGAAGCCATTTTTAGCCTATTTTCATTTATGAAAAATAGGCTAATGAGATCACCTTTTGCCAGTGTGTACAAGTCCCTAACAACTTCTAAACGGCTGGAGCGATTTCAATGAAACTCGGTGAGGTCATAGCACCATTTTGGCCGACCCCGACCGTGTCCTTCAAATTTTATTACGTCTCACCAATCTAACATGGCGGCTGTGCGAAATATTTCACCAGCATTCTATATCTCCAAAACTATTACTCATATCACCCTGTTCACCTATGTGACTTTCAGAAACCTGTTAAGTAGAAAACGAACATGGCGGCCAAGCGAATTTGAAACATTTAAATTGACTTTTCTCGCGATTTAATCAACCGAACGCTTTGAAACTTGATACATCAAATGACTATAAAACTGCAATCCACTGACGTCTAATTTAGTTCAATTGTTTACATAACCTCAAAATGGCAGCTGTGTGAAATTTTTAAATTAAGTTTAAATTTCTTGTATCCTGCGATCGAAGTCAAAGTTTGAAAAATGAACCTACACAATAATCCTCATATAATGGTGCATAACTCTATGACCTACATATATTAAAATCCAACATGGCGATAATCCGAAATATTTACACGGTTCTCAATATCTATTAATCTATTACAGCAATCAAACTGGAAATTTGTATGTAGATAGAGGCTATAAACATATGTAGGATATATGAAAATAAGCTATATAGATCTTCACAGAATTACTTGTTCAGTGTTGCCCTAGTAATCGAAATGTAATGTGTTCCAGCCGGTCAACACGACTGTACCTACAGTAGCTGTATTGGGTGTTTCTTAATGCTGAAAAAAAAAGACTGATAGTCAGTCTGAAAGACTAGACTTTATATCATTTTAAATGCTACAAATGCTGCGTTAGCAAACCAAGGTCAAAGGAGGTAGCTGGCTGGATGACGTCACGATCCCCGGAGCGCGCGGGGAAAGAAGGAAGGTCAATCAGTACTATGACGTCACACACCTCAGTGCATTCTAAGTACATTTTGTCCCGTCACCGTAACGTAACGCCAGACCCCAGCGTAACGACGAAGTCGACAAGATCATTTAAAAAGAAAAAAAAAAGAGTCATAGTCAGTCTGAAAGACTAGACTTTATATCGTTTTAAATGCTACAAATGCTGAAAAATGCTGGGTGAAAGCCTCGTGATCACGCAGCGAACTGCGGGAAGTGCAAACCAAGGTCAAAGGAGGTAGCTGGCTGGATGACGTCACGCTCACCGGAGCGCGCGGGGAAAGGAGGAAGCTCAAGCTCAAGTAAATATGACGTCGTACACCTCAGTGCATCCTCGGTACATTTCGTCCCGTCACCGTAACGTAACGCCCAGACCCCAGCGTTACGACGAAGTCTACAAGATCATTTAAAATGATAAAATAATCTACATGCGATTTACTTGGATTACCAGTTTTGATCATCATCAGATCCATTATACTTGGGCTATTAAACTTAAGAGCGCTACCGCCGAAACGGTTCGTCACCAACTCTACCACGCGGTGGAGCTAATGACGAAACGTTTCGTCGCTACGCGCGCGCCTTTTAGTAGGCCTACCACATTCCAGCTGTTTGAAGCGATGTTATTTGATAGTCGACTTATCTGCTCCTTGGTGATAGTCCATAGAACCATTTACTTTGCATTTTGAATCTCAATGGTGATGCGAATTAAACTATTCACTTGTTCCAAGAGATGGAAGAGTTTGACTTATGATTAACTTCCGTTCGCTGTAATGACTGACAACAGGCTTTATGTTCGACCCTGGCGAAATGTAAATATTATATGTCAGAAAACTGTACTATAATGAGGATCATTATAGTACACGTTTTCGTTATGATACAGTTTCTCCCACCAATCAGAACTCAAGAAATAGTTGTGTGACCAATTAGGTGAGGATAGAACTTCCATGACCCTCTATATTAAATTTCACTACGTGGCGAGTGTCATAGTGAGGTATTCCAGGAGGCCATGGTCAAATACAAGGTATTCTCTGCTTCCCATGTGCTTTGTTCAGTACATAAAACTGGTGAAATCTCGACAGATATTTATGAATATTTATGTTCGAACATAAAATAGTTAAAATTATCGTCGAACATAAACAGTCGTATGCAACTCACCTATAATGGTAATTAAGACACTCGTAAGGAAATTATAAAACTCGTTACGCTCGTTTTATAAACATACTCGTGTCAATTATTGCCCTTATAGGCTCGTTGCATAAATTACTATTGTAATTGTTCGAGTAGTGGCGATTCAAAATGTTTACCGCACCCAGAAGGGGCCATAGGGGTATATCGCCCTTAAATGTCTGATTTGTCACCCTAAGTGAAAGGCCGTTTAGCCTGTTACTGCATAAGGCAGTTCAACTATTCCCACCGGAAATTATTTTGCAGGTGTGCTCCTGAAGGGAACTTATTTGAGTACATGTGTGTAAAATGTAACCCAATGTAATATGTAATATATGGAACCAATAGGAAAAGAGGAGATATGATAAATTGATTTAGGGCCTTGATGTAGGCTACAGTGAGATTCTTTTGCTGAAGCGGGGCCGGCGGTCGACTGCCGGGCCCACGCGCCTTCCACCAGCCAACCGAGCTCGTTCCGCAGGGTTGCGCGAGGCGGAAGCAAGGTAACCAGTGTCATTAAAGCCATTAGGTCACTAAAGTTTCATCAACGAGGGTGTGTAGTGTCAGCGCTCAGATAAGAAGGTAACATAAACAACAGCTGCAAGATTTAATTAAAGAAGCACAGATGTTTTTTTATTTATTTCTTGGGAATCTGGATGGCCTCACGTCACCAGTTAAAGATTGGAACTTATCTTTTCACAGAAGATACTAAGAATGTTCAGCTGACAGACAGTAACATTGGAAGTTACATCGTTACATTATGTAACTACTCCTGCACCCCCCTGCATGTTTACTGTAATTAATCGAAGCACGGACCTAAGCCCGTTTTATGTTTAATTGTGGGCTAATTTAAAATACAAAGTGTACAGATCAATTACCCGTACTCTAGTGGAGCTGGAGAACAATATACAGCAGCAGATATCCCATACAACAGAAGGGAATCACAACGTATAAACGCTAATTTATTTACACGGTACAACGCCTGTCTTTCAGCTGAAAGCGAACACTCTCAGCATTTCATGTGGATAAGCAAGTTCTTTAATCATGATTTGCTGGTGAATTTACCATTAATTAATGTACTTCGTTACGGTTTCCACCTGCACGCAATCCGCGATGCGAGCTCGGTTGGCTGGCGGAAGGCGTGCGTGCCCGGCAGCCGACTACCGGTCCCGCTCTACCAAAAGAATCACCCTGTGCAATGGGGCTAACAAGATGTGTGAAAATAACTCAGCACATGGGTGTTAATTCATCTGGAAATACATAGCAGATAGAAGGTTAAATCTGTGTCTACAATTATGGGTGATAGTATTTACAATATGTAGACTACACTTATTTAGTTGCAGTAGTAGTTAAACTAAAACATTTCTGTGAAGTAGGTTTGCGCATGACGTCCAGAGGAAGTGAAAGGAGTATGCTATGGGTGGAGTTTGGCAGCCCAGCCGTTGCAAGAGTTGGTTGAAGCCAAGGTCGCGCCTACCTCATGCGCTTATTATTCAGTGGCATCGCACCTCATTGGCCAGTCAGCAGAGTCACTCGTGTGCGCCGACTCCGTGTTTTCACACTGGCACTTCGCAGATTGCTTGGACGGAGTTTAGTCAATATTTGGTTGTTAGCCTATATGTGATTTTTCGTTAAGATGCTGAAATGTGTGATTGACCTTCAAATTTGCTTGCTTAGTTTGATTATGTGATTGCTGTTAAATGGTCAGGTTAGAGTGGATTGTGAACTGAGCTGCTTGAGCGGTCCGGTTGCGAGCAGCCATTCTCGTCACTGCCTGCATTGAACTGGGCGACATATTGTACATATTGTGGGGTTTGAAGCCATTTTTCAGTGTTGCCTTAGGAAACAAAAGTTTGGTGCTTTTCAGTCGGTCAACACGAATGTACCCAAAAGAGCTGGGTTATGCCCTAATCCTAGTGTATTTATTAATCTCATGTAGTTAGTGTATTTATTAAGCTTATGTAATTTGTTCAGGATTAGGGCATAACCCAGCTCTTTTGGGTACATTAGTGTTGACCGACTGAAAAGCACCAAACTTTTTTTATTGTACATATTGTAAATACGATCACTCATACTTGTAGACATAGATTTAATAGCCTTAGTGTAATGGATCTGATAATGAACGCTTGACGATCGAACCTGGTCATCCAAGTGTATTAATTAATCTCATGTAAACATATGTCAGGATTAGGACACACCCAATATAATTGGGTACAATCGTCTTGTCCGACTGAAAGGCATTAAATTTCGACCACGATGTAGTATTATTTTAAGATTATCTTCAACTTAAATACGAATTTCATGCCATTCACTCCATTTGTTTTGACGCCATCCATAACAAGCAGACAAAAATTAAAGTGAGGGTATATTTGCTCTTTATTTACCTTATCCGGGATAATACTGAGTTTTAGCCGAAAATTGAAACTGTTAAGGCAGTTACTTACTTTGTATATAAAGATTATTTCTAACACCAGTCATTCTAAAGGATCACGTGTACATCCTGGCAAACTCGGTGATGACTAAAGACTAATGAGTAATGAGTAATGACAGTGATCATTTAGATACTCTCAACATGCTGGTGAGGAGACAGAAGACTTGATCGCACTCGGCAAGCTGGAGTAGCATCCCCCTTGTTCACCGTTGACCGGAGCTGTCACAGATTGTGTGTAATTTGAGTTGCGGTTACGATTTGGGATTGCAGGTCGAGGGGACTTGACTGTCAGCTAAATGTGCAGATGATATACCAGGTGGAATGACGATGTGACATAATGAAAGGTCCGCGTAAGTAGACTGACAGATGAAACATCCACTGGGGTCATAATAGTCCATTTGAGAAGCGATGGAAACACCGCATACTGTATATTGTGCCAGTTGAGGCATTCCTTATGCAAGCCGTAAAACACACTTGTTCCCTATACAAACAGACATGGGGGAACTAGGTCTGTATTCAGTGTGTGTGTGTGTGTGTGTGTGCTTGTAACATATACTTTTGAGTTAATGTCTATGAATACCCTACACTTTATAAAATTTGTCCTTAACTCATCACGTAATGAGTCTGCATGTTCTATAACCGCTACAAGTGGATTTTGGCTGTATTTAACTAGTGATAAAATGCGAAATTAGCCGAATACGCGTAATCATTAATTTTCAGAGAAATAAATGCGGTACCGTATCTTTTTTGTTTTTACAAAATAAGCGAATTTGAAATAAACTATCAAAGATCTTTGATAAAATATTTTTTTTTAAAGTAGCCTACATGACAATATAATGAGGAAAACTTTTATCAAAGGTGGTTTTATAAAATGTATTTTATGTTCGACTATTATATGTCAGAAAACTGTATCTTAATGATGGTCATTATAACACTATTTTTCACTATGAAACAGTTTCTCCCACCAATCAGAGCTCAAGAAGCAGTTGTTTGACCAATTAGAGGATAGCAACGCACCTGCACTGAGTTCCAAGGCCTTCTGATTTAAATTTCACTGCCTGGTCTAGTGTCATAGTGGGGCAATCGAGGAGGCCATGGTCAAATTCAAGGTATTGTGTGCGTCCCATGCGCTCTATTCAGTACACAAAACTGGCGAAATCTCGACAGATATTTATGAATATTTATGTTCGAACAGAAAATAGTTGTAATAATTATCATCGAACATAAACTGTCGTATGCAACTCGCCTGTAATGGTAATTAAGACACTCGTATGGAAATTATAAAACTCGCATACTCTCGTTTTATAAACATACTCGTGTCTTAATTATTGCCATTATAGGCTCGTTGCATAATGTACTATTATAAAAGGTAAGGTTTGAAAAGATTACAATCCCATATAGCGGATCATAACAGTTGGAATGTTACCACAACAAATATGCTCATATCAAGAGTATAAATTGCATGAAACGTTATATAATACATGAAGCAAAGCCAGTAAAAACATACATAAAAATCAGAAAATGTAGTTTAAAATAGGAAAGCCTCTTAGTACTGTACAGAAAGGACGCACATGTCAAGAATAATTAAATAGTTAATCAGCGGAAGATAGGAAGAATAGTGTATTTTGCGTTATAATATTTGTGTTGTCATTCGTCACTTTCACTTATAGCAATACAAGATTGGTGAATATGTACTTTTTTGTACTGTTAGGCGAAACCATGTAACAAGTCTCTTCTGTTGGATGGTGAATTAGACAAATGGATATAGAGCTAGGCTCTGGTCGTAGAGTGCTGGTGGTTTGATTCCCGGCCGGGTTGAATCTCTTAATTCATATGTTTCATGTTTATGACTCGAGGACTGGGTATTTGAGAAATCATCATTCATTTCATTCTCACTATCATTATTTATTATTATTGTCATTTTTGTTTCTTACCTAAAGGCATGTTGGTTGTAAAGACAACAGACCTGTAAATAACTTAGCCTATGGCGTACCCTCCGATGATATTGTAGGGGACCTGAGAGGGTGCCCTGTACAATGTAATAGCTGGGGTGTTGAAATATAAGTAGCTGGGGGTTGCTTGGAGCTCGAGTGTAAGAGGTGTCGGTTATGGACTGGTTCGAGGGCGTGTAAGCACTCGAAAGGAAAACTCCTGAATGTACTGTTTGTTCGGGTAGTTCGGAGATGCGATATCGGGAGTAGGGTCAGTTTGGTGCTGAAGGCTATGAACAGCTGGGTCGCTGTCTGGAATACTGCTAACGTGGGCAACGGACGGCTCGCGCTAAAAAGCGAGGCAAGCAGTCTGACGTGTGCGAATAGCTGGATGCGGGCGTCACGAAACAATTAACTAAGTGTTAGCATGGATCCTACCGGGACGAGGGATGAAGGGTTGGATCTTAACAATTAAGCAAATAAACCAAATGACCAGATACTTATGAGATGTATGACTTTAATGAGTACTTCAGACTTGAAGTACTCCTAGAATTTGCAGAACAGTTATTAAACCAGATGCTTATCACAATCCAAGCACTAAGGGATGAGAGTGTGAATGTCTGTGTGAGGAAGTGTAGATCGCTTAGACACTTACCCTTTGGCGTTCGTCGGAGCGACGCCCTGCAGCGGTTTGGCACACAGTGACACTGAGGAAGACTGACTGGCTGGCTGACTGACGGACTGACCTCGCGTTACCTCACCTCTCTCGCTTTATAGTCTTTTGAGTGCCGAGTGTGCAGAATTGCACATTTCACAGGATGTGAGGAGTTGGCCGGGGTTATTGGAGGTTGTTGCTATGTATTAGGTTTAGAATTTTGATAATGTATTCCGAAGGCGTTTGTATGGAGATAGATGTATGTGTCGTAGATAGAAGGGGATGGGGGTGCATCCCCCGGATGCAACAACTCCTTTGACGGATCTAGTCATCGTCCTCAATGACGGGACGAAGACTAGGCCGTAGGGGTAGTTTGTCTTGTGTGTGTGTGAATGGTCATATTCTTCTTTCTTGTAATATCTTGTCACTTCTTTTCTTCACTTGGGTTCTTCTGTTCTTGTATTAGATCCCTTCGGACAGAAGTTGGTGACGTCGGTGGGTGTGTGTGGTTATCCCCGTGTGGGGTGAGGTGCAGAAGTGTAAATCTCGTGGATGGAAAGATGGGTAGTATCGGAAACGGAAGTGTGGGGTGAGTCAGTGTATAGTGCCTCGTAGAAGAAGTCTGCCTCGGGTTCGTGTCTAGCGATCATGTGTATGTGTTTTGGTGTGGGGGGTACAATATTTCTGGGTACAATCATATCATTTTTACAACATGGGTGCCCTGGGCACATAACAATGTATAACATGGAACTCGTCATATAAGAATACAATTCAACAAAAACATTCGGAAATACCGTCGTACAATAAATCACAATCAAATCAAGCAATCAACACAAGGGGTGGCTACCCTGAGGGAAAAAAACATCTACAGGGGTGGGAGCTACCCTCCGTCCGTGTTATGGAGGACGGGATGAAAAACTGCCCTCATGTAGACAATGTACGTACATAATTGAGGCGATGGGTGCAATAACAACTCTAGTCTGAAAACACTGTTTTGAGAAAATCACTCCTAAAGTTTTGAAACACCGAAAATGTCTGAGATTTTCACTTATGGATACGTTGATTTATACACACCATTTAAAGATAGTCCTTAACAATATATCAATGTCACTGTGAATTTAAACTTTACCAGTTCTTAAATATTTTAATTTAAATATGGATTGACTTAAGTCGTTATTGCAGAGACTGACAATCAGCATCTTAAATTACCATTTATGGATAGTAGATTCGTTCAAATTAATTTAATTCGAAAAAAATAGCTACCGTGTATTGCACAATAAGTATATTTTTATAATAAAATTATAATATATATACAGTATAAATAAAATTAACACCAAAAACGTAATTTTGAAACTATTCTTTTAATAAGGCATTTTTGAAAGTATCACTGCAATTATTTTACCTAAAAAAGAAATAAAAAGGAGTCCAAACACAGCCATTTTATAATCCTGTGGAGTTAGTACATTTAAATGCAAACGGATATGCAGATAAGGCTTAGAATGGTTATATTCAAGCATGAACTCTGGTTCTGTTTACACAATTTCAATCAGAAAATAATGATTAAATGGATAGTTATACACCGGCATTGCCTTGAAAGGATAGACTAAGTGAAGTAAAACTGTATTTAAATAATAATAATAATAATAATAATAATAATAATAATAAAACAACAGGAGTTTATGGGCATTCAATGGTTTCCTCAGCTTCACTGATTTCACTTTGCAGTTCACTTTCTTCCACAACAGTCTCTTTCTCTAATATGTGCTTAAGTGCATCTGCATTCTCCGGTGATTTTCTTTGGGGAAAAATGAGTGGCAGTTTCTCTTGCAACAATTTTCAGTGTAACTAAATACTTTCTTGGAAACATTCTTGCCACTAGAACTCACATAGCTATCACCACGATTCCTCTTGGCTTTGTTCTGCACGCGTTTCCAAGAGTCTCGCTAAAGTAATCTCTTCTTTCTTTGATTCTGCATTTCCAAATCCGATCCTTCATTTAACTTCTCATGTTTACTATCATCTGACTGATCACACATCTTTACAGAATAACAATAACAAAACCACACGCAACAGTCACAAGACAACACTCACTGATTCCCGCGCGTGTGCGATACCGGCGCTCGAAGCGCCTAAGTCGGCTCAGCTGTTCGCCGGAAGAACGACTTGCTACACAGCTGTATATAATGCAAGCTCCTGCCATCTAGAGTTGACATAACGAAATAATATTTGGAGGATAGATGAAGAACACATTGGGGATTACAAAACTCCATTCGCCGGAAAAACGACTTAAGTCCACTTAAGTGGTTATTGCACCCAGCGCCTCAATTAACAATGTGCAATAGGGGATAGAATAGAGATAGTAAAATAAATGCCTCGGTGTGTAAAGTTAGGGGAATATATATAAATGAGTTTATTGTGTGGGGGTAGAAAGGAGGTATTTTTACAAGTTATATTTTTAGAAGAAAGGAAAGGAAAAAGAAAATAATGTGTAATGGTAACAAATGTGGTGCATGTGACATGTGAACAGTGTGTATACATAAATCATTTGAACGGTGTTGGCCTTGCCATATCGGCCGTAATCGCATACAAATCCTTTGTGCCTGAGCACTAATATACACCTATATAAATATCGCATGAACAATATTATCCCGCGGGAATACCTTTACAAAGAGGAACCTGTGTCCTGCAGCTTAAACACTCTATGAGCTAAAATTAACTTAGGCAATAATTAACCTATGGCCACTACAGATAAACTAAACCTCTATGGATCGTCCCCTGTGGGTGGACGCTCCATCTTAGTAGGGAAGATTGCCCTTTACAATCAATGGGCACGATCCTCGCTACTGTATAACACCTGTCATTATAGGTGCCTTTTTGGGATCCGTCCAGCGGGAGTGGATATCCCACAGCTATCCCTAACCGTGGGATGGATATCAGTTGAGTACTGGTAGAAAGCTGTGGGGAAGAAAGTGTGAGAGCCGGGGGTGTGTTGGCTCTGTGAGTGTGGGAGAGGGTGCGAGGAGGCGTGTTAGGGCGTGGGCAAAATATATACAAGGGACTATATACAAAACGCCACCTGTGGGAAAAGAAAGAAATGGAAGCCATGGTGTATAATGTCCTCTTCGCCTGCAGCTGTGTTCTCATCTGTGGGGGTGTAAAAATACAAGTAAAACATATAAGCATGGAGAATAAAATGTAAATAAACACAAGTGAACATCTGTGAATTATAATATGCGCAGGGCGCGTCTGAACGTCACAAGTAGTGAAAGCACCCCTAGGTACTATATGGCTTCCACTGGTGTCCCACGCTGGAGCTGACCTGTAAAAAGGAATCGTGTGGCAACATTATCGAACTGGTATGGCTGACATGCGGTTAAAAGGTGGACGCCGATCTATGATCATTCGATCGCTCCCGTGTATGTTTCTCTTTCTATAAGTGTAGGTGTATGTCCGAAGTCGTGTAATCGCATATCGCTGATTATCGCACATCACAGATCGCATATCGTACCTCTCATCTCTCAACTTGTATCTCGAATCTCGTCAAACGCATCTTGTAAATCGCATATCGCATTTCGTCAATCGCATATCGTCGCGTATCTCGTCAATTGCATATCGTATCGCGCAATCGTATATCGTCGCGTATCTCGCATCTTACAACGGTAAAGTATCCTATTGATACCGAAGTATCGAGTTCTCGGTCTTACACGGCTGCGTAAAATCACAGTCCGAGGCCGATCGATGATCGATCTCTCCAGTGTAAGTGTCTCTCTCCATAAGTGTAGGTGTATGTAAAATCATATCCATCATGTGTCCAGTAGCGTAATGCCCATTGAAACGGCGGGCTGTCATTGAAAACTGCTTGGGCCAATACGCAGGGCGGAATCAGAACTTCTGGAGCCTTTAAGGACTTCCCCTGCACCCTAATGTTTCGAACTTTCAGTCGTCCTAGTGACCTTCGTCCAATTTGCAATGTGGTATCAGGATGACCTAAAGGTGTGGAGCCCGAGTGACCAACGAATGCAGATTGTGGTTTGGGAAAACTGCGTTCACCTTTCCGGTATTACCAGGTGGCCTTTAAGTAGTTACCCCCTACCGAGTGACTGCACTGCGCATTGGTAACGATACCACGATCGTGCAAACACTGTGAAATTCGCTCGGAACCTTAGTAGCACTATGGCATATCGCATATCGTATATGAACGCAAAGGAACGCCTGAAATAGGCAAAAGACCATAGGGTCCCTAAGACGCAATCGCAAGGTAATACAAAGGTGACCCCCCCCCCCCCTGGGGTAGGATCAAAGAGACCATCGGTGATCGTTACCTCGGCCAGGGGGTGGATCGTGATCATTTCGTCAGGATTGTATCTGCGTGACGTGTGTAATGGTTGCCCAGGGCCTGGCGACGCGCAATGTCGATATGAAAAAACTCGAGGTCCGCTGACCAACATGTAAGTGGGCGGCGTCGAATGCACTGCCCTACATTCCTTATTTAATTCAAGTTCAGCGGGCGTGGGATTTAACATGGGTGTGTGCGTCACGCAGTGTGTGGGTGTCCTCTTCACCGCACGTCCGGGTGCGGGCTGTGTTTTTTCACTCCCTTCAAACGGAAGACTTGTCTCCCGCCGTAGAGACACTACATAACATATAAATTAACTAAAAGTCTAGTAAATTTAGTCGTCCCTGGGTGGATGTTCTATCCCGTCCGACGCTGAGTGGGCTATTTCTCCCATCGAACCATCAAGAGTCCACCCGCAGGCCGGGCTTTGCAGACAGTAGTTCATAATGGGTGTAGCTCCCCGTTGCGTCGGGGGACAGGCTAGGTACACCCGTCAGCTTCGGCGCTTGCCCGCACTACATCATCGCCGCGTCGACCTTCCGTAGTTCGTCAGAGTCCACGTCATGGGCTGTAATGGCCCTTAGTCCAGGTCAACAGTTACCAAGAGTCCATTTTCCAGCGGAAAATATCGTCACATCATCCAAAGTGCACCTCTGTGCCCAAACCATATAATTAAAGTGTCAAGCGAGTTTTGTGTTTGCGTGGGGGTGGTATCCAGTCCGGGTAGGGGGGACTGTTTTGGCACAGTGCCCCTCATTGCGCCTGGCTTTCAGATGGCTAGCTAATTGCAGCTGCGTTTGTTCTTACACATGTTAGTCGGAAAGCTGAGGATGTGGGATAGTGTTCTCCTGTTAGTGGGAGAATGTATACATGTTAAAGTGTTTAGTAGCCGGGGGATGGGATGGTTAATTAGGACTAGGGAATTGTGGTCCTAAGTGGATGTGGGACAAGCGTTAAAGGTAAGGAACGCTTTACCGGTGAGGGTTAGGATTGTAATCGGCCAGGAACTGGGTTTACAGTGCGGTTGTTAGGGTCCGTACTGAAGTAGGTAGGGGTACGTATGATCTATAGCTCACATCCTGTCGCATGCAACGTTAAAGATCCCTATCAGGGTAAAAATGGCATGCGGGATAAAAAATACAATGTCTGATACATTCATGTTAGCGGGTAATTATTTTACGCTGTTAGCTTTATAGTTCCGAAATGTTAAATAACATGTAGCCAAGAGCGAAAAAGCATGTTGTGCACCTCGGCAGTTGCATGGCCGCCAAGTGCCTCGCATTAATAAGGGACGGGGGAATAATGTGTAAGATGTAGAGTTTAAATGCTGTGTTATGGGAGGGGGAATATTGCTAAGCTTGGATCAACCTGCTGTGATTTATGGCATCTGCGGCTGTATAACGTAGCACACTGCTGCCTGCAATGTACAATACATAATCTGCACTTATACACTAGATACCTTATATACTAACACTGGTCAGGTAAAGAGAAAGATCCTGGTATTATAGTAGCACTGTTCTATACCTTTCTGGAAGGGTCACAGGGATATGTCAGGATACCCTGTGATTGAAATCCCTCCTGTGGCATATCGTCTCGAGTGTGCTCTCAAAATAATAATCTGGTAGGGATGAGCTTGCTATATAAGTGGTGAATCCCGATGCAAAATTATAACGGGCGTTGTCTGAAAATTCGCGTCCGCGAATGGTCTATCGGTATTGGCATGGCCGACCGTAGCTGTGTATACGATTATGCCGTATGTGTATCGTTATTAGTAGAGAATGTTTATACATGTATTCTGTGAATGCATGTATGTCCTACGGAGCCTGTTTTAAAGGTAAGTGAATCTTCCGTCAGTCAACTAATGGACCTATGCCTGGGTGTGGTTCTTAGTGTGAAGATGTGACGTGGATATGTGTCCTGTCATACTAATGCGTGAGCTCTACTGTATGTGTGGGAGTCTACTATAGGTGAAACTTGCTGCGATTTTACGCTTGTACTCCGGGTGAATATACTCTAGTACGCATGGCTGTGTATGCGTGTGCCTGGATACGTGCCTAGCAGTGCAAGGCTGTGGCTATACGAGCGTGGAAGTTGCTGAGTCAATGTGATGCGTCGGATGATAGCACCCGGTTGGGTGGGAATGACCTATGCTGGCTGCTTGTGTGGAAACAGGTGTTTCTAAGAACATATAATCCTTCCTCTGGCAGGTGCTATTTGCCCCCAAGTATAATACAAGTACACAATGGAAATAATACAACATATAGCAATACACTGTTAATCATTTAAGCATGCAACTTATAATTAGGTAATGTCTGGACACTGTGTGGGACTGGTACCGACACGTAGTCGTTAATATGGCCTACCAGATGCCATAGCGCGCCTGGCGCTTTTGCCCATGCTGTCTTAGGATACTATGTTTTTGGGGACTTATGTGGATGATGCGACATGTGTAGCTGCTACCTGTGCAGCTTGCCTCGACATGTGTTACTCTCTATGTATACCTCTATTATGTGTCGAAAAGGAAAAATGGCCCTAGAGTCTAGTTATGTGAGTTCCAATGGTAGGCCGTGAGCCGGTTTCTACCGTAATGCGTACCGCTTTCGCCCTCGGATGGCTAATGCAATTTTGGCACCCGGAATGCACTCTGGGGATGTATCCGGTGTTCGGGGCGTTTGGAGGAGGGTGATTTTAGGCTTAAGCCGTTTTGGCTCCTCTGCGGGTGTAAATGGGATTGGCCTGTGAACTAGTATGGCTTTTCGGCGGTACGTAGAGCCGTCGTTCGTTCGCAAATGTAACAACGTACTAGGGGGCTGTAAAAGTGTGGCGGGTGGAATATGTGGATATGGAGGCTTAAATGTATGTAATTGTGTATTGCTCCGAAGTGTGGGTCTAGTATGTGGTACGTGGCATATATGTAATGACCACGCCGCCCCCTTCCTAATTGGAGTGGGCTGTGTATAGCTCGATTAACTGGGCGCTCAGCCGCCGATATTCGGCAACGAGCTGTGCGAAATGGCGATGGAAAATCGCATGCTGCGCCCTCAACCAACATGGTGGCATGGTATGGTGAATATGTGCCCTCTATGGTGATATTCATCACGTGCTCTCCCCGTTATTTGCCTAAAAGTTTCCCGCTGTCTTAAATATCGCGGGTGACCCCTGGGTGCATTGTTTCGCCAATGGTCTGGTTGGGGCTGATATGCGGGGTTGTGGCGTAATACCCCTCTATCCTGTTGGGGAGAATACCTTCCTGATGCCCAGGGAGGGTGATCGGGCAGTGGATAGTCCTCTGGTCCTCGTTCGCGTTGGACAGGGGCGTATTGAGTGTACGCTGAGGGAGGCCTTTCATAATGAGGACCATACCTCGCATGTTGCGGGGGATTATTCGGCCTACGGTGTGGAGGCGTATATACGTGGCGTAGGTCCTCCGCATGTGATTCATGACGACATGTTGGATCGTCCCTAGATCGTGGAGGGTGGTCTCCTGGATGGTTTCGGGGTAGGTTTTGATGGGGTCGCGCGCCTGTTCTATGCTGTGGAGGAGGGTGCGTCTGCCCGCACGGAGGTGAGCGAGTCCTCTGAGGCATATCTTTCCAGTGTCGTAAAGGGTAGTGCGCTCGCCTCAGGTATTCCTCGGGATTCCGTTTGTCCCCCGCATACTTGGTGGGATGTGGTGGGGTGCTTAGCTGGCCTGGCCTTGGTTTTACTGTGTAAAGGGGCGTCAGATTGTTCGTGATTTTGTGAGAGGTTGGGTGATACCGCATGCGTGTGGCGTGAGCGCCTAGCCCGTGAGGTACCCGGGTCGTTGGGGGTAGATTGTGGCATGTTCTGTGAATCGGATTGCTGAGTTCCTTGAGTGTGAAGCAGCGCTGAATGATGGTCACTTGGGACCGCGTGGGGCTTGGGAAGGGTTGTGCTTTAGTGCCTCACTGGCGGTCTGAATGTCCACGATGAGGGCTGCACTGTCAGTGTCCCGCACAGTTTTGTCTAACCGTTGGATAAGGGCATGTAATTTGTTATGGGCTTCCTGCGTGTCGATTAATGACTGTAATGCAACGTGTAATGATGTGGGGATGAGGTCCTCGCTGGTTTGGCTATGTGATGGTCGGCGAGCATTCTGTGTCTGCGTGCTATTGGGAGGGGGTGCGCGCGCTGCTGCGCTAGGGTACTGTAATCTGAGTACTAGAGCTCCGGTTTCCAGCTGTGAAAGCAAATGACCTACGTTGTGCTCATTAATTAGGTCTAAGTTGGTCACGCGGATTTTCGGACGTAAGTGTTTGGTAGTTGTGGCCAGGTATTGGGCTATGACGCTACCCTTGCGCCTACCCTTGCTCTTGGCAGTTAGCATGGGTGTATGTAATGGGGCGTATCCTCTGTAGAGATGCGTTAATTATTACGTGTATCCTATATTCCTGTAGTAATGGTAAATGCTAGTGTATGCGGACTGTTCAATCCGCGAAAGGTGCGTCCCTGTCTGTATGTAATCTCCCTTTACTCTGCGGGATTGGTGAATTAAATATCACTGTCGCTATCCTGCCTCGGGCACTGGGGATCTGAATGGGCGGGTAATTAATTAATGTGGCCCCCTTGCTATCGTATGGGAAGGGCGTAAATTCCTATGGGGTGGGAAATTGCTTGTTTCTATATAAGGGTGGCTTCTGAAATGTTATATCTGCTGGGGCGGGCCTGGGTGGGTCCTAAATACTACCTGACCCGTACTGTGAAAAATTTTCTCAATTTTGAGTGGCGTAAGCTTGGCTAGTAAGAGGTTAAATTTGGGATCTTTACCGCAGAGCTACGTTGCTTGTAACCCTAGGGCGTTGTTCTAAAACAACGTCACGGTACCCGGCGCTTCCACCAATTGTAGGGGACCTGAGAGGGTGCCCTCTACAATGCAATAGCTGGGGGGGGGGGGCGGGTGAAATGCAAGTAGCTGGGGGTTGCTTGGAGCTCGAGTGTAAGAGGTGTCCGTTATGGACTGGTTCGAGGGTGTGTAGGCACTTGAAAGGAGAACTCCCGAATATACTGTTTGTTCGGGTAGTTCGGAGATGCGATATTGAGTGTAGGGTCGGTTTGGTGCTGGAGGCTCTGAACAGTTGGGTCACTGTCTGGAATACTGCTAACGCGGGCAACGGACGGCTCGTGCTAAAAAGTGAGGCAAGCAGTCTGACGTATGCGAATAGCTGGAAGCGGGCGTCACGAAACAATTAACTAAGTGTTAGCCTGGATCCTACCGGGACGAGGGATGAAGGGTAGGATCTTAACAATTAAGCAAATAAACTAAATGACCAGATACTTATGAGATGTATGACTTTAATGAATACTTCAGACTTGAAGTACTCCTAGAATTTGCAGAACAGTTATTAAACCAGATGCTTATCACAATCCAAGCACTAAGGGATGAGAGTGTGAATGTCTGTGTGAGGAAGTGTAGATCGCTTAGACACTTACCCTTTGGCGTTCGTCGGAGCGGCGCTCTGCAGCGGTTTGGCACACAGTAACAAAGCAGGAAGACTGACTGGCTGGCTGACTGACGGACT
Organism: Meconema thalassinum; assembly: GCA_946902985.2. Taxonomy (NCBI): domain Eukaryota; kingdom Metazoa; phylum Arthropoda; class Insecta; order Orthoptera; family Tettigoniidae; genus Meconema; species Meconema thalassinum. The sequence continues at coordinate 378,855,134 of OX336389.2, read as the reverse complement.
GACCTCGAGTTACCTCACCTCTCTAGCTTTATAGTCTTTTGAGTGCCGAGTGTGCAGAATTGCACATTTCGCAGGATGTGAGGAGTTGGCCGGGGTTATTGGAGGTTGTTGCTATGTATTAGGTTTAGAATTTTGATCATGTATTCCGAAGGCGTTTGTATGGAGATAGATGTATGTGTCGTAGATAGAAGGGGATGGGGTGCATCCCCCGGATGCAACAATATACTGGTATTTCATAAATGTTCAGTGTATTATGTAAGTATGCATATATTTTGTTTTCCCAAGTAGAAGTTTCGGAGAGCATAATGCACCGTTTTGTATTGACTGATAGTAGAACACTGGCAATGGTTGGGCTCCCTCATTGCATCCATCCTCTAATAATAAACTAATGTAACTTTTCATGTCCTCGTATTGCAGCTGGTTTACGAAGATTTTATAAATGTTAACGACCCAAGGTTTAACACGTAGACATTTGCTATCTCTTTCCAGTTATTTTACATACCCTGTATTGCAACTCAATTTTTTAAAATTGTAGCTCAGTAAGCAGATATCTTACCTTCGTCCTTTTTTTATGAACTATGAAAATAATGTAGTGTAATGGTGTGATTGTATAACTTTCATAAGAGTTCAGTTATATAAAATGTTTCACCAAATTTCTTTGACCAACCTACGAACAATAAGAATTTCAGCTATTAGGTCGCGTACTACACAATCAGTGCATCCCACTTAGATGATGACGATGATTATGATTAGGTCAGAGAAATCAAGTGTTTGACCCCAGCAGAGCTCGAACTCGCGACCTCTGGCTTTCTTCGACTGTGCTCTGACCACTAAGTTATAACGCATATATGTTGGCCATCACTCGTGATTTTATTTCTTCCTCAATTTACTTTGGCCTTCCATGGAAAGAGGAATAATTTGCTTAACTTCAAAAGCACGCAAGTCCTAAGCAAGATGTTTCCGGCAAACCCCCTATACCCTTCGACCGATTGCCCTATTACAACAACTCCTCTCCTCCTATTCTTCTAACATCGTAATCCATTTTACAACAACCATTTAATGTAGGCCTATTGTCACCGATGATGATAAAAGTAATAGTAATTATAATAATAATAAAATTATTCTGCAAAATGCAGGGGTTCCTGCAATAGTAAGTTGCCACTACAGACAAGGTATAACATTGAAGTAGACACGCAATGTGTCATCTTGGATAAAGCCAACAGCTATTTATTCAAGTCATCCAAAGTAAAGGGACTTAATTCAATAAAATACTGCCTGATCACGAAGGAAGATCGTATCCTAAGCCTCCACCTTACTCTCAATTTTCCTCATAGCTCTTTAATTCTTAATTGCTTTCCCTCATTCACAGTATGAATAGTGTAACAATTGAACATGTTTATTTGGTTGTTGACATAGATACACCAGTCCTAGTTAATTTTATCTTTGGTCTATATAATTATTTGATTTTAATATCTGAAAAATCAATTTTACGCCAGTGAATAGCAGCGTGGTATAGGCAATGAAGGAATGCAATTGGAGTTTAGAAAGCAGGGAAAATAACTGAGGGTTTCAAGTTACAGGCAAAGAAAACAAACGTCATTCATGATCAGGCATTGTTCAATGAATCCCTTATATTGCTTTAGAATTAATATATATACAATGTAGTTTCAAACAACAACAACAACAACAACAACAGCAGCAAGCTTGAAACTCGAAATTACACGTATATTGTACGTGCGGGGAACAGTTTCATTCGTACCGTTCACAAAAGAATAATATCAGATACGTAACCGAAAATTCCATTATCAACGCAACACTGGTTTCAGCTGGTCAATTACCCGTGCCTTCAATATACTAAGCAATAAATAATGTATTTAATTCATTCAAATCAATATATTCGCTGAAAGCAATTGGTCGATTGCAAAATCACTCAACACAACATCCACGAACGCTGACTGGGAATAATAACATTAATATAAATATTAATAATAATAATGTCATTGGTTTTACGTCCCTTTTAACTACTGAGGCTATTAAAGACGCCGGGGTGCCGGAATTTCACCCACAAAGGGGATACTTAACGTGCCAGTTAATCTATTGACACGGCTCCCTTGCATTTGCACACCCTCAAATTGACAGCTGACTGTGCCAGGATTCGATCCTACAACCTTGGGACTGGGAAGGCACTGTACGGCTGACAAGGGTGTCATACAGACGTCAACACGATGCCAGTGCTACCCAGCGTTGATTCATTTTGATGTCTGTGTTCGCTGATAAAACTCACAACAGGTTGACTCCTCCTACTGATATCTTGTGTTTGCTGGTGAAACTCACAACAGGTTGACTCCTCCTACTGATATCTTGTGTTCGCTGATAAACCTCACAACAGGTTGACTCCTCTAACTGATCTCTTGTGTTTGCTGGTGAAACTCACAACAGGTTGACTCCTCCTACTGATATCTTGTGTTTGCTGGTGAAACTCACAACAGGTTGACTCGTCTTACTGATCTCTTGTGTTCGCTGGTGAAACTCACAACAGGTTGACTCCTCCTACTGATATCTTGTGTTTGCTGGTGAAACTCACAACAGGTTGACTCCTCCTACTGATATCTTGTGTTTGCTGGTGAAACTCGCAACAGGTTGACTCGTCTTACTGATCTCTTGTGTTCGCTGGTGAAACTCACAACAGGTTGACTCCTCTTACTGATCTCTTGTGTTCGCTGGTAAAACTCACAACAGGTTGACTCCTCTTACTGATCTCTTATGTTCGCTGGTAAAACTCACAACAGGTTGACTCGTCTTACTGATCTCTTGTGTTCGCTGGTAAAACTCACAACAAGTTGACTCGTCTTACTGATCTCTTGTGTTCGCTGGTGAAACTCACAACAGGTTGACTCCTCTTACTGATCTCTTGTGTTCGCTGCTAAAACTCACAACAGGTTGACTCATCTTACCGATCTCTTGTGTTTGCTGGTAAAACTCACAACAAGATGACTCCTCTTACTGATCTCTTGTGTTCGCTGGTGAAACTCACAACAGGTTGACTCATCTTACTGATCTCTTGTGTTCGCTGGTGAAACTCACAACAGGTTGACTCCTCTTACTGATCTCTTGTGTTCGCTGGTAAGACTCACAACAGGTTGACTCGTCTTACTGATCTCTTGTGTTTGCTGGTAAAACTCACAACAAGTTGACTCCTCTTACTGATCTCTTGTGTTCGCTGGTGAAACTCACAACAGGTTGACTCCTCTTACTGATCTCTTGTGTTCGCTGCTAAAACTCACAACAGGTTGACTCCTCTTACTGATCTCTTGTGTTCGCTGGTAAAACTCACAACAGGTTGACTCGTCTTACTGATCTCTTGTGTTCGCTGGTAAAACTCACAACAAGTTGACTCCTCCTACTGATCTCTTGTGTTCGCTGGTAAAACTCACGACAGGTTGACTCCTCCTACTGATCTCTTGTGTTCGCTGGTGAAACTCACAACAGGTTGACTCCTCTTACTGATCTCTTGTGTTCGCTGCTAAAACTCACAACAGGTTGACTCCTCTTACTGATCTCTTGTGTTCGCTGGTAAAACTCACAACAGGTTGACTCCTCCTTCTGATCTCTTGTGTTCGCTGGTAAAACTCAGAACAGGTTAACTCATCTTACTGATCTCTTGTGTTTGCTGATAAATCTCACAACATTTGGGTTATGTCATGAGACTCCACCTCAACTGCCCTTTGGTTGTCATGAAGCTTTTTTTTTGTCGTGTGACCTCCTGAGAGGACGAGTGCAGGTTTCTAGTCGACGCCCGTGGGCGACCTGCGCGTCGGGATGAGAGATGGAATGAATGAAGATGAATGAAACTGGGCAAGGATGTGGAAGGAAGCGGCCGTGGTCTGTCAGAAGGCACCGTCCCAGCATTTTCCTGGTGTTGAAAATGGGAAATCACGGAAAACCATTTCGAGGACGGCCAACGGTGGGGCTCGAACCCACGCGTCTACTGAGTCAGCAGAGTGCTTGGCCCCGTGACCTAACGCTGCGCTTTAGCCAGCGTAGCCACTGCTGTCGGTGTCATGAAGCTGACCAGCTGTGAGAAACGAGCCAGTGCCCATCCCAGTATGTGGGAATGTGTGTGGTGACGACACAGGCCATCCACTGGCACCAATCACAGCAGGCCTCTCCTGCCTAGCGATTAAGTGTACTTCCACGCTGTGTTATCTATGACGTATAGAGGTTAACTATCTGTTTCTTGGAAGAATCGTCAAAAAGCTCAGCCACGGATTATGTGGCAGAAACTTTAAAGAAATCCAGGGCTATAATGAGGCATACCACACAAGGAGAAAAGTGGGTAGTTTGCGATTGCCTTTCTCACCGAGTCAATGCAGCAGCACTGACCCAATGAGCACCACTTTTCACAACATCCACAGACACCAGTTGTGCCCCGAATTCCATTACTCTGTACCAACCCTACCCTACCCTATCCTACCCTGGCTTCCATGTAATCAGAGTCATTAATGAGATCGAGACAACGATAAAAAGCAACAATTTCTTCTACTATGTGCCATTGAACGCATGAAAAGCGGTAAACAGCAGTTCAATTTGTGCTGGAGGCCTTTAAAAATAATTTAAATAAGCGCACAGAGGTTGCTAGTAAAGTGTGGTTAATCGAGCGGTTAGTCCAAGATAATAATGGAGTTAAACGCTCGCATTTTGTTCGAGACTATTGTGCGTACCCTGTATGGGTATAAAATTGTGCTATTTATTTATCCTGTTTTAGAGTTGAACAAAATAACACCACAGATGTTCTTCTTGTGGCCCTATTTGCTCGTGTGCCAAATTCCATAAAAATAGGAGAGGTCTCCTTTGCCATGTTTACTTTTAAGACTTGGAAAAATTCCATTAATAAATCTCCTCTGAGTAACAATTTCGTTTTGAAAAAGTCCATTATATAGGCTAATTAAAATAAACATAACCAAAGTTTTTTTAAATTTCATACACAGTCACATGATTGTGAGTTTGCATTTTCTCAAGCAGCAAGACCTGTATTAGGGCTACCGTAAAACATCGAAATTCAATCATGACACTACTCGTACCCAAATATTAGAAAGTAAGAAGGCCAACATTGTTAAGGACAAACATTACTAACCCCTTGTTACCCTTTGGAATAATATAGCAAGTAGGTTCGTGACGAACTAAAATTTAAGATCCAATTCTTATTCCCTTAGGAAGAATGACGTAGAATATTCATTTTATCTACCGATAATGCACTGGCATTATAAAATATGCCCAAACCTTAACTGAAATATTGTGGCCTAATAGAGCAATACAGTAAGATCGATTTATTTCTTTGCAAGAATTCCAAGATATTGAGAGTCTACGGCTCGAATGCCCAGTAAGAGCTATTAGGTATTTGGTAAGACTCCTATCTTTGAGAATGTGCACAAATATCTCTTACTGCATACACTGGGTATACAAAATTTGGTATAAATCCATTTAATGTTACGTAAGTTGCATGTTTGTTGAACATGGAACCAATAAATATCCGTAGAATCATTTTAGTAACACTGATATACTATATATACATGTAAATACATGTTGTTTAAAATGTATGTGTGGTATTAAGACATAATAATGTACAGAGTATCAAGTTCTTCATATGAATAGATTCTACGATATTGAGTCTAGGGCTCAAATGTTCGCAAAATGTCACATGGCAGTTTGCTGTCCTTTGGACTATGTTAATATGCATAATTATTATGTATTCAAAGTCATACATTGTACGTACAAAATTCTGTATAAAGCAATAAATTTTTATGGCGGTGCCATGCAGCTGAACATTGAACTTTTTACACATGTATAGAATAATGTTGGCAGCACTTAATTTGACAATTTACTGTAAATATTTCTAAAACATCTTGGACTTGGAGTGTAATAAAATTGAAGTTTGTTCGGTACACGTATTTCAAGATATTGAATCTGGGGTTTAAAAGACGTGCGATCATTAATATACAGTTGGTAGCTCTGGTGACTCCTATGATAAGCACAGTTATATGTCCTAAGCATACATTGCACATACAGAATTTGAATGGAATCCATTCCTTAGTTTGGATGTTACGTGCAAATAAACATTCAACCCATCAGCATGTGTAGAATCCTGTTGGTAACACTGGCATGTATGGGTTAATCAAAATTAATCTGCAATTGTATCTTTTATACTCATACGTGTGCAAAATTTCCAACTGTTGACCTGCATACTTTCTGATATACTGCGACTAGGCTTAACATTATAGAGGGCATTTATCAACAAATGGCAGCCCTGTTGACTCTGAATGTGTCTTGTTCCATCCCTTGAGGTACACCTTGCACTTACCAAATTCGGTTGAAGTCCAAGATACAGCATGGGCGTTAAAAGCAGAACGCTTAGAATCAAGTTAGCAGCACTGCCATGTGTGGGTTGCTCAAAATTATTTTGAAATATTGTAGTCTATGCATGTGGCAATTTTGGAAGAAATCCATTTGTTAGTATGGAAGTTACATGCAGTTACACATTTAACATATCAGCAAGCATAGAATCACGTTGGCAGCACTCTCATGTATTGTCTCCTGGGAATTAATATGTGATTAATACAGTATGCCAATTTTGGAGGAGTCCCCACGAGTATGTTCTGAGATATCCAACTTGGAGTTCAAATCACAATTGTGAGTTTTCAGCATTTGGTAGCACTGACGTCATTTTCAAATATGGGCTTGAGAATGTCCTGGTATAGTTCTTCACTCAAACCAAGTTTGGTTTCGATAGCTGCAGCCATTTAGGAGTTGTTAGGCCTGGGGTCGGGGAGGTGACACACAGGCAAACAGACACACTGAAGGACGGAGCAGACGGATAGACACAAATCTGATCGGGTGATCTCATAAGTCTACTTTTTCATGAAAACAAAAATCTACCCTCCAATCAGTTTTCCCACTCCTCCTCAGAGAACTAAAACTGTAGTAGATCTTAAAACGTCATCGAATACGGATCGGTGGAATATATACCGAAACATTCGACTTTGGGTCAATGAAGCAGTTCGAGTCAGCGAAGTTGTCACACTATCAAATTGTGCCACTTTAAGTCCGATCAAGAAGCCAACATTAGTTCTAATCAAACCTTCAAGATACCTGTTCAACAATGTATTGCGTCTTTCAGAGGCCATTTGCGTGTGTATGCGTGGAATCTGTCTGATAACCTCTGGCATTGCGGGGACCATAAGGCAAAAACTGTATTTATTAGGGTCTAGGCTTGAATTAAGCGCCCTGTGGTTGGAATTTGCCACAGACGACTGTGCACAGTGTCGTAAAATCTCACAATGACAGTTTTTAGTGCAGTGGAACGAACCTCGGATCTTTCCTGTGAGCACCTAATCAGTACTCTAAGAGCGTGTAGCTCTGCTGGCTGAGAAACCTGGCCTAGCGATTTGTTTAGTGAACGTACGTACTTCCATCTCCCTGATTGGGGGCTGTTTACTCCACGCGTGCCAGCATGTGAATGTTGCACTTGTATCCACATCCCCATGTGATCTCATCCATTAATTACACTGGCCTACATCTCCACAAACTGCTTGCTCACTTCCGAGCCGTGTTTTAACGCTACTTCATCCACTACGAATAGCCTGCATGTAAAACAGGAGCAAATTAAAACGCTGCACTCTAATGATATGTTCAACCAATTTTCAAAATATAAAATAGCCTCATGAGATCAACTTTTCTTTGTGTGTGTTTGCGTGTGCTTGTCGGTCTGTCTTTGTGGGTTGGTGTATAGTATGGGCTATACTATATTATATAACTAGCAACCTGTCCCGGCTTCGCCCGAAAACAGTTATGAATGCATGGTGATAGGCTACTTTTAACCAAGGTCTTATAAGATGGTTTCCTTGTATACGACATTAGTCGTTTTCCCTCCAGCAGTGAACACGAAAGCTAGCTCGTAAACTGTCGCCTCAGTAATTGAATGGAGATTGTTGGAAGAAATGAAAACGTAAAAAGTCTTATAGTGAGCGATGTATTGAAGACAGAGATATGCTGTCGTGGACGATTTTGTAGACCTTTTCATGCTGTACAATTCTTACACTCATAGTATATAGATATTTTTAACGGTTTTTCCAGCGTAAGCGTAGAAAGCTTACGGTCGTCAGGTTTTTTTTCGATTTTTATTTCACTGAAATCGTTACTGCTTGGCTTCCTTTGATCATAAATAAATTATTTTCTACCCTCCTTGAGATATCCTTTATAGAATGGTGAAACCCGCGCCAAAATCCATCCAGTAGTTTTCAAGGTTACCCGTGACATCCAAGAATCGGGGACTCAGTTTTATATTACAGTAAGTAAAGATACTATACTATTCTACAGTATATTATAATATACAAGCTGTACCCGGCATGCGTTGCAATGCCAATCAAAGAAAGTGTTGGCGTTGAAATTCTGTTTCTTGAAGTTCTTTTGGATACACAACATGTTAACTGCCTCTAAGCTATCATAAAATGGATTTTCTAATTTAGAACCATTCGAGAGAGCGTGCACAACAACTTTCAAAAAGTTTCATCGCTGTCACTCATTTGTTGAATCTAATCGTACGCTACCTATTGTGAAATGGATTTACTAAGTCGAAACCCTTCCCTGGCGTGTACACAATGACTCATCAATGATTCATCGCAATCGGATGAATGGTATATGCACGTACAGGGGTTTTTGTTTAAACGATTCGTGCGCTGTCACTCATTTGTTGAATCTACTCGTGCGCTACCTATTGAGAAATGTATTACTAAGTCGAAGCCCTTCCCTGGCCTGTACACAATAACTCATCAAGGTTTCATCGCAATCGAAGAATGTTATATGAACGCAATAGGGAATTTTGTTGAAACGCTTCGCGCGTCGTCGCCCATTTGTTGCATCTACTCTTGCGCTACTTATTGTGAAATGGATTTACTAAGTCCCCTTCCCTGGCGGGTACAACATAACTGATCAATGTTTCATCGCAATCGGATGAATAGTATATGAACGCATACCCGATTTTGTTTAAACGATTCGCACTCCGTCACTCATTTGTTGAATCTACTCGTGCGCTACCTACTGTAAAATGTATTTACTAAGTTAGAAACCGTCACGTAAGTGTCCACAACATCTCACCCAAGTTTCATCGCTATCGTCGTTCATTTGTCGAATCTACTCGTGTGCTACCTACTGTGAAATGTATTTACTAAGCCAGAAACCTTCCTTGGAGTGTCAACCATATTTCACCCAAGTTTCACCGCTAACGGCAGAATGGTATATGACCTTATACGGGACATTGTTGAAACGCTTCGCGCGTCGTCCCTCATTTGTTGAATCAACTTGTGCGCTGCATATTGTATAGGGGATTTACTAAGCCAGAAATTTTCCATGACGTGTACACAACATCTCACCCAAGTTTCATAGGTACGGACGAATGGTACATGTATGCATACGGGACTTGGTTGAAACGCTTCGCGTGTCGTCGCTCATTTGTTGATTCTACTCTTGCGCTACATATTGTAATATGGATGTACTCAGCCAGAAACCTTCCCTGGAGTGTACACAACATCTCACCCAAGTTTCATCGCAATCGGATGAATGGTATGTGAACGTATACGGGACGTTGTCGAAACGCTTCGCGCGTAGTCACTCATTTGTTGAACATAAACGTGCGCTTCGTATTGTAAAATGGATTTACTTAGCCAGAAACCTTTCCTGGAGTGTACACAACAATTCACCAAACATTTATCACTATCAGACGAATGGTATATGACTTTATACGGGACTTTGTTGAAACGCTTCGCGTGTCATCGCTCATTTGTTGAATCTACTGGTGCGCTACCTATTGTAAAATGTATGTACTAAGCCAGAAACCTTCCCTGGAGTGTACACAGCATCTCACCCAAGTTTCATCGCTATCGGATGAATGGTATATGAAATTAAATGGGACTTTGTTGAAACGCTTCGCGCGCCGTTGCTCATTTGTTGATTCTACTCGTGCTCTACCTATTTTTAAAGGGATTTACTAAGCTAGAAACCTTCCCTGGAGTGCACACAAAATCTCAGCCTAGTTTCATCGCTATCGGACGAATGGTATATGAACGCAAACGTGACTTTGTTGAAATGCTTCGCGCGTCGTAGCTCATTTGTTGAATCTAATCGTGCGCTGCCTATTGTAAAGTGGATGTACTAAGCCAGAAAATTTCCCTGCAGTGTACACAACATTTTACGCAAGTTTCATAGCTATCGGACGAATGGTATATGAATGCATTCGGGACTTTGTTGAAATGCTTCGCGCATCGTCGCTCATTTGTTGAATCTACGCGTGCACTACCTATTGTAAAATGGATTTACTAAGTCAGAAACCTTCCTTGGAGTGTACTCTACATCTCACCCAAGTTTCATCGCTATCGGACGAATGGTATATGAATGCATACGGGACCTTGTTGAAATGCTTCGCGCATCGTCGCTCATTTGTTGAATCTACGCGTGCGCTACCTATTGTAAAATGGATTTACTCAGTCAGAAACCTTCCTTGGAGTGTACTCAACATCTCACCCAAGTTTCATCGCAATCGGACGAATGGTATATGAACACATACGGGACTTTGTTGAAATGCTTCGCGCATCGTCGCTCATTTGTTGAATCTACGCGTGCGCTACCTATTGTAAAGTGGATTTACTAAGTCAGAAACCATCCTTGGAGTGTACTCAACATCTCACCCAAGTTTCATCGCAATCGGACGAATGGTATATGAACACATACGGGACTTTGTTGAAATGCTTCGCGCATCGTCGCTCATTTGTTGAATCTACGCGTGCGCTACCTATTGTAAAATGGATTTACTAAGTCAGAAACCATCCTTGGAGTGTACTCAACATCTCACCCAAGTTTCATCGCTATCGGACGAATGGTATATGAACACATACGGGACTTTGTTGAAATGCTTCGCGCATCGTCGCTCATTTGTTGAATCTACGCGTGCGCTACCTATTGTAAAATGGATTTACTAAGTCAGAAACCATCCTTGGAGTGTACTCAACATCTCACCCATGTTTCATCGCAATCGGACGAATGGTATATGAACACATACGGGACTTTGTTGAAATGCTTCGCGCATCGTCGCTCATTTGTTGAATCTACGCGTGCGCTACCTATTGTAAAATGGATTTACTAAGTCAGAAACCTTCCTTGGAGTGTACTCAACATCTCACCCAAGCTTCATCGCAATCGGACGAATGGTATATGAACACATACGGGACTTTGTTGAAATGCTTCGCGCATCGTCGCTCATTTGTTGAATCTACGCGTGCGCTACCTATTGTAAAATGGATTTACTAAGTCAGAAACCATCCTTGGAGTGTACTCAACATCTCACCCATGTTTCATCGCAATCGGACGAATGGTATATGAACACATACGGGACTTTGTTGAAATGCTTCGCGCATCGTCGCTCATTTGTTGAATCTACGCGTGCGCTACCTATTGTAAAATGGATTTACTAAGTCAGAAACCATCCTTGGAGTGTACTCAACATCTCACCCAAGTTTCATCGCAATCGGACGAATGGTATATGAACACATACGGGACTTTGTTGAAATGCTTCGCGCATCGTCGCTCATTTGTTGAATCTACGCGTGCGCTACCTATTGTAAAATGGATTTACTAAGTCAGAAACCTTCCTTGGAGTGTACTCAACATCTCACCCAAGTTTCATCGCAATCGGACGAATGGTATATGAACACATACGGGACTTTTTTGAAATGCTTCGCGCATCGTCGCTCATTTGTTGAATCTACGCGTGCGCTACCTATTGTAAAATGGATTTACTAAGTCAGAAACCTTCCTTGGAGTGTACTCAACATCTCACCCAAGCTTCATCGCAATCGGACGAATGGTATATGAACACATACGGGACTTTGTTGAAATGCTTCGCGCATCGTCGCTCATTTGTTGAATCTACGCGTGCGCTACCTATTGTAAAATGGATTTACTAAGTCAGAAACCATCCTTGGAGTGTACTCAACATCTCACCCATGTTTCATCGCAATCGGACGAATGGTATATGAACACATACGGGACTTTGTTGAAATGCTTCGCGCATCGTCGCTCATTTGTTGAATCTACGCGTGCGCTACCTATTGTAAAATGGATTTACTAAGTCAGAAACCATCCTTGGAGTGTACTCAACATCTCACCCAAGTTTCATCGCAATCGGACGAATGGTATATGAACACATACGGGACTTTGTTGAAATGCTTCGCGCATCGTCGCTCATTTGTTGAATCTACGCGTGCGCTACCTATTGTAAAATGGATTTACTAAGTCAGAAACCTTCCTTGGAGTGTACTCAACATCTCACCCAAGCTTCATCGCAATCGGACGAATGGTATATGAACACATACGGGACTTTGTTGAAATGCTTCGCGCATCGTCGCTCATTTGTTGAATCTACGCGTGCGCTACCTATTGTAAAATGGATTTACTAAGTCAGAAACCTTCCTTGGAGTGTACTCAACATCTCACCCAAGTTTCATCGCTATCGGACGAATGGTATATGAACACATACGGGACTTTGTTGAAATGCTTCGCGCATCGTCGCTCATTTGTTGAATCTACGCGTGCGCTACCTATTGTAAAATGGATTTACTAAGTCAGAAACCATCCTTGGAGTGTACTCAACATCTCACCCATGTTTCATCGCAATCGGACGAATGGTATATGAACACATACGGGACTTTTTTGAAATGCTTCGCGCATCGTCGCTCATTTGTTGAATCTACGCGTGCGCTACCTATTGTAAAATGGATTTACTAAGTCAGAAACCTTCCTTGGAGTGTACTCAACATCTCACCCAAGTTTCATCGCTATCGGACGAATGGTACATGAACACATACGGGACTTTGTTGAAATGCTTCGCGCATCGTCGCTCATTTGTTGAATCTACGCGTGCGCTACCTATTGTAAAATGGATTTACTAAGTCAGAAACCATCCTTGGAGTGTACTCAACATCTCACCCAAGTTTCATCGCAATCGGACGAATGGTATATGAACACATACGGGACTTTGTTGAAATGCTTCGCGCATCGTCGCTCATTTGTTGAATCTACGCGTGCGCTACCTATTGTAAAATGGATTTACTAAGTCAGAAACCTTCCTTGGAGTGTACTCAACATCTCACCCAAGTTTCATCGCAATCGGACGAATGGTATATGAACACATACGGGACTTTGTTGAAATGCTTCGCGCATCGTCGCTCATTTGTTGAATCTACGCGTGCGCTACCTATTGTAAAATGGATTTACTAAGTCAGAAACCTTCCTTGGAGTGTACTCAACATCTCACCCAAGTTTCATCGCTATCGGACGAATGGTATATGAACACATACGGGACTTTGTTGAAATGCTTCGCGCATCGTCGCTCATTTGTTGAATCTACGCGTGCGCTACCTATTGTAAAATGGATTTACTAAGTCAGAAACCATCCTTGGAGTGTACTCAACATCTCACCCATGTTTCATCGCAATCGGACGAATGGTATATGAACACATACGGGACTTTGTTGAAATGCTTCGCGCATCGTCGCTCATTTGTTGAATCTACGCGTGCGCTACCTATTGTAAAATGGATTTACTAAGTCAGAAACCTTCCTTGGAGTGTACTCAACATCTCACCCAAGTTTCATCGCTATCGGACGAATGGTACATGAACACATACGGGACTTTGTTGAAATGCTTCGCGCATCGTCGCTCATTTGTTGAATCTACGCGTGCGCTACCTATTGTAAAATGGATTTACTAAGTCAGAAACCATCCTTGGAGTGTACTCAACATCTCACCCAAGTTTCATCGCAATCGGACGAATGGTATATGAACACATACGGGACTTTGTTGAAATGCTTCGCGCATCGTCGCTCATTTGTTGAATCTACGCGTGCGCTACCTATTGTAAAATGGATTTACTAAGTCAGAAACCTTCCTTGGAGTGTACTCAACATCTCACCCAAGTTTCATCGCTATCGGACGAATGGTATATGAACACATACGGGACTTTGTTGAAATGCTTCGCGCATCGTCGCTCATTTGTTGAATCTACGCGTGCGCTACCTATTGTAAAATGGATTTACTAAGTCAGAAACCATCCTTGGAGTGTACTCAACATCTCACCCAAGTTTCATCGCAATCGGACGAATGGTATATGAACACATACGGGACTTTGTTGAAATGCTTCGCGCATCGTCGCTCATTTGTTGAATCTACGCGTGCGCTACCTATTGTAAAATGGATTTACTAAGTCAGAAACCTTCCTTGGAGTGTACTCAACATCTCACCCAAGTTTCATCGCAATCGGACGAATGGTATATGAACGCATAGGAGACATACACACCCACAGACAAACTATCACGTTACATTGATTTTTATATATATAGACTGTATTCCATATAAATAAATTGTTATTTGCTGGAAGGATGAAACGTGGTAAGGATTTACTACTACTGCATCTGACCCCGACCGTGCACTCCAAATTTCGACGTGTGACCAATCCAATATGGCGGCCACATATAATATTATACGGTACTCAGTAGCCTACCTCCGAAACTATTATGCCTATGTTAATCAAACTTGAGTTTCGTATAGTGATGGTGGACTATAAAGTAAGAATGTGTGACTTTCAAAGATCTGATAAGTTATGTACAAAACCGACATGGCAGCCACGCGAAATTCAAATACACTCGTGAGAATGAAAACTGCAACACCTTGAATGAGTGCTACTGCAGTGCTACTATTGAACAGGCAGGACGAGTGTATGGCTATGATACGGTGATAGCATTTTCTGGTCCTTCTGACCTCAAATGTGGCCGAATATAAATATAGAATATGCCCTCCTCAAGATGCAATATTCTCCGAGATTCTCAATAAGGCCCTGGATCACTTTCCGGAGAATTATTGTCCATGCTTTCTACAATGCATGGGCCATGTGTTCCAGAGTTTTAGAAGACTGAGGCAAGCTGGGCAGTTGTCGACGCATCATATCTCACGCGTGCTCAATAGGGTTAAGGCCCGGGAATCCGGTGGGCCATTGTAAGGTTGTAATGTCGTGGAGAGCTTTCCTGGAGATGCGTAAAGTGTGTACGCAGGCATTGTCTTCCTGAAATAACCCACCTGCAATTTTCTCCGTCATAAGCACAACCACTGGATTGAATACCTTGTCAACAAACTAGAGAGCAGTCATATTGTCCTTAACGATTACCAATTTGTGATTTCACAAGGTCACTTGTCACGTGATGAAGCCTTCTTTAAATCTTGTATTAGGCCTAGTTCTAGATCAAGAGATTTTTGGCTATGATCTACACTAAAATAAGAAACTTGAGGACTTATTTCTGTAGACATAGAATTACGAA
The DNA here is from genome assembly GCA_946902985.2 of Meconema thalassinum. Taxonomy (NCBI): domain Eukaryota; kingdom Metazoa; phylum Arthropoda; class Insecta; order Orthoptera; family Tettigoniidae; genus Meconema; species Meconema thalassinum. The sequence continues at coordinate 378,839,719 of OX336389.2, read as the reverse complement.
TGTGTTCGCGAGTTCTCCGTACATGAAACCATATTGTGCTAATATAAACCAGCTCAAATCTCCTACTGAATAACAAATATGATGTAATACAGTACTATTGACAGAACATGCTTCATTTTGAGTCGCTATTGTAGATCTCTAAGATTCATAAATTCTGCTACAAAAATATTTAATAAACTATCCTGTTTTCGTGTGTTTGTAGTTCTCCAAAGATTGTTTAACGGCAGAGAGAAGCAACTTTTTCTGCACACCCTTTGAAAACCTCTGACCTAATTAAGATCTAAGTGAAACCATGCACCGAAGTAGCGTAAGAATCGAAGACAATATTTAGAATTAAAAGTCACAATGTGATCTGATGTATCTGGGCTTTACTCCTGGACTGTATATGCCTTTTTTACTTCTTCGTTGTCTTAAAAAAATCTCTTTACGTCTTAAAAATTAATCTATGAAGTGTCCATAACCAGTGGGAATCAGCGTGTCTCTTGTGACATGGTGAAGTTTCTCTTTAAATCTTTGCACTTTTCTGATGGCGCCTGCTACTTGAAATGAGAAAGTGCCAAGCTGTTTTAGCCGTTCACATTCCCAGAATAATCAAATTAAACCTGACGTTTCCTCGTTCTCTGCTCTTGAAGTGACGTTATGACCTTGTGCAACTCACAACTCCATTGTCTCCTGGCAGACTTTACCAAAGAATTGGCAATACAAACAATGCATGCATGTATGTATACCACTTATTATTTCCGTTTCAAAAGGTCGAGGATAAGATGAATATCTATGTGGCAGGTTATTTTTAAGTCCGGAATTCTTTCTTAACGCTAACCTCATGAGAGACGTGATTTAATGGTGATGAAGGTGAATGATACTAGGAAGAGGAAATGACCGCATTACTAATTTAAAACATATCAAAAGGCCAGATTTCCTTGCCCTCTTGTACATTAACATGAAAAATCAACCCTAACATAAAATGTAACCATTTCTCACAAGTGAATGTAATGGCGCAGATGAATTTTAATATTAATTACAATAATAATGGGCCTGGTCCATTGAACTAAATAGAGATCTAAATGAAGTGGGAATTACATCAACTGACATTCAGGAATGCATCCCACTAAAGAGACAACTTAATGCATGCCAAATTTCCAAGAAAAACCGAGGCTGAAAATGGGAAAGACATGGACCCAGGAAAGGAAGGAAAAGCACCGAGAACGAATGCGGGCGTACTGGGCAAACATCAAAACCTGAAGAATGAGACAGTTGGAATGACGCGGTCCATAGATGGCTGGTACTAAATGAATGAATTAATATCAATAATAATTGATGATGAGTAATCTAGAGTATTAGTAACCAACTGGTAGGTTACAAAGTAAAGTATTTCATTTCCAACCACTGACTTCTACAGTACCCGGGGTTATAGAAATACCTGATGAATATTTATGGATGTAATTTCAAACGATCGAGCAGCAATAACGAGATTCAAATGTATTACCGAGATAATGTATGTAAGGGTGCATTGAAACCGTTCCCATAGCAGATGGAGGTTTTTTTTACCATGCATATGGATTAGTCTTGGTGTGACATACGCAGTCCTTTCAATCCTTATCATGAATTGTAACTCCTATCCCCTAGAGCAATAAAACTTTAGATTTCTATCTTAGACTATCTTTGAGGTTACCTGTTTAATATTAAACTTGCCACAAGACAAGAAACATTTTTGGTGCTTTTGGGTCGCTCAACATGAATACGATATCTTAATTGTTACATTTGCTTCTATTTGTATATAATAGCTCTCGCCCTGTTGCATTACAATATACGTCTTTGATTTCTACATTTGATTGTTTAATGGTTACTCCTCTAAAGCTGTCACATAGTCTGTCTCTTTAATTCCCCTCTATAAGTCTACAAGTAAGCCATAGGCAAGATGTCTAGATATATGTGTTCACCATGAAGATCACTACCTCAACCATAATTGAGTTAGAAATAAATACGAGTGTAATTTCAAAACGTAGACTACATTTTCATTGGTATATTGCACCCCTAAGCTGTCCATACAAATCTCTCAGAGCTTCTACATGGCACCTGATTTTCTTAAGGTTTGAAACCCATACGAATTTTTATGCCACATCGCGCGAGCGGTCTGCATTTTTGAATTTCATGTTTTCTGTTGTTTGCTGTCTAGACATATGTCATATACATCACGGTCCTCTTCATCAATGCCTATGGAAATTGTGTGAGAGCTTAAGAACAATAGTAGACAAGAGTAGACTTATGAGATTTTCACAAACGAAATATCCCAAATTACGGAACCGAATTGGATAAAATTTGATTCAAATGTAGCGCTAGTAGAGGCCAACTCAGCCCATATTTTATATCGCCAATATTTTTACGAAAGGGCAGATGATCTCGCTGTTCCGACCCTTCAAACATTAATAACTAACCAACATATTTCAGAAGAAAAAAAATTCTACACGAGTTTTCAATACATAAATCAAATATTGATTAAACTAATTATCAGAAAACTACTAATATTTGCATAAATAATTTACCTGATGAATAGTGTTACAGGCACAAATTACAAGGTCTTTAGCTGTTTAATTTCAATGTGGTGACCGTTCTAACATTCGAGCATTATAATCCATTACTCATGCTGCAATAAATCAACGCAACAACAGTTGGTGTGCAAGGTGTTTTACATATGGAACCTGTGATGGCAAAGTGATCATTTTATCACACTTAATATTTCACACAGCCATCAACTACAAATTACAAAATACAAAAATAAATAACTACCAATATGTTACTACAACGATAACGAAATTAGCAATAAGATAGAACCGTGTTCTTGTGTTCCGGCATTGTATGCCTAAGGCAAAACCACTACTTTATTACTTTCTATGGCGGCTGGGCGTTATATTAAAGTATGAAAATCAATAATTAAGAATGTATTTGTGCAATTAACACATACCTTGGTATAAGAGATCGATCATATAAGAGACTTCGTTGGCAAGCGTCCTAAATCTATCTCACAAGATATAGGCTAGCGCACAGCCACAATTTTAAACATATAAGTAAATAAATCCGATATCCCAGAATGTATTAGAGCTAAAATGACGAACCTCGACAAGAAGGTCATCAAGTACAGGAAACATTATGTTGACAAGGCACAAGATCAACTACTTAATAAATTCGACACAGCAATTGGGCGTGCTAATTAGACATTAGAAGCGAATACTCAGGATGCGGTTGCGCAATTAGCATGAAACTTTTTTTAAACTAGAAGCATTATAAAATACACTTGCCTAATACTAGTCACAAGACCGTCACAATGAATCAAGATGGCAGCTGCACGCTATATTCATGTTCTTTCAAGTACGTATTCACAGTTGGCGTGGTGAACCTGCTCCAATGGATACTAAATCAGCAAACAAGGAAGGATGTTCTTATCATGCTTTTGTGCATCCATTTTACCATGGATGTAGGCAAGTGGTGTGTGTGGTGACCCAACACGATTCCTCCACAGAAGAGTGCTGGTAACATTCAATGGGAAAAGCGTTAATCACACGCTGACCACTTACTTGCCTCTAATCATGAAACTGGATGCAATGCAATGCGCACTTCATCTGTAAGTATCGATCGGGTCAATTGTTGCCAGATCCAGTTTTCATACATTCTTGGCAATCGTAAACTCCGAATCTCTTATTATAATCGAGGCGGGCTCCCCTGAACAGCACTCGAGAACGTAGCCCAATTAACTATACGTAGGTATCCGAGCAGTTTGCGTAGACATATTGACTTTTCTGGTACCTCGGAGCTCCAGCCGTAAGGTGGCTTCAATAACAGTAGAGTATCTCCGAGCGGAAATACGGATACATCGGTCCTATGCTGTGGTTGTTTAGCGTGGTTTACCTATCCAAGGCCTATCAGCTATAGTATATGTCTACTGGAACTTCCACCACACTCGATAACTTTCACTACAGTGAACCATGTGAGCTAACTAGTCCTGCTAGTCCTGAGGCATAAGATCTTGTTGCATTAATTTCACTATTTGGATTCAATCTAGCCGGCCCCGATGTGTTGGGGTAGCACGCCTGCCTCTCATCTGAAGGCCCCGGGTTCGATTCTTGGCTCCGTCAGGGATTTTAGAAACTGACGTGAGAGCTGGAATGGGGTGCACTGAGCCACGTGATGACAATTGAGTACCGTAGCTGTCTGACAGTGAGGCAGCGCTCCGTTCACGAAAACCAAGATTAACGGCCGAGTGGTTCCGATGCGCTGACCACGTGTCACCCCAATATCTGATGGCCAAATGGCTGGGCAGCAGTCACTTGGTAGGCCCTTCATGGGCCAGGGGTTATATATTTTTTTTCTTAGTCAGTTTACCCTCCAGGTAGGCTTTTCCCACGGACTCAGCGAGGGATCCCACCTTTACCGCCTCTACGGGCAGTGTCCTGGAGCTTGACATCGGGTTGGGCGATACAACTGGGGAGACGGGACTAGCGCCTTGCCCAGGCGGCCTCACCTGAAAAGCGAAAAGGGGACCTCATGAGGGATGGGAAGAATGGGTGGGATAGACAAGGAAGAGGGAAGGAGGCGGCGGAGGCCTGATGGTAGGAGATGTACCCGTAAATTCATGAACAGCACTTGTCAAATCCGATTGAACAGCTGGATCGTAGAACCTCAAAGTCCCCGGCTAGAAAAACCCTCAAACTCCTACCGACAAGTAAAATATGAATAATAAGGAAACACTTTGCTAAAAGAATGCTTTATGACCAGAGCCACTGGATAAAGAAACAACTCAACTAGCAAAATCGATAGAGATCGAGAAACATGAATCTCCAGGCAAATGGGTATAAAAGGGCAATATAATCCAACGCTGGTTTTCATAACACATTCTAGCTCAAATTAATACAAATCACTACGCCTTCCTTTACTTAAAACACAAACGAATTTATTGAATCGAAGACTGAAAAAAAATCCCGTTTATAAATGAACAAAATCTTCAATCACACCACATGATATACTATCTAACAAAAGTTTCACCTTCGCAACGTGAGAATTCATAGTGTATGTATGTCTACCCATTATTATTCCCGATTTCCAATGGGGTCGGGGATGAGATGCGATGGAAGTCTTGGTGGCGCATGTTTTTTTTAATGGCCGGATGCCCTTCCTGACGCCAACCTCATGAGAGGAGTTAATGAGAGATGAAATGAATGATGGTGAATGAAACTGAGCAAAGATGTGGAGAGGAAGAAAGCGGCCGGCCTGTCAGAAGGTACCGTCCCAGCATTTGCTTGGAGTTGAAAATAGGGAAACCATGGAAAACCATTTCAAGGACGGCCGACAGTGGGGCTCAAACCCTCGCGTCTACCAATATCAAGTCAGCAGAGAGCTTGGCCTCATGACCTAACGCTGCGTTTTAGCGAGCGTAGCCACCACTGTTGGTGTGAAAATGTATAGTAATTAAATGAATTGGAAAATCATTCAATGTCACGTAAATATTAGCGTTCTATTAAGAATAAACATTTATCACCCTTAAATGTATACTTAATTGCTCTGATATAGCCATCTTCAGTGCTTGATTTGTAAAAAATAGGAGGTTCCGGTACTGTGGGCTACCGGGTGGTGGGGCTTTATGGAATATTGAAATATTGAGTTCCAAAAGAGATATTTTTACGCTTTTCTGAACACCTTTAAAATTTAATCTGTGTACAAAATAGCAATCTAATTTTGATTGCAATTTTAAATTGAATTGAGATTGCTGTAGCAACATTTTTCTTACCATTACCATAGGTTACCATTCAAACAATGTGCATTATTTCAATTTAATTTGTTTACGTAATTTAAAAAATTAAATACATTCGCTGTGAAAATACACACATGTTCACCAACAATAATTTATTTCTTGTTTTATAATTTTGTCTTTACAGTTTTCTGAAATAATTATTTATTATAAAAGGTACTGTACTTAAACATGCTTTACCTCACAGTTCATAAAATTTTCCCAAGTTTAGAAAATGTTTCGTTGCATGTGCCTTCTCTCTCTCTCACCTTGCTGTTAGTATCCAGAGCGGAGTGCCGTCCTCGAAGCGGCCAGGATTCCACGTACTTTGAAGGGTCAAAACGAGTGAGTGGTGGGCCATTCAGCTTAGGAAAAGTAGTGAGGAGACAGTTTGTGTTAACAAAGACGCTCTGGAATCAGTTATGATGAGGATTATTTGAGAATAGTCTGTCTCACATTTGCTCGAAGACACTGGATCTGTCTTGATTGCAGTTGTCAACAGATGCCAATTCTTGGGATTGGGGTACTTAGTTTAATTTTTACAATTTCCAATTACAATGATGAGGTTCATTTGAGAATAGCCTGTCTCACATTCGCTCGAAGACACTAGAACTGCATTGATTGCATTTGTCAACAGATGCTAATTCTTGGGATTGGGATACTTAGTTCAATTTTTACAATTTCCACTTAAGTGCTCACAATTGTCAAAAACATATTCACGAAATGCTTTGAGTGTCTCTCGTTTGTTCAATTGAACGGCTAGTGACTCAATATCTTTTTCCCTAAAAGTATTGTCTTTAATGTCATGGAGCCAAGTCCTTGTGTCAATTATACGGGCCGAATTAGCCAAACCTGCATCTTCACCACTCAACATCCTATTTTTGATTGTTTCTGATAGTTCCTCATAAAAGACAATAGGATCAATGGGCATTTCATTATTTTTTTCAAAAAGTTCAATTCCCATAAATCTTGTGTTGTTGACAGACGTCACAGCTTGCTCGTAAAATGTTCCCGGGCTATCATTCCGAGCAATAAATGTGTTTGCCAGAATCTGTAAACTTCTGTTAGTTGGTAACAAATCTACATCTCGGTTCTGCAGTTCTTCACTAACTTCTGATAGTTCTTGAAGTGCATAACACATTAGAGCCAAATCTAGAACAAAATCAGTGGATGTAAGTTTCCTAAGCAGACGTTCATACTTGCATCTGATCAAACTATCACGGGGTTGGTCTTCTTTAGCCGACATAAAATGGTTTGCTAGAATTTCGTAGTTTTCCCAAATTGCTGAAACTGTTCGGATGCTGGAGGTTACCCAATGTGTATCCAACACCCTTCCAATTTTCAACAGTTGAACTCCAAGCTCATTTGCAACCAAATGCAACTGTCTGCTGTTGTTTGGCGAGGCGTGGTACAGAACGTACAGTTTATCAATAAGCATTTTAAAGCGATTGATACTGGCCATTTTATTCACAACATCACTCACACAAAGTGCAAGCCTGGGATTAGAACAATGCCAAATTATGATTAAGGGAAACTTGTATTTTAACAAGGCACACACTCCAGACTTCCTGCCAATCATCACTGCTGCTCCATCACATGCCACAGCAATTAATCTATTTTGCAAAACATTATCATCTAATTTGTAACCTTCAAGTCATTTAATTATAGTTTGAAAAGTTCCAAGATACGTCACACTGTTAAGCTAAAGCAGGTCCAAAAATGCATTCACAGGGGATTCTATACTTAAATCTTTTAGGCAAACTCTAATGTACAATACCAGAGTTAATGTTTTGCTCAAAAATGTTGATTCATCGATGATGGTCGCAAACTTATCGGTTAAATTTATTATTTCCTGTATAATTTGCTTTCTTATTTCTGCACTTATGTGGTTTATGATATTCGCACAAGCCTTATTTGAATGTAGGATGCGACTCATATTTAATCCATTGAGCTATTGTACATCGATTTCTGACTCAAAGTCGTTAAAAGACTGATTCTGTTTTGCAACCTTCTAGGCAGTTCGGAAAATTCTCGCTGTAACAACTTTCACTTTTGATACTGTTTTGAACACACGTTTTCTGTGGTTTCTTTTTGGGACTCGGCTACAATTTTTAAAGCTGCTAAATGTGCAGCACTGTCTTTGTGATCATATACTGTATTTTCTTCCTGAAAGATGTTTGCTACTGGGCTCGAGTTTTCTCACAACTATTAATATCACATCCAGTCCATTGTTTAGTCTTTTTCATACCAGATTTCTTTCTATACCTAGATATCCAACATTCCGGTAAACCTCACACCCCAGCTTTTTTTGTTGTGTACAATAAGCCAACTGTTTCTTTTTACTAAACTCGTTCTTTTGTTCTAAAGTCCAACAGTCTGGACACTGTTAATCACCTTCTTCGATGTCGTCATTAGAAGAAGATGAAGTAACGTTGGAGGGTGTAGGCTGTGTTGACTCCGGTTGATCAAATTCCTATGGAAGGATGTCGTGCATTTTTCAGTTTCTTCGTCTAGTTTTGGTTTCTTCGGTTTACTAAAATAATTAGTTTTTTTATGCATTGTAAAGGCACATACACGTACAACAAGACACAATTAGCGAAATTTATGCACTTTGATTCCAAAACACTACACGATTAAACAGAACAATACCGTAAAACAGTGACAGGCCATCGAATGTTCTGACTGCACTGACATTGACGGCTAAGTGAAAGCTGAACTGTTGCGCGGCAAGGGAGGGGAAGGATGAGTCAGCTAGCACCTTGCGTACGGCTAGAAGACAGTCAAGGCAATGGCCAAGTTGGCCTTGACTTACAACTAACTTTCCACAGTTCTAAAAATTATGTTATATATTCGACTTTTCCCTCGATCAGAGGTTTCGGTACGGCGTACCGATGCGTACCGTCACAAATCTAGCCCTGGCCACCTTAATACAGATAATCATATAAAATTTCATACTGCAATCGTAGATCAGCTATGTGTAATTTTATTATTATCGTTGACATGTCAAATACTACTTACACACACGTGAATATCATAATCACACTTCATGAATTTTCCTTGAGCGTAAGACAATTTCTCAACTGTGAACAATCATCGTTATCAATTGTGAGGTTTGAAGCCATTTTTCAGTGTTGCCTAAGTAAACAAAAGTTTGGTGGTTTTCAACTAAATAATTGTACATATTGTATATATTTTTCACCTGTATTCTCAAACATAGATGTTATAGCCTAAGTGTAATGGATCTGATGATGATCACTTGACGATCGAAACTGGCCATCCTAGTGTATTTATTAATCTCATGTAATTTATTTCAGGATTAGAGCACAATCCAACTCTATTTGGGTACATTCGTGTTGACCGACTGAAAAGCACCAAACTTTTGTTTTGCATCGTTATCAATATAATTCATCATCACAACTTAAATTCAACATCCTAAATTCATCACCAAAATATGTATTACAATCATATACTTCTGTTTCGAAAACCAATGAAACTGAGTCAAAGTCTGGCTAATTTGACCGATGAATTAAGTTAAGTTCAAACGTATCTTACAAAGTCGTATTAAATAAATAATACGGATTATAAAATGGTACTACAATCAACTTCGTTAACTCCTCTCCTCCAGATTCTAACATGCTTAATATCAATCAAAATTAATCCTTCCATATCAAAATTTTCACTTCCATACATGATCATCTATATTTCAGAGCATAATATTTCTTTTCATATTCTCCAAGTCTTAAATCACCACTAGATTTCCTTCGTAAACTTATTCACACAATTAACATTCTTTGTAAACCCTTGTAATTCAGTTTTATCTTACGCTTTGATCATTTCATTTCCACATCTACATCAAATACAACTTCATTAATCATTAAATTTGCTTCAAATAGCAACGCTACAATTTCTCATGTTTCTTGCTCAATTTCAAATAACCACTAGGTTTAATTTATTTACATAAATACATATTCTCCCTTCAGTTCGTTGATTTGCATGGCTACTGTGATATATAATACGTTCCATAAGTATTTAATAATAATAAATTGATTCACACCTTTTATCAAAATCTTAACTGCAATAAATATTTTCAATCATTTATAATTCCACAATTTTCTATATAACTCTTAACATATATTTCTCAGTTTTCAAAATGTATCCATCTTTAACTAGAATTCAAGAAATTCTACTAACACGATAGCATGGTAATGTTTCTTGCTCAACATGAACATGTTCCCATTTGTCATTCAAAATACAACTTTAATTGAATATCTCAAGGTTAAGAAACTTGAATAATAATGTTCCCAGTTATAAATTCTTCAAAAATCTCCTAAGTATGCTTACAATACATCCCTACCGCTCTATTCTTCCTGATATCGTAGATTAAGATATAAGAAATGTCTATCATGAAAGAAAATAATCATTAACCTTCTAAACATAATCGTCTATAAAGATCCTAAACCTATAATTCTTCTTCTTAATACTCAAAGTCTTCTTCCTAACAATTCTTCTTAATGAACGTATTTCTTCACAACAAAATCTTCATTATAACTTACAGCAAATCGAATATAATTTAGATTCGAAAGAAAAATTCAATCAAACATCCAAAAATCGCAAACAAAGGATGAACTCGCAATAAAGTCAAAACTCGCTCGAAAAATGGCGAAATATTAAACGGACAACAAACTCCAATTTTTATAAACAAAAAATGGTGAAATGGTATACTCCAACACAACTCAAACAACTACTACTACTAAAATGAAATCTTCTTCGCTACCTTGTGATGATTCTTGCAGATATTGCATATACGAGAATATACAATGATCACATCCAAGATGGTACTGCTATTCTGTCCACCAATCTGTCTCTCCGGGTAACGAACTGTGTTTTGAATTCCTCCCTCCCGTTCCTTCCTGGATTGTGGACTGCATCTCTCATATTCCGGGTTCTCGTTCGTCCAGATTGTAGCCTCCATCTCTTTTGTTTGATGAATCGTTCAACTTTGTGGTAGCATTTCAATTTCAGGTAGGTTTGTGGTTTAGCCTCACTTCCTCCGTAATTTTGAAATAAGTAGTTTTCATAGTTGCAAGCGTCGTTGATTACTCTCAACATTCTCAGTTACTTCATATGTTGTGTTCCTTCTTTACATTTAACCACTCATCGTCGTAGTTTTAGTACAATGCGATAATATTCCTCCTGACTTCACGTATTATAGTTCAACATGGTGAATAATACTGTAGGCTGATTACACTGAAATGCTTTTTCGTAACAATAGACGTACTTCACTGATCTCTATACAACTTTAAAATATAGTTGATAATATCTGCGTGCTGCCAAAATGTTCATATACTGTTGTAGTTTCACAAAATATGTTTGAAGTACATCTCCACTGTAGATTAATGTTTGAATAGTTCGCAGTCAGTACAAATGTTCTCGTAAAATCTCGAACTGGCTTCGAGCTGAAGACCCGCCCTTTTCTCTCCACGTTCCAAAAGAATAAGACGTCTGTTCTCTTCACGTTCCAACAGAATAAGACCTCTGGTCTCCTCCTTACACCTTCTTCCTAGACTGTCTCACACCATCGCTGGCCTTCCTCTTGCGATATATCTCGATGTTTAATGTATAACACCGATACGGCATTCATATAATACTTCATTCTCTAAGTTTCCTTAGGGACCGATAACCTAGATAATAGGCCCCTTAAAACAACAATTTTCATCATCATCATCGTCATCATATGTTTCCAGTGTAGTCGCATTCCTTCCTCTATACAGTAATTTCGGGTGTATAATAACATGAACTCTTAAGCCTGTATTTTTATGTATTTGTGAAACATTACACTCTGCAACGCTTTCGATCTAATTGCACTCAGTCGATCAGCTGGTAACCTCACACCACTCATTGTCTTGCGTGAGCTGTCAAGGGCGACCTTGAATAAATCTGGTTTCAGAGCAACACTGCGGGATGCCTACCCTCTCCTGGCATTCTTCGACTCGTATAATAACAAATGATTATTACGTAATTCTCTCCTCACGCCTGACTGGGTTTACACACGTTAAACTTGTATATAATTCAATTGAGAAAGCTGGATCTTATCCAACCGCTCAACAAAATACTGGTACAGTCCCATCCCGGCATTTGCCCGAAGACGGAGTGGGAAACCACGGGAAACCACTTCGAGGAAAGCTGAGGTGGGAATCAAACCCTCTCTACTCATTTGGACCACCCGAGGCTGAGTAGACCCCGTTCCAGTCCTCATACCACTTTTCAAATTTTGTTGCAGAGCCGGGAATCGAACCTCGGACCTCCGGGGTTAGCAGCAATTGAGAATGTGTATTCCGAAGTGAAATGTGCAATTAAAACTAAAGATGATGTAATGGTAGGAGAGATAACGTCTAATATAGGACTAAAACAGGGATGCAAATTATCCCCGGTGCTTTTTTTTGCTATTTATCAACGATATTTTCGAGTCAAAGGGCTTTGAGCAACGGTCCAACCCTTGCTTGGACAATTATGATATCCCGGGCCTAGCTTTCGCTGATGACATCCTTCTGCTTGCTCTAACACCCTATAATATGCAATATAGTATTGACGAGATTGTGAGATACTGTGAGGACTGGAACTTAAAAATTAACCCGAGTAAGACCAAAGTTATGGTCTGCAAAAAGGGAGTTAAACTGGCTAAGAATGAAAAGTGGGTCATGTATGGGTCTCAGTTAGAGACGGTGAAAAAACTTGAGTATCTAGGGACGATAATGGCGAGTAATGGTAAATGGACCGAACAAATTAAAAGGGCAAAATCGAAAGGGCTAGCGGCATTGGCGAATGTTAAAGTGTTAGAGCGTAGGTTACCGAATCTTGACTACAAAGTGTATAAGAATGTGTTCAACGCACTCATCGTTTCAAGAGCACTCTATGGAGTGGAAGTATGGGGTTTAGAGGAAGGAACGAAAACCCTGGACAGTATTGTAAGTAGGTTTGCCAAGATAATTTTGGGGCTACCTAGTTGCACGGCGAATTGTGGAGCGAGAATGTTGTGTGAGGATGTAAGCATTAGACAACATATCATAAAAAGGGTCATAAAGTCTTGGATTCGTTTAAAAGCAGGTGGAGGGGGGGAAATGCTTAAGGTAGCCTACCTGCACCAAATGAAGCATCAGCAAGAGGGCTACTGGGTGGACGGGGTAAGAAGTGTACTGGAAAGATTAGGAATGGGTTATCTATGGGATAGGGACTTACAAAGAGAGGAACGTAGGGTGTGTAAAAAAGTGTGCAGAAGGGTTAATGACGTAGAGTTGCAGGTGCTAAGGGAAGAGTGCACCAGTAGGAGAACCTTAACGGAGTTCTGCGAAATAAGGAACTTTATGAGCATAAAGCCTCAATGCCTAATGAAAAGAGAAATGAGAGGGATAATTTGGTGGTTAATGGGGGTGTATAAGAACAAAGCGTTGAGAGAAGTAGGAAAAGAGGACATTTGCCTGTTTTGTGGGAAGGTTATGGGTGCGGCGCACCTGATCAGGGAATGCAAGGAAATTAAAATGATAAGAGCAAAGTTTGTAGACAAAGCAGATCTAAACAGAATAGAAAATGAAAATGAGTATCACACTTTAATTAAATTACTAAAAAGGGAATGGGGGAAAGCAGGTCAATTAGCAAAATATTTTAATACCATCAGGGCAATGTGGAATAAGAAAGCGTCGGATGAGATTCAGAACAAAGATGCATGTAAATTAAGCATTCAAGTACAGGAGATGGCTTCCTAAGCTATAAATCTTGTTAAAGCCTAGGAGAGCCTATCTGTATTAACTAGGTAGCCTATACGATTACTACCGTACAGCCACATATTGCTGTTTGTAGATTTTTCCTGTGAGTTTGATGGTTTTTTTCCTTACCACAAAACTTATCAGACTCTTACAGTCAGTAAGGGCTCGATAGGGAAATAAAAGTAATTCTTTCTGTGAGGTGTCTCCCATGGAGAACTGTCAAAAAATGAAGAACACTGTGTCCACATTTATGATTAAGAAAGATCTTTGTGCAGTTTCCATCAGAAAAGTTGCCCAGTGATATTGTGAATGAAGATAACTACTGCAAAACATTATTAAGTTTTGAAATAACAAGGAAGCTATGAAATGCCGAATGGAAATTTGGTTTAATTATCTAACGCCATACTCTAAATTTATGTTATCTATGTGTTTATTGTCTGTATGTCACGATATGACTCTCTGAGTTAAAGTGACAATTAACAAGTAGACTTGGTTTAAATAAATACATAAATAATAATATTATTATTATATTATTTGGATTCAATCTGCTGAAATCATATGCCCGGTTATTACTTAACAACACAAGAAATCAGTATTCGGCTCACGCTTTGTCCTAATCCTGACTACTGATCTGTATTTAACACACTAGTAAACGAATCAGTAGCCTACTTTGATGACTAAGATAAATTACTAATTTAATGCCTTTTGAAGATCATGGAAGGCAAGAAAATACACTATTGCTTAACGCATGTGACCGTAAGTCAATGCTGTGATATTATGCATGCAACGAATATTCTGTCCCCACCCCAACCCTCCACTTGAAAATCATGGCACACATAAAGCGCATACTTTTATTTAAAATTCCTTTGTTTTTGGAAACGGGATATCATTTATTAAGTTAGAGTTCAAAATAGTTTAAGTATAACCGCTGTGCCCCTAAACCTCTGATATTTTCTGAAATTAAATTCAGTCGATCTGTGTCTGCAAAACTAAAGAATAACTCTCCCTAGATTTCCACTTTGTTCGGTTTGACAAGAGAGAAATACACTAACGAACTAATTAAGTAATAACAATTATTATATTGAAATGTTAGTAGCCATTCTTCAGTTTTGTTGTCGTAATATAATGAATGTTGCTTTCATGTTTTGTAAATTATCCTCCAGTCTTACACTGTATACACTACAATATTGACGAAGAAATTTCTCAGATATATTAACTACAGATAATTAGATTGTCTCCAAACGTTTAACTGTAGTCAGTTATTATTTTCACCACTTATATTTTACCTTAAAATCAGTTAATATTTTCCAAGTAAGTCTAAAGATAAAACTAAGTACAGTTGGCTAATTCTCTTTCTATTTGTAATCAGTAATATTTACAAGTGGCTGGAGGAAAGGGTATTTTGACTGATACTCTTGCATTCCATCTTGAGTTCTTTCTGCAACAACTTCCTTTTTATATTGTTCGAGCTCGATAATTCCATTGGTGTCTTTCACCTAGTAGGCTATCCAAGTGGTAATGTTTCATGTTGCTTTGTCTCCCTTGAAGCACACAAATGGAGTCCAAGAAGCGCATTAACCATGATGGGTTGCTCTGGTAAGATTAGTCTTCCTATTGTAACAGTAGTGCGAGTCATGTGTTACTTTCAAATGTTGCTAAGCGTATTTACTTTTTCTGCTCTCTTCTTGTCCAATCCAAGCTGATTGTTTATTTTACAGAGCAGGTTTCACAGGGCTCTCTGCAAACTGTACGTGACAGCACACGAACCACACAAACTGTGTCATTGCACTAGGAAGAGCGATCTATGCGAGCACTAACAGTGTGTGATGTCTTGAACTTACAGAGATTATTTTTAGCCTACTTTTCACATTTTGCAAAAATGAGGAAATAGTAGACTTATGAGATCGGCCAAATGTGTGTGTCTGTCTGTCTGTCTGTCTGTCTGTCCTTCTGTCTGTCTGTCTGTCTGTCTGTCTGGCTGTCTGGCTGTGTGTGTGCCCCCCCCCTATCAACTCCTAAACGGCTGGAGCAATCGAAACAAAATTTGGTAGGAGTAAAGATCTATACCTGAATATCTCACGGCCATATTTGAAAATGATGTCAGTGCTACCACCTGCTGAAAAATCGCAATTGAAATTTGAGCTCCATGTTGGATATCTTGGAAGGTATGAATGGGAGCTATTTCAAAATTGGCACACGTAAAGAAAATAATATTGCAGTTTAAATTCCAGAAGGCCATGCATGGCAGTGTTGCCAAAATGATTATAAGCCTGCTGATAGGTCCAATTTTTAAATGCATATAACTTCTACACTATCAATTGGAATTCAAACAAATTCCGTATGTTGTATGTGTACATAACCAGATATGACTGAGCGTATTCTTAAGAACCACCAGGGCTGCCAACTGTTAATAAATGCTCTTAATTTATTTTATCCAAATACCTGTATATCAGAAAATATGCAAGGCGACAGCTTTAAACTATGTACACGTATAGTACCTGACATTCTATATTAATTTGGAGTAATTTATATACGTCAGTGCTACCAACATGATTCTAAGCCTGCTGAGAGGTCCAACTTTAAATACTTGTAACTTCCATACTGTCATTTGGATTTCAACCAAATTTCGTATGTGCTATGTCTACCATAGCAGATATGACTATGCGTATTCTTAAGAGCAACCAGGGCTGACAACTGTTAATATGTGCTGTCTTTATTTTTGTTACCCTAATATCAATTTATCAGAAAGTATGCACACGTATAGTACCTGGCATTCTAGATGAATTTGGAGTAACTAATATACGTCAGTGCTGCCAACATGATTCTAAGCCTACTGATAGGTAGGCCAACTGAAATGAATGAAAATCCACAGCCTGCTTCCAGTCTCCGACCGGGTCAGGAATGGAATGAATGAAGCCCCCATCTAGCGGCGAGGATATGAACTGTGCCGGCTGCCGAGGCCTGACGCACTCCTCTGGGGCAATGATTAAATGGATGACAGATGAAATGAAATGATAGTGGAGAGTGTTGCTGGAATGATATTTTGACAGGGAAAACCGGAGTACCCGGAGAAAAACCTGTCTGCCTCCGTTTTGTCCAGCACAGATCTCACATGGAGTGACCGGGATTTGAACCACGGAACCAGCGATGAGAGGCCGGCGTGCTGCCGCCTAAGCCACGGAGGCTGTAGGTAGGCCAACTGATAGTTCCAATTTTAAAATGCATGTATCTTCTATGCTAACTAATGGATTTCATTCAAAATTGGCACAACAATAGATCATATTATTTCAGATTATTTCTGACCAATATATGCATGACATTGTTGCCAACATGATTTTACGCGCGCTGTTAGATCCAATTTTTAACTGCATGTAACGTCCATGCTATTCATTGGACTCCAAACAAATTTTGTATTCTGTACCATAAGAGATGGAACTAAGAATATATTCAGCCACCGGGGCTGCCAACTGTAGTGCTCTATTAGGCTACATTATGCCAGGTATACAGTATTTCGAACTAATTAGAAATTTCGCTATTACCTACTTAATTTCGTCATTATTCTAGATAGATACATATAGATTAATCATTGACATGAATCTTAAATTTTAAGAAAAGTAGGCTCTTTAGTTCGTCACGGAACTTCTTGTTGGCTTATGAGATCACCTTTTATCCGTGTGTGTGTCCCCCTAATAATACCTAAACGGCTAGAGCGATTTCAATGAAACTCGGTAAGATTATAGAACTATTTCGTCCGACCCCGACCGTGCCTTTCAAATTTTATTTCGTTTCGCCAATGTAACATGGCGGTTGTGCGAATTATTTCACCGGCATTCTATATCTCCGAAATTATTACTTATATTACCCTGAAATTCTGTACGGTGATAAAGGGCACTACTGGAAGATCACGTATGTTACTTCCAACAACCTGTTAAGTACAAGTCGAATATGGCGACCAAGCGAAGTTGAAACATCTAAATAAACTTTTCTCGTGATTTAACCATCTGAACGCAGTGAAACTTGATAGAGCGAATGTGTATACACATTGTAATGCACTGACATAAAATCCAGGTAAATTGTTTACATAACCTCAAGATCGTGGGAGTGCGAAATTTTAAAATTAAGTTTATTTTCTTGTGTCCTAATCTTGCCTATGAAGTTTGAATAATACACCTACACAATAATCTGCATGTAATTGTGCATAACCCTATGGCCTACATATATAAAAATTCCAACATGGGGACCTTCCGAAATATTTAGACGGTTCTCAATATCTACGAATCTATGACAGCAATCAAACTCACATTTTGTATGTTGATAGAGGCAATTAACATGATTAGGATATATGAAAGTAGGCTATTTCGTTTTTCACCCTTGTCATAAATATGTCCAATACTTGAAGACCAAGTTGTTGGAAGTTTCTCTTCAGTTGTTCGAATTCATCAACAGTATTTTTTGCTCATTTTCATCTTATGAATTAAATATTAGTCTACCTCGTGGTGTAGCGGTTAGCGTTCTTTGCTGTCGCCTCGGAGGTCCGGGTTCGAATTCCTGCTCTGCCAAGAAATTAAACTCTCATCTGAGGGCTGAACTGAGAATAGATGGGTTCAATTCCTACCTCAGCTATCCTGCAAGCGGTTTTCCGTTGTTCCCCACTTCTACACTAGGAAAATGCTGGGATGGCCCTAACATAACGCCACGGCCGCCTCCTTCCCAATCCTCACCAGAATTTAAAATACACACATTACTACAGACATCAAAATAACACAGGTTATCAAACAAATAATATACACACCCAGTACACGGGGCTAAATAACCACGATGTCAAAACACCTCAAATGAAGCAACAACTCTTAGGAATTAAAGACTTATGAGATCACCTTTTGGCCTTGTGTGTATAAGAGTGTGAGTGAATGTATGGTGTGCGTGTCTAATAAGTTTTGATTGGATGAAGTGGATTGAATAAAACCTACTTATTACTTACAAATAATCTGTCCGACCACGACCGAGCCTTTGAAATTTTATTAAGTGTCACTAATTCAACATGGCACTCGCGCGAAATATTTCACAGTTATTGAATATCCCAGTCGCCTCCGTAGCGTAGCGGTCAGCATGGTTAGCTGCCGCCCCGGAGGTCCTGGGTTCGATTCCCGGCTCTGCCACGAAATTTGAAAAGTGGTATGAGGACTGGAACGGGGTTTACTCAGCCTCGGGTGGTCCAAATGAGTAGAGGGGGTTCGATTCCCACCTCAGCCATCCTCGAAGTGGTTTTCCGTGGTTTCCCACTTCGTCTTCGGGAAAATGCCGGGATGGTACCTACTGTAAGGCCATGGCCGCCTCCTTCCCTCTTCCTCGCCTATCCATCCCAATCTTCCATCCCTTCCCATCCCTCATGAGGCCCCTGTTCGCTTTGCAGGTGAGGCCGCCTGGGCGAAGTGCTGATCACACCTCCCCAGTTGTATCCATCCCGACCGGATGTTCCAGGCTCCAGGACACTGCCCATAGAGGCGGTAGTGGTGAGTTCCCTCGCTGAGTCCGTGGGAACCACCAACCTAGAGGGTAAATTGACTAAATAAAATAAAAAATTGAATATCCCCGTTACTAGTGTTGCAATCAATCTGAAATGTTGTATGGTGATGGGGCCACTAAAGTAATCATCATCATCATCATCATCATCATCATCATCATCAAAGTAGATATATGCGGCTTTCAAAAAACTATACATAAACAAGTAACAACATGGCAACCACGTGAACCCGAGCTCAGTGAAACATGGCACAGCGAATTTTAATTTCGGTTGAACTATGTACAGTATATAGCATGTAGGCATCTATTTTGTTCAATTGTTTCTAAACATTGAAGTGATAATAATAATGTTATTGGTTTTACGTCCTTTTAACGACACTGGCTTTTAGAGACGCCGGGGTGCCGGAATTTTGCCCCGAAGGGGATCTTTAACGTGCCAGTAAATCTACTGACACAGCTCCCTCGCATTTGCGCACCCTCAAATGCCAGCTGACTGCGCCAGGTTTCGAACCTGCAACCTTGGGCTCAGCAAGCGAGAACGTTACCCCTGAGCCACGCAGCCAGACACATTGAAGTGAAGGCAGTGCGAAATTTTAAGATCATACAGTACTATTATTTCTCGCATCCTATTCAAACGATAATGAGCCGAAATATGAATCCTGATCTAGGAGGTGATGATGATCGTGTGGCCTCCGGAGAGGCCGAGTGCAGGTCTTTCTAGTTGACGACCTTGGGCGACCTGCGCGTCGTAATGAGGATGATGTGATGATGAAGACGGCGCATACACCCAATCACCGAGCCACGGGAATTAACCCCGGGAGATTAAAATCCCTGATAACTCAGCTGGGAATCGAACCCGGGGCACTTTGGGCCAAAGCCTAGGGCGCTAACCATTTAGCCACGGAGCTGGACATCTATGAGGTACTCAACTTGGTGTCAATTCATTTCAATGCATCCCTCTGTCCTTCAAAGTAAGGTATCACGATACGTACAGAGAGTTGAAAGTAACGTGCACTAACGCAGACCAGCATGATTGAAAATATACAATTGGAACTTCACAACTGACGCTGTTTGACGGAGCGTCAATGCATTGACTCTGCTCATCTTCACAACCAGACTTTTTTATTCATTAACGTGGCTACACACGTAACTGCAAGCTTGACAAGTATGCATGATCAATCTTTTTGTACAGGAATGCAAAATTTCCCTACGACATCACACGGTACAAGTATGCTTGAACAAGCGCCACTTGGCGCTTGCACTATGACGAGCATGGACGATGATGCTCTCGCTTTGGCTGCTGTTTGCCTTGTCCACAAGAGGAAAACGCGAAAGAGTGGTTATTGAAAAAGAATACCTATTCCCACGTTAATTTGCTGGGTGAATTTAAGATATATCCGCGTGATTGGCATAATTATATCAGAATGAATGAAGAAACGTATCTGAACCTTTTTTCAATCGTAACACCTTTAATTAGAAAGACGAATCTGATCACGGGCGGATATGTTTACATTCCCTGTCTGCTGGAAGCCAAGGCTTTCCTAGCGCGAGGCATAGTGTTGCCAACTTTACACCGTAGCCGCTGAGAGCGAGCAGCGAGACTGGATAGAACTGTGTGTAACTGTTAAACACTGGACACCTGACACCCGCGTGACACGTGAGCTAGCTGCCAGGGCAGGACATTGGAGTTCACGTTGAGTTATAGAGGAAGTATGGTATTGGTTAAGAACCGTCTAATATTGGTAAGTAGAGAACAATGGTTATTGACGGTTGACCTTCTTCAGATCACTAGACATGGTCCAAATGATGACACGACTAATGTTTGCATGCACAAGCTGGCACATCCGTGGTACACACGCTCCATTCCGCTTGGGCAAACGTGGCTTCTACAAACTTGCATGATTTCAATTCAATCCATCTTCAAGCTGCTTGCACAATTAGACTGCTTGCGCAGAATTATCCTACAAACGCTAAAGCCTGCTTGCACAACAAGATTGATCATGCATGCTTGTCAAGCTTGCAGTTACGTGTGAAGCCACCTTAACGCCTTGCGATGTCAGTATTCCTTGCCAGAGGTGTCAACTCTGATAATCAGGTGGCCTGCCCCTCGTAAGAACAAGTGTTCAGATCTCAAAAAGTAGGCGCTGTATGAGCCATGTTCATTAGTTATTTTTGTCCCGTTTTGATGCATACTATCCCCTCCTAAAATGTTGGATGCTTGTATTTTAACATCCTGTGTAACTTAATTGATATTGTAACTTTCAGTCGGCCTGCACACAATAATTCCCGATTATTGGAAAAAATAACCGGAAATAAATTGTCTGCTAAGCTGTATTTACATAATGAATGTAGTAGTGTATTAAGGACAGGGATTCGGAGGTGCCTCGGGACTTGCAAGAAGTTACTATCGCTGCATTTTCCTGGGGGGAGTGTGGAAATACCCGGGGAAAAACATACTCAGGAAAGCCGCTGTCAGCGCTGGGATTTGAACCTACAATCTCTGGACTTGCTGCAGCTGGCAGAGCGGTCGTGGTGCTCGATGCAACGAGCACGGCTACGCAGCGGGCCTACTGTCATCGCGCCAGGAGATGGCAGTTCAACACGTCGTCTATTCCAAACCAAAATATATCGGCTTCCCTCATGCCAATGGTTGTTACCGCAGCAGAGGACACGCAGCCTGTGAAAGAAGGAATATGCTGAGTGAGTGAAGCAAGTAGTGACCAACTTAATGTTTTTGGAATGCGAGATACGCAGTGAGCGGGAAGACATCTGCAGTTCAAACCCAACTGCCATCTCCTGGCTCCATATCAATACAACAACAACCTGACGGAGCCCTAGCTGTATCATTGTTACAATTCAGATGCGGCGATAATCCGCTGGTGGTATCGTTGCTCTAGGCATGTTGACAACCACTAAAAAGACTAATGCTGACACCCTCCTTCCTATATCCATCCCACTGCTGCGAGCACCCCAGTGCCCCTTGGGGGCTATTACAAACATTATTGCGACTGACAACGTGACTATAAGAGAGGCAATCTCAACCTGGTGCTCACGAGCACTGCGGTGCTCTCTATATGAAATTTGGTGCTCTCATCATACGAGCCAAAAAGTGGTGACGAGCACATGATCCACTGAGGTCCATTTTTCAATTGAAATTCTGCTGTAGGAACCGGAATAATAGAGTTTTCAATCAGTAAAAGTTTTGACAGTCAAAATTGTTTTCATTTTGTGAAATAGTACTTCTTAATCTACTGTAAAAATAACCTGGCCATGTTGAAACACCGGATCCCATGAGAACTCCGCAGTTAAGCAGCATTGGGTGTGGTTGGACCTTGAATGCAATGCCGGTTCAGTGGGACCACGCGCTGTTGGCAACGGAAGGAGGAGCAGAGCGGCCCTGGACACCCTACCACATGTAAACTCCGGCTGAGGATCGCCTCTTCGTAGGCACGGACCTGCCTTCGGGCAGAATACTAATATTAATAATAATAATAATAATAATAGTAAAAAAATGGACACCCCTATTTTATGAGTAACACGAAAGATGCTGATTCTATTCAACTGTCCACACGTAAATGTATCTTATCTGTATGAGTCATACAAGCAGTTGTAGCATGCCTGGTGTGTGTTTAATCCCTTGCTATTTCAGTATTTATGAGGGAAAGAGGGATAGGAAAAGGATTGAGAGGCGAATGCTTGTTGCATTATTATTATTATTATTATTATTATTATTATTATTATTATTATTATTATTATTATTGTATTAGACTTAATGGTGCTCTGGTGTTTGGTATGGCAGAAGGTGGTGCTCACTGTCTCGAAAAGTTGAGAACGCCTTCAATAAGAGATGATTGTAAGCCAGCGGTTCCCAAAATGTGCGCCGCGAGCTAGTGCCAGGTGCGCCGCCGTTGTCTACCAAAAAGGGCTACTACAAAACTTTGCGTCTCGGTACGTTTTTGTCGTTGTAAGCTTTTGCGTTTGGGGAAAGCGCCGTGAACGTTGCCCGGCGGCCTCTATGTGAACGCGTCCGTGCACGTTTCCTAGTCTAGCACTCTACATTCAGCGCAGCCTGCAATCGCGGCCAGCACGTCATTCTATTCTTGGAACTCGTTGCTAGGCAACGAAACTACATTCGTGTATTTTCGGAAATCGTCGTACGTCCTCGGCAGACAGTCCACTGCTTGCGTTCCAGTTTCTGCTATTGTTTTGTTTTCAGTTGTCAGTTGTCATTGGCAGTGTTCAGGTGTTCTGCGCGTCACGCACAAGTGAAGTAAATAATCAAAGTAGTGAAGCTGTTGTTTTGTTCTGTTTTTAGCCTACTTTCGATTTTTGCAAAAAATGAAAGTAGACTTATGAGATCAACACAGGGCGAAAAAAGTGTGTCTCTCTGTGTGTGTGTAAGTGTGTGTGTGAGTCTGTGTGTGTGTATGTGTGTGTGTGAGTCTGTGTGTGTACTGTGTGTGTGTGAGTGTGTGTACTCTGAATGTCTGTCCCCACCTATCAATTCGAACACGGTGAATGCGAATTGAACGAAATTTGGTACAAAGCTAGCACTAGCAAAGGACACCTCAGTGACATGTTTTATATCGCCGCCATCTAGACGGAAACGTAATGGCGGCCACACAAATGTTCAAAGCTTAAATCAAATTACGACTAACCTAATCATCCGATCTCTACCAAATTTTGCAACAACATACCTTTATGGGGGGAGCATCCTTTGACCAAACCAATAGGTCATCAGCGTAATAGTTTGCGGATGGCGGCCATCTTTGTGTGAAAATCGATTCCCCCTATTAATTCGAACACGGTGCAACCGAATGGAACGAAATTTGGTACAGAGGTAGTACTAACAAAAGGCACCTCAGTGTCATGTTTTATATCGCCGCCATCTTGACTGAAACGTAATGGCGGCCACACAAATGTTCAAAGCCTAAATCAAATTACGATTAATCTAATCATCCGATCTCTACCAAATTTTGCAACAACATATCCTTATAGAGGAAGCATCCTTTGACCAAATGAATAGGTCATTAGCCTAATAGTTTGCGGATGGCGGCCATCTTTATGTCAAAATTGATTCCCCCTATTAATTCGAACACGGTGGAACCGAATGGAACGAAATTTGGTACAGAGGTAGCACTAGCAAAAGGCATCTCAGTGCCATGTTTTATATCGCCGCCATATTGACAGAAAAGTAATGGCGGCCACACAAATGTTCAAAGCTTAAATTACGACTAACATAACCATCCGATCTCTACCAAACTTTGCAACAACATACCTTTATGGAGGGAGCATCCTTTGACCAATCTAATAGGTTATTAGCCTAATAGTTTGCGGATGGCGGCCATCTTTATGTCAAAATTGATTCCCCCTATTAATTCGAACACGGTGGAACCGAATGGAACGAAATTTGGTACAGAGGTAGCACTAGCAAAGGGCACCTCAGTGTCATGTTTTATATCGCTGCCATCTTGACTGAAACGTAATGGCGGCCACACGAATGTTCAAAGCTTAGATCAAATTACGATTAACCTAATCATCCGATCTCTACCAAATTTTGCAACTACATACCTTTATGGAGGGAGCATCCTTTGACCAAACCAATAGGTCATCAGCGTAATAGTTTGCGGATGGCGGCCATCTTTGTGTGAAAATCGATTCCCCCTATTAATTCGAACACGGTGCAACCGAATGGAACGAAATTTGGTACAGAGGTAGTACTAACAAAAGGCACCTCAGTGTCATGTTTTATATCGCCGCCATCTTGACTGAAACGTAATGGCGGCCACACAAATGTTCAAAGCTTAAATCAAATTACGATTAATCTAATCATCCGATCTCTACCAAATTTTGCAACAACGTACCCTTATAGAGGAAGCATCCTTTGACCAAATGAATAGGTCATTAGCCTAATAGTTTGCGGATGGCGGCCATCTTTGTGTGAAAATCGATTCCCCCTATTAATTCAAACACGGTGAAACCGAATGGAACGAAATTTGGTACAGAGGTAGCACTAGCAGGGGGCATCTCAGTGTCATGTTTTATATCGCCGCCATATTGACAGAAACGTAATGGCGGCCACACAAATGTTCAAAGCTTAAGTTAAATTACGACTAACATAACCATCCGATCTCTACCAAACTTTGCAACAACATACCTTTATGGAGGGAGCATCCTTTGACCAATCTAATAGGTCATTAGCCTAATAGTTTGCGGATGGCGGCCATCTTTATGTCAAAATTGATTCCCCCTATTAATTCGAACACGGTGGAACCGAATGGAACGAAATTTGGTACAGAGGTAGCACTAGCAAAGGGCACCTCAGTGTCACGTTTGATATCGCCGCCATTTTGACTGGAACGTAATGGCGGCCACACGAATGTTCAAAGCTTAAATCAAATTACGATTAACCTAATCATCCGATCTCTACCAAATTTTGCAACTACATACCTTTATGGAGGGAGCATCCTTTGACCAATCTAATAGGTCATCAGCGTAAGAGTTTGCGGATGGCGGCCATCTTTTTGTGACAATCGATTCCCCCTATTAATTCGAACACTGTGCAACCGAATGGAACGAAATTTGGTACAGAGGTAGTACTAACAAAATGCACCTCAGTGTCATGTTTTATATCGCCGCCATCTTGACGGAAACGTAAAGGCGGCCACACAAATGTTCAAAGCTTAAATCAAATTACGATTAACCTAAACATCCGATCTCTACCAAATTTTGCAACAACACACCCTTATAGAGGAAGCATCCTTTGACCAAATGAATAGGTCATTAGCCTAATAGTTTGCGGATGGCGGCCATCTTTATGTCAAAATTGATTCCCCCTATTAATTCGAACACGGTGGAACCGAATGGAACGAGATTTGGTACAGAGGTAGCACTAGCAAAAGGCATCTCAGTGCCATGTTTTATATCGCCGCCATATTGACAGAAACGTAATGGCGGCCACACAAATGTTCAAAGCTTAAGTTAAATTACGACTAACATAACCATCCGATCTCTACCAAACTTTGCAACAACATACCTTTATGGAGGGAGCATCCTTTGACCAATCTAATAGGTCATTAGCCTAATAGTTTGCGGATGGCGGCCATCTTTATGTCAAAATTGATTCCCTCTATTAATTCGAACACGGTGGAACCGAATGGAACGAAATTTGGTACAGAGGTAGCACTAGCAAAGAGCACCTCAGTGTCATGTTTTATATCGCCGCCATTTTGACTGGAACGTAATGGCGGCCACACGAATGTTCAAAGCTTAAATCAAATTACGATTAACCTAATCATCCGATCTCTACCAAATTTTGCAACTACATACCTTTATGGAGGGAGCATCCTTTGACCAATCTAATAGGTCATCAGCGTAAAAGTTTGCGGATGGCGGCCATCTTTGTGTGACAATCGATTCCCCCTATTAATTCGAACACGGTGCAACCGAATGGAACGAAATTTGGTACAGAGGTAGTACTAACAAAATGCACCTCAGTGTCATGTTTTATATCGCCGCCATCTTGACGGAAACGTAAAGGCGGCCACACAAATGTTCAAAGCTTAAATCAAATTACGATTAACCTAAACATCCGATCTCTACCAAATTTTGCAACAACACACCCTTATAGAGGAAGCATGCTTTGACCAAATGAATAGGTCATTAGCCTAATAGTTTGCGGATGGCGGCCATCTTTATGTCAAAATTGATTCCCCCTATTAATTCGAACACGGTGGAACCGAATGGAACGAAATTTGGTACAGAGGTAGCACTAGCAAAAGGCATCTCAGTGCCATGTTTTATATCGCCGCCATATTGACAGAAACGTAATGGCGGCCACACAAATGTTCAAAGCTTAAATTACGACTAACATAACCAACCGATCTCTACCAAACTTTGCAACAACATACCTTTATGGAGGGAGCATCCTTTGACCAATCTAATAGGTTATTAGCCTAATAGTTTGTGGATGGCGGCCATCTTTATGTCAAAATTGATTCCCCCTATTAATTCGAACACGGTGGAACCGAATGGAACGAAATTTGGTACAGAGGTAGCACTAGCAAAGGGCACCTCAGTGTCATGTTTTATATCGCTGCCATCTTGACTGAAACGTAATGGCGGCCACACGAATGTTCAAAGCTTAGATCAAATTACGATTAACCTAATCATCCGATCTCTACCAAATTTTGCAACAACATACCTTTATGGAGGGAGCATCCTTTGACCAAACCAATAGGTCATCAGCGTAATAGTTTGCGGATGGCGGCCATCTTTGTGTGAAAATCGATTCCCCCTATTAATTCAAACACGGTGCAACCGAATGGAACGAAATTTGGTACAGAGGTAGTACTAACAAAATGCACCTCAGTGTCATGTTTTATATCGCCGCCATCTTGACTGAAACGTAATGGCGGCCACACAAATGTTCAAAGCTTAAATCAAATTACGATTAATCTAATCATCCGATCTCTACCAAATTTTTCAACAACATACCCTTATAGAGGGAGCATCCTTTGACCAAATGAATAGGTCATTAGCCTAATAGTTTGCGGATGGCGGCCATCTTTGTGTGAAAATCGATTCCCCCTATTAATTCAAACACGGTGAAACCGAATGGAACGAAATTTGGTACAGAGGTAGCACTAGCAGGGGGCATCTCAGTGTAATGTTTTATATCGCCGCCATATTGACAGAAACGTAATGGCGGCCACACAAATGTTCAAAGCTTAAGTTAAATTACGACTAACATAACCATCCGATCTCTACCAAACTTTGCAACAACATACCTTTATGGAGGGAGCATCCTTTGACCAATCTAATAGGTTATTAGCCTAATAGTTTGCGGATGGCGGCCATCTTTATGTCAAAATTGATTCCCCCTATTAATTCGAACACGGTGGAACCGAATGGAACGAAATTTGGTACAGAGGTAGCACTAGCAAAGGGCACCTCAGTGTCATGTTTTATATCGCCGCCATCTTGACTGAAACGTAATGGCGGCCACACGAATGTTCAAAGCTTAAATCAAATTACCATTAACCTAATCATCCGATCTCTACCAAATTTTGCAACTACATACCTTTGTGGAGGGAGCATCCTTTGACCAATCTAATAGGTCATTCGCCTAATAGTTTGCGGATGGCGGCCATCTTTATGTCAAAATCGATTCCCCCTATTAATTCAAACACGGTGAAACCGAATGGAACGAAATTTGGTACAGAGGTAGCACTAGCAGGGGGCATCTCAGTGTCATGTTTTATATCGCCGCCATATTGACAGAAACGTAATGGCGGCCACACAAATGTTCAAAGCTTAAGTTAAATTACGACTAACATAACCATCCGATCTCTACCAAACTTTGCAACAACATACCTTTATGGAGGGAGCATCCTTTGACCAATCTAATAGGTCATTAGCCTAATAGTTTGCGGATGGCGGCCATCTTTATGTCAAAATTGATTCCCCCTATTAATTCGAACACGGTGGAACCGAATGGAACGAAATTTGGTACAGAGGTAGCACTAGCAAAGGGCACCTCAGTGTCATGTTTTATATTGCCGCCATTTTGACTGGAACGTAATGGCGGCCACACGAATGTTCAAAGCTTAAATCAAATTACGATTAACCTAATCATCCGATCTCTACCAAATTTTGCAACTACATACCTTTATGGAGGGAGCATCCTTTGACCAATCTAATAGGTCATCAGCGTAATAGTTTGCGGATGGCGGCCATCTTTGTGTGACAATCGATTCCCCCTATTAATTCGAACACGGTGCAACCGAATGGAACGAAATTTGGTACAGAGGTAGTACTAACAAAATGCACCTCAGTGTCATGTTTTATATCGCCGCCATCTTGACGGAAACGTAAAGGCGGCCACACAAATGTTCAGACCTTAAATCAAATTACGATTAACCTAAACATCCGATCTCTACCAAATTTTGCAACAACACACCCTTATAGAGGAAGCATCCTTTGACCAAATGAATAGGTCATTAGCCTAATAGTTTGCGGATGGCGGCCATCTTTATGTCAAAATTGATTCCCCCTATTAATTCGAACACGGTGGAACCGAATGGAACGAAATTTGGTACAGAGGTAGCACTAGCAAAAGGCATCTCAGTGCCATGTTTTATATCGCCGCCATATTGACAGAAACGTAATGGCGGCCACACAAATGTTCAAAGCTTAAGTTAAATTACGACTAACATTACCATCCGATCTCTACCAAACTTTGCAACAACATACCTTTATGGAGGGAGCATCCTTTGACCAATCTAATAGGTTATTAGCCTAATAGTTTGCGGATGGCGGCCATCTTTATGTCAAAATTGATTCCCCCTATTAATTCGAACACGGTGGAACCGAATGGAACGAAATTTGGTACAGAGGTAGCACTAGCAAAGGGCACCTCAGTGTCATGTTTTATATCGCCGCCATCTTGACTGAAACGTAATTGCGGCCACACGAATGTTCAAAGCTTAAATCAAATTACCATTAACCTAATCATCCGATCTCTACCAAATTTTGCAACTACATACCTTTGTGGAGGGAGCATCCTTTGACCAATCTAATAGGTCATTCGCCTAATAGTTTGCGGATGGCGGCCATCTTTGTGTCAGAATCGATTCCCACTATTAATTCAAACACGGAGAAACCGAATGGAACGAAATTTGGTACAGAGATAGCACTAGCAAAGGGCATCTCAGTGTCATGATTAATATCGCCGCCATATTGACAGAAACGTAATGGCGGCCACACAAATGTTTAAAGCTTAAATCAAATTACGACTAACATAACCTCCGATCTCTACCAAACTTTGCAACAACATACCTTTATGGAGGGAGCATCCTTTGACCAATCTAATAGGTCATTAGCATAATAGTTTGCGGATGGCGGCCATCTTTATGTCAAAATTGATTCCCCCTATTTATTCGAACACGGTGGAACCGAATGAACGAAATTTGGTACAGAGGTAGCACTAGCAAAGGGCACCTCAGTGTCATGTTTTATTTCACCGCTATCTTGACGGAAACGTAATCGCGGCCACCCAAATGTTAAAAGCTAAAATGTAATTACGACCAACCTAATAATCTAGTCTCTACCAAATTTTGCAACACCATATCTTTATGCGGGAAACATATTCTGACCAAACTGCAAGAACATCAGCCCAATAATTTGCAGATGGTGGCCAAGTATGTGTGCAAATTGATTCCCCCTATCAATTCAAGCACGGTGAAACTGAATTGAACGAAATTTGGTACAGAGGTAGCACTAGCAAAGGGCACCTCATATTCATGTTTAATATCCCTATAGCACGTTGTATTTCAACAAGCTACTACAACCAACATTCAATTATACTCCTTGAAAAGGACAAAGAGTTATAACAATACCCATGCATTTAGGAGAAAGTAGGCTATATGTTCTTTACTGTACATCTTGTTTCAATTGTTAGTTATTCAATTTTTCGTTAAAATGTAAAGATTCTTATCGTCAAATGAAACTGAACAAGGAAGTAAGCAAAGTAGTGCGTCCGCATCAACTTCTGCGAAGAGCGATGCCGATACTGCTGAGGCAGCTGAGGGAAGCCGTAAACCAAAATACAGAAAATATGACGATAAGTATTTAGATTTTGGTTTTTCTTGTATTGAAATTAATAATGAAGAGCGCCCACAATGTGTTGTTTGCATGAAGGTTTTATCTGTTGAATCTATGCTGCCTAGCAAACTAAAACGACATTTAGAAACTGTCCACCGAAACATGGTTGGGAAACCAAGAGAGTTTTTCAAAGAAAGCAAACTGATGCAGTAAAACAAAAGGATTCTTTTTCTAAACATTCCAAAGCCAATAGCGATGCTCTTTTAGCTTCATACAAAGTGGCATATCGCATTGCAAAATGCAAAAAACCTCACACAATTGCGGAAGAGCTGATTTTACCTGCTGCTGCTGTTGACATGGCTAAGATAATGATCGGTGAGGAAGCAGGGAAACAACTTCTTAAAATTCCTCTGTCAAACAATACAATAAGCAGGAGGATTGATGACATATCTGAGGATATTAGCAACTAACTTATAAATAGTTTGAGAGGAATTCAATTAGATGAGGCTACTGACAGTCACAAGGACGCTCATTTAATTTGCTACGTTAGGTATGTGTGAATGAAAAACAGTTGATAGAAGACTTGTTGCTTTGTAAAGAAATTGAAGGAGGCACCTCTGGTAAAGAATTGTTTGATATTGTTGATGGTTTTATGGCAGAGAATGATATTAACTGGGAAAACTGTGTTGGGGTGTGTACTGATGGAGGCCGGTCAATGTCAGGCCACTACAAAGGACTGCAATTTCGCATTCGAGCAAAAGCCCCAAATGCTGTTTGGACACACTGTATTATACACCAAGAAGCACTGGCAGCAGAAAAGTTCAGTTCACAGTTAAGTGCAGCTTTAAAAACCGTGATACAAGTAATAAACTTAATCTAAACAAGACCAATGAAGGCCCGGGTTTTTCTAAACTATGTGATGACACAGGCGCTCAACACTCAACGCTTTTGTACTATAGCAGTGCGCGATGGCTATCTCTGGGCAATTCTCTCCTAAGAGTGTTTGAACTGAGACAAGAAATCCACATGTTTCTGAGTGAAGAAAATAATGTTCTTGCTGATATTTTTATTGATGAAAGTTTTCTCCTTAAACTGGCGTTCCTGACAGACATTTTTGAACGTTTGAACATTCTTAACAAATCTTTGCAGGAGAACAATACAGATATTTTTCAAATGACTAATAAAGTTGAAGCATTCAAGAAGAAACTTATGCTTTGGGAAAAAAGTTTGAAGAATGGAGATTGTTCGATGTTTTCAGCTTTGAACCAGTTTCTACAAGAAAACGATTTTACTCTGAAAGAACAAATGAAAAAAATGTTGACTCAGTAGTTGTCTCAATTACAGAGTTATTTTGAAGACTACCTGCCAAAAGATGAAATCAAAGCGCAGCAGTGGGTAAACGACCCTTTTCAAACTGAAATACCTCAACACTTCATTAATGAAGAAGCAGAACAGCTGATTGACATTTCAACGGACTTGTCATTGAAATCACAATTTCAGTCCCAATCCCTGTTTGAGTTTTGGAGTGGTATTGAAAACGAATTTCCAGTGTTGAGCAAGAAGGCTTTGCGTGCTGTTATTCCGTTTGCCAGTGCTTACCTTTGCGAGTGTGGTTTTTCTGCTGTTGCAGTGATGAAATCCATGTATAGAGCAAAGCTTAAAATTGAAAAAGAAATTCGGGTTGCTCTATCAAAATTTACTCCCAGGTACAATGAACTTATAAAAGACAAACAAGCGCATTTCTCCCATTGAAACAGAAAATTATGGACTTTGTTGATTTATGTATGATTTTTTTTCAAGTTGGTACTTAATTTATGTTCATTTATGTTTTAGAATTTTTTAGTTTGTGTTTTTTAGAGTTGTGTTTTTCTAATGTTTGTTTCAAGTTGATTTTTTGCAATAAATCATGTATTATTACAACTCTTGTATGTTAAATGTTATTTCTTGACCTCTGTAAGAACAAGGTAAACCTGGTAAACTTTGTCAGCAACTGACCAATCTGTGAGAAATGTTTAAAATCCTGAATTGTGTGTTGTTATAAAAATAGTAACAATTTTATTTACAATTTTATGTAAAAATATATTAACAATTAACTATTAAAAAGAGATATTTAAAATGTAATGCAATGCAAAATTGGTAAATTATACTAGGTGCGCCGCCAAGCCATGTTTGTACTGAAAGGGAGCCGTGGGTTAAAAAAGTTTGGGAACCTCTGTTGTAAGCAATAAGCAAAGACTGAGTGGAATATACGTAGCCTACTGTATTGCAATATGGGAAACATTTTTGATGTGTATAGTTCTTTCAACCGGTTTGGATAGAGTGCAATAAATATTATAATTCTCGATTGTGGACGTTTGTCTGTCTTAAGCTCCTAATATTATTATTTACTAAGGCTGAGTTCTAGGGGTTCAAGTTCGGGCTAAAGCAGATATATTCTGGACCTTGCGTCAAACTCGGAGAGCAATCCCTTCTCCCAGACGGGTCGATAGTCATCCATATTTCTTCTCTCAATCTTTCCTGTCCAGCCAAAACTTAAGAGATTGATCGCAACGTGGCCATATCAGCAAGACGCCAGTGGAGTGGTTGCATTTTGCTTTCAAGACTTTTACCTTATGCTGTCAACTCTTCACTCTCTTGACTCGTTTTGCCTTCCTGAAATCTTGACCTGTGTTTCTAGTGTAAAAATAGTAATAAATTCATCTTAGGGGCTTGGACGACATCTTGGTCATCAGCCCCATGTAATAGATGTGTGTTTTATTTGTTTTATAACCTGTGTAATTTGAGTGTCTGTAGTAGTGTGTGATTCAGGTAAGGATAAGGAAGGAAGCAGCCGTGGCCTTAAGGTAGCAACCATCCCGGCATTTGCCTGCAGTAGAAGTGGGAAACTACGGAAAACCACTTCCAATTAGGAATTGAACCCACCTTTCTCAGGATTGAATACACCTTTCCCAGTTGTACCACACGAGGCAGTATATCCTGTTCCAGATCTCAGACCAGATTTAAATTCCTTGGCAAAGCAGGAAATCGAACCTCGAACTCCGCGCTGATAGCCAATATTGCTAACCGCAACGTCACGAGGTGAACCATCCATTTGGATGTTGTTAATGATTTATTTAGGGGATTTGCGACATCGTGATCTTATAGCTTCGTGTACTTTGCCTGATAACCTGTGTTATTGTGAAGCCGTATTACTGTGTGCATAAGTAATTCAGGTAACGATTGGGAAGGCCTTAAGATAGAATCCATCTCGGCATTTGCCTGAAGTAGAAGTGTGAAACCACGGAAAGCCACTTATAAAATGGCTAAGATGGGAATCGAACTTTCCTCTTCCTCAGTTTTGCCGCACGAGGCTGAGTTGACCCCGTTCCAGCCAAAAGACTGGAATTAAAAGGTCTTGGCAGAGTCAGGAATCAAACCAGGACGACAACCAAGAATGCTAGCTGCTACTCGACAAGGTGGTCCGTTAGACAACGACAACGGTGCTGGATTTGCAATATACGTACCTATGTTCCGGCCAATCAAATCCTTGGATTCCGATATCGTAGTTGCCTCAATGAGAGGGCAGGGATATCTTAGGCCACCAGCCCCGATTACTTGCATGTATGTGGGACGTCACCCGATAACCTGCATATTTGTGGCTGCAGTGTGTGTAAGGGTGGTGTATTCCAACGGTAAGACAGAGTGAGCTTTTGCTGCTCTTTGCTTTATTTCATTCCTTCCTTTTTCGCAAACACCAACAGTGATTTCCTGGCTTTTCTTTGTTTATGCACTTTGCTTATATTACCTGTAAGTCTATTCTAGATATATATCTTCCATGATCAACCTAGCGTCATCTAGCAGTGAATCTCTGAAGTTCCTCAATTTTTCCATGTACAAGAGGACTTCCTTACCAATCTAGCCACCAGATCTCGTCGCTATCGCCAGCTATCATCTTCGTGATCAAGAGGACTTCGTCTACATCCCATCCACCAGGCTTCGCTAGTGACGCCTGCTATCAACTCTTTGAAGACCATTTCCTCAAGATACTTAATTTTTGTAATGTTTGTCATTCTTATGTATATTCCTTTGTCTCCTACCCCCACTCTTTTTCCTTCCCTGGTCCCTCCGCGCTTCGTTGAGCTGGTCTCACTTGTGCTTCAGTCGTCAAGACCTCCAGTTGGAGCCTAACTAGGGCTCGTCTCCTCTCCTTGAGAGACAAACTTTTGAATCGGACGCCATGTCCAGATCTTAACTAACGGTCGCCTGGATCGCTTACCATAGAAATGACCTAAGTACAATGTTCTTCATATTTTAATCGCTTTTAATTAGCTATACGCTTTTAATACCGTTCTATAGACAGTGAGAAGTTGCTAAATGCTGTGCAATTGCAATCTTCGCGGGATTTTCGATGTCAGGCTTTGTCTATCTAAGACAGCTAATCTTGTAAAACGAAGCAGCATTTTTTGTGCATGTTAACTGAGAATGAGCTCTCACACCGTGGGCTTCTTATTAAACTAAATACTGTCTATAGAAAACTTAGCTCGTTCCACCGCTGGACTTTATTTACCCAATTCAACAGTTATGATTGTTCTGGAATGATCCACGCCAAACAATTCATCTACAAGCTAAACCTTCTAGTATTTTCCACTCACATATGGAAATACTTTTTCTAACCAAGGAATTTTCTTTATGAACAGCTAATCAACACCTAATTTATCTTCCTTCGTGGGAATTCGTCCACTGCATTCAACTATAACCTACACATTTTTCAACCCAATAGACTGAAAAGGAAGGAAGGAAGATTGTAGTTTTACGTGACAGTGAATCTTGTGATTATGAGCCACGGGACCTCCTTTTTACGTGGAATCCGAACCACAGGACATGGCATTTCACTTCGAAAATCTCACATGCATTGACCGGGAATCGAACCCGGACCGACTTGGTGAGAGGCATACAGCTAGACCGCTGAGCCACCACGCCCCCCAACCCAATAGACTCTCTCAAACCAAAATGCAACTAGTTATTTTACACCACCGCAATAACTTTCCTTTCTATAAACTTTCTGTGCTACAATAGTGAACTTTTCAACCACGTCAATAGACTATAGTGAAACCAGTGCTCGTTCAACTTCTCATCCGCGCCGCGCTCGTCCGAGAAAAATAAATAAGGCCAAGAACTTTCTTCACAAAGTTCCTATTTCCTCTTCCTCAATCTCTCTTTGCTAACAATTTAGGTTAATCTTTAAATTTATGTCTTTTTCAATGAGGCCTCACCAAACCATAGGCGCCCTCCCAACTTTTCTCCATTTATAACTTATTCACTGTGTTTAAATATCAGCAGTTAGAAACTGCATATTAATCTATTTTTTTCTTGTTAGTACAGGAATTGTTTATGTTCTAAGTACTCAACTTTTCATTAATCTTGTTGATCCAGGTTTCACGAAAGGGTAACTAGCCCTATTTTTCCTCGTGATCCTGTTTAAACATAGAAGTTCTAGAAACTTCTTCTCAATTTTTCTCTTCATGTTTCATAATAAGTGACCTGTCCTATTTGTATAAATTATAATAGTAATTTCTGCATCAATATAAGAAGTTATAGAAACTTCTATTTAATTTATCTATTTTTTTTTTGTTGTTGTTATAATTTCGAAGCTGTTATTTGTTCATACTTTTAAGATGCCCATATAGGAATTCTTCAAGTACGCACATTGTATCTGACCTATCGTTTAACTTTGATTACGCCAATTATCTTTAAATTTTCAATTTGTTAATCTTAGCACCATTTTAAAATCTTATGCAGATTTTAGTGCTTATAAAAGGTTCCAAACCAAAAAATTGTCAATTGCCTAGTGCAAACTTTAAATAATTTAGGAGGTCTGAGACCTCAATGGTTTAAAAAATCAAATTTTACATTTGTTAAATTAATCATATAGTACGCATTGTTAAATAAATCAAACTATATCCTTTTGCTTCATCATTTTCTATAAAATACGATTAGGCAAGATCCTGTCTTCCCTGACTCTTCCTATAGGCTTACATTTAAAAAACTCACAAATCAAATTAATAACGGTTCCACTATTTGTTGCATTTGAGCAAGAACTCTTAGTCACAAACTTATTAAAGCCTCTCTTAGCTTTGATAGCTAATTCTAGCTAGCCAGTAAGGCAAGTATAGCTCGCTCCGCCAGTTTCCTGCTTGTTGAGTTTTTCTCTACAACTTATGGTTGGTTTTCCAAATTTAAGTTTATCTCATTGTCTAAACTTTTAGTCGGCGCATGCTGGGTAAAAGCTTAGCCATTCTTAAATGCAACTATTGGTGCTCTTACCAAAATTATTCCCAAGGGTATAATTGCTTCATCACTACCCTTCTTGGAAACATTCGGTCGCTCCTTAGAAATTCTACAATTTCAAGAACTAAAAACTCACGGCTAATTCAAATTATTTGCTTTCTTCAAAATATTTGTTTGAAACAAACTCCTTTGAAAGGATACATAGTAAACGCATTATTTCTTTCTTTGCCAGACCACCACCTTTCTACATAGTAGTCGAATCTTGGCTTGGAAGGGAAGGTACTATCAAATCTCGCCGGCAAATAGCCCAAGCTCCAGCCGCATTTCCCGTTAGCTACGTCCAGGTCCATACCCACTTTAGGTGTTACACGGGCTTTGTGGTGATACTCGTCGCTAAACATTGTCTTTGCTTGGTGTTGGACTCTCGTCCTATTATCCACACTTGTTCCTTAGTCCGAAACCCACTTCCCTTAACTTTTCTCTTCATCTTCCCTTGTGGGTAAGGTTAATTCTTAGCAAAACCCTACCCAAAGTTCACCGAGACATAAAGAAAGCACCTTTCCTGCATTTTCTTGTGGCGAGTGTGGGAAAACCTGCACTCAAAAGTGTCACTCTGTGTCCGAGAGAATTGTTCAGATCTCAGAAACTGTAGGCTACTGTAGAAACCATGTTTATCAGATGTTTTCTTGTTTTTATCCATACCTCCTAAAATATCGGATACTTCTACTTTAACGCCCTGTAGATGAGGCGTGCGTGATCATTTATAAATATATAAACATTTGCTACTCACTGCCTCACTGACGCATGGAAACTTGATAAATAAAACCATTACTTATGGGTATAGCATCTCTTCGTAGAATGTGTGTACGAGCGTCATGTACAGACGGAGCGCACAATCAAATAATACGCACACATTTGGTCCATATTGGTAAATCAACAAGGATTGGAAATTTGCCGAGCTGTACAACACACACTTACAATCTTCCAAATATTCTGGTACATAATTCTTTATAATGGTATCCATGACTAACATGGCGTGCGTGCTACCGTCTAAAAAGTATGTAAAAATATGTTAAATGTACATATCCCGTATCCTATTGAAGCGACCGGACTTAGACATAGCGTAATAGACCACTGTTGTAAATTGAATATGCAGGTACACAACGTTGTAGCTTAGTTTAAATAAATTATATATGCACGTATGACAGTTCCCCTGATATAGGCCTACATTCATCTAGATCATCACGGAATGATCCTGACTCAGAAAAATCTGGTAAGAATGAAATATTCCTATTTGTAATACTAGTTAAGTTCATATATACAGTAAAAATGATCGTCTGTTATTGATTTTTTCATTAACCAATCATAGTGATAGTTGAAAAAATTTACTATTACAATAAACCAAATGGTATGGTTCATCCTCAACTAGGGTTGCCAGAATCCAAGAATGGAAAAACGGAACGACACGTCCCAAAACATGTTTTTTTTTTTTATTGACAATGAAAATCCACAGCCTGCTTCCAGTCTCCGACCAGGTCAAGAATGGAACGAATGAAGTCCCCATCTAGCGGCGAGGATATGAACTGTGCTGGCTGCCGAGGCCTGACGCACTCCTCTGGGACAATGATTAAATTAATGACAGATGAAATGAAATGATAGTGGAGAGTGTTGCTGGAATGAAATTTTGACAGGAAAAATCGGAGTACCCGGAGAAAAACCTGTCTGCCTCCGTTTTGTCCAGCACAGATCTCACATGGAGTGACCGGGATTTGAACCACGGACCCAGCGGTGAGAGGCCGGCGTGCTGCCTCCTAAGCCACGGAGGCTTTTTTTTATATTAAAGTTGTTAAATGTTGAAATAAATAATACACACATGTATTAAATAAATATTGCATAATCAAATACACAAAATTAAAATTAGATATTGGTGATACATCATATAAGCCTATGACACTAGCAACTTACAATTACTCATTTGAACGACCCTTTTCAAGGATTTTTTATTTGTAAGTATCTTCTGATAAAATTCACTACAATGTTCGTCATAATTTATTGTAATATGTGAACAATTCTTGTTGTATCAAAAAAATGGAGTTTCTGTTTCTATCGTCTCTCCATTTGATATTCATGACAGAAAAAACTATCCCCGTAAAAGCATTGGAGGGGAATATGCTGAGTATTAACTTCACAAGGACTAAGATGTTCCTTCATATCGTTGTCCCTAAAAAGTCTATAACATGTACCCATCTATCTGACACAGACATTGAAATCATTTTCTCTTTCAAACTTGCACCGGTATCACCAGGAAACACGCTAGATATTACAATCAATTCTGAAGCAGGACATTTGAAACTTGGTGCGAAATTGAATGTATTATCAAATTAACCACAAAACAGAA
Organism: Meconema thalassinum; assembly: GCA_946902985.2. Lineage (NCBI taxonomy): Eukaryota > Metazoa > Arthropoda > Insecta > Orthoptera > Tettigoniidae > Meconema > Meconema thalassinum. The sequence goes on along the minus strand of OX336389.2, from coordinate 378,800,388 downwards.
TATTTGGCGTTCCGTTAAAGATTAAAACGGAACGCGGAACAAAACAAGAAAAAACGGAATTGTTCCGGGTAAAACGGAACGTCTGGTAACCCTATCCTCAACATAATATTAATGAATTATAGATGGCGTGCGCCCTTATTTCTGCAGCTTTATTTCCATGCATCTTATCTTATTATAATGCTAGTAACTCGGTCGTATTACCTACTTATCTAAATCTTCCGAATTAGGACCCTAAGTTTTCACAAATTACAGATAGCGCGCGTGTGCATTTCCTACAAAACAAAAGCCTCCACTTTTCACCGAAAAATGAGATCTGATACATGTAATATCCATGTACTTAAATCGTCGTATTCAAAGTCCAGAGGCACGTATTGACAGTCCTGTCTCTCAAAGTCCTGAGCGAGTTCAGTTCACAGCTAGGAAGGAAGGAAGGAAGGAAGGATGGAAGGAAGGAAGGAAGGAAGGAAGGAAGGAAGACAGAAAGAAAGAAAGAAAGAAAGAAAGAAAGAAAGAAAGCTTGTAGATTTACGTGACCGTTAATCTCCCGATCATGAGACACGGGACCTCCATTTTTGCGTGGAATTTGAACCACAGGACGTGATATTTCACTTTTGAATCGAACCCGGTGGCGTAGTTTTCATTCCTGACTGGGATTTGGCAAGCCTTGATAAGGTAACAGAAAAGATGTAGGTTCAATAACTACCTTAAACCATCCTAGAAGTGATATTCCGTAGATGACCATTTCTACTCCTGGCTGAATACTAGGGCTGCATCGATCATTTTGTGAGAAATATTCTCCGTTTCTTCGTATGCCCTATACGCCTACTACTTGTAGCAAACTGGAACACTCTTCTGCGATGTTTCCTCAAGCAGAACATTATATAGCAAATAGAAATGACGAACAATCGGTTCAGGCATCTGGTAAGCACTGGCCCACAGATTCGATTTTCGTACTGCTGGTGGGGTGCTTCAAACTTCTGTAAGAATAATATATAGGATTAGGCCTATTATATTTGAAGACTGAATGTGTCCTGATGAGAGGTACTTTGAAGAACGGTGGAAGCTTAGGTTTAGAACGAGGTCAATTCCAACACAGCATTAAGGTTGTTCTGCTTCTTTTGATTTTAACTCGTATGTCGACTGTCTAAAACAGGTATGCAAAATCTTGGGAAGTTTAGTAGTATCGAATTTAAAATTGTTGACCCCATTAAGTTATGGTAGTTCCTTTAATAGGACACGAAGGAAATATTTGATCATCAGCCCAATGTGTTTGTGTATATATAATACCATCAGTCAATTTTCCGTAGTTTTCAATTACACTGCCAGGTAAATGATGGGATAGTCCTTCCCAATATTATAGACCAAATTAGTTTCAAATATGTTAACCAATACAGTCCAAAATGCCAGATGATCACACAGATTTCACACACGCATCAAGTACACGGAGCTCATGACCACTTCGTCCCAACCCTTAATGGAAGTACACCATTCGTTAGTAGGGAACCGCTCGTGATGTAAATATAAAGGGCTATAGTTTCCGCTAATCTGAAAGTACGCTGATTCTCCAAAGTTAACGGCACTTCCACGAATGACATTACCTTGTTGTATCGATCATGCTTACATGATGTAGAAGACACGTGGCACTCCTGTCGATACAATCAACACCCCATGTCGGTCGTAATTAGAGAACAATCCTATTGTCGTTTCACAGCGGGAATTCAATTCGCACAACAGTCGAGGGGTATCGAGTTCACCACACTGGATCGTCTCGAAACACAAACTACATCAGTAGTCTTTCACACAGCATAGAGCAGAACCCGAGACCTCCCAATGTGCAACCGTGTGCGACACTAACAAGGTCGATAGGCTTGAGCTCGCTTACAGCTCAAGATTTATGAGAATTCTCAAAAACCAATTTTCAAATATACCGTAGACATTCCAGAAATGACCTAGAAGTTAGTTCTTATCAGCCTTACGTGATCAAAACAACCTACCACTAAAACACTAAGACCACCTCGTGGAGTAGTGGCTAGCTTTCTTGAGTGTCGCCCCGGAGGCCCGGTTTCGATTACCGGCTCTGCCAAGAAATTTATGATGATGAAGATAATTGTTGTTTTAAGTGGCCTAACATCTAGGTTATCGGCCCCTAATGGTCTGGACGATCGTGAAGATGACAATGAAACGGAAACTATAACTAAAACTATTAACTTATGCACTAGAAGAAATGGAAAACAAAAGGAGAATAAGGCAAATAAAGGACAGGAGGAAAAGAAATGCCCTCAACCCTCGAAGAATGGGGATTGAGGGACTTGGAAGGAAGGAGAGCCATGAAAGGCAGATAGGAAAGTGAAAGAGGGGAGAGTCCACCCCAGAGGTAATGGATAAAAGGGGGGAAAACCGGACCCAGCTCAGGAATCCCTTGGGATCGCCAACTCCCGAACTCACCAGCCGTGAGCCCCTGAGGGTATAGCAATATCCTGGGTGGACCAGAAGTGGTGGGGCTACATACACCCTGCCTCCTTGAGGGCCTTGAGCAGAAGGCAGGAGATTACATGAAAAAAGAAAAAAAAGAAGGCTGACCCCTCACAGAAGGAGGGTATCAGAAAAGATGAGACAAGGGCCAATTAAGGCGGGAAAGGAAGAGACTCCCTAGGCCTCGGATACCCTAATACCGTCGGGGTCGGAAGAGAATAAGAGTTGACCAAGTGAGGTCGACATGAAAGAAGACGGAAAGGAGCCCGGCACAAGTAAGTGGAAGCAATGCCGCACTCAGCTGGGGCCCCGTGGTCGCCAACCCACGTCCCACTAGATGTGAGCCCCTGGGGGAGCCGAGGAATTTAATTCTGGTATGAGGGCTGGAACGGGGTACCCTAAACCTCGTGATGCAAAATTCAGAAGAGATTTGTCCGATTCCCATCTCAGCCATCTTGTAAGTTGTTTTCCGTGGTTTCCCACTTCTACTCCAGGCAAATACCGAGATGGTTCCTAACGTGAGGACATGGCCGCCTCCTTCCTAATACTCATCTGAATTACAATCTGCTAGTACATAACTGTACGGCTCACATATAGAACAATCCATCGTGGTGGCCACGCGACATATTGTATCTGTTTTTAGTAGACTATCTCCGAAATTATAATAGCAATCAAATTGACCTATTGTATGGTGATACAGGAGTATTAACTAAGTACATATATTGTACTTTGAAATACCTAGTATATTTAGCACAAAAGCAACATGATGGCCATGCAAACTTCAAGTATTCAAAATGACTTCTCCGGCGATCTAATCATCCAAACGCAGATAAACATGGCACAGCCGAGCCTTGTTTAGAGTTAAGTATTGTGCCCTTATCCACATGCCGATATTTTGGGTGTAAGGCACATTTCTGAGAAGGCGGCAAATTTTGAACACCACGCGACTTTTGTTCCAGAAGTTGATGGAAACTATCAGCGAGGCTTGGTGACGTACGCTGCGACAAGTTGTGGCATTATTTTTTGTTTATTCTTGTCCGATCTTTTCGAGACTTGGGAAGTATGTCAAATTACTGGCACCAAGAAAAGAAGAAGAATTTATGAATTTTGGAAAGTGAAATAATTTATCAACGAGTGAAAGTGTCTAGTTAACAGATGTACATAGTCAAAGTAGGCATCAAGATGGACGATTCATTTTGCCCTGAATGACCTACAATTGTAAATATTACTCACATTTAGGACCGATGCCAATGGACTGATAGTTTTGGCAATCGATCATTTTCAAAGGGCTTTTTCGAGTGTGTTGAAAATTCTATTCTTGTGTGTTTATGTATGAGAATTTTTTTCATTGCATTACAGTGCTAATTTTTGCATCTTAATTTTTTTAAATATTTTAATTATAAATAAAATGAGATTTTTTAGAAATTGTGGTATTTTTATTTCTCCTTTCTCATTATTGTTGCTTCGAACCGAGAATCAGTGAAGCAAGTTACTTTAATATTTTTGTGTTTGCTTTTCACCCAGTTGGCGCCCTGAGATCTTATGAGTCTCGTGCTAGCTGATTTTCGGTAATATGCATATGTGGTCGTTGGACTTTGGTCTAAACGGGCACATAAAATAGATATACAATGTGTTCAACAATTTAAAAAAAAACAATATGGCGATAGTTAGAATTTTGAACATTCGTTTTTATTTCTCGCATCCTATTCAAGCGATGGAAGTGAAACTACGTACGAGTATAATGAACCACCATGAAAATGAATATCCACAGCCTGCTTCCAGTCGACCGACCGGGTCAGGGAATGGAATGAATGAAGCCCCCATCTAGCGGCGAGGATATGAACTGTGCCACCTGCCGAAGCCTGTCGCACTCCCCTGGGGCAATGATTAAATGAATGACAGATGAAATGAAATGATAGTGGAGAGTGTTGCTGGAATGAAATTTGTGACAGGGCAAACTGGAGTACCCGGAGAAAAACTTGTCTGCCTCCGCTTTGTCCAGCACAAATCTCACATGGAGTGACCGGGATTTCAACAACGGAGTCAGCGGTGAAAGCCCGGCGTGCTGCCGCCTAAGCCACGGAGGCTCTTAATTAACCACCATAATAATCTTAATTATACTGGCACTGAATCTCTAGATTATGTATAGGAGCCGTGGATTTGACTTTTCTTAAAATTAGGTCAGGTGATTCGTAACAGATGAGCCATAATTAACGGATACCGAATGTTATATATTCTCTTATCTAAGGTTTTATTATTATAATGAGGTTTTAACGATTGTTTGAAGGGGTAGAACACCGAGATCGTCTCTTCCGATCTATTATAATAGGGCTATATACCGTAAATCTTAGATAATACCAATTTTATTTTTTGAAAAAGGAAATCCCTCGCTGATATTCTAATGAACCGGTCTTTAGGGGAGTTGATAGACTAGTAACATAATGTGGTAGACAATTCTTTAGTGCTGTACTCATTACTGTAGATAACGCCTATCTTGTGACTTTTGACATACAGAAAATGATATCTTCCAGTGCAGTAGATGTGTTGATGTGAGCTATCGTGAACAATGATGACAGCTTTGGTTTAAGACAAGGCAAGCAATAGTGTCACAGTGATATCATTTTGCTATCATACAATATTATTTTATGTTCACTGTATAAAATGAGTGCAACATTTTTGATATTGAGTTTTGAGTTGTTACCCTGTACATTATTGCAATATACAGGGAGATTATTTTGCTGGAGCGGGCCATCGACCGGCTGCCGGGCGATAACGCGCAGATGGAAATCGTAACAAAGTACAATAATTAATGGTAAATTTACCAGCAAATCACGTTTAAACAACTCACATGTTCACAGAAGATGCTGAAAATGTTATCCTTCAGCTGACAGACAGGCGTTGTACCGTGTAAATAAATTAGCGTTCACACGTTATAATTCTCTTCTGTTGTGAGGGACATCTGCTGCCGTTTGATGTTCTCCATCTCCACTAGAATACGGGTAATTGATCTGTACAGTTTGTATTTTAAATTAACCCACAATCAAACATCAAACGGGCTTAGGTCCGTGCTTCGATTAATTACAGTAAACACGCAAGGGGGAACAAGAGTAGCTACATAATGTAACGATGTAGCTTCCAAAGTTACTGTCTGTCAGCTGAAGGAGAACATTTTCAGCATGTTCTGTGAAAAGGTAAGTTCGAACCTTTAATTGCTGACGTAAGGTCATCCGATTGCCAATATATAATATAAAAAAACATGTGTGCTTCTTTAATTAAATCTTGCAGGTGTTGTTTATGTTACCTTCTTATCTGTGCGCTGTCACTACACACCCTCGTTGATGAATGTTTAGTGACTTAACGACTTTAATGACTTTAATGACCCTGGTTATCTCGCCTGCACGCTATCCGCGGCACGAGCTCGGTTGACTGGCGGAAGGCGTGCGCGCGCGCCCGGCAGCCGGTTGCCGGCCCTGCTCCAGCTAAATAATCTCACTGTAGGTCATGTACTCAGAGCTATTTAGTCCATCACATGCAAAATCTATTTCATTTGCGGGAGAATTTTCAAATGGAAACTATCAGTAGAATATATGAAAATAGGCTATTTATTTGTTCATGGAGCCACTTGTTATGGAAATGTGCTAGTTCTCCTTGCCATCCACCCTTGAACAGTGTTCCTACTACTTCCTTGAATACAAAACACACACTTAGTTAGTTATTGTTGTTTTAAGGGGCGGAACTGCGAGGTCATCTGCCCCTAACAAAACACACAACAGAGAATTAGAACTGAAATGATATATTGTGATGATGATGTAGTCTCCAGAGATGCCCTGCGTGTCGTCATGAGGTTGAATTGGCGATTAAGACATCTTGACTCCCAATACCCGATCTAATGGAATTAACCTCGTTATTGTTGTTGTTTCTGTTGTTCATTATATATATGATGTTTCTGATAACATGTGTTACTGTGGAGTCTGTCGTAGCGTATGCTTTTGTAATTGAAAATAGGTTTGGAAGGAGTCATCCTTGGTTTTGAGTTAGGAACCATCCTGGTGTAGAATTGGGAAAATACGGAGAAAAGCATCTGTAGAATGGCAGATGTAGGTATCGAACCCACCTCTTTTGAGTTCTACCTCACGAGGCAGAGTGAACCCCATTCCAGCCCTCCTACAAAATTAAATTTTTCACAGAGCCGTGGGTCGAAGCCAGACATCCACGGTGACAGCCAATACTACTACTACAGTACTACTACTTCATTTTTGGCATGTTCAAGCGTTCTACTCCCCAATTACAATGTCACGTTTTGCACTGCCTTCTATGAGTAATACTGAAATCTGAACCCCTTTCTTGGAAGATCTGTGGTTGAGGTTTAATTATTTTTGTCTTTTAAAGACCAACTGTAATACGAGAAGTCTTCTATAAGCCAATATCGTACAACTCACGAGCGCCGAGAATGTATTCTGCCCTTCAATATCTGACTTGCTTGGTCAGGAATCGAACCTGCGATCAGGAAGTGGGCAAGCTACTGATGCACCAGAGAAGCTATACCATAGCGATTTTTTAAAATCGATTTTACCCTCCAGGTTAGTGTTTCCCACGGACTCAGCGAGGGAACTCACCACTACCGCCTCTACGGGCAGTGTCCTGGAGCTGGGAACATCTGGTCGGAGTGGATACAACTGGGGTTTGATTAGCACCTCGCCCAGGCGGCCTCACCTGCAAAGCGAACAGGGGCCTCAGGAGGGATGGGAAGGGAGGGGAAGATTGGGATGGATAGGCAAGGAAGTGGGAAGGAGGCGACCGTAGCTTTACAGTAGGTAACATCCCGGCATTTGCCCAAAGACGAAGTGGGAAACCACGGAAACCCACTTCGAGGATAGCTGAGGTGGGAATCGAACCCCCTCGACTTATTTGGGCCACCTGAAGCTGAGTAGACCCCGTTCCAGTCCTCATACCACTTTTCAAATTTCGTGACAGAGCCGGGAATTGAACCCAGGACCTCCGGGGTGGCAGCTAACCATGCTGGCCGCTACGCTACGGAGGCGACTTAGCGATTAAATTACCTAATTGAAATAGAAGAAGGCCATTTCCGAATTCAAGGGACCACATTCCAATGTGCGGTGCACAGAACATCGCGTGTTTGTGGTCGGTTAATTAATATCACACCATCACCGAACTGTTGAGGAAGTGTTCAGCCTAGGTTTAATTTGCGATTCTGCTATGTAGGGTTAAAAAACTGGTGTGAGGATTAGATCAGGAGTGCACAGTCTGAAAAAAAAAACTGAGAAAAGTTAGGTTTGAATCGTAAACGTGATTCACCAGGTATGTAACCAACTAAGGTAACGGTGGGCTCTTCCCCAATTCTAGTCCCAATTACGAGCAAACCCTATCTCAAGCCACACAACAGGATAGATCAGCAGACACATCAAAGGACACGAACTGATGACCATACTACTATAAGGCCCCTGTGGAAGAAAACAAGAAGTTCCGTGACGAACTAAAGAGCCTACTTTTCTTAAAATTTAAGATTCATGCCAATGATTAATCGATATGGATCTATCTAGAATAATGACGAAATTAAGTTGGTAATATCGAAATTTCTAATTAGTTCGAAATACTGTATACCTGGCATAATGTAGCCTAATAGAGCACTACAGTTGGCAGCCCTGGTGACTGAATATATTCTTAGTTCCATCCCTTAAGGTACAGATTACAAAATTTGGTTGGAGTCCAATGAATAGCATGGACGTTACATGCAGTTAAACATTAGATCTAAGAGCGCGCGTAAAATCATTTTAGGCAACAGTGTCATGTATGTATTGGTCAGAAATAATCTGAAATAATATGATCTATTGTTGTGCCAATTTTGAATGAAATCCATTAGTTAGTATAGAAGTTACATGCATTTTAAAATTGGACCTATCAGCAGGCTTAGAATCCTGTTGGCAGCACTGACGTATATTAGTTACTCCAAAGTAATCTAGAATGCCAGGTACTATACGTGTGCAAAGTTTAGAGCTATTGGTTTGCATTCTTTCTGATATATTGATATTAGGGTAACAAAAATAGAGACAGCATTTATTAACAGTTGGCAGCCCTGGTTGCTCTTAAGAATACGCATAGTCATAGCTGTTGTGGTACACATAGCACATACGAAATTTGGTTGAAATCCAAATGATAGTACGGAAGTTACATGTATTTAAAGTTGGACCTCTCAGCAGGCTTAGAATCATGTTGGTAGCACTGACGTATATAAGTTCCTCCAAATTAATATAGAATGTCATGTACTATACGTGTGCATAGTTTAAAGCTGTTGGCTTGCATACTTTCTCATATATATTGGTATTTGGTAAAATAAATTAAGAGCATTTTTTAACAGTTGGCAGCACTGGCGGTTCATAAGAATACGTTCAGTCATATCTGGTTATGTACACATACAACATACGAAATTTGGTTGAATTCCAATTGATAGTGTAGAAGTTATATGCATTTAAATATTGGACCTATCAGTAGGCTTATAATCATTTTGGCAACACTGCCATATATGGCCTTCTGGAAATTAATCTGCAATATTATTATCTATATGTGTGCCGATTTTGAAATAGCTCCCGTTCATACCTTCCATGATATCCAACATGGAGCTCAAATTTCAATTACGATTTTTCAGCAGTTGGTAGCACTGACATCATTTTCAAATATGGCCGTGAGATATTCAGGTATAGATCTTTACTCCTACCAAATTTTATTTCGATTGCTCCAGCCGTTTAGGAGTTGATAGGGGGGGGACACACACACAGCCAGACAGACAGAAGGACAGACAGACAGACAGACAGACACACATTTTCCCGGATCGATCTCATAAGACTACTTTTTCCTCATTTTTGCAAAATGTGAAAAGTAGGCTAAAAATAATAACTGTGGCTGAGGCAGTGTTGCCAACCTCAGCGACAATTTAATACATCTAGCGATGATTACATGCAGTACACTTTGGTGATAAAAAGTATGTATAAGGTGCGTTCAAAAAGTAACGAGCCGGAGACTGTAATGCGCAAACCGGTGACGACGTCGGCTAATCGTAGCGTGTGTAACGAGGTGTCGTTCCGACCAGAGCGTGGAAGGTCACAGCCCGTCGCTAGAGGGCATGCGTGCACGTCACGGGACGATACAAAGCGAGCAGCAGCATGCATCAATCGTCCAACCAAGACCAAGACAGTAGGCCATTCGACATGCTTCCTGGTGTGGTTGAAGGCTGTGGGGCACCCATTGGGCACACACTTTGCGCAAGTGCAGTCGTTCCTTCATGATGGTGTGCACACTTCCGACGCTCAAATCGACCATGGCGGCTATGGCGTTCACTGTCACTCGGCGTTCCTGGGTAATGAGTGGATCAACCAGCTGGACGTTGTCATCGGTAATGCAGGGGGTACCCCAGACCTGCCATCTTCGGCTAACGAACACCCGTCCTTCCCTGAAGTGCTTGTGCCACGCCTTGACCCTTGCAAGGGACATTCAGTGTTCGCCGTACACTTGTGACATTTGGCGATGAATGTCCGTTCCCACTACTCCTTTCACTGTCAGAAACCGAACAACACCTCTTTGCTCTTCGTTTGACGCCTCCGTGTCACTGTTTGGAATGCGACTGGCAGCGTTGGACGATTGATGCATGCTGCTGCTTGCTTGCTTTGTATCGTCACGTGACGTGCACGCGTGCACTCTAGCGACGGGCTGTGACCTTCCACGCTCTGGTCGGAACCACACCTCGTTACACACGCCACGATTAGCCGATGTCGTCACCGGTTTGCGCATTACAACCTCCGGCTCGTTACTTTTTGAAAACACCTTATAATAATAATAATAAGCCAGCCCCTTGGTGTTGGGGTGGCGGGCCTGCTTCACACCCTCAGGCCCCTGGTTTGTATCTCGTCTCTGTCAGGGATACTATAAACTGATGCGAGGGCTGTAACGGGATGCACTCAGCCCCGTGTGGACGATTGAGTAGCTGCCTGTCAGTGAGGCAGTGCCCCGGTCGCGGAAACCAAGATTAACGACCGAGGGTAGCCGACGCACTAACCACGCATCACCCCATAATCCGTAGGCCGAATGGCTGGACAGCGGTCACTTGGTAGGCCAAGACTCTTCGTGGGATGTGGTACTACGTTTTTTTTTAGTAATAATAATATTGGCGTATGGACTCCTAAGAGACCTGGTGCAGGTCTTTTGATTTATCACCCGTGGGCTCCCTGCGTGTCGTTATGAGGATGAAGACATCAAACACAGCCAGGGTAAATTGCAATTTGAAGATAAAATCCCATGACCAAGCCGGGAATCAATCCAATGTCCCCAGGGCTAGGTTAGCCAATACGGGAACCTTAGGTAGTTAGATCACGGGATAATCACATTTACCCAATAAATTTTGTCAGTCATAATTAAAAAATAGGTTACGTACTTGTAAATAAATTGCCAGGAGAATTTAGAGAAACTCCACTATGCATGGCACTGCTGAATTTTGGTCACAATTAGGGATATACGAGTGCCAAAATACGCATAATTATACATTCTGTAGCAATGAATACTCACTGATGAAGTGTGACATACAGATTGAGAGCAGTTGTTGTTGTTGTTGATTCATATAAGGACTTTGCGATCTCGTGGTCATATAGCCCGTGAACTTTGGGTGTGTGTAGAATCTGTCTAATAGCCTGTGTCATTGTGATGGCTATACTAGTGTGTGTACTTGTAATTGGCGATAGGGTTTTGGTAGGACGTGGCCGTGGCCTTAATTTACATACCTTCCTGGCATTCGCCAGGAGTAGGAGTGGCGAAACCTTCTGAGAGCACTTCTGGGATGACTGAGATAGGAATGATATCCACCACTTCTCAGTTCTTCCCCACGAGGCTGATTTAATCCCGTTCCAACCCTCATACGAGAATTAAATTTATTACCAGACCTGGAAATAGAACCCGGACATCCTCGGTGACAGCCAAGAATGCTAGCCCGTACGCCACGAGATGGACTAGATTCAGAACAACGTTAACACATAATGCCATACCAATTTTGTTTCGTATATCCGTACGTATCGTATTTATTGGGTATTGTTTTAACTACTCCATGCTCTTATCACCCCGTTTTCCCCTACATGGCCGTTGGCCACGAAAGGTGCTTAAACAAAAAGCAATTTCAGACGTAGAAATCCAGAGACTATACGACTTTTATAACAATATATGAAACCGCAGGGCAGCATGCGTAAGAATGGGTGTTATCTCGATTAAACGTTTACACATTTTGCATTGCAATGTTTTGCTTTATTTCAAAAATGACCAACAGCAGTTCTCTAGAGCCTTTTGTATTCATTTTCGCTAAACATTTCACACTGGAGAAATTCTGCCTACAGATCAGTGGTTTGATCCTCGTCGCTGAAAATCTGCACCCGCACAGCACGGTGTAGTACACACTCACTCTAAGCAAATGATGGTACGTAATCAGCACAGGCCATCAAAACTATGGAAACACACCTCTCATCCAACCCAATTTTTATGTTTCATTTCGGTTTAGAAAATGCTATTTTCACGTTTCAAAATGGGAACTTTGGCCATTAGCATTATTTGCATTCACTAGACCTGAGGTCCTCAAAGTGCGGGGAGCGCCCCCGTACGGACGGGAGGTGGGGCAGAGAGTGATTAAGGGGGCCACCGTCTCTGATTGAAAGATTTATATTTCATATTCTGTAACAAATATTGCTATCCTTATATCCATGAACCTATCATAAAGAGGAAGCTCCCAGGATCATTCAAGTCTCATAAACTCGTACGTTTGCTGTCTTATTTCACAAGAACTGACCAGTAGATCCTGCCAGCAGGAATAATGAGAAAAGGTGTAAAGTAAGCTTTTCCACACAGCACCCGCCACCCGCAGCGATATTTCCTTACCAAACACTTAACAACCACAAATGACAATAAGCCGCTTGACAATGTGACCGCCACTTCCTTAGAAGAATAGATTCTTCTATTTCTGCCAGTGTCGACTCGAATTCAGCAAGGCCTTTGCATTCAGTTCAAAGACAGTGAGTGAACAGGTGAATTCTATACTGCATGTTCAGTGGAAGTTGTTACAATAAACTGATACAAGTAACACCATTACCCATGGATAAGTGGCTTATTAGCAGTGATACTGAACATTGATGTGCTCTACGAATAGTAAATTGTGCATTGTTATTATTGTAACTGGTAGTTGCAGTAATTAGACAGAAGCGAATACTGTAGAGCTTGTGGTCCGCTTTTTTGTGCGAAGTAACCCATTACAAGTGCTAAAAAGGCATGAAGAAAGTGTGTGGGGGGGGGGGGGGGCTAGATAGTTCAGGTTTCACAAGGGGGGTACGACAAAAAAAACTCTGAGAACTACTGCACTAGCCGGACATTGTTCAGTGGTCAGCATCCCGTAATATGCTTGCAATATTCTTCACGCCTGCAATTGTAGGAAATATGTAAACACTGTCTGTCCCCTGTACTACATAAATTGCTCGAATAGTAAAATTTAAAATTCAGGGCCATGGAATTCAAAATCAAAACATGTACCGTAACATGTTCGTGGTCTGCCAAATTGTAGACATTGAAAACACATCTACAGTATAAGGAACATTCATTGATTGTCTCCGAGCCGCCTCCTCCCCAATCCTCATCTGAATTACAAATTCACACATTAATCCAGCCATCACAATAACACAGGTTATCATAAAAAAACATATATATATATACACACACACACACACACACACACACACCCAAGGACATGGGGCTACATGATCACGATGTCGCAAACCCCTATATCAATTAAGAACAACAAACCCTTATGGTTTAGTAAGTTACTCAGGAGACACCTTACCAATGCATTAGAGGGCTGGAATAGGGTAATTTACATTCAGTGTCGTGAGGCAGAACTTACAAAAGTTGGGTTTGAGTCCCACCTCAGTCTTCCTAGAAGTGACTTATTTCATGGTTTCTCGATTCTACTCCAGGCAAATGCCACAATGGTACTTGAATTAAGACCATGACTGTCTTCTACCCAAGTCCTAGCCCCAATTCCAATACACATACCGTACTACTACCACCATCACAATGACACAGGTTATCAGACACATTACACCCACACCCTAGTACATGGGGCAACATGACCATGATGTCGCAAACCCTCTAAATGAACCAACAACAACTGTATTTAATTCTAAGACAATCCTTTTGTTTCTCAAAATGAACAGTACGTCTCGTTGCGTAGTGGCTAGCGTTATTGGCTGTCACACCGAAGGCCTGGGTTCGATTCCCGGCTCTGCCAAGAAATTGAATTCTGGTGTGAGGGCTGAACGGAGTTCACTCAGCCTCGTGAGACAAAACTGAGGTGAGACTGAATCGATTCCTACCTCAACCAACCTGAGAGTCGTTTTCCGTGGTTTCCTACCTCTGTTCTAGGAAAATGCTGGGATGGTACCCAGCTTAAGGCCACAGCAGCTTCCTACCCAAATCTTACCTCGATTACAAATACACACAGTAGTACAGATATCACAGTGACACAGGATATCAGACAACTTGTACACACATCCATGCATGACCATGATGTTGCAAAGCCCCGAAAAGAATCAACAACAACCACTGTTTCTCAAAAGTAGTCAAATGTGAATTATGCGGATATTCCTATCAGGAGCTCGTATGTTGTATTCTCTCTGTAATCCTTGGCATGAACTTGCATTCCATTTCAAGACTCTTTTCATTTGAAACCGCTATTTTAAAACATGTCTTTGTTACAGCCATCTTCCTTAGCGACCAACATTACCGTAGGGCTCTTCAGCAGAACCAAACTTTGCAGTAAACAAGGGGATTGTAGAATGTTCTTGTAAGCCACCGCAGACTGCTAGAAGTGAATTATCCTCGAGGAGCTTTAAGCTTCTAAATATTACACAGTGTTGTTTTTTTAAACACATCTATTACTCGGGCTCTAAATTATAGCGGAAAAGATAAATAAAGACTACATTCTCCAAGACGTGACCCGGACTTGTTCAAGTATTTCTTAATATAAAATGCTGACTAAAATCTGCCCGCTACAATAAGATGGTGGTTGTGGTGATCGTTGTTTTAACGTTAAAAACGTCAATGCCATCAGCCCTAATGCAATAGGGAAGATAAACATTTAGAATTAATTTTTAGAAAACTACTACAGTACTAATGTTAAAATTCTTCGTAGTGTAGCGGCTAGCGTTTTTGGGTTCGATTCCCGAATCAGCTAAGAAATATTAATTCTGGTGTGAGGGCTGGAACGGGGTATACTCAGCATCCTGAGGTAAAACTGAGTAGAGATGGGTTCGTTTCCCTTCTTTAGCGATCCTGGAAATGGTTTTCCGTTGTTTCCCACTTCTACTCCAGGCAAATGCTGATATGGTTTCTAACTACAAGGCCACGGCTGCCTCCTTCCCAATCCTACCCCCAAATTAACAAATACACACGCAAGTACAGCAATCACAATAGCACAGGTTATCACACGAATTACTCACACACACACACACAAAATACACGGGGCTATATGACCGCGATGCCACAGCCCTTAAAATAACCAACAACAATATTAGTACTGAGTGATGACTGACACCAGAAGAACGGAAAGAATGACGGAATAAGGGATATTAAATGCAGGGGAAATAAATGTCCTCAACCCTCAAAAGATGGGGATTGAGGGACTTTGAAGGAAGTAGAGCTATGCAAGAGAGCTACGAAAGGGAAAGAGTCCACCCCAAAATCAATAGAGAAAAAAAGTTAATCGTCCACTACACGGAGGAACATCGAATCATGGATATATTTGAGATTTAGATTGTGAATACCTGTTAACATTTCTAACAAGCTCTCTAACAAGGTTGAATTATAGGTAAGCTCATGTTCACAACGCTCGCAATTTGCACGAGGATAGGTCTGTAAACAAGTTTATGTATAACATTGTTGACACACAAAGTTAACTATTTTTGCACTGAAGTTGTGGGGATAAGTAGAAATACATAACAAGAAACTTTTCATACGTTCGGCGGACCACATGTCCTCATTGAGCAAGCTATTCAACAACTGTGCAATGAAGTACCGAAGGGTTACATTATACGAAGGCTGTTTTTTTTCAAGTTCCGATGGACTGTATTAAAATAACAGATTGACATACCAAACTGATTTTACTCCTAAATGTTTGCTTGTTTTATTCTTCTGTCTCAACATAATCGCCAAAACGATTGAAACATTTGTCGTATCGTTACATCAGCTTTCCAATGCCCTCGGTAAAAATTCTGCCGCCACTGAGATGGGTATGTCTGGACAGTCTCCTGAATTTTTTCCTTCTTGGTGAGGCGTTGCCGCCCAACCATACCTTCAATTCTCGAAGAAGGTGAAAATGATTCACGACCGCACTGTGTCAACGTTACGATAGATATTTTCAAAGAATTCAGAGTGGAGTTTTGGACCATCTGCCGTTTAGTCCAAACCAGCACTGAATGATTTTCACCTTTTTCGAGAATTGAAGGTATGGTTGGGCGGCAACGCCTCGACAAAAAGGAAAAACTTCAGGAGACTCTCCAGACGTACCCACCTCAGTGGCAGCAGATTTTCTTGCCGAGGGCATTGTAAAGCTGGTGTAACGACACGACAAAGGTTTCAATCGTTTTGGCGATTATGTTGAGACATAAGAATAAAACAAGCAAACATTTAGTAGTAAAATCAGTTTGGTATGTCAATCTGTTATTTTTATACAGTCCATCGGAACTTGATAAAAGAACAGCCCTCGTATGAGCTCCAGCTTCTCGCATGACAAATGCACCAATGAGATGCGGGTGGTATCTGTGCGCGCCTACTTAGGGGCAAGGTGCACTTGTAGACCGTCACGCATTTTGTATCACGAAAATTTTAGTTTGACCCCCAGCCCAAAACCATAACCATGTTTTAAGGCGAAAACTGGATCCAGCTCAAGTAGCTTATTCCTCAGAGCCGCCAACTACCAAACTCACCAGTGGTGAGCCATTAAGGGTGTAGCATTATTCAAGCTTCACCATGCATGGTGGAGCTACACACCCTGACTCCTTTTCGTCCTTTTACGGAAGGCAAGAGACACCATGAATAGAAGAGGTTTCATCTCTCGAAGAATGAAGGGTATCAGAAATAAATGAACAAGGTCCATTTAAGGTACCGGTAGTTAAATGAAAGACACCCTAGGCCTTGAATACCCTCTTAAAGTCGGGTTCCGAAGAAAAGGAAGCTTGTGGTTTTATTTGACTGTTAATCTCACGATCATGAGCCACAGGAGTTCAATTTTTACATAAAATTCGAACCACAGGACTTGATATTTCACTTCGAAATTCCCACATGCATTAGCATTGAACCCGGAAGGCCTTGGTAAGAGGCAATCAGCTTGACCACTGCACTATCACGTCCCTGGAATCCGAAGATAACAAGAGTTGACCAAGGGAGGTTGACAGGAAAGAGGGAAGAGAGGAACCCGGCTCAAGTAAGTGGAGGCAATGTGGGACTTTGCTGGGTTCCCATGGGCGCCAACCCACGTGCCATTAGTTGTGAGCCCCTGGGGTCTACATTAACAGGCTTATAATAAGTGTTAACGTTCTCGCCTGCTGTGACCAAGGTTGCAGGATCGATTCCTGGCACAGCCACTTGGCATTTGAGGGTGCGCAAATGCGAGGGAGCCGTGTCAGTAGATATACTGGCACGTTAATGATCCTTTTAGGGGCAAAATTTCGCCATCACGGCATCTATAAAAGCCGCGGTAGTTAAAAGGGACGTAAAACCTATAGCATTAATAATAATAATAATAATAATAATAATAATAATAATAATAATAATAATAATAATATAATTGTAGGATGCTCGACTTTGACTGGAGTAGACTACACTGTTAGTCGCAACCATGTAGCAAAAATCTTGTGCAAACAACTGACCAACAAATACAACTTACTAGATAAGAAATCTCAACCTTACCATCATTAAGTAGGCTAAATAAATATATAAGTAAATAAGTCAATAAATAAATCAATCAACAAGTCAATCAATAAATCAATCCATAAAAAAACAAGCAATAAATGAGCACCACAAAAATACTGAAACAGGCCTGTCATCACTGACAAGAACATAAAAGCGAACTGGCCAGACATAATAGATCTGATTGACATTCCTGTTCACCTCAATGGAAATGTATCCAAAACCTACTCCCTAAAGATCAATAAATATATAAATGTAGCTGAGGAAATTAAGGAAATGTGGAAAATGGTTAAGGTTAAGATACATCCCATCATATTGTTGGTTACTGGAATTGTTCCTTTAACCATTACACTACACCTTACGGACCTGCACCATTCATTAAGAAAGTCACCATGCAGGACACGTATCATAAGTGAGGAGATTTCTATCACAATGAAGAACCTCAAAGCAATAAAGACTACTTGTGCTGCACCGAATAAATAAAATAAAATAAATTAGATGTTTACCCCATATTATTCCAGTTTGCAACGGGATCGGAGATGAGATGCGATGATCGTCTACATGGCAGATGGTTTTTACGACAGGATGCCCTTCCTGACACCAACCATATGCGAGGAGTTAGGGAGAGATGAAATGAATAAAGATTATTGAAACTGAGCAAGGATGTGGAAAGAAGTGGCCGTGACCTGTCAAATGGTACTGTCTTAGCACTGGCCTGGAGTGGGAAATGGGGAACCACAGAAAACCATTTCAAGGACGGCTGACGGTGGGGATTGATCCCACGTCTACCGAGTCCGCAGAGAGCTCGGCCCCATGGCCTAGCGCTGCGAGTTAATGAGCGTAGATACCGCTGTCGATAAATAAATAAATTAATTAATTAAAATAGATGAAATAGAAAAATAAATAAATAAATGAAACAAAAAATTAATGAAATAAAAAATTAAATAAATAATTTTAAA
Source organism: Meconema thalassinum (assembly GCA_946902985.2). Classification (NCBI taxonomy): domain Eukaryota; kingdom Metazoa; phylum Arthropoda; class Insecta; order Orthoptera; family Tettigoniidae; genus Meconema; species Meconema thalassinum. The sequence goes on along the minus strand of OX336389.2, from coordinate 378,781,957 downwards.
AATATATACAGTAGATACGGGTTCAATTCCAGGCTCTGCCAAACCATTTTAATTCTAATGTGAGTGCTGGAACGGGGTTAACTTAGCCTCGTGAAGTAAAACTGAGAAGAGCTGGGTTCGATTTCCACCTCAGTCATCCTGGCAGTGGTTATCCGTGGTTTCCCACTTCTACTCCAGGCAAATGTCCGGCGTGTTCCAAACTTAGGTCACGGCCACCTCTTTCCCAATCCTCATCTGAATTACAAATATACACACTAATACATCCATCACAATAACACAGGTTATCAGACAAATTCTACACACACACACCCAAATACAAGGGGCTACATGACCACAATGTTACAAAGCTCCTAATGAATCATCAAAAATAACAACAATCCCGACGCATACAGCGGCTATTCTGAGTGTGATTTTTCCCCGTGTATATCTACAGTGTACACTTCCGCCTGACAAATGCTGGGATAGTATCTTATTTCAAATCCTGGTATTTTTCCCTCATTCCCGACCCCAATAATTACAGTTACACACACTACTACTGTACAGTCATCACAGAAACACAGGTTATCAAACAAATTCAATATACACCCATCATCTAATTACTAACCAATACAGAATGTTAATATGGTTCAGTTTTGTCGGTATGTACAGTAGTAGTTTTATTTGAGGGGCTTGGACATCGTGGCCATTTAGCCTCGTGTACTTGGATATGTGTAGAATTTGTCTGATATCCGGTGTTATTGTGGTATCTGCAGTAGAGAGTGCGTGTTTTTATTTGCAATTCAGGTGAGGATTGGGAGGGAGGAGGCCGTGGCCCTAAGTTAAAAACCGTCCTGGCATTTGCGTGGCGGAGAAGTGGGGAGCTACGGAAAACCACTTTCAGGATGGCTGAGTTGGGAATCGAACCTACCTCTTTTCAGTCTAGCCGCTACACCAAGAGGTGGACTTTCTTTTAGTAAAACGCGCGGCTGTGTTTAGTAGGTCTTCCGTACACTTATTCTAATATGATTCAAATTAAATCCATTGTATAGCCCTAAGTTCTGGCTCTGGTCCCCAATGTATAAATGTATTGTACACAATGAACATATTACGCGAGCAACAGGCTTAGTTGTAACAAAGTGCTTGGAGCTGCGCCTCTCAGAGCTAAGGCATACTAACCGACAGCTGCCGTTATGGTCTAGTTCGAGGCTCAAGCCGTCACTGTTTCCTTTGATGGTGCTGAATTTTATGACATTTCCACGTCAAATTAATCCCAAAATTCGTTTTTTCTGCGAATATATTGACAGGTGTCAGCCTTTCACAACGCCACGCTAGTAAGATTAGCAGAATGAGAAGAGTAAGGAATATGCAATAATAATAATTATAAAAGTCAGTACATGCAGCTTCATATGAGAGAGAAACATTTCCCCTGTCAGCGGTGCAAGCCTCTAATGTTTTTGACAGTGGTGTGTTTTTGTACTGGGGATATATCTGGGATTAGTGTGGACAGTTAAGCGTCCACAAATTTCTGACACCCAGTTTCCATGGCAATAAGTGCTAGTGCACTTAGTTCCTACTCGTAGAAGCGTGCGCGATCACTATGCACAGCTTGAAGACGATACTTATAACTCGAATAGACAAATATAAACAAATCCATGACTATGTTTTGGTTCTGCAATACCTTAATTTTTCAATGAAGCAATACATCAATCAATAAATTAATCAATCAGTAAATCAATAAATAAATAAAAAGTCTATAAATGTAATTATTTATTTGTTGCGCGTGTTCATGCGCAAGGCCCTGGGGCCTGGCTATCTCTGGAGTCAGAAGAAACGTGGGTTTGAACCCGACCGTCAGGCGTCCTTGAAGTGGATTTTTTTTTCTTCTTCTTTTTAATTTTTTTTTTTCCAGCTCCAGGCAAATGCCGGAACGGTACCTTTTGATAGGGGCCACAGACATTTCCTTCCAACGTCTTACCCAGTAGGCCTATAAACCTTGACACATAGAAAACTCATCTTATCTCATCTCATCCTCAACCATGAGAATAATAAGGGGTACAAATTCATTCATTCTTTCTACCTTATAACATGACCTAACTTTTTACCACAGAAAACTCAAGAATTGCATAATTGGCACACAAATGTGTTAAGGGGAGACTTCGCAGATATGTCAGTCACTCTGGTCCACAATAAAGGAGTTTTCTTGGTATGAGAATTTTAACTTGAAGTATCAGGCAACGTTAACACAAACACGCACAGACACAATAATTCTCATTTAATCGTTCCACCCAGTGCCAGATTAGATACTTTTACAATTGAACTCGATTAGAACAGAGATTATCTGCTCAAACCATCTACATTGACGCAAAAGAAACCTAATCATAATAATAATAATAACAGTAATATAACAACGTTATGGATTCTAAGTCCCTTGTTCCTACTCTAGGTTTAGAGACGCCGGGCTGCCGGAATTTTATTCAGATGAGGATCTCTAACCCACAGATAGCCTATAAGTCTCTTGCATTTAAGCAGCCTCAAATGCTAACCGAGTGCGTTGGGATTCGGTCCCGCAAATTTACCACTGCGCTACGCAACTATAATAGCCACAGTAAGATAATTATAAGATACTTACACATAACCTACAATTTACTCGTAATTCGACCCATAAAATAAACTGTGTTAATTTAAATTGAATTGATATTTTGTTAGTTAGGGAGCTGATTACGGCTTCTAGAGCAGAGTAGAGAGCTCTATTGGATGAACCTACGCTAATGTCATACCGGTAATCTTTCTTCCTGATCACTTTCCCTTAAAGTAATATTTAAAGGCGCATCTTGATGACTGGTATGGATCAGTGCTTGCCAAAGAAGTATTTGGGACAGGTTAAATGAATGAATCGCTGGGACAACTTGTAGTAGTGTGTGTACCTGTACTGTAATTATTAGGGTTGGGAATGGGGTGGGAGCCCCGGGAGTTGAAATAGGGAACTATCCCGACATTTGCCTAGCGGAGTGACAGGGAGAAAAGAACATACTCTGGTTAGCCGATGTCTGTGCCGGTACTCCGACCTGGGGTTGGGGCGTGGTGGCGCAGTGGTCAAGCTGTTTGCTTCTCACCAAGGTAGTCCGGGTTTGATTCCCGGCCAATGCATGAGAGATTTTCGAAGTGAAATGCCATGTCCTGTGGTTCAGATTCTACATAAAATGGTGGTCTCGTGGCTCATGTTCGTGAGATAACGGCCACGTGAAACTACAGGCTTCCTTTCCTTTCAGATCTGTGGACTTGGTAGTCGATTTAACGCACACGACTATGCCAAGGAGTGGCAGGATGGAGCCACTGCGCACTACATCAAGATAAAAAAATAGGTTTACTTATCTGAGCGCGACGTACTTAACAGACAAAATGTTCATGCAGGCCTACACCGTAGAGAACAGCCAGTCTCACTGCTAGGGCAAGTGAAATATCGTTATGGGCTTTATCTACGGTTGGCACAATTTATCATATCTTGGCACTAATCTCAGCGGTTACTTCATGAACAGTCCGACAGACACGACAACATTCGCCTTGAATATGCTAATGCGTGGAAAACAAATTCAAATTGAAACAATCATTTTAAATTGGCAAACAAATGCTAGCGATTTATTGATATTAATACGGCATTTCATCAAGGAATCTTCCTGTATCATCAGAAAAGTGTCGACTTTAAAGTTACACGTACTTTCCAGCCACGTTTTAAGTGTCACTTAATAGCGTAACTCTATGTAGTAAAAATTGTGTTATCCAGTACTTTTCCTACCTCTCAGATTGCGTTCCGGAACAATTGTTAAGAAATTTTCTAGTACATTTCGGGCACTATCACCAGTCTTCTACAAAGTTGTTTTGATTCTGTGGTTTCAGGATCAAATCCTGGCGCAGTCATTTGGCATTTGAGGGTGCTTAAATATAAGCGAGCCATTAAAGATCTCCTTCGCGGTAAAATTCCGGCATGGCGTCTCTAAAAACCGCAGTAGTTAAAGAGATGTAAATCCAATAAAAATATTAATATTATTATTATTACTATTAATAATAGTTTCTATGGTCTCGGGGTACGTAATGAGGCTCCGGTCCCAAAGGTCTTGGGTTCGATTCCCACCTCAGCCATCCAGTAAGTGGTTTTCTGTGGATTCCCACTTCAACTCCAGACAAATGCTGGGATGGTTCCTAACTAAAAGTCACGGCCGCCTCCTTCCCAATCCCAGGCTCAATTAAAAATACACACAACTAGGCCAACTAATATAGACATCACAATAACACAGGTTATCGAAACATTATTATTATTATTATTATTATTATTATTATTATTCCTTCGTTACGGCCAACTACGGACCACGTCATGTCAACTGTTTTTTCTGCATTTTAATGTTAGCCCAGTACTCCTTCATTCGCAATCGATGTTGCGCCTTTCTCTCTGTCGTCCACGCCTTCCCGGTTTTTAGCTTCGGCTTAAGTTGAAAACTCCGATGTTTCTGAAGTTTCTCCTTAAGTGGGCCACGCTCTTGGATATCTTCACGTGTAATCCCAATCTCCAACAGATCTTTCTCTACATCATTGAACCAGGCCCCCTTTGTCTTTTTCTCACGGAGAAAAGCAAAAATTCTGTTGGAGAGCCGTGTTGATTTCATTCGGGTTATATGTCCATAAAAAGAAATCCTCCTTTTCCTCATCACGTCCGTTATTTTCTCTACGTGAGTGTACAACTCGTGGTTGTGGCGTCTTCGGAACTCGCCGTGTTCTTTGACTGGACCCAGGATTTTCCTCAATATCTTCCTTTCCTTGGTCTCCAGTTTTTCCATTATGCCTTTTCTATTCATGGAGAAACATTCCGCTGCATACAAAGCTTCTGGCCGGATGACCGTGCAGTATGCTTCAGTTTTGCATTATTATTATTATTATTATTATTATTATAAACATACGGTATACACACCCAAAGTACACGGGGCTGAATTGCCCACGATATCTAAGTCCCTAAATGATACAACAACAACAACAGTTGCTTCTCCATCATTACTTCCAGTTAATTCACAAGTATTTCCGATGTACTGTAGTGCACTTATATGCCAAGGAGATCATGAACTAAGTCGCGTGACCAGCTTATAGACTATTCATTATGTTGCTTACCACCCTTCACTTGCATGTGCCAAGAATACCGGAACGTACAGTAGGCCCATTCAGGATGATATCAGAATCAATTTACTTGCAAATTAAACCATATACGCAGTTACAATAGGGGACCTACAGACCTACGTGGAACCTGAACCATATCGACATGGCTTATCAGTGTGAAAATTTTACAAGCAATGACAGGAATTTAAATCGGGGCCCACTAGTGATGGAATCAGTGAGGTATGAAGCCACAATATTTTCAATTACAATAATATGGATCTTTATGCATTCACTACCTCCTGAAACGAAGACCATCGATATTACGGAAGAGAATAGAATTGTTACTTGAAAGTGCTTTTAGAAATATTCTCCACGTAGAAATAGACGAAATTTCTCCCCGTTTTTTTAAATACCTTCCCATGAGCTTCATCTTAGAATCCATGCACTGAGCTTACGAAACATTTTTTTTTTATCTCTTACCAATGCTTAAAGAATGCACATAATTTACGAGAAAATGTCCTACATTAAATAATATCCCCTTTGAGCAGTGTTGGCGAGGCGCCGCAAAGTCCATTACAGAGCCCACGGGTAACTATACCGAGTGCGGGATGATTTCGCAGCGAGCTGTAACTTCAAAACATTTGGCCAATATAGTATCTATTTTTAATTAAGACTGACTGCTTGCCATGAAGCTTAAGTTTGGCAATTCAAAATATATAATTTCCTTATATATATACTATAAGTTTCATCAACTATCGTACTTAGACAATGGTCATTACGAAATAATCATAAGGTTTTTAGAAACGAATAGGCTATGTCATATCTAGAGGTGTTAGAAAGTGTTTTTTTTTTGAAGATTTGTTGTTTTAAAATTTTAAAGGTGGTGTTTTGTGTTTTTATTATTTTTTCGGGGGATAACATGTTAAAATTTGGAAAGCGATAAGGTTTGTACAATAAGTGCAATTAAAAATGTGCGGGGTGGTGTGGGAAAAAAATATAAAAAATGTTTTTATTTCGTAGATTGCGGTATTTGTGGTGTTATTCACAAAATTCGTGCTATTTCGCGATTTAATTTCACTCCTGGGCAGCACGAAACATGTAAATACGTGAAAATAAAACATCATAATCTCTAAACTTTTCGTCTTATCGCTAATTAACAAAAACTAACACCTCCAGTCATATTATATGAAGGGATAATATTGTCCTGGGGGAATATTCGTCTTATTTGTGGTGCTTGAACATTTAGACAGTTCAACATTTTTACAACTAGTTTAAATAATATAATTAATTCAAACCTGAGATGTTATTATAACAATATAATAAATAATATTCACCTCTGGTTAAGAACTAACCAAGATGTAGCTACTGTAAATTGCGAACTTAGTAATCTTACAACGACTGGGCCGCGGTCTAATGAACGTTGAGAAACTCCGCTTTGGACTTCGCTTCCCGGTACTGCTCTTTCAATAATGTACTTAAGGCTATATTTTATAATACTGCATTTTGAAATCCCTACATCCACAAAATATCCCGAGTTTATCCCTGAATGCATTCGTTACATCTCACCCACAGAACTTTCTGGACCACACGGGTCCTGTCACAGGGCGTGTCCAAATATCTATCAGAATATTACACCACTAATGTATAATCCGGTCACTGAGTACAAAATAGTTGATACGAGAAATTCCCAGATGTTATTATGCGTTTTTTTTGCTTATTATTGGTACTATTAATATTAACTAAATAACTAATTACTGCATTATGTTCTTTTGTTTGTAATTGTCAGTATTTTTATATAAGGAAGGAAGCTTTTAGTTTTACGTGACCGTTAATCATGCGATCATGAGCCACGGGACATCCTTTTTACGTGGAATCCGAACCACAGGTCATGGCATTTCACTTCGAAAATCTCACATGCATTGACCGGGAATCGAACCCGGTTCACCTTGGTGAGAGGCCAACAGCTTGACCGCTGCGCCACCACGCCCACATTTTTTTAAATATATATTTGTGTAGGCTATATTTTTGTTATTATTGTCGTGCTTGAAGCCATTTTTCAGGGTTCCCTTAGTAAACGAAATGTATGCTTTTCAGTCAGTCAACACGATTGTACTCAATTGTAATGGGTTCCTACCCTAAACCTGAAAAATTACATTAGATACTTTCTTGGTTAGGACATAACACCCAGTACAATTGGATACAATCGCGTTGACCGACTGAAGAGCATACATTTTGATTTTATTATTATTATTTCAATTGAGTTACTTCTTGTTTGCATTATTCCTCTACTATTGTATGCACCACATAACGTAGTTACGTGTAGGAGAGGGCTATGAACCCCAACTTCGCCAGAAACAAACACACACATGTAAATAAAAATAAAATAACTAAATTCAATGATACAGTAAGTTCTCTATATCTCGAAAGGATGGCATATCATTGAAAAGTATAAGATTGGGCAACAACCGTCAAGAGGAAAGCGCCTCTCACCAGCAGAGACAGTAGCAAAACCTGTCACCTATAACAGGAACCTGAGTGATAAGCTTAATGAGGAATTTTGTTGACGGAGAAAAACAATATTAGAATCACATTAGTCCACAGTTGGGACTGGAGTTGTAAGATTGGGCCTTACCGAACAGAATTCTAAATGTAAAATGGGATTTCTGGTGGGCTAAGTGGACTGGGTGACGGGCTGTCGCAATTGTCTTAGCTGTTGATGAAGAGATCATTGAAGCAAATTTAAACATGGCGACATGGAGGAACTATGCAGTGGAATTATCTGGGTCGTTATGTCACTCAGGTTGCCAAAAGCCAAGCCTCCCCGCCGAGTGAGTCACGGACGCAAGTCAATTGTGGGAAGACAAGACAGACGGAGCGGGATACTTGACCACAGTCATATTCTCAATTAAGCCCGCGCTCTCTTAGTTTCCAGGCCAGTCATTTCTCTGGAAACCAGATAGTAAAATAGAGTTACTAGAGACGTCTTCATCTGTCGTGCTTAACTGACAGATTAAGTGCGCGGAAAGAAAGTGGTGTGAAAGAAGCGCTTCTTTCAGCGAGTATAATAGATTTTCTATGACCTGTTTCGCTGAACATGAATGGTATTTTTATACTCATTACGCCTTAATGGTAAAACAAGAACGCAATTTAACATGCATATTAAAACTATTAATTTTAATGTTCATAAAACGTCAAAATTGGTCCCGGAATTCTTCAATTTCTAGCCTCGTTTTTCCACACTGGGGTGTAAATCTGGACACATGTGAGCTAGTCGGCATCTAGCAACAAACGAAAAGGTCTCCTACCTTTGGCTGTGGAGTACTTCCCCGGTTCCTTCGGGTTGACATGTGTAGGGGTGCCGTGCAGATCAGCCACCAAGCACGTCAACATCACGAACGAAAACCACATGGCGAAGCCAGTAATTCGAGCACAATGTCTTGATGTGTACACTTACATGTCGGAATATTAACTAGAAATAAGTTCCTAAAGTATGAGGGTGAAGTGTCATGTGCACACCGGCTCGCCGCTACACGTGCGCTAGGCTGAGGCCAGAGCTCGCTGTGTCGCTGTGTCGGGGTCCAGACGATCTGAACAGCGACGCGGTCCACGCCGGTATAAGAGCGCTCCTTCCCGCTAGCCTTGCGCTCTGCTCTCACTGTCTGCCTCCCACGTGATGGTGACGTCACTCATTCATTGGTCGTCGCAGCAGCCAGTAGCATGCCATGAGATAAGCCACAAACTCTGTTTATGCTTTCTTCCGCTCCACCAAGAGCCATCCTTTGTTCTGAATGTATTCATCTTGAGGCAAGTTGTAGAACACAACACCCCTAACGACCCCACATCACCCACCGCGATTTGCACCATCCCATCCAGATCCAGCGCCTGTCTAAGTGATCTCTTCCCCATCTGGCTAACAGACCACTACACTGTGGTTCACGAGTGACAAGAAATACATGAGTGGCAACGGCGTCTTTAACATCTGTTAGATATTTGTCGAGGCCAATGTCGTTGCTGATTGTTCCTCTAGTCTAGACCACCTCGTGGCCGTCATCCCTGGGGTCCGGGTTCGATTCCCCGTTCTGCCAAGAAATTTAGTTCTGGTCTAAGGAATGGGAGAGGGTACAATCATACTTGGGAGACAGGACTGACAAGACAATTCTTTGAATCTCACCTCAGCCATCCTAGGCGTGTTTATTTCATGGTTTCCCCCTTCTACTCTTGGCAAATGCCGAAATGGTACCCAACTTAAGGCCACGGGTGCCTCCTCTTTCCTAATCCTAGCTCTACTCTGTGTATGAGAGGAACAATCGATTGTTGTTGTCGTTGTTAATTCATTTAAGGGCTCACGACATCGTGGTCATTTAGCCCCATGTGGCTGGGTGTGCGTAGAATTAGTCAAGTAACCTGTGTTATTTAGGTGTCTGTAGAAGTGTCTGTATTTGTAATTGAGGCTAGGATTGAGACTAGTGAGGACCCATCCCGACATTTGCCAGGAGTGGAAGTGGGGAACCACGGAAACACTTCTAGGAATGCCGAGGTGGGATTCGCACCCACCTCTTCTCAGTTTCGTCCCACAAGGCTGAGCCTACCCCCTTTCAGCCCTCAGATCAGAATGTCGTTTCTTGGAAACCAATGCTATTATTTATTTCCTAAAGGTAAAGCTCCAGTTCCCGTCTTTCGTTCATCTATCACACAGCCATGTCGAGTCCCAGCAATGAATCCAGCGCCTTATAATGCACAATCCTCGATTATAATCGGATGCTGCAAGTTCAAATATCCGAGGTTTGAATCCCGGCACAGATAGTGGTCATCCTGAGCATGATACTCCTCCTAGTTTCCCCATACTACATCCGGAAAATGTGAGGACCTGGTTAACAAATGATTATAGTTAAACCAGTGGCGGTTCAGGAGTGAATAGGATGGTGATGCGCCGATATACGCAAACAAATAAAGAGAATGGTTTGCTTCCACGAACAAATCGTCCACACCTTTTTCTTTTAGGTACGGTATTTCATTAATGTTTCAATACTCATATTTTTGTATTTCTTATCTTGGAATATCAAAATATAGAACATAGTACACACGGAACACGTCACTATCTACAGTAGTATACGAACTGCACGTGCAGCGAGCACAGTAACTGTTATAGTACAAGATTGCTTGAAATAAGAGCAATGTGGATGAGCAATCACTGGTGAGAGACGACTCGCTTGGTGGCTGAATCCGCTTCACGGAACTCCCGTTGCCATGGTTACCGCTGACTTCCGTTTCCCCTCCGGCCTTACTCTATCACCAAGGCAGGGACGTTCTTGCCAGCACATTCCTGTCTCATCAGGCTAGTTGAGCAACGCGGCAGTAGATTCACCACCGTACCGTTTGAAGGTCGATGTTCATGCCTGATTTGTAACATGTAATGCAGGAATACTCATGTTTAAAAATCAAATAAATGCCAAAATATTTATTTTTAAATCATTACTTATTTTGTAATAAAGCAAGCGTTGCGGCGCGGCGGTTAAAACGCTTCAATGGAGAACCGCAACTGAGTTACACACACTGCTACAGTCACCTCAGAAACAGGTTATCACAAAAATGCATTACACACACAAAAACACTAGGATAGTGATCAATATGGTTCTACAGGGTAGGGCAAATAAAAGTGGCCTGGTGAACAGAGCTCCAGGTAACAAAGAAACACGCCAAAGGAATGGAGATAGTTCACTAACCTGCTTTTAGCAGATGTTGAAAATGACCACCATTCATCTTATGGCACCTTTGAGCCCTAGTCATCAAGTTGTGGAAGGCAGATCGCAGCTGGACCGCAGGAATTGCTGCAATCTCATCAGAAATGTTCTGCTGCAGTTCTTGAAGACTATAAGGGTTGTTGCGATACACCTTAGTCTTAAAGGTTCCCCATAAAAACTAATCGCACATGGACAGTTCAGGTGACCTGGGTGGCCAGCTAGGGCCGAGATCAGACTGACCTCCGCTAACAACTCTGTCAGGAGTGAAGATTGTGTGAATGTGATCCATGGTTAGGTGGGAAGTATTGGCAGTTGCACCATCCTGTTGGAAGTAACAGTAGGTATCTTCCTTCTCAGTAAATGCTGCTACAAACGGATTGAAAATAATGGAAATGTAACGCTCTGAATTCCCCATCTGATGAAAGAAAATGGGACCAATAATGCGGCGGGCAGACACTGCACGGTCAGTCTGATCTCGTCCCTAGCTGCCACCCAGGTCACCTGATCTGTACGTGTGCGATTACTTTTTGTGGGGAACTCTTAAGGCTAAGGTGTATCGCAACAACCCTCATAGTCTTCAGGAACTTCAGCAGAACATTTCTGATGAGATTGCAGCAATTCCTGCGGTCCAGCTGCGAACTGCCTTCCGTAACTTGCTGGCCAGGGCTCAAAGGCGCCATGAGATGAATGGTGGTCATTTTCAACATCTACTATAAGCAGGTTAGTGAACTATCTCCATTCCTTTGGCCTGGTTCTTTGCTACCTGGTGGAGCTCTGTTCCCCAGGCCACTTTTATTTGCCCCACCCTGTACCTCTATATGTACGAAGTAGTAATAATAATAATAATAATAATACAAGCATTTTGAACCCAAGGGATCCATCATATAGTTGTTGTTGATTCATTTAGTGGCTTTGCGACATCGTGGTCATGTAGCCCCGAGTAGTTGGGTGTGTGTGGAATTTGTCTGACAACCTGATTTATTGTTATGGCTGTATAAGTGTGTGTAACTATCAGTAATTCAGATGAATATTGGTAAGGAGGCAGCCGTGGCCTTAAGTTAGGAACCATCCCGACATTCGTCTAGAGTAGAAGTGGGAGATCGAGGAAAACCACCTCCAAGGTGGCTGAGGAGGGAATAGAACCCACCTCTTCTCACTTTTGCCTCACGAAGCTGTGTATACCCCGTTCCAGTCCTCAGACCAGAATTAAATTACTTAGCAGAGCCGGGAATCGAACCCGGGCCTCTGCGGTGACAGCCAAGAGTTCTAGCCACTACGCAATCGTATAGTTAATACGAGATATGTTTAAAATGTGGGCATGTGTGACCAGGACCAAAATAAGCACTTTACTTTGCGCTGTTTGCTGGGGAACGCTCTTACTGTAGACTCTAAAATCACTATTCGGAATATTATTGATACTTCACGAAGTATTTTTTTCCTATTTTTAATGAGCTGTATGCCTGCATTCATAATAACTCGAACAAGGCTATTATGATACCAGCAGAAATTGAATATCGTTCCATTAAAGAAAAATTATTGTGAATATCTCAGCCCCAAGGTCCGGGTTCGAATCCCGGCTCTTCCAAGAAATTTAATTCTGGTCTATGAGCTGGAATGGGGTACACTCAGCCTCGTGAGGCAAAACAAGGAAGAGGCGGGTTCGATTCCCATCTCAATCATTTTGGAAGTGGATTTCCGTGGTTTCCTACTACACCAAATGCTGGGATGATTCCTAACTTACGGCCACGATCGTCTCTTTCCCAATCCTCAGCTGAATTACAAATGCACACACTAATACAGCCATCGCAATAAGACAGGTTATCAGACAAATGTTACATACACTCAAGTACAGTGGGCTAAATGACCACGATGGCGCAAAACGCCTAAATAAAATAACAACAAACAAAATATCCTGAGAAAAATCGAAGAACATTGTTTTACTAGCCCCTTAATACAACTTTATAATCCGAAGACCAACATCGCTATCTTCAACGGATTAGAAGTTATTCGGGTAAACATCTTAAGTGGAAAACCTTGTACATTCCCCAAGGGGCTTATAACTATTTTGACGTGGGTTGGCGTCCATCAGACCCCAACTGAGCATGGCATTGTTTCCAGTTACTAGTACGGGGCTCCTCTCTCTTTCCTGTCGATCTATCTTGATCTACTCTTGTTCTCGTCGAACCCCGATTGTATCAGAATATCCGAGGCACAGGGTGTATTTTGTTTCACTGTTCGAATTGGCCCTACGTCTTGACATAAATCTTCTAGGGGCCAGGTTTCTTTTTTCAAGATATTCCCAGCCTATTGTACGAGGTATTAAAGGAACAGGGTGTGTGTAACCCACCACGCATGGTTCTCCCTGGTTACACTGCGTGGTTTACAACCTCATGGTCTTATGGCTTGTGGGCTCAGAGTTGGCGACTCGAAGAGATTTCTGAGCTGGTTCCGTTCTTTCCTCGTGATCCATGATGGTCAAGATGTATCCTTCCCTCTTTACTGTTCTGGTCTGCTTTTTCATAACCATCCTTTCTTTCCCATTCTTTGAGGGTTGTGAGCAATTCTTTTCTCTGATTTACGTTTTTTGTCTCTTCTTTCTTCGTCTTATTTCTTCCCCTACTGTGTAGGCAATGCTAGTTTTAAGTTAGCAAATAGATAGTAGCCCGTGGTGTTGGGGTAGCGCGCCTGCCTCTCGCCGGGAGGCCCCGGGTTCGATTCCCGGCCCCGTCAGGGATTTTGGAAACTAACGTGCGGGCTGTAACGGGATGCACTCAGCCTCGTGAGGACAATTGAGTAGCTGTCTGACAGTGAGGCAGCACCACGGTAACGAAAACCAAGATTAACGGCTGAGGGGACCCGACGCGCTGACCACGCGTCACTCCAATATCTGTAGGCCAAAATGGCTGGGCAGCTTGGTAGTCCTAGGCCCTTCATGGGGTGTTACTCGCTACGGTAGAAGTTAGCAATATAAAAGGGCTTTACAATAAATATGCATGTACTGGTATGCCTACTCCTCATTATTCCCGTTTTCATCGAGGTCGGAGATGAGATGCGATGAATGTCTATGTGGCGGGTGACTTTGACGGCCAGATACCCTTCCTGACACCAACCACATGAGAGGAATCAATGAATTATGATATGAATGAAGATGAATGATACTGGGCAAGGATGTCGATGGAAGCGGCCGTCGCCTGTCAGAAGGTATAGTCCCAGCATTTGCCTGTGGTTGAAAATTGGGAAACTACGGAAAACTATTTCAAGGACGGCCAACGGTGGCACTCGAACCCACGTCTACCAAGACCGCAGATAGCTGGTTCCCATGGCCTAGTGCTGCGTGTCAGCGAGTGTAGCTACCGCTGTCAGTCGCTTCACAATAATTCATATAAGAAACTACAAACAAAAAAACACAACAATATAGAAGTGTAATAGACTAACGGCACAAAAAATATAATTCGTTAAAAATCTAACTCGTTAGACAGTTAAATTAAAAACTCCTGTAGCTTAGTGTAAATATTGTTGCATATAAGTTTTGTATACACATCCACTGAAACTTAATTAAGCCTAAGTGAGCAACATCTGATGATGTTCGCTTGACGAACGAAACTAGTCAACAAATTTAGCGCCCCCCTCCCCCCATTTATGTGAGATATGTTTTATGAAGTGTAAAATAATTCATGTAATTTATTCAGGCACTAGGAAATTAATTGTATTTCCCCGCCCAACCTAATTGGTCACCCTTGTGTTGACCGACTGAAAAGATTCTACTAATAGATTACTTAGACAACACTGAAAACTAGTTTCCAATTTGCAATACAATCCTTAAAACTTAAATTAAGCTCGTGGCATTACGGACCTTTTTTTAATATAATTTTTTTAAAGATTTAACACATTTTTTCTTTATTTTTAAAAAAATTTACTTTTTTTCTGTTTAATCTATTTATTTCCAGTGTTTGGTTTCTTTGTACATGAAGACAACACAAACATCCAGTCCCCGAGCAGGAGGAATTAACTACATCAGATTTAATTTCCCGTGGCCCGGCGTGGAATCAATCCCGGGATCCTTCGGGCCAAAGCCTAGCACGCTAACCAATCAGCTACGGAGCCGGAAGGCCTTGGTCTACCATGCGACCACTGCTCAGCCTTTGGCCTAAGGATGGCGGGGTGATTCGTGGTCAGCGTGAAAGATCCACTCAACCTTTAAACGTGGTTTCCATGACCAGGGCGCTGCCTCTCAGTTCATACAGCTACTCAATTGTCCTCATCAGGCAGAGTGCACCTCGTTCTAGCCCTCAAGTCAGTTTCTAACATCTCTGACGGAGCTGGAGATCGAACCCGTGGCTTCCTGGGAAGTGGCTGGCAAGCTACCCTTACATCAGGGAGTCCAGGATAATTCAATTCCTTTACCACCAAATTCCAACTCATAATTGCTGAATAGTGTGATTGTGAGTTCAGCAACACTATTGAATATCAGGTGTCTCTCACATTAACATGTACGTATTTTAACCAATAAACTAGGCTACTTACTCCCATTTTCGATTAATGTTTGCTTCAAGAGTACTGTGAAAAACAAGTTTTCAATGATTTTGTATCTACATCCAGTGACTTGAAACTCTCCTAGCGACGAACTATGATTGGCTATTTTTTCTATTGCTAAACTGAGAAGGAAGAGGCAAGAAGCATTTAATTTCACGTCACTGTTGATCTACCAATCGTAAGTCAAGGGACTTTACTTTATTGTGGGGCCCAAACCATCGGACGTGACTTTTTACCTCGAAAATCCCACATGCATTAACAGGAAATCGAACCCCCGCCCTAGTTGGAGACAAGCAACTTAAAATGCTGTACCGACACGCCGCTGTTTTTTTAACTGGGGTTTCGAGACCTATGAAACTAATGTACCTGTAGCTAATCAAATAAGCATTGCTCTATCGATAGAAGATTCCAGTGGCCTTTGTACTGAATGGAACGGATTTACGTGAATAAGAAAATAACGCTACCTACAAAAGTTCACAAGTTCGATAAAAGTGGATCGTTTTGGCATTTAGTTGATAAATAAATAAATAAATAGGTTAATTACTGCATTACGCTGTGCGTTGTTTTAATAGGCGTGAATTTTAACTAATCTATTGAGTGGCTGGTAACCCCTTTCAGAGTGTAGGTTTTACGCCGTGATGCAGCATTATCAAGCAACCCTCTCAACTTCTCTGTTGGGCGGGTAATAACCCCTGCACTAGGGTGAGCTTAAAGCTGTGAAGTAGCTTTTAAACTGGCAAACTCTTTAACTTCTCTCTAACATATTACAGTGTGTATCTTGCCTTTATTTTAGAAGGTTAGGACACCGGAGTGTTTCACCACCTCCTGTGATCTCGGGGTACATGTTGAGACTCCGGTCCCAAAGGTCCTGGGTTCCAATCTCAGCTCGGTCAAGAAATGTAATTCTAGTCTGAAGGTTGGAACATTTAGCCTCGAAAAGTAAACTTGAGAAGAGGGGATTCCATTCTCATCTCCTAGAAGTGATTTTTTCGTGGCTTCTTACTTCTACTCCTGGCAAATGCCAAGATGGTTCCTGGCACAAGGCCACAGTCACCGCCTTTTCAGTCCTAGCCTCAATTACAAATATTAGTATGTAGTCACATCGAGGGAAGAATAGTAGGGTTCAGTATCGTTTGCAGGATATGCTTGCAGTGCATTAGTACCACACGGGATGCAAGCAGAGAATTATCGACTTTCCTGCCAACACGCGTTAGTTGGGTTGCAGCAAACGATATTGGAAGGGGCTGCTGAATCACCCGGTATACTGTGCTCGTGAGGGGCTCAGGATAGAACTCGTATCTCATTGGTCGCGCTAATTCCAACTTAATTATAATAACAAATTCTATCCTCAGAGGGGAGGTAGATCATAGAGCTAATCACAGATTAACACATACGGAATGTCTATACTGCACAAAATGTATTAACGCATTACCAGGTACCGAAGTATGAACAATCACTGCCCCAAACCATAACAAACATGATCTCCAAAAAAAAATGAAAATGAAGTCAAAGCTACTCCATAAACAACAAATGGCATGTAAATGAAAGTCCAAAAATTCAAATGTTTGCTGAAAATAATTCAACAAAATTGCTTTTTCTTTGGTGATGGTTTGCTGAAAATTGCTTTTTGTTTTATGCGCCGTGGGAGGATGAGATATGTACTCATTACGTGATCCATTTCCAAATGAACCAACACGATTCTGGATCTGTGCAAATTGAAGTCAGCTGTAGGATGGATGGCAACAACAACAAAATAATACAAACATGTGCCCTGAGCATTCCTAAAAATGGACACTAACCTTACATGACACGCACCCGTGGGTAGGATATACGATGAGGTAACTATCAAGCAACATCAAATCAATAATCAAAGTCTATCTAAAATCAAAATTATTCACGCAACTGCGTATCACAGCTTCCTCTCCTGACCTAATACTTGAAAACGAAACGCCAAAACAAAAAGTAAATTTCAAACGCAATGAAAATCAAAAATCAAAACAACTATCTACACACACACACACACACACACACACACACACATCACGTAACCTCATAAAAATGAAATATTAAACTCATAAATCACCACTTGTCAGGATCATAAACAAAACAAGAGAACTATATCCGTTATGAAAATGATTAACCGAAAATCTAATCTCTCAACACCAAAAATAAATCTAGAAATGTCAAAACTGCAATATGACCAGTTCCTAACTAATCAAGGCATCAGAATCGTAGCTATGCAAACAAATTGGTAGAAAAAATTCTCAAATCCAAAATTGTGAGCTGACCAAAACATGGTAACTGATCCTTAATTTAATTTCTGATAGCAGCATATTAATTATAAATTCCACATCTAACTACTGTATCTAAAGTCCTGACTCGCAAATAGGCTATCTCAGTGATTTCTTTCAAATTTAATTTATGTGACTACCTTTCAAATGCTTCAGTGACCTAATAAGCAGTGTGTGTAAGTTAATTGTGTCGCTGCAAACACAAGTTAGTACCTCTCACTCGATCAAAGAAATGCCATAGAGAACACTTTTCCCCTCCATGACGTAACACAGTGGATTTTGGTTCCATACAAGCCACCCTCGAAGGGCATAAAATCATATTTTTTTTGTAGCACTGGTTCCATTCCAGTCACCATCAAACAACACATTACTCATTTATCATCTAGGCTTACAGGCTGGAGCCGCGTCATGTATCGGTGATTGTTTCCCGACGTTTCGGACACCAACTCGTACCTACCCATGATTAAGGCTGCTGCAATGACAGCCGAAACGTCGGTAAACCATCACCGATTCACGACGCAGGTCCATCATGTAAGCCTAGATTATAAACTAGACACCGGCTGCGAAAGCCTACGATCTAAAAACGCATTACTCAACACAATAGGAGGAACAGACCTCTCCTACACACATAGGGCTCCAACACCCTTCGAAGATTATCACACATTGCACACACATGTAGGTCCATTACAATATCGTCGAAAATACAAGGATCACTGCAAATGCCCTCAGATTGTCTAATATGACTTGTGTGGTATTAACAGCTGGCGGTGACCGAACTGACCACTACAGTATAACCAAAATGGCAGCCTAAAACCTCTACTGACAAGGGCTGATGACCCTGACCTCAGCTGTCATCTTTTGGTTATGAAAACAATTGAAATAAATTAGATGCCAGTGGATTAACATTTGTATAAGCATTTAACGTACAAAGTTTCACTACACTCGGACGGTTAAATCGCGAGAAGACCATTTAAATATGTATACTTCGCGTCATCGCCATGTTGGATTTGTGCTCACCAGGTTACTGAAAGTCCTATATGTGAACTTATGTTCATAGCCTCTATGAACATTAAAAATTTCAGTTTGATTGCTGTAAAAGATTCGTAGATATTGAGAACCGTCTAAATGTTTCAGATGGTCTCCATTTTGGATTGTTATATGTATAGGCCATAGAATTAAGTACCATTAAAGGAAAAGTATTGCATAGTTTCATTATTCAAACTTTCACTTTGATCGCATGATTACGACACAAGAAATAAAAACTTAATTTTAAAATTTCGCACAGCCACCATCTTGAGGTTATGTAAACAATTGAACTAAATCAGATGACAGTGCATTACAATATGTATAATCATTTACTGTACTACATTTCACTGCGCTCAGATGGTTAAATCGCGAGAAACGACTGTTAAAATGTTTCAAATTCGCTTGGCCGCCATGTTCGTTTTGTACTTTACAGGTTTTTGAAAATAACGTAGATATACTTGGAGCAGTGCCCTTAATCACCGTACTAAAGTTCAGGGTGATATCCGTAATAGTTTCGGAGATACAGAATGCCAGTGAAATATTTCGCACAGCCGCCATTTTGAGGTTATGTAAACAATTGAACTAAATTAGACGCCAGTGCATTCAATCTGTATAAACATTTTCTGTACCAAGTTTCAATACGTTTGTATGGTTAAATCGCGAGAAATGTCTATTTAAAAGTCTCTACTTCGCTTGGCCGCCATGTTGGTTTTGTGGTTACCAGGTTTCTTAAAGTTTCATAGGTGAACTTATAGTAGTGTCCTTTATTACCGTACAAAATTTCTGAAGGATATCCGTAATAGTTTGGGATATATGGAATGCTGGTGAAATATTCCGTACAGCCACCATGTTGGATCGGTGAGACGTAATAAAATGAGGAGGGCACGGTCGGGGTCGGCCAATATGTTGCTATGACCTTACCGAGTTTCATTGAAATCGCTCCAGCCGTTTAGAATTTATTAGGGACACACACACATACCACACACACTCCACACACACACACACACACACATACGCACACACGGACAAAAGGTGATCTCATAAGCCTATTTTTTTATAAAATGAAAATAGGCTAAAAATATATTCTGACATAATAAATATGGGGTTACAACATATGACGGAATATCTGTGATCGGCGGTGCTCTAGCCTGCTCAATGATGTGGGTACATTCTAGCCATGATCTAACCTGCTACATTGTATACAACAAAGAAATTACTCTAGGGTCTATTCTAATTTACCATATTTTCTGTACATTAGTTCCATCCTGACTAATAATTAACACATGCTTAGATAATTGAGAGTACTTATCAAACACCACTCCCGGCTTGTTGAGGCAAGGTCCACGATCATCCCACCTTCAGGATTTAAGCAGTCATGATGAAGCAGCAGGTCCTTGGTTCAAATGTTGATCCCATGGGCCCACTTGTCGCTTCTAACCATGCAAAAATGAGAGCAATTACTTGACTGTGCTATCATATACACGAAGACTTCCAGCTCGCGATGCTGTCCCATACTGCTTATCGCAGGTCAAACTCGAACTCGCGACTACTGTGTGGACTAATTTCACCCAATTAATTGACAAGGATGATACTCCGTCCTTGTGCGTGATGATTATCTTATCTGTCCTTCAGCGCATACGAATAAATGTTAATTATGCACGAAGACTGTCCTACTAGAGTATTACTTGAACCTGTGCTCATTACTTGCGGCACTTGTGTATGAATGTTTACCCCTTATAATTCCCGTTTTCAACGGGGTCGAGGATAAGATGCGATGAGAGTCTATTTGGCGGATTTATTTTACGGTCAGATGCACTTCCTGACGTGAACTTCATGAGAGGAGTTAATGAGAGATGAAATGAATGAAGGCGAATGAAACTGGGCAAGGATGTGGAAGGAAGCAAACGTGGCCTGTCAGAAGGTACCGTCCCAGCATTTGCTTCGAGTTGAAAATGGGGGAAACCACGGAAAACCATTTCAAGAACGGCCGACAGTGGGCCTAGAACCCGCATTTTCTGACTCAAAAAATAGCTTGGCCCCATGGCCTAGTGCTGCGCGTTAGCGAGCGTGGCTACCGCTGTCGGTTATTACTTGCAGTAGGCTACTTAATACTGTTTATTCAGCCACTACACTGTTCTACCAAGCCGCGCACTATAACTATACGAACTTCTGGAAATATCTAATGTTTATCACAGTCATAAATACTGTACAGATATTGCGGTTCACTGGGCGCAAACGATCGCGGGTTCAGTCCCAAGACGCCTGAGAAACCGTTTACTTTAAGACAACGTGCACTATTCAATTCAAACTTCATTAACTTTGCTAATATCGTGCACTTTCTGGCGCTGAGGAGCGTAGCCACCTCCTAAGACTTGTGACAAACTGTGTAACTTAGGGAGTTACAGGTCCCTATTTATACGTGGGTTGGTCTCCAGGCTGAGGAGCGTAGCCTCCTCATACCAAAGGAAGTATCAGGTAAGACAGGTTTAAACCTATCTTGAAACTTTGTGGACGCAATCGTTGTACTATAAGAGGACAACGTGCAGACAATCAGCCACCAGATTGAACTGCAAGGCTCCAAAATAGCACCTGACATCCTGGTATACAGGCATGACGGCTGGCGGAGCTGGACATCCCTGTGGCAATCGGAGTAGTATCTAGTTGGGGCGTATATGCTGACTGGAGCGTGTAGCTGCTTCCCACCGGCCTTGAGTGCTTGGGCCGTCAGGGCTGTCCATCCAACTCGTACGGTGCATGCTACTTCGCATTGATTTATACGAGAGATTCGCTGCATGATTTCGGAGCCTTGCAGTTCAATCTGGCGGCTGATTTCCCGCAAGTTGTCCTCTTATAGTACAACAATTGCGACCACAAAGTTTCAAGATAGGTTTTGACCTGTCTTACCTGATGCTTCCCTTGTAAGACTTGATACAAACTGTGTAACATGGGAAGTTGCAGGTCCCTATTTATATCTCGGGTGGTCTCCAGGAACACAGTTTCCTAATATCTAAAATAATGCCTTTACCATGGCTTTCCTGGAATCCTTTTATAGTGCAATATGTGCTGACTTTGAAAGCGATGTTTCATTCCTGACTTGATCGCTGGATTAATTGTAATTTAATTTTAAAAAGATTTCCAGTCAGTCAACACAAATTGTGCCCAATTACATTAGGCGGGAAAGTAAGTACTTATATAAACTAACCTGAAAGAAATATAACATAAGGTATTCATCACAAAATAACATGCTTAATTGGATGACATGTTTCGATCGTCAAGTGATCATCATCAGATCCTGCTCACTTAGGCTTAGTTTATGTACGTTGCTTATGAATTACACTTATATACAAATATATATAGTCTACAATGTTTAGATTACATAAGTTCGTGAAAACTTGTGTAAAAGTATCGATATTATTTACAGATAGTATTACTCACTTCTATCGTTGTTGCGTTATTATTAATGTAGTTTAAGTATGTTAACCTGTGATCTATTGAATTATTTTGACTCAACTTCAGGAATGATGTTGTCTACACTATTTTGTTATTTATGTTCTAAATCAACCGTTCCTATTTGAAGAGATAGCCTATTACAATGCGGTTATAATGCCAATGTGCCGTATACACTAATGATACACTGCACTAGAATGGTGTAAGATTATGTAAACGTAGCTGGTATTTGAAACCTGAGCCCTATACGACGTCCGTTCTCGTTCACTGCTCACCTCGGCCTGAATGCTGGGAGATTATTTAGCTTCCGCGCTCACCAAAAGTGGTGCCACCTATTTGCTTTTCTGTAGACTATGTTACTAAATGCTACGTCTAATTGCTCTCCGCGCCATCTTTTGTTGCTTCTTTAAATCTTACTTGGTTTAATTAGTTTGTGTCTTGAGCCGGCAATGTCCTAACTTGTGCTTAATGCATGCGAATGCTACAGGACGATCTCAACTATTTACGACCAATCACTTCCCCGCCTCGCATAAACTAATGAGTCCTCTTTAAGCACTACAGGTCTTTTGGGGCTTCTTGAAATCGTTAAATACAGCCTTGATTTGACCTTGGTTTATTGAGCATATGGTACAACGTACATCCTTCCCACTTAGGATTTTCCCATGGTGTTGATTATCCCCGATTTTTATTCATTCCCAGGATTCTTTCGTTATGTTGTTACCTTTCTATTGGCTAATACTGCGAATAGGGGTGAGCTCTCCAAGAATGTGGGTTCATTTAGATTATCTGGGTTGTATAGTTTAGCTAAATGATTTTCTATGAATTCCTTTATGTAGAGTTCCCTGCCTTTTGTTCCGTAGTGTATGATTCTTAGTTCTGTTTCTATGTTTGTGAAGCTATGTCAGGAGTCACACATGTGTTCCCACACTGTCGAGGGTTATCTGAGATACCTCATGAATTGTTTGAATACTAATTTCGACATGAGTTAAAGTGAACTGAAAGGGCAGATAACATTTGGCCCCATAGCAACAATATGGATTGATATTAGAAGTCACTTGAAGTTATAGGATACTTTGCACCCTGCTGTTGCCACAACAATTTCTCATTAACGTGTGGTCCTCTGTTACACGCTTTGTGAGATGAGCGTGTCAGTCAACAAAGTTTTATTAGCCTATATTCATTTATAAAAATAGGCTTATGAGATCACATTATTCCATGTGTGTGTGTGTGTGTGTGTGTGTATGTTTGTGCGTATTTGTGTGCGTGTGTCCCCCTAATAAAATCTAAACCACTGGAGCAATAACAATGAAACTCATTAAGGTCATAATACTATTTTTTCGACCCCGTCCGACCCCTTCAAATTGTATTACAGTACGTTTCACCAATCCAACATGGCGGCTGTGCGAAATACTTCACTGGCATTCAATATCTCCTAACCTATTACGGATAGCACCCTGAAATGTTGTACGGTGATAAAGGGCACTGCTAGCAATTCACCTATGTGATTCTTAAAAACCTGTTAAGTACAAAACCAACATGCATGGAATTTGAAACATTTAAATAGACTTCTCTCGCGATTTAACCATCCTAGCGCAGTGAAACATGGTACAGCAAATGTTCATACATATTGCAATGTACTGTGACATATACTTGAGTTCAATTGTTTACATAACCTCGAGATGGTGGCTGTGGGAAATTGTAATATTAAGTTTCTATTTATTGTGTCCTGATCATGCGATTGAAGCCAACGTTTGAATAATGAACCTACGCAATAATCATCATCTAATAGTGCATAACTCTCTGGCCTACATATATAAAAAGCCAACATGGTGACCATCCGAAATATTTAGACGGGTCTCAATATCTACGAATCTATTACAGTAATCAAGCTGAAATTTTGTATGTTGATAGAGGCAATTAACATAAGTAGGATATATGAAAATAGGCTGTTTTATTACTTACGGAACTACTTGTTCTTGTTGTACATTCATTTGGGAGCGTGCGGCAACATGGTCATTTAACCATTTGTGCGTATGTGTTTATAGGATTTGTCTGAAAACTTGCATTATTGTGGTGTATGTAGTAGGTTATCTTATATATATATGTATTTGAAGTAAGGGTTGGTAAGGAGGTGGCTGTGGCCTTAAGTTAGGAACGATCCAAGCATTTGCCAGGTGTAGAAAAGGGGAACCACAAGAAAACCACTTCGAACCCACGTCGTCTGTTCTGCCTTATGAAGCTTTGTGTTCCTCCGTTCCAATCCCCTGACTAGAGCAATGAATATAACCCTAGGCCTCAAGGACAGCAGGTAATAACGCTAGCTACTGCAGCATGATGTGGCTAAAGTCAAGAAAGAAAATATGAGTTCCGCAACACTTAAATTGGTTGTAATATGAAGACACGAGTTCATCATAAATGCTCCCGGCCATTATATCAGCGGCTTCTAATTAGCGTGTGTTCTCTATTACACGCTGTGAGATAGCCAGTTAGTTAAGAAAGAAATCAGTGGGGGAACATTTTTCAGGTCTTCTCTAAGAAAGGGCTTGGTGTCATTGAACCTATACCTCCTTCCGAACGTCAGTTTATCGGCACTGATTTCAATGGAATTCTTAGGATGACTTAAAAATATTCCGGGGTACACACTAGGATGGTTCAGGTAGAGGTCGAACCCACCACTGAGGCTGCGTAGACCACGCTCCAACCCAAAGATCAAAAATGTATTTCTTGGCAGAGCCGTGAATATAACCCGGGGCTTCAAGGATTACTGCTAATAACGCTAGCCACTACACATTGAGGCGATCTTACTGCATTAAAATGATATTACAAGGGACTTTCAAAAAAGTAAAGTAGGCCTACACGTGACAGACTGATATTCATACAACACTAGTAATGTTCACTTAACTGGTGACTTCCAAAACGCCATATAAAATTCTGATTGTATAAGTTACTCACTTTGAATATTCTAGGCACTCACATAGGCTACTTTCTCGAATATTCTATTGGTGCGAATGCACATGGCGCATTACGACAAACTTCACTTGTAAAGACTCGATTTTACGCTGTCCGGAGCATAATAATCCCCAATACTCGGGGATCTGTGTGGAACTGACGGATGGGACGATTAGGATTACTGACTGGTGAGACCAAGACAAAAGAAGACAATAGTTTGGTCTCCAGCTGGCTCTTATATACATTTCGACTGGCATCAGAAAGATGTACGGCACTCTGCTGACCCAATATTCGGGACTCTTACAACTGTCCTTACTACAGTACATAATACTGTATATACCATATCCTCATTGATGTGTACTCATACACGTCAAATAAATTAAGAACGATTATAAAGTTGAATAATTACCCTTCAATCCAGCTCTAGAATTAGTAATACAAGTTCTTTCATCACGTTCCACCTGACCACAGTGGTATAAACTCCGCGCGCTCGCCGACCATTGGCGTGACTTAATCTGGCACGTATTTGAATTTACAACAATAAGCCCCGGTGCTCATTCGGGTACAATACGCATGGACAAAAGGTGATATCTTAAGCTTAATTTTTCATATGATGAAAATAGGCTAAAAAATGACAGATTTTATGTGTGGTTGGTGTACTGTGGAATTACGATTTTTGCACTTTTTTGGTTTTTTTTAGCGTATGGCTTTTAGTGCCGGGAGTGTCCGAGGACATGTTCGTCTCGCTAGTTTTGTAGCTGCTTCGAGACGGACACCCAATGGGTGAGCTACAAGTACCGTTGGGGAGGGAAGGAGGGAAGTTGGAATGTAAGGACGAGGAGTTGGAAGATAGCGGCTGTGGCCTATAGTTAGGGACCAACCCCGGCATTTTCCTGGAAGGAAGATGGGAAACCACAGAATACCATCTTCAAGGTTGCCGGCGGGGGGATTTGAACCTCCTCGCCTCCCGGATGTGAGCGACTGCCATCAGTCATGCCATAACCACCACGGCTAACTCACCCGGTTTTTTGGGGGTATACTACTTCTGCAGTTTGTATGTTCTGAACTAAACGCATTTGGAGACATGTATTATTCCTAAAAGGCTTCATGTCACCTACGAAATTTGATTTCTTCACCTCATCCCCACTCTTATTAAGTGTATGATCAACTCGCGAAGTAAACGCACTCTTGTTGTAAAAATTTGTACCATATATGAATTTATTTCGACTTTACAAACATGTTGGTAAAAAACATTAACATTTCTATCAGCCCCATGACAAGATTTTCCTGTCGGTTGTCGCTATCGATAAGTTCGGGAGACACCCAGACTTGGTTTCCCATTTCAACTTTGCGGATATGCTGGAAACGTTCCTTCTTAGCTCTAGCCTCAATTTATTACGACCACGTCTGCAATAGGAAGCTGGATGAACGAAGATTGAAGGTTCAAATACCGGTGCTTACAGTATGTCAGTATCCTCTGTATGTTTTCTTCCCAGGGTTTATCTATACTCCCTCCCAGCAAGTACAGAGATTGTTCTTTATTCCAAGTCCTGGGGGACCTACCTCAATTCTAGACTGTAATAATTGCAGTTACACTCAACCGATAACCATAGAAACACAGGTTATCAGATAAATTCAGCACACACCCAAGTACACGGACCTAATGGCGAAGTTGTGTCAAATCCCTAAAAATGATTTAATAACAGTAACAACAGCCGTTTGATTACAAGTACCTAGGCTACAAAGGTACGGGCGTCACATAAGGAAGTGCCGAATATCGGGGCTGATGACCACTTTATCCCAAAAGTCCTATTGCTGGCGAGAGCAGTAGTGCACTCTGTGAGTGTAGGGACATTGTTTATTAACGTTTACAACGCTCCACCATGTAGTGCGCGGAGTGGATATCACTCACATATTTACAACGTAGAGCCGGTGGAGACGTGAATCACAAATACACGTGGGCAAGTCAATAAGTAAGGCAACAAGACCTCTCACGTCAACTTCATTCATATCTCCCGCCATTCAGAGCAAGTAGACAACTTCCCTTTGCTGTCATATCAAGCGCACCATCATAGCAAAACTTGAAATAAGTAGCTTTAGGTCATAACTCCCTATGGAACGGTCATGTTGAGTAAACTGTTGTTCATTCATTTACGGACTTAGCCATATCGTGGTCATGTAGCCCCATGTACGTGGGTGTGTGCAGAAGTTGTCTGGTAACCTGTAACACTGCGATGCATGTTCAATGTATATTTGAAATCATGAAAGGATTTGGGTAGGGAGTGGCCGTGACCTAACATTAGGTGCCATCCCGGTATTTGTCTGTAGTAAAAGTGGAAAACCACTTTCAGAATTGCTGAGATAGGAATCAAACCCGCCTATTCTCATATTTGACGCACGAGGCAGAGTGTACCCCATTCCAGCCTTCAGATCAGAATTAAATTTCTGGGCATAGCCGGGAATCGAACCCAGGCCTCCACGGTGACCGTCACTACGCGATGAGGCGAACTGTTGAATCAGCACCTCTTCGTGAAACAAGGGAAATTTGCGAACGTCAAGCTCCTGTTCCTGGTGAATCGTTTCCGTACCTGTTGTCTAGGTCACATGGAAAATATCTGTAATGGTACGAGGGGTGTTCAGAATGTAAGTTTTGTCACTTTATTTCATAGGGAAGCTGTGTTACCTTGCCATGACAAAGGACATTCTTTCAGGAAATCTCGATGGACAGAGCGAGAGAGCAGAAGAGCATGGCACATGTCCTGAGTGTCAAAGCAGAGAGAGAAGCAGCAGATCGGCGTGGCCGAGTTCATTCGAATGAAAACCAGTATGATAGAAAGACGTGTGCTGGGAACAAGGGCATAATGGAGTGTGAGCTGTTGTGTGCTATGAACGGATGTAAGGGACTAGTGTTACAGATATTCATCACCATTTACAGTCTATGAAGGTGATGTCATATCATTTCAAATGGTTCAGCGCTGGTGTTCAATTTTCAATGAAGGAATTTAGAGTGTGGAAGATTAATATTGATCTTAGAACTCATCCACGGCCTTGACAGCAACAAACGTCAACAGAGTACAGGAAATAGTCTAGGTTGATAGGTAGGCCTACGTAAAAGTGTCTGATGTTGCATCCACATTCAGTGTTGTACGAGCTGAAGCCCATCTCATGATTCACCGAGTGTTGCGATTTCGGAAGGTGTCGGCAAAATGGGTGTTGAGACAGCTCACCCCTGATCACAAGTCTGCAAGAATGGCAATAAGTAGTTCTGAAGAACTTCCTGAAATAGCTGAGCAACGAAATTCGCCAGGAAGATGATATGAAATAGATTTTAATGCACGACAAATACATCAATATCAGTGCTAACTATGTGGAAAAAGAGCTAAAGGTGTATCGTTTGTTATAACCATTTGTTTTGTCTTTTTTATTTTATAAATTGTTGTCAATTCATTTAGGGGCTATGTGACATCGAGGTCATTTAGCCTCGTATACTTGAGTGTGTGTAGCATTTGCCTGATAACCTGCCTTAATGTGATGTCTGTAACAGTGCGGGTATTTATAAATACGGCTATTTTGGGGGAGGACGTGGTTCTGTGTAAGTGCAGGTTACGCCATGTTGTGCGACAACATCGTGTAAGACGCACTCTTTCTGTTAGCGGCCTAGACTCAAGGTGGCAATCCAGGAAAATAATGACTCTACTGCGTATAGAGCTGATTGTCTTACTGAAATAAATACCGAGTTTTTATCTAATATATTCATTTACATATCTGAAGAATGTGCAGTTAATTAACAGGATGCAATGGAATGGAAAGCTACAAATTCACAAAGAAAAACATGTGGTATTGTGAATCTGTCTAAGTACAACAATGTCAGCCGTTACTTCGTCGTTAAAGACAGAATGTCAACAAGCCTGTTAATCTGCTTTACAATTCTTGTAATATGTTGTTAAGTAATGTGATGAATGTTTCTAGCTTGCCTTTCCTTTTTTATTCCCACATTCTCAAGTAATCTCTTTTCCCTCTAGCATGGCTCAATGATAGAGCAAATAATATACCGGACCGTAAGTCTCGATAAAATTGACTACCTCATGGCACAGTGTGAAGCATCCTTGGCTGTCACCCCTGAGGTTTGGTATCGATTCACAGATCTACCAAGTGATGGGTTCGATTCCCACCTCAGCCATCCTAAAAGTATCTTCTCGTGGTTTCTCAATTCTAGTCCTAGTAAATACCAGGGTGGTTCCTAACGTAAGGCCAGGGTCACCTCCTTCTTAATTCTAACATCAATTACAAATACACACACAACTACAGACATCACAATAGCATACGTTATCAGTTAAGTTATAAACACACATTCACCTAAGTATGCCTAAGCTACCAACTACGATGGGAGTAATTGGGAGTAATATTGAGTATTTTGGAGTATTGGGGAATAATGGAAAGTATTGAGGAATAATGGGCAATATTGGGGAGTAATGGGGAGAATTGTGGAGTATTGGGGAGCAATGGGGAGTATTGTGGAGTATTGGGGAGTAATGGTGACCATTAGGGAGTAATGGGGAGTATTGAGGAGCAATGGGGAGTATTGAAGAGCAATGGTGAGCATTGGGGAAACTTGAGGAGCAGTGAGGAGTATTGGGGAGTATTGAGGAGCAATGAGGAGTATTGGGAGTATTGAGGAGTAATGGGGAGTAATGGGGAGTATTGGGGAGCAATGGGGAGTATTGGGGAGTAATGGGAAGTATTGGGGACTAATGGAGAATATTGGAGAATAATGGGGAGTATTGAGGAGCAATGGGGAGTATTGGGGAATAATGGGGGAGTATTGAAGAGCAATGGTAAGCATTGGGGAGACTTGAGGAGCAATGGGGAGTATTGGGGATCAATGGTGACCATTGGGGAGTAATGGGGAGTATTGAGGAGCAATGGGGAGTATTGGGGAGTAATGGGGGAGTATTGAAGAGCAATGGTGAGCATTTGGGAGTCTTGAGGAGCAATGAGGAGTAATGGGGAGTAATGGAGAGTATTGGGGAGTATTGAGGAGTAATGGGGAGTAATGTGGAGTATTGGGGAGCAATGGGGAGTATTGGGGAGTAATGGGGAGTATTGGGGAGTAATGGAGAATATTGGAGAGTAATGGGGAGTATTGGGGAGCAATGGGGGTATTGAGGAGCAATGGGGAGTATTGGGGTGTAATGGGGAGTATTGGGGAGTAATGGTGAGCATTGGGGAGCAATGGCGAGTATTGGGGAGTAATGGGGGAGTATTGAAGAGCAATGGTGAGCATTGGGGAGTCTTGAGGAGCAATGAGGAGTATTGGAGAGAAATGGGGAGTATTGGGGAGTATTGGGGAGCAATTAGGAGTATTGAGGAGCAATGAGGAGTATTGGGGATCAACGGGGAGTATTGGGGAGTAATGGGGGAGTATTGAAGAACAATGTTGAGCATTGGGGAGTCTTGAGGAGCAATGAGGAGTAATGGGGGGTATTGAGGTGCAATGGGGAGTATTGTGGAGCAATGGGGAGTATTGGGGAGTATTGGGGAGCAATGGTGACCATTGGGGAGTAATGGGGAGTATTGAGGAGCAATGGGGAGTATTGGGGAGTAATGGGGGAGTATTGAAGAGCAATGGTGAGCATTGGGGAGACCTGAGGAGCAATGAGGAGTATTGGGGAGTAATGGAGAGTATTGGGGAGTATTGAGGAGTAATGGGGAGTAATGTGGAGTATTGGGGAGCAACGGGGAGTATTGGGGAGTAATGGGGAGTATTGGGGAGTAATGGAGAATACTGGAGAGTAATGGGGAGTATTGGGGAGCAATGGGGGTATTGAGGAGCAATGGGGAGTATTGGGGTGTAATGGGGAGTATTGGGGAGTAATGGTGAGCATTGGGGAGCAATGGCGAGTATTGGGGAGTAATGGGGTAGTATTGAAGAGCAATGGTGAGCATTGGGGAGTCTTGAGGAGCAATGAGGAGTATTGGAGAGTAATGGGGAGTATTGGGGAGTATTGGGGAGCAATTAGGAGTATTGAGGAGCAATGAGGAGTATTGGGGATCAATGGGGAGTATTGGGGAGTAATGGGGGAGTATTGACGAACAATGGTGAGCATTGGGGAGTCTTGAGGAGCAATGAGGAGTAATGGCGGGTATTGAGGTGCAATGGGGAGTATTGGGGAGTATTGAGGAGCAATGGGGAGTATTGGGGAGTATTGGGGAGCAATGGTGACCATTGGGGAGTAATGGGGAGTATTGAGGAGCAATGGGGAGTATTGTGGAGCAATGGTGACCATTGGGGAGTAATGGGGAGTATTGAGGAGCAATGGGGAGTATTGGGGAGTAATGGGGAGTATTGGGGAGCAATGGTGACCATTGGGGAGTAATGGGGAGTATTGAGGAGCAACGGGGATTATTGGGGAGTATTGGGGAGTATTGGGGATCAATGGTTACCATTGGGGAGTAATGGGGAGTATTGGGGAGCAATGGGGAGTATTGGGGAGTAATGGGGAGTATTGGGGAGTAATGGTGACCATTGGGGAGCAATGGGGAGTATTGAGGAGCAATGGGGAGTATAGGGGAGTATTGAGGAGCAATGGGGAGTATTGGGGAGTAATGGGGGAGTATTGGGGATCAATGGTTGCCATTGGGGAGTAATGATGAGTATTGAGGAGGAATGGGGAGTATTGGGGAGTAATGGGGGGTATTAAAAAGCAATGGTGAGCATTGGGGAGACTTGAAGAGCAATGAGGAGTATTGGGGAGTAATGGAGAGTATTGGGGAGTATTGAGGAGTAATGGGGAGTAATGTGGAGTATTGGGGAGCAATGGGGAGTATTGGGGAGTAATGGGGAGTATTGGGGAGTAATGGAGAATATTGGGGAGCAATGGGGAGTATTGGGGTGTAATGGGGAGTATTGGGGAGTAATGGTGAGCATTGGGGAGCAATGGCGAGTATTGGGGAGTAATGGGGGAGTATTGAAGAGCAATGGTGAGCATTGGGGAGTCTTGAGGAGCAATGAGGAGTATTGGAGAGTAATGGGGAGTATTGGGGAGTATTGGGGAGCAATTAGGAGTATTGAGGAGCAATGAGGAGTATTGGGGATCAATGGGGAGTATTGGGGAGTAATGGGGGAGTATTGAAGAACAATGGTGAGCATTGGGGAGTATTGAGGAGCAATGAGGAGTAATGAGGGGTATTGAGGAGCAATGGGGAGTATTGGGGAGTATTGAGGAGCAATGGGGAGTATTGGGGAGTATTGGGGAGCAATGGTGACCATTGGGGAGTAATGGGGAGTATTGAGGAGCAATGGGGAGTATTGGGGAGCAATGGTGACCATTGGGGAGTAATGGGGAGTATTGAGGAGCAAGGGGAATATTGGGGAGCAATGGTGACCATTGGGGAGTAATGGGGAGTATTGAGGAGCAATGGGGATTATTGGGGAGTATTGGGGGAGTATTGAAGAGAAATGGTGAGCATTGGGGAGTCTTGAGGAGCAATGAGGAGTATTGAGGAGCAATGGGGAGTATTGGGGAGTAATGGGGAGTATTGAGGAGCAATGGGGAGTATTGAGGAGCAATGGGGAGTATTGGGGAGTAATGGGGAGTGTTG
Organism: Meconema thalassinum; assembly: GCA_946902985.2. Classification (NCBI taxonomy): domain Eukaryota; kingdom Metazoa; phylum Arthropoda; class Insecta; order Orthoptera; family Tettigoniidae; genus Meconema; species Meconema thalassinum. The sequence continues at coordinate 378,749,250 of OX336389.2, read as the reverse complement.
AGGAGTATTGGGGACTAATGGGGACTAATCGGGAGTATTAAGAAGGGGAATTGGTCAGTGAGTGCAAATATGGGTGGTAAATAAGTTAAGGTTTTGAATAGATTTTATTTTCAGCGACCTTTCAAATGTCCCAAGAATTTCAAAAATTATGAGTATATTTTTTCTCTGAACTCAGCGTTGTTATACTGTATATCAAAACAAAACCCAGTACGTTCCAGAGTGAGGGAACATTTTCTGAAGATTTAGCGAAAAACAGTCCCAGTTTAAAGCGTGTGCTACCACAGAGCCATTTCCATCAATTGGACTTTTCACACGCCTAAAAACTATGGAAGTCGGAAGGTTTACTGTGTACATTTTGATTTTTTTTTACTACATCACTTAGCAATAAACATCCGTCGATAACGGGTTCTTATGAAATACGCTACAGCAGAATGGATAAAGTTAGTCTTGCTGTCAGCGGGTCGCGCTCTCAGTGAGAATCTATACAGAGGGGAGTCTGTTTAAGTTGGTGAAGAGTTTTACATTCGCGCCTCTCCTGATCCCCTATTTAAATATAATATATCTTGAAAGAGATTGTTTGCCAGATCCTGAGTACTTCTGACAGGAATTCATAGCCAATGGAATCAGCCGGCTACTCTTGATGAACACACATAAAAAGACTCAAGGCGTGTAAAAATGATTTTCCATCAAAATAACAAATATGTTTAATAATTAGTTTAATTCATTTTTCGGGCTTGGGGTATCTTGGTATTTAACCCCGTGTAATCGGGTGTGTGATAAATGTATCATATTACCTGTGCTCGTATGATGACTGTAGTTGTGTGTGTAACTGTTATTATTAGGCTCAAAATGGGGTAGGCGTACCGGGACTTGAAATATGGAACAATCCCGGCACCTGTCAGAAAGGAGTGTTGAAAAAGGCGGTCTAAAACCCCACTCGGAAAAGCCACTGGTACTGCCGATATTCGCGACTCTAATCTCCGGATATGCTGCAGCCCCTCATTGCGGTCGTGGTGAGCAATTTAACCCGAACGACATGACTACACCGCGGGGTAAAAACAACAAACAAGGTTTGCTACCTTTACGTGTTACGCCTACCGTTCTTTCATGTTTAAAGGCACTGGAATGCCATAACAGTTACATTTCAATGTAAAGTCTGTTCGCCGAGTTGAGATAGTGGAAGTAAACACAGTTGTACACGTGATTGAAAGGCTGCCCGCAATGGGTGCATAGCAACTTCAGTGCTGTGTATAGCCTACATGTGAAGCGGGCTGACTAATCGGTTACATGCTACGGCGCGGTTTATTTATTGTTCGTTTATGTATTTAATTAATTAATAAGTTCCTAACTGCTTATGACAGTCAACAGTATACAGTGCAGCACAGCACTAAGTGCAGCAAGCCTTGTCTTATCTAGGGCTACGGCATGACTAATGGTCTCGGAGCTTCTTGGCTACCCCTGTCCTGGCAGAGCCGAAGACGTGAGCTGGGCGTGTTTCCCAGGTCGGGTAGCCAGGGGCACTGTCTCGGCTCGACGAATAGACTTTAGTATCGGCCCCTTACTGACCTGGAGTAGTGACGTACGGAACAAGAATTTTAAGGAGGAATGTTGGATTTGTGTTGAAGGCAGAAGTTGGTGATTGTTGTTTTAAAGGCAAAACATCAAAATGTGTGTCCTTAATGACAAGGGTGGTAATAAAAATAATCTCTACTACTACTACAACTACTACGATTTTCACTAAGCTATTATCGAACGCTTTTCAGTCGGTCAACACGTTTGTGCCCAATTATATTTGGCGGGGAGTATAAATATTACATGAGTTATTCACCACATTATTGATCAGCCTGCGTTTAGTTTTGAGTCAAAAGAATACATGAAGAATTGACTAAATATTTGTCCGTCTTCAATTAATGTTGGTACCATTACATTTACGTACATACACACATAACTTTAATTAATTAGGACTATGATTAGGTACTTTAACCACTTGACTCGAATGATGTTTTTGTTGTTATAAAAAAAACCTTTAAAGACAAGCTTATATTTCTAACATATTTTATTTGTTCTTGTTAGGTTTGTTGTCAGGGCAGTGAAATTATACATTTAGTGTGATTATACATACACCGACAGTAGTAGCTACGCTGGCTAAAGCGCAGCATTAGGTCATGGGGCCAAGCTCTCTGCTGACTCGGTAGACGCGTGGGTTCGAGCCCCACCGTCGGCTGTCCTTGAAATGGTTTTCCGTGGTTTCCCATTTTCAACACCAGGCAAATGCTGGGACGGTACTTTCTGACAGGCCACGGCCGCTTCCTTCCACATCCTGGCCCAGTTTCGTTCACCATCATTCATTTCATCTCTCATTAACTCCTCTCATGAGGTTGGCGTCAGGAAGGGCATCCGGCCGTAAAAACCATCGCCAAAGATACTTCCATCGCATCTCATCCCCGACCCCGTTGGAAAAACGGGAATACTAAGGGGTAGACATACAAGTGTGATTATACATACAGTTCATTATATGTGAATACAACTGTTACACATTCTCAACTTTACCGTCGACCGATCTACTCCTGCCCTTGTTCCACCAGAACACCAGCTTGCTCGAGTACAACTCACGATCGGCTCACGAGCTTCGCAACGGCTGACGAAACAAGAAGACGTCAGACCAAACAAATGCACAGAACTGAATATGCTCGCTAGAGCGTGCCACCAAGCAAGGATATAACTAACTAACTAACTAACTAACCCTTGGCGGGCGATTCAAACTGAATCCACATTGGTTTGTGATGTTGGCAATATATATACCAACATTTATATGTCGAAAGATCTAATAAATTTTATGATATGTTTTATTCGTCCTACGTTGAATGATCTAAGTTCTTTTTTCTAACCTAAGTTCTGGTTTCTAGGTTGAAAATTCTAAGTGAATTTTTCTGACATATTTTCTGTGTTCTAATAATAAGCGAATTCTTCTGACGTATTTTCTGTATTCTAGTTTGTAAATTCCAAGTGATTTTTCTGACATATTTTCTGTGTTCTAGGTTGAAAGTAAGAAGTGAATTTTTCTGACATATTTTCTGTTCTTCAGGCTGAAAGTTCCAAGTGAATTTTTCCGACATATTTTCTGTGTTAAGTATAATCGTGTCGACCGACTGAAAACCCATTCTATAGTGGATTGCTAGGCAACACTAAAAAAAATGGCTTCTAATGCGTGAATATGACTAAGAGGAGGATGTGGTGATTTTTGAGCCGGGTGAGGGAATGGACGGAAAGTGCCTAGGCTTCGGCCACTCTAGCAGCCGTGACGAAGAATTTTAGAAATTAGAGAGCGAGAATGTAGGTGTTTTAATATCGCCAAGAAGCTGGACGTGACAACTTAGTAAACGATACGAGTATCTCTTAGTTTCACGTGAGTGCACGAGCAGCGTGGAATGTTGATTGTCACTTTATTTCATAGGGAAGCTGTGTTACCTCGCCATGACACAGGACATTCTTTCTTGAAATCTCGATGGGCAGAGCGAGAGAGCAGAAGAGCATGGCACATGTCCTCAGTGTCAAAGCAGAGAGAGAAGCAGCAGATCGGCGTGTCCGAGTTCATTCGAATGAAAACCAGTATGATAGACGTGTGCTGGGAACAAGGGCATAATGGAGTGTGAGCTGTTGTGTGCTATGAACGGATGTGAGGGACTAGTGTTATAGATATTCATCACCATTTACAGTCTATGGAGGTGATGTCATATCCCTTCAAATGGTTCAGCGCTGGTGTTCAATTTTCAATGAAGGAATTTAGAGTGTGGAAGATTAATATTGATCTTAGAACTCATCCACGGCCTTGACAGCAACAAACGTCAACAGAGTACAGGAAATAGTCTAGGTTGATAGGTAGGCCTACGTAAAAGTGTCTGATGTTGCATCCACATTCAGTGTTGTACGAGCTGAAGCCCATCTCATGATTCACCAAGTGTTGGGATATCGGAAGGTGTCGGCAAGATGGGTGTCGAGACAGCTCACCCCTGATCACAAGTCTGCAAGAATGGCAATAAGTAGTTCTGAAGAACTTTCTGAAATAGCTGAGCAACGAAATTCGCCAGGAAGATGATATGAAATAGATTTTAATGCACGACAAATACATCAATATCAGTGCTAACTATGTGGAAAAATAGCTAAAGGTGTATCGTTTGTTATAACCATTTGTTTTGTCTTTTTTATTTTATAAATTGTTGTCAATTCATTTAGGGGCTATGTGACATCGAGGTCATTTAGCCTCGTATACTTGAGTGTGTGTAGCATTTGCCTGATAACCTGCCTTAATGTGATGTCTGTAACAGTGCGGGTATTTGTAAATACGGCTATTTTGGGGGAGGACGTGGTTCTGTGTAAGTGCAGGTTACGCCATGTTGTGCGGCAACATCGTGTAAGACGCACTCTTTCTGTTAGCGGCCTACACTCAAGGTGGCAATCCAGGAATATAATGACTCTACTGCGTAGAGAGCTGATTGTCTTACTGAAATAAACACCGAGTTCTTATCTAATATATTCATTTACATATCTGAAGAACGTGCAGTTAATTAACAGGGTGCAATGGAATTGAAAGCTACAAATGCACAAAGAAAAACATGTGGTATTGTGAATCTGTCTAAGTACAACAATGTCAGCCGTTACTTCGTCGCCAAAGACAGAATGCCAACAAGCCTGTTAATCTGCTTTACAATTCTTGTAATATGTTGTTAAGTAATGTGATGAATGATTCTAGCTTGCCTTTCCTTTTTTATTCCCACATTCTCAAGTAATCTCTTTTCCCTCTAGCATGGCTCAATGTTAGAGCAAATAATATACCGGACCGTAAGTCTCGATAAAATTGACTACCTCATGGCGCAGTGTGAAGCATCCTTGGCTGTCACCCCTGAGGTTTGGTATCGATTCTCAGCTCTACCAAGTGATGGGTTCGATTCCCACCTCAGCCATCCTAAAGATACTTCTCGTGGTTTCTCAATTCTACTCCTAGTAAATACCAGGGTGGTTCCTAACGTAAGGCCAGGGTCACCTCCTTCTTAATTCTAACATCAATTACAAATACACACACAACTACAGACATCACAATAGCATACGTTATCAGGTAAATTATAAACACACACTCACCTACGTATGCCTAAGCTAACAGCTACGATGGGAGTAATTGGGAGTAATATTGAGTATTTTGGAGTATTGGGGAATAATGGAAAGTATTGAGGAATAATGGGCAATATTGGGGAGTAATGGGGAGTATTGTGGAGTATTGGGGAGCAATGGGGAGTATTGTGGAGGAGTATTGTGGAGTATTGGGGAGTAATGGTGACCATTGGGGAGTAATGGGGAGTATTGAGGAGCAATGGGGAGTATTGAAGAGCAATGAGGAGTATTGGGAGTATTGAGGAGTAATGGGGAGTAATGGGGAGTATTGGGGAGCAATGGGGAGTATTGGGGAGTAATGGAGAATATTGGAGAGAAATGGGGAGTATTGAGGAGCAATGGGGAGTATTGGGGAGTAATGGGGGAGTATTGAAGAGCAATGGTAAGCATTGAGGAGACTTGAGGAGCAATGGGGAGTATTGGGGAGTAATGGGGGAGTATTGGGTATCAATGGTGACCATTGGGGAGTAATGGGGAGTATTGAGGAGCAACGGGGAGTATTGGGGAGTAATGGGGAATATTGAAGAACAATGGTAAGCATTGGGGAGACTTGAGGAGCAATGAGGAATATTGGGGAGTATTGGGGAGTATTGGGGAGCAATGGTGACCATTGGGGAGACTTGAGGAGCAATGGGGAGAATTGGGGAGTATTGGGGATCAATGGTGACCATTGGGGAGTATTGAGGAGAAATGGGGAGTAATGGGGGAGTATTGAAGAGCAATAGTGAGCATTGGGGAGACTTGAGGAGCAATGGGGAGTATAGGGGAGTATTGAGGAGCAATGGGGAGTATTGGGGAGTTTTTTTTTTTTTTTTTTTTTTTTAGCGTATGGCTTTTAGTGCCGGGAGTGTCCGAGGACATGTTCGGCTCGCCAGTTTTGTAGCTGCTTCGAATGTAAGGACTCAGGAGTTGGAAGGTAGCGGCTGTGGCCTATAGTTAGGGACCAACCCCGGCATTTGCCTGGAAGGAAGATGGGAAATCACAGAAGACCATCTTCAAGGTTGCCGGCGGGGGGATTCGAACCTCCTCGCCTCCCGGATGTGAGCGACTGCCATCAGTCATGCCGTAACCACCACGGCTAACTCACCCGGTTATTGGGGAGTATTGGGGGAGTATTGAAGAGCAATGGTGAGCATTGGGGAGTCTTGAGGAGCAGTGAGGAGTATTGAGGAGCAATGGGGAGTATTGGGGAGTAATGGGGAGTATTGAGGAGCAATGGAAGGTATTGAAGAGCAATGGGGAGTATTGAGGAGCAATGGGAAGTATTGGGGAGTAATGGGGAGTGTTGAGGAGTATTGGGGAGTATTGGGGTGTAATGGGGACTAATCGGGAGTATTAAGAAGGGGAATTGGTCAGTGAGTGGAAATATGGGTGGTAAATAAGTTAAGGTTTTAAATAGATTTTATTTTCAGCGACCTTTCAAATGTCCCAAGAATTTCAAAAATTATGAGTATATTTTTTCTGTGAACTCAGCGTTGTTATACTGTATATCAAAACAAAACCCAGTACGTTCCAGAGTGAGGGAACGTTTTCTGAGGATTTAGCGAAAAACAGTCCCAGTTTAAAGCGTGTGCTACCACAGAGCCATTTCCATCAATTGGACTTTTCACACGCCTTAAAACTATGGAAGTCGGAAGGTTTACTGTGTACATTTTGATTTTTTTACTACATCACTTAGCAATAAACATCCGTCGATAACGGGTTCTTATGAAATACGCTACAGCAGAATGGATAAAGTTAGTCTTGCTGTCAGCGGGTCGCGCTCCCAGTGAGAATCTATACAGAGGGGAGTCTGTTTAAGTTGGTGAAGAGTTTTACATTCGCGCCTCTCCTGATCCCCTATTTAAATATAATATATCTTGAAAGAGATTGTTTGCCAGATCCTAAGTACTTCTGACAGGAATTCATAGCCAATGGAATCAGCCGGCTACTCTTGATGAACACACATAAAAAGACTCAAGGCGTGTAAAAATGATTTTCCATCAAAATAACAAATATGTTTAATAATTAGTTTAATTCATTTTTCGGGCTTGGGGTATCTTGGTATTTAACCCCGTGTAATCGGGTGTGTGATAAATGTACCATATTACCTGTGCTCGTATGATGACTGTAGTTGTGTGTGTAACTGTTATTATTAGGCTCAAAATGGGGTAGGCGTACCGGGACTTGAAATATGGAACAATCCCGGCACCTGTCAGAAAGGAGTGTTGAAAAAGGCGGTCTAAAACCCCACTCGGAAAAGCCACTGGTACTGCCGATATTCGCGACTCTAATCTCCGGATATGCTGCAGCCCCTCATTGCGGTCGTGGTGAGCAATTTAACCCGAACGACATGACTACACCGCGGGGTAAAAACAACAAACAAGGTTTGCTACCTTTACGTGTTACGCCTACCGTTCTTTCATGTTTAAAGGCACTGGAATGCCATAACAGTTACATTTCAATGTAAAGTCTGTTCGCCGAGTTGAGATAGTGGAAGTAAACACAGTTGTACACGTGATTGAAAGGCTGCCCGCAATGGGTGCATAGCAACTTCAGTGCTGTGTATAGCCTACATGTGAAGCGGGCTGACTAATCGGTTACATGCTACGGCGCGGTTTATTTATTGTTCGTTTATGTATTTAATTAATTAATAAGTTCCTAACTGCTTATGACAGTCAACAGTATACAGTGCAGCACAGCACTAAGTGCAGCAAGCCTTGTCTTATCTAGGGCTACGGCATGACTAATGGTCTCGGAGCTTCTTGGCTACCCCTGTCCTGGCAGAGCCGAAGACGTGAGCTGGGCGTGTTTCCCAGGTCGGGTAGCCAGGGGCACTGTCTCGGCTCGACGAATAGACTTTAGTATCGGCCCCTTACTGACCTGGAGTAGTGACGTACGGAACAAGAATTTTAAGGAGGAATGTTGGATTTGTGTTGAAGGCAGAAGTTGGTGATTGTTGTTTTAAAGGCAAAACATCAAAATGTGTGTCCTTAATGACAAGGGTGGTAATAAAAATAATCTCTACTACTACTACAACTACTACGATTTTCACTAAGCTATTATCGAACGCTTTTCAGTCGGTCAACACGTTTGTGCCCAATTATATTTGGCGGGGAGTATAAATATTACATGAGTTATTCACCACATTATTGATCAGCCTGCGTTTAGTTTTGAGTCAAAAGAATACATGAAGAATTGACTAAATATTTGTCCGTCTTCAATTAATGTTGGTACCATTACATTTACGTACATACACACATAACTTTAATTAATTAGGACTATGATTAGGTACTTTAACCACTTGACTCGAATGATGTTTTTGTTGTTATAAAAAAAACCTTTAAAGACAAGCTTATATTTCTAACATATTTTATTTGTTCTTGTTAGGTTTGTTGTCAGGGCAGTGAAATTATACATTTAGTGTGATTATACATACACCGACAGTAGTGGCTACGCTGGCTAAAGCGCAGCATTAGGTCATGGGGCCAAGCTCTCTGCTGACTCGGTAGACGCGTGGGTTCGAGCCCCACCGTCGGCTGTCCTTGAAATGGTTTTCCGTGGTTTCCCATTTTCAACACCAGGCAAATGCTGGGACGGTACTTTCTGACAGGCCACGGCCGCTTCCTTCCACATCCTGGCCCAGTTTCGTTCATCATCATTCATTTCATCTCTCATTAACTCCTCTCATGAGGTTGGCGTCAGGAAGGGCATCCGGCCGTAAAAACCATCGCCACAAATACTTCCATCGCATCTCGTCCCCGACCCCGTTGGAAAAACGGGAATAATAAGGGGTAGACATACAAGTGTGATTATACATACAGTTAATTATATGTGAATACAACTGTTACACATTCTCAACTTTACCGTCCACCGATCTACTCCTGTTCTTGTTCCACCAGAACACCAGCTTGCTCGAGTACAACTCACGATCGACTCACGAGCTTCGCAGCGGCTGACGAAACAAGAAGACGTCAGACCAAACAAATGCACAGAACTGAATATGCTCGCTAGAGCGTGCCACCAAACAAGGATATAACTAACTAACTAACTAACCCTTGGCGGGCGATTCAAACTGAATCCACATTGGTTTGTGATGTTGGCAATATATATACCAACATTTATATGTCAAAAGATCTAATAATTTTTATGATATGTTTTATTCGTCCTACGTTGAATGCTCTAAGTTCTTTTTTCTAACCTAAGTTCTGGTTTCTAGGTTGAAAATTCTAAGTGAATTTTTCTGACATATTTTCTGTGTTCTAATTAATAAGCGAATTCTTCTGACGTATTTTCTGTATTCTAGTTTGTAAATTCCAAGTGATTTTTCCGACATATTTTCTGTGTTCTAGGTTGAAAGTAAGAAGTGAATTTTTCTGACTTATTTTCTGTTTTTCAGGCTGAAAGTTCCAAGTGAATTTTTCCGACATATTTTCTGTGTTAGGTATAATCGTGTCGACCGACTGAAAACCCATTCTATAGTGGATTGCTAGCCAACACTGAAAAAATGGCTTCTAATGCTTGAATATTACTAAGAGGAGGATGTGGCGATTTTTGAGCCGGGTGAGGGAAAGGACGGTAAGTGCCTAAGGCCTCGGCCACTCGAGCAGTCGTGACGAAGAATTTTAGAAATTAGAGAGCGAGAATGTAGGTGTTTTAATATCGCCAGGAAGCTGGACGTGACAACTTAGTAAACGATACGAGTATCTCTTAGTTTCACGTGAGTGCACGAGCAGCGTGGAATGTTGATGCATCATTATGATTTTGAAAATAAGCCAGTCACATAAATACTTGCACGTAGATGAAATTCCATTAACTTAAACTGCTCTTGTTCACCATGCTAGAGTCCTATATCACAAGAGCACGTGAACCATCCCCACTGTTATCCCTGTAGCCACTGTGTCGCTATGTCCTTATTTATGACAGCAGGCCCTGAAGCTGCGTGAGGAGACAGTTCAATAGACCCTTGTATCTCAAGACTTACTTGATTGTGTGCGTGTGCGTATGATATCTGTCTGAAAGCATGCATTATTCTCGGCGATGTACTGATGAGTGTGCAAGTTAAATAAAGAAGACCTACTTTTCAACTCTCAAAGTAATGCCATTTCTTGGCTGTAAGCATATAGGCCTAAGTTATACCATTCCATGGCTGTAAACACACAAGTAATACCATTTCTTAGCTGTAAGCATAAAAGTCATACCATTTCTTGGCTGTAAGCATATAGGCCTAAGTTATACCATTTAATGGCTGTAAACACACAAGTAATACCATTTCTTAGCTGTAAGCATAAAATTCATACCATTTCTTGGCTGTAAGCATATAAGTAATACCATTTTATGGCTGTAAACACTCAAGTAATACCCTTTCTTAGCTGTAAGCTGTAGCATAAAAGCCATACCATTTCTTGGCTGTAAGCAAATAAGTAATACCATTTCATGGCTGTAAACACACAAGTTATACCATTTTTTGGCAGTAAACACACAAGTAACACCATTTTTTGGCTGTAAACACACACGTAATACCATTTCTTGGCTGCAAACACACTAGTACTACCATTTCTTGGCTGTAAACACACAAGTAATACCATTTCTTGGCTGTAAACACACAAGAAATAAAATTTCGTGGCTGTAAACACACAAGTAATACCATTTCTTGGCTGTAAACGCACAAGTAATACCATTTCTTGGCTGTAAACGCACAAGTAATACCATTTATTGACTGTAAACACACAAGTTATACCATTTCTTGGCTGTAAACACACAAGTAATACCATTTCTTGGCTGTAAACGCACAAGTACTACCATTTATTGGCTGTAAACACACAAGTTATACCATTTTATGGCTGTAAACACACAAGTTATACCATTTTATGGCTGTAAACACACAAGTAATAAAATTTCGTGGCTGTAAACGCACAAGTAATACCATTTCTTGGCTGTAAACACACACGTAATACCATTTCTTGGCTGTAGACACACAAGTAATACCATTTATTGGCTGTAAACACACAAGTTATACCATTTACTGGCTGCAAGCAATACCATTTCATGGCTGTAAACTTATAATTAATACCATTTCATGGCTGTAAACACACAAGTAATACCATTTCATGGCTGTAAACACACAAGTAATACCATTTCATGGCTGCAAACACACAAGGTATACCATTTCTTGGCTGTAAACACACATTGTATACAATTTCTTAACTGTAAGCACACAAGTAATACCATTTCATGGCTGTAAACATATAATTAATACCATTTCTTGGCTCTAAACGCACAAGTAATAACGTTTCTTGACTGTAAGCTTTTAAGTAATACCATTTCATGGCTGTAAGCACAAAAGTTATACCTATTTCATGGCTGTAAGCATATAAGTAATGCCATTCCTTGGCTGTAAGCATATAAGTAATACCATTTCCTGGCTGTAAGCATATAAGTAATACCATTTCATGGCTGTAAGCATATAAGTAATACCATTTCTTGGCTGTAAGCATATAAGTAATACCATTTCTTCGCTGTAAGCATATAAGAAATACCATTTCTTGGCTGTAAGCATATAAGTAATACCATTTCATGGCTGTAAGCATATAAATAATACCATTTCATGGCTGTAAACAGTATACGTAATACCATTTCTTAGCTATATACAGAATAAGTAATAAGATTTCTTGGTTGTAAACAGCACAAAAATAAGATTTCTTGGTTGTAAACAGTACAAAAGATTGATAGGTTTACTCATAATTTAAAGTCTCCCATGACTAAATGATTTGACAATTCTCATGTTTTCTTTTTTCGGGAATAAAATAAACCTGATTAAAAGTTCTTCTTCCTACCGCATTTTTTTACGGCCTTACGTTTCTCGTTGATGTTGTTGTTGTTGTTGTTTCCACTTCAGGGGCTTAAACATCGTGGTCATTTAGCCCCGTGTACTTGGGTGTGTGTGTTGAATTTGTCTTATAACTAACCTGAGTCATTGTTGTGTCTGAAGAATTGTTTGTATTTGTAACTCAGGTGAGGATTGGGAAGTAGGCGGCCGTGGCCTTAAATAAGGAACAATCGCGTCATTTGCCTGGAGTGGAATTGGGAAACCACGAAAGACCCCTTCAAGTATGGTTCTGGTGGGAATCGAACCCACCTTTTCTCAGTCTTGCCTCACGAGGCTGAGTGTACCTTGTCCCAGTCCTCGGGCCAGTAGTACATTTCTCGGCAGAGTCGGGAATCGAACCTGGATTGCCAGGGCGACCGCCAAGAATGCTAGCCTCTACACCAGGAATTAGAAAACAGAAAATATGCCAGAAAAATTCACTTAGAAGTTTCAACCTAGAACCCAGAAAATACGTCAGGAAATTTCACTTAGAACTTTCAACCTAGAACACAGAAAATATGTCAGAGGAATTCGCTTATTAACTTTAACCTAGAACACAGGAAATATGTTAGAAAAAATAACGTAGAACGTTCAATTTTGGACAAATAAAACATATTATAAAAATTCTTACATCTTTCAACAAAGAACAAATAAAAATATTAACTTATCTTTAACGTTCTTAATCAGCCTGCGTTTAGTTTAGAGTCAAAAGGATACATGAAGAATATTGACTAAATATTTATCCGTTTTCAATTTAAACTGGTACCATTACATTTACATCCACAGATAACTCCAATTAATGTGGGCTAGGATTTGGTACTATAGCCATTTGACTGGGATGTTGTTGTTGTTGTTGTTGTTGTTGTTGTTGTTGTTGTTGTTGTTAAAACATTTACGGACCTGTGACATTGTGTTTATTTAGCCCCGTGTACTTGATTGTATATATGTACATAGATAGAGAGATGATTTGACTTATAACCCGTGTTATTTTGGATATCTATCCAGTGTTCCACAACCAATGTGCCGCGAATTTTTACATATTATTGTATTAAATAAACTGTAGATTTTATGTAAGAAGGTGCATGTCTAATATTTAATACATGTTGATAAATGTTATGTTTTCGTAGACATTATGTGTCATTTACTTACTCAATACTTTTATACAGTAGTTTGCTTAAGTTAGGGGTTAGAGCATTTGTATTCTCGCATGCAATATTGGGCCGCTGTGATGGGTTGCAGGTGACATGTTATGTGGTCGATGCAGAGAAAGCCCCGTAAGACCCTTAGCAAGTCGTTTAGCGGCCAGCACCGATCATACAATAATAATCTTTACGTTCAACACTCGATAACAAGAGAGTTCTTTGTAACGCCGTATCTTTTGTGTAGAGCTGCCTGTACGTGCTATTAACTAAACTTGCGGGGATTATCAAGTATGTCCCTCTCTTTTATTACTCTATTGCCTTGGTCGAATATTACAGCATTTCAGTGCAGTTCTATCAACGCTACGCTCTGCAGTGGTGCGAATATTGTAATTGCTATGCTATACCAATCTTACTATCTACTACTACAGTGTTATTGAACTATTTTTCTTTCCATTTTCGATATGGAAGAGTTCTTTGTGCGTAGTAGTAAGTCCTCGAGTGCAAGTAGTGAAACCATCGAGCCCGAAAACAAGAAACAGAAAGTTGTTCACCAGCAATATAGTGATGATTATTTATCTTACTTTTTTTTGTGGTGACGAAACATGCCCAATCCCCGAGTGTCTTGTGTGTGGTGAAACACTCAGTAATGCTGCTATGGTTCCCAGCAAATTGAAAAGACAATTGTCAACAAAGCATTCCTCTCGGTTACGTAAGGATGTGAATTATTTTCGTTGGTCATTGGAACAAAAGAAGAAACAAGTGACGCTCATGTCTACGTCGGTACGTGTTTCGCAAAAGGTACAGGAAGCTAGCTATAAGGTAGCCAAACTTATCGTAATGGCCAACAAAGCACACACAATAGCAGAAACGTTGTTAATGCCCGGGTGTAAGGAAATGGTAAAAATAGTCCTGGGTTTAGAAGCTGCTACTGAAATTTTAAAAATTCCTCTCTCTGCAGACACAATCAGCCGCCGAGTTAATGACATGTCCAGTGACATCGAAGACATTATGCAGGAGAAAATAAAGAGCAGTCTAAAGTTCTCACTTCAGATCGACGAGTCCACCGATATTGGCGGTCATACATAACTTCTTTCCTACATAAGGTATGTTGATGGGGATGTAGTTGCAACTAATTTGTGTTTTGCAGAGAGTTACCCGAGCGAGCAACTGGAGAAGAAATATTTCGTATAACTATTGAAAATTTGGTACGTACTGAATTAACATGGGACGATTGCATTAGTGTTACAGACGGAGCTGCTTCTATGACAGGCCGAGTGAAAGGATTCGTGGGTAAAGTATGCGAAGTAAATCCTAACTTGCGAGCTGACCATTGTCTCATTCACCGCGAAGCCATTGTTGCTAAGTCTTTGTCATCTCCTCTGAAAATAGTGATGGATGAAGTAGTAAGAGTCGTGAACTTCATCAAATCACGCCCACTAAATACGCGGCCTTTTAACGTTTTGTGTCAGGAAATGGAATCAGAGCATACATTTCTGCTCCATACAGATGTACGATGGTTATCTCAAGGTAAAGTGTTAACGCGAATGTTTGAACTTAGAGAGGAGGTACTTGCATTTTTGACTATTGAGGGACATGATGATGATGATTATGATAATTGTTTTTTAAGGGACCTGACATCTAGGTTATCGGCCAGTGAGGGACACGAGTATGCGTATTTATTTGCAAATGATGAATGGTTATCTAAGTTGGCATATCTTTCCGATATCTTCGTACACTTGAATAAACTAAACAGAAAAATGCAAGGTAGAAATATTCTGTCTAGTATGGATAATATTCAAGGATTTTCTTATAAGTTAAATTTGTGGATACAGACAATTGAAAACGGATCGGGTGAGATGTTCCCAACTATATGGTCCCTTGGTGACAATAATAATGTGTTGATGGACTTGACTAAAGAACATTTAGTACTCCTGCAGCAGAATTTCAAAACATATTTTGGAGAGAGTGGTGAAGATTTTGACTGGGTACGTGATCCATTCATTATAGATTTGAAACATCTCCCGAAGATATGCTTACGTGAGGAACTGGCAGATTTCGAAGCAGACAGAACATTGAAACCGAAATTTTTAGAAATGCATTCGGACACATTATGGTTGTCAATAATCAGTGAATACCCGGTTATCTCCGAGACGGCAGTTGGTGTGTTGTTACCATTTTAAACTACATATTTGTGTGACTGGGCTTCTCGACGTTGACTCAAATTAAAACATCAAAGAGAGAGAGACTTAAATCCTTTGACGAAAAAATAAGGCTTGCTTTGTCAACGATTCCGCCATGAATCAGCCATCTGTGTGTAGCTAAGAAGGCTCAAGTATCACATTGAAGGTATTAGTAGGATTATTTACTTCAAATTTCGTATTAGAAATGTGCATTTTCTACAGTACATTGAAGTTAATAAGTTGTTAATAAATACAGGAGTCTATAATAATAATAATAATAATAATATAACGACGTAATATTTCGTAATTATATTCAAAATCATATGATTTTGAGGGACCAGACATTTTTGTGGGTCGGAGTCGGGACCAGTCTGGGGTGTGCCGTGAGTAAAGAAGGTTGCGGAACACTGATAGTATTGTAAGTATTTGTAATTTAGATTAGTATTGGGAAGGAGACGACCGTGGTCTTGTCTTAGGAACTATCCTGAAATATGCCTGGAGTGAAAATGTGAAACCACGGAAAACCACTCCCTTTCAGCCATCAGACCACAATTATATTTTTAACACAGCTGAGAATCAAACCCAGACCTCAGGGATAACAGCCAAGAATACTAGCACTGCACCACAAATTGGTCACACTCCACACAAACACAAGTTTTCAGAACAACTGAACACAACCAAGTACATGGCTGATCACCAAAAATGTTCCAATCCCTTAAAACGAATTAACCAGCACTAATTATATGTGAATTTGTTCTTCGGTCGGTCAACACAAATAGGGCAACTGAATTATCTTGGGTGGTTAATGTTAACATACTCTACTCAAACAATTGAAAAAATACGGACAAAAATAATTTATGTAATTAAATGTAGAATTCGTAAAATATGCAATAAAATAGTTAATAAACAATTTGTTAGTAAAAACGTAAGTGTATGAAAATAATTTATGAAATGGAATGTAGGCTACATATTGTAAATAAAAAGTATGTGTAAATAATGCATGTATTGAAGTGTGCAATTTGTAGTCTATTACTTCAGGTATTTTAGTAGAGTATATTAACGTTAATCGCCCAAGATATTTGGGCTCCCTTAAATATGTTCACCGACTGAAGAACAACGTTTAAAAGAATCCAAGAAGGCAACACGAAAAACTGGCTTCTAGCATACAAGTTGAAAGTGAAGATATTCACGAAAATGTTTTTCTTAGAGCCAAGAAGCAACATGATCGTCGATCGCGCTGAAATACTTCATAGTTAAAGAACGGGAGCAGTCCCCTGATAAATATGACCATTCTCTGCTCGATGTGAATGCAGTTTATCAGCAATGCTGAGTTGGGCACAAACACGAGATGACAGCCACAGCCGACTGTGACTGTCGGAATAAAGCACCACTTTGCAACAAGCAATAGAATTTGGCTAGAATGAAACCACATCCGCAAAACGGAATTGAATTTAAAAACGACTAACGCTGTTCCTCGTGTTAACTGTTTCCAATTAAGTGGAAATTGTTCTCTGTAATATAAATCGAACTTAAAATCGAACATGGTTTTTAAAATTGGATTAAAAGTTCGGGAAAAAAAGCAAGATGTTCAGTAAAGAACATGCAGCCTACTTTCTTCTAAATATATTGGTATAAAAATAACTCGTTGTCCTTATGAAGGAGTAGAGGGCATGGTGGCGCAGCTGCCAAGGTGTTGGCCTCTCACCACGGTAGACTGGGTTCGATTCCCGGCCAATGCATGTGAGATTTTCAAAGTGAAATGCCATGTCCTGTGGTTCGGATTCAACGTAAATGGGAGGTCCCGTGGCTCACGATCGCGAGATTAACGGTCACGCTAAACTACAAACTTCCTTCCTTCCTTTTCCTTATGAAGTGGTAAAATTGAATGCTGTTATGATGAACGTTAAGAGTTGTATACACTATATAAAACACACTGTTTACAAAGTATCGTCAAAATTCCGCCTTTGTATCCAGAGGAATTGATTGGAACATTACAAATATACGACCACCAATCATTTTGTATGTATAGAATCGTTTCTCTTTGGCCTTATGCAGTGAAAGCCTTTTATATGAGACTATATAATTGCTGCGTTTCATCATTGCAACTGTAATAAATAGTGGATTGACAACGTTAGTTTCCTATATTCATGATTGCAGTTACGTGCTATATGCGTGTGATAGTCTTAAGATTAATGCAAGCATGTTTCTCCCCTCTTACAAAGTTTCGTGTTAAATGCGCAATTGAATCCTAAGTTATTAATTTTGAAGTTTTAACATTATGGCCATTCACCATCTTGAATATATGGCCTAGGTGTTTTGCCTTTGGCGTACAAAGCCCATTTATGATTCTACATAAATCCTCATTTGAAATATTGTATCTCTAAACTACACACATCAAAAAAAGTTTTGCATCACCTCGGTTCCCAGATCTCCGGCATATAGACGTTGACTGTGTATATTGTATCAAAGATACAGTCCCTTTGACTGTTCATAGATGTCACTAAAACTGCTCAAAGATGTAAACAACCATGCATGAGCAGGGCCTATTAGACGGAGGGGGTACGACAGCCGATCAGTTCCAGTCATTCCACCAGGACGAAGGTACGCTGCTCATGTTGTCTGTAGTTCTACCATGCCTAGAAGGTCAATACCGCAGTTCGATCGCGTCCGCATTGTTACTTTGTGTCAAGAAGGGCTCTCAACAAGGGAAGTTTCCAGGCGTCTCAGAGTGAACCAAAGCGATGTTGTTCGGACATGGAGGAGGTACAGAGATACAGGAACTGTCGATGACAGGCCTCGCTCAGGCCGCCCAAGGGCTACTACTGTAGTGGATGACCGCTACTTACGGATTGCCGCTCGGAGGAACCCTGACAGCAATGCCACCATGTTGAATAATGCGTTTCGTTCAGCCACAGGACGTCGTGTTTCAACTCAAACTGTGCGCAATAGGCTGCATGATGCGCAACTTCACTCCCGACGTCCATGGCGAGGTCCAGCTTTGCAACCCCGACACCATGCAGCGCGGTACAGATGGGCCCAACAACATGCTGAATGGACCCCACAGAATTGGCATCACGTTCTCTTCACCGATGAGTGTCGCATATGCCTTCAACCAGACAATCGTCGGAGACGTGTTTGGAGGCACCCTGGTCAGGCTGAACGTCTTAGACACACTGTCCAGCGAGTGCAGCAAGGTGGTGGTTCCCTGATGTTTTGGGGTGGCATTATGTGGGGCCGACGTACGCCACTGGTGGTCATGGAAGGCTCCGAAACGGCTTTACGATACCTGAATGACATCCTCCGACCCATAGTGCACCCATATCGGCAGAATATTGGAGAGGCATTTGTCTTCATGGACGACAATTCTCGACCTCATCGTGCACATCTTGTGAATGCGTTCCTTCAAGATAACGACATCGCTCGACTACAGTGGCCAGCATGTTCGCCAGACATGAACCCTATCGAACATGCCTGGGATATGTTGAAAAGGGCTGTTTATGGACGTCTTGACCCACCAACCACTCTGAGAGATTTACGCCGAATTGTCGTTGAGGAGTGGGACAATTTGGACCAACAGTGTCTTGATGAACTTGTGGATAGTATGCCACGACGAATACAGGCATGCATCAATGCAAGAGGACGTGCTACTGGGTATTAGAGGTAGTGGTGTGTACTGCAATCTGGACCACAAATGCTGAAAGTCTAGCTGTATGATGGTACAACATGCAATGTGTGGGTCTCATGAGCAATAAAACGAGCTGAAATGTTGTTTGTGTTGATCTCTATTCCCTTTGTATTTAAAGGTTCCGGAACTCTTGGAACCGAGGTGATGCAAAACTTTTTTTGATGTGTGTATGTTGAGTTATATGTTTGTATATTTTATAATTTCAATATGGCCGCTTCACGCTATGTTCAGTGTGATATCATTATGAATAATGGTAGTAAGGTCTTTTGTATGGTAAATTACTCTTTTCTCAGTAAATTCCGCGTAAATTGTGTTATTATATCGTGAGTTAAAGGTTTTCAAGTTCTAAGAATACGCCCAGCCACCATCATCAACGTATGGAGTCACTGTTATTTTGATTTGATCATGTTTACAAGGTTTTAAATTAGAGCTAATTTTCTTTGTTGTATCCTTAAAGTACTTATTTCAGGAAGGTCCCTTATATGGTACTTCTCTCTTACTAAGTTTCATTTTAATTGCACAATTACATTGTGAATGGTTTTGATATTACGCCCGGCCACCATCTAAAAGATTAAAAGTCCCAGTTATTTTGCCTTGGTCATACAATACCCCATATATGTTTTTACCTGATCACAAATTTTCGTTATGGTAATTCTAAATGATGGATAGTTATTCATTTTTAAATTGTTAATTTTCAGGACGACCGCTGCGCCCGACATTCAGTTGGATAAATTTAGCACTAATACTACTAACGCCTCTTATATAATACTCGCCTCCTACCAAGTTTCACCCTAATTGTGTAATACCATCCTGAGTTACTAATTTGTAAACTATAATAGTACGCCTAGCCGACATCTTGAATCTAAGGTGTCACTGTTCTTTCACTTCAGGCATACGAAGCGACTTATAACTAAATTTTGTTATTAAAGCTCTAGAATACCAAAAGTAATTAATTTATTTTGAAATGTCAAAATGGCCGCCGTGCGCTGTATTCAGTGTGAAAAACGTTTGACTAACACAACTGAGAGCTCTGATACGATACTCACCTCTTGGAAAGATTCATATTTGGAGTTGTCCATTGTAATGATCTAATCCAGGCTGTTCCTGCCGAGCTGCTCGCCAGTGAGCAGCTGAGTACTCGCCGCCTTGCGTGAGTAAACCTGCAACATGCAATACAGCTCTACTGTGGGGGCTGCCGTCACTGCGTGGTGGACACATCAAGACTGGCAGGAAGTGCATGGACTTATGCTATGACCTTCGCCCAGTGACGTATTGGTTATCACCCCAGTCCCTCTCCAACCGTACTCCGAGCATCACTGCTGAGTACTCACGTGTACGCATACTCAAACTCGTGGATTTGGAACAGCCTGCTCTAATCTTTCGCACAGCCGCCATCTTCATTGCATGGAGAGTCTGTTCTCTTGCCGTTGCCATACAAGGCCACATTCACGGTCCTACCCTGTCACTAAATTTCGTTACTGTAGCTTTTAAGTTGAGAATATTTATTTCTATATTTTAAAATGTCAAGAAGGCGGCTGCATGTGACATACAATCTGATGTAGGTATCACATTGACAACAGATGGTCCTTATATAAAATTATCTGAATGCCAAAGACCGTGAACCTTGATTCACAATTCACACGACCGCTAACCTGAAATTGTTTGACTGATGATCTTGTAGGTTTGTAATGTTTTATTTTTACGAGTACAATATATATATATATATATATATATATATATATATATATATATATATATTGGCCTGTTTGCCATCTCTTGATGAATGCAGTACATTTGCATTTGTCTGTTGGCACAGGCTAGAGTAAAATGTGGCTTTTCACCGAGGTCTCAGTATCACTCATGGCTGTGATTATATGGGAGCTACTGATGTATGGATGGTGCTTAGTAATGACATCCGGGGCACAGTCAGTGCCTGTGGATGCTGTGAAAGGTTCTACTCATAGGGTTAGTACTGCTGTACTGACTCAGCGAGGAAAGCAATGGCAAACTACCTCACTCCTCATCTTGCCTAGTACGCCTCAATAAGGTGCTGCATTCGGGTTTTGTGGGTATCTACCCACATAACCTAATGGCGGTACTTTTTGAGGATCCAACCAGCCTTCGGGCTGACTAACTAACACACAGATATATATATATATATATATATATATATATATATATAAGAAGATAAAATCCGGGAGGGCGCCATTTCATATGTTATTTACTATGAAAAATATTTTATTATTTTTCACGAGAATACTCTCATCCCCAGGTGACACCAACCAGAACACTTCAGTAAATAAGGGAAATATAGATCTACTGCAATACACATATAATTCCTTGGGATGTTACTTACGTGTTGAAGAATAGGGAATGTATCATAAATGTGACAATAATCCCGTCACCAAATAATATATAATTTCCAAAACTCGTAGCTCCAATAATCTCTATTTATTTGTATTAATCTTGTGGAATGAGCTATGTTTGAGACAGCAGCAATATATCCGTAAAGATGCGGTAAGGGATACAGAATATCTTTACTTTTCACAGGTTAAACAAAAATTATTATTTCCATATAATTTCATATAATCGGAGTAGATTTTTATAATATTATTCATAACCTCATACTTTCGCTTGTTCCAGTTACTCCTTGTTGACCCATTGCCCTCACATCTCCCTGCATTTCATAGAGTAGCCACTCAAAAAAGAAGTTCCAGATTCCACCACTCAAGCGCCTTAATACCACAATCAAAGAATACTAAACAATCCATAGATATACAATCATAGAATCTTTCACAGAGTTGCTACTCAAATACAAGTTCCGGATTCCAATAAATCCAATAAATATTACAGTTTGGGCGTCAGACGCGTCTTACATACAGGTATTTTTTTTGTGCAAAATTTCGTATAGTTCCGCTGATTAGTTTAGTCTTAATTTGATTTAAACTTTGAACATTTGTTTCCGTTGAAATGGCGGAGATATAAAACATGACACTAAGGTGCACTTGGTAGTACTATCTCTGAACCACATTTAGTTCAATTCAGTTTTGTCTTGTTTGAATTGATATGGGAGGGGGAGGGGGGAGGGTAGGATAGACACACACGCACACTTAGTTACATGCATACATAGAAACATGCATACTGATCCCGATTAGCAACTCGCAATCCGCGAGTTTGTCTTGCTTACTGAGAAGGCAGCCGGCAAGAGGGGACAGGCTTTGATAAATGCCGCACCTTTCTCCGAGCAAGGAGGTGATTGACAATGTCTTTATTATTATTATTATTATTATTATTATTATTATTATTATTATTATTATATATTTTCATACCAATTCTTTTCTCGATTACAAAGCCCCGATGGTAAATGTGAACGAAATATAAAAAGTGTCAGGAAAATAAATTTGTTCTCTTTTACAAAACGGTTAATGCCAACTACTACTGCGACACTTTGAAGCCTCAGCGTGAACACGGTTCGTCGTAAGGGACCACGACTTTGCTGTGACGGAAATAGGCACCTGTTCACACGCCCAACAATATATACAAACTCATGGCCAAAATGAACGTGGCAGTGGTTCGGTACCTTCTCTGTTCGCCAAATTTAGCCCCCTATTACATCTTTCTTTTCCGAAATCTAAACGTGAAACCCCGGGGTGGCATTTTGACGCAAAAGAGGAAATTCAAACAAATCGCAAGAAGCGCTTTGTAGGGCTTGAGAACACAACTTTCAGAAATGTTTTGTAGCGTGACAGAAGGGATTGATTGATTGATTGTTTGATTGAATTTAATACCACGGCTACACTTAGCGTTCAGTCAGTTATTGTTGTTTTAAGGGGAGGAACAGCGAGGTCATCTGTCCCTCATTTAGAGTTTAAGAGCTCCTTTAGAAGGAAGTTAAGGAAGGAAGCTTTTAATTTTACGTGACCGTTAATCTCGCGATCATGAGCCACGAGACATTTTTACGTGGAATCCGAACCACAGGACATGGCATTTCCCTTCGAAAATCTCACATGTTTTGACATGGAATCGAACCCGGTCCACCTTGGTGAGAGGCAAACAGCTTGACTGCTGCGCCACAACGCCCACCCAAGCTCCTTTAGAGTAGTGCCCTACATATAATCGATTGTTGTTAATTCTTTCCAAGGCTTGGGACATCTTGGTCATCATCGTGTTCTCGTATGCGTTTGGTAAAATTCTGTTGAGACTGTTGTAGTGTGTGTGTTTGACTGTATAGGGTCTGGGACAAAATAGGTGACCCGATACTTGTAGTATAGTAATATCCGTGCATTTACCTGGACGGAGAGTGGAAACCCCCGGGGAAAACTACACTAAGGATAGCCGCTGTCCGTGTCGTGTTTCAAACCTCCAATTTCTGAACTTGCTGCAGCTCCCCATCCCGGTCCGGTGAGAAATACTGAATAATAGGATCAGGGCTTATAGGTACATAGTAGGCTAATAAAATCCAATCACATCTCTCTAAACTTGATGTAAACATAAGCATCGCTATGTAAAAAGAAAAGCAGATGACTACGTTCTTTGTTTGCAGGTATTGTTGATTCGAATGTGGTGCATTCAAATTAAGTTTTGCAATTTATGCAGAAACTGTCCAGTAACATTTTGGTGGCAACTTCCTAATTAATTTAAAGTTTTGAAGCCATTCTCTCAGTGTTACCCATACTAACTGTCAGTTGTAACCTTTCAGTCGGTCAACACGAATTTGCTCAAAGACTGGGCGGGGACCGATGTATCTTCTCTACTTAGTATAAAACAAAGTCCCCAATCTTGGATGTTACAGGTAAACTCGAGAACTACTGGATGGATTTTTATGCGGTATTCACCATTCTATAAAGGATATCTCGAGGATGATTTCTGTAGAAAAGAATTTATTTATGATCAAAGTAAGCCGAGCAGTAACGATTTCAGTGAAAAAGTCGAAAAAAAACCTGGCGTCGGAGCGCTTTGTAAGCTTACGCTGGGCGAACCGTTAAAAATATCTAAATACTATGAGTGTAGGAATTGTTCAGCATGAAAAGTTCTACAAAAACGTCCGCGAGAGCATATGTCTAACTTCAATACATCGCCAACTATAAGTGTTTTTACGCTTTAATTCCTTCCAACCATGTCCATTCAACTACTGAGACGACAGTTTAAGAGTTAAATAAGGGCGAGTCTATCATTCCTGTTACAGCCTAGCTAGCGGGCGAACCTATTGCCCCAGATACAGCCAGCAGCAAACCATTGAGTCGTGTTGAGTTAAGACTACTGAAAAGGGTGGTTGTGTTTGGAGTTTCCCTGGAAGTACAACTCGGGTTTTCTTCATTTCGCCTGTGAAACACAGTCAAGTTTGGATGGAAGGGGGAATTGAGTTTCATTCACCTCGCCATTCCCTGGAAGTGCAACTGTCATTTCGCCTGTGAACTTTTCGTTCCACAAAATCCACAGTCAATTTAGGATTGGACGGAAGGAGGATTATATTATATTAAATTATACTGATTGGCGTACAATCTCTACTTAGTATAAAACAATGTCCTCGATTCTTGGATGTCACGTGTAATCTCGAGAACCACTGAATGGGTTTTGATGCGGTTTTTACCATTCTGTAAAGGATATCTCGAAGAAGGTTTCTGTAGAAAATTATTTATTTATGACCAAAGGAAGTCAAGCACTAACGATTTCAGTGAAAAGGTCGAAAAAAAACTGGCGTCCGTGCGCTTTTTAAGCTTACGCTGGGCAAACCGTTAACAATATCTATATACTATGAGGGTAAGAAATGTTCAGCATGAAAAGTTCAAAAAAAAAAGCCCAGGAGAGCATATCTCTATCTTCAATACATTGCCTACTACAAGTGTTTTTTCGTTTTCATTTCTTCCAACAATCTCCATTCAGTTACTGAGGCGACAGTTTACAAGCTAGCTAGGGGCGAGTCTATCACCCCAGTTACAGCATAGCTAGTGGACGAGCTTATTACCCCAGATACAGCCAGCAGCAAACTGTCGACTCGTGTTGAGTTGAAAACTTTAGAGAAGAGTGGTTGTGTTAGGAGTTTCCCTGAAAGTGCAACTCGGCTTTTCATCATTTCGCCTGTGAAATTTTCGTTCCGCAAAATTCACAGTCAAGTTAAGATTGGACAGATTTGTGTTTCGTGCACCTCGCCATTCTTAAATTACGTCTGACAAGAATTTGTTGCACATGCATCTCCATGATAATATAATTAATAGTCCAGTCAGTGATTTTAACCCATCATGCCGAGACGTAAAACTGATATTGGTCGTTGTTCATTGACATTGGTTAAAAAGAGTGCTTATCACGTAATGCATTCATAACTGTTCCCGGGCGAAGCCGTGCCGGGTTGCTAGTATAATATATAAATGTGTATGCATGTATGTATGTATAGTATGTCTACCCCTTATCATTCCCGTTTTCCACCGGGGTCGGGGATGAGATGAGATGGAAGACTTTGTGGCGGAGGGGTTTTACGGACGGATGCCCTTCCTGACGTCAACCTCATGAGAGGAGTTAATGAGAGATGAAATGAATTATGGTGAATGAAACTGGGCAAGGATGTGGAAGGAAGCGGCCGTGGCCTGTCCGAAGATTCCATCCCAGCATTTGCCTGGAGTTGAAAATGGGAAACCACGGAAAACCATTTCAAGGACGGCCGACGGTGGGGCACGTTCCCACGCGTCTACCGAGTCAGCAGAGAGCTTAGTCCCATGAACTAACGCTGCTCATTAGCGGCAATGACTCAGTGCCGGGCGGGCGCCGCATAACGGCAAAGTGCGTGGCGGGAGACAGGCTCGCGCCGCGGGTGAGCGGGCTAGCGAGGGTCTCCGAGACAGATAAACTATCCTCTCTGTACATAGGGAACTTATCTAACTACACAAACTGTGTAGTGCGTACATTTGGTGTTTATATTTTGATTCGCAGTTTGAATCTCGTATTATGAGGTCGGTTTGTTTTATTTATACTGGGATTC
Source organism: Meconema thalassinum (assembly GCA_946902985.2). Lineage (NCBI taxonomy): Eukaryota > Metazoa > Arthropoda > Insecta > Orthoptera > Tettigoniidae > Meconema > Meconema thalassinum. The sequence continues at coordinate 378,723,257 of OX336389.2, read as the reverse complement.
TTGAAATTCGTATGAATATTATGTACGTGCATACGAATTAGAACAACACAATATAATAAATAAAATAAGAGCATGCACTTGGATTCTACTAATTAATATGGTTACTTATCTCAGTGGGGGCGTTGGTCGTAGCCGTTGCTACCTTCTCGCCTGCCTACTCTCCACGCTTAAAGGTCGAATCGTGTAATCCTAAAAAATGCCCCATTATAAGTGATCATAACTAATAGTATACATGTAATTTAGATCGTAGGCTTTCGTGGCCGGTGCTTAGTTTATCATCTAGGCTTACAGGATGGAGCCACTTCGTGTATAAGTGATTGTTTCTCGACGTTTCGGCTGTCATTGCAGCAGCCTTAATCATGGGTAGGTACGAGTGGTGTACGTACTCAAACTGACGGTTATTGCCAGCCAGGGGTGCCTGCTTGCAATGAATTGACGTCACGCTGCTCCCTGATTGGTCCACGCCCCTGCCAGTCGTGCGCTAGGAGAACTTTTCAAGTGTTGCTTAGTCTGAAACCATCTTCGCGATTGAAATTATTGGGATGCTTAACGACCTCAATTGCCCTCTAAAATCTTCTTATGTTCCTGGATATCAAAACAGGTTAATTACAGAGTCAATAGAGGTCGTGAGGCATCCCAATAATTTCAATCGCGAAGATGGCTTCAGACTTAGCAACTCTTGGAAATTTCTCCTAGCGCACGACTGGCAGGGGCACGGACCAATCAGGGAGCAGCGTGACGTCAATGCATTGCAAGCAGGCACCTCTGGCTGGCAATAACCGTCAGTTTGAGTACGGACACCAACTCGTACCAACCTATGATTTAGGCTGCTGCAATAACAGGCGAAACTTCGAGAAACAATCACTTATACACGAAGCGGCTCCATCCTGTAAGCCTAGGTGATAAACATTTAATTTGTTCCAGGAGAGTTATCTACTTGTGTATATCTATATTTCTACCCTTTATTATTTCCGTTTCCAACGGGGTCGGGGATGAGATGCGATGAAATTCTGTCTGGCGGATGGTATTTATGGTTGGATGTCCTTCCTGAGGCCAACCTCATGAGAGGAGTTAATGAGAGATGAAATGAAGGAAGATGAAGGAAACTGGCCAAGGATGTGGAAGGAAGCGGCCATGGCCTGTCAGAAGGTACTGTCCCAGCATTTGCCTGGAGTTGAAATTGGGGAAACCACGGAAAATCATTTCAAGGACGGCTGACGGTGGGGATCGAACCCACGTCCACCGAATCCACAGAGAGCTTGGCCCCATGGCCTAGCGCTGCGCTTTAGTGAGCGTAGCTACCGCTGTCGGTTGTCATCTACTTATTATTTGTATATTACAGTATATACATCGTACCCCAATCAGTCTTTTGGCACATTCGTGTTGACCGACTGAAGAGTTACAACTGACAACTTCCTAATTATACCCCAATTACTAATTCGCATACCACGACAACATGCCAGAGATTCCACACGCACAGGTACCGATACACAAGTCTGATGACCACTCTGTCTGAACTGAAACACCCGGGTTCCTAAGTCTTCTTATGCCCAGCTTCGTGAGCCAGATGCTGTGGCTGATAGAAGAGAAGGGTGGGGGGAGAAACTTACTCAAACTGAATGATCGTCAGTTACACTACCATACGTCCTAATTTACTTGTGAAAGAAGTATTCAAAGCCATGCTAATTGGTTCGAATTAAAGCCTAGAGCCTAGGGGTAGGGCGGGGCGAGTGTTATTGACTCTTCCAGTGCCGAGCAGCATTCGCTCAGGCGTCTCGTGATTCCACCGAGCGCTCCCAGCAAAAACGCTACAACAATACCATGTCCATTTTTTACAACTGAAAGTTGTTTTGCTGTATTGGTGGCGCACTGGATATTAATCTCTCGTGCACTCAGACCTGCTCCACAAATAGTTCTCACATTTGAACACTTTCTTCAGTGGTCGGGTCGATGGAATTAAAAGAGAAACAGTTTCCTATTAGAGGCATATCTATTTTAGAGCACTCTGCCTATATATTAATGAGTAACGGCTTTGATAACAGTACGGCTAGCATTCTCGGCTGTCACCACGGAGGTCCGGCTTTGATTCCCGGGTCTGCCAAGAAATGTAATTCTGACCTGAGGGGTGGAACGGGGTACACTCACCCACGTGAGGCAAAACTGAGATGAGGCACGTTCAATTCCCGCCTCAGGCATCTTAGAAGTGGTTTACCATTTCTGTTCCAGGCCAATGCTGTGATCGTTTCTAACATAAGGCCAAGGCCGCTTCCATCCGAATTCTAGCCTCAGTTACAAATACAAACACTAACACCACAATAACACACGAAATCAGACAAATTCTACGCACACCCAACGACACGGGGCCGAAATGACACGCACTGTCCAAGCCCCAAAATGACACAACAACAACAACAACAACGACGACGACAACAGTACACAGTAATGCCCGCGACTGGACTGGAGCGGGGAGTAGACACATCGCTCAGTTCATTTAAAACCTTGCGAAAGATACCAATCAAATTTCTCGAAACGTGATGTAACCCCAAACCATGAATCTTTCTCTGAGGAAATATCAGTGGACAAAATGCGTTCTGATGTAGTTCAATGCACAAAGCCGCATTTTTATATAGTATCCTGCCTGATATCTTCTTAATATGTATGTTATCGTCCTTTAGTTCAATTTTAAAAAGACGCATTTTTATATAGTATCCTCCCAGATATCTTGTTAATATGTGTATTATCGATCTTTAGGTCAATGTACAAAGACGCATTTTTATATAGTATCCTGCCTGATATCTTGTTAATATGTATATTATCGTCCTTTAGTTCAATGTACAAAGACGCATTTTTATAAAGTATCCTGCCAGATATCTTGTTAATGTGTGTATTATCGTCATTGATTCTGTGTGTTAGAGCTGCACTTTGTTTCTTAATATAAGTACGGCATGGAAGCAACGACTAACAGTCCCCGCAGACGGTCCTATCAAAGGAGTGAACGCAAGTTATTCCAAATCCGAAGCCCATGAAAACCACTTCCAGGATGGCTGAGGTAGGAATCGAGCTCGTCACTTCTTAGTTTTGCCTCACGAAGCTGAGTGTGCTTCGTTCCAGCCCTCACACTAGAATTGAAATTTCTTGGCACAGCCAAGAATCGAATCTGGACCTCCGGGGTGTCAGCCAAGAATGCTAGCCGCTACACCACGAGGTGGTCTTAAATGGCTTCTAATACGTACTTCAACATGACGCGATGAAATGCAGTCAAGTTTAAAATTGGAATGAAGTGTTTCAAATATGGTACCTGAATTTTTAAAGGTTTCCGGGCCCTTTGTGCTTGAACTTGCACCCCTTCCCCCTGTCTGGTGAGCGGAGACCTGCCTTATAATTATAACACATTCAAATGCCTGAAAGGCTCAAGAAAGGAAATCTAGGAAAAACAAATTTTATTTCCTTGCCAATAAAGTTGCATTCTCCAGACAGTTTCCTGCCCAAGTATTGAGTATGAAAGGATTGATGTGCGTGTTTGCCACAGATGGAAGCACCAAGTTAACAACATCCTCTATCTTGCAGAAATTTGTCGCTCCTTTTATCGACCTCGTTTCACCGCAGAGCCTCATACAGCAATGATTTTCACTTTTCTCCACCCGTATTGTTGTCGAGTGTACGGTAGCTTCGAGCCATTGAGATAAGCTCTCCAGGACTAATCAGTTGCTTGCTGGATCTAATGCAGTATTATATTTATGTATTCATGGGAAAGTCCTTTGTCAATCAGGCGGAGAATAAAGTTCTATTCAAAAGCATCGAGAAATGAGATGTAATAAAAGATCTTGTGAGTTTTCATTTTCAGCAGAAATATTTCAGAAGTTGAAAGCAAACTTTTACAGTACACTACATACTTTACAAAGTTTTAGATAACCATTTTGCTTTGAATTCTCATCTATCTTAAGTTAAACGATGTAAAGCACGTACTACTCAAGATTACCTCTGCTGAAAGTAGTGAATTTGGACCAACGACCGGCACGACAGCAATTCATGCTGAATATAAAAGCAATGTTTGGTTCGTCACACCTCACCAGCTGACAATTGATTGCAACAAAAACTAGCCAGAAGTCTGACGAGGACACGGAGAAAACAACTCAATAATAATAATAATAATAATAATAATAATAATAATAATAATTATTATTATTATTATGTTAAAAATAGATATTTATTGTTTGTCAGTTAACACGATTGTACCCAATTCTAGGCAAATGGGCGTTTCCCTAATCCTGAAAACAAAATTACAAGAGATATATTAATTAAATAAACATTAAATTTCAATTACTAAGGCAACACTGAAAATTGCCTTCCAACACGATAATAATAATAATAATAATAATAAGATTAACAATACATGCATGATCTACAAACTATCCCATTTGTGTATATCTATTGTACTTCCTGTTTTGTGATTTTGGTCTCATTTAAACCATTTAGGAAAGGAACCACTATGATATGTTCCCTTTTCATATTTTCCTAATAGATTTTCTTCACTTTTGATTGTTAAAGCATGTTATTTACCGGTACTGCCTGAACATTACATCAATATTATATTTGGTGGCAAACATTCAAACTAAAAATATTTTAATGTGAAATGATTATTACAGCCGGCCCCGTGGTGTTGGGGTAGCACGCCTGCCTCTCACCCGGAGGCCCCGGGTTCGATCCCCGGCTCCGTCAGGGATTTTAAAACTGACGTGAGGGTTGGAACGGGGTTCACTCAGCCTCGTGAGGACAATTGAGTAGCTGTCTGACAGTGAGACAGCGCCCCGATCACGAATACCAAGATTAACGGCCGAGGGGACCCGACGCGCTGATCACGCGTCACCCCAATATCTGCAGGCCAAATGGCTGGCCAGCGGTCGCTTGGTCGGCCTTAGCCCGTCATGGGCTGTATAGTGCCAGGGGTTGTTGTTTTGTTGTTGAAATGATTATTAGACTACATTGAAAGAATCTTGTTGTTGTTATTACAATTATTAACATGGATAACTTATGTTCTTGGGTTGGGGGTCAAGCCAAATTTTGCGGGATACACAAGTAAGTGTGATGGTCTACCACGCACCTGCCCCTATGTGGGTGCACGCAAATACTACCCGCATCTCTTCGATGTCTATCTTGTTCTGGATTTGTACTTGTCCCCGCAACTTCAATGCAACAATAGCTAACTTTGTCTGTCAACAACGCTATAAATAAACTGGTTTACAGACCTATCCTCATTCAAATTGCAAGTGTTCTAAGCACGTGTTCACCTGTAATTTATAACCTTGTTAGGAAGGTTGTTAAAAATGTTAACAGGTATTCATCATCTAGATCTGATGAACATATCCATGTTCCTCAGTGTAGCGGAGGAACCTTTTTTATAATTATTAGTCTTTTTTATTGTTATTATTGTTACTATTTCAAGTAAAGGTGTTACTAGAAACAGTTACTTTTCAACGGAGCGCGGGTTAAAGTGCTTATTAATTAAAATCAACTGACTGTAATTCTGTTAGTTTAGTACTAACAGAAAAATGAAAATTCGTTACTTTTATCCTGTTTTTCTTTTACTGTAAGTAGGGCTAAGTGCTATCAGTATTTCTAACTTCGTATTTTAAATTCGGTGAAGACAATCTGGAATTTGAAGGCTTTGATATTCCCACAAAAAAAATCTCTAAAGGGACCCGTCTATCTTTGACAGCCTCGTTGCGTAGTGGCTAAATTTCTTGGCTGTCACCGCGGTGGCCCTGATTCGATTCCCGGCTCTGCCAAGAAGTTTAATTCTGGTCTGAAGACTGGAACGGGGTACACTCAGCCTCATGAGGCAAATCTGAGAAGAGACGGGCTCGATTCCTACCTCAGCCATCCTGGAAGTGCTTTTCCGTGGTTTCCTACTTCTACTTCAGGCAAATGCCGGGATGGTTCTGTACCATTATTCTCACATCCAAATGACAAGTAATACGTCGCGAAGTTTATTTTGAAGTTCTGTACAACTCGCAATCGCTAGGCGAGATGAGTGCAGCGCACAAGTGGAGATTACGGTATTTTCCGATCCACAGCAGGGAGACCAGAAGCTGGGATTCGGCTGTGACGCGATAAGCACATGGCGAGTATTGACCAGTATATTGACCGACCGCCAGGACACCATTTTAAGATGAATAATGTACCCAACTGGGGTTGGTACAGGATATGAACTTCCGATCTTTAAGATGAAAAGAGGTCCAGCTACAAGCTAGCCGTGAGGAAATAGGAAGTGATTCAGGCCATGACGCAGAACATTGACAGCTTTATCTGGAGATACGTGGTGCAAGCGATATGTGAATCACGAGGGCAGTCACGCCGTGATGAATTAACCAGAGCAGATTGGCGGGGGAATCACCGCAGAGTGCTAGGATCAGAAGTTTTCTGGCTACATTGGATTACAAACCAACACCGCAAAATTGTGAAATAAGCGGTTTTCGCGGAAACAATGCATAATTACAACAATAGGTCTACGGGGATCAGAATAATCCAGGAAATTATGAATTAAGCGAGGTTAAAAGTGAATAATTTAGGCCCAGGAAAAAAGCACTTAGTCAGCAATTACGTCATTGGGCGGAGCCAAGAGGAGGTCGTGGGAAGAAGGAAAAAAGAACTCATTCGCCCACAAAGCTGAGGAGCCTTGTAGATTTTATTTAAATTAAATAGACAATCGATTTTCAGGAAACGAAATGGTAATGAGACGTTTGGATTATAGGGAACATAATGATATACTTTTCAAAAACGTGCGACGTCTATTTCAAAAATTAGCTCCAAGAAGAAGGCAAAAGTTGTTTCTTTTTGCAAGTTCCCAATAAATAGCCCAGGTTCCAACCAGAGATCATGCAGTCTTTGGTCAGCCCGAGAGGGGCGTGACGCTGGAGCACCACCGTATATGCAGTTTTCCGACAACCCGAGAGGGGGCGTCAGGCCGCATCAAGTACAGTCTACTACATACCTCGTAAGGAGGTGTTACATCGAATGCAGTATCCGTCAGCCAAGTGAGGCTATAGGCTGTGTCAGAAGCAGTTCATCATCAGTAAGTGGGGAGACGCTACACGCTGTCTCATAAAATGCAGAAGCGTTGCATTATCCTCATCGCAGTTCAGCAAGCCCGGGAAGGCTCAGCGCAATTCCGCACAGTACATAAGTATACAGTACGCAGTATTATCAAGCTGTTTGGACGGAAGTTCGTCCTCCCACTAGTAAAGACTCATCGTACTCCTGTATGGAGATGTCACAGCAAGTAACGCAGTTCGTTACCAACCGCAAAAAGTGGATCGTGTTAAGACAAATTAACAATCATCAGTATCCGCGGTAATAACAAAATGTGGTATGTGCGTGATAATATAAAATCCGCCACGTCAAAAATACGGTTGTTTGTAAGTGATCACTAAAGCACTTGTGCTAGATCAAATAAATTATACGCTACTCGAAAACCGTAAGTAAGTAAATTGCGCCGCGACAAATTCTAGAACAGTAATAAGCTAGAATACAGCAGCCCAGATCAGTAGAAACACTACACTGGAGGTCATCGTTTCGAAATATACAGACAGGTCTACGTGAAAGTTAAGTGAAAGACTACAGTAGTAAGGGACCTATATTGGAACGAAATCCAATAATTCAAGTAAATGGACACGGGTTCGAGACCCAAGAACAAATATAGTGAACTTTAGCGAAGCTACAGTGTGTCAAATAGGAACGTAGCAATAAAGACATTCTCGTAAGAGAAATAAGGGAACTTGTCGCAGATAAGGACAAAGTACGGTCAAGAAGTAAACGGGCCATAGGTTCCATAGACCGGTACGTAAACATAGGACAAGAAAAAAAATTGCAAATCGCTTATGAAAGGACGATAAAAGAAGTCAAAATAAACTATCTAAAAGACAGGGCAGAGACTAGATCCAGTGAAGAATTAGGAGCCGTTCGAGTTAGCATCACGTCCAATGCAGGGTCTGGGGATCTCATCAGGGCGTCGATCACCGATAAAACGTGCCAAGAGTCACTGAGATGTGGTGAAAATTAGTGCAGTGTAAATAAGTTACAAGATATATGTGTTTTAGTGTTAATACAGTATTTTACGAATTAATGATGTGTTAAGATTTAAGTGAAGGTCGATTGGACCTAAGTGAGGTGCCGCTCACAAAAGAAAGTGCCATGGAAGAGTGCTAATTATGTCGTTAGGTGGGTGAATCCTTCCCTAGGATGGATCAGAAGAAGGAGCACACTGGTGAGTCATGATTTTTTTCATTAAAAGGGGGACAAAGACTGTTCGCGTCCGTAGCATTCCTTAAGCTACACGTGTCCCCTGGGTGGTGCTAAAGAACGGTCACTCCGTGGGAAACATCTACACCAAGGAGTTTAGGCAGCCAGACAATCCCAGTGATCTCCTGGCTCAAAATATTGCTTGATGTCACAAAACGTGAATACAAATAGCCCTTCTCACGGTTTTTCAGCTAAGACATAAGAAGATCGAAATGTCAAGTACTACAAAAAATCCTATTACAAAATGAAATCCAATAATTGTATACTGATTTGTGTAGACAGTTGTAACAGCTGGAATTTGTGTCAAACTCATGTATGTGATAATTTAATGTTTTAATGTGCCATACGCTAAATAAATAAATAATTTCATTAAAATTGCAGATGTACGATGTACTGGCCCGATGGGATCGGTCGTAACTTGGGAGTTTAACGATCGAACTCATCGGGTAGTTGAATGCACTTATATGACTGAAATGTTGGGATAATAATAATAAGAAATTGCGAGAATGACCTCGCAAAATAATTATATGAATGGGATCAGTAATGTAAAGTAATAAAAAACAAGAAATGAAATAACAAATAATAAATGATTTGGAGGAAGGAATCGAAAATAATAACTTAAATGGCTTAGAATTTCGCCATGGTAAAAGCAGATAATAAAATAAATATGCATCGTAATAAAGTTGTTAAAATAAACAATGAAAATGAAAAATATAAAATAGTTTGATCTTATAATTAAATGGCAAATAACAAAAAAAGGTTGTAATGAAAAATAATTGAAAGTTCGAAATGAAAATAATAAAGATAAATATTATCGAGTTGTTGTACTCTAAAAATAAAGTGATAATAAAAAATCGAAATAAGGAACTCAAGTAATAAACGAAGCGAAATAAATAATGTCTTGACGTATTGTTGTCAAATGATCAATTTTATAAATCTCTAAAAGTAATTGGTGAATAAAAACACCCAAAGAAAATGTATTATCGCAGGCTATTAAGCCAGAATTATGAAAATGATAGGAAGGCCGAGGTCTTACCGCTATAAATGAAATATTAATTTGAGATATTAAATAAACCACTAATAACCAAGCAAGAAATCGTTGTTGCCGAAAAGGCCGAATAATAAATAAATGTAGCTAAAAGCTAATAAATGTGCGTTAATCAGGATATAATTAATAGGGAGATGGAGAGTCTCATCGAAAGATTGTGGGTGAAAGATTCCCCTTTCTGTATTGTTGTTGTATGAAAACGTCGTGTTGTTTTGGGTAGGCGAAATTCCCATAAATTGTTTTGCCATATTGAAGCGTTAAAAATTATACTTACATTGTAAGTCCGATCAGGCTGTGTTAAAATAAATATTGTAGGCCAAAATCGTCGAATGAAATATACATGTGAGACCATGAGGGCATTGTTATAAAATAAATATTGTAGGCCATAATCGTCGAAATAACGCGTTGTAAGTGAATATACATGTGAGACCATGAAGGCATTGTTATATATAAATATTGTAGGCAATAATCGTCGAATGAAATTTGCAAGTAAGACCGATAACGGCATTGTTATAAATAATATTGTTATAAGGCGTCATACAAATTGTTATTAAAGTTGGTGTAGTCAACTATTAGGCATCCTCTCCGGAATAAGTTATAAATATCCTGTAAAAACGAAATATAAATAATGATAATAATATTAAAAGCAGGAACAAATAGCTGTTTTAGAAGTGAAACGAAAGTCTTGGTAATCATATGGTTAAAGAATAAACAAGGTTGTAAGCGTGGTGGCTGGCGAGACGCCATAAATCAAGCGAAGTATCACCAGAGGGGTGAGGCAGCTGTTAGAGCCCGACCTACCGTAATGAGTGAGTGAGACAGAAACGTTAATGGGTTCCGCGGTCAAGTAAGGGTCTGTCAAAGACTAATAATAAAAAGGCCATTATGTGAAAGTTTTTATTGAATGATGCAAGCTCAATTTAACCTATAAAATCACAATGCTGGGATGGAGACCATTCTCCAGAATATAAGTTTGAAGCATTTACATGAATTTTGACGGATTTTGTCAAACACTTGTATTGTAAATAAAAGGATTCCTTCCTCAAACAGAATAAAAGAACGGGTTATGAAAAATACAGTTTAAAGATGAATAAAGATCCCACAAAAATAAATAACACAGTGCATGGTACGCTGCAAAGAAAGATTACCTGATGAATGAGAAAGGAACCGGTGGAACAAGGGTTCGATTCACAGACATGGCATGTTCTTGTACAGTATTTTAAATGTGTAAAATCTAAGGCTTTGTGAAGAATTACTAGTAAGGTCCAAAGGACTGAAGAAGTGATAGATAAGTGATAATTATGTAACTTTAAAGAAACCCTGGAGGGTAAAGATTGAAATGAATATAAATGTCCAAAGCCTTGGAGAAGTTATATAGCTTGAATGATAGGCGCGCTCGACGCCTTAGTAAAATATACTACAAATCATTATAATTATATTTAAGCAAGACAAAGTGGTTACAAAGTTCATAGAATAATGAAATGACATTATAGTGATCTTGATAAATTTTTGCAAAGTGATTTTTTTGTTTTTGAATGGCACTTGAAGAGACTATGCCAAGTGATTAATTTTTAGTCTTGAATGACACTTGAAGTGACTATGCCAAGTGATTGATTTTTAGTTTTGAATGACACTTGAAGAGACTATGCCAAGTGATTGATTTCTTTTAACATATTTTGAGTGACACTTGAAGGAACTGTGCCAAGTGATTGATTTTTCTTACATGTTTTTGAGTGAATATATTTTTCTTTTATGAATTAAATTCTGTAAAATTATAATGTTGTGTTTTTCCTCAAATCCTTTTGAACCTTGAGTATTCCATATCAGATGTTTAGTCAGCGGTGGAGGGAACGTAACACACCCCGAAACCGCAAGAGCAAAAGCCGAGTGCTGATTAATCATCATCCGTGTAAACGGGCACAATAAGAAGAAATGAGAATAATATACATGCTTTGTAACATTGTGGATGATGAATTAACTTAGCATATTTCGATATATTTTCATGTTAAAATACCTTTTTGGTAAACATATAAGTTATGAATTACATTCACCAATGAAATGATCGCTCGATCCAGACTAGCAAGTGTGATGGGGGTATGGCAGTCGTAAAACCCTACGCGCACAGCAGAAGACAGATTATTTCCAGCTTCTGAGGTAGACACATCTCCTCAAGAGATATTATAACGCGTTTCGAAAAGTGTAAGTTCGGCGCGACAGTCCACGTTACTCGATAAATCTAGCAGAGTTAAGTGACGAAAAACTCTGACCTTTTCATGCAAGATGTGTACTTGTGAAGCTACTCATACAAGAAGGGAACTTGTATGCACTTTTATAGGCAAGTCATACGCTTATTCTACGTATGAACTTGAGCTATGCAGCATTTACTAAGAACACTGTGAGGAACTCTAGCACATTATATCAAGCTGCAATTCACGGCAGTGATCCATTGTTTGAAAGAATGCTATGCATACTGACCTCTATAACTTATTCAATGCAGTATTGATTAATGAACTTTGAACAGTATTCCTCGTTTGTATTCGACACGTTTTCTAACAGGATGTCGAGAGGAACAGTTCTTATGCACTTTATTGTGATCGCTATTGCTGGTTAAACACGTTAATATGAGTACTGCAATGCCTGCAGAGTATCGAACGTTTCAGTGAAAGCCGATGATGCTATACGTTCACTATCGGGCCATCAGTGCACAGCTGTTTAGTGCTGAGAATGATAATTCTTATTGGCGGTAATGCGTGGGTGTTAAATAACATTTCGGTTCGATATGAATATCGCGATGCTACGGTGGAACAGACATTGGCCTGGATGGAGTTGGAATTCTGATGGAAGGGTAGCTGACCGTTCGTCCACGATGGATAATATCCTGTTTTTCAGTGGGAACCAGTGGATTGGAGACAGGAGTTCCGAGGTTCGATTCCCATTGACCAGGGGTGTCAAGACTATCGTTACGTTTGAGGGAAGCCATGATATGAAAGGCATATCAATGCTTTCTTTTGATCTTCAGAATTCAACAAGGTACAGACAACCCAGTCCAGTCTATCGTAGTAGAGTGTAGACATTCCAGTGTTAGTTTTCCTGTCATTTTTATTTCTTGTATTTTTGAGTAGTATGTCGAAGTATAATTTGTAGGCATGACGTTCTAATCATGACTGGTCTTATGCTCGACAAGGTTTTTAATTCCAATAAGGAATGCAACCATTTTCACTTTGTATTTGTAGTTTGATTCAGTAATATTAACAGTAAATTCTAATTAAATTTAAATGAAGCTTCTTTAGTGGAGTGAAGAGGAATTCGTAGGCAACGACTGTGATAATTCGTGTTTAGCAATGTGGTGATAACTTACATATGTCTATTTCGACATTTTTCCGCTAATGTAGACTCAGGGGTGAGCTACATGTATCACTGAACTTCAGATAAGTTCGACATTCGAGCGATTTTCTTCGCATGTTAATGCTGATTTTTATAGCAAGTTATAGGCTTTTTGAAGCATTGCTAATAGAGAAGTTTGATCCTTCGCTTCTGCTAGGAACCATTCTCTGTGCTTTTGAAGGATAGAGACCTTAATAGTTTTCTAACCGGTCAATTGCGCTAATTGCTATGATTACCACGATCGGTGGTGTAGAGGCTTTACTCGTTTTCTGGAATTCATTTGAGCAGGGGTGTACCGAACTCTGGCTGGATAAGCTTTTTTCTTCGTTGATGCAATTATAGATTTTCATTCATGATAGCCATGATAGTGAAGGCTTATTTGAGATCCATGTTAGATGGAATTGATAACCATTATTAATAATAGTCAGTTGACTTATGATTATTCTGAAACAACATTCACTTTTTTTTATCAGCGTATATCCCAGTTTTGATAAACGTGAAGGCACGTTTGATAATGGAATTATTTCTGTAATTATATTTTTGAAAGCATAGATGTTTAAATTCAGTGGAATTATTGAATTATTGAAAGAAACCAATCTATATAATTGGAAATAAATGTAATGACTCTGTATAAATTCTAACAACGATAGCCAAATGTAATGATAATAATAATAATAAGCTGAAAGTGAATAATAGTCATGAAATTCATCGTTCACCAGTGAAGGTGTCGAGTAGATGTAATTGTCTATTCTAAAGACATAGCCTATACATTGTTGAAATTCGTACTCAGGGTAGTACATGTTTATAATGATAGAGCCGTATGGAGACATTAGTAATGAAACATATATTCAAGCGAATATTATATGGTTTTCCATGGAATGTAGTCCATGATGACTGATACCTTGAAGTCAGGTGCAACTTGACTGGCTTTCAGATTAATTTCTCGGAATTTAAAGGCTTATTTATGTTGTGTCGAATCATGCAGTTCATGGCATGATAGTTCAAACTATTAGTTGAAGGATATTCGTAATCCTTATCCTGAATTTAAATGCATTGCTGACAGAGGATTTTTGCAGTTATCCTAAGTCACTCCATTCTGGAATTTATGGCTGATTTTGAGGTAATTTTCTCCTCCACTTAGCTTTATTGCTCGGTCGGAGAGGCCAAACTTTATCAATTTAAACTTATGAAATGACTTAAGAATATAATACAAACTAGCAACCCGACCCAGCTTCGTCTGGGAACAGTTATGAATGCATTACGTGATAAGCGCTTATTTTTTCCCATGTCAATGAACAACGACCAATATCCGTTTTACGTCTCGGCATGATGGGTTAAAATCACTGACTGGACTATTAATTATATTATCATGGAGATGCATGTGCAACAAATTCTTTTCAGACGTAATTTAAGAATGGCGAGGTGCATGAAACACAAATCCCCCTTCCGTCCAATGTTAACTTGACTGTGAATTTTGCGGAACGAAAAGTTCACAGGCGAAATGAAGAAAAGCCGAGTTGCACTTCCAGGGAATCTCCAAACACAACCACTCTTCTCAACAGTTTTTAACTCAACACACTCGCCAGTTGGCTGCTGACTCGTCCGCTAGCTAAGCTGTAACTGGGGTGATAGACTCGCCCCTAGCTAGCTCATAAACTGTCGCCTCAGTAACTGAATGGAGATTGTTGGAAGACATGGAAACGTAAAAACACTTATAGTAGGCGATGTATTGAAGATCGAGATGCTCTCCCGGTCTTTTTTGTAGAACTTTTAATGCTGAACAATTCTTACACTCATAGTATAGAGATATGTTTAACGGTTTGCCCAGCGTATGCTTAAAAAGCGCACGGACGCCAGTTTTTCTCGACCTGTTCACTAAAATCGTTAGGGCTCGACTTCCTTCGGTCATAAATAAATTATTTTCTACAGAAACCTTCCTCGAGATATCCTTTACAGAATGGGGAAACCCTCATCAAAATCCATTCAGTGGTTCTCGAGATTACCCGTGACATCCAAGAATCGGGGACTTTGTTTTATACTAAGTAGAGATTATACGCCAATCAGTAGACTATAATTTAATATAATATAATCCCCCTTTCGTCCAATCTTAAATTGACTGTGAATTTTGCGGAGTGAAAAGTTCATAGGCGAAATGAGAGTTGCACTTCCAAGGAATGGCGAGGTGAATGAAACTCAAATCCCCCTTCCGTCCAATCTTAACTTGACTGTGTTTCACAGGCGAAATGAAGAAAACCCGAGTTGCACTTCCAGGGAAACTTCTCAGAAGTCTTAACTCAACACGACTCAACGGTTTGCTGCTGGCTGTATCTGGGGCAATGGGTTCACCCGCTAGCTAGACTGTAGCAGGGATGATAGACTCGCCCTTATCTATCTCGTATACTGTCGCCTCAGTAGTTGAATGGACATGGTTGGAAGGCATTAAAACGTAAAAACACTTATAGTGGGCGATGTATTGAAGATAGACATATGCTCTCGCGGACTTTTTTTGTAGAACTTTTCATGCTGAACAATTCTTATACGGTACTCATAGTATATATATATTTTTAACGGTTTGCCCAGCGTAAGCTTACAAAGCGCTCGGACGCCAGTTTTTTTTTTCGACTTTTCCCCTGAAATCGTTACTGCTCGGCTTCCTTTGATCATAAATAAATTATTTCCCACAGAAATCATCCTCGAGATATCCTTTACAGAATGGTGAAAACCGCATCAAAATCCATCCATTGGTTCTCGAGTTTACCCGTAACATCCAAGAATCGGGGACTTTGTTTTATACTAAGTAGAGATAGGAGATTGTTGAAACTGACTACTTAAAAATAGAAGTACAGACACACTGGGAGTGTGCCACATTCACTGTATATAACTTTATATTTTGTTTGAAAGGGTATGTTGAACATGTAGGCAGAGAAGAGCCTACATAATTGTGGAATATTTTACTATGATGGTCCAGTGGGATCTATATTCATCATATTAGGATCATGGATAACAATGAATTTAATATTTTTGTTAAATATTTGAAGAGTCCAGGGGAATAAAGATGAGGGTCCACTTTTTATGAAAAATGAGCTCGCAGTGAATTTGCATAGTTTAACCCCAAAAGAATATGTTAAACTACTCATAGAAGGCCAAAAAGATGAATGTCTGCGGATACACAGAGAACAAAAATATGTGGTGTAGGCAAAAAAGATGAGGGTGCCATTGTCTGTGAGCTACAAGGATGAGGGTCCACTTAGTTGGCAGTGCACAGTGTTCTGCTTTCAGTTCACTCAGCTGTTGATGGCTTAATGTTGTGCTAATTGTTGAAGAGTGTTACCCCAGTGTTCGTTTATTGGTTGTTGTGCCTTGATTGGTCTATTGAAACAGGGCCAGATAGAAAGTGCTTAAGACAAGAGTGTTTTAAAAACATAAGTGCAAGTGACCCAAGTGATATTATTTCGAATATTAATTAGATTGAATCACATGAAAAATAGTCGATGTATCTTTGTGGATTAATACAGTGCTCTCCTGTCACTCGCCATCGGCCTAAGAAACCCGAATCTGAGGCTGACTTTTAACACATATTCATATTCTTATAAGGTAAGAGTAATAAGAAATGAACAGGTTTGTGAAATCCGTGCATGTTACAAATCATTTGTATCACTTCATGGCATTACAGCTAAGAGGCTGCAAAATTTACAAAAGAGTCTTAAAACAACAGGTTTACCACCATGTGATATGCGAGGAAAGCACAACTCCAGGCCTAACAAGCATCCTGGTGATGTTGTAAATTCTGTAATTGAACACATTCAGACTTTTAAAAGCAGAAAGTCGCATTATGGTTTAGCTAAGTTTCAAAAACACTACCAGAGGAACTTAATGTGTGTAAAATATTTTGTCTCTATACAAAGGCTTTCTCATACAATAAAATATCACTGGTAAAGTACAGAGAAATATACAACAGCAAATTTAATTTGACCTTTGGCTATCCAAGATGTGACACCTGTAGCACATGTGACGAATTTACTGTGAAAATAGAATATGTTCATACAACTAAGCCTGCCTACTACTACTACTCAGAATGAAGCTTCAAACTTAACTCTGAACTAAAAAACCTCCTACAGCAAAAGTTATTACTCTTGAAGCGAGCTCATTCTTTTTACAAATTGAAGAAAAATGCTAGGCTTGCAGCACAAAAAGACAAGACCAAAGAAGCAACCGCCATGTACGTCCAGAAAAGCCTGCCTCTTCCAAATATACCACCAACGATGTTTACTATCAACGGCAACTATCATTCTACATGTTCAACATACGCCAATTATCAGATTCTGAAATCTCCGAAAAAAAAGGAGACGAGGTTTGTTCCATGCTGTGGGATTTCATTTTTAATCATCTCGACTGAAGTAAAGGAACTGTCAATTTTTTGTGACTCGTGTAGTGGTCAAAACAAGAACTACAATGTGTTTAGAATGCTACACTAAATACGACTAGATACAATAGAAATGGTCTTTCAAATAAGAGGGCGATAAAAACCAAAAGTCTGTGGTTGAACTCTCGTCTGAGTGGAACGAAACAAACCAAGACCATTTAAAGTCATTTCTTGTGACAATCAAGAAATATTCAGATCGTGAACCACCTTTCATTCCCCTCTATATGTCAAACAATGTCCCTTTAAAACATGTCCAGTGAGGAAACTGAAAATCTTCAGTCACACGGGAATACATGATGAAGGTGATGTCACCAAATCGAAGAGGAAACTCGTATCTCTACCAGAAGGCTACTTTCACCTTCCTGAACTAACAAATGGTGGACCTACACCTGGCCCAAAAGCAAAGTTTGATGGCTTTCACCACCTGATTTTTTTTGTTCTGTCAAAGCCCCAATTCTTTTTGCATCACTCCCTCATATGTAAAGTGTACTGTGTATTTAAGGAGCCTATTATTAGTTTCAGGTAATGATGTAGGCCAATAAACAAGTGACATTTTAAGTGTTCCAAAAACTACCACACTAACAACAGATTCATAGATTTCACTACAAATCACTGAACATTCATCCTTTTTGCCTAGATTTTTGTGACATGAGCCAACTATAATGTTATTTTTATAATACTACATAAATTCAAAAATTCTATCTACATAGTAAACATGTGCCAGATATGTTATTCATCAGTTTAACATCAAAATAACCCCTGTTTCTTTGTTTAGGATTTAGGTATTTCGTTTTAAATTTTAAACCGCTGTTTTCTCAGAACTTTGTTTTCTGGACCCTCATCTTTATTCCCCTGGACTCTTCATTTTGGAATGCAAATGAAACAGTGATGACTGTGCATTGCATTCATACGTCGTGGATGTCAACTTCCTCTTGAAGTTGAATTGTTTCTTTTGTTATTTGATATAGCACCTTTCTGCTATATTCTATCTTCTGAATAAATTTTGGATAGTTTCCTTTCAATTCTACACGTGTGATGTTTTATAGACGTGATAAGAGGCCACGTTAAGGAAACCATTGCGGGTATTTCGGAGTTTTCCACGCTCCAGGGATTACGTTTTTACATAGTCTTCGTGTTCTCATGAGCTATTTTTGCTTGTTGCCATGGGTTTTCTTAACGTCTCCTCAGTTAGGTAATCCTGTGCCCCATTATCCTCGTCTCTTGTTGGTATAATCTGGGGGTTTTCTAGCCGGGGTTTCCAGGTTCTACGATCCAGTTAACATCGAGGGATTCCAAGAAGCTGACGGTAGGTATTCCGGGTACAGTACCTAAATAAATTCCACGGCTGCTTCCTACCCAAATCCCACCTTGATTACAAGTATACACACTAGTACAGACATCAGTGACACAGGTTATCAGACAACGTCTACACACACCCAAATACACGGGGCTACATAACCACGATATCGCCAAACCCCTTATGAATCATCAACAACAACAACAACAAATGTTAAGAATCGTATAATTCACTCAGCCAATTGTCACCATGTTTTCTCAAACCCCCGCCTAGGTATGGCAATACTTCTTAATTCAGGGCGATAAATAAATCCACCGATCTTAATTTCTTCAAATACTAATCGACTGTGCCTGGATCGATCCCGCAACTTCAGACCCCTAAATTCAGTGCCTGACTGACTACACACTACAACTGGGGAAGCTATTTTAAATATTTTGTTAATGTGTATTTTCGTTATGGACTCAACGACTCTGTCAATTGCTGCAACTAACGAGTATTGGAATGTTGCTCGAGAGGGGCCTTTACATGCTGTCGCATCCGTAATCTTTAGCTCTGAGGTCAGCACTTAGGCTACTACAGTATACAAGCAAGCCCGAAAATATAGTGAAGTGAGTACAGGAGGCTTCATCGTGAGACACTGAATCTCTTTCTTTGTGTTTTTCTTTACATTTTAATTAATCTCAAGCTCAAACCTTGGCTAGTTTTAATTAACTACAAAGTAGAAACAAGAAAGCGTTTTACTTGTTCATTTATGATAGGCCTACGTGATATTTAATTATTTCACCAAAAACAATGTTAAGTATAATTTGCTCAAGAGCTCTGGGTTACGACGTAAACTGACCAAAGAGAAAGCATCCCCAATTTAAAATATAAAATACTGATTTAGACTTGCTTGCTATTATAATCATTCATTCATTCATTTATTTGCAATTTGGGGTGTGTCCCCCAGTGGCAAATTAGATATACATAACAAATAAATAATTATACATAACAATTCAATAACAATTAAACTGGAGTATTTACACAAATAGTCAGTCCTTTCTTAAACACACCTATATGTTTGGGAAAAGGCTCTAAGACTGTGGCTAGTAGAGAGTTCCAGTTATCAATAGCACGGTTTACGAAAGAATATTTACCATAACTTGTTCGATTTGGTCGGCCCTTAACTTTGAAAGGATGATCGCTCCTACCGATGTAAGTGGGCTTTCCCATACATTTGCTAAGCTCACCCCATGCTGGTTGACTTGTATACGTGTTGTACATAGCGCAGAGTCTAGATTTCATCCTCCTAGCCTCAAGTGATTCCCACCCAAGTTTCTTTAACATACGGCTCACACTACTCCTGGGATTAAAGTCACTGAGCACAAATCTAGCGGCCTTTCTTTGCACCATTTCCAACTCATTTATGAGCCCAACTTGATATGGATCCCAAACCGCCGAGGCGTATTCCAGAATAGGTCTTAAAAGTGACAAATATCCTAATTCTTTAGCAGAGGTACTACTTCCTTTTAATACCCTCATTACAAAGTGCAGGGATTTGTAAGCTTTAGAAACTACACATCATACATGACTACTCCATTTCATATCATTCCTTACGTGAACGCCCAAATATTTGCAAGAATCTTCTTCTACAAGTATTTCCGAACCAATGTTATATTGAAAATCTTGCCTTCGCACTTGCCATATTTTTATGAGACTACATTTGCTTGTGTTTATTTTCATTTTATTTTCAATCGCCCACTTATAGACCAGGTTCAGGTCATGTTGAAGTACTGCGTTGTCTTGTGAGCCATGTGTCTTTCGATATATTACACAATCATCCGCAAACAATCGGCAGTTACTGACTGGATGAGTTGATAACTGATGTGTAGGTTAAATGATAGTTTCTCGTTGTTTCATTTGAGGGGCTTGGACATCGTAGCAACTTATCCCCGTGCACTTGTGTGTGTGTGTGTGGAATTTTTGTCTGATACTATGTGTTATTTTGATGGCTGTATTGGTGTGTATATTTGTTATTTAGGGGAGGATTGGGAAGAAGGCAGCCGTGGCCTTACGTTAAGAACCATCCCGACATTTGCCAGGAATAGATGTGTGAAACCACGGAAATGCACTTCCAAGATGGCTGAGGTGAGAATCGAACCACCTCGACTCAGTTTTGCCTCACGAAGCTGAGTGTATCCCGTTCCAGCCCTGAGACCAGAATGCAATTTCTTAGCAGAGCTGGAAATCAAACCCGGACCTCCGGGGTGACAGCTAAGAGTGCTAGACGCTACACAACAAGGTGGTGTAGATTAAATGAATAAGGATGAATGAAATTGGGTAAGAATTGGAAGGAAGTGTCCGTGGCCTATTAGAAGACATCGTCCTCGTATTTGCTTGGAGTTGAAAATGGGAAACGACTTTCAAGGACGACCGACTGTGGGGTTCAAATCCACTCGCCTATTGAGTCCGGAGATAGCCTGACCCCATACCCTTGCGCGTTAGTGCACGTAGATACCGCTGCCGATTTGTTTTCTTATAACTCGTATGTATTAGACTTCTAATCAACTGCAAAAGTGCGAAAATTGTTTTCAGTTTGATTGATGGAAAACTGTTTTACTTTTATCAAAACACTACTGAGACTGTATGTGAGTGTATATGATGTACAGTATATGTTTCTTTCTCAATTACACTCGTGTCGCGGCACTGCAATCCATGGGCGCCGTGGAGCTTCAACGACAGTCCTGTGTACGGCTCTGAATAGCCAAGCCTGCCAATCACTATGCTAGACCAACTGCAACTGCTCATGTTCGAATATAACCAGATGAAAAAGAGAATTCTATCCTATCAAAGTCTCGTCTCTGTTCTTTATAAATGGTTACAGAAAAACAAATTGGTATAGGGGACAAACATCTGCTTTCATTTGAATCACAATGGAATAATCCTATCTGATTCCACCAGACCAATGCGAGGTAAGGGAACTGTTATGTTGCTATTCACTCGATCACCTATAAGCTGCAATTGTGAGGAACTTACCAGGATGTTTATCTCTGATCTTATTCTCACATGGTTTAGTTACCGACAATAATTCCAATCTTGTCTAGTTAATGCTTCCCTAGAATGAAATGGTACTAAATGTAACTTCTCAGGGCTGCTGTTCAGTGATGTGACTAGGGGGGGGGGGGCTATTACCCTATCCTCGAAATCAGTCAAATACGTATCCCTACCCCCGCCAAACAAGGTGTTGAGCGTCAAGACAGCCTCGTTGCTGTGCAACCTATACGAGGGTTATTATTCAGTGGGTGACCAGTAAGGGTCTTCTCAGTTCGGTTTCATGAGGTTATGAATACCTCATTCCAGCCTTCCCACCAGAATTTTTTCGCAGAGCCGGGATTTGAACCCGGACCTTAGGGGTGACAGCCAAGCACGCCAGCCACTGCGCAACAAGATGGTCCCTGTAAAGTAGTACAAAATCTTTGATAAAGATATAATTATAATAATGGCAATAATAATAATGCGAAAATGGGTTTTGAATAGATGTATTTAACATGTTATTTAGCAATTTGCCCTATACATAATTAATGTCGAGTATAGTTCTGTAACCGGCCCCAGTGGCCAAGAGCGCTAACGAGCTAGCTCATGCCTCGTTGGTATCGGGAGAGCATGGGTTCGAATCTCACCTCGGCCGTCTTGAAAATGGTTTTCCATTTTCACGCCCAGGCTAATGCCGGGATGAGTCCTTTCAACAGGTCCACGGCCGACTTCCTTCCCACTCCCATCCCTGACCTTTCCTTCAGTAGACCCAAGTTAGTGGTCGCTTTGAGCGATTGGTCACCATCCCCAGTTGTATCCGACAAACTGTGTCCGGCTACAAGACACTGTCCTTGTGGCGGTAGAAGAATGATCCCTCACCAAGTCCGCGGGTGAAGCCAAGCTTGGAGGATAAGCGATTTAAAAATAGCTCTGCAACAGTTTTACTTACAGTTAACGAAGATGATATGACTGTACAAGCGTGTGTGTGTGTGTGTGTGTGTGTGTGTAACATTCAATAAGTGAGTGCTTCTGTTTATATTCATGCACGTATAATTATTTCAGTTAACATAAAATATTGTTCGGCGTGTAATCAAAACAAAATGCAGTGTACTACATACAATCAAACTGTTATGGGAATTTTGATTAATATTTCAGAATTATAATTAAAGTTGCTTTAATTAATTCAGTGTATATTCGAATGTATCTGAAAATATTAAATCAGTCTGTGTGTGAGATATTTTCAGTAATGTTTTGAATCTAGGCTTAGTTCATTCCAAATCTAAATACTACTGGAGAAATCACTAACATTTCAACTGCTGGTAAGTACTTGTAATATTCTTAAAATTAATGAGACATTAAAGAAACAAATACTTCATCTGTAGACATATGTTGTCCGGGTGTGTGTGTGTATGGGTGTGTGTTTGTGTGTATGTGTGCGTGTGTCCCCCTAATAAAATCTAAACGGCTGGTGCGATTTCAATAAAGCTCGGTAAGGTCATAATACTAATTTGTCCGACCACGACCGTGCCCTTCAAGTTTTATTACGTTGCTCCAATCCAAAATGGCGGATGTGCAGAATATATAACTGGCATTCTATATCTCCGAAACTATTACTGATATCACCCTGAAATTTTGTACGGTGATAAACGGTACTACTAGAAGTTCACCTATATGACATTCAAAAACCTGTTAAGTACAAAACGAACATGATGGCCATGCGACGTTGAAACATTTAAATAGACTTTTCTCGCTATTTAGCCATCCGACCGCAGTGAAACTTGGTGCAGCAAATGTTTATACACATTGCACTGCATTGACATTTAGTTTAGTTCAATTTTTAGATACCGTCAAGATGGAGGCTGTGCGAAATTTTAAAATTATTATTTTTATTTCTTATGTTCTAATCATTGGATCGATGTCAACGTTTCAGTAATTAACCTACGCAGTAATCGGCTTCTAATAGTACAAAACTGTATGGCCTACATACATGAAATTCGAACATGGCGACCATCCGAAATATTTAGACGGTTCACAATATCTGCTAATCTATGACAGCAATCAAACTGAAATTTTGTATGATGATGAAAGCTATTAACGTAAGTTCACCTATGGGACTTTCAATAACCTGGTGACCACAAATCCAACATGGTGGCGACGTGAAATTTAAATATTTAAATGGACGTTTCTCGCGATTTAACCATCCGAGCCTAGTGAAACTTGGAATGGTAAATGCTTATACAAATTTTAATCCAATGGCATCTAATTTATTTCAATTGTCTTCATAACTTCAAGATGGTGACTATGCGAAATTTTAAAATCTCGTTTTTATTTCTTGTGTCCTAATCATGAATATTTTCAAACTTCACGACGACATGAACAACCACATGTTCAAATTTTTGTGGAGAGGCCATGAGGTTTTTTTTTAAATTTAACCGTATGGTAATTTATACAATATACAATTACACATAACTAGGTATAATCAAACTTTAAAGTCAATTGGCAATTGTAAAAGGGTAAATAACTGTGAAATATGTATTGTACTGTGTATAATCAACGAATTCAGTCCAACAACTGAAACTTGCCATATTTTCTGAACTATTTGTGTGAACGATTGGAACGATTTTTATACGATTTTGCAAGTATAGAATCTGTCAATTTATTGCTAGATTTCTCTTTTGGGGGGGGGGGGTGTTTCCCCGGGCATGTCTATGACATATTTTCCTCTCACTCACTAAGTTATCAGTCTCATGCCTGAGCTGGTCTGAGGACACAACTGATCCTCTCGGCGTGTGGGTTCGAAGGATTGGGAAGTCGGGAAGATTATCTGCGGCAGACAATTCCCGGTGACCTTGTCTCACGAGCATAATATATAACAAGTAATTCTGTGAAGAACTAAACAGCCTATTTGCTTATATCCTGTATATATTAATTGCCTCTATCAACATGCAATTTTCCAGTTTGATTGCTGTAATAGATTCGTAGATATTGATAACCGTCAATATATCTCGCATGGTCACCATGTTGGATTTTTATATAAAGGCCCTAGAATTATGTACTGTTACATGAAGAGTATTGTGTAGGTGTTTTATTCAAACTTCAAACGCACGATTAAGACACAAAAATAAACACGAGATTTTAAAATTTCACACATCCGCCATTTTGAGGTTATGAAAATAATTGAAATAAATTACATATCAGTTGATTAAAATTTGTATAAGCATATACCGTACCAAGGTTCACTGCGCTCGGATGGATAAATCGCGAGAAACGTCCATTTAAATATATAATTTCGCGTCGCCGACATGTTGTATTTGTGCACATCAGGTTACTGAACGTCCCATAGGTGAACTTATGTTTATAGCCTCTATGGTCGTACGAAATTTCAATTTGATTTCTGTCATAGATTAATGGATATTTAGAACCGTCCAAATATTTTGGATGGTCGCCATGTTGGATTTTAATATTTGTAGGCCATAGAGTTATGCACTATTAGATGGAGAATTATTGTCTACGTTCATTATTCAAACGTTGATTTAGATCGTATGATTAGAACACAAGAAATAGAAACTTAATTTTAAAATTATGCACAGCCGCCATCTTGAGGTTATGTAAACAATTGAACTAAATTGTATGATAGTGCATTGCAATTTGAATATTTATTTTCTGTACCAAGTTTCACTGCGTTTGGATGGTTAAATCGCGAGGAACATCTTTTTAAATATTTCAAATTTGCTTGGCCGCCATGTTCGTTTTGTAGTTAACAGGTTTTTGAAAGTCCCGTCTATTAGTGACCTTTATCATCGTACAGAATTTCAGGGTGATATCAGTGATAGTTTCGGAGATATAGAATGCCGGTGGAATATTTCGCACAGCCGCCATGTTGGATTGGTGAGATGTAAAGAAATTGAAGGGCACGGTCAGAGTAGGCCAAAATAGTACTATGACCTTACCGAGTTTCATTGAGATCGCTTCAGCCGTTTAGAAGTGAATAGGGCGGGACACACACCCGGATGCACACACATACACACGGACAAAAGGTGATCTCATAAGCCTATTATTTCATAAATGAAACTAGGCTAATAATCGAACATGGCAACCATCCGAATTATTTAGACGGTTCTCAATATCTACGAATCTATTACAGCAAACAAACTGAAATTGTGTATGTTGACAGGGGCAGTAAACATAAGTAGGATATATGAAAATAGGTTATTTAGTTCTTCACGGAACTGTCCGTTTGTGTGTTTTTGTGGGAGTGGCGTCTAAATGGCTGTTCTTATCAGCATGAAAATTTTGGGGTGGATATATTATGTTTCTAGGCACTTAACAGATGTATGTATCGGCGGCACATGAGAGCTTAAGTTGTTTTGAACACTACATTGTCCAATGCTATGTGATATCAAAGGTATTAAAAAATCAATATCATATTAAACACTTCTGCATTTATGTACAGTCACGTCCTTTCTCTTTATATGGCCATTGTGGACTAAAGTCCAATTCGTCGTACCTCACAGTCGTTTAAGATATCCTTAAGGGGAGAACTCCACCGCAAAACTTCAATTTTTTCAAATAATTTTTATTGGCTATTTGAGACCCTTGGAGTGTTTTCTCATAGATCCTAGAAAGATTTGGTTCTATTTGAATTACAAATAAGTCCAAATAATATTTGATATATGGACTGCATGAGGGGGCGTGGCTCACTGACAGCTGCCAAAGATAGTATTTGATTGAATCGCCATCAAACACGACCATCTTCTCACCAATCGGATAATATTTGTTCCAGAGTTGGCTCTTTGCTTTTCCTTCAAATGTAGCGATTCCTGGTGATAAAAGCTGAACTAGTGATTTCAACAAACATTTTGTTGAGAGGAAAATTTTTATAAGTTTGATTTCTAACTTCAATACCAACTTTTGTATCCTAAATATTAACCAATCTCAGTGACATTTTTGCAGGACGTATTCATGAGGTATTTGCGTGCTTCTGTGCATTATTTTTATATGATATGCAGTTTCAATGATTTTTTATGACATTTATGTACAAATTATTTGAAAAAAAATTGAAATTTGAAAAATGAACTAAGGGTAAATAAACAAACATTCTCATAAAATAAATGCACAGAACTCTTAAACTATGTCCTGTGTCTAAAGAAATTGAAATGTAAAAATTGATATCTCAGTATCAAAAGGTGGTTTTCAAAAATGCCATTAAGACATATTAAAAATTAATAATTCAAAAACCATTCAAGTTATGGCCTTCAACCCTTAGACATTGCTACATCTTTACGTGATACAGTATATATGATCACAAAATTAATTTCAAATCGATGCAGTGGGAGAGCAGTTAAATTTTTCAGTGGAGTCTCCCTTTAAAGGCTCTTCCTCCAAATGGGAACTATGTTCAATGGTGGGAAGTCCATAGTGTGCCCGTTCGACCACGAATGCACCTGACACCCGTGAACCACAAACACATAATATGTGAAACTTGAGAATAGTGCCGTCATGAGAATCGGATCTCGGGGCGCTCCTGGATGTGAGTATCTGAGTAGGAACGATTTTGCACTCTTCTAATGCCACACGCGAATAACAGGAAATTCAATTAAAACAAGCAGACAGGGAAAATATGTTAAAACGACACTCACATTTATGCAAGTAAGAATCCAGATGGATTATCACTCCTACACCCATAGGGATGGACAAAATTCCAAACTAAATAACACTCTCCTGAAAGAAAAGATCATCCTATATCCCTACGATCCTTATGGTGTCATAACTCCTTAAGTAAATCATAGTCATCACAATGATCAACCGTGCCCATGCACTAGTTCGCTGCACTTGACTATGTTAAATTAAATTCTACTCACATTTCTGTCTTTATTACTCGTCCTATCCTTCTAGCTAATATTTACAAGGATCACCTAGCTTCTAATAAGATATGCAGCTTCATCTTTAAATATTCACAATATTTTAATCTTATCAGAATTTCTAACTTTTCCAGTGGATACTTATCTGGTACCCATTCAGTCATAAGTCCTCATTTGTATTTTTCTCATTGTTTGACAGAATTATTCAGAATTAAGAAATGTGCAAAACAGCTTCTGAAGGAAGGTGGATCCCATTATCACTTCATTCAAGTTATACTTCCGAATTATGTATTCAAGTTATACGTTCTTGTAATTTCATTCAAGTTATATTTTCATCTCTCATGATGGGTTCTGAAAACTTCATTTTTGCTGTAATATGTTTCATGTCCACCAGACTATATTATTACATGAATGCAACTCCAAATTATTATTTTTGATTATTTCCAGATCGAAACGGTTATGTGAAATATTTCTTCCTGATCTATGCATCAGTAGGAGGGTAATGCCGATTCTAACCGACCTATTTTATTTGTACCCGACTGTACATGTTAAAATAATTAATATCACTCGAACGCATGGTCCGATTTTGACAAATAAGATGTTGTTGGACTCGAGCTGAAGTTCTCTTTCCTATGAACCACTCGTTATATTTTTGAAAAAAATTTTGAACATTTTTGTTTTCGAAAGTAGGTGATAGTTTGAAAACCAAACATAATGGAACGTTGTGCCATGGCTCAAACGAATGGTCTCTATGTCCTTTATTTTTTAAAATAAAACTTTTTTGAAAACAGTCCAATTTTGAAATACCTATATTTTGGAAACTAGGAACTTTACAATAAAGTTTGTTTGACGTAAATGAATGGCCCCTACCCCCTTCACCCTCAAAATAAATTTCAAGTCTCTAGGATAAAAAATGTGCAGTAGCGTGGTAAGACAGGTTCTAGGCCGCCCCCCTACTTTCAAATAAACTTTGCCGATATCTCTCGAACGCGTGGTCGGATTTCAACGAACAAGGTATTGCTGGCGTTGGGATGACGTTTTCTTGGCTAAGAATGTTTGTTGGTACTTTTTTTTTTAAATTTAGAAAATTTTTGTTTTTTGGATTGGCGCTATTTTGGAAACGGTGAATTTTGGAAAAACGTTTGTTTGACATTAATGAAAGGTGGGTATGCCCTCTAGGTGAGTAGCAAGTTTCAAGGGTGTAGGAGGAAAACAAAATGATAGCCTACTTTCTCGCTAACATTGGTGATAATTGGCGAACGGATGGTCTGATTTTAACAAATGAGGTGTCGTTGGACTCGAGCTGACGTCCTCTTTCCTATAGATCACTCGTATTTTTTTAAAGAAATTTTGAAAAATTTTGTTTTTGAAAGTAGGCGATAGTTTGAAAATCAAACTTGACAGAACGTTGTGCCATAGTTGAAACGAATGGTCTCTATGAACTTTATTTTTTATTAAAAACTTTGTAATTTTTGAGATTTTTTGAAAACACTTAAATTTTTATTCGTTTATTTTGGAAACTAACACGTTTACAAATAAGTTTGTTTGACATAAATGAAAGACCCCTACCCCCTGTACCATGAAAATAAATATCAAGTCTCTAGGACAAAAAAAACTATGCATATTTTTTTTGAATAAAAGAGTGTTTTTAGACAGAGAGCCGGTAGCGCTGGGCGTGTGTTCCAACGAGGCTATGACTGGCCATGGTGAATACAGAAAATGGCTATTTCGACGGGGCGATGTATGGCGAAACGAGGGGTCGCTTTTTGATATTTTCCTATATGACGAACGAATGAAGGCGAATATTTTCGAAAATCCCTAATGGTGATCTTTAAAACATGTTAGTAACCACTGACCAGTAACCAGACAAAATTCATAATGCTATGAGACGAATAACAAGCAAGGCTTTTTATAGTTGTTAACAACAGAACTTGTTTTTCTATGTATGTCTGACTGGCGGGCAGAACGGAAAGAATATATTCTTGAGGCATGACTAGTCGGCTAACAGAATGGAATGTCAGTCAAGCTGACAACACTGCTGTCATATGATAGCAGGTGGAACCATGGGGCAACTCTGTAAAAAGGTGATAACGGCTAGCCAGGCGAGCCGAGCAGTAGCAGCAGGCAGGGGCCCCGCAGAGAGGAAAGGGGGAGAGAGGGAAAGGGTGAACACAAAGAGAGAACAGGAAATCACGTGACCACTGCAGAGTGGGGAGGGGGCGGGGCCAGAGAGGCGGGGGAGAGGTGAGGGGAGGAGTGGAGAACCCATGACAGCCAATAGCTGAACGAGTTGTATGTCAACATGGAGTGAAGGAGTGAGACACAGGTGTGGAGAGAGAAAGACAAACATGTATGGACATGCACGAAGCGCGGAGCGCCATACACAGAGCTCTCTACAACATGATGCAATAAATAAATACATTAAAAAAGTGCACAGCTTCACACAACATTTAATTTATTGATCCAAGAATTAAACGTAGAGTTAAATCCTAACCATTTGACATATAATTTATTTCCTTTTTGTTTCAACACTTTTTCCACAAGATAATGTTTAGGAAATGCTGTTTTTTGAAGTTCATGGAGATAAAATCTACCTTTTATGGGTTGATGGTTGAGGTCTTGGAGTAAATAGGTGACTGGACTGTCCAAGTTGACTTGACGAATTCGAAATAGTTCAGTCCCCCACAGAGGCGTGTAGCCCTTATTGAAGGCAGACTTAAATTTGCTCACACGAACAAAATCCCAATTTTCAGTAGGTGACGTTTAGGATCTGCTGTTTTTATGGGGTTAAACAGTTTATCCAGTCGCCGAATATTTTTGGTCACGAGGCGTGGCTTGGTCCCAATGGTTCTATGTTTGGTGTCATTGTAACGTGACACTAGCTCAGGTAACATGTCCAACCAGCGATAACTGCTCTGAGCGGTAAACCCTTTCCACATATGGGTTTTCAATGTTCGGTTGAACCGCTCGACAACGCTGGCTTTGAGATTGCTGTACGTGGTGTAATGGTTAATATCCTTAGATTTGAGAAAACTGGAGAAATCCTTGTTGAAAAATTCTTTCCCCTGGTCGGTTTGTAGCAACTGAGGTTGACGTTTGGAGTGTTGAATAATATGTTGAAAGGCCTTGGTAACTAGTGGACCAGACTTGCAACACACAGGTTCAACAAAGGCCATTTTGGAATACACATCAATGACGGTCAACATATAGCGTACACAGTCGTTAACGCCAGCATAGGGTATCATTTCAACCAAGTCAGCCTGCCAAAGTTCATCCACACCTTGAGTCGCGGATAGTGACGCCTAGCTGGGCGATGCAATTCGTGAGCAATACCCATTTTAATGGATGAGGGCTTAAACAATAATTTTGGCATTTCGAAGTTCTTGTTCAATTTCTTGAATTTCCCAATCCTGACCGGTATGGCCAGCTTGACGTGAAGCATGCAACAACTGTAGCCGCTGGACGAGCTTATTGGGATTGTGCCAGTAGGTAACATCCACAAGGGGTTTTAATGGTTTAAAAGTCACTCCCGAAGTGGACACTTTACGACGACCACTTTGACTGGTGGGAAACATTTGTGCAATGATGGTTTTATATTTTTGAGATATATTGGCATTCACTTGTTGAGCTGGATCATACTGTCTTTTGTGGGCATGGGTATTCAATAAAATGGATTTATATTTGCCAAGGTCCTCTGACGTATAATCATGGAATTAGGGTGTTCGAGAAAAGAGCAACTTAAACAGTCCTGGCGTTAATTTATATTTGTTGTTTTTAATGACAGCTTTACTACGAGCAAATTTAATGGATGAATCTCCAATTTTAAAACTATCATCCTCATAGCGAACACCATACGTGGTATCTGTGTTTCCAATAAATAGATCGGTGAAATAGGGTTCTAGTGTTGATCCATAATATTTTATTAAAATGTTTTTCAGTTGAGCTTTATTTTGATGGGTGGCCAAGAGTTGTGAAAACGGGGACGATCTGGAAGGGCAAGGTGTTTCGACCATGACCAAGGATTTCTTTTTTCTCAAAAACTCTGCAAGGGGTGCGGCCTTTTTTTGAGGCGTAACCCCTTGTTCCTCGTCATCCTCAATTTCGCTAACACTAGTCAAATCTTCCTGTTCCTGTTCTTGTTCCTCTTCCTCTTCCTCAGGGTCTTCGTGCATCGTTTGCGTGGATTGTGAAACGGTGGGTAGCGTTTCAGATGGCTTGAAAGAGGGTTTCAACATGGCTTTTAGCGGAGGGGCTAAATGTTGCTGAATAAACATAAACGTGATCGTTTCAATTGACGAAACTTTTGACGAATAGTATTTTTGCTCTAATAATATGCTTTTTCAATTGACTCTCTGCTAACGCCATGGTGGCTTGACAAATGACTTGATGGAGAATGAGACAGGGCCTTAAATAGCAATAAAATGATCAAACCCTAAGCGATACCGTTCTTGGTTGAGTTCACTTTGTTTGTCAATCACTAAACAGGCATGACGTTGAGTGTACCAGCACTTGCCACACAATTCTGTAAACATTTGAAAGGTCATATCCGGATTCACATGTTCATTATATATGTGACGTCTGTTCCTCTCGTCCTGGCGAAATAAAACAATGACATTGGCATTGTCACGAATCAACTGTTTGGACATTTTAGAATACGTTTGTCCAAGATAGGAGCAATCGATATGTTTGTGTCGACCCATGCTGAAATAGCATTGAATGATGCCTTGACGTTCAGTGGATACATCATCGAAAATCATGAGTGAATCAGGCTTTACCTCATCCGGTGAAATAACATTTTCTTGCATGGAAAATGTGAAATAACCCATATTCTCTTTTTGTAATCCAGACATGACTTGATCCAGTAACTCGTAGAGGGGTTGGTAGAGAGATTTTGCAAAAATATAAATATTTTGAAAACGCAGACCATTGGGCGCTGTGATGAGTGTTAGCAAAAGATTGGTCTTTCCACAGCCGGAAGGTCCCACAATGATGCAGCGAATGGAAGATGGAAACAGTGAACCATGGCGTTGTACACGTGATGAAGGACAGAGATGGTAAACCATGTCCCCCACGGGGAATGACTCTTGCTGCTTAATAATCTTCATTTCAATTAAGGCTTAGACAGGCTAGCAGGCTGTCTATATACATGACACCGAGCCTTGTCATAGAAACAGTAGACTCGTACTACAGGTTGACGATGGATGTCTTTGGACGTGCGTTGATGGCCAAAGCTAGGTCTGTCCCCATACATGATCCTAAACAAGAAACAGATCCTGCTAATAAACACTATGTGGATAGGTCTGTAGTGCCACGCACAAAACCGGGTGATTATGACTTTAAGGGAAAGTGGTTAACCCTTGTAAAACATCCTCAAGTGTCTACAGACGTTACTAAGAAAAAGTATGTGGATAACAAAGTGTATGAGTTTTATGACAAAGTGCCTCAGTTTACGGTGAATGGCTATAGCGCTAATCACCATCGGATTAGTCACGTGGGAAACCTGCAAGACGAAGACGATGGCTGTACAAAGCGTTACGTGACCTATGAAATGAAAAGGCTTTATACATTTATCCCATCTGTATTTTTAGTGTATATGACAAATGAAAAACCTGTGAATGACAGAAACCATTTACCGCTAGTCCATGATTAGCACTTGACCTATGTGCTTGCTTCGGGTTTAAGCCACTATCGATTACACTATGATGGAACCATTCACATCAAATATGCCATACCTGATGAGAACCATTTACAAATAAAGATAAATGGTCATAGGATGTTGCCCCATAACCATGAAATGGTCAATGCAGGTGACGAAATATCCTTTCATCTCATGTTTACATGGGATGAAAAGCAAGCGGGAAAAACCATAAACGATTTCCCACTTTATGTGGAATTGGAATATACAGCCATGAAATAACAATCTGACGTTAGTTGTGACTTAAACTTTCATGTGAAAGGTTGTTGGTCATTATCATCAAGGTATGTGGTGAGAAAGACTAAAAAGACTAAAAATAAGACCCTGTCCTTGGCAAAGCCAGGGCTTACGACATTCGTGGACAAGCCCTTGCGAAAAAAAAGAAAAAAATATGTATTGACCATAAGGAAAGCCCTTCGAGCAGCACAGAGACATGTTATTCCAAAACGTCGGCGACAGGGTTCAAAACAAGGGCGATTGATTCCCGTCCCCAAACAAGCGGGATTTTTACCTGCTTTATTTGCCGGTCTGGCTGCTCTGGGTTCACTTTTGGGCGGTGCTAGTGCAGTGGCGAAAACCATTAAAGCCGCGCAGCAGGGCAAGCAATAACTAAAAGAAAGTCAGCGACATAATGAAACGATGGAAGCGATTGCTATGGGGGCTAGAAATGCCAATTTAAAGCCAGCTTTTTATCAAAAAGGATTTGGGATTTCACCATTTCGAAATATTAAAAAAACAGCCATAGCAAGACATGCCCTGACGCATCAACGAGTGGAAAGCTATGCTAAACAACTAAAGCTTTCCCATTTTCGAGGTGTGTTTATGCGAAACCAATTACCCCCCCCCCCCCACGACCCTGGAAACAGGAATGTGCTGTTGTCAATTTGGCTGATCACCGAGGACCAGGAACGCATTATGTAGCTTATGTCAAAGAGGGATCCATCGTATGGTACTTTGACAGTTTTGGGAATTTGCCCCCGCCCATGGAACTAGTGACCTATTTTGGAAACAGGATCAAGATATATTATAATGTGAAACGTGAGCAAACGTTCAACAGCCAACAATGTGGACGTTTGAGTTTAATTTTTTATGTAAGGCACAGCATAAGCAAAAACGCCAACAGTATGTCGACAGAAAGTAAGACGTTTACACTGCATGGACGTGGACCTGAAGTCAGCCTAGACTTTTACCCGCCCATCGAATTGAGTGAAAAACCCTATGGTTTGGGACTTGTTTCACTTGAAACGTACAGTCAAATATACAACAAACGTGAAAATGTGAACAACAAGTTTTACTATGATGAGTCTCTGCTCACCCTGAACTCTGGTGGATGCACGATCGATGATATTTATGAACACATTTACGTGGTGTTGATCAATGAATATGGTTTCAAGTCATTTCTCGATGGATTGCGCAAGTTTGAACTTGTAGGAAATACCAACACTCATCGCTGCAGTATTTTCTCCACATTCAACATTGACTTTAAAACACACCCTGATTCCATTGGTCCATTACTAGGATTTAAACCACGCGTGTTGGAGCCCAACAGAAAACATGAATCAGACAATGAAGTGAAATTCATTGAGGACCATCATGTGTCGGTAACGTGTAATATTATTAGCCAAGTTTACACTAATCAAGAACCATCGCATTCGCTTTATGACTTTATTGTAACATCGCCCAATGGCTATATTATTCGTGAAAACCCTCCAGTGGTGCTTTTTCATTCTGTAGCTGTCGATGGTATTAGTAATATAACATTAAGACTGATCAATAGAGATCAACAACTCATTGATCTAGATTCTACCACACCAGTGACTTACAAGTTGGTACTAAAGCCACTATGAAGTTTGTGTATAAAGCAACAACACCGTCTAGGAATGGTGTTAGTTGCTTGCCACGTGAATACACGTTAACATCTAAGGACAAGCAGATTTTACAGCATTTGGGTTACCACGTCAACACTTATGATGAATTCTATCCTAGAGATAGCGAACCACATCGAGAAGCAACCAGGGGTGGTAAGAATTGATCTCCATTCCTATCAAGCTCAAACACCTGGACTCAATATCAATGATGAAATTCAATTTGTTATCAACAACCAAGATATTTACACCCTACCGCATGAAAGTGCCATTCAGATAGAAGGTCGGCTCACAAAGCCGATGGCTCTACACCCACCACATCCAAGTTGGCCAACCATGGTTTGGCCTTTCTGTTTTCTGAAGTACGTTATGTCATTAACGATATCGTGGTGGATAGCACTCGAAATGTGGGCATTTCCAGTGTCATGAAACTATACACCTCTTATAGTGATGAAGAAGGTAAAACACTTTGCATGGCAGGTTGGTGCCCTGACTCGACCAATGACTGGATGGTACACACCAATGGGACCTTTACTGGCTATTTACCTCTTAAACTGATTTTAGGCTTTGCCGAAGACCACCAGTGCATTGTGGTCAACGCAAGGCAAGTGCTTTATCTGGTGAGAGACAGGAGTGATAATAATGCACTCAAGGGAGCTGGCAATGCCCCCATAGATTCAAAAATTCAATTACAACGCTTGCTATGGAAAGTGCCCCATGTGACCCTTGACGATAGCAAAAAACTGGACATACTCAAGATGGTAAAGCGAGATATGCCTCTACCCATGGAATTTAGAAGCTGGGCACTCCATGAGTACCCGCTATTGCCCACCACCAACACACACAGTTGGTCTGTAAAAACAACTCGCTATACAGAGAGACCTCTCTACATTATCGTGGATTTTCAAACGAATCGCAAGTATCAACAAACCAAAGATGCCACGCAATTTGATCACGTGCAATTGAGAAATACACGTCCTTTCCTCAGTGG
This sequence comes from Meconema thalassinum, assembly GCA_946902985.2. Lineage (NCBI taxonomy): Eukaryota > Metazoa > Arthropoda > Insecta > Orthoptera > Tettigoniidae > Meconema > Meconema thalassinum. The sequence continues at coordinate 378,687,383 of OX336389.2, read as the reverse complement.
ATCTGTGTTTCCCTATGAAGGACTGGATTTGGATTTTTCAAAAAATAAGTTTGGTCCTCTGTACGACTTGTTTTCTAAATTTCGATGGTCGTATTATCAAAAAGAGAACGGCCCCATGCTGCTACCCCAAGCGTTTAAGGCAAGGGCGCCACTGATTGTCTTTGACTGTTCTTACCTGGAAGAGTCTGTCAAGCCATCCAATATTGACATTCGACTAGATTTTGAAACGCATGACAATGTACCAGCCAATACGACGGCCTACTGTTTGATTATTCATCACAAACAAGTCAACTATTATCCACTGTCCAACCAAGTGACGAGTGTATAAATAACAGGTCAACCCACGTCAAGCCGCTCAGTCATGTCTTGCTTTAAAGCATCAAGAGAAGTCACATCCATGAATTTAAACTCTGAGGAACAACGTTTCAAGACTTTTGCAACATGGCCAGTGCCTTTCATAAACCCTCAAGCCTTGGCGGCCGCTGGATTCTACTATTTAAAAACAAGAGATGAAGTGAAATGTGCCTTTTGTCCCATCATCATAGACCAATGGCAAGAGAGCGATGAACCCATGCAGGAACATCAGCGCTGGTCACCTGCCTGCCCCTACCTGTGCAGAATGGAGGTGGGAAATATACCCTGTCATTCAAGCTATCCCTCACTCGTGCCTCTGAGTGATGAAAAAAAAACAAGTTACGAAACGTGTGGACTGTATGGTATCAACGGTGCTTCGGCGAGCAGCTCACCGTCAATAACGCCTAGTTTAGAGACATTGGGACATCATCGGTGTTATGGACGTTACAAACACAAGAGACTATATTGTTGTATCAGTTGGTATCGTCCTTATCCCAAAATGACAAAAGCCTGTAAGACGTGTTATGATAATAAAATGATGTAATTCTTAAATTCTTATTTTTCTCATGTCCCCCTGTCCTACCCTAACCTCATTTTTTTTCAAACTAGCATGGCAGGTAAGTCCATGTCATGACCACAACTTAGAGGCCAATGGTTAGTCAGTCGTCAGTTGAACTTGGTCCAGGCAAGCGGCAACATGTTGCGCACACTCATTGTGGATTGCCAAGGGTTTAAAATTGGTGACAACAAATTTGTATTTAAACAAGTGGCCATTATCGATTGTACCACGTTTTGGATATCGCAAGCTACGCATTTGCTATTTAAACCGCCCCATGCTTTTGATTTGTTGTGTGGAAAAGACCGCAAACAAACCCAGTGGATTGAAAATCATAAGCAACTAGACTCGATTCAAGGAACCATTTCCTATAAATATTTGGACGTGGTAATGAAAGCACACTTGTCCTCGGCCAATGTGGTATTTGTGAAAGGTAATGAAAAACGTGAATGGTTGCAACCATTTTTGGCGTCTTACTGTCAATGTATCGACCTCATGGACCTGGGCTGCCCCTCCCTGCAAACGCTGATGGATACTTGTTCCTGTGGCAACATTATCCATACAGCCATAGCGCATGCGTGGCATCTCTTTCATTGGTTAACCACCCATGCCTGCTGGAAGTTGTTGAACAAAATGATAACTCAAGATTTACCTTTGAATGACGCCAGTGAGATTTCTACAAGCGACGTGTAAACATCTACAACACGTGATACCATGGCGAAAGGCAATGCTACAGACGAAGCCATCGGGAAGTTCTTTGTGTGCAAAAGAAACTAGACAGTTTTACCAAAGAGGAACTCTTAGCGCTGCCCAAGTCGTTCATTTATTATGTGGCCGCCAAAGCGGTGAAAGAAATCTGGCAACATGTACCAAAATCATGGACCCAAGACCCTGTGTTGAGTGAATTGCAACCCTGTACGGATTACGATCACCATAAGCAAGTGGCCATGGCAAAAATACCCTCTATGCGTCAGTGCGCGACTTGTCAGCTAGTGAAACTGTATCACGGTCATAAAAGTCCTTGTAAAGACTTTGTTGAATCATTCCACGGGTGTCATGGCGAGGAAAAGCCAAAATCGTCCACAGAGAAGGAGGAGGAAGACCAAACTTTTTCACCATCGATGGAAAAGGATATGCCAGACCTCTACTGGCAATGGCGTCATTGACAAAGTGATTCAATACTTACCTTTCGAAATCCATCTTCCAGGTTATCGTTGCAGCGTGGTGATGTACCCATTAATCTTTTGGATCAAGCATGCAAAGAACATGACCTATCTTATCGCCATAGTCATCCTGGTTTAAGACATGTGGCAGATAAATTGTTATTGAAAAAATCTAAACAACGTATCACATCCTGTGATGCCTCAGTGGGTGAAAGGATAGCAGTCCTGATTGTGATGAGTGCTATGAAAGGAAAGTTGATGATGCATGGACATAAACATTGACGAATTGAGGTGTGAGGTATTGGGATTAGTTTGTATTCTATTTTTTCTTTTGTCAATCCCTATGGTTATGAAATAAAAACAAAGGTTTACCAGAACACGATGTTTCTTTTTAATTTAAAAAAATCATGATGTTGATGGGCTGATTTTTCATTTTCACATTTTCACACATTGTCATTTGCCAATTTGCAATTTACAGTTTTTAAAAATTTCTGTTTCAAGTTTTACGTTTTTGATGATATGGATTTTCCATTTTGTTGATGGCACTTTTTAAAAATGTCCGTTTGAAGTTTTTGAATTTTTATATTTCACACATGGCCATTTCCAGTTTTTTTAAATGGTCCGTTTCAAGTTTTGCGTTTTTGAATTTTGGTGATATCGAAACATGGATTTTCCATTTTGCTGTTTACACATTTTTTCCATTTGGCGTATGTTGAAAGTTGAGATTTGTCAATGATGTTGATAGGAGTGCTTGACCATGATAATGCTGCAATGTGTTTATGCGTGTTTGGAGAAACGTCGAGGTCTACGACTACTGCGGGTAAGACTGTTTTTACAAAAAATAATGTCTATTCACCGCTACATTTCAAAGAAAAAAAAACTATCGACAAAACAAAATGAGTATATAAGTGAAAATTTCCCCCTCCCCACCCACCCTACATCACCGTGTTTGCTCTGGTCATACAGGCACACCAGCTTTCTCTCTGCTCACACAACCATACCTGTCTTTGGGAACAACGACTTTATTTATCCCCAAATGCACATTCTCGACATGCACACTCATCCCAAAAGAACGTTTTTAAAAAAGTTTACCATTTACATTACAAAAAAATTAATTAAAGTTACTAATAAATACTATTACTCATTAAATATTTACAAAAAACTACAACTTTGTACAGCTTTAAAAGAATCAAACTATTTACCAATTTCCAATTCCCAACTCTGCTAAATTTAAAATAAAAATAAAAATAAGGTTGCATGGAACTTTTTTAAAAGAGAAAAAGGTCCAAATGGGTTGCCGCTATTTACAAAATCTACTATTTACATTGACAAAAACCAATATTTACAAAATACTAAATCTACGAGTTACAAAAAGCCATTTCCCTAAACAAACAAACAGAAAAATCACACCTCCTCCTCTTTGCGGTCATAACCCCAGGGCAGGCTGGTGAGCAGGTCATCAGCCCACACACGTTTGTTATACATGGAGGCGAGGGTGCGTTTTCTCTGTTCCACAAGATACAAATAATGGTTGCTGGATTGTATCCTGCACTGTGAATGGGACATAGTTTTGCCAGTGCGTAAAACCGCTAAGTAATCGTCTACACGTAGCGATTTTACCACTGCCCTACCTACACCTTTAGCGCTTTTGGCTTCCTTACAGTCTAGTGTGCGATATTCATACATTTTGGAGGCCAAACCTACGAATTCCGTCATAAGGGAATCGCCGCATTCATCTTTTAAAACGCCCATTTCCTTCTTGTTTTTACAGGCAGTTGAAACACGTTGTCAGCGCTATACGAAGAGGTGTCGAACCAGTCACTATGCTGCCTCATGACGTTATAGGGGTTGCAGTGGCGAATGCGGTAAATGAATGAGTCCGTATCCATATACAAAAGAGATACGTCCTCAAAATGGCGTTTGGCAAACTCATCGTGGAATCGATACATGAGCGATTTAGAAAAGTCTAAAATAACTTGGCCCAAGTAAATGGGCTTATCCATGGTCACGCTGGTCTTACTCAATTCAATAGTAGCCAAATTCTCATCGATAATGTTGATCGATTTGAAATTTGGCTTGGCAATGTAGCGCCGGGCACACCACCGCCCGTCGCAGACATTCACCAATTTAATGTCGCGGTATTTGCGGACATTTTCCATGGACTTGCCATAGATGCAGTTGTTCATTAATTTTAAAAAAACTTCAAACTGCTGTGTTGCCATTTGTCGGTGCTCTGTGTTGAGTTGCATGTATGGCTGGAGCCATGGTTTTTGAGGAAAAGAAATACCCCTATGGATTTTCTTCAACACCAAGCCTTGACGAGGCATTGCACCATCATTTGGATATGCAGCACATACCGATTTTTATTGTAAAGTGTGCCCATGAGCTTTTCAATTTTCACTTTACTGTCAGGGGAACCATTTGCTCTAGGCAGAATGGGAAATCATCATGTTCATCATACAAGGATGAGGGATATTCAATATCCACTTCTAGCACATATCCACGACCTGTTCCTTGGCTAGCCACGTTCACATCAAATTCAGACAGTTGTTTCTCTGTCAGCCAAGCAAACTTCCCATAGGGCAAAGGCTGACTCATGGCGTACCCGTACATATTATACACATCATAGTATATTAAGTACGATTCTGGTTTGTCTGGTGAATAATCAGGCATGTAGACATTGTTCGCTTCGGCATGGCGCTGGTTAAGCGACACAAAGCCACCGCGAATGCCCTTTTCAAAGAATAGAACCATGTCTACATCAGTGAGTAAATCCAATTCCACTTGAGTGTATTTTAAAGCGGCATCAAACGAGAGCCCAGGACTCGCATAATAGTGAGCCGGGTCAAGACCATAAATGTGCTGACACAACTCACTAAATTTTTCAAACACATCAGTGAGCAGCAATACAACCAGTTTTAGGTAATGCGTATTATATTCACTTAGCGTCTTAATGTCAAACACTCGCCAAACTTGACATGCATGTGCATAGTCTTCATCGGAAACGGTACTGCGTGTTAGTTTCGAGTAAAATTTGTCTTGTGGTGGGAGTTTTGTTTGCTTTAACACGTCCCAGCTGTTGCAGAAATCATACGGGAATATACCTTTCCGAATGCACAATTGAAATTGCTTAGGATCATTAAAATGCATTCTGGTATTTTTTAATTCCTCTTCATCCAAGCCATTCACATGACTGTCTAGCGAGGATGTCATAAACTTAAAGGAATCCAAAAATTGAATGCTTAAGTTGCTCAACCGCCATGTCAGGGCTGTAAAACGCTCATGGTTTTGTAGAATAATGGTAAACGAGCCCTTGTTGACATGACCCAATTCACGAATCAAAAACTGAATGTCATAATTTGCCAGATTGTGGAAAAAGACACTGATGAAACGAGGAGCTGAAAAGTTCAAATTGCATTTACTATGCGCAGCTCCACGAAACTCTCCCGTAAAGTGTGAGTGATCACGAACGGTGTCTTCAGCACTGATCAGTGGCTTTTCGCAAATATGGCATGCCGTGGCATGCTCTTACTGCTGTTGCTGTTGTGGCGTTAGGCTCATGGGTACTGGGTGGTCCAGTAATCCCTGTACATGGTCGGCCAACTTAACAAGTTCCTCCAAAAACCATCTGACACAATCTGGCCCCTCACGGTATTTGTAAACGGATTGTTTGGGGTCATAGGCACACACCACATTAAATCCTATGGCAAAATGTTCATGTTTTTGAATGGGTGTGGTTGAGCTAATGGTGGGATCTGGTTCACATCCCACCATGGGTGTGGTGAGAGCTTCAATATCTGCGTACACCACATAGGGGATAGTGTCACGCTTATGAATGTCCTTAAACTTTAACACAGCCTTGTCCCCTTGTGTCAATATCAATCTCACCGCTTCCTGAGAAACGCAATCTACCCTATGACGTTCTAAAGCGTAGGGGTTGTAAAATATTGCAGGCAACAATCACAAATATGTGTTTTATGTCCATGCTTAGACGTTTGACTGTTTAGCAATCTACTCAGGCTTTTAATTAGGCAATAGTGATTCACCTTTCCCACAGATAAATATAAAAGATGAATGTGGTGTTGTTTCGGTTCCTTTGTAGCATAAAGAGGACCCAAAATCTCATCACCATCAAGGCCATACACCATGAACGAAAAGTCCTGTTTGTCTTGTTCAAACCTATGGATTTCCGTTAAGTCCATAGGGAACGACACTCGAGTTAAATTTAAAGTTTGTTTCAATTCATCAAACTTGGCCTTGTACTTTCCTGGTCTGTTAACATGACGTTGTGCTGGCTGCAAATACGCAGCCACATCCCACAGAAAGCAATCATTGTCATGGTTCTCAATATTTACCACTGCCTTTTTCGAAGCTATTGCTGGTGGTGTTTCAATAAAGCTAGACCCAGCATTCAACGGGTTGAATTGACAAATGTTGATTTGCAGATGATGAATTTTGTTTAACGCTAAACCACTGGGTCCTTGTTGCAGTTTATCAAATTTTGTTAGCAAGGCGTTAATCACGTTGGATTGATACCACTCGTTCAGCTTATCGGCTATCAAAAGCTCTTGCATTTTGCTGCCAATGTAAAATGTTTTTTTATGCTCACCGTCCTTGTTTTTATATATGAAATCGCACATGAGTTGTGTATTAACCTTTAAAGCAATATGCAACCTTTGCGCTGTGCAAATTTGTTGTTTAAAAATTTCGAAACATGATTCCATAAAGTATTTTGGGATCAAACTCTCTCTAACATTCACTATGCGGCCAGAGCACACACGTGACTTGAAACAGGACTCGAGAGGCTCCCAAGTTAATGTATCAGTAGCAGTGGAAAAAGACATGATTTTTATAAAAAGAACAATCTCACCAGAGTTTTCAGCCGTAGACTGCCTGGTAAGCAATAGCCCCAAACACACACGTTGCGGGTTTTCAGCAGTGGCTGTAGTGAACAAGCCGTTTCCAACACACACTAAAAAAAGAAATAAAATAAACCACCATGAGTATATCCATTCCAAATAGGACCTATCATAAACAAAAATAAATAAAATAAAATATAAAAAACAGGTTTTATATATATCATTTAAAACAAATCATACCTTGCTTTGTAAAAAGCCCTGCGTTTGGCTTTTTGTAGGTTCGAGTGGAATGGGGTTTCTGTCTCCCGACACCAGGTATGCCGATTATCTAAAGCAAACAAAATAAAAACAATCCATCAATCAAATGGTAAACCAATAATCATTTAATCATTGATTAGCATAAAATAAACTAAACAGTGTTATTCCAACACTTACCTCAAATATATAATGTATCCAATATAGTAACCAACTGGGGTTGAACACACGAATGCAATCACTTTTATACACATAAGACACAGCCTATGTTAACACAGTAACGTGTAAAACAGTAATGACTGACTGTGTGTCATATCATGATCAACACTCTAATACCCCCCTGCCCTCCTCTCCTCGCCCAGCCCCTCGCCCTGTGTCCCTCTTACCACAGCTGTTAACATCGCTCTTGCTCTGCAATTGGCTATGGCAATGGTAGGGGGAGGAGTTATACTCGCTCACTGCATTATTTCTCTGACGTCGTTGCGATATTGTTCGACCTCCAAGTGACCTCTACGTCACTGTAATTTTCCATTGGCCTGTTGTCAGTTCTGGCTCACATTTCTGAAACATGATAAGAGGATACATTTTGCTAGGCCGGCTCTCTCAGTCGGCCGGCCAGCCAGCCAGCCTCAACAATTTTTTTCTGTTTGTCGTTGGGGCTTCCAGCAAGTTCTTAATAACAACTATCAAACGTTTCCGGCTTTCATTCAACTCATACAATTATTATAATTTGTCATGTTACCCACGACCCGTTTTCCAACATGTTTAAAGATCACCATGAGGGATTTTCGAAAATATTCGCCTTCATTCGTCTGTCATAGGGAAAAATATCGAAAAGCGACCCCTCGTTTTGCCATACATCGCCCCCTCGAAATAGCCATTTCCTGTATTCACCATGGTCAGTCATAGCCTCGTTGTAACATGTGTCAAGCGCTACCGGCTCTCTGTCTACAAACACTCTTTAATTTAAAAAAAGTTTTAACATGCATAGTTTTTTGTCCTAGAGTCTTGACATTTATTTTCATGGTAGAGGGGGTAGGGATCGTCCATTTATGTCAAACAAACTTATTTGTAAACGTGTTAGTTTCCAAAATAAATGAAAAATTAAGTGTTTTCAAAAAATCTCAAAAAATACAAAGTTTTTTAATAAAAAAATAAAGGTCATAGAGACCATTCGTTTCAATTATGGCACAACGTTCTATCAAGTTTGATTTTCAAATTATCGCCTACTTTCAAAAACAATTTTTTTCAAAATTTCTTTAAAAAATATAACGAGTGGTCTACAGGAAAGAGGACGTCAGCTCGAGTCCAACGACACCTCATTTGTTAAAATCCGACCATCCGTTCGCCAATTATCACCAATGTTAGCGAGAAAGTAGGCTATCATTTTTTCTTCTACACCCTTGAAACTTGCTACCCACCTAGAGGGCATACCCACTGTTCATTAACGTCAAACAAACGTTTATCCAAAATTCACCGTTTCCAAAATAGCGCCAATCCAAAAACAAAAATTTTCAAAATTAAAAAAAAATACCAACACACATTCTTAGCCATGAAAACGTCATCCCAACGCCAACAATACCTCGTTCGTTAAAATCAGACCCCGCGTTCGAGAGATATCGGCAAATTTTATATGAAAGTAGGGGGCGGCCTAGAACCTGTCTTACCACACTACTGCACTGTTTTTATCCCGGAGACTTAACATTTATTTTGGGGGTAAAGGGGGTAGGGACCATTCATTTACGTCAAACAAACTTTTCTGTAAAGTTCCTAGTTTCCAAAATATAGGAATTTCAAAATTGGACTGTTTTCAAAAAAAAGTTTTATTTAAAAAAATAAAGGACATAGAGACCGTTCGTTTGAGCCATGGCACAACATTCCATTATGTTTGGTTTTCAAACTATCACCTACTTTCGAAAACAAAAATTTTCAAAAAAAAAATATAACGAGTGGTCCATAGGAAATAGGACGTCAGCTCGAGTCCAACGACACCTCATTTGTCAAAATCGGACCATGCGTTCGAGAGATATTAATTATTTTAACATGTACAGTCGGGTACAAATAAAATGGGTGGGTTAGAATCGGCTTTACCCCCCTACTTGCATCCTGTTTTAACATTCACCATCCCTTTGTTTTCCTTTAAGTAGGATGATTGATAACAATTTCTGTCCAACAAATGACAACATCAATCCGAATTATTAAACATTTCCTGGTATTAACAGCATTTGGCAAAGCACACATAGTTTCACCATTTTACAGAAAGCTTGTTTCTTGAATTCAACTCTTATTCTCATGTTTCCTTGCTCATGTTATTAGTGTTGTTGTTAATTCATGGAAGGGGCTAAGGACACTCTAGTCAGTAGCCCAGTGTACTTCGGTATGTCGGTTTGATCCAATAACCTGTGCTTTGTTTGTTACTGTAATTGTGTATGTATATGTAATTGTTAAGGTAAGGGATTGGGGTAGGTGTCTTCAGACTTGAAATAACGTTTCATCCCGGCATTTGCCTAGAACAAGAGTGGAAAGCCTACGGAAATATCACACTGAGGATGACCTCAGTCAGCACCGGGATTCAAACCACCGTTCACGGGTCTTGCTGCAGCTCCCCCATTGCAGTCATGGTGCGTGATTTAACGTGCATGGCTACGCCATGAAGTGTATTTGTCTTATATATTCAAGCATAAGGTGCTCCTAAACTCAATTCTCAAATTCAGAAAGGGGGCATAAGTAATAAAACGAATTGTATTTATTTAATGAACCTATGCTCGCCACACATTACTACAATCATCACAGAAATACAGGTTATAAGACACGTCTAACACACACCTAACTACACAAGGCTGATGACCAAGATGTCCGAAGACCCTATAATGTTATAACAACAAAACAACTCGACCGTGTAATATCGAGTCCTGTCGGATAAGCACATCAATGCGCTCTCAAACACCGGGTATAAGTAGGACTACACTTACATTGAGTAGTACGTGCGCGCTGCTACGAAGCAAACACTGAAACTGATGAAATGTATCTCTCAGTGCTTTCTCCAGGTATATGGGTGTGTGAACTGAGTATACAGACAGGACCATGACTTCTGGAGCGAACAGTAGTATGAGAACGCAAAGTAATCATGAGATTTCAGTCATGCCGGATATCTCCCTTCTACTCCAGGCAAATGCCAATATGATACCTAAATTAAGGTCACGGCAGCCTCCTACGCATATCCTAGCCCCATTGCAAATACACAGACTAGTACAGCCATCACAATGACTCAGGTTATGAGACAGATTCCACACACATCTAAGTACACGGGGCTACATGACAACGATATTGCAAAACCCCTAAATTAATCAACATCAATCTCCACATTTGAGGAACCTCCGAGTCTTGATTTGAACTTGAGATACTGAGTCTAAAATTGCACTTTTTAGCCTATTTTCATTTATGAACAAGATATTCAGTAAAGACCATATAGCCTACTTTCTCCTAAATTCATGGGTTTACAGTAGTGCAGTGGGTTTACAAGGAGTATAATTGAATGTTGGTTGTAATAGCTTGTTGAAATATAACGTGCTATATGGATATTATACGTTGATAGTTTGAATCGTCACCTGACTTATATATACACACACTAATACAGCTATTACAATAACACAGGTCATAAGACAAAAATCAACACTCACCCAAGTACACGGGCTAAATGGCCATGAAGTCCATGCATATCAAACGAAACAACAACAATAACAGCTCCTTACCCAAATCCTTCCTCGTATAAAAGTACACGCACTAGTAAGCCTAGTAAGCACATCACAGTGACACAGGTTATCAGACAACTTCTACACACACCCAAGTACACGGAGCTACAAGACCATGATTCCGCAAAACCCCTAAAGAATCAAAAACAAAACCAGCAACAACAACAACAATACACTCTACCGCGGATCAAAGACAAAGAATTTTAACCGCTGTAGTCGAGTGTTGAAATATGTGGTGTTAAAAGTATATATACTGTATAATACTTTCGATTGTAAATACACACTATATATGTTGAACATTATAACGTGTGAGTAGTTATAAATCAATAAATACAAAAAAGAAGTTTAAAACTTTGAACAGGTTGGGATTTGAACCACGAACCTCCAAGTTACGAATCTATTCTATTCTATTTTAAAATGCTAATATCCTACCGGTCACCTCCTTGAGGACAGTTTAAACCTCCCTATGTAAGATGAGCGTATTTGGTAAGGCCAGGCCTTGTAGAATCGTAAGTTACGATTAGGCTATAATGCTTGCATGATTCATACATCCGCCATATTGAAACTATTTGCAAAATTTGGTAGAGATCGAATGATTGCGTTAGTCGTAATTTTGATTTAAGCTCAGAACATTTGGCAGAGCGCCATTTCTTTTTTGTTATAATGGCGGCGATATACAACATGACACTGAGTTGTCCCATGCTATTTCTACCTCTGTACCAAAGGTGGTACAATTTGGTATCGTTGTATTTGAATTGATAGGGGGTATCGAATTGCACACATACACGGCCGCCATCTTCAAACTATTATGCTGATGACATTGTAGTTTGGTCAAAAGACGCTTCCTACATGAAGGTATGTTGTTGCAAGATTTGGTTGAGATCAGATTATTAGATTAGTCATAATTTTATTTAAGCTTTGAACATTTGGGTGGCCACCATTACGTTTTCGTCAAGATGGCGGTGATATAAAGTATGACACTGAGGTGGCCTTTGCTAGTGCTACTTCTGTACCAAATGTCCTTGAATTCGGTTTCACCGTGTTTGAATTGATATGGGAAATCCATTCGCACACGTAAATGGCCGCCATCTGTAAATTATTGGGCTGATGACCTTGTAGTTTAGTCATAAGACGTTTCCTATATAAATCTATGTTATTGCAAAATGTGGTAGAGATCAGATGATTAGATTAGTCGTAATTTGATTTAAGCTTTGAACTTTTGGGTGGCCGCCATTACGTTTCCGTTAAGATAGCGGCGATATAAAACATGACACTGAGATTCCCTCTGCCAGTGCTACCCCTGTACCAAATTTCGTTCAATTGCGTTTCACCGTGTTTGAGTTGATACGGGGGGGGTTAGACATGCAGAGTACATACACATACACACATACACAAACACACTCGGCTGGCTGCGTGGCTCAGGGGTAACGTTCTCGCTTGCTGGGCCCAAGGTTGCAGGTTCGTATCCTGGCGCAGTCAGCTGGCATTTGAGGGTGCGCAAATGTGAGGGAGCCGTGTCCGTAGATTTACTGGCACGTTAAAGATCCCCTTCGGGGCAAAATTCTGGCACCCCGGCGTCTCTAAAAGCCAGTGTAGTTAAAAGGGACGTAAAACCAATAACATTATTATTATTACAAACACACTCACAGACACACAATTTTTGGCCCTGAGTTGATCTCATAGGTCTACTTTCTTTTTTTGCAAAAATCGAAAGTAGGCCAATAGGCTTATGAGATCACCTTATGACCTATGTGCGGTTGTGTGTGTGTGCGTGTGTATGTCCCCTCGTAATGAAATCTAAACGGCTGGAGCGATTTCAATTAAACTCGGTAACGACATAGTATTATTTTGACTGACCCCGACTGAGCCTATCAAATATTATTACGTCTCTCCAATCCAACATGGCTGCTGTTCGAAATATCTTACCGGCATTCCACATCTCGGAAACTATTACTTATATCACCTTGAAAGGTTGTACGGCGATAAATGGAACTACTGGAAGTTCACCTATGGGACTTTCAAAAGCCTCTTAAGTACAAAACGAACATGGGGCCATGCAAAGTTGAAACAATTAACCTAAATAGACTTTTCCCACGATTTTATCATCCGAGCGCAGTGAAACATGGTACAGCAAATGTTTCTACGCATTGTAATGCACTGACATCTAATTTAGTTCAATTGTTTATATAGCCTCAAGATGGTGGCTCTGCAACATTTTTAAATGAAGATTTTATATCTTGTGTCCTAATCATGCGACCGAAGTCAACGTTTGAATAATAACTTACGCAATAATTGTAATGTAATAATACAAAACTCTATGGCCTACATATATAAAAATCCAACATGGCGACCATCCGAAATATTTAGACGGTTCTCAAAATCTACTAATTTATGACATCAATAAAACTGAAATGTTGTATGTTGATAAAGGCTATGGGACTTTCAATAACCTGACGGGCACAAATCCAACATGGCGGCGATGCGAATTTCAAATATCCAAATGGACGATTCTCGCGATTTAACCATCAGAGCGCAGTGAAACTCGGTACGGTAAATGCTTATACAAATTTTAATCGAATGATATCTGTCGCCTCCGTAGCGTAGCGGTCAGCATGGTTAGCTGCCGCCCTGGAGGTCCTGGGTTCGATTCCCGGCTCTGCCACGAAATTTGAAAAGTGGTATGAGGACTGGAACGGGGTCTACTCAGCCTCGGGTGGCCCAAATGAGTAGAGGGGGTTCGATTCCCACCTCAGCCATCCTCGAAGTGGTTTTCCGTGGTTTCCCACTTCGTCTTCGGGAAAATGCCGGGATGGTACCTACTGTAAGGCCACGGCCGCCTCCTTCCCTCTTCCTAGCCTTTCCATCCCCATCTTCCTTCCCATCCCTCATGAGGCCCCTGTTCGCTTTGCAGGTGAGGCCGCCTGGGCGAAGTGCTGATCACACCTCCCCAGTTGTATCCCTCCCGACCAGATGTTCCAAGCTCCAGGACACTGCCCATAGAGGCGGTAGTGGTGAGTTCCCTAGCTGAGTCCGTGGGAACCACCAACCTAGAGGGTAAATTGACTAAATAAATAAATAAAAATGATATCTAATTTATTTCAATTGTTTTCATAACCTCAAGATGGCAGCTGTGCGATATATTAAAATAATTATTTTTTATTTCTTGTGTCCTAATCATGCAATTGAATTCTGAATTATATACCTACGCAATACTCTTCATCTAATAGTACATAACTCTGTGGCCTACGTTTATAAATATCCAACATGGTGACCATTCGAATTATTTAGACGGTTCTCAATATCTACGAATATATTACATCAATCAAACTGACATTTTGTATGTTGATAGAGGCAATTAACATAAGTAGGATATATGAAAATAGGCTATTTAGTTCTTCACGGAACTACTTTTTTTTTTTTTTTTCATTTTAAACCGGTTATACGTGTAAGTTGCAAATAGCTGATCCTCAAATGCATCCCGCGCAACGACGCTTTAATCATTTCGTAACTTATTCGGGCGTTTCCTTATGCAGTAAGAGTGGAAGAGATGTAGACTGACACTCCACTACTGCCTTTAATATTCTTCCAAGTTGTTTTCTAATGTGTTTCTTCCCCGTTTAAGATATAGCTTTAGAAGACAACTACTTAGTTTACATCGTAGTTTTTATATGGCACTGCTCCAAACTACCTTGTGACACCATACATTGGGTACTGCCTAAATGATCATTTGGATACAAGTTGTTCTATTTTTCTACGGTGGATCCGTGGTGGAATGTAAGCCTCTTGCTGAATGGGAACCTGCTGGATGTTGTGGAAGGAGGAGGAGTGGAAAGAAACTGGCCTCCCTACCGCACGTTAGCTCACACTCAGGACGCTTTGATAGTGATGGCATGACACATCCAGTGACTCTAATCGAATCCCCTACATGCCTTGAGGATGCGGCACTCTTTGATCATAGGGAAATCATTGGCATCTCGAGTTGTATGACGAAGGCTCGTAAGAGACATGTCAAATCACATCTGGTGATTACAGAGATAGAATTCATAAAATCTCATTCACAGGTCGCCGACTTGTGAGAATTACTTACGAACTTACAAACGTCAGAAATGCTGTTTTGTATTCAGCGTGTGCATTGATTAAGAACTGTGAACGTGCTTGTCGTACAGTCCAGCATGACTTGACATAGGAAGTACAGGACATCTAATTAATGTGCCTTTTATTCTCTCGCTTTGGCGCAAGCTTCCTTTAGTCATCGTGGATTTGAAAGCACGCGATCTCGAAATAAAAGTGATTGTTAATCGGAAGAACAGGTGGAATGGATTTCTTTTGGGCTGAACCTCATGTTAATCAGACGTATGAAGTACCTCCATTCATCCCTTATTTACCCAGTACAAATGTTCTGCCGTTAGCCAATTTTTATTTTCTTATTCCAGTCACTTCCAGAAATGGCATGCCCCTGATAACTTGCATTCAAAGGTGATGGTGGTCGCCCTGATTGAAATTGCTTTCATGGCCTGCACAATATACCCACTTACAGATTATTATTATTATTATTATTATTATTATTATTATTATTATTATTATTATTATTATTATTATTATTATTATTATTATTATTATTATTATTATTATTATTATACATTTCTGGTGATTTGACCCCCACTACCAATATTCGACGTTCTTAATTGAAAATATCTAATCTTAAGTTAGGGATAGTTTACCTCGATGTACCTTTCCTAAAATCAACAGTCACCAGCATCCACTCTTAAGGCTTCTATTAATGGATACAATGTTCCATGTTCCACATGGTTCTCAAGCGCAGTGCCATCAATAATCACACTTCTGTATGGAACAAATGTATGGGCAGGAAAGGGGTGCACTGAGACTCGTCAGGACATTCGAGTAGCAGTCTGAACCGAGAGGCAGCGATACCGGACAAGGAAGTCAAGATGAATGAATGCTAACGATGTGTTATCCCGAAATCTGCAGGTCATACGACTGAACAGCGATCGCTTGGTAGGACAAGGCTCTCAGAGAGCTCTAGATCAATGGGGGTTAGGTTTGTATATTTTCTAGGTTATAGGACCAGTTTTCGGTCAACTTTACTCATTGAAAATTAGGTAAAATAACATTATGAGATGGGACGTTGGACATGTGTCGATTTGTTCCCCCACCCCTACCGAATTAGCATCTGAAAGGCAGTTTCGACCTCGTCGATATTTTGTGTGGCTTTGGTATCTCCTCCGAGCATTCAATGTTTGATATTTTCGTTAACATAACTGTTGCCAACTTGTAGTTATAAGTGGTACCAACCATTTAGTTAAATTCATTTAATTCACAATTGTGACCAAAATTTGTGAGAACATTGTATTCAAAATCAAAACAATTATTTTCATGTTCCAGGAATTTCCATTGCTGCAAACCATTAGTGATAGGTGTTCCCAACTTTACATTTATCCTTGATAAACTTGCAAACTACTGATTCAATTTTCATACAATAGGTTACAAAGTTAATACACACCAACAATCAGAATTTACAAATGTATATGTGGTACCTACCCAAAAATTAACCTTAAATAATCGCAAAAGACAAATCAAATATGGACTAGCTTTGTACGAACAAAATACTTCTTGCCAACCGCTAGTGATACAGTAGGTTATACTAACTTTTCAGTTAGTTGTAGAACTTGCATAAGACTGGCTCAATTTTGTCTAAACGTTGCATGAACAAAGTAATCACCAGCAACACGTGATCAGTGCAGTTTTAAGCAATTCTAATGTTACCTGCATCAATAAATAAATGGTACCAACTTCACTTTTACCCTTGAAATGCTCCTAATGAACAGACCAAATTTGGACTAACCCTTACGCACCTGTAACGCACGATGTGCCTAGCTTTAGGATTCTCCAGTATTATACTGTATATAGTACCAAATTGTTAGAGGTAGTATTTTCATAATTTGATGATGAACTTACGCACTGTACTACAACAGCACTGAACAACATGATAAAGGAGTAACAGGGATGAATTTTGGGAAAGTGTGACATCTTGCTGGAAACCCAGTAACACGCACTCATAGTCTTGTCCTGTCCCTTATCAGCCATTCTAGCTGGACAGTATCGGACTCAGTGCACAGAGGCATTACATCACAGGTGAGAAGAACTAATTGCACCGTGCCCATGCAGTGCAATGTTCTTCATGACGGATGTTTCATGAGATTAGCGGTTACAGAAAACCAAACTTTCTTTCTTATAATTTAACAAAGATTTGATTTTTACTTTTGTCATGTATGTTAATTATTTCCGCTTTGTAACTCAATGTTGAATTTTTCTGCCGATTTATATTGGAACAGGACATTTTAACAGAACTAAAGTCAACAACGAAGTAAGTTTACAGTTCATTAGAAATATAACACTTCGGACTTTCCAGGTTCTAAGCAATGTAGGTTTACTACTGAGGTAGTAAAGTTCTCTGTTATCCGTACGTTCATCGCTCCCTGCCTGTCTCCTGATGTCGGATTAGGTAATGCTCGGATTACCACGATAATTCAGTAACACCCTGTGTTCTCTTTTTAATGAGCAAAAAATGTCCTTTGAATTGATCTGCCCAATACCATCGTTGTGCATTAGCCGAAGGAGGCGAATAGTACATCAGTCAAGGGGGGCATGAAGGGAGAAAACTGTTTGTGCACCCTAGTGTGTTACTTCAATGGTGATCCATCTTATCGGAATTCCTGTTGATGATTCGGTCACCAAAACAAGATAGTTGTTAAACACCCGTTGCATAAATCAGCACTTCAGCAATTATCTGAGTTAAACTATCAATCATATCAATTTAATATGAATTGGTTGTGTGCAGCAAAACCATGTAGTCACTATCAATCAATATCTGCGATCAGAATTACCATTTTTGAAGGATGGATATAATGTGGTATACATTAAATCCTGCTTTCAAATATTGCGGATATGATTGTGATTTTAGGCTGCAGTAGCTCAGATTCACTTGCTACTTGCTCACAAAAGGTTAGCATGATTTGAATCATGGCCACTGCAAGTTCAGATTTGATTTTTGAACTGTACATTTCAGTGATCCTTTATTGGAATTTATCATTGTTTGTATTAAATCATTCTAGGAACTTGGTACACCTTGATCATCACTACTTGGATGTGTTTTGGATATGTCTGAATGTCTGGGATTTTGTACAGGTGGTCCAGAACTTGAAATCAGGTCCCATCCTGGAATTTTCTTGGAAGGAGTGTGAAAAAGCTGGACAACACTCAGGATGGCCGTTGTCAGCGCCAGGATTTTAAGTTTTGATTACCGCATCCAGTCATCTCAAACAGTCGTGATGCACAAATTACCGTGCTCGGCTACGTTGCGGGTAATTGGAGTTCGAAAGGCAATATGATTTAAAGTAAATTGAACCAGAATGTTCTATACACGTTTATTTATTTTTACAAGCAATGTGCTTTCTCAGTGTCGAATTGTAGGTATTCTGTGGTATTATGAAAATAATAGTCTTTCTTTCTTTCTTTCTTTCTTTCTTTCTTTCTTTCTTAATTTTATTGCACTGATAGGCAAGATTTAAAATATTCTTTCAAATTCTTGAACTTGGCCATGACCGGAACTTTTGTTAGGAGAATTCAATAATGTAAAAATGAGTTATTTATCTTATTTTCGAAACTATAGACCCATATCATTGCCTAATGGCTGAGTTACTGTAGCCACCACAGTTGTCACCAGCCTTTGTGATCCGGATTTCGATCGCAGGTCTGAAAATAATATTAAAATGTGCATTCAACATATTAAGTACGGCTGAAAAGGAGTTAGTTGAAGGCGATTTTCCATGTGATCTCTCTCAAACCCTTAGAAATTTCCGTTATCCAAAGTGAGACGAAATCATTTTCGGATTTGTGCTTCTTAGGAATATTTTTATGGGATATCTGGATCCGAAACCGTAATGTTATTTTATGTTTTTATTACGCCATATTTTACAGGTGATAGAATATTTACAGATGGTCCGCAACGAACCGCTCATTCCTATTCACAAATTCAGGTACACATGTAACAATAAAATTGATGAGACAGATACTTCTTTCTCCAAATAACATAGAGCTTATATCCATAGCATGCCACTTACATCGACAGCATTAATAATGAAAAGAACAACTTATGACAACTATATAATTATTATACGGTAAAATATTTGCAAATGGGGGTAATTTCCCGGTGGCCAATTGTACAAATACAGAAAATTACCAACAATAACATCAAAAACAATATATACAATTCGCAAATTAGGAACAGTAGAAATTACATCGTAGTATTTACACAACATTTCAATCTTCTCTTAAACACATCAATATGTTTGGGGAAAGGCTCTGAAACTGAGGCAGGTAATGAGTTCCAATTATCAATACCACGGATAATGAAAGAATATTTCCCATAATTTGCACGCTGTGGTCGGACCTTGACTTTATGTGGATGATCTGCCCTGCTCAGGTAGGTGGACTTTTCCAGACGTTTGCTTAGTCCTCCCCATGCTGGCCGATTAGTGCATGTGTTAAACATAGCGTATAGTCTGGATTTTGTCCTTCTATCTTCCAGAGATTCCCACCCTAGTATCATGGCTTCGGTGGCGTAGTCAGTAGCATGCTGAGCTCCTATGCCAAAGATAACAAGTTCAAAGCCGGCCGAAGTCGTCAGATTTTTGGATTATTTTCATTTCCGAAAAAATAGACTTATCAGATCACATTTTGTCCGTGTGTGTGTGTGTATGGGTGCCCCCCTAATGAAATCTAAACGGCCGGAGCGATTTCAATGAAACTCAGTAAGGTCATAGTACTATTTTCTCCAACCTTGACCATGCACTGTAAAATTTATTACGTCTCAGCAATCCTACATGACGGCTGTGAGAATTATTTCACCGGCATTCTATATCTCCGTAACTATTTTCTATATCACCGTGAAATTTTGTACGGTGATAAAGAGCACTACTAAAAGTGCACCAATGTAGATTTCAGAAACCTGTTAAGTACAAAACGAACATGGCGTCCAAGCGAAGTTGAAACATTTATATGGCTCTTTCTCGTGGTTTAACCATCCGAACGCAGTGATACATGCTACAGAAAATGCACTGATATCTAATTTAGTCCCATTGTTTACATAACCTCAATATGGCAGCTGTGCAAAATTTTAAAATTAAGTTTTTATCATTTCAAATGATCTTGTCGACTTCGTCGTTATGCTTGGGTCTAACGTTATGCGTTACGGTTACGGTTACGGCGTGTATGACGTCATCATGTTGTTCAGTGCATATGCACCGAGTCTGAGTTTACTCCTGGGAGACGGCGAGTGCGTGACGTGGGACAGGAAAACAGGGTGACTCCTAAAGAGGTGTGCAAGATGTCAGACAGGAATACAGGGCGACTCCTAAAGAGATGTACACGACGTCAGATAAGAATACAGGGTGACCCTTAACGAGGTGTACAAGATGTCACACAAGAATACAGGGTGACTCCTAAAGAGATATACAAGACGTCAGATAAGAATACAGGGTGACTCCTAAAGAGGTGTACAAGATGCCAGATAAGAATACAGGGTGACTCCTTAAGAGAGATACAAGATGCCAGATAAGAATACAATGTGACTCTTAAAGAGGTGTACAAGATGGCAGAGAAGAATACAGGGTGACTCCTAAAGGGGTGCACAAGATGTCAGACAAGAATACAGGGTGACTCCTAAAGAGGTGTACAAGATGTCAGACAAGAATACAGGGTGACTCCTAAAGAGATATACAAGACGTCAGATAAGAATACAGGGTGACTCCTAAAGAGGTGTACACGGTGTCAGACAGGAATACAGGGTGACTCCTAAAGAGGTGTACAAGATGTCACACAAGAATACAGGGTGACTTCTAAAGAGATATACAAGATGCCAGGTAACAATACAGGGTGTCTCCTAAAGAGGTGTGCAGGATGTCAGAGCAAAATACATGGTGACACTTAACGAGGTGTACAGTATGTTAGATTCAATTCAAATACAGGGAGGTTTGCAAGATATGAGATTCAAATAATGGGTGACCCTTAAATAGTTGTAAAAGATGTCAGGCTGAAATACAGGGTGACCCTTAAAGAGGTGCCCGCGCGGGAAGCCTAAGTTAATGGGTAATGGAGTCTGTTGAAAGAGTCCTGGGGCTTTGAGGGAAGCGAGAAGCCCTCCTGAGCCTTTCTAACATGTGTAGCATTTGTAGCATGCGTCATTTGAAATGATATAAAGTCTAGTCTCTCAGACTGAATGTATCTTTTATTACTTGTGTCCTAACCATGCGATCGAAGTCAACGTTTGATTAATGAACCTTTGCAATAATTGTCATCAAATAATCCATAACTCTATGGCTTATATATATAAAAAACCAATATAGCGACAATCCGAAATATTTAGACGGTTCTCAATATGTACTAATCTATGACAGCAATCAAACTGAAATTGTGTATGTTGATAAAGGCTATTGACATAAGTTTGCTTATGCAACTCTAAATAACCTGGTGATCACAAATCCAACATGGCGGTGATGTGAAATTTAAATATTTAAATGGACGTTTCTTGTGATTTAACCATCCGAGCGCAGAGAAACTTGGTATGGTAAATGCTTATACAAATTTCAAGCCACTGACATCTAATTTATTTCAATTGTTTCTATAACCAAAAAAATAGCGGCTGTGCGAAATTTTTACATCTCGTTTTAATTTCGTGTGTCCTAATCATGCGATTGAAGTTTGAATAATACACCTGCGCAATAATCTTCGTGTAATAGTTCATAACTCTATGGCCTTCAAATGTAAAAATCCAACATGGCGACCATCCGAAATACTTAGACGGTTCTCAATATCTACGAATCAATTACAGCATTCAAACTGGGATTGTGTATGTTGATCGAGGCAATTAGCATACGTAGGGTGTATGAAAATAGGACATTTATTTCTTCACGGAACTACATGTTCAGTGTGCCTAAGTAATCGATTTTTTTCAGTCGGTCAACACGATTGTACCCAATTTTAAAGGGTGTCACCCTAATCCTGAAAATAAATTACATGAAATTTATAAATTCACTTGGATGACAAGTTTCAATCGTCAAGCGATCATCATCAGATCTTTATACACTTAGGCTATTAAATATATATCTTCAGGTACAAGTATGAATGATGGTATTTACAATATATACTGTTACTAGCAACCCACCCCGGCTTCGTTGTTATATTTAACGGTTTACCCACAGTAAGCCTAAATGGCGCACGGACGGCAGGTCACAGACGCAATTCAGAAAAGCCAAGGTGAAAAGTGAAACTCCAAACATACTATTATCTGAAGTCTTAACTCGACACGACTCGACAGTTTGATACTGGACGAGGCTGGGGAGATAGGCTCTCTCGCTTGCTCGTAAACTCGCTCCGAAGCAAGTAATTTTAATTCCCACAGAATGGAGAATGTTGTAAGAAATGAAAACGTAAAAACTCTCACAGTGGGCGATGTATTAATGATAGAGATATGCTGCCACGGACTTTATTCTAAAACTGTTCATGCTGAACAATTCTTTCACACATAGCATATAATTAATGTTAACGGTGTACCCAGCATAGGCTTGAAAGGCGCACTGATGGCAGGTTTTCTTTGACTCGATTCACTGAAATCGTTACTGCTCGTCTTCCTTTGGTCTTAAATGAATGTTGTTCCACAGAAACCTACCTCGATAAATCATTTACAGAATGGTGAAATCAACATCGTACGCCATCGAATGCAGTGGTTCTAGAGATTATCCTTTACATCCAAGAATCGGGGACTTTGTTTAATACTATCTAGAAATTTAGTTGCAACAGTTATTATGCACTTGCGCAACTCGTCAAGATTTGATAGTTACATGCGATTCTTTTTATTAACGTATCGTTAGTGGTGATTGACCTTCGAGTTTGCTTGCTTAGTGTGATACCTGTGATTGTTATTAAATGGTCAGGTTAGAGTGGATTGTGAACTTAGCTGAAGGATTGAACGATGTGCGGGCCATTCTCGTGCAGCCTCAACCACTGTCTCCACTGAACTGAAAGTTGACAAGTTGTATTAGTTTTTAATAACTGCTGACACTATATAAGTCTATACAGTGTGGTCCACCAGCCCCTTATTATTTTTGGAGGAAGGCAACCCAACTAACGCGTATATGACAGTCATCCTAAAAACATTGGTACCTGCTCCTTTACGTCCATTGTACAACTTTACCATTGAGTACATCCTCGCGAATATAGTAGAAATCAATAGTGGCAGTGTTCTTTCAATGACCTCAAATATAATGCATGATTGAAACGATCAGAGCTCCGAATGACACCTTCTTACATTTGGACATGAAGCGTCTACTAATAGACTCAATACGTGCCAGCAATGAACCATGGTTCTCGGTAGCTAAGGTGGCTAAATCAGGAAGTGCTGGAGTAGCGTCAACGAAGTCGCATTGTAGTAGGTTCGAACCTTGGACTAGTGCATTTTTTTTCTTAATGTCGTTTATTGTGGATGTAATATGGACGCATATCTATCTGTTCCAACGAGTGATTTTTTTATTAGGTCCTGAAAATGACCGTACTTATCCGATGGTACGCAGCCAGATTGGACGACGACATAATGATCTGTAGAACGAAAGCAAGGCAGCCTATCCTGTATATTCAAGGTAGCAAGTGTTCGAAATGTTGACCACCTTTGTCTAAAGGAAAACTCTGACTCACTCAGACGACCCACATAACAAATAGATTTGGCTCACGAATAAATAAATCAGACCGAAACTATAATTTCTTTCAACGGCGTCTGTGCGAAAAGCGCTTGCTATACACTTACATTAATAGATATTTAGTGAGGTTTTAAGGGGCGGAACTATGAGGTCATCTGCCCCCAAACATACAGTAAATACAGTTAATTATAACATTATTGGTTTTACGTCCCTGTTAACTGCTCTGGCATTTAGATACGCCGGGGTGCCGGATTTTGCTCCGAAGGGGATCTTCAACGTGAAGGTAAATCTACTGACACGGCTCCCTCGCTTTTGCGCACCCTCAAATGCCAGCTGACTGCGCCAGGATAGGAACCTGCAACTTTCGGCACAGCAAGCGAGAGCGTTACCGCTGAGCCTCGTATCAAGGCAGTAATTACAGAACGTGTCATATTATGATTCTGGGATAAATATTGAACTATTAACATTCTAATTATCACGAATGGAGTCGCCTCCGTTGCGTAGTAGTCAGGACGACCTGGGTTCGATTCCCGGCTCTGCCACGAAATTTGAAACGAGGTATGAGGACTGGGACGGGATCTACTCAGCCTCGGGAGATCCAAATGAGTAGAGGTGGTTCGATTCCCACCTCAGCCATCCTCAAAGGGGTTTTCCGTGGTTTCCCACTTCGCCTTCGGGCAAATACCGGGATGTTATCTACCGTACGGCCACGGCTGCCTCCTTCCCTCTTCCTTGCCTATCCCTCCCGATCGTCCCCTCCCTTCCCATCCCTCAAGAGGACCCTGTTCGCTTTGCAGGTCAGGCCACCTGGGCGAGGTGCTGATTCCACCTCCCCAGTTGTATCCCGCAGACAAGATGTTTCAAGCTCCAGGACACTGCCCATAGAGGCGGCAATGATGGGATCCCTCGCTGAGTCCGAGGGAAAACTTAACCTGGTGGGTAAAATCGACTAAAAAAATAATAATTATAACGAATAGTATCCATCCATGGTTTTGAACAGAATTTAGGGAAAATAACCATTTAAATGAGACAAGAAAATAGCTTTCCCTATCGTCTTCGTAGATAATGTGAACAAAACCAAGTTGAAATCTTGCTGTACGAGGTAGGGAGGGTATAATAAAATAGTTAAAAAGAATTTAAAAATTCTGCCGTTGGATATTCTTGAACCCGGGATTTTCGAAAGAGCGAGCGGGCGCAATAACACTTGCACACATTTCAAACACACTCTCAAGGTTTTTGTTGCGCTTCTTATTAACACGTATGGTAAAATATTCAATTATTACAGTTAGATCCTAAATATTGAATGGAATGCATTCATTCAGTACCTGGCATGTTTTCTAATTTACTTAAAACAAGTTTCGCGACCGCTTTGCGTTAATAAGGCGAAAGAACAGCAAATAATGCCCTCAAATGACAGCCCTTCGGTTTTATTTCATAAAACTTAGCGTACAAAATGGCAGCGTGTGATACACTTCGGTCATACAAGCAGGTGTACTGACGAAGAGAACAGAATCATACAGGATTTTGTACCAGCGATCACAGCAGCTTCCTTGCCAGCGAGTGTCGTGTGATACGGGCCTAAAGATATGCTAAGACGTTTTTGTTAAAATTTTATAACAAAACAAGATGTTCGGTAATGAACGTATAGCCTACTTTCTCCTAAATGCATGGGTATTGTTATAACTCTTTGTCCTTTTCAAGGATTATAATTGATTGTTGGTTGTAGTAGCTTCTTACATACAACGTGCTATACGGATATTATACTTGAATATGATGCGCCCTTTGCTAGTGCTATCTCTGTAAAAATTTCATTCAATTCATTTTTACCGTGTTTGAATTGATATGGGGAATCGATTTGCACACATACATGGCCGTTATCTGTAAACTATTGGGGTAATGACCTTGTGGTTCAGTCAAAAGATGCTTCCCACAAAAAGGTATGTTGTTGAAAAATTTGGTAGAGATCAAATTATTAGGTTGGTCGTAATTTGATTTATGCTTTTAACATTTGGGTGGCCGCCATTCCGGTTCCGTCAAGATGGCGGCGATATAAAACATGACACTGAGGTGGCCTTTGCTAGTGCTATCTCTGTACCAAACTTCGTTCCATTCGGTTTCACCGTGTTTTAAAAGATAGGGGGAATCGATTTGCACACATACATGGCCGCTATTCGTACATTATTGGCCTGATGACCTTGTAGTGTGGTCAAAAGAATCTCTATACATAAAGGTATTTTGTTGCAAAATTGGGTAGGGATCAGATTATTAGGTTGGTCGTAATTTGATTCAAGCTTTTAACATAAGGATGGCCGCCATTACGTTTTGATCAAGATGGCGGCGATATAAAACATGAGACTGGAGTGCCCTTTGCTAGTGCTACCTCTGTACCAAATTTCGTTCAATTCGGTTTCACCGTGTTTGAATTGATAAGGGGAATCAATTTGCAAACATACATGGCCGCCATCTGCTAACTAATGGGTTGATGACCTTGTAGTTCAGATAAACGACGCTCGCCATACAAGTATATGTTGTTACAAAATTTGGTAGAGGTCAAATGATTAAATTAGTCGTAATTTGATTTAAGCTTGGAACATTTGGGTGGCCACCATTACGATTCCGTCAAAATGGTGGCGATATAAAACATGACACTGACGTGTTCTACGCTAGTGCTACCTCTGTACCAAATTTCGTTCAATTCGGTTTCACCGTGTTAGAATAGATAGGGGGAATCGATTTGCACACATACATGGCCGCGATATGCAAACTGTTGGGCTGATGATCTTGTAGTTTGGTCAAAATATGCTTCCTAAGTAAAGGTATGTTGTTGCAAAATTTGGTAGAGATCAGATTATAGGTTGGTCGTAATTTATTTAAGCTTTTTACATTTGGGAGGCCGCCATTACGTTTTCATCAAGATGGCGGCGATATAAAACATGACTCTGAGGTGTCCTTTGCTAGTGCTACCTCTGTACCAAATATCGTTCAATTCGGTTTCACCGTGTTTGAAATAATAGGGGGAATCGATTTGCACACAAACATGGCCGCCATCTGCAAAATCTTGGGCTGATTACCTTGTAGTTTAGTCAAAAGACGCTTGCCATATAAATATATATTTTTGCAAAATTTGGTAGAGATCGGATTATTAGGTTATTCGTAATTAGATTTAAGCTTCGAACATTTGGGTGGCCGCCATTACGTTTCCGTCAAGATGGCGGCAATATAAAACATGACACTGAGGAGCCCTTTGCTAGTTCTACCTCTGTACCAAATATCGTTCAATTCGGTTTCACCGTGTTCGAATTGATACGGGGTGGAAGGGGGGGGGGGGGGGCGACATTCAGAGTACACACACTCCACACACAGACACGCAGTCACACACACACAGACAGACACACAATTTTTGGCCCTGTGTAGATCTCATAAGTCTACTTTCATTTTTTGCAAAAATTGAAAGTATGCTAATAATACCATGGTTCGATGCAAGCACTGGCGATCAGAATATCCTTCGATATGTTGTTGTTTTGTTTCATTTGAGGGGTTAGAATATCACGGTTATTTAGCCCCGTTTACTTGGATGTGTGTGTAGAATTTGTCTGATAACCCGAGTTATTGCGGGCTTGTAATGATGTGTTTATTTGCAATTAAGGATTGGGAAGGAGGCGGCCGTGGTCTTAAGATAGAATCCGTCCCGGAATTTGGCCGGATTAGAAGTGGGAAACCACGTAAAACCATTTTCGGGGTGGCTGAGGTGGGAATCGAACCCACTTCTTCTCATATTTGCTTCACGAGGCTACGTGTACCCAATTTCAGCCCTCAGACAAGTATTACATTTCTTGGCAGAGCTGGGAATCGAACCCGGACCTCCGGAGCAACACTTCGATATGTTATGTTAATATTCATGCCAGTTTCTTAATTTTATGCCATTGCAGGTCACGTCGCATAACGTACCAATTAGATCGTATTCTCTTTATAAATCATCAAAATTCAACGTACTCTTCACAAAAATACGTCGTAAGGCAATAAATTTGGCAATGTAGTTACATCCCGACTAAAATGGAATGTGGGCTTTCGTTCAAAAAAGTATGCCTGCTACTGGATTCGATGCAGCATTCTACCAGCTCGCGCCCAGCACATACGGTCATGCTTTAACCCTCGCAGCCACGAACACATGGTAGATACCGCACGCTAAACGTGCTTTAGTTACTGTAGCCGTCCCACCTCAAACGTTTAAGTCCATCTCAAAGTCTTCAATCACGGTTTATGGTGTTGATTTAACTTTCTACTAATACAGATCACGTGGCGTAAGCAATTAATTCGATCGTATTACGTGTATGTGTGTTATTTCAAGGAGCAGTAAGTCATATGTTAGTAGAATGGGCCATAGTATTTGGCGGGGAAAAGTTTAAGGTCGGTTTTTCTTTGCTAGACCCATGACCCAATTACATTGCTGTCACACGGTCACAGCGCAGAGCAATATCGACCATCGGGAGAAATGCGATGTTAGTTGGGTTTCATAAAACTAAATAATAAGGGGCGGGTGGACCACACTGTATATCGTAAATACAGTGCGCCAGGGAATGTTCTCCGCAGTGCCTACAAGCTGCTGAAAGAGATTGCGTAACAGTTACGTTGGAAGCACGGCTGTCGCTTGTATCATAACAAACAAACAGTAACTTTATAACTCAGCAAATCTTCTAGGTTTGTGCCGTGTCTTGTGTGAGGTTTCGCCTAGGACACCAAGCTGGCTCATCGGCGAGCTCTAGGTGTCCCGACCCGGACCCCCACAGGAGTGACGAACTGCGCGCCACCTCCCTTTATATTATGTGCAACTGCACCACTTGACTGCGAGAACTAAAAGCTCAAGCAGCCTTAACCTCCCTATGAAGGCCGTAAAAGCCAATATACCATCTTTTTGGAAGCCTTCATAGGGAGGTTAAGGCTGCTTGAGCTTATAGTTCTCGCAGTCAAGTGGTGCAGTTGCACCTAATATAAAGGGAGGTGGCGCGCAGTTCGTCACTCCTGTGGGGGTCCGGGCGGGGACACCAAGAGCCCGCCGATGAGCCAGCTTGGTGTCTAAGGCGAAACCCCACACAAGACACGGCACAAACCTAGAAGATTTGCTGAGTTTTAATTCACCGGCCGTGAAAGCCAATATACCATCTTTTTGGAAGCCTTCATAGGGAGGTTAAGGCTGCTTGAGCTTTTAGTTCTCGCAGTCAAGTGGTGCAGTTGCACCTAATATAAAGGGAGGTGGCGTGCAGTTCGTCACTCCTGTGGGGGTCCGGGAGGGGGACACCAAGAGCCCGCCGATGAGCCAGCTTGGTGTCCTAGGCGAAACCCCACACAAGACACGGCACAAGCCTAGAAGATTTGCTGTGTTTTAATTCACCGGCCGTGAAAGCCAATATACCAGTAAACTTTTTACTCACCACAGCCATTCATAACTGATGCTAGAAGTGCTGATGACACACATGCTGGCGTATTGCAATACACACTGACGAATTCGACAGTCCACAGCCCACACATGTGGCCTTCACCCTATCGGGGACACTGTGCTGCCAACTAAACTCATGACGGAACCACTCGCAGATGCACGTAGCCACTGCGGAGAACATTCCCGGGAGCCCTGTATCATCACCCACATTCTTGTAGACATATATTTAACCCCTTCAGACCCACTGTCCATTGCAATGGACACAACATATTTTCCCATGTATCTTAGAGGCAATTGCTATTACATCGTTTCAGACTGTTTGTCCATCTAAATGGACATGCATTCTCGCTATATACTCGGTGCTGCAGCCGGTGGAGACAGTTGGAACTACAGAAATTCGAATACTGGACAAGATGGCAGCCACATTCAGAGACAGTGATGGTAAGCTTCATTTGTCTTTCGATTTTAAATATTAAAATTAACATAATCATCTTTTGTTTAGTTACGAATTAAATGAGATATATGTAAGAAGTAATTTGGTAGTAGTAACATGCTTGATTTGCCATTCTGTAGTATAGAGTGAGATGTTAAAATATCATGTCCATTAGAATGGACATTACGACTCAAGGTAACCTGGTGAATTACAGTGGGCAGCTTTGTTACGCTTGATAATAAATACAACAATGTGGTTGGATTGTTTCAGAATACTTCAATCCTTCATGTCCATCTGGAGCAGAAAAAATTCTAGAACTTCTGGAAACCGGATATTTGTCAGAACTCAGTGATTTAGATAGCGATGACAGTGATATTGAGCAGCCAGATTCCCCCCAGAAATCTGTGAGAATTGGTGCAGATTTATTACGAAAGGCATACATAGAAGAAGAACCTGAATTGCTGGATGTACCTGTACCCGAGGATCATAGTGCAGCTGTACATAATGGGGAGTCTATACCTGTGGATGAAGAAGAGGCTTCAGGAATACCGCCAGATTGGGTGTACACAGAGAAGAAAGACATAGTTTGGAGGCGAAGGCCCTTTGTGCCACCAGATGTTCATTGGGAAGCTGTAGATGAATCTGCCCACTGTGAAGAATTGTCACCTATTGCATACTTCAGTCGATATATATCTGAAAAGGATTTTGAAGAAATGGCAGAAAAAACAAACATGTATGCACTGCAAAATAACTTAGTTTTCAAGTCAACGTGTGGTGCAGAAATGAAAACTCTAATTGGACTACACATTGTAATGGGATGTTTAAAATTCCCAAGAGTACGTTTGTATTGGGACAATGCTTTACATATTGACTTATTTATAGATTCCATGACGAGGGATCGATTCTTCAAACTCAGGTCCAATTTGCATGTGGTCAATAATCTAGATATTCCAGAGGACTGCAAAGATAGGCTATTCAAAGTTAGACCATTGTACGATAGCATCAGAAAACGTTGCCTTGAACTACAAATGGAGCAAGAACTTTGCATAGATGAACAGATTGTTCCATTCAGGGGCCAACTGTGCATCAAACAGTATATCAAAGGCAAACCGTCCCCTTGGGGTGTAAAACTTTTTTTTATTATGTGGCAAGAGTGGGCTAGCCTATGACTTTATCATATACCAAGGCAACACACCTGAACTGGATCAGGCGATCGTGAAAAAATTTGGTCTCGGTGCCGCAGTTGTGCTTCATCTGTCGAACAGGATTCATGAAGACCACCATACATTGTATTTTGATAATTACTTCACTACATACAACTTGCTAGAGATATTGAAATGTAAAAACATTCATGCTGCTGGTACTGTAAGGGTAAATCGCTTTGCCAATCCTCCTTTAGTGACTGACAAAGAAGCAAGTAAGAAAGAAAGAGGGTACCATGACCAGGTGACAAGTCAGGATGGAAACATTGTGCTCTGCAAATGGGTTGACAATAGATCAGTAGTATTGGCATCAAACTTTGTTGGGATTGGTGAAGAAGATGAAGTCAAGAGATGGGACAAGAAGACACGGAAATACATTATGGTGAAGAGGCCCCATATTGTGAAGAGGTACAACCACAGCATGGGTGGTGTCGATAAGATGGACCATCTTCTTGCACTATACCGTATCTTCATAAAATCAAGGAAATGGACCCTTCGTATGTTCTTTCATGCAGTTGATATGGCGTGTGTCAATAGCTGGCTTGAATACAAGCAAGACTGTCAGAAAATTGGAACTGAACCCAAGATGATTCTGGATCTACTGTATTTTAGAATGAGAATTGGAGAAAGCCTTGTCAAAATGAATAAACGGGTAAATCTTCAGAAACGAGGTCGTCCCAGCTCCATTGTCATGGAAACTCCTCCATCTGAGAAAAAGCTGAAAGTTGAAATTCGACCAATTGTTGAGATCCAGAAAGATTTGACGGACCATATGCCCAACTACGATGATAAGGATGAAGCAACAAGGTGCAAAAACATTGGGTGCAAAGGAAAGAGCCACGTGTTTTGTGATAAATGCAACGTCCATCTTTGCTTTGTAAAAAAGCGCAATTGCTTCAAGGCTTTCCACAGGAGAGATCAGTAGAGCCATGATTGATGAAAATCAGGACAATTGGTAATCAGAAACACACCAACATTTTGCTTCTTTTATGTCTCTTGCTTATTTTTATTGTATGTCGAAGAATAAAAGAGTTATTTATGATTTTAGTTCTTTGGCTGACATTTTCTAAGTACAAATCCAACTTTAGACGAATGAATTTTGAGTTTTGGTATTTTAAGTGAACCAGTGATCATCCTACAGTGTAAAATTCCGTATCATATTGTATTCCTATAACCCATAGTAATTACGAACATGGAGACCGTTTGTCCATTATAATGGACATGTCATATTTCTGATTAAATATAATCAAAATTTTGAAAATACATAATTTATAAATTAGTACTCCTATTTTGATGAACAAATTGTAAACAAATATTTTTTTAAGTTTATAGAAAATATTCAGGTCTGAAGGGGGGCTAAATGTCCCTTTTTTTAGTTTGTATTTCTGACACCACGTAGCAGCACCAAAGTGAGACAATTTCATTTTTCATTTTTCTCTTCAACGAAAGCTCGTATTTGAGATCTGAAAACCACTATGTATACTAGACTGCAATTGAATTGATATTAATTTGATGCATTTTCCAAAATGTGAAAAACAAGAAAGTTACTAACAGTTTTTTATATCTCTGCTTAAAATATATTTTAAAAAACTGGTAATACGAAAACGGAGATTTATTTCCTGTTTCCAATGCATTTTTCAGAATTAAAATCGGGTGAATGGAATCGACAGTATTAGTTTGGGAATTGTTTTGAAAAGGGTGGTAGGCGGCGCGGCTCCACAAGATCTCTTGTGCAAGGAAAATGCTGAACACGCTGACAGGGCGGAGGGAGAAGGGAACAATTTGACGACAGGAATGAGTTGTCTTCCTCTTGTCACAAATATTATAGTTCGACGAGTTACGTGTACAAGTGCCTAGGCGTGGAACAATATCTGAGCAATAAAATTTGACTGTAGTAGTGTCACAATATGTAACGTTGACACAATGTGTACGTACAGATACCTTTCTTACTTCCGGTAACATTCTTGTTGATAATAATACATTGTAGGGGCTTGGGACATCTTGGTCATCAGTACCTTTGGCTGGCTGCGTGGCTCAGCGGTAACGTTCTCGCTTGCTGTTCCCAAGGTTGCAGGATCGAATCCTGGTGCAGCCAGTTGGCATTTGAGGGTGCGCGAATGTGAGGGAGCCGTGTCATTAGATTTACTGGCACGTGAAAGATCCCCTTCGGGGCAAAATTCCGGCACCCCGTCGTCTCTAAAAGCCGCAGTAGTTAAATGAGACGTAAAACCAATAACGTTATTATTATTATAATTATTATTATTATCATCATCAGTCCCGTGTAGTTGATTATGTGTGTTACTGTATTATAGTCAGGGATGGGGCAGTTGCCCTGAAACTTCACGTACGGTACACTCTGGGCATTTACCAGGAGGGATTGTGGTAAAACCGGTGAAAACACACTCAGGATAGATGCTGACTGTGCTGGATTCCCTTCTAGGTAACTGTTTGAGAGTTATTTGAGGATGAACTCCCGAACAAGAAACATATTGTTCCGACATTAGTAATACTTTGTAGGGCATAAGTCTCACCGAACAGAGCATCGACTGGTTTCACTCGAGGCGAAATTGAATATTTTATAGAAAGATATGACTGGTTTGTAGTTGGCACGTTCTTGATATTTTAGAAAAAAGATGGACAAGATATGTTCATGTTCAGGTTTATTGGGAATATATATTCCAAAAACCATCCAATGCGGACGTCCAACTCTAGGTATCGTCTTCTAGACATAACAAACAAGACCACAAACCGTGAAAAATTCTAATCAATGGAGCCAGCTATTATCGATTTATAAGAGGCCAAATGCGCACGCACATAGACCTACATACATACATACATACATACATTTATTTTGGTGATTCGTATGGTTCTTTGGTTCTTTTGACTCTTATTCCCCCTTTTTTGTGAGATCTGAATGACTCCGTGAGGCCAATCACTATAACTTACTTCAATTATCATGGAAGTAATAATAAAAGTTCATTTATGTAGGACATTTTATTACAATAAACAAATTATAAAAATGCATACCATGAGCAAAATTATTATGTACATAATAGAATTAAAGTTCCTCACATATTCTCATCTGCCTATTGTTAGCACAGGCACTAGTACTGCGTACTATAAAAAAAAAAATATCTTACCTTATTATTTCCTGTTCTTGAAATTAATGCTTCAATTTTTTCCATATCAAAGATAGCGTTTAAGTATTTCACTTCACGTCAGGTTCTCTTATATCCATTGATCTGGTCATCCTGGGATCAATGATCTCAGGCAACAAGATTTTCTCGCAGCAGAATGTCAGTTACATAAGCATTTTTTGTCTCCGGAACTTTTCGCCCCTCTTTATTGTTTCTATGTGAATGTCCTTAGGCATCCATACCACAAAATAACATATTTCCCGCTATGTTATTTCCAACTGGTCCTGGTTCTGGAAATAAAAATCATGTGAGTGTTAGAGTTATCGATCTGTTCTTTTCTGAAAGGCACTGTTCTTGACATTCTATAGGCTCTCTTTTCCGCTTACTTTCTGAAAAACAAAATCCCTTTAGCTTTTTGCAGGCTTCCAGTATGGTCATATTCCGTGCAGAATAAGGGCACTTGACTTCGACTATAGCGTCGTCTCCTATTAATCCGTCTGGGGAGGCACCTAAAAACCCATAAGTTTTATGTACGAAAAGACCACATTCTTCGACTTTTCTACCGATTTCTCCTCTAAATTTCGTTTTGCAATTCGCTCATTATCACCGTCATACTGCATTGCTTTTGAGTGAAATTCGCCGTACAGAATGTTTTTTGCTACTGGAGCCCATTTCGAAGTAGGTTTCCTCTTGCATACATATCCAAAATTGGAGGTCGTAAGTCTGTCCTTTCTAGCTGTGTGCCACTTTTAATTTTCCCTTAGGCCCCTTGTTTCCTTTTCCAGTTTTGGTATATGGCCTTCACTAAGCGTTAACTGCTTGATCTTCTCATCACTAAACTCTCTCAACAGTACCTCATCGAAATCCAACTGCATTGATCAGTTTCCATAATCATGTGAGGCAGTACGTTTCATTTCATTAGACTGTTCGGGCGTGGTGGCGCAGCGGTCAAGCTGTATGCCTCTCACCAAGGCGGACCGGGTTCGATTCCCGGTCAATGTATGTGAGATTTTCGATGTAAAATGCCATGTCCTGTGGTTCGGATTCCACGTAAAACGGAGGTCCCATGGCTTATGATCTCGAGATTAACGGTCAAGTTAAACAACAAATTCCTTTTTTTCATTAGACTGTTGTCGGGACATTCTTTTCCCTTCTCGCGACGCAAGTAAACTTTTTCGGAAAGCTTATCTTCTTCTCTTTCTGCTGACTGCAATGTCCTTCACTATTGTGGCAGTTTTAGCCTATTTTCATTTTATGAAAAAAATAGGCTTATGAGAGCACCTTTTGTCCGTGTGTGTGCGTGTGTGTGTGGTGTGTGTGTGTCCCCCTAATAACATCTAAACGGCTGGAATGATTACAATGAAACTCGGTAAGATCATAGTACTATTCTGGCCGACCCCGACCGTGCCCTTCAAATGTCATTGTGTCTCACCAATCTAACATGGCGGCAGTGCGAAGTATTTCACCAGCATTCAGTATCTCCGAAACTATTACCGATATCGCCCTGAAATTGTGTACGGTGATAAAGGGTACTACTAGAAGTTCACCTATGGGATTTTCAAAACCCTGGTGACTACAAAACCAACATGGCGGCCAAGCGAATTTGAGACTTTTAAATAGACTTCTCTCGCGATTTAACTACCCAAACGTAATGAAACTTGGTACTGCAAATGTTTATACACATTGTAATACACTGGAGTCTAATTTACTTCAATTGTTTACATAACCTCAAAATAGCGGCTGTGCGAAATATTTCACTGACATTCTATATCTCCGAAACTATTACAGATATCACCATGAAATTTGGTACGGTGATAAAGGTTAGTCTACTGATACAAGTTTATCTACGTAACTTCCATAAACCTGTAAAGTACAAAACGAACATGGCGGCCAAGCGAAGATAAAACATTTAAATAAACTTTTCTCGTGATTTAACTCTCTGAGCGCAGTGGAATGTGGTACAGTAAATGATTTTACATATTGTAATGCACTGGCCTCTAATTTAGTTCAATTGGTTACATAACCTCATGATGGCGGCTGTGCCAAATTTTAAAATTAAGTTTTTATTTCTTATGTCGTAATCATGCGATCGAAGTGAAAGTTTGAATAATGAACCTAGGCAATAATTGTCCTTGGATGGTACATAACTCTATGGCCTATACATATAACAATCCAAAATGGCGACCATCCGACATATTTAGACGGTTCTCAATATCTATGTATCTCTTAAAGCAATCAAACTGAAATATGTTATGTTCATAGAGGCTATGAACATATGTTCACCTATAGGACTTTCAGTAACCTGGTGAACACAGATCCAATATGGTGGCGATACGAAGTATAAATATTTAAATGGACGTTTCTCGCGAATTAACTATCCGAGTGCAGTGAAACGTTGCACGTTAAATGCTTATACAACTGTTAATCCAAAGGCATCTAATTTATTTAAATTGTTTGCATAATCACAAGATGGCAGCTGTGCGAAATTTTAAAATCTCGTTTTTACTTCTGGTGTTCTAATCAAGCGATTGAAGTTTGAATAGCACACGCACACAATAATCTTAGTGTAATAGTACAAAAATAAAAATCCAACCTGGCGACCATCTGAAATATTTAGACGGTTCTCAATATCTACGAATCTATCACAACCTTCAAACTGATATTTTGTATTTGATAGAGGCAATTAACATGAGAAGGATATATGAAAATAGGCTGTACAGTTCTTCACGGAACTACTTGTTTTTTAAAACTGATTTCATGGTTTTAAAGTGCCAGGATGGCCCAAACTGAAAGATCAGCCGTTAGCTTTGGTTCTATGAGTGAAGGAACCTCGTTTCCCTCGATTGATCTGCTTACCTCCCGTGAATTTTGCAACAAGGGACATATAATTTTCGGCAGCATTGCTGGTGGTGTTTGATACTAGCTGGTAACTTTTTGCAATTAGGGGCTGCAAACAATAACGTATAAGTTTGGTTGCAGTTAGCTGTTTGTCTTCACCTTGCCCGCTGGTATTTCAAAAGTACTGTTTGCAGTCTTTATGGATCCCAATCCAATCCAGTATTTCCGGAAATCAATTTTCCATTTTCACAATCGCTACGCCTTCATTTTTGCACACAACGCATTGTTTTCATTTGAAGTCGAACTTGCTTCTCTGAAAAAAGTTGACACTGAATAGTTCATTATTTTGTACTCCTGCACTTATGTATTAGAAGTAAAAAACAAACTCCACCCGTGGCGCGTCAGCCCATGAAGGGCCTAGGCCTACCAAGCAACCGCTGCGCTGTTCAGCCATGTTGCCTGCAGATTTCGGGGTGACGTTTAGTCATCCAACTTGTAAACTACAGGTAAAATATAAGTGAAATCATAACTGCTCAGTGCATTACAAGTGTGTTTTTTTTATTTTTTATTTTTTAGGGCCTGGCTTCCTTTTCTTGGTACTTAGTCGTAATCTCCCCTGGGATTTAGTGGAACGCCCTTGGTGGTGGCTCCATTTTTTAACAAAAACGAAAAAATAACTCCACGTGATGACCGTAACGCTCTTTACCAGTCGTAGCCTACCTATATGTAGGGGCTACATGACCGCGTTGTCGCAGCCCCTGAACTTAAGAACCAACCAACCTAACTATATGTACATGTATCTATTCTACCTCCATAGCGTAGTGGTCAGCATGGTTCGCTGCCACCCCGGAGGTCCTGGGTTCGATTCCCGGCTCTGCCAAGAAATTTGAAAAGTGGTATGGGGACTGGAATGGGGTCTACTCAGCATCGGGTAGTCCAAATGAGTAGAGGGTATTCGATTCCCACCTCAGCCATCCTCGAAGTTGTTTTCCGTGGTTTCCCTCTTCGTCTACTACTGTAAGGCCTACTATAAGGCCACGGCCGCCTCCTTCCCTCTTCCTTGCCTATCCATCCGAATCTTCCCTTCCCTTCCCATCCCTCATGAGGCCCCTGTTCGCTTTGCAGGTGAGGCCACCAGGGAGAAGTGCTGATCACATCTCCCCAGTTGTATCCAATCTGACCAAGTGTTCCCAGCTCTAGGATACTGCCTGGAAAGGCGGTAGTGGTGAGTTCCCTCGCTGAGTCCGTGGGAACCACCAACCTGGAGGGCAAAATTGACCGAAAAAAAACTATTCTACCAGAAATACTGTCCAAAAAATAAAGTGCCGAAAATAGAACACCTAACGGGCATTAAAACCTAATACTGTTGCAGGTAAAATAAATTAAACAAAAAGTAATTAATGAGATCGATGAACTAAAAACCAGAAGTCGTAACTAGGAACTGGTAAAATATCAAAGGATCACTCAAAAATATCCAGACCTTGACAATAATTCATAACTAATCAGCACAGTCAATCGCAAGATTGAACTACATGCTCGGGAATTCCATACCGTCTGGCAAGGTTGTCGCTCTCTCAAAACACTCGAGCTCCGCTCCCCTACCCTCCCCCCAACCCTCCACCAACCCGCTCTCCATGACCTTGTTCTACTGGCGCGCCTTGGAGCAAATACAGTAACACTTTTATTCACAAACTTCCCAAAGTGATCCCGACGGTTCTATTCAACCGATTTAGGTTTTCGATGCGGCTTTGGAATCAGTGAGTAAAACTCAACTTTCGTATTACCCGTTTTCTTTCGAATTGTATTCAGATATTTGAAAAACAAACAGCAACTTTTCTGTTTTGAAATTAAAAAGTAAGCAATGAATTAATATCAATTCAGCTACTAGACAGAGTACATAGCAGTTTTCAGATCGCAGATCGGAACTCCCTTTCGATACAAAAATAAATAAATTCAGCTTCGCTTGTGCTGCCATCTGTTGAAATATATTCTTACCAAAGTGTCGAGACATTTAGCCTTAATAGCCTAAGTGTAAAGGAACTGGTGATCATCGCTTGACGAACGAAACTGGTCATCCAAGTGAATTTATTAATCTCATGTAAACATATTTTAGGACTTGGGAAACACCCTTTACAATTGGGTACAATCGTGTTGGCCGACTGAAGAGCATAAAATTTCGATTGTTATTGTTTCATTTGATGGGCTTCAACATCGTGGACATTTGGTCCTGTTCAATTGAATGTATGTATAATTTGTCTGATAGCCTGTATTAATGCGGTGTCTGTAGTAGAATGTGTATTTGCATTTCAGGTGAGGATTGGGAAGAAAGTAGCCTTAACCTTAAGTTAGAAATCAACCTGGCATTAGCCTGGAGAAGAGGTGGGAAGACACGGAAAGTCACTTACAGGATTGCTGAAGAGGTAATCTTCTCAGTTTTTCCTCACAAGGCTGAGTGTATACCGTTCCAGCCGTCAGACCAGAATTAAATTTCTTGGCAGAGCCGGGATTCGAGCGCGGACCGGAGTGGTCACAGCCATGAATGCTGGCCACTGCACCTCGAGGCAGACTAGATGCAAGTAAGTAAGGCCCTTGTTTAACTAATATGTAACACCTTTAGAAATCCATACGTTATTTCAGATTTCTTCTCGTGACATTCCTATCATCCACGGATAAGCTTTACATCCCCACTGTTCGTCGTTCTCGAAATGACTTTCCATTCTGTTCTTACTTTAACTCCAGGCAAAGGCTGTGTTGGTGCCACTATCGCCTCCCTTCTCATTTCCTTTCCAGACTATATTACATCCTAACCTCATAAACCCACATTCACTGCATCGGAGGGGGCAGAGGCTGTCTAAAACGTGTTCACTCTTGTACTCTCTTGTCCTCTGTATTGTTCTTTAGATCATACGTAGGTCTGTATTCATCTCATCTCTTGAGACCATCTTGAGGTGTATTGACTAGCATTCTTGGCTGTCATTCCCCAGGTCTGGTTTCGATTCCGGGCTCTGCCAAGAAAATTATTTTTTTTGAGGTCTGGAATGGGATACACGCAGCTTCGTGAGGTAAAACTGAGTAGAGTTGAGTTCGATATCCACCTCAGTTATTCTAGAAGCGGTTTCCCACCTCTGTCCCAGGCAAATACCTTGATGGTTCCTAGCTTAAATCCACAACCACCACCTTCCCAATCCAAACCTCAGTAACAAATAATCACACTTCTACAGATACCACAATTGCACAAATACCTTGATGGTTCCTAGCTTAATTCCACAACCACCACCTTCCCAATCCAAACCTCAGTAACAAATAATTACACTTCTACAGATACCACAATTGCACAGGTTATTATAATATTTACTTACATTCATACCCCCATGAACACAGGGCTGAAAAGGCCACAATGTACAAGCCCCTAAAATTCAAACAACAAACAGCATATCCCAAAAGTGTGTGCGATTTCTCCTACAATATGATTTCATTTCTATTTCGTACAGGAATGTAAATGTTTATCTTGATACGGTTCAAAACAACAAGCCTTATTTAGTGCTCGACGTTGGTGGCCGAAATAGCTGAAGAATGCTGCCTCACGTAAGCAAAACGTAAATTATATCGAAATAGACATTATGGTTAGGTGTTTGCGTGAGTGTTGTAGCTCTTATATCGTTCTGTAAGTTTCGCATTGAGGCGTCTAGCACAGTGGACAAGGTACTCATCCATCAGCTCAACCAAATCATAACTCATAAGTAAGGCCTGGATAGTTACGTGTTAAAATATTTTTATTTAACTAAACATTCTCTAATTATTTACATATTTTTGCCGTTTTTATAAATAAATTCATATTCTGGTGTATTTATTCATAAGCACATATTTTCTATATTTGGTGGTTTGTTGTACTCCTTAGATGGCTTCTCTATTTCGTGAATGCACCCTTGTCTCTGTATTGCAGTGGTATTTCAAGACAGTAATTCCTCGGTCAGTAAGTATAACAGGGGGCTGGGGTCAACAGTCTCATGAAGCCTCTAATAGTCCTTACCTTTACAATAAATTTTACTCGAAATTACAGTAGTCTGCAAAAATTGTGGGTATTGACGGAGTGCTATGTAAGTTTTTGAAGAGAACCTTTTCATTTGCTCTTTAAAATGAAATTCGAAAACAGCACATACATGATTTCCTATCGTGCTTCTGTGTTAAGTATTGTAGGATTCGGAAACTGAGGCAAGCCCCGGCCTATTAAGCGGGAGCATTAAATTGCACTGTAGACAGAATTACGGATTATTCAAACAACTGGACATTTCAACTATATTTCGAGTAACTGGGAGACATTAATTTTTTAAAATTTTTGTTTAGTCAATTTACCCTCTAGGTTGGTGGTTCCCACGGACTCAGCGAGGGAACTCACCACTACCGCCTCTATGGGCAGTGTCCTGGAGCCTGGAACATCTGGACGAGATAGATACAACTGGGGAGGTGTGATCAGCACTTCGCCCAGGCGGCCTGACCTGCAAAGCGAACAGGGGCCTCATGAGGGATGGGAAGGGATGAAAGATTGGGATGGATAGGCGAGGAAGAGGGAAAGAGGCGGCCGTGGCCTTACAGTAGGTACTGCCCCCGTAAATTGAATTATATTGAGACCGCGATGGCTGTATTGGCAAATATGAATATAGTTATGAATGTCATAGTTGTGACGTGTATATTCATGACGTAGGCACGGATGACGTAGACTTCATGCAAGTAGGCTGGTGGAGCTGAGATTATTGGTGACGTCATGATTTTGTTCGAGAAAGATCTGAGATTTACGACGCAGTCGCAGGAAACAAGGTATTGTGCTAAGGAAGAAGTTACGCTATTGGAGGAGAGACTCGAACCAATGAACGATAGTTTGGAAGGAAGACGGAGATTGCTGAAACTACGATATTTGATTGCTTTTGGCATGCAGAATTGTGGAAATCTATTTTCAGTTATGGCATTGATTTGGAATTTTGAAGAAATTAATTTTGAGTTTTTGAAATTGGAAAATCCGTCAAGTATAGCCAAAGTTAAAACTTCTAGCGATGACGGAGCAACAGGCTATGGAAGGGATGGATACGCCCCTTAAGAAGTTGATAAAAGGTCGTGCACAGGAGAGAGGAGCTCTCATATCTCTCATATCTCATATCTCTCATACCGCAGATAACGCATATATATTTCAGATGTCAGATAGTCATTGTCGAGTGAATAAGTGAAGCAAGTTGTCTTTAGCGTGTGGTTATAGCCCGGCGCATCGAACGAACACGGAGCAGTTCCATTTTACGCTGTTCGAAACTAGGTGAAGTTGTAACGCTCACATTAACCTTTCTACGAGATAAGATATAAAGAGTTAACTTCTGCCTTTATTATAATTCAATTGGGCAGTACAACATTGAGGTGTGTAGAAGATTTGAACAATTTCACAGTTATACTTTGAAAGACATTGGCATTTTAAGACTGCAGACAAAAGTGATTTTCTCGCCACCTGAGAGGCACTTTTAAAATTCCACAGTATACACTACGGCTGACACGTATATCGCAACCGTGATATTGGAGCATACGTTTGGTAATACAACGATACATGCTATTATGGAACATTATAATCTGGCAGTACTTTCAATGATTATAACAGAAGTTGAGATGGAAGGCTAAGGCTTTAATGCAATTGGGACATATATCGATGGAGTGAAGTAACAGCATGGAACTTCGTTAATCGTCATTCTACAAAAGCGAGCATGTAGTGAACATCCAACTACACTCATGCATCATGAATCCATCGCTGAATCATATCAAATGACAGTGGAAATATTTTCATACTCCACGATTATGAATATTTCTGCGGAAATAACTGCAATAAACTTCATGGCGAATTACGACTGGAACTTCAGGGAACTTTCAAGAGAGGCCAGGGAGGACCCGGCTCACAAAGAAGAATTTTGCCAGAAGGATGTCTTTCGTATACATGGAGCAGTGCAATTTCCGGAGAAGGAAGCAGTTCGATTCTCCGAGGACGCTGATTCCAGGTTCGAGGTCGGAGCACATCTTCACGCTGGTGAAATGGAACCAACAGCAGTTTTCTTTGAAAACTTTCCTCTAGAACTTCAATCAACAGATAAGGTAGTCGTGAACGTTTCTTGTATTATTTGAGTCATGTAGCGATATCTGAGCAACCATTTTCCCCATATTTTCTGTCCCATTTATTTTTGCCCCATTTTCTTGATTAACATTTCTGTACTCAGTACACTTCGATGATTTATGCCTTTTTCTTCGATTTGTTGAGACATTGTTATGTCATTGGCATAGTTAAATAATTTTGGATCAGTTGAGACTGATAATTTAGATTCTTTCAGTAATTTGCATATTTTTGTAGTCACGATTTGACTGTAAAGTTAACGATTTTCTATGGCAGATTTGAATTCAGACAGCGTGTCATTTTATTAAAGTAATTCTATTCAGTAAATTACTTTGACCAATTTTCTGTCATCCTCAAGAAAGAAGAATGATTAAAAGATTTTAGAGCGTTAAAATCTAATACGTTATCGACGATCTTTGAAATACTAGTCGTCTTATGAACATGATTGCAACATAGACATTTATCATTGCATTATAGACAATTTTATGAAATATGAACTTTGAATACGATTTATTGAATACATTATAGTAATGAACATTTGATAGGAGTTTTTCTCAATTATAGATTGGAACAATAATGTTTGCATTCCACAGTCTAATTGTATTCTATTCGACTATTTATGCAGTTTAGATGAACTTTGATTGAAGATAGTATTTTTATACTGCGTTACTTTGAAGATATTAATCTCAATTTTGATAGACCAGGGAGGAGTGTCTAATCGTATTTGCTATTAAATTTATTTGTGATTGGCAAATTTTTACTTCATATCGATTCATGAATGAAACCCACGAAGGTTAAATAATAACAGACATTAATACAATTGATGAATATAAGAATTTTTGAAGAGGAACAATGGATGTATAATCGTTAGTTCAGTGGACCTGTAAAAGTCGCTGATGAGTAATGCCCTTGAATAATGAAGGAGGTTCCCACAGTAATAAATGAAGTTGTTGAATTTATGAGTGGAGGTTTTTGTATGTAATTTGGAAGATTTTGATGCCATATATATGAAGATATATGATGAATTCTGGGCCTATTGTTGAGCAATTTTGTGCGTTTTGAGCGAAGTATTTTTCCGCTGAATGTATTGTCCTGGTTCTTTGAAAGTTATTCATGTGAAGATACTGTTAAAATTAACAAGAGTGTTAAATAATTTGAGATGAAGATTTTGAATGGAGGTTACCGTCACAAATATTATAATAATTATTAAACCTTATTAAACCTGAATTTGACATTTAAATATAACTAACCTTCATTGGTCGATTATATCAACACAATTTGAGTAATTATCAACCGGATAAACGTGTGGTTTAATGTATTTCTTGTATAAATAATATAAACAATATAATATTGTAAATAATTTTGTAAATATCTTTGTTAAACAATTTGTAATGAAAGGGATTAATAGAGGCGTGTATAAAATTTTTAATTGTCGTTTGACATTGTTATAAACAATTTATTATTGTTATAAATAATTAATGAACTTTTGTTATTAACATTAAGAGTTTTGTTTTTATACTCTAAACAACGCTAATTAAACAAGTGGATTGAACAATTAAACATGATTTAGGATTATTGGAGTATTCCACTGGTGTTTGAATGGAGCATTTAAAAGATTTGCGTGATAATATTTCAGTTGAGAAGTGGACATTTAACGTGTTTGAAAAGGAGAGCTAGGCTCTGATGTAACTCGCTTATGCTAGGGTTGAACGGACAGGTGAGTCCACTTTGACGATGCAGGTGCATTGCAGCTGGCCCGGACAACTGTATGATAGAGGCCAAGGACGTCTCCATAATAGCCTTGTGGCTATAAATAAAATGTGATATGTATAAACACGCAAAACAATTGCTATATGTGTCTCGTCCCAAATCCCGTTTCCATTCCAAGTGCATTATTATTTTTACGTTATTTTGAGCTTGAGAAAGCTGAAACATTGTATGTAGAGTATACAAGTCCGACAGGAGGACATGGTTATGTGGTCGATGGCTTCTGATTGCCACGTGGATTTTGTTGTTTGATTTTTGTTAAATTCATTCTTTTTG
Organism: Meconema thalassinum; assembly: GCA_946902985.2. Lineage (NCBI taxonomy): Eukaryota > Metazoa > Arthropoda > Insecta > Orthoptera > Tettigoniidae > Meconema > Meconema thalassinum. Next base: position 378,642,451 of record OX336389.2, on the reverse strand, counting down.
TGAAATAAATTATTGTGCAGTTTAAAGTTTCTCGTCTTCGTTATGGTTCATTTTAAATATCATGGTGGAGGTTATTGTGTGGGCACGCTTTAAGTGATCCAGTTGACAACCCAGTCCCCGAGATAAATTTAAGAGGTAAGTAAAGGTAAGTATGAACCCCCGTATATTTTGGTGTGTTCCACAATAAATTCTTGTTAACTATTGTGCTCTAATCTCGATAGTATCTGTCAGTGCCATTTTCATTGATGTAGCTGTGCCGGTGCGATTGATTATTGGCAATCCGATTGAGGGGGCGGATATCTGACAGCCTACTATCCTGATAACGGGGACAGTAGGATTGGCGACCCTAAAACGTGGGGAACGATCAGCAAAACATTGGATTACCAAGTTATTGCAGTAGAATTGGCACCGCAATTTTGTGGAGTGTTCGAATAACATTGGATTACCAAGTTATCGATGTCAAAGGGATTGTGAAGACTCAAATAAAGAGGTTGATTCTTTGTTAGATGTCTTGGCCAATTGTAGAATTTGAGAGTGTGATTATATAGGAATAAAATGTTGTGTTGTATTAGGAAAATTACACTCAGAAAAGATCGGATCTTATACAACTTGAGAGACGTTAAATAGGCTGGAAACTTAGAAAAATCGCCTATGATCTGGAATCTTATTTTATTTGACCGGCTTATGACATGTGTAGTCATAATAAAGATAAAATTAAACTATTTGGATTGTAAATGTAAATTATTTGTGTTAGGATATTTTAAAATGAACCAAAGAAACTTGAACATGTGCTTGAGTTTATTTCAACATGAAGTGTCTACGAAGGTTAATTATAAGGTAATTATAAGTTAGATTTAAGACAGAAAATTGCTCAAACTTATATATGGTGAAAAAAGTTGCTCAGATGTTGTTATTTTGCTCTGTTTGATGTATGTCCCTAAAGCAGTTTATTATTGAAATATTATTGAAATGGCAGATGAGAGTCTGAGAATGATGTTGGAGGAGATGTCTGCTAACTTGAAAGCTAGCATGAATAGCAGTATGAAGCAGATGATGGAGGAGAATTCTAGTAATATGTCTATTAGGCTAGATGAAAGTGCGAGGGAGATGAAAGCTAGCATGAATGAAAGTGTAAAGCAGATGCTGGATGAAAATCTGAAAGTTCTTCAGACCAGTTCTGCAAACTTAGAAAATAATGTGTCGCGTTTACAGATCAGTACCCAGGGAATCGAGAATGCTGTAAGTGACATTCACAAAGATGTGTCTGATGTTAAAATTGATGTGTCTAAGGTACAGAAAGATCTTACTATGTTGAATCTTGATGTTGCTAATGTCCGGGGTGATATTTCATGTGCTAGAGCTGAAGTAATTGTTGTTAGGAATGATGTTGCTACTGTACAAGACAAAGTAGAGGAAGTTCAAAGAGAGGTTAGAAATGCTCGAACTGATGTGTCTAATGTCCAAGTTGACATCAATAATATTCATTCAGATGTTAATGATATGCAAAGCGATATCAATAAAATACAAGTAGAAGCCAATACTGTTTTTGTAGACATTGCTAAAGTTCAGACTGATGTTAACAAAGTTAGGGAAGAAATTGAAACTTCAAAAACGCTTTGTACTCGTAACATTAGTGCATTAACAACTCGATTAGTTGACGAGTCTGTTAGGACAACAGCTTCTTTAGCTGGTTTAAAATACGATGTAGAGGTCATGAGAACCCAAGTATTAGATCACAATCGTTTACTTAAGGAAGACATTGAGGTAGATATCGCGGAGATGTTAACTGAAAATGTAACGGTTTGGAAAGATGAATGGAACAGGTCAAGTGGGGAACATGTCGATCAGATTCAGGAGCGAATTGAAAGAAAACTTGCCAGTACACAAGTAGACATTAATAATGAAGTAGTTCAGATTAGGAAAGACTTGAATGTAAGGATGGATTCGCTATCCGAAAAGCAGGTAGAGGATAGAACTCAGATAGGTCAGGACGTGCAAGCATTAAAAACTGCGTTAGAGGAACAGATTCATAAGGTTGTCTCTGATGTTAATGAAACTACGAGCAAACTGCAGAATTTGAAACTAGGAGAAGCTAGCATGATGGAAACCTATAAGGAAGAGTTGATTAGGAAAGTCATCACGGAAATCACAGACAAGGATACTGAAGGATTGACTGGTGAAGAGGATAGAAATTACGTAAGAAGATGTAACCTCGCTACAGAAGAGAGAGATATTAGTCCTGAGGAACGTATATCCAGATTCAGGGAAGAAGAAGAGGATAGGAATATTGAACCTGAATGGAAGTATCGTGATAGTGGGAAACATTATATGGATTCATATCCGAGAAATGTGACAATCATCCGGAATTTTGAAGACAAACCTCAAAAATTTTGCAACACTGATAGTCTCACACCGATCGAATATATCAGGAATCTTAAAGACTATTTCATAGAAGCCCACATTCCTAGAGAGAGAGAGATGAGAATCGTAAAAAGATTTCTAGCTGGAGGACCCCTTGAATGGTTTAGAGCATTTCGGTACACTTTCAGCAATTTTGACGAATTTGCAGAGGCATTGATAAAACGATTCTGGTCAATAGAAGCTCAGAATTCATTAAGAGCTGAGGTATACTCGAGGAAGTATTCAGGTACTCTTCCAACACGGTACGCTGATTTCTTCACGAGTCAGTTATCACGCTTGAGATTTTTGCAACCCCCATTGTCAACAGAGCAGTTGATAGATGCGATTTCACGTATGCTACCTGTGGAGGTAAGAAGACTGATCATATCGTCAAATATCAGAGATCTGACCAGTATGGACGAATTATTGAGAAGGCTTGACTACACGAGTCCAATGCCAAATTTGGTACAAAAAGGTCAGAGGCACGAATTCAAAGACGTTAATACAGTCTACATGGATCAAGTGCAACAAACTGATAAGCCTGATGAAAAAAAAAACTGAAAATGTAGGTCCTCACAGGAATAATTATTTCCGCAACAACAGATCCCAAGGTTACCGTCCATATCAGCAAAGACGAGGCTGGAATAATAATAGAGGGAATTATAACAACGGAAGAGGTAGATACTACAACAATGGTTATAATAGAAACTACAATAGAAATAACCAGTATCAGAATCAGAATCAGAATTCTCAAGGTCAGGTTATGACACCCGACAAGTATCAAGAAAGAGAGAAAGAAAGTCAGCAGTATCTGAAGGAATTACGAGAAAAGGAAGCTGAAAACCAAAAGAAAAGACAGGATGTAGTGATCGATCCTGGTCCTTCTACAAGTCAGCAGGGGAACTTTGAGATTGGTAACACAAAAAAAAACGCCGATTTCTCAACGACAGTGAGAAACCATGAATACATTGCCACACCACACCTAATAACCATTAATGAAATTTACGAAGTAACTGATGAGGATTTATTAGAAGAGAGGGGAATCGTCAAAGAGGAAAGACCATGTGCCTTACCTATTATTTCTGTACTGATAGATGGCCAACAGTATAAAGCTCTTATGGATACTGGCGCAATTATTTCAATCATCTCTGATGAATGCTATCAAAGTCTATTAAAAGGAGAAAACATGACAGTTTTACCAGTTTCTACCGTCAAAGTGAGAGGAATTTTCCAAGACAAGGCAGTGAAATGCAAGATCCAAGTGCTGTTGAACTTTGAAATTAATGGAAGGAATTATGAACAGATCTTTATTGTGGTGAACAAGATCCATTTCGATATTGTGCTAGGAATCGATTTTATATCGAAAGTTGGAGCCATTATTGATATGAAGAATAGGAGTATTAGCTTTAATGATGGGTACATGATCACAGAAGAGATCGAAGAACAGGACGTGAAAAACAGTCTGGAGATAGACCTTAGGGAAGAAATTTTAAATACCATTATTAATGAAGTGGAGAATATAACAGAAATACCCAGTAGAAAAACTGAAGGATTTGAAGAAATTCAGGACAGAAGAGACAGTAGAAAGGAGAGAATGCATTAGCCACACACAAACCAGAGAAGAAGAGACTTATGATTAAGGAACATAGAAGAAATATCATACAAGAGTAGAATTATAATTCAATTTCGTGTTCAAGTGAATTGAGATATTTATAACACAGAGTTTAAAAACAATTTGCAACTGTTTTTAAAACGTGGTGAAGGGAGAATGCCCCCGTAAATTGAATTATATTGAGACCGCGATGGCTGTATTGGCAAATATGAATATAGTTATGAATGTCATAGTTGTGACGTGTATATTCATGACGTAGGCACGGATGACGTAGACTTCATGCAAGTAGGCTGGTGGAGCTGAGATTATTGGTGACGTCATGATTTTGTTCGAGAAAGATCTGAGATTTACGACGCAGTCGCAGGAAACAAGGTATTGTGCTAAGGAAGAAGTTACGCTATTGGAGGAGAGACTCGAACCAATGAACGATAGTTTGGAAGGAAGACGGAGATTGCTGAAACTACGATATTTGATTGCTTTTGGCATGCAGAATTGTGGAAATCTATTTTCAGTTATGGCATTGATTTGGAATTTTGAAGAAATTAATTTTGAGTTTTTGAAATTGGAAAATCCGTCAAGTATAGCCAAAGTTAAAACTTCTAGCGATGACGGAGCAACAGGCTATGGAAGGGATGGATACGCCCCTTAAGAAGTTGATAAAAGGTCGTGCACAGGAGAGAGGAGCTCTCATATCTCTCATATCTCATATCTCTCATACCGCAGATAACGCATATATATTTCAGATGTCAGATAGTCATTGTCGAGTGAATAAGTGAGGCAAGTTGTCTTTAGCGTGTGGTTAAAGCCCGGCGCATCGAACGAACACGGAGCAGTTCCATTTTACGCTGTTCAAAACTAGGTGAAGTTGTAACGCTCACATTAACGTTTCTACGAGATAAGATATAAAGAGTTAACTTCTGCCTTTATTATAATTCAATTGGGCAGTACAACATTGAGGTGTGTAGAAGATTTGAACAATTTCACAGTTATACTTTGAAAGACATTGGCATTTTAAGACTGCAGACAAAAGTGATTTTCTCGCCACCTGAGAGGCACTTTTAAAATTCCACAGTATACACTACGGCTGACACGTATATCGCAACCGTGATATTGGAGCATACGTTTGGTAATACAACGATACATGCTATTATGGAACATTATAATCTGGCAGTACTTTCAATGATTATAACAGAAGTTGAGATGGAAGGCTAAGGCTTTAATGCAATTGGGACATATATCGATGGAGTGAAGTAACAGCATGGAACTTCGTTAATCGTCATTCTACAAAAGCGAGCATGTAGTGAACATCCAACTACACTCATGCATCGTGAATCCATCGCTGAATCATATCAAATGACAGTGGAAATATTTTCATACTCCACGATTATGAATATTTCTGCGGAAATAACTGCAATAAACTTCATGGCGAATTACGACTGGAACTTCAGGGAACTTTCAAGAGAGGCCAGGGAGGACCCGGCTCACAAAGAAGAATTTTGCCAGAAGGATGTCTTTCGTATACATGGAGCAGTGCAATTTCCGGAGAAGGAAGCAGTTCGATTCTCCGAGGACGCTGATTCCAGGTTCGAGGTCGGAGCACATCTTCACGCTGGTGAAATGGAACCAACAGCAGTTTTCTTTGAATACTTTCCTCTAGAACTTCAATCAACAGATAAGGTAGTCGTGAACGTTTCTTGTATTATTTGAGTCATGTAGCGATATCTGAGCAACCATTTTTCCCATATTTTCTGTCCCATTTATTTTTGCCCCATTTTCTTGATTAACATTTCTGTACTCAGTACACTTCGATGATTTATGCCTTTTTCTTCGATTTGTTGAGACATTGTTATGTCATTGGCATAGTTAAATAATTTTGGATCAGTTGAGACTGATAATTTAGATTCTTTCAGTAATTTGCATATTTTTGTAGTCACGATTTGACTGTAAAGTTAACGATTTTCTATGGCAGATTTGAATTCAGACAGCGTGTCATTTTATTAAAGTAATTCTATTCAGTAAATTACTTTGACCAATTTTCTGTCATCCTCAAGAAAGAAGAATGATTAAAAGATTTTAGAGCGTTAAAATCTAATACGTTATCGACGATCTTTGAAATACTAGTCGTCTTATGAACATGATTGCAACATAGACATTTATCATTGCATTATAGACAATTTTATGAAATATGAACTTTGAATACGATTTATTGAATACATTATAGTAATGAACATTTGATAGGAGTTTTTCTCAATTATAGATTGGAACAATAATGTTTGCATTCCACAGTCTAATTGTATTCTATTCGACTATTTATGCAGTTTAGATGAACTTTGATTGAAGATAGTATTTTTATACTGCGTTACTTTGAAGATATTAATCTCAATTTTGATAGACCAGGGAGGAGTGTCTAATCGTATTTGCTATTAAATTTATTTGTGATTGGCAAATTTTTACTTCATATCGATTCATGAATGAAACCCACGAAGGTTAAATAATAACAGACATTAATACAATTGATGAATATAAGAATTTTTGAAGAGGAACAATGGATGTATAATCGTTAGTTCAGTGGACCTGTAAAAGTCGCTGATGAGTAATGCCCTTGAATAATGAAGGAGGTTCCCACAGTAATAAATGAAGTTGTTGAATTTATGAGTGGAGGTTTTTGTATGTAATTTGGAAGATTTTGATGCCATATATATGAAGATATATGATGAATTCTGGGCCTATTGTTGAGCAATTTTGTGCGTTTTGAGCGAAGTATTTTTCCGCTGAATGTATTGTCCTGGTTCTTTGAAAGTTATTCATGTGAAGATACTGTTAAAATTAACAAGAGTGTTAAATAATTTGAGATGAAGATTTTGAATGGAGGTTACCGTCACAAATATTATAATAATTATTAAACCTTATTAAACCTGAATTTGACATTTAAATATAACTAACCTTCATTGGTCGATTATATCAACACAATTTGAGTAATTATCAACCGGATAAACGTGTGGTTTAATGTATTTCTTGTATAAATAATATAAACAATATAATATTGTAAATAATTTTGTAAATATCTTTGTTAAACAATTTGTAATGAAAGGGATTAATAGAGGCGTGTATAAAATTTTTAATTGTCGTTTGACATTGTTATAAACAATTTATTATTGTTATAAATAATTAATGAACTTTTGTTATTAACATTAAGAGTTTTGTTTTTATACTCTAAACAACGCTAATTAAACAAGTGGATTGAACAATTAAACATGATTTAGGATTATTGGAGTATTCCACTGGTGTTTGAATGGAGCATTTAAAAGATTTGCGTGATAATATTTCAGTTGAGAAGTGGACATTTAACGTGTTTGAAAAGGAGAGCTAGGCTCTGATGTAACTCGCTTATGCTAGGGTTGAACGGACAGGTGAGTCCACTTTGACGATGCAGGTGCATTGCAGCTGGCCCGGACAACTGTATGATAGAGGCCAAGGACGTCTCCATAATAGCCTTGTGGCTATAAATAAAATGTGATATGTATAAACACGCAAAACAATTGCTATATGTGTCTCGTCCCAAATCCCGTTTCCATTCCAAGTGCATTATTATTTTTACGTTATTTTGAGCTTGAGAAAGCTGAAACATTGTATGTAGAGTATACAAGTCCGACAGGAGGACATGGTTATGTGGTCGATGGCTTCTGATTGCCACGTGGATTTTGTTGTTTGATTTTTGTTAAATTCATTCTTTTTGTGAAATAAATTATTGTGCAGTTTAAAGTTTCTCGTCTTCGTTATGGTTCATTTTAAATATCATGGTGGAGGTTATTGTGTGGGCACGCTTTAAGTGATCCAGTTGACAACCCAGTCCCCGAGATAAATTTAAGAGGTAAGTAAAGGTAAGTATGAACCCCCGTATATTTTGGTGTGTTCCACAATAATTTCTTGTTAACTATTGTGCTCTAATCTCGATAGTATCTGTCAGTGCCATTTTCATTGATGTAGCTGTGCCGGTGCGATTGATTATTGGCAATCCGATTGAGGGGGCGGATATCTGACAGCCTACTATCCTGATAACGGGGACAGTAGGATTGGCGACCCTAAAACGTGGGGAACGATCAGCAAAACATTGGATTACCAAGTTATTGCAGTAGAATTGGCACCGCAATTTTGTGGAGTGTTCGAATAACATTGGATTACCAAGTTATCGATGTCAAAGGGATTGTGAAGACTCAAATAAAGAGGTTGATTCTTTGTTAGATGTCTTGGCCAATTGTAGAATTTGAGAGTGTGATTATATAGGAATAAAATGTTGTGTTGTATTAGGAAAATTACACTCAGAAAAGATCGGATCTTATACAACTTGAGAGACGTTAAATAGGCTGGAAACTTAGAAAAATCGCCTATGATCTGGAATCTTATTTTATTTGACCGGCTTATGACATGTGTAGTCATATTAAAGATAAAATTAAACTATTTGGATTGTAAATGTAAATTATTTGTGTTAGGATATTTTAAAATGAACCAAAGAAACTTGAACATGTGCTTGAGTTTATTTCAACATGAAGTGTCTACGAAGGTTAATTATAAGGTAATTATAAGTTAGATTTAAGACAGAAAATTGCTCAAACTTATATATGGTGAAAAAAGTTGCTCAGATGTTGTTATTTTGCTCTGTTTGATGTATGTCCCTAAAGCAGTTTATTATTGAAATATTATTGAAATGGCAGATGAGAGTCTGAGAATGATGTTGGAGGAGATGTCTGCTAACTTGAAAGCTAGCATGAATAGCAGTATGAAGCAGATGATGGAGGAGAATTCTAGTAATATGTCTATTAGGCTAGATGAAAGTGCGAGGGAGATGAAAGCTAGCATGAATGAAAGTGTAAAGCAGATGCTGGATGAAAATCTGAAAGTTCTTCAGACCAGTTCTGCAAACTTAGAAAATAATGTGTCGCGTTTACAGATCAGTACCCAGGGAATCGAGAATGCTGTAAGTGACATTCACAAAGATGTGTCTGATGTTAAAATTGATGTGTCTAAGGTACAGAAAGATCTTACTATGTTGAATCTTGATGTTGCTAATGTCCGGGGTGATATTTCATGTGCTAGAGCTGAAGTAATTGTTGTTAGGAATGATGTTGCTACTGTACAAGACAAAGTAGAGGAAGTTCAAAGAGAGGTTAGAAATGCTCGAACTGATGTGTCTAATGTCCAAGTTGACATCAATAATATTCATTCAGATGTTAATGATATGCAAAGCGATATCAATAAAATACAAGTAGAAGTCAATACTGTTTTTGTAGACATTGCTAAAGTTCAGACTGATGTTAACAAAGTTAGGGAAGAAATTGAAACTTCAAAAACGCTTTGTACTCGTAACATTAGTGCATTAACAACTCGATTAGTTGACGAGTCTGTTAGGACAACAGCTTCTTTAGCTGGTTTAAAATACGATGTAGAGGTCATGAGAACCCAAGTATTAGATCACAATCGTTTACTTAAGGAAGACATTGAGGTAGATATCGCGGAGATGTTAACTGCAAATGTAACGGTTTGGAAAGATGAATGGAACAGGTCAAGTGGGGAACATGTCGATCAGATTCAGGAGCGAATTGAAAGAAAACTTGCCAGTACACAAGTAGACATTAATAATGAAGTTGTTCAGATTAGGAAAGACTTGAATGTAAGGATGGATTCGCTATCCGAAAAGCAGGTAGAGGATAGAACTCAGATAGGTCAGGACGTGCAAGCATTAAAAACTGCGTTAGAGGAACAGAATCATAAGGTTGTCTCTGATGTTAATGAAACTACGAGCAAACTGCAGAATTAGAAACTAGGAGAAGCTAGCATGATGGAAACCTATAAGGAAGAGTTGATTAGGAAAGTCATCACGGAAATCACAGACAAGGATACTGAAGGATTGACTGGTGAAGAGGATAGAAATTACGTAAGAAGATGTAACCTCGCTACAGAAGAGAGAGATATTAGTCCTGAGGAACGTATATCCAGATTCAGGGAAGAAGAAGAGGATAGGAATATTGAACCTGAATGGAAGTATCGTGATAGTGGGAAACATTATATGGATTCATATCCGAGAAATGTGACAGTCATCCGGAATTTTGAAGACAAACCTCAAAAATTTTGCAACACTGATAGTCTCACACCGATCGAATATATCAGGAATCTTAAAGACTATTTCATAGAAGCCCACATTCCTAGAGAGAGAGAGATGAGAATCGTAGAAAGATTTCTAGCTGGAGGACCCCTTGAATGGTTTAGAGCATTTCGGTACACTTTCAGCAATTTTGACGAATTTGCAGAGGCATTGATAAAACGATTCTGGTCAATAGAAGCTCAGAATTCATTAAGAGCTGAGGTATACTCGAGGAAGTATTCAGGTACTCTTCCAACACGGTACGCTGATTTCTTCACGAGTCAGTTATCACGCTTGAGATTTTTGCAACCCCCGTTGTCAACAGAGCAGTTGATAGATGCGATTTCACGTATGCTACCTGTGGAGGTAAGAAGACTGATCATATCGTCAAATATCAGAGATCTGACCAGTATGGACGAATTATTGAGAAGGCTTGACTACACGAGTCCAATGCCAAATTTGGTACAAAAAGGTCAGAGGCACGAATTCAAAGACGTTAATACAGTCTACATGGATCAAGTGCAACAAACTGATAAGCCTGATGAAAAAAAAACTGAAAATGTAGGTCCTCACAGGAATAATTATTTCCGCAACAACAGATCCCAAGGTTACCGTCCATATCAGCAAAGACGAGGCTGGAATAATAATAGAGGGAATTATAACAACGGAAGAGGTAGATACTACAACAATGGTTATAATAGAAACTACAATAGAAATAACCAGTATCAGAATCAGAATCAGAATTCTCAAGGTCAGGTTATGACACCCGACACGTATCAAGAAAGAGAGAAAGAAAGTCAGCAGTATCTGAAGGAATTACGAGAAAAGGAAGCTGAAAACCAAAAGAAAAGACAGGATGTAGTGATCGATCCTGGTCCTTCTACAAGTCAGCAGGGGAACTTTGAGATTGGTAACACAAAAAAAAACGCCGATTTCTCAACGACAGTGAGAAACCATGAATACATTGCCACACCACACCTAATAACCATTAATGAAATTTACGAAGTAACTGATGAGGATTTATTAGAAGAGAGGGGAATCGTCAAAGAGGAAAGACCATGTGCCTTACCTATTATTTCTGTACTGATAGATGGCCAACAGTATAAAGCTCTTATGGATACTGGCTCAATTATTTCAATCATCTCTGATGAATGCTATCAAAGTCTATTAAAAGGAGAAAACATGACAGTTTTACCAGTTTCTACCGTCAAAGTGAGAGGAATTTTCCAAGACAAGGCAGTGAAATGCAAGATCCAAGTGCTGTTGAACTTTGAAATTAATGGAAGGAATTATGAACAGATCTTTATTGTGGTGAACAAGATCCATTTCGATATTGTGCTAGGAATCGATTTTATATCGAAAGTTGGAGCCATTATTGATATGAAGAATAGGAGTATTAGCTTTAATGATGGGTACATGATCACAGAAGAGATCGAAGAACAGGACGTGAAAAACAGTCTGGAGATAGACCTTAGGGAAGAAATCTTAAATACCATTATTAATGAAGTGGAGAATATAACAGAAATACCCAGTAGAAAAACTGAAGGATTTGAAGAAATTCAGGACAGAAGAGACAGTAGAAAGGAGAGAATGCATTAGCCACACACAAACCAGAGAAGAAGAGACTTATGATTAAGGAACATAGAAGAAATATCATACAAGAGTAGAATTATAATTCAATTTCGTGTTCAAGTGAATTGAGATATTTATAACACAGAGTTTAAAAACAATTTGCAACTGTTTTTAAAACGTGGTGAAGGGAGAATGCCCCCGTAAATTGAATTATATTGAGACCGCGATGGCTGTATTGGCAAATATGAATATAGTTATGAATGTCATAGTTGTGACGTGTATATTCATGACGTAGGCACGGATGACGTAGACTTCATGCAAGTAGGCTGGTGGAGCTGAGATTATTGGTGACGTCATGATTTTGTTCGAGAAAGATCTGAGATTTACGACGCAGTCGCAGGAAACAAGGTATTGTGCTAAGGAAGAAGTTACGCTATTGGAGGAGAGACTCGAACCAATGAACGATAGTTTGGAAGGAAGACGGAGATTGCTGAAACTACGATATTTGATTGCTTTTGGCATGCAGAATTGTGGAAATCTATTTTCAGTTATGGCATTGATTTGGAATTTTGAAGAAATTAATTTTGAGTTTTTGAAATTGGAAAATCCGTCAAGTATAGCCAAAGTTAAAACTTCTAGCGATGACGGAGCAACAGGCTATGGAAGGGATGGATACGCCCCTTAAGAAGTTGATAAAAGGTCGTGCACAGGAGAGAGGAGCTCTCATATCTCTCATATCTCATATCTCTCATACCGCAGATAACGCATATATATTTCAGATGTCAGATAGTCATTGTCGAGTGAATAAGTGAGGCAAGTTGTCTTTAGCGTGTGGTTAAAGCCCGGCGCATCGAACGAACACGGAGCAGTTCCATTTTACGCTGTTCAAAACTAGGTGAAGTTGTAACGCTCACATTAACGTTTCTACGAGATAAGATATAAAGAGTTAACTTCTGCCTTTATTATAATTCAATTGGGCAGTACAACATTGAGGTGTGTAGAAGATTTGAACAATTTCACAGTTATACTTTGAAAGACATTGGCATTTTAAGACTGCAGACAAAAGTGATTTTCTCGCCACCTGAGAGGCACTTTTAAAATTCCACAGTATACACTACGGCTGACACGTATATCGCAACCGTGATATTGGAGCATACGTTTGGTAATACAACGATACATGCTATTATGGAACATTATAATCTGGCAGTACTTTCAATGATTATAACAGAAGTTGAGATGGAAGGCTAAGGCTTTAATGCAATTGGGACATATATCGATGGAGTGAAGTAACAGCATGGAACTTCGTTAATCGTCATTCTACAAAAGCGAGCATGTAGTGAACATCCAACTACACTCATGCATCGTGAATCCATCGCTGAATCATATCAAATGACAGTGGAAATATTTTCATACTCCACGATTATGAATATTTCTGCGGAAATAACTGCAATAAACTTCATGGCGAATTACGACTGGAACTTCAGGGAACTTTCAAGAGAGGCCAGGGAGGACCCGGCTCACAAAGAAGAATTTTGCCAGAAGGATGTCTTTCGTATACATGGAGCAGTGCAATTTCCGGAGAAGGAAGCAGTTCGATTCTCCGAGGACGCTGATTCCAGGTTCGAGGTCGGAGCACATCTTCACGCTGGTGAAATGGAACCAACAGCAGTTTTCTTTGAATACTTTCCTCTAGAACTTCAATCAACAGATAAGGTAGTCGTGAACGTTTCTTGTATTATTTGAGTCATGTAGCGATATCTGAGCAACCATTTTTCCCATATTTTCTGTCCCATTTATTTTTGCCCCATTTTCTTGATTAACATTTCTGTACTCAGTACACTTCGATGATTTATGCCTTTTTCTTCGATTTGTTGAGACATTGTTATGTCATTGGCATAGTTAAATAATTTTGGATCAGTTGAGACTGATAATTTAGATTCTTTCAGTAATTTGCATATTTTTGTAGTCACGATTTGACTGTAAAGTTAACGATTTTCTATGGCAGATTTGAATTCAGACAGCGTGTCATTTTATTAAAGTAATTCTATTCAGTAAATTACTTTGACCAATTTTCTGTCATCCTCAAGAAAGAAGAATGATTAAAAGATTTTAGAGCGTTAAAATCTAATACGTTATCGACGATCTTTGAAATACTAGTCGTCTTATGAACATGATTGCAACATAGACATTTATCATTGCATTATAGACAATTTTATGAAATATGAACTTTGAATACGATTTATTGAATACATTATAGTAATGAACATTTGATAGGAGTTTTTCTCAATTATAGATTGGAACAATAATGTTTGCATTCCACAGTCTAATTGTATTCTATTCGACTATTTATGCAGTTTAGATGAACTTTGATTGAAGATAGTATTTTTATACTGCGTTACTTTGAAGATATTAATCTCAATTTTGATAGACCAGGGAGGAGTGTCTAATCGTATTTGCTATTAAATTTATTTGTGATTGGCAAATTTTTACTTCATATCGATTCATGAATGAAACCCACGAAGGTTAAATAATAACAGACATTAATACAATTGATGAATATAAGAATTTTTGAAGAGGAACAATGGATGTATAATCGTTAGTTCAGTGGACCTGTAAAAGTCGCTGATGAGTAATGCCCTTGAATAATGAAGGAGGTTCCCACAGTAATAAATGAAGTTGTTGAATTTATGAGTGGAGGTTTTTGTATGTAATTTGGAAGATTTTGATGCCATATATATGAAGATATATGATGAATTCTGGGCCTATTGTTGAGCAATTTTGTGCGTTTTGAGCGAAGTATTTTTCCGCTGAATGTATTGTCCTGGTTCTTTGAAAGTTATTCATGTGAAGATACTGTTAAAATTAACAAGAGTGTTAAATAATTTGAGATGAAGATTTTGAATGGAGGTTACCGTCACAAATATTATAATAATTATTAAACCTTATTAAACCTGAATTTGACATTTAAATATAACTAACCTTCATTGGTCGATTATATCAACACAATTTGAGTAATTATCAACCGGATAAACGTGTGGTTTAATGTATTTCTTGTATAAATAATATAAACAATATAATATTGTAAATAATTTTGTAAATATCTTTGTTAAACAATTTGTAATGAAAGGGATTAATAGAGGCGTGTATAAAATTTTTAATTGTCGTTTGACATTGTTATAAACAATTTATTATTGTTATAAATAATTAATGAACTTTTGTTATTAACATTAAGAGTTTTGTTTTTATACTCTAAACAACGCTAATTAAACAAGTGGATTGAACAATTAAACATGATTTAGGATTATTGGAGTATTCCACTGGTGTTTGAATGGAGCATTTAAAAGATTTGCGTGATAATATTTCAGTTGAGAAGTGGACATTTAACGTGTTTGAAAAGGAGAGCTAGGCTCTGATGTAACTCGCTTATGCTAGGGTTGAACGGACAGGTGAGTCCACTTTGACGATGCAGGTGCATTGCAGCTGGCCCGGACAACTGTATGATAGAGGCCAAGGACGTCTCCATAATAGCCTTGTGGCTATAAATAAAATGTGATATGTATAAACACGCAAAACAATTGCTATATGTGTCTCGTCCCAAATCCCGTTTCCATTCCAAGTGCATTATTATTTTTACGTTATTTTGAGCTTGAGAAAGCTGAAACATTGTATGTAGAGTATACAAGTCCGACAGGAGGACATGGTTATGTGGTCGATGGCTTCTGATTGCCACGTGGATTTTGTTGTTTGATTTTTGTTAAATTCATTCTTTTTGTGAAATAAATTATTGTGCAGTTTAAAGTTTCTCGTCTTCGTTATGGTTCATTTTAAATATCATGGTGGAGGTTATTGTGTGGGCACGCTTTAAGTGATCCAGTTGACAACCCAGTCCCCGAGATAAATTTAAGAGGTAAGTAAAGGTAAGTATGAACCCCCGTATATTTTGGTGTGTTCCACAATAATTTCTTGTTAACTATTGTGCTCTAATCTCGATAGTATCTGTCAGTGCCATTTTCATTGATGTAGCTGTGCCGGTGCGATTGATTATTGGCAATCCGATTGAGGGGGCGGATATCTGACAGCCTACTATCCTGATAACGGGGACAGTACCATCCCGGCATTAGCCCGAATACGAAGTGGGAAACCACGGAAAACCACTTCGAGGATGGCTGAGGTGGGAATCGAACCCCCTCTACTCATTTTGACCACCCGAGGCTGAGTAGACCCCGTTCCAGTCCTCATACCACTTTTCAAATTTCGTGGCAGAACCGGGAATCGAACCCAGGACCTCCGGGGCGGCAGCTAACCATGCTGACCGCTACGCTACGGAGGAGATATAAATATGATACAAATGTATGAACATATTTTGGAAACTTAATCAAATATTTTCCACTTTTAAGCACATAAATACATATTTCTGAAAAGTTGAGCAAATAATTATCCAGGCCTTGCTCATAATCTTAACTCTGCTTTAATATACACAATAATATCTTCCTTTAGTACTTGTTTCTTTTCAGGGACGCCGGCAGCGGTGGCTACGCTCGCTAAATTGCAGTTAGGTCATGGGGCCAAGAGGCCAAGATCTCTGTGGACTCGGTAGACCCGTGGGTTCAAACCCCACCATCGGCCGTCCTTGAAAAGGTTTTCAGTGGTTTCCCAATTTCAACACCAGTCAAATGCTGGGACGGTACGTTCTGATAGGCCACGGCCGCTTCCTTCCATATCTTTGCCCACATCCTTGCCCAGTTTCATTCATCTTCATCCATTCCATATCTCATCATGGCGCGCAGGTCGCCCACGGGTGTCGACTAGAAAGATCTGCACTCAGCCTCTCAGGAGGCCACACGACATAAAAATTCAGGGACTTGGGACATAATGGCAATTGAGACCCGTGTACTTGGGTGTGTGTAGAATTTGTCTGATAACCAGTGTTATTGTGGTGTCTGTAGTAATGTGTGTATTTGTACGTCAGGTGAGGACTGGAAAGGCCATTACCTGGAGAAGAAGTGGGAAACCATGGAAAACCACTTCCAGAATGGCTGAGGTGGGAAATGAGCCCATCTCTTCTCAGTTGTGCCTCACGAGGCCGAGTGTACTCCGTTTTAGCACTCAGACCAGAATTACATTTCTGTGCATAGCCTGGAATCGAACCCGAAACTCCTCCTTTACTTCAAGTGTCTGAAAATTATTTGTGAACAACAAAATGCAACATACGCACATTGGAACTGGTTTTATAATTTTCAAAAAAAAAAGGCATTGTATAAATGTAACTCGTCATCGTAACTGTTATACCGAGTTATAATATTCTATCAGGCCATGTTCATCCAAATGCACTTTCTACGCACAACTTTCCTCATGACACTACCTGTAGAGGACACAATCGCTGGTACAGTGCTATTTTTTGATTGTAAATCCCATTTTAAGTTCGTTTTGTCTCATTTTTCTTCCCGACTGCAGTACACCAGTGGCAGCTCGTGCTTGCATTCTGAGGGTAGATAATTATGTATAATATGTTCAAAACACACATATCACGAATAATTTAATACTTATAAACACTTAAAATGACAAATCAAAAAACATATATCATTTTACATGTAACTGCATGATTGTTAACAACACTTGGTAGCAAAGGGTCGTTAGCAATCAACGATACACTTATTACCGTAACCCGTCAGAGAGGACAGGCTGGATCTCAACATAATGGCCCCAAATGTTTTATGGACGATGTCTGGTTTGTTTGTCGTATGCTCACTGTCAGTCATGGACCATGTACCCTGCAGCTGGCCGACTTCACTTGCCAGCCCTACGAAGAGATTTCCTTGCGAAACATATAGGCTAACACTCCTTAGTCGTGTTCAGTTGAATGGCATTCCGTTTGAAAAACGCAGAGAGTATACACTAACTGACCTTCTTTAAGGCGAAAAATTTGAAAAGCATTCTGAAAACACAATAACCTTTGAAATACTATCAATATTTTAATATTAGGAGAAAAGATTAAATAATTAATTAATAATGTTATTGGACCCTTTAAACCACTGCGGCTTTTAGAGACGCCGGGGTGTCGGAATTTCGCCCCTAAGGGGATCTTTATCGTGCCAGTAAATCAACTGACACGGCCCCCACGCATTTCCGTACCCTCAAATGCCAGCCGACTGCGCCAGGATTCGATCCTGCAACATTGGTAACAGCAAGCGAGAACGTTACCGCTGAGCCACGCAGCCAGCCCAAAATAATTAAATACAAAGAACATTCTTTCCTCAAAATGTTGCCTATCTTCTGGAGTGAATGAATGTGATTCCTAATGTCTAATAGGGGCGTGGTATCGCAGCGGTCAAGCTGTTGGACTCTCACCAAGGTGGACCATGTTCGATTCCCGGTCAATGCATGTGAAATTTTCGAAGTGAAATGCCATGTCCTGTGGTTCGAATTCCACGTAAAAAGGAGGTCCCATGGCTCATGATCGCATGATTAACGGTCGCGTAAAATGAAAGCTTCCTTCATTCATTCATTCATTCCTTCCTAATGTCCAATATGCAGAGTTTCATAACCGGGATGCCATCAAACTTGCTAAGAAAATAATGTTCAATAATTATTGTTAGACAAAATAAGTCTATTTGTTTCACACATTTTAAATTGTCATGATCACATTTACATTACAATTGAAATAACCTGTTCTGCTGCGAATGTAGGCCTGGTGGAAACCAAATAAGCACTGTAGCTTATGCTGATGATTTGTTTGCAATGATAAAAATCTTACAAGCTAAAATGTTAGAACATGAACAGAAATGTACTGAATATGTTATGACTAGGACTCAGATTTTTAGGTGCTAAAAATCAGGAAAATATTTATTTTTTATGTATTAAAAATACCTGAAATATGTGACAAAAATGTACAAATATTTAATTATAATTCAGTTTATTTATGTGAATATGATCAATATGCAGTACTCACGAATGCAATTTATGCTATGTCTCACTGCCTGCTGAAGCATTACAATACACAACAAGACACATATCCAGGTTGTCCATCACTAATGACTAACGATTATCGCGAAACACTTCTCCTGAAGGCGTGAAACTGCGGCAATATGTTTCTTGCCCTTGAGGTGTTGTTTAACTTGAGATCGCTGTCCAGCCTTGATTGCTTTCCCACGTGGTTGGCAGAATAGAACGCTCCCATCAGAAGTAAAATTATATTTAAATTCTTCAATAGACGATATCTTGTAGTTGTTTTTACTTTAGGCATCGTAGAACTGCCTTACACTTCACAGTGCCAGAAATGAACTGCATGTGAGTGACACTGGTTCCTGGTAGCTGGGGGGAGGGGGAGGGGGAGGTCTAGCACGTGGTGCAATATGGCTATGAGAAAGGAAATCACCGGGTTCCACAGTGAATGGCACGGGGCGACAAGTTAAAAATAACACAGTTGCAAGCTGAAATACGCTCTGCATGAAGATTAGATAGCTTACAGCTTCTTCCCCGTTACTGATTTTTAAAATGTAAATATTATGTCTTTTTATGTGCTAATAAGTGAAAAGCAGGAATTTATGGATTTATAGAAAAAATGCTTAACATATGTATTTAAATAAAAATATATATTTTTTACCTAAAAATCCGAGCCCTAGTTATGACAATCAGCATTTGAATGTGATGTCAGTCAGGAAAAAACACAAGAATATAGAATACTAGGTAGGAGGAACCAAATTGAAGCAGGTCGACCATGTTACGTACATGGACTGTGTATATCCTCAGGACGGTAGTATAGCCTAGTAAACGAAGCAGTCAAGGTGTAGACAAGGCCCATGCAGGGAGTTCTCAGTTCCCATCTACTGTATTCTGCAAGAAATAAGTCCGTGTAGTGACAACATTGTCCCTGTATCGCTTAATATTTATATCGACCTTGCTGTACAGCAGTAAGAGTTGAGTGGGTACAGGATATAAAGCTCGAGGTAACTGATATGAGGGTAACACGAATGATTGTTGGGACATTACATTCGTACCGTAATCCTCAACAAACTGTCAATGCATTTCCTCTGTGGAGGGGACCTTCAGACGCATAAAGCAGATCAAGCTACACACCTCCACGTATGAGCTTGTTTCTGTGCGTGCAGTCATCTTTCAACTCATATTACGTGGGTTTGACATAATTTATGCACAATCTAAAGGCTGTATGAAATTGCTCTAGACTCTTGCATTGGCCTTGGTGGAACGTTCGATCACGGTCTTTATGTAACCGTAGGAGCTCTTGTTACCCTACTTTTTGAAGCTACCTTGAACGTTGAGTGGAAAAGCATTCAAATGAAGTTTTGGTATGAGCTCATGAATTGTGTGCTCCCTTAAGTCCAATAGGCATCTGCCGCGTACGGGCAATTGTCGGATGTACTTCAAGACGACGTAGAGAGAATCCACACAGGCTTAAGTAGCATGTGACCACACGCTGCAGGTATCAATTGCACTTCAAAGAACATGTTCGTAAGTTGCTGAAGGATTTTAAGTCATAATTTATAATTCAACTGATGTGTTTAAAGTTTCTTTGATTTCAGTGCTTTCGACATTGTCGTCTTTATATCCGTGTACTTTGCGAGTGCTCGGTAACCTGTATTATTGTTGTAGTTGTTAGCCTACCTTCGATTTTTGCAAAAAATGAAAGTCGACTTATGAGATCTACACAGGGCCAAAAATTGTGTGTCGTTGTGTGTGTGTGTGTATGTGTGATTTGGCACGTCTGTCCCTCCCTATCAATACAAACACGGTGAAACCGAATTGAACAAGGGGCACCTCAGTGTCATGTTTTATATCACCGCTATCTTGACGGAAACGTAATGGCGGCCATCCAATTGTTCAAAGCTTAAATCTAATTCCGACTAACCTAATCATTTTATCTCTACCAAATTTTGCAACATCATGGCTCCATTTGGGAAGCGTCTTTTGACCAAACTACAAGATCATCAGCCCAATAGTTTGAAGATGGCGGCCGTGTATGTGTGCAAATCGATCCCCCTATCAATTCAAACACAACGAAACCAAATCGAACAACCTTTGGTATAGAGGTAGCTCTAGCTAGGGAAAACTCAGTGTCATGTTGTATATTGCCGCCATCATAACAAAAAATAAATGGCGCCCTTCCAAGCGTTCTGAGCTTAAATCAAATTACGACTAACCTAATCATCCGATCTCTACCAAATTTTGTAACAATACACCTTAATGAGGGATGGATCACTTGCCCAAACTACAAAGTCATCAGCCAAATAGTTTCAAACTGGCGGATGTATGAATCATGCAAGTATTATAGCCAAACAGTAACTTACGATTCAACAAAGCCAGCCCTTACCAAATAAGCTCATTATCCATAGGGAGGTTTAAACCGTCCTCTAGGAGGTGACCGGTAGGATATTAGCATTTTAAAATGGAATATGTAACTGCAACAGTGACTAACAGTTCAGGCTGACCGTGCCCTATGGTGCTTGTCCGTGCTGTCCCGTTGGATCAAAATGGCCGCCATTGTTTGCTCGTAAATCCATATATTTCCGCAACTTAGTAAGTGTATATCCTTTTAGGAATGTACGGAACAAAATCATACATACCCAGTATCAAATGGTTTATAGAAACGGCAGAAAACGCTAATGAAATCGTTGATTACAAGACATAATATCATGGAGTTATATTAAACCAGTTGTTAACCAAGCCATAGAGTACGACATCTTTGGCGTAGTGGTAGTGACCTGGAGGTTCTGGAGTTTCTTGGATCAAATCCCAGCAGATTCATTTTCTCTACTTCGTTTTTTTTTCTGTTTTTTTTTTTAAATTTATTGATTTATAACTACTCACACGTTATAATGTTAAGCATATATAGTGTGTATTTGTAATCAAAAATATTATATATATATACTTTAACACCACATATTTCAACACTCGACTACAGCGATTAAAATTCGTTCTCCTTGATCCGCAGTAGAGTCTATTGTTGTTGTTGTTGATTTTATGTTGATTCTTTAGGGGCTTTGCGGCATCGTGGCCATGTAGGCCCTTGTACTTGGGTGAGTGTAGAAGTTGTCTGATAAACTGTGTCGCTGTGATGTCTGTACTAGTGTGTGTACTATTATACCAGGAAGGATTTGGGTAGGAAGCTGTTGTTGTTGTCTCATTTGAGATGCATGGACATCATGGTCATTTAGCCCCATGTACTTGGCTGAGTGTTGAATTTTTTTTTATAAACTGTGTTATTGTGTTGGCTGTTTAGTGTGTGCATATATAATTCAGGTGAGGATTCAATCCATCAAAGTATAATATCCGTATAGCACGTTGTACTTCAACAAGCTACTACAACCAACATTCAATTATACTTCTTGAAGTGGGCAAAGAATTATAACTATACCCATGCATTTAGGAGAAAGAAGGCTATATGTTCTTTACTGAACATCTTGTTTGTCGTTTACTTTCATTTCAAAGTACGAGGAGTCCACTGAACCTGGAGTGCCCAGGCTTCTCCAAGGACTAAATCCGGTCCTGCTGGTTGTGAGGACGCTTATCTTATCAATAAGGTCCCCTAACACTTCAACTGCTACAGCTCTCTAACGGACAAACAACGCATTACACAAGATGTACTGTATGTTATTGGGCAGTGTGCAAAACTTACTGAAAATTTGTGTTTGGGCCGAAACTCTTTCGCTGTAAGAGTGAAATTTTCTTATAATTTTGTTTCATACAGCGGGCACATGTTGGGATGGTTCACTATTCCTGGTCTGGGAGTCCTTCCTATTCCCAAATAGTTCAGAGTTACAAACAATGGAGCACACACTACACCGCTCAGCTTTAAAAAAAATTGAGGGTCTTGGATATCATGGTCATTTAGCCCCGTGTACTTGGGTGTGTGCAACTTTGTCTGATGGCCTGTGTTATTGTGATGGCAGTATTCATGTGTAATTCAGAATAGAATTGGGAAGGAGGTGGCCGTGGCCTAAATTAGGAACCATCATGGATGGCTGAGGTTGGAAACAACCCCGACGCTTCTCAGTTTTTCCTCACGAGGCTGAGTGTACGCCGTTCCAGCCCTCACACCAGAATTAAATTTCTGGCAGATCCACGAATCTTACCCGGGCCTCCGAAGTGATAGCCAAGAATGCTAGCCATTCTTTAACGAGGGGGACCCTCACAGCTAATATCCAGAAGCTGCAAATAGGCGTTAATAAATAATCTGCTGTGGGCCTACAGTGACAAAAGTAACTCTTACTGATAAGGGTAAAAGATATACTGCATTTATTCTTGAACTTCGTAGTCTACCCTGATTTCTCTTTTGTAGCGATAGAATTCACTAGCAATATGTAGCCTGCTATCAAGAAATGAACTGCCATGAATTACTGGAAGAAATAATTTGGCCCATTTTCGATAAACACTTATGATGGACAACCCTCACTACGAGTGCTGATTCACCTTGACTGTGGATCATGTGCGTTTAGCAGCGTAACCCTCCGTGTAACGCTTCGCATGTCCATGGTTGTTCAAGAGCCACAAACAGTAATTTGCAATGTGAATTTTGTTAATTTTTCTTTCTTAATCATGTCTCCTAAAATAGAGAACATTTTACCTGACACCACTTATCTACAGGGACAGGTTTATGAGGCGAGATTTCTTGTAACAACTACAGTCATGTCAAGCGACTCTCGTTGTTCCATCCTCTCACAGATTGGGAGCACTTACCAGCTATCCCATGGCCTCCTAGGAAGAAGTTAAACTTTTAGTGCTTTATGGCAGCATGAGCATCTATAACTAGTCGGGGAGAATTTCTACCGGCACCTGTCAAAGCTTCACTCGCTAGAGAAAATAAAGTTGACGATTCCTCTCAATTGAATTATAATAAAATTTTAGCTGAATGCGTTAAGTTGCACTTCACATGGAGTAGTTTTATCGTAGTCATAATTCCCGTGTACTTTGGTGCACGTGGAATCTGATAACCTGTGTCATTATGACGGCTGTACAAGACTAAGCATTTGTGCTTGAGGCTAGGATTGGGAAGGAGGTTGCCGTGGACTTTGCTTTTAATTGAAGTGTGAAACTGAAGGAAAATACTTCTAGGATGTCTGACATGCGAATCAAACCCACCTTTTCTCAGTTTTGCCTAACGACGTTGGGTGTACCCTGTTCCAAACCTCGAGCCAGAATTATACTCTTCAGCTCAGCTGGGATTCGAGCCTTGGACCTTTGGAACTTTAGTTTCAATACGTACTCTGATGACTGCGGTGGCTAGGAGATAGATACATTGGCAAAAAGCTGCAGTATATACAAGCACATGCAATGTAGTTCACTATGTTGTCGATAGACTACGAATAATTACAGCATATTGTTTACAGCACTTCACAGCAGGTACCCTCAGTGAATTCCTGAGTCGTCCTTCATAATCCTTATGCTTTAAAGCAACATGTTAACTTACAGATTATACACACACACTTAAAACTACGAGGATGATGATCAATGTGTCCTAAATGAAGACACAGTTCCTATACCCTCACACGCCCTTAGCCGAGGTGTGTCCTGGATACCAATGGTCGTACGTTAGTAACAATAATGTTGTTCCTTCCAGGAAAGCTTTGGCCTCGCGCCATAGGCATGCAAGTTAAAATGCTAACCACGATCGCAATGTGGAGCTACAGCTTGTCCGGAGATCGGAGGTTCGAATTCCGGCGCTGACAGCGGCTATCATGCGAGTGGTCTTCCATTTCTGACTTCTACCGTCCCCACAAAAGCACATGGCAGACAAATTGAACACGCATCCAAGTACACGGGGCTGATGACTGAGGTGACGAAAATCCCTAAAACTAATTTATAAAAACTAAAGCTAATTTATTTATTAAACTAGCAACCCGCCCCGGCTTCACCCGGTATCTGTAACGGTTTACCCAGCGTAAGCTCAAAAGGCGTACTTTTTTGATTTCAATGAACTACGATCTATATCCGTTTTTCGTCTCGGCATGATGGATTAAAATCACTGACTGGACTATTAATTATATTATCATGGAGATAGCATGTGCAACGAATTCTTGTCAGACGTAATTTGAGAATGACGAGGTGCATGTAACACAAATCCCCCTTTCGCCTAATCTAAACATTACTGTGTATTTTGCGGAACGAAGGCTGAAACTGGGGTGATAGGCAGGCTCGCTCGCTAGCTAGCTACCTCGTAGACTGTCTCCGAAGCTAGTAATTGAAAGTAGATTGTTGGAAGAAATGAAAACTTAAAAACACGTATAGTGGGCGATATATTTAAGAGAGATATGCTGTCGCGGACTTTTTTTTTGTACAACTTATCATGCTGAACAATTCTTACACTCATAGTATATAGATATTTTTACCGGTTTACCCAGCGTAAGCTTAACAGGCGCACGGACGGTAGGTTTTTTCGACTATTCACTGAAACCGTTACTGCTTGGCTTCCTTTGGTCATAACTAAATTATTTTCTACAGAAACCTTCTTCGAGAAATCCTTTACAGAATGGTGAAATCCGCATCAA
This sequence comes from Meconema thalassinum, assembly GCA_946902985.2. Lineage (NCBI taxonomy): Eukaryota > Metazoa > Arthropoda > Insecta > Orthoptera > Tettigoniidae > Meconema > Meconema thalassinum. The sequence goes on along the minus strand of OX336389.2, from coordinate 378,617,226 downwards.
TATCCATTCAGTGGTTCTCGAGATTACCCGGTACATTCCAGAATCGGGGACTTAGTTTTATACTAAGTAGAGATCCCGAGCCGAAAATTGAAGCCGGCTACCTCAGTTACACCTACAGTAAACCACCAATTCCTATGCATGTGAAAATTCGGATAAATTTTGCAGTCATCATAATGATCTTGCAGAACTGAACCTGTGTGATATAACTTACCTAGCACTTAGAGAAAAATGCATCGGTTATTACCAATTCTTGAGGTCTTGTGTTCTATTGAAATACTCACTGTTTACCTCCGTAGTGGCTAGCATTCTTGGCTGTCACCACGGAGGCCAGGGTTCGATTCCCGGTTCTGCCAAGAAATGTAATTCTGGGATAAGGGCTGGAACGGGGTACAATCAGCCTCGTGAGGCAAAACTGAGAAGAGGCGGGATCGATTCTTACCTCAGCCATCCTGGAAGTGGTTTCTCTCGGTTTCCCCCTTCTATTCGAGGCAAATGTCGGGATGGTACCTAACTTAGCCCACGGTTGCTTCCTATCCAAATCCGACGTACAAACATCACAGTGACATTTTATTAAAAAATTATACACTCACCCAAGTACACGGGGCTACATGACCACGATGTTGCAAAGCCTCTAAAGAATCCATAACAGAATGTATACCACTATCCACTTCTTATTCCCGTTTCTACGATGGCGCTGATGTTAATCTGATTGCCTGACATCTAGGTGGACTGGTTTCAATTCCCGGTTAACTCACAGGACATTTTCAAGGTGAAACATCACGTAAAAAGGCGTTCCCGTTGTTTATGATCGCAAAATTAATGGTCACATAAAATAACAAACTTTCTCCCCGTTCATACAGGGTCGGGAATGAGATGTGATGAGTTTCCATGGGGCGGATGGATTTTACTGCCGGATGCCCTTTCTAACTCCAATCTACTGTAATTAAAGGATTAAAATGAATGATGAATGAATGAAACTGAGCAGATTTGCCTGTCAGAATGTATCGTCCCAGCATTTGCCTGTGGAAACCACGGGAGACCATTTCATGGACGGCTGGTGGTGGGGTTCGAACCCACTACTGTCTACGAAGTTTGGAGATGACTTTGTTCCATATCTTTGCGCTTTGTCGTGCGTAGCAACGACGGTCAGTTGTCGAACTACCACCATCACTGAGTTTACAGCGAGTGGTAGTTACAAGAAGTGACGCCTAGATAGCGTGATCAATGTGTTAGTCGCGTGGGAGATGTTTTGATTAATTAAAAGTCATTTATAACGAAATATATGAAACAATGTGTGTGAACTTAGGAAACTGAATTGCAGTCCAGCCTCCATAACATTTCTGTCACGTTTAAATAAGTATCGCAGAAATTAACTGAAACATTAACGGAAGATCTCACAAGAAAGCTATGAATAGACCGTTTTAAAATAAGATACAATACAAGTTCTTTTTATAATGGAATACAATTTTATATCGACACCCACTAGGAACTACGGTAGTAGGAACTACGGTAGTAGTAGCCTACTAGTACACTACTAGTTGAGAAAATCCAAACATTGAAAAATAATTGGCAGCTGCCGCGATGTAAGTAATAAGTGATTTTGCCAAGCATATAGGACCTTTTACAGTGAGGTCCTTCTCCTTTAATCTTCGATTAAAGATTAATAACTCGGACATACAACAAGTCAAATCCTTCACTTACCTAGGTCAAAAGATTACAGAGGACGGAAGGTGAACCACTGAAGTTACATGCCGCATTGCTCAGGCAAAACTAGCTTTTAAGCAGAAGAGGAGATTACTGTGTACCAGTCGGCTTAATCTTTCCATCCGAATGAGAATGCTACATGCGTTTGTATGGACAGTTGCGTTGTGTGCCTGTGAAACTTGGACACACAAACTAAAAATGAAAATAACCGTCTTGAAGTCTTTGAGATGTGGTGCTATCGTAAGTTGATAAATGTGACGTGGAGAGACAGGATATCGAACACAAGGGTTCTCGACACCATGAACCAACGGAGATCAATCCTACCCACAATCCGTAAACGTCGTCTCGCATGGTGGGGTCACACAATGCGCCACTCCAATTTAATGAGAACTGTGGCAGAAGGGTTCAATGAGGGAAAACATCCACGAGGAAGATCTAGAAATACCTTCCTTAAACAAATTCTAAACGACACCCAAGCACAGAATTATAATTCAATTAAGGAAGCGGCAAATGACAGGACGATCTGGACATGTTTTATGGCAACTGACTAGTCTTAGGACTGCAAACCAATGATGATGATGATGATGATGATGATTAGGTACTGGATTTACATCCAACCCAAATGGTGTCAATTTCGAAGACTAACAGCAGACCAATTTGCATTCACCATGTATTTGAGAACAGAAGAGCCTTATTGATGACTTAGCTCTTTGGACCTGTCGTTGATGAGACCATATCGTATGATCAAATACTGTCCTACAAATGAATCTAGGAAATTGCAGTAATAACTTGACTTGGTGTTAATTCATTTTAGAGGCTTGGGTCATATTGATCATCAGTCTCGTGTTCTTGGGCGTGTGTCTACTCTTACTGTTAAGACAGTAGTCTTGTGTGTAGCTGTATTAACTTAGGACAGGATTGAGTAAGTGCCCCGGGGCTTGAAATAAGCTATTACTCCGGCATTTGCCTGAAGGGAGTGTGGAAATCTGGCAATAAACCACACTCAGGATAGCCGCGAGTATGTGATGTGAAACTTCAGTAAGATTTGAGAATAGGATCGCAGTCTGGATTCAACCCCGATTCTCCTGGTGCGTTTAGGTAATTTGCTCAGCGCTCTCTTCATCTACCTTCTCTAAATCCACAATATGATAAGTCTAATAATTAGACCTGCGACATAAATGCATCGCCAAAATATATGAGATTATATTAATAATTCAAAAACTAATAACAAGTTTTCATGTTTCTTCCACCAGGTGGTAGCATTTGTCGTTCCGAAATTCATAGCCAAGGGACAACTGGTGAGATGAACTCTTCTCTTGCACTGGGGTATCTGTGCATAAAATGTATATTTCAAGTACTTCGGAATTAGCCGTACTGCAGAGTTAGAAAAAGTCTCCCCTATATTTGCTCGAAGAATGAGCACAATCTTCGTCACTGTCCAAATGGTGTATTTACACAAGAATCTGTGCAGTGCGGTAACAGATTATTAAGTGCAAACACACATTCCTCCTCGACCTACGTAGACACGATTCAAGACGCCTCGTCACTTGAACTGTAAACATAACATCCCAGCTATCGCAAGCATACCCATTTCATTGAATGCCTGTAAGGCGTGGTAGGTGATGTATAACATCTTTTCATGTGTGTGACGAGGTTCCTTTACTCATTCCTTTCCAGTTTTGGGCAAAAGAGAAAAAATAATTAAGTTTTGAAAAATCACATTAATTGTAACACGTGACGATTCAAATCAACCTGCAAAAGTCGTTTTATTTGAAACACAAAGTGCCAAAAAGAAAGTTCATCTGGATTTTGCAAATTGGCTAATAACGAAAAACCTGACGAACATTCATATTTTTGTACAGACTCCTACCCCTCCAAAATTATTGTACACTTTTGTCACATTCTTGAACGACCCCACTTTCGAGCGAACGTATTTTAAGACAAATGGAGAATGAATAGAGGGAAGAGAGACAAGAGAGAAAAGTGAAAGGAAAGGAAGACTATACATCATGCTCAGACACCATTTTATGATCCTAGACTTTCCATTCACTATGACAGCTCTTCAAATCATTAGATTTCTGTTGGAATGACAGTCACTATTTGATTCAGTAACACATTTCAAAGATTTCTCCACTAGTTAACAAACATTTTCTACATTTTTTCGACTTCTTTAAGGAGGAATTACTTTAGTATATTTCATGACCAATGTCTTCTATCACTGATAATGAAGGTTAATGAAATGGTAGAGCCCAGTGACCCATAAGTTAAGGTAAAAAACACCTGCCTATCTCGCCCAAGTTAAATCTTCTAATTTTTGGTACACTTTACTCAAAATACGTTTGGGTTAGCCAATTGAAATTTTCAGGGATTACTGTTTGGATCATTATCTGTAATAATAAGAAGGATTATTGACAAACACGAAATACTTTTGCCAATATGAATTTTCTTTTAAGGTACGATATTTTAATTCAAAATTATGTTGAAAAATATTTATATTTCATTTTTGTATATTATTAAAAGGGATATCCCTTCATAATACTGTTCATTAGGATGATGTTGATACATTTTAAAAATTGGACCTATCTTTATTAGTTTTCTTACAAATTGTACCAACGTAGTGAAAAATGTTAAACTGAGAAAAACGAGGTTGAAGTTTTTAATTACATTTTGTTACCTCTGACAATTCTTAGAACATTCCTGCCCCATAACTTGCATCATTTCGTCCATCACTGGTTAATTTGCTTCTCCTACTTTCTTTAGCTTTTAAATAAATAAATAAATAAATAAATAAATTAACAAATAAATAAGTAAATAAAAACAATATAAATAAATGCATATTTTGACTTGTCTGTTTGAAAATAAGTGGACATGTTTCCCTCCTCAAATCAACGATTCAATTATTAATAATTGGGGCAGATGACCTCGTTGTTCCGCCCCTTAAACAATATTTCTTCAATAGGTCAGTGCAAAATCACAGTGATTATAATATTATGACGATGTTCAGTATCCATTAGTAACATAAAAACAATGTAAGAAGTTGTCATTGTTACCAACAGAAAGTCTGAGCTCAACAGAGCAGACAAGAAGTGAGTTCTGAAATCTATCTATAATAGTTCAGAAGTTATACGCACAAACATAAATCTCTGTAAAAGTGGGCGTTGTCATTCACGGTGCAGCATAGTCTTTTACAACTTATAAAATTACCATTTTTCATATTTTTTCGACTTTTTTTACAAATTCCTGTTATCTACGTTGAAAATAACTAAAAACGCAAAAAAGTATATTGTTATTTTTTTCGCCCATAGATGGGTCTTCCTTACCTTATAATCTCCTTGTCTACATGAAAAATACTTTAATTAATTGATAAAATGTGCCTCAAATTACTTACCTGGAACAACTCAGATTTTAACGATTCCATCAAAGTGAGAGAGTGACTCAAGTTTTTAATTACTTCTTTGAATGAAGAGGGTGATTTCGTGATGGGTGAACGACATTGTGAGGTTTGAAGCCATTTTTCAGTGTTGCCTAAGTAAACAAAAGATTGGTGCTTTTCAGTCGGTCAACACGAATGTACCCAAATAGAGCTGGGTTCTAAATCCTGAAATAAATTACATAAGATTAATAAATACACTAGTGTATTACATATATTACATAAGATTAAAAAATACACTAGTGTATTACATATATTACATAAGATTAATAAATACACTAGTGTATTTATTAATCTTATGTAATTTATTTCAGGATTAGGGCATAACCCAGCTCTATTTGGGTACATTCGTGTTTACCGACTGAAAAGCATCAAACTTTTGTTATGGGTGAACGAGTTAAATGGCTGGCTGAAGTTTCACTTTTAGAGGTTTCCTCGTAGTCCATGGTAGAACGCCCCTCAAAGCTCTTGCTTTTCGTCTGCAGCAGAGGTACATCCTGGACAAACGATTTCAAGTGATTCTATTTCAAATATGAGAATTGAGATTTGCATAAAATAAAAATCCTTGAATTGTTTAATGAACATATCTCCCATTTTCAATGAGTATTTGAGTAGTACAGTTGTAATATTCTCTCAATCCACTTGTGAATAATGTTCATTTGGATTCACTTTTCTCATATGTATAGACACTTAATCCATCTGTGTTAAAGGTCCTCATAGGAAACTATTACTCAAACCTTGGAATTAACTCTTCTTGATGCAAATCATCAGCACAGATGGATTCAGAGCCCTGGAATATGAAAAATATGAATCCAAATGAAGGAAAGGAAACTTGTAGTTTTACGTGTCCATCTATCTCTTGATCATTAGCCACATAACCTCCATTATTATGAGGAATCCGAACCACAGGACATGATATTTCACATCAAAAATATCATGCATTGGCCGGGCATGGAACCCAGTCCACCTGGGTAAAGAGGCAAGCCGCTTCACCACTGCACCACCACACCCCTGAATCCAAGTGATCCTTATTCACAAGTGGATTGGGAAATGTACTGCAACTGGACTACTCATTTCTGCTATGTTTACTGCATGAACGTTTGAGATTTACATACAGCATTATGTTGCCCAGTTCATTATTGGCTGCATTTATTTTAATGATTAGTTCTATTTTATAAAATAATAAAAAGTAAATAAAATATATAAAATAAATTTAAAATATTTAACAATTTAAATAAACAAATAAAAGATCAAAGATTAAAATATTTTTTTAATTTTAAAATTTGAAACAGCATGTGGAATACAGAGTGAGAAAGTAGAGCCTAGCAACTGCTGTTGGACGCAAGAGACGTTATTTGCCTACCTTCGATTTTTGCAAAAAGTCAAAGTAGACTTATGAGATCTACACAGGGCCAAAAAGTGTGTGTCTGTCTGTCTGTGAGTGTGTGTGTATGTGTGTGCCATTTGATATGACTGCCCCCCTATAAATTAAAAAACGGTGAAACCGAATTGAACTAAATTTGGTACAGAGGTAGCACTAACAAAGGGCACCTCAGTGTTATGTTCTATACCCCCCACCATCTTGACGGAAACACAATGGCGGCCACCCAATTATTCAAAGCTTAAATCAAATTATGACTAACCTAATCATCTGATCTCTACCAAATTTTGTAACAACATACCTCCATGTGGGAAGCGTCTTTTGACCAAACTACGAACTCATCAACCCAGTAGTATGAAGATGGTGGCCGTGTCTGTGTGCAAATCGATCCCCCCTATCTAATCAAACACAACGAATCCAAATCAAACCAACATTGGTACAGTGGTAGCACTAGCAAGGGACAACTCAGTGTCATGTTGTATATCGCCGCCATCATAACATAAAAGAAATGGCACCCACCCAAATGTTCTGAGCTTAAATCAAATTACAACTAACCTAATCATCCGATCTCTACCAAATTTTCCAACAATAGCCTATACCTTAATGTGGGAAACGACTTTTCCCAAACTACAAGGTCATCAGCTAAATAGTTTCAAGATGGTGGATGTATGTATCAAGCAAATATTATAGCCTAGCCGTAACTTAAGATTCAACAAGGCCAGCCCTTACGAAATACGCTCATCATCCATAGGAAGGTTTAAACTGTCCTCAAGGAGGTGACCGGTAGGATATTAGCATTTTTATAATAAAAATAGAATATGTAACCGCAGTAGTGACTAACAGTTCAGGCTGACCGTGCCATAACGTGCTTGTCCGTGCCATCCCGTTGGGTCAAAATGGCGCTATTGATGGCTCGTAAATCCATATATTTCTGTAACTTCGTAAGTTTATATCCTTTTAGGAATGTACTGAACAAAATAATACATATTTAGTATCAAATGGTTTATAGAAACGCCAGGAGACGCTAATGACATTGATTGCAAGGCAAGACAAAATATCATGGAGTTATACTAAACCGGTTGTTAACCAATCATTGCTCTACGGCATCTGTGGCGTAGTGGTAGCGACCTGGAGTCATAGTCTGGAGGTTCATGGATCAAATCCCGGCAGGTTCAAATATTTTACTTCATTTTTTTATTTATTGATTTATAACTACTCACACGTTATAATGTTAAGCATATTATAGTGTGTATTTGCAATCGAAAATATTACATACTGTACTTTATAACTCCACATATTTCAACACTCCACTACAGCGATTAAAATTTGTTGTCCTTGATCCACGGTAGAGTCTAGTGTTGTTGTTGCTTTTGTTGTTGATTCTCTAGGTGTTTTGCGGCATCATGGTCTTATAGCCCCGTGTACATGGGTATGTGTAGAAGTTGTCGGATAACCTATGTCACTGTGATGTCTGTAGGCATACTAGTGTTTGTACTTTTAAACAAGGAAGGATATGGGTAGGAAGCTGTTGTTGTTGTTGTTGTTTCATTTGAGATGCATGGACATCATGGTCATTGGGTGAGTGTTGAATTTTGTCTGATAACCTGTGTTATTGTGATGGCTGTATTAGCGTGTGTATATTTAATTCAGGTGAGGAATCAATCAATCAACGTATAATATCTGTCTAGCACCTTGTATTTCTACAAGCTATATAACCCCAGGCACTACAGCCCGCGAAGGGCGTAGGCCTACCAAGCGACCGCTGCCCAGCCATTTGGCCTGCAGATATTGGGGTGACGCGTGATCAGCGCATCGGATCCCCTCGGCCGTTAATCTTGGTTTTCGTGATCGGGGCGCTGACTCACTGTCAGACAGCTACTCAATTGTCCTCACGACGCTGAGTGAACCCCGTTCCAGCCCTCACGTTAGTTTCTAAAATTCCTGACGGAGCCGGGAATCGAACCCGGGGCCTCCGGGTGAGAGGCTGGCGTGCTAACCCAATACCACGAGGCCGGTCTATTTCGACAAGCTACTACAACCAACATTCAATTATACTCCTTGAAAAGGACAAAGAGTTAAAACTATACCCATGCATTTAAGAAAAAGTAGGCTATATATTCTTTACTGAACATCTTGTTGTTATATCATTTCAGGCACTTGGTGTATCGTGGTCATTCAGTTCTGTGTACTTGGGTGATCTTAAAATCGGTCTGTTACCCTGTATTGATGCCTGTAGGGGTGGTGGTATAGATGGTAGTGTTAAAAGGGGTGGAATATGGAGGTCATATGCCACAATATGACTGTCATTATGATGTTGATGGAAATGGAACTACAGTACTACTAATACTCTTGCTTATGCCCCTTTACCTCTGAAATTGTGGATATTTGATCCTAACACTTCCTCCAAGTTTCAACAAGTAGTTCCGTGAAGAACTAAAGCCTATTTTAATATATCCTACTTAGGATAATTGCCACTATCAACGTTCAAAATTTCAGTTTGATTGCTGTAATAGATTCGTAGATATTCAGAATCGTCTAATATTTCGGTTGGTCACCTTGTTGGATTTTTATATATGTTGGTCTTAGAGTTAGGTACTGTTACATGAAGATTATTGTGTAAGTCTAGTATTCAAACTTCAGTCGCATGATTAGTACACAAGAAGTAAAAACGTGATTTTAAAATTTCGCCTCGGTGCCATCTTGTGCTTATGGAAACAATTGAAATAAATTAGATGCCAGTGGATTAAAATGTGTATTAGCATTTACTGTAGCAAATTTCACTGCACTCAGACGGTAAAATTGCGAGAAACGTCCATGTAAATATTTATAGTTCACGCGGCCGCCATGTTGGATTTGGGATCACCAGATTATTGTAAGTCCTATAGGTGAACTTATGTTCATAGCCCCTATGAACATAAATGAATTCAGTTTGATTGCTGTAATAGATTTTTTGATATTGAGAACCGTCTAAATATTTCAGATGGTCGCCATGTTGGAATATTATTAGTATAGACCATAGAGTTATGTACCATTAAGGAATATTATCGCGTAGGTTCATTATTCAAACTTTCACTTCGATTGCATAATTACGACACAAGAAATAAAAACTTAATTTTAAAATTCGCACAGCCGCCATCTTGAGAGTATATAAACATTTGAACGAAATTAGATGCCAGTGCATTACAATTTGTAGAAACATTTGCTATACCAAGTTTCAATGCGTTTGGAAGATTAAATCGCGAGAAAAGTCTATTTAAAACTTTCATATTCGCTTGGCCGCCATGTTCGTTTTGTAGTTAACAGGTTTTTGAAAGTCTCACAGATGAACTTTTAGTAGTGCCCTTTATCTCCGTATACAATTTCAGGGTGATATCAGTAATAATTTCGGAGATATAGAATGCCGGTGAAATATTTTGCACAGCCGCCATCTTGAGGATATATAAACAATTGAACGAAATTAGAAAGGCAGTGAATTACAATGTGTATAAACATATATTGTACCAAGTTTTATCGCGTTTGGTTGGTTAAATCGCGAGAAGCTTCTATTTTATTGTCACAACTTCGCTTTCCACCATGTTGGTTTTGTAGTTACCAGGTTTTTGAAAGTCTCATAGGTAAACTTCTAGTAGTTCCCTTTATCACCGTAGAGAATTTCAGGGTGATGTCAAACATAGTTTCGGAGATATTGAATGCTGGTGAAATATTTCGCACAGCCGCCATGTTGGATTGGTGAGACGTAAAGAAATTTGAAGGGTACGGTCGGAGTCGGCCAAAATGGTGCTATGACCTTACCGAGTTTCATTGAAATCGTTCCAGCCGTTTAGAAGTTATTAGAGGGACACCCACACAACACACACAGACACACATACGCACGCACACACACACGGACAAATGGTGATCTCATAAATCTATGTTTTCATAAAATGAAAATAGGCTAAAAATAGCCAATAGGATTGGAGTTCAAAAATGTTATTCCGGAGGGTCTGCTGGAGCAGACACTTTTCTCTTGGGTCATATCGGGTGGAGAGGATCTACTGTAGACGGGGTGTTGCAATCACATGAAAGGCAGATCCGACTAAAGACAAAATCCAGTCATAAAATCCTACCACTTATTTTTGTTTAATAAACTCAATAATAACTCCTATCAAGCTCATATGGGATTTCCTAAAATAATCCGAACTAAAATACACTCTTGGCTAGAAGAGAAAACGTCCTACCCAAACAATCTCTCTAAGTTCTATCTCTTTCATATCTTTCCAGGAGACATCAAATCGAAAAATAAATTTCGAAATAAATTAGATGTCCAATATCCCCATTGATGTTCGTTCAATGATATTGTATTAACATCACTTGCCATCATTGATTATATCACACGAATCATTGTCCCTAACATCATTTGATCACAAACGAAATATATTTATTTTTAATTTATACTAAATTTGCCTGTTGTTCTAACCTCTACTACGAGTAGTTGTCACGCATGGTTTATCCCATAAAATTAATAAATAAACGTTCAAATCTATTCAGCAAAAGAATATCGAAATCACGTATGAATCGTGTATCCATCTGAAATGTTTTATATTGGTTCAGGGCCGTGTCTAAAATTTGACCTCTATCATCTATTCAGATATTCCCATTATCACCTGATCACTTCATCACTCTATATGTACCGTGCATGGTCATATGGGCACGTAGTCACATTGTCACATTCCTTCACGGTTCGTATCCCAAAGCTGACAGCGACTACCCTGAGGCAAATATCTGGATAGTGCCTTACTTCAAGTCCCGGGGCACCTACCCCATTCCAGACCCTAATACAGCTACACACACTACTAGAGTCATCACAGAAATACAGGTTATGAGACACATCCAACACACGCCCAACTACACTGGGCTGGTATGAGACTTGAAAAAAGTTATATCGCGACATTTCCCTCAAAAAGTGTGGGAATACCTGGGGGAAACCATATTCAGGATAGATTCTGTCAGCTCCTTGATTTGTCCTGAAAAGAAAAGTACATGGCCATTGGCTGCATTATTAAAATTATTTAGCTGTTCAGTCGTGCCAGGGTAAGTTGAATAGACACCAATAACATACCAGAATAACACTCATGACCTGAAGTTTAAGCCTGTATAACTTTGACATCAAATCCATGTATACTATTGCTTAATTTAAGGGCTATGTTATTCTTCGTCATCAACTTTACTTCATAAATTCTGTTGTTGTTGTTGTTGTTGTTGTTGTTGTTCGCGTTGTTGTTGTTGTTGTTGTTGTTGTAATTTTTGTTGTTGTTGTTGTTGTTGTTGTTGTTGTTGTTAGAGGTGGTGGTGGTGGTGGTGGTGGTGTTATTTGAGTCTTCATTCTTTTGACTAGTTTGACGCAGCCCTCCATATCTCCCTGTCCTGAGCTAATCGTTTCACTCTACATAGCTAGCACACCTAACATCCGAGGCAATCTGTTTAACATATTCTAACCTTGGTCTACCCCTATAGTTCTTGTCCTCAACCCTTCCTTCCATAACTAAGTTCGCTATTCCTGGGTGTCTTAGTATGTGTCCTTCCAACCTATCTCTTCTCTTCATTAGCAGTCACCTGAAACTTCTCTCCTCGTCTTAATACTTCTTCAATTGTTACTCTATTTACCCATCTGATCTTCATCATTCTCTTGTAACACCACATTTGAAATGCTTCTATTTTCCTCTTTTCTGCTGCGCCAACAGTCCATGTTTCACTTCCAAAGAGTGCCACGCTTCGGACGAAGGCTTTCAAAAATGATTTTCCAATACCTAAATCTATATTTGATGTCAAAAAATTTATTTTCTGTAGTAATGCTATCCTTGCCTGAGCCAACCTACTTTTTATATCCCCTTTGTTTCGTCCATCACTGGTTATTTTGGTTCCTAAGTAGCAGAAGTCTCCTACTTCCTTAAGCTTTTCGCCTGCCAATTTGACGTCAATAGGAGTTTTCTGATTTATTTCGGCTGCATTCCATTACTTTTGATTATCCAAATAAAACCGGGTGAGTTAGCCGTGGTCGTTACGGCGTGCTGCAGGCAGTCGCTCACATCCGGGAGGCGAGGAGGTTTGAATCCCCCCGCCGGCAACCTTGAAGATGGTCTTCTGTGGTTTCCCATCTTCCTTCCATGCAAATGCCGGGGTTGGTCCCTAACTATAGGCCACAGCCGCTACCTTCCAATTCCTCGTCATTACACTCACACATTCCTCCCCAGACAGCGCTCCACACGCGACGGTACTTGTAGCTCATCCAATGGGTGTCCGTATAGAAGCAGCTAAAAAACTCCGGCGAGCCGAACATGTCCTCGGACACTCCTGGCACTAAAAGCCATACGCAAAAAATAATAATAACAATAATGCTTTGAGTTTTACGTCCCTTTTAACTACTACGGCTTTTCGAAACCGAGGTGTCGGAATATTGCCCTGAAGAGGGTTTTTAACGTGCCCGTAAATGTCCTGACACGGCTTCCTCGCATTTAATCACCCTCAAATGCCAACAGACGGCGTCGGGATTCGATCCCGTTATCTTGTGCACAGCAGACGAAAACGTTACTGTTGCGGAATGCAGCCACCCTCTAAATGAGTAGCTATTGAAAGTGTATATAGCCATAAAATCAGCTAAGAAGGAACAAGCTTGTGGGTTTGCAACTATGACATGCTATGTGATAACAGGGGTCTCTCCGTTATTTTCTTGAAGATGGAGGAATTCTAGCAGTAACAACTCCGTTCAATTAGCCAAATTGAGACAGATGCCATGATTGGTTCCGAGTTTATTGGACGCTAATATGGACTCCGCTCGGCTCGCCAGCGTGCAGTGGTGATGCCTATATTCAAACATCTATTTTGTTGGCATTCGTTCCAGCCGGCACATGTCAATACAATGTGCGTGCGGTTTAATGTCCTTTCATTTTTGTTGTTCTGTGGTCTTTTGTTACATCTAACATAACCACAAGCATCCAAATGTGAGATGAGTTTTGCATTAAAACACAAAGATTTACATTAGGTGGGAAGGAGCACAAACAGCTCGCAAACAGCTCTTACGCACTTCCGGTCGATCCGGAAATATCACCACCCTAATACGTAAAAACAAGACCAGGTGAGTTAAACAAAACCACATATTGGTGGCATTAATTTTACATATTCTGTGTCTGCATTGAATCTCTGATTGACCACCACGTGGTGATAAGGCTTGCGCTCTTGGCTGTCGTCTCGGAGGTACGGGTTTGAATCACGGCTCTGCGAAGGAATTTTAGTTCTGGTATGAGGGCTGGAACGTGGTACACTAAGCCTATTACCGTTACAGTTACTTTATTATTATTATTGTATTATCAATAGTTATTAATAAATAAATTCAAATTCAATTATTATTATTATTATTATCATTATTATTATTATTATTATTATTCTACAATCTCCGATTCTATGTAGATAGCAATACATACAAAACCATTTATAGTGCTGTGATTGAAAACAAATTTACATATGCTATATCAACTTGGGGAAATCAAAACACAACTTTAATTAATAATATGCAATATAGTCAAAACAGGATATTTAAATATTTCACTGGTATCCCTTATTTTAATATTAAAGAGTTGTTTCAAATTATTGTACTGAATCTTTACTACCATGATGCATGATGCAGGCATAAGGTATTTTACAACATACACACAAGAGTCATAACAAATACTAAATATGAAAAACCATTGTGTAAATAGCTATGGTTTCAAGAGACTAAATTGTATTGTACCAGCACTACTTAATAATCTACCACTTGTATTGCCCTACATGAACAGCAAACAACTGTCTATACGTCGCATTAAGAATTATTACCCAAATTAACATTAATTTATAACATAAACTTATTATTATAATTACTACCGACAGTAGTGGCTACGCGGGCTAAAAGCGCTCCGTTAGGTCAAGGGGCCAAGCTCTCTGCTGACTCGGTAGATGCGTGGGTTCGAGCCCCACCGTCGGCTGTCCTTGAAATGGTTTTCCGTGGTTTCCCATTTTCAACACCAGGCAAATGCTGGGACAGTACCTTCTGACAGGCCACGGCCGCTTCCTTCCACATCCTTGCCCAGTTTCATTCATCTTCATCCATTCCATCTCTCATCCCGACGCGCAGGTCGCCCAAGGGCGTCGACTAGAAAGACCTGCACTCGGCCTCTCAGGAGGCTACACGACAAAAAAAAAATATATAATTACTTTAGTGATGCAACAGCATGTATCACTAAGGAAATACTTAGAAAATAGTAACATATCTTTTTCATGCACTCTTGTATTGAAATGCAATCCGTAAGCCTATATAATATAATAACCCCTGGCACTACAGCCCGTGAAGGGCCTAGGCCTACCAAGCGACCGCTGCCCAGCCATTTGGCCTGCAGATATTGGGGTGAAGCGTGATCAGTGCATCGGGTCCCCTCAGCCGTTTGTCTTGGTTTTCGTGATCGGGGCGCTGCCTCACTGCCAGACAGCTACTCAATTGTCCTCACGAGGCTGAGTGCACTCCGTTCCAGCCCTCGCGTCAGTTTCTAAAATCCCTGACGGAGCCGGGAATCGAACCCGAGTCCTCAGGGTGAGAGGCAGGTGCGCCACCCTAACACCACGGGGCCGGCCGTAAGCCTATGTCGTAAAAAAATATGTCTCACAGATACTCGTAATCTGAACTCGACTTGCCGTCAGATTCGTGAGACATATCACAAATGTAATATCAATAGTAAAAAGGGTACAGGGAAGGAAAGAGCTATGTCCATTTTTTAATATTTTTATTTTTTATGTGAATGAGGGATTCTTTCCTGGTTCTAAACAATACCTAAGCTGGTTTTGGAAACAATGAATTAGGTCAAAGTATACGGGGGAAACAAGATTCAGTGCACCGAGAGAGAAGGAGTTATATGCTTATCTTTCCAACCATATAATTGATTTCTTGTACTCCAGGTATAAGTGAAATTAGTTTAAAAAATATATAGGTAGTAAAAAGGGAAAGACATACCGACTGGTTATTATTTTAAAAATAAATTTGATAAACAGAGTTATACTTCTTAGACACCGTTCACTGAACATTCTGCAATTGTGACTCAGCCCCTTCTTTCCCTGTGCCCTTCAAATTAATAAATAAATCCAAATTCAAAATTCAAATTATTATTATAATCATTATTATTATTGTCATTATTATTAAAAATATCGTTATACACTGTTTAAAAAATTTAGAAAGATTTATTTTATGATCGTCTTTTTAATTCCTAATCATTTATTTAGCCTGTAAATTTACAATTATTTAATTATATTAGTCTATTACAACACGATAACGGCATGTAAGAAATATGATATCGAATTCATATAGAGCAGGAAGAGCAATCACATACTCTTCGTGGCCAAAAGTCATGGGGAAGGCACGGAATATGATGTTAATAATGAGTTGCTCCTCCGCGAGCCCTCAAAACGGCAGCAATACGTCGAGGCATCGACTCGACAAGACATGGGTTCCTGACTCCCAGCATTCAACTGGGTAGCGATCTAACTCACAGTAGCCCTTCGATCGTCCCGTTTGGTTCTGCTGAGGCAACGTGATGTCCATTGGTTAAACACCTGAGGACGTCCTGTACGGTGGTTTACGCGGATGGTAACATTATCTCTGCGATATTGAAGATCCACCCTCGACACTGTTGACCTCGGAAATCCGAATTCGCGTGTTATCTCCAAAATTCTATGACCAATGCGTCGTGCGCAGATTATCATCACACATTCAACGTCAGTTAACTCGCGACGTGTTTCCATATTCCCTACACTCGTGTCGGTGACGGATTGCTCTGCTCCGACGCAGCTAGTTGCAACGCTCAGGATTCATACACGGTTTATTTTCTCATGGGACTACCCTTCCCGTGACTTTTGGCCACTCAGTGTATGCCACTAATTGGTACAACCTTGTGTGTGGAATATTATTGATTTCGATTTCTTTAAAATTGTATAATAGCTTAGACAAATAACACGTTCTTTTGCTTCATTTGCTATAAATTCTTTTCATTTAATAAAATTGAGAAGAGGCGAGTTCAGATTCCCACCTCAGCTATCCTGGAAATGGTTTTCCGTGATTCCCCCACTTCCACTCCAGGAAAATGCTGGTATGGTTCCCAACTTAAGGCCACGGCCGCCTTCCAGGCTACCCAATCCTATACCCAATTTATAAATACACACACCAGTAAAGCCATCACAATTACACATGTTACCACACAAGTTCTACACACATCCAAGTACACGGGGCTACATGACTCCAAAGCTGCAACCTCTAAAATAAGCAACAACAACCCCATACACGAATCTCTGATAAATAAATTTCTGAGCAATATTAATTACTAAAACGTAAAGCTATGAATGAGCAGCTATTGCCATTGTCATTCGACATGAAACAGTAATATTTATATCAGGCACAAACCTGGACAAACATTGTAAAAAATCTAACTTCACTGCTCTTTTCACTGACGACCAGAGTCGAACAGCCCTGCTACGATGCGGCTCCGTGGCTAGTTGGTTAGGATGTTAGGCCTGAAGGGTCCATTGGCTGAGCCAAGGGAACTTGAATCTCCTAAGGTTAATTCTCCCAGCTCGGGGACTGGATGTTTGTGAAGTCTTCTTAAATTAAATACGGAACACAACGTACACCTAAAAAATAAAAAGTCAGGTAAATAGAAGAGCCACAAAGACCAGGCCATGCCGAGGTGAATCGGGCAATGTCAGGTGCATTGCCCACTGTCTCGCACGCAAGAGGCACACTACGCCCGCGTGCATGCTCCTCTGGTGGAAGAAAATCTATCGAACTGTAAGAGCAGCCAAACGAGAAGCAATAGTAAACGGATACCGCAAGAAGGGGCTTCTCTCTACAAACAGGTACACTTTCAGGGATAATGAACTAATGGACGAGACTCTGAATTTGGATCGTCTTTCTCGTGCACATATAGCGTGTAAATATTTACGTGGTGGTGGGGTAGCGCGCCTGCCTCTCACATGGAAGCCCCGGGTTCGATTCCCGGCTCCGTCAGGGAATTTAGAAACTGACGTGAGGGCTGGACCGGGATGCACTCAGCCTCGTGAGGACAATTGAGTAGCTGTCTGACAGTGAGGCAGCGCCCCGATCACGAAAACCATGATTAACGGCTGAGGGGACCCGATGTGCTGATCACGCGTCACCCCAATATCTGCAGGCCAATTGGCTGGGCAACGGTCGCTTGGTAGGCCTAGGCCCTTCACGGGCTGTAGTGCCAGGGGTTATATATTTACTTTAGACACCTCGCACCGAGACTTCGCTTGCTTTTATCGCCTGGCGTTTCCACGAAACTCTCTAAACACACCGTACGTATGCAGGCAGTGACAGACAAGAAGTTGGGCCAAAGTTATCGCCGGCCAACAATCAATAACTTCATTTGACAGTTAATCTCAATATCATGAACCAGGGGGCCTCTTTTATCGAGGAATCTGACCACAGGACATTGCATATCACTTCGAAAATCTCACATGCATTGACCGGGAATCAAACCCGGTCCAGCTTGGTGAGGGGCATACATTTTGATCGCTACACCACCCGCCCCATCATAAACTTCATTTTGAACTGTTTGTATCTGCATTGAATATGAATAAGAGGAAGTAAATACAAGATTAAGGCTGAGTTAGCTCAGGAATATGAAAAATTGCTGTTCATCAGGTTTCGTCAACATTGGAGAGGTCGACTTGGTGAGTGCCCGTTGTGAGACTTGAAATGAGTCCGATGTGGTGTGAGTGGTTGTTGATTAATTTGAAACGCTTGGACATCGTGGTAATTCAGCCCCGTATACTTGGCTGTGTGGAAAATTTGGTTAATAACCTTTATTATTGTGGTGTCTTTAGCAGTGTGTGTTCAATTGTAATTCAGGTAAAGATTGGGAGGGAGGCGGCCGTGGCCTTAATTTAGGAACCTTCGCGGCATTTGTCCGGAGTAGAAGTGGTAAACCACGGAAAATCATTTCCAGGATGACTGAGGTTGGTATCGCACCCACCTCTTCTCACCTCTTCTCAGTTTTGCCTCATGAGGCTGTGTGTACCCCGCTCCAGCTCTCAGACAATATCTAAATTTCTTGGCATAGCCGGAAATCGAGCATGGACCTATGCGACGACAGCCAAGTGTCAGTTGAATATGGGTTTGAATACGAACTCCGATTTAATTTTCAAATCTTACTCAACAGTTGTGTCTACTCAAGAAGAACTATTCCTTGAGTTATTTGTGTGAGAAAAATTTTAGGAGAAATGTTTCAGTGTTGCCTTCGTAATCTAGCAAAAAAAAGGTATTTCAGCCCAATTAAATTCGGTGGGCAATAACACTTATCTACTCGCAACTAGAAAATAATACATGGATTAACTACACACTTCTATACACCCCCTTTTTGAGAAGTCCACCAAATGGGGGGGGGGGGTGTTTTCAAGATTTCTTAAGTCTCATTAATTAATTAATTAATTAATTAATTAATTAACAAGTTAAAATAACAAAGATTTTTCTTATGCATGCCATACCCTGAAATACCATTGGCAATTTATATCACACAGAGATGTAGAGTCATAGCCCCTATTGCCGAAGTATTTAGATAAATTAATGGCCCAAAATGCCCCCTCGTGTGTGTATAACAAGAATCGCCTTAGGTTAACGCCATAGATAAGAAATGTGGACGGAAAGAAAAGGACTGATTTGCTATTAACATACGCCAATCTGAACATACAGTACTTCAATACATCCATCGCTACCTAGCCCTTTAATTCTTGACTACATTGAGGTCTAGCGGCTAGAATTCTTAGCCGTCACCCCGGAGGACCAAGGTCGATTCCCGAATCTGCCAATAAATTTTAATTCTGGTCTGAGGGCTGGAACTGGAGACACACCGCCTCGTGAGGCAAAAGAGAGAAGATGTGGGTTTGATTCCCAACTCAGTGATCCTAGAAATATTTTCTCTGGTTTCCCTTTTCCAGACCAGGCAAATGTCGGGCCAGGGTCAGATGACGTCGTTGTTCCACCCCTTAAAACTACAATAACTAACTAACAAACAAACAAATGTTGATACCTCATCGAGGACGTGGTAATCGATTAAACGCTTGCGGCTACGCCGCAGGGTATATCTGAGATTCGAACATGAGGCTTATCTTTGAGATACTCAAAACCAGTGTTTGACGTATTAATGCGGCCATCAAGGTTATTTTGAGGGCCCCTACCCCCGGTTTCTACTTTTTGGTGAACTCTCATCACGTTCATTTGCCGAGGACATCTCGGAAAGAGCAACATAGCCTATATGAGCAGCGTATTGTATCAAGTCGCAACGTGTGTCAAGAGGCTTCACTTTCCACCTTCCAGTTCTTTTCTCCAATTTAATCCGTTTACAGCCGTGCTGTTAATATCATATAGTGTGGTTTGTGTAGACAAAATGAAACGTTTTGGGCTGTGCGGTGTTATTCCCCTCGGGAACTCGGCAGTCTGTTGATACAGCACCGTGAGTTTTAATTCCCGTTAGTTCTCTTCTAAAGTTAACTATTAAGATTGAGCGTTCCGCTTCTCTCAAACACGCTATATTCTAAAATTAATTTCCATTTCCCTTGAAAATGGAAATTTTTATCGATACTTCTGTCTGACGTCGTATATTGCATCGATTTACCAATATCAAATGGAATCTTTAGTTAATAAAAAAATAGTGAGCGTAGAGGAATGATCGCCAACGGGAATATCACCACATGAAATATAAAACGCTCTTTCCTCCAATGAATTAAAAATGCATCACCTAAGGCTTACAATCAACAGATATAACTAGCATGGATTAGGCCTGCGAGCAGAGACGAGTATTGCTATCAGTTTCTCAAATACGTACACTATACAGTCAAACGTCCATATCTCGAAGTGCTTTCGGAGATATAAATTACTTCGAGTTATCGCAAATTTGAGATATAGAAATACAGTACATGAAAAATAAGTTGTTCCGTGAAGAACTAAATAGGCTATTTTCATATATCCTACTGGTTTACTTAGGGCACGAGAAATGAAAAAAGAAATTGTACAGCTGCCATTTTTAAGTTCTCATAAAATTGCATTAAATTAGACGTCAGTATATTAAGTCTTGTATGAAGCTATATCGTGCAAAGTTTCACAACACTCAGATAATTAAGTCGCAAGAAAAATATATTTACATATTTTAAATTCGCGTCGCCACCATGATGGTTTTGAGCTCACCAGGTTATTGACAATACATAGGTGAACTTAACTTAATTGCTTCTATCAACATACAAAATGTCCGTTTGATTTCTGTAATATAATCTCAGATATTGATAACCGTCTAAATATTTCGGATGCTCGCCATGTTGGATTGTTTTATATGTAGGCCATAGAGTTATGAACCATTATAAGAAGATTATTGCGTAGATACATTATTCATACTTTCACTTCGATCGCATAATTTGGACACAAGAAATAAAAACTTATTTTTAAAATTCTGCACAGCCACCATCTTGTGTTTATGTAAACAATTGAACTAAATTAGATGCCAGTGCATTTAAATGTCTATAAACATTTGCTGTACCAAGTTTCACTGCGCTCGGATGGTTAAATCGCGAGAAAAGTCTATTTAAATGTTTCATCTTTGCTTGGCCTCCATGGTCGTTTTGTACTTGAAAGGTTTATGAAACTCATATAGATATACTTCTATTAGTACTATCACCGTAAAAAAAATGATAGTGATATCTGTTACTGTTGCGGGGATAAAGAATGCCAGTGAAATATTTCGCAAGGCCGCCATGTTGGATTTTTCAAACGTATTAAAATTTCAAAGTCGCCTCCGTAGCGTAGCGGTCAGCATAGTTAGCTGCCGCCCCGGAGGTCCTGGGTTCGATTCCCGGCTCTGCCACGAAATTTGGAAAGTGGTACGAGGACTGGAACGGGGTCTACTCAGCCTCGGGTGGCCCAAATGAGTAGAGGGGGTTCGATTCCCTCTCACCCATCCTCGAAGTGGTTTTCCGTGGTTTCCCACTTCGTCTTCGGGCAAATGCCGGGATGGTACTGCACCTTTATTCATAAAGGTCTTAAGTACAGACATGGTTACAGTATTTTGGGAACACCCTGTAACTTCCTAACTAGCCTCTGAAGTCTATAATTACAGCTGGTCTACAGCGAGCAAAAGCCATGCTATCAAGAAAGAGATCGGCAGAGCTCGTGTTTCCGACGAGAAACCCGAAGGTCATCGATAATAACCATGTTGACTGTGTCTAACACTATATCGATCGATTCACCTGAGAGTGATTAATACAAATTAAAGCATATTTAGCGCTATATGTAAGCAGCTACATACGTCTGTGTGTATATTTCCATGGCAGAAAGCTATTATTAAGAAAGTATGAAGAACAGAAGATGATTTGTTAACTCACTGCTGATTACGTTTCGACTGCGATATATTTTGTATCGAGTCGTGACGTGTGAAGGAGTGGGGGGAGCGGATGTGAGACCAAGACGACCTCGTGGAGAGAGCAATGAGTATAGAAACTGACAGCGTACAGGTTTGAGCCTGAAAACAGTGAAAGTAAAGTCGCCAGCTAACGGGAGTTTTAAAAACGTGTGACCGTGCTGAAGTGTATACGCTAGTTCGTTCAGCATTCTACGTGAAGTAGAAACGTGTTTAATAGGGCTCAGACATGGTCTTAAACATGTAATAGTTTATCTTTGCGACCGTGTATGTACAGCAACTAACGGGCCATGCGGATGGATACTTTCATAATCCCGACCGCGAGCTCAGCTGTCATGTGTCACGAAACTCTGCATATAAACCGTCGTGGAAATGCAGCCTAGATTTGATTCACTCATCACAGTGATTATACTTTTTGAAAAGAGCACATTCTCAAGCAAGGTGTCAGAGGGAAGGAACAATATGAAGCTTATATCCATTACGATGGTAGGCTAAATTGATTTAAGAATACTGCATTAGCAGGGTGCAGCGGGGACATGTTGGCAGCAACTTTCATTTAGCATGAAGTGTGCAAGCGACTCTCGTGATGCAAGGGGCCGCGTCGACCCTTGTGAACTTGTGCACACTTGCGTTCATATATTGGAACTTGTTAGTGACTGTTCGAGTTCACCCTCGCTTCGTGACGAGTTGATAAACTGTGTGCGGTCCATCCGTCGGTATTCGAATATGTATGGGAAGATATCACCAGGATATGTTGGAACTATTTCGACCGACCGGGTGTGGTTCGAGCCTAGGAGGACTTTGGTTCGTTCTGTGGAAACCCAGTTGGAGTCCAGCTTGTTTTCTGTTGGTCTGGAGCTTAGTATGGCCAACGATATCCTTTTTTTCCTCATCTAGATTCGCCAAAGGTACAGATCACTTCAACTTGTTACAGTAGCGTAGCGTGGACATTTAGAACTACCACACATTGCCATGTTTGATTTTGTAGATTAAATGGTTGAGTAGAAAGTGCAGGTTCGATGTTTATTTCGAAACTGACCTTCTATGATGCCAGGATTTTGACTCATAAAAATGAGTGCATCCTTTGTGTAATTTTGATGAATAAATTAACAATTTCAGTAGTATTTTACAGTATTTAAACTAATATGCTCATTCTTATTTGTCGAGAAACAAATGTAGGAAGAAGATCTACAGTTTTTCTTGTGTAAGAACATTTTAGTAACACAATTTTCTTTTGAGAACTTTGGTTGAGTTTTTCATATTCTAGTGCATTGTTCTTTAAGCACTTTCGCTTGGAGCATCATATTCTTTGAGGGGAATTTTCCTTTTCGTATTCTTAATACGATATTAAGAAGTTTTCGGATCCTGTTATTCTAAATGTTACTTCGAGTCCTTTGACTATATTTTTTTTCTGCAATTTAATAACAGATTTAACTTGTATTTTCTGGGCGTGATTTTCGAAATGGATTGCCTAATGGGTCATTAGTCGCTTAGCCTTTGTTGCTAACCTAGATCTATGCTGTAGGACTAATCCATCGACATTTTCGCGTTCGGGAAATTCAGGGAAGATCTTATTTTGAGATTGAAGTTATCTTTATAGATCACTTTACAACCTCAGTTTGTGTGGTTGGTGAGTGTTATATTTTTTTTTCTTATGAAGTTAACACTGGATTAAATTGATATCATTGCCTTTAGTGCAATAGTTTTTCTCTATTAAGAGGGTATTTGAACGACATCCAAATTTGCGAGGATAATCCCAGGGACGACTTACTATAAGTCATACGTTTAAGAATTATGGATCATGTAATACATCAATGTAAGGCAAGTTTTTAAAGATAGGTGGAATATTTCTGAAATCCACTGGGCTTTATTCGTAATCTGTTACAGAATCATATTATTTTTTTTCGCACATGAGTTCAGGATATTTCTATAAACAGCTGATTTTCATAATTGTGGATTTATAACAGTAAGGCTCCTATTATAGGTGCATGTTCGACTTTAGAGAGGCATGTACTATGAGTAATGTCTTTGTGTTTAAGTATATTGATTCAATGCTTTGTATAGCATATTTTTCTTGTTGAGGATTGAGCCAGGTGTGCCAATCAGGATTAGATTGATTGGGGTTTTAACCCAGAGAGGTGTTGTTTTTAACCTAGTATGGTTAATATTTGGTCATTGTTAACTTTATCGCTGTTATCGTGAAAATGCCTGTGTGAAGATTAATATTTTTCTGAGCAGTATTATTGAGAATCTTGAGTGGATATCCGGTTAAATATTTCCAGTAAAACTAATATTACAATTTTGCCATAAGATGTATGTTTAATAAGGAAACCGATAACTATTTAAGGCTGAACTTATGATTAATTTTTGCTTAGCTTAACTGTTCGGCAGAATTACCCTAAAACTAGAAATGAAACAATATTAAGCAGAAAGGAATGTCGTGACATCAAGTCAGTGGGAAGAGAATAATTGAAATTATTCTGGAATTTTGTGTAAATTATATTCTGTAAATATGCCATATGAATTTCTTCGTTTAATAACAAGAACATATAATGTTACTGAAGATGTCGTATAGGATTATTAATTATAATCAGGATATTTTTGTATAAGATGTTATTTCCGTTAAGGAACCGAAATTAATTTAATGTATTCAAGTCTTATAATATTTTTCTTTTGTAAATGCTTACCATATGGGATTGATTGATCATTATTATTATTAATATGCCTTAGTTGAGATAATGGGTAACTTTTTTTTGAAAGACAATCCAGTATAATCAATGAGATTTTTTGATTGGTCGTGGTATCGACAAAATTGATATTTTTCTGTCTTGTTTATTCTTACAATAAACTCCTTTATTGCTTGGTTTTAATTATTGCGTGATGCTTTATAGAGGTGATGGAAGGGTGTATTAAGGGGGCCATCGCTAGGTATTTTAGTGTTTTCCACACCTTTGAGATTCTTTCTTCCTCTTGAAGAATTCTTGTGTTTTGAGCTAGTCTTTTCTTTTTCTGAGCCTTGGTCAGTCTTAATACATCCTGTTAGGTATTCGAGTGGCCCTATTATCCCTGTGTCTGTTGGTAGAACTTGGGGGTCTTTAGAGTCGGGGCATTTTCAGGTTCTACGATCCAGCTGCTATCCAGGGATTCAACAGGTATTGGTAGGTAAAAGGGTGCATTAGGTGGCGCCCAGCTCAGGGGCTTCGAAAAACTGGAATACCAGAGCGAATACCAGGGAGTTGAATGCCATAATTCCGCCAAAATTGAAACTGAAAGTACATAGTGGAAATTAGTTTTATGATCATGTAACACAGATCGTGAATTGGAACACCGTGTTTCTTGTGTGACCATGAATCAAGGCGATAAAATAATGGTGAACCAATATTTTGGCACGAACTATTGGAATTCCTATGGAACAAAGCAATCACGAGGATACTCGAGCTACTTGACTTACAAGTGGTATTGCAACCATTATTAATTTTTATTTTATTTTATGTATTGGAGTGGTGCCACACGCTTTGTTAATAATTTGTTCTACTTGTTTCCGGCTGATGATCATTGCTGACATCATTAAAAATAGAAGTATTTGTAGTAAATTTAAAATTTAAGTAATGGTAGAATCATAGACCTTCACCGATATAAACCAACACGCACTTGTATATGGTCGATCCCAAATCAAATGGGGCACTTTGTGTTTAGACATAAGCTTATTTTAAGGTAATGCCAGACAATAAGAATGAGCATGTATGGTAAATGGTGGTTGTTTGTAGATGTTCTCGCTGTGCTTTGTTGGTGTGGTATTCTTATTTCTTGTGAAGTGTAGTGAAGCATGTCTGAAGGTAATATGGTGACTGTTGGTGACGTTAAGAAGATGTTTGAAATTATTCAACATAAAATGGACAATTTGAATCAGGACATAGAAAATATTAAGGTCCAAACTAAATCTGCATTAGACCATATGTCTGAAACTGTTATTCAAAATCAGGGTGCAGTTGCTGAAGGTATCAGGGGGGAAATTGATACTATGCAATCCTCCTTGAAGGCTATCAATGACAGTTCTAAAAGAGTAGAAAAGAAGGTTACCAGTGTAGAATCTAATATCGAAGATATCCAGGACGATAATAGAAAAACACAACTAGATATCAGTACACTACGGGCTAATGTTGGCTTGGTACAGGTTGCCCAAGAAAGAATCCAAACTAGTCAAACATCAATCCAAACTAGTCAAACATCAATGCAAAATAGTCAAACATCAATGCAAAATAGTCAAACTTCAATGCAAGCAGATCTTAACAATATCCAAACTAGTCAAACATCAATGCAAAATAGTCAAACTTCAATGCAAACAGATCTTAACAATGTTCAGACTAGTCAAAGGGGAATTGAGGAAACAGTAAAGGATGTAAACTCTAATGTAAGGATTATGCAATCCCAAATCAATGATTTAAGAGCAGATGTGGGATTAATAGAATCCAGTCAAAATAAAATGGAGCTAGAGGTCCGAAAAATCGAATCTAGTCAAAATCAGACGGAGGTTAAGTTAATGGAGCTAGAAAAATCTAATAAAGAGTTTCAAGTTGAGATTAGACTAGACTTTGAAAAGAGTGTGAAGCTCAGTAAAAAAAATTTAGAAGCACTTCAGCTACAGTTTTCCCATGACACTAATCAGACCCAGAATAGCCTGGAGCAGTTGAAATGTGAAATGGGGACACTCCGAGCTCAAGTCACTGATCATACGAAACTTCTCAGGGATGATTTTGACATCGATTTGAAAGGGATCATAAGTGATAATATTGTAACATTTCGTCAAGATATCATGAAAATTAATGAGGAATGTTTTAAAGTTGAGAAATCTAAGTTAGAATCTAAACCTGCCACTGGTCTTGCAACTAATAGCAAAGACATAATAAATGTTAGGGAAGATCTAAGCAAAAGAATGGATGTAATTCAAAATACACAGATTAATAACATATCCGATTTAGAGAAACGTATTAACAGTGTTGAAACTAAAGTCGACCAAAGTAAGATAGAGTTAAATGAGGTCAGGGAGAAGAAAACTTCCGAGATTAATGAAATCAGAAAGGGTCTCGAGCAAATTAATCTAGAGGGGCATATCAATTTAGATACGCTAAAAGATCAATTGCGATCACTTTTACAGTCCGATTTTCGAGTTGTAGTTGAACAACCTGAAGTGATAGTACCTGATGGTAGGGAAAGGATGATGCAGGAATCTTCCAACAACGAACCCAACGTTCGGCTCAGTCAAATGGAACATCTGAGTCCCATTCGAACAAGCAGGGAAACTTTTAGTTCTCCGAACCCCAACGTAGGCGTGGGTGATTATACTTCGAAATCATTGGAAAGGACACCGAATGTAACCATAATACGAAACTTTGATGACAAACCTAGGAAGTTTAGCAACTTGGATGGAATGACACCAATCGAATTTGTCAGGACATTAAGAGATTACTTTTTGGAGTCACATGTGCCACGTGAGCGTGAGCTACGTATGGTGGAAAGGTTTCTTACCGATGCTCCGTTACAATGGTTCAGGGCTTTTCGTTACACATTTGACAATTTTGAACAGTTTTCGGAAGCCTTCATACAAAGATTTTGGTCGATCGAGGTCCAACAAAATGTGAGATCGGAAGTCTATTCACGCAAGTACTCCAGTACAGGACCAACCAGCTATGCTGAGTACTTTGCGTGTCAGTTAGCAAAACTTCGTTTTCTTCAGCCGCCGTTAACCCAGGAAGAACTCCTTGAAGCTATCTCACGTCAATTGCCTGCGGAAGTAAGGAGATCAATTATTTCTTCCGGAGTATCGTCTTTAACGTCGTTAGATGACTTGTTACGTCGATTAGATCATATGAGTATGATGACGCAACCTACCATAGTCAAAAATGCCAGGCAGGAATCGAAAGTTGTAAATGCGGTAATGATGAACCGTACACAGCAGACGGATCGTTTTGGGCAAAGAAGAGATGATAGAATGGGTCCTATTAGAAATACCCATCAGCAAGAGAGGAGATGGGAAGACCAACGTAGGGACGTCCAGGAGAGACCACGGCAACGTCGCTACGAGGAGAGAAATTTCTATCGAAGAGATAATGATCGAAACCGGAATGATTATCGAGAAACGCCCTATAACAGGAATTACAGATATGATCAAAATGATCGAGATAATAGATATAATAGGAATGATAGGGATACCCGTGACAACAGAGATAAGAGACAAAATCAAGGGTACTCAAGATACAACAATTATCGGACGGAGGCATCCGATAAGAAAGTGCAACAGGAGGGGCTCAAGAGAGGGCGAGATAAGTCCACGGAGGTTGAAGGAAGAAAATCGAAGGAAAGAAAGGATGAAAATCCGGATAAGTCACGACCCAGTACTAGCAGAGAAGGTCGGAGTTCAGAAAGAGCTCCGGATCTAGAAAAAAAACGCCAATTTCCGGGCGAAATTAATAACTGACGTTGCCACGCATTCCTCTGATATCACGATTTTTGAAATATTTGAAGCTACTGACGAAGACCTTCTATTTGAACCAGAAACGAAACCGAGAGGAAGGGTAGTTGAACTTCCCGTTATTGATATACTAATTGGTGTACAACATTGTAAAGCCTTGATGGACACAGGTGCTATGATCTCAATAGTTGACGAGGACTGTTTTGAGAGATTGAAACCAGAAAACCAATTTACCATTCTTCCAGCATCTCCAACAAAAATTCGTGGGATATTTAAGGATAAAACTATGAAATGCAAAGTGCAGATTCTAATGAAATTCTGGATAAATCAGAGAAGTTACGAACATATTTTCATAGTCGTTAAGAATATTAATTTTGACGTCATACTAGGGATCGATTTTATTACTCAAGCTAGGGCAATCATCGACATGGACAAAGGAATAATAAGATTCAAGGAAGAAAGTACAGAGGATGTAGTGATGGAAGAAATGGATGGAAACGAAATTAATAGATATCCCTAGAATGGAAATCCTGGATCACGTAGTTGAAGAAACTGAGCAAGTGAGGGAACAATATACCTTGAAAGCCGAGGGATTTAAAAACGTGAAAGAAGAATTTGACGACTTGATTTGTCAATTTGCGGACATCTTCGATGATAAACCTGGTTTGATTAGAGACTTCAAGTACCAGATTAGGCTAATAGATGAATCCCCTTATCAAGCCAAGCTTTATCCTATCCCAGAAAAATACCATGATGAGGTCAAAGAGATCATAGATAAAATGGAGAGAGATGGTATAATAAAAAAACAGGCTTCTTCGTATTTGAATCCAATAACTGTGGTAAAGAAAGCGAACGGACAATTGAGGCTTTGTTTAGACGCCAGGAAGATCAACACGAGAATCATGTTAGAAACTGACCGTCCACCAAAAATTAGAGAACTTCTGAAAAAGTTCAAAGGTAAAGCGTGTTTCAGCGTCCTAGACCTGACCGCTTCCTTCTATCAAGTAGAGCTGGAGGAAGATAGCCGGCAATACACCGGATTCTTATTCGATCAGACCACGTATGTTTTCTGTCGCGTTCCTTTTGGAATGGTGAATAGCGGTCCGGCCTTGATCAGAGCTCTAGATAGCAAATTAACGGAAAGCGTGAAACGTAACGTTATTTGCTATATCGATGACTTGATAATTTCTTCAACTAATGTCCAAGAACATCTTGTGCACTTGAAACAGCTATTCGAGAATTTAAGAGAGGCCAATATTAAGGTCAACATGCATAAGTGTCAATTCATGCATGAATCTATCAAGTTCCTTGGCCATACTATTGATCAGTTTGGGTATCACCCAAACTTGAAGAAGATAGACGCCATTTCAAGATTCCCTCGTCCCGCAAAAGTAAAGCAGCTCCGTGAGTTTCTGGGTATGTGCCAGTTCTTGAGTAGCCACTGTCCGGGATACTCAACTACTATGGCCCCTTTGTATGAGGCATTAAAGAAAAATAATAAATGGAAATGGACAGAGGATACGAATAGGGCATTTGAAGAGGCCAAACTCATGCTCCAAAATTGTGTTAAGCTGGAATATCCTGAGTTTGATCGGATATTTTACATCGAGTCTGATGCTTCAAGAGATGGTATTAGTGCTGTCCTCTATCAAAAGGACGAGGAGGGGAGGAAGCACTACTTGGACTTCCACAGCAGAAAACTGCAGGAACACGAAAAGAATTATTTCACCTCTGAGCTCGAAGCTTTGGCATTCATATCTGCTCTTCAAAAGTGGAAGAAACTTCTGATAGGACATCGAGTGGTCATTATCACGGACCATAGAGCGCTTCAGTTTATGATGCAAACTGATCTTTCCAGTGACAGATTGACGAGGTGGACATTGTTCTCCAGCAGTTCAATGCCACCATCGTGCATCAGCCTGGAAAGGATAATCTGCTCGCGGATGCACTCTCAAGAAATCCAGTTAGTAAGATCGAGATTAACACTGTACAGTTGCAGAGGGAACACGAACTCACCCTGGAGAAGCTAAAGAAGATAGCGGTGTCACAGAAGAGACACACCCCAACTAGACATATGTACAGGTTTTTGAGAGGTGCAATGGACCATACCGATCTTGACTACGAGCAGACTAGGAAGCGATCTGAGAAATTCCTGGTGTGTGATGACGTCGTTTGTAAATACATTGACGGAGAGAGGACGAAAATTAGAATTGTAGTCCCTCCTAAACTGATAAATGGGTTGGTGTGGTTAGCTCACTGCACCATTGGCCATGGGGGTGTCGACAAAACGTTTAGAACGTTATTGGAAACATTCATCTGGACCAAGATGCGGGGCACTATAGCAGCCATTATCAGATCATGCCAGGAGTGCCAACGAGGGAAATACCCGTCGGCGTTATCAAAAGAGAGACCTCGAGCCATTATTCCAGAAAGGCCGAGAGAGCTAATGGCTTGCGATATCTTCGGTCCTTGCCCGAAGGGAGCTAGGGGAAACCAGTTTCTCCTAGTCACAATCGATGCATTCTCAAAATACGTGACCCTCGATCCTATGCAGAGGGCCACTACAGCCCAAGTCCTTAGCCGTCTTGAAATCAGTGTGTTTTCTAAGGCGGGAAAACCTGTAACTCTCCTATCGGATCATGGAGCTCAATTCACTTCGATGGAATTTGAGAATGCCATGATTAGGCTTGGTGTCAAGCACGTGTTTTCTAGCGTTAGATATCCGGAATCCAACGTCTCGGAACGTGTTATGGCAGAAATTAGCAAGTTCGCGAGAATTTACTGTCCTGAGGATCATGCGAGCAGGGTCAAGTTCATCCCACTCATGGAAAGATGCATGAATTCCACATTCCATGAGAGCTTATCAGACATACCTATGGTTGTTCACCATAATAAGAAGCCAGAAAGAGCCTGGACAGAGATCGTGAGATTTCTACCTAAGGACGGGGAGCCTACAGTCCAAGAAAGAATTAATTCAGCTAGAGAAAGCTTGATGGATGCAGCCGAGATGTGGCATAAACGAATCAGAAATAAAAGATATCGGCCACCGATGAGAGTAGGCGAGATGATTCTCGTCAAGAAACCGACGAAAGCAGATGTGGCTAAGAAGCAATTCACCAAGTTTTCCTATGTCTTCCACGGACCCTATAAGATTGCTAGGTCGTTCGGAAATAATTGTTATGAGGTAGTAAGCCTAAATGGAAGAGAAATGATAGGTCGTTTCAATGCAAAAAACCTGAAAAGATATGTGCAAAGGATAGTCTGAGTGTTGACTGAATAATGCTACATATGCCGAGATTACCTGGAAAGGTGTAAATAAAAGTTGAGGAGACTTTTATTTAAGGTATCAAAGGGAAAATGCACCATTATTCATAAAGGTCTTAAGTACAGACATGGTTACAGTATTTTGGGAACACCCTGTAACTTCCTAACTAGCCTCTGAAGTCTATAATTACAGCTGGTCTACAGCGAGCAAAAGCCATGCTATCAAGAAAGAGATCGGCAGAGCTCGTGTTTCCGACGAGAAACCCGAAGGTCATCGATAATAACCATGTTGACTGTGTCTAACACTATATCGATCGATTCACCTGAGAGTGGTTAATACAAATTAAAGCATATTTAGCGCTATATGTAAGCAGCTACATACGTCTGTGTGTATATTTCCATGGCAGAAAGCTATTATTAAGAAAGTATGAAGAACAGAAGATGATTTGTTAACTCACTGCTGATTACGTTTCGACTGCGATATATTTTGTATCGAGTCGTGACGTGTGAAGGAGTGGGGGGAGCGGATGTGAGACCAAGACGACCTCGTGGAGAGAGCAATGAGTATAGAAACTGACAGCGTACAGGTTTGAGCCTGAAAACAGTGAAAGTAAAGTCGCCAGCTAACGGGAGTTTTAAAAACGTGTGACCATGCTGAAGTGTATACGCTAGTTCGTTCAGCATTCTACGTGAAGTAGAAACGTGTTTAATAGGGCTCAGACATGGTCTTAAACATGTAATAGTTTATCTTTGCGACCGTGTATGTACAACAACTAACGGGCCATGCGGATGGATACTTTCATAATCCCGACCGCGAGCTCAGCTGTCATGTGTCACGAAACTCTGCATATAAACCGTCGTGGAAATGCAGCCTAGATTTGATTCACTCATCACAGTGATTATACTTTTTGAAAAGAGCACATTCTCAAGCAAGGTGTCAGAGGGAAGGAACAATATGAAGCTTATATCCATTACGATGGTAGGCTAAATTGATTTAAGAATACTGCATTAGCAGGGTGCAGCGGGGACATGTTGGCAGCAACTTTCATTTAGCATGAAGTGTGCAAGCGACTCTCGTGATGCAAGGGGCCGCGTCGACCCTTGTGAACTTGTTCACACTTGCGTTCATATATTGGAACTTGTTAGTGACTGTTCGAGTTCACCCTCGCTTCGTGACGAGTTGATAAACTGTGTGCGGTCCGTCCGTCGGTATTCGAATATGTATGGGAAGATATCGCCAGGATATGTTGGAACTATTTCGACCGACCGGGTGTGGTTCGAGCCTAGGAGGACTTTGGTTCGTTCTGTGGAAACCCAGTTGGAGTCCAGCTTGTTTTCTGTTGGTCTGGAGCTTAGTATGGCCAACGATATCCTTTTTTTCCTCATCTAGATTCGCCAAAGGTACAGATCACTTCAACTTGTTACAGTAGCGTAGCGTGGACATTTAGAACTACCACACATTGCCATGTTTGATTTTGTAGATTAAATGGTTGAGTAGAAAGTGCAGGTTCGATGTTTATTTCGAAACTGACCTTCTATGATGCCAGGATTTTGACTCATAAAAATGAGTGCATCCTTTGTGTAATTTTGATGAATAAATTAACAATTTCAGTAGTATTTTACAGTATTTAAACTAATATGCTCATTCTTATTTGTCGAGAAACAAATGTAGGAAGAAGATCTACAGTTTTTCTTGTGTAAGAACATTTTAGTAACACAATTTTCTTTTGAGAACTTTGGTTGAGTTTTTCATATTCTAGTGCATTGTTCTTTAAGCACTTTCGCTTGGAGCATCGTATTCTTTGAGGGGAATTTTCCTTTTCGTATTCTTAATACGATATTAAGAAGTTTTCGGATCCTGTTATTCTAAATGTTACTTCGAGTCCTTTGACTATATTTTTTTCTGCAATTTAATAACAGATTTAACTTGTATTTTCTGGGCGTGATTTTCGAAATGGATTGCCTAATGGGTCATTAGTCGCTTAGCCTTTGTTGCTAACCTAGATCTATGCTGTAGGACTAATCCATCGACATTTTCGCGTTCGGGAAATTCAGGGAAGATCTTATTTTGAGATTGAAGTTATCTTTATAGATCACTTTACAACCTCAGTTTGTGTGGTTGGTGAGTGTTATATATTTTTTTTTCTTATGAAGTTAACACTGGATTAAATTGATATCATTGCCTTTAGTGCAATAGTTTTTCTCTATTAAGAGGGTATTTGAACGACATCCAAATTTGCGAGGATAATCCCAGGGACGACTTACTATAAGTCATACGTTTAAGAATTATGGATCATGTAATACATCAATGTAAGGCAAGTTTTTAAAGATAGGTGGAATATTTCTGAAATCCACTGGGCTTTATTCGTAATCTGTTACAGAATCATATTTTTTTTTCGCACATGAGTTCAGGATTTTTCTATAAACAGCTGATTTTCATAATTGTGGATTTATAACAGTAAGGCTCCTATTATAGGTGCATGTTCGACTTTAGAGAGGCATGTACTTTGAGTAATGTCTTTGTGTTTAAGTATATTGATGCAATGCTTTGTATAGCATATTTTTCTTGTTGAGGATTGAGCCAGGTGTGCCAATCAGGATTAGATTGATTGGGGTTTTAACCCAGAGAGGTGTTGTTTTTAACCTAGTATGGTTAATATTTGGTCATTGTTAACTTTATCGCTGTTATCGTGAAAATGCCTGTGTGAAGATTAATATTTTTCTGAGCAGTATTATTGAGAATCTTGAGTGGATATCCGGTTAAATATTTCCAGTAAAACTAATATAACAATTTTGCCATAAGATGCATGTTTAATAAGGAAACCGATAACTATTTAAGGCTGAACTTATGATTAATTTTTGCTTAGCTTAACTGTTCGGCAGAATTACCCTAAAACTAGAAATGAAACAATATTAAGCAGAAAGGAATGTCGTGACATCAAGTCAGTGGGAAGAGAATAATTGAAATTATTCTGGAATTTTGTGTAAATTATATTCTGTAAATATGCCATATGAATTTCTTCGTTTAATAACAAGGACATATAATGTTACTGAAGATGTCGTATAGGATTATTAATTATAATCAGGATATTTTTGTATAAGATGTTATTTCCGTTAAGGAACCGAAATTAATTTAATGTATTCAAGTCTTATAATATTTTTCTTTTGTAAATGCTTACCATATGGGATTGATTGATCATTATTATTATTAATATGCCTTAGTTGAGATAATGGGTAACTTTTTTTTGAAAGACAACCCAGTATAATCAATGAGATTTTTTGATTGGTCGTGGTATCGACAAAATTGATATTTTTCTGTCTTGTTTATTCTTACAATAAACTCCTTTATTACTTGGTTTTAATTATTGCGTGATGCTTTATAGAGGTGATGGAAGGGTGTATTAAGGGGGCCATCGCTAGGTATTTTAGTGTTTTCCACACCTTTGAGATTCTTTCTTCCTCTTGAAGAATTCTTGTGTTTTGAGCTAGTCTTTTCTTTTTCTGAGCCTTGGTCAGTCTTAATACATCCTGTTAGGTATTCGAGTGGCCCTATTATCCCTGTGTCTGTTGGTAGAACTTGGGGGTCTTTAGAGCCGGGGCATTTTCAGGTTCTACGATCCAGCTGCTATCCAGGGATTCAACAGGTATTGGTAGGTAAAAGGGTACAGTACCTACTGTAAGGCCACGGCCGCCTCTTTCCCTCTTCCTCGCCTATCCATCCCAATCTTTCATCCCTTCCCATCCCTCATGAGGCCCCTGTTCGCTTTGCAGGTGAGGCCGCCTGGGCGAGGAGCCAATCCCATCTCACCAGTTGTATCCCGATTCGATGTTCCCAGCTCGAGGACACTGCCCGTAGAGGCGGTAGTGGTGAGTTCCCTCGCTGAGTCCATGGGTTCCAGCAACCTGGAGGGTAAACGACTAAAAAAAATAAAAAAAAAATCAAAAAAAAAACGGTCGAGGTCGTGCAAGGTAGTAGAATGCACTTACGGAGTTTCATTGAAATCGCTTTGGCCGTTAGATTTTATTAGGGACACAAGCACACATACACACACGGACAAAAGGTGATCTCATAAGCCTATTTTTTTGATAAATAGTGTACGCAACTTAGATGAAGTAATAGAAATAAACATATACTTACGTACGCAGCAGACGTCAGTGGAAACGTAGCTGAAGCTCTTCCCCTATCCCCGAAGAAATATAAAATAAAATAAAATAGAAGAAAGAAAAACGGGGAGATCGCAGTCTTGTTTGGCTTTCGCTGGGCCCAAATTTTAAAAGGCAAACCAGAAAGCAATCCCAAAAGGAAGGGGGAAAGCTAAATAAAATTAAACTACGGTAAAATCCAAAGATGAACAAATTTAAATCAGAGGCCGTGTAGGTCGTATTAACGTCACAACTACGCTAATAAGACCGACAAACCGAAATATAGCAAAAACCAGACAAAACTCGAAGAAGGTTACTAAAATTAAAATAAGACGTGACGCAAAAGCAGAGATACTTAGGCAAAGATAAAATGTATTAAAATAACAACTACAATGCACAACGATCCCAGAGATATTAAAAGCAAGAAGAGAAATGACCAACAAATAAACCACAAAATTAGTTTACCGCAAGAAAAAATACAAATTAGGAAGAAAATCGAAAATATACTAAATTAAATTATATTAAAATGAAATAAAATAAGATAAGTTAAGGTAACGTGTTCAAGGCAAGATGAAACGATGACTAAATGTAAGTATGTCGCAATTAAATAAAAAGACAAAACTCAGAAACGACTACACTCAACGAAGTCAAGATACGTTCTCCAAATTTAGACAAAGCGTGTCAAAAGGGATGAACAAAATAGGAGGAGGTACAATGGTTCAGAACGGGGTGGAGAGGGTTGATAGGGAGGGGAGGAGAGAGGAAGAAAGACGCGGAGGCACATGCAAGAACGAGTGAGTTACGAGAAAAATAGGAAATTAGACAAAAGGAAAAATTACATTAAATTATCGGCAAAGCCAAAAATATACTTTAAAAATTGAAAGTATGCGTAGGAGATAAGGGCACACAAAGACGACGAAAATATGTGATGCGCAAAATATGGGCATTCACAGACACAAGAATATCACAGGTTAGGTCACCAGCAAATAGCAATGGTGAGACCTCCTTTTGTGAACTCTTTAGATAAAGAACAAAGCATTACGGGAAGCAAGAAAAATAATCTGCAATCCCGTTATGTTGTTCTACGATAAGATACACTCTGAATGACAGACTCAAAGGTGCCCCCTACAAGGTAGGCAAACCCACCGTCACGCACTCCAGAGTAAATCGAAGACAGCCCACATACATAACTTTCAACCCTTAAAGTACAAAAACTACGTTATCAAAATAAATGAAAATAACACTACCATACAAAACAAAAACTCACCAGCAATTACACGCACACAAAGGGCGGAGGGAAAACATAGGGAGGGGGCAAGTACACGCGACCAAAAGAAAATAACACAGAATAAGAGTTTTAAATTGCCGAAATATGAAACTGAACTACAGTAAAGCAATTACTGATTACGACATACAGACACCTCGCCATGGTTTCACCTTGAACGCGGGCACTTCCCCAAGAATATGGGAATACAACTAGCCTACTTGGCTGCAAGAAAGAAATGCCTCGAAACAAAGCAAATGACGACGCAACACAAAGGTAACTGCGTGGTAAAATTTGATTGGTCACGACCCCTTCCAATATATAAATCACTGGCCAATAAGGGGACAAGATGCAGATATGTCCATATATGGTATTAAGATATCAGAGGGCTATTAATAGCTTCACAGTCAAGGTTTCACAAAGGCGTGCATTGATCACGTCAGATAAAAATGGCACAAAGGAGTAACTTATATATCTCATAAAAATGGCTCAAAATTCCCCCACTTCCTTGGAAAAAAAATGTTTACAAAATACAAACACAAAACATTTTTTTTGTATATATGGTATAAGATGCACTCTTGTTTCATTCATAAAATGGCTCGCAAGGAGAGAGTCTCATATGACACAAACACACGGAGTAGCTCACATTAGAGTTCCAAACTCATTGCCTTTCACAGAGGCTTGGTATAGCACAAGTCCATCTCTTTGAAGTATACATCAAACGCACAAGCAGTTAAGTGAGTGAGGGGAATTTTGGCTAAGTAAACCTAGAAAAATGAAATGTAGGTGCAAAAACGCAACGAATACAAAATCCGCTGCCTAAAATGCCAGCGAAGCAGTGTCCCATGAGAGAAGGTGGTACCGACCCTATCACACAAAACACTCAATTCACTAAACACGTTGGCAGCAAATTTTGACTAGGGAGAAAACAAGTGAACATATAAGTTATGAGTTATCTCACAAAGAAAAACATTTTTCTGTTTTTGAAATTTCCGAAGAATAACGAGAAGTTGTAATCCAAAGGCCTGAACATGAACAAGGGGGAACCCAGGACCATTGCAGTTGACGTCAAGGCTGCAGAGATTTTCCTTCCTCCCAATATTCCTAATATAGAAAAAAAAAGAGTTACATTGTGGTATAAATGGTTAATAAAACTTAATCTGTGGAGCACCCTGTATTTCCAATGGAATGTTCTGTCGTCACAACCATTGATAAAAAGATATTACACTACTTGGATGCGGTGTGGTCTAAGGGAGAGAGAAAGAATACAGCGCGCGATAACACTCGCGGACGGTTAAGAGATACTGAAAACAATCATGGACACACTAAACTAAATAAACAGGCAGGGATCCTGTAAAAACATCAACACTGGGATCGCCGCGTCAAAACACTGAAAGAAATACATACTCTAGATAAACAAATAATTACACAGACACCACATCATTCATGGTATTTCTTAAGATTTGCTACATGAGAAACAGAAATTAGTTGAGGATCGTCATTAGAAATCATCTCCACAGTCACATTGTTCAGGAACCTGGTTATGGTCCTTGGTTCGGACCAGCGCAAACACAGTTTACTGGAGATGCCGGAAGCTGCATTACTAATAGGGTGTAGTCGCACCAAAACTCTATCTCCTATCTGAAAATGAACAGGTTTTCTACGCTGGTTGTACCGTGCTGAGATCTTCTGTCTAGCCCGCTTAAGGCTAGTGACGGCGGAATCCCATTTCTCTTGAGTAGAGATGGTTCGAGACGGGATAGACAAATAGTCGATATTCCAACGGAGCATCAGGGGATCAACGAGTTTACGGTCTATAAACAATTCCGCTGGTGTGGTTTGAATAGACGAATGAAACGAGGTATTAAAACCTAAGGTAAAATAATGCAAGTTAACATCCCAATTGGATTGT
The DNA here is from genome assembly GCA_946902985.2 of Meconema thalassinum. NCBI lineage: Eukaryota > Metazoa > Arthropoda > Insecta > Orthoptera > Tettigoniidae > Meconema > Meconema thalassinum. Next base: position 378,578,180 of record OX336389.2, on the reverse strand, counting down.
TCCACATTATGGAAGGCGGTTAGACAAGCTTTCAGATTACGATGAAATCTCTCTACCTGATTGCCTTGTGGTCTGAACGGCGCTAATAACACGTGATTAATGCCCCAACTGAAGGTCATAGATTTGAAAGTTTTGGACTTGAAGATGGTAGCATTATCGGTAACAAGGAACTTGGGCGGGCCAAATATAGAAAAAATATGCTTACATAATAAATGGACCGTCCCTTTTGCAGAAATGTCCTTAACAGGAAAGAGCCAGACAAACTTAGAAAAACCGTCGATCACTGTCAAAATCGCCTGATGACCAGACCTAGAACGTGTCATAGGACCGAATATGTCAATAAATAACCGTTCTCCAGGACGAGTAACAACATGAGCACTATGCAAACCTATCTGCGTATTTTGCGCTGGCTTAGAGCGTTGACAGGTGTGACATTTTTTTACAAAATCAAACACATCTGGTTTGATTGTAGGCCAATAGAATTCAGAATCAATTTTGCGTAAAGTACGGTACATTCCAACGTGCAAGCCTATAGCCGAAGAATGATAGTATGTTAAGAGCATATTACGAACATTCTCAGGGGCGAAAATTCTGAAGGAGTTTGAACCAGGGAGGAGACGGCCAATTACATCATTACGGACACAAAATTCACTCACAGTGGGGTCCTTGTTGGTAATTTTCTCACGGAGTTCACGACAATAAAGATCATCTGCCTGAAACTTACGTATATCTACGAACGACCATGGACTAAACTGTAATAAAAACACATTTTCAGGCATTTCCTGAGGTGAAGTTTCGACAGAAGGAGGAACAATCTGACTAGGAGCGGAAATAGTGGAATCCTCGAACATGCGCGAGAGACAATCAGCCACAGAGTTTTCACTGCCTTTCACGTGTACAATGTCGAACTTGAACGACGATAGTCTCAAAATCCACCGATTGATACGACCAAGTTTCTTTACATGCGACATGCTCCATTTCAGAGCTTCATTATCGGTGTAGACAGTGAAATGACGATGTTCTAGGAAACTCCTGAATTTCTCGCAGCCAAAGACAACAGCTAGGGACTCCTTTTCAAAGATGGAATAGCGACGTTCATGTTCATTAAGCATGTGACTAGCAAAAGCTACAGGCGCAAAACTTCCCGTCCACGTGTTGACTTAAAACGCTTGACACAGCTAGATCACTAGCGTCGCAATGGAGGAAGAACCTAGACTCGAAATCTGGAGCTTGCAACACAGGAGCAGATATAAGACTCTCTTTTAAAGTGTTAAAAGCTTTATCTTGCTCTGGACACCATATAAATTTAGCGTTCTTCTTTTTGAGGGCAATCAATGGAGCCGAAATATCTGAGAAATGTCTGATAAACCTGGAATAAAACCCAAACATGCCCATGGCACGGCGTAGAGCTTTCACAGAGGTAGGCACCGGTAGATTCTTAATACATTCAACTCTATCAGGCATGACGCTAATACCGTTAGTCGTCAGAACATGTCCTAAAAACTTGATCTGCGTGCGGGCCAAAGAGGTCTTTTCGGGATTGATAGTGAGTCCCGCTTTTCAGAGGCGAGATAAAACTTCACGGAGATGAGTTACGTGCTCCTCGAAAGATTTGCTATAAACCACAAGGTCATCTAAATAATTGAAGACAAACTTAAATTTCAAGTCACCTAATAGATCATCTAACACACGACTAAGAATTTGTGCTCCGACAGCGATACCCATAGGTAATCTATTGAAGTTGAATAACCCAAAAGGTGTGGAAAAGGCGGTAAAATCACGGCTCTCGGCGTCTAACGGAATTTGATAATATGAGGAATTGAGATCAATAATAGAATAATAGTTAGCTCCATGAAAATGCTGAAAAGCGCTGTCGAGTGTAGGTAACGGAAAATTGTCAAAAACCACCTTCTTATTCAGCTTCCTGTAGTCGACAACTAATCTATATTCGCCGTCTTTCTTGGGAATCAGAAAAGCTGGAGAACCATACGCAGACTTGGAAGGAACGACTACTCCTTTATCTTGTAGCTCTTTGACATATTTTCTCATAGTCAACAGCTTTGGAGGTGAACATGCAAATGGCGGGAATCGAGCCGGGACATTGTCTGTGATATCGATATGACATTCGTGACCTACCACTGAACCTAGTTTATCTGTGAGGACATCCGAGAATTCGTTCACCGAATCACTCAGCACATCACCCTCTTCCGAAAATAACGACAGAGGCAGCTGGACAGAATGCACAGTGGAAACTTCACTAACACGAGAGGTGCATTCTTCGAACGGGAATTGTTTGTTGGAATGAAACAGAAAGCTAAAGGAATTACTCACAAAATCTAATTGTAAACCTGTTTTGCGCATGAAATCTGTCCCTAAAAGGACTTGGGTGGATAAATTATCAACTACGTGGAACTGGTGATCCCATGAAAAACCATGGATCTTGAGATGACATAAAACAGTACCGGTAACGTTGATAGCAGACGAACCAGCTGACACGAACTTACGCTCACGTCCATCCTCGTGAGGACAGATGCGAAGCGCTGGAATTTGTTCCGCCACAGAGCGAAGGATAAAGCTCTCCGTGGCTCCAGAATCCAAAATGGCTTGAGTTGTGACATGATGAAAAGATAATGTGACCCAAGGTTGCGATACAGAAGCAAAACAAAGATAAGGATCGCGATACCTGCTTTGAGGGCTGCCCGACGGGTCGAACTCAGGACAGCACTTCAACAGTTTTCCTGGTTGAAATTACAATTTGGACAGGTCAATTTAGTCACATCTGACATCCCACAACCGTAGCAGAACTTACGGGATCTAGCGGCACATTCACGGAAGTTATGACCGTGATTGTTGCAATTCCAACATAAGATATTTGCGGAGACTCGTTTGGTATCTGGAGGATTATTGTGGACACGGGAGGTAGAATGCGTTTGGCTGGCAGCGTGACTATCACTTTGGACGTGATTTATGGCAGGACGAGAGGGGAGATTAAAAGAGACAGTCTTGTTTGAGATAACGGGATGGGCCACAGAAGTAAACGCATGTTGTGTGCTAGTCGCACAAGCTAGTTCAGGAAACATGACTTCGTGAGAAATAGGGGGTGGAACATAACTCAAACTCGACCGATAATTGTTCTCATATTCGCGTCCATGTAGAATTATGTCCTCAATACAGCGTACCGAAATGCGACGTATGAAGTACTTATATATAGGATTTAAATTCCTATAAATAATTTCGAAAAGTTCCTGTGGGTGGAATGGCTGAGGCAAATTGGCTGTGAGGAGGCGTACAGCCGTGACATAATCGTCAATCTTCTCGGAGGGGCCTTGAGTTCGAGCGTAGATTTCCTGTTTCAAAGCATACGCGAAATCTTGGGGACTGAAACGGGCTTTTATGTTGCACACAAATTCGTTCCATGAAGTGTAATGGAATGGTGACACCCTGTACCACTGCAACGCTTTACCAGAAAGTAAAATTGGTAGGCAACGAACTATCTTATCGGGACTTATGTCATGGCACTGACACAGTTCCTCAATCCTCTGAATGAACCAAAAAACTGAAGATGTGTTATCTTCCCCGGAAAAAGTAAGATTCCACTTGCTCACAACGGATGCGACGTTGTCAGAATGACCAACACTGGTAGGATTAGAAAAGTAGCCACTAGATAACGGGTCAAACATAAGTAAGTCTTTCGGTACACTAAAAAACTGGGGTTCTGGAATAGCCTTACTTGAAGAAATAGGTGCAGTCAACGACTCAAAATTAAAGGACGGTAAACGAACTTCCTGCTTAATAGATTTATCCATAACGAAAATAATAAAACACAGCACGGTACACACCAACGAGATAAGAAAAAGGACAACAAAAACTACTAATTTCAAACTACTTCAAAAATATAAAAGGTAGCTAAACAATATTACGAGAAGAAATAAATAAGTGCACATCACATTACCGTAAGATGTTGCTTTCCCACGTGGTAATTTACTCACGGGCACCAAGTCGTCATCCTCACACGAAACATACGGTTTGCGGCTGTGTGTTTTTCAAATGTTGATAGACCATACCAGACCTTTCTCTTCTTTCATGAAATTCTCAGCACCTTAAACCTCAGAAAGACAACATTATACTATAGGTACGAAAAGGATGGAAACGTTTCACAATGCAATTCAGCTCGAAGTCTCAGGAACAAACAGCTGAAAATAAATTGTTAAATTAGAAAGGTGATTTTGTCTCAAAACCACGCTCTGAAATCCATTTGTACGCAACTTAGATGAAGTAATAGAAATAAACATATACTTACGTACGCAGCAGACGTCAGTGGAAACGTAGCTGAAGCTCTTCCCCTATCCCCGAAGAAATATAAAATAAAATAAAATAGAAGAAAGAAAAACGGGGAGATCGCAGTCTTGTTTGACTTTCGCTGGGCCCAAATTTTAAAAGGCAAACCAGAAAGCAATCCCAAAAGGAAGGGGGAAAGCTAAATAAAATTAAACTACGGTAAAATCCAAAGATGAACAAATTTAAATCAGAGGCCGTGTAGGTCGTATTAACGTCACAAGTACGCTAATAAGACCGACAAACCGAAATATAGCAAAAACCAGACAAAACTCGAAGAAGGTTACTAAAATTAAAATAAGACGTGACGCAAAAGCAGAGATACTTAGGCAAAGATAAAATGTATTAAAATAACAACTACAATGCATAACGATCCCAGAGATATTAAAAGCAAGAAGAGAAATGACCAACAAATAAACCACAAAATTAGTTTACCGCAAGAAAAAATACAAATTAGGAAGAAAATCGAAAATATACTAAATTAAATTATATTAAAATGAAATAAAATAAGATAAGTTAAGGTAACGTGTTCAAGGCAAGATGAAACGATGACTAAATGTAAGAATGTCGCAATTAAATAAAAAGACAAAACTCAGAAACGACTACACTCAACGAAGTCAAGATACGTTCTCAAAATTTAGACAAAGCGTGTCAAAAGGGATGAACAAAATAGGAGGGGGTACAATGGTTCAGAACGGGGTGGAGAGGGTTGAGAGGGAGGGGAGGAGAGGGGAAGAAAGACGCGGAGGCACATGCAAGAACGAGTGAGTTACGAGAAAAATAGGAAATTAGACAAAAGGAAAAATTACATTAAATTATCGGCAAAGCCAAAAATATACTTTAAAAATTGAAAGTATGCGTAGGAGATAAGGGCACACAAAGACGACGAAAATATGTGATGCGCAAAATATGGGCATTCACAGACACAAGAATATCACAGGTTAGGTCACCAGCAAATAGCAATGGTGAGACCTCCTTTTGTGAACTCTTTAGATAAAGAACAAAGCTTTACGGGAAACAAGAAAAATAATCTGCAATCCCGTTATGTTGTTCTACGATAAGATACACTCTGAATGACAGACTCAAAGGTGCCCCCTACAAGGTAGGCAAACCCACCGTCACGTACTCCAGAGTAAATCGAAGACAGCCCACATACATAACTTTCAACCCTTAAAGTACAAAAACTACGTTATCAAAATAAATGAAAATAACACTACCATACAAAACAAAAACTCACCAGCAATTACACGCACACAAAGGGCGGAGGGAAAACATCGGGAGGGGGCAAGTACACGCGACCAAAAGAAAATAACACAGAATAAGAGTTTTAAATTGCCGAAATATGAAACTGAACTACAGTAAAGCAATTACTGATTACGACATACAGACACCTCGCCATGGTTTCACCTTGAACGCGGGCACTTCCCCAAGAATATGGGAATACGACTAGCCTACTTGGCTGCAAGAAAGAAATGCCTCGAAACAAAACAAATGACGACGCAACACAAAGGTAACTGCGTGGTAAAATTTGATTGGTCACGACCCCTTCCAATATATAAATCACTGGCCAATAAGGGGACAAGATGCAGATATGTCCATATATGGTATTAAGACATCAGAGGGCTATTAATAGCTTCACAGCCAAGGTTTCACAGAGGCGTGCATTGATCACGTCAGATAAAAATGGCACAAAGGAGTAACTTATATATATCATAAAAATGGCTCAAAATAAAAAATAATAAAAACCGGTCGAGGTCGTGCAAGGTAGTAGAATGCACTTACGGAGTTTCATTGAAATCGCTTTGGCCGTTAGATTTTATTAGGGACACAAGCACACATACACACACGGACAAAAGGTGATCTCATAAGCCTATTTTTTTGATAAATAGAAATAGGCTAAAAAGGTTTCTATTATCATAAATACATACATATTACACTATCGCTACTATCGGTGGCTGGCATTAACCACTTACTCTCACTGTATGAGGTGCACATTGACCTCAACCCGTCTTCCATCCAAAACTAGCATACTAAGCTACTGAGAGAAATACACAGTCCAGTTATCCTACACAACTCAATCCATACTGTAATTCCCATGTCACAACAGAAGAACATAATTTAACTCCATTTTCACCCCAATTTCGGAATAAATACACGTATTTTATGTTTGACCAACAGCCTAGCCGTGTTGAAACACCGGATCCCATGAGAACTCCGCTGTTAAGCAACATTGGGAGCAGTCGGAACTTGGATGGCAGGCCAGTTCTAGGCACTGCGCGCTGTTGGCCAACATAAGGAGGAGCGGCAAGGTCCTGGCCACCCTACCGCAAGTAAACTCCGGCTGAGGGAAGTCTCTTTGGAGGCTCGGACCTGCCTTCGGGCAGAACACCAATTAATTTAAATTTTATGTTTGGGGAAGAAAATATCATTTGAGTTATCGAACAATTCGAATAGTAGAACATCGAATTATAGGAAAAGCATGACGTATAAATTGCATAGATCTACACCGGGAAACTAAAATTACTTCTAGATATCGAAAATTCGAGATATAGAAGTTCGACTGTATATATATATAGTAGAGCATCGATTATCTGAATATCGACCAACCGAAACATCCGTTAACCGATAGCGTTCCATTCGGTTCATTCAAATCGGTGCGCTTGTCAAGGACACTACACTAGTAAAAGCTTGGAATAATCTCCTTCCATCAGATGAGTCTATCACTGCACCTAAAGCCAGTTTGTATCAAACCTGGCTGAGCTTATTAAAGAATCTTAGGGATTTGAAGAATTCTACCAGGAAAACATTCAAGACTGGCTTGAATGTGATGCCGATGACCCCGGCTGTTTAGTGTTGGACGATTAAATCACTGCCAGTGTCATCGAAGATCAAGTCGAAGAAAGTTATTCTTGACGCATATAAGCTTACCCTACGCCGATATATGTAAATGTGTATATACACGTGTGTACAATTTATAAAACACAATGTAGTGTTAAATCAACAAAATAAACAAAAAATTAGCACGCACTAGAAACTTCTATTTGCAATGTTTACTTACTCAGTAAGGTGTTTACATTAATTACGTAGTTCCTAAATCCTTTAAGAAAAAACAAACCTAACGTATAACGAGATTCAATTGCGAATCGTAAAATGCACCAAAGACATACTACACTACAATAGTAGCGTAATTATTTTTATGTTGGACGATGTCGAAATGTAAATATTATATGTCAGAAAACTGTATCATAATGAGGGTCATTATAGTACTATTCTTCATTATGAAACAGTTTCTCCAGCCAATCAGAGCTCATTCATTGACCAATTAGGTAAGGATAGCTTCGCGCATGTGCTCAAAATCCAACATGTCGGACATGAATTACATGATTTGAAAGTTCAAATTGGATATCGGATCAACCATTGTAGTTACAATCCCAAACACAAAGACAAAATCAGCATGAACCTTTAGGGTAACAAGATAATACTATGACATATGCAAGAAATTTATGAATCTACGTCCAGAAGTTAGCAACACAGCATCCTTCTACATAAATTACCGACATGGAAAGTGCACCGTCCCATATGTCCCATATGTCCCATATGTTCGCGTAATATGGCGAATATGAGACAAGAAATAGCACTGTACCGTAATACCCCAACACCAATTTCTACACAGCGCATTGCTTTCAAACGACTTCGGTGACAATATTAGTGAATGCTAGTTCTGATCGGCACTAGACATCATGCGGGCTGTAAACAATATCATTGCCAAGCAAAGTAAATGGTCTCTGCTTTCGCAATTCTTTGACCCACGCATGCACTCGGTTCAGTCAGCAAACCACCCAGCGCGCTCTGATCACTAACTGAAGTTACTGAATCCCACAGATATTTATGAATAATTATGTTAAAACATATAATAAAGTTATAATTATCGTCGAACATAAACAGTCGTATGCAACTCGCCTATAATGGTAATTAAGACACTCGTATGGAAATTATAAAACTCGCTACGCTCGTTTTATAAACCTACTCGTGTCTTAATTATTTCCATTATAGGCTCGTTGCATAATGTACTATAGTGTAAGTTTTAAACCTCAACACAGTGGTCAGGATCTGATGATGGCCACTTGAGGGTCGAAACGCGTAAACCTAAATTGCCCCATTTAATAGTGATAATTATCTAATACATGGAAGCCTCCGTGGCTTAGGCGGCAGCACGCCGGCCTCTCACCACTGGATCCGTGGTCCAAATCCCGGTCACTCCATGTGAGATTTGTGCTGGACAAAGCGGAGGCAGACAGGTTTTTTCTCCGGGTACTCCGGTTTTCCCTGTTACCATTTCATTCCGGCAACACTCTCCACTATCATTTCATTTCATCTGTCATTCATTTAATCATTGCCCCAGGGGAGTGCGACAGGCTTCGGCAGCCGGCACAGTTCATATCCTCGCCGCTAGATGGTGGCTTCATTCATTCCATTCCCTGACCCGGTCGGTCGACTGGAAGCTGGTTGTGGATTTTTTTTCATCTAATACATGGATTTATTTTCTGTAGTGTATTTACATATTTATATCTTGCACCCCGCCCATTCATTGGGCATAATCGTGTTGACCGTCTGGAGAACTAAAAAAGACAATTTTGTATAGGTAATACTGAAAGAATGGCTTCAAATCTCTACAGCCGATGATCTAGATCTTAGGCCCCTTAAAGCAACAGTTATCATCATCATCCTGCAGTACCTTACGGTGTGTATGAACATTAAGCTGTGAGATTGTATATCTGGAGAGTTAACGTCTCCGCCATAGAAATTGATCTCTTGGCAACCTGAGACGTACGGGGACGAGCAAACCCAACTAACTGGCAAGCATAGCTCACAGTCAGTGCAAGCGATGTGCCTGCTGCCAGTTCGAGTACGGGCTAGGGGACAAGTTTATTTCTGCAGTGAATTCACACAAAAATCCTAAATATATGTACAAATTGGGGCTAACTATATTGCCATATAGGGTCTATTGCCAAAAGATATTTAATTTTTTTATGTCAGCTTGTGAATCACATCCACTACGAATATGTCTCATCGTTAAAAGTTACGTGTGTTGCCGTAATAAGATGGCTCTCTACCATCTCGGGACAAGTTAAGGCAGATGAATGCCGTCTGTGCCAACAGGCCACTGAGTGCAAAGATTGACACGTCTGCTGTATATTCGTATATAGGTGACCAGAAGGACTGATACCATGAGGCTGGCACGTGTGGTCTAGTGTAGTTCCAAATGATCAGTGGTGCTCATGTATGAAGAGAGTTACGTCATAGCATGGCAGCTTAGTTATCGTTTAGCGTCTTTCAGCTGTTGGAGCCATATTCCCTGCTTCATGAAGTGTGTTAGTCAACCAGGAAGAAGTCCGGCGAGGCGCCAAAACTGTGACAAAAAGGAAAAACCTCCCCTAAACATTTGCTCACTTCTTCAGTGGTTCGACGTACAGTCCACCCTAAAGATATTATTCATCGTATTGAAGACCTATTCTGTATGTGGGAACAGCTGTAACTTTATTGTTGTTGTTGTTGGTGATTAAATCAGGGGCTATTGACATTGTGTCCATGTAGTCCCGTGTACTTGTGTGTGTATGAAATTTGTTTGTTAAGCTGTCGAAATTTAATGTTTTACAGTCAATCATCACGATTGTACCCAATGGTAATGGGTGGTTCCCTAATCCAGAAAAAAAATACATGAAATTAATAAATACACTTGAATGACCAATAGACTGGTGTAAGGTTTTTTCAGGATTAGGGAACCATCCATTAAAATTTGGTACAATCGTGTAGACCGACTGAAAAATATTAAATTTCCATAACTAAGGCAGCGCTGAAAGATGGCTTTCAGCACGATAATGTTGATAATCTGTGTCAATGTGATAACTATGTTAGTGTGTGAATGTGTACTTGGGAGCTATAATTGGGTGGGAGGTAGTCGTGGCCTTAATTTAGTTAGTATCCAGGCATTTTCCTGGAGTAGAAGTGGGAACCATGGAAAACCTCTTCTAGTACGGCTGAGATGGAAATCGAACCTATCTCTTCTCAGTTCTGCCTGGTTGCATAGGATAACCAAATTAGCATGGGATTTAGGAAAGGTACACTCTGACTTGAAATAGGGTACTCTCCCAATATTTGCCTGGGAATAGTATGGGGAAAATCCGGGGAAAACCACACTCAGCGCCGAAAATCAAAAGTCGAGCCTCCGGATTTCTTGCAGCTCCGTTTCGTGATTTAACGTGCAGTACTGCACCACGGGTTGAAGTAACGTTATTATGTCACGGGATAAATTAATTAATTTTATCTATCATTAACTCCTGTGATGAGATTGGGGTCAGGAAGGACATCTGCCTATAAAAACTATTCGTAACCTCATCACCAAGCCCGTTGAAACGGGAAAAATATGAACTAGAACTGCATCAATAAGCAAGAGCCCTGGTGAATGTATTATTAGTACAATGAATATATTGTGTTTGAAGTTAAGCCTTAACTATCTGGCTGTTCAAACACTAAGCACAAGACGATGCGAAACGTAGCTACTCCCACACATGAATAGTATCAAGTGTTATGCTGAATCTTTGGTTAGGATGCAACGTCGTGCAAAGCTTCCCACTAATCTAATCTGTGTTCCAGACAGCTGAACACTTGCCGTCAGCCAGGGGTGGGTGGAGGTGGCGACCTTCCACCAGCCACCCTTCCTTAACTCAGTGCATCAAGTATTATTATCATACTAGCGGACCCGTGTGAGAACTCCCGCATAATGGGTTGAGTGCGCCCCGTGTGTACAGACTACCCGCCCAGCTCTATTGCTATGCGGGCTGTACGTGGTACAGCTCTGGCAGGGACTATCGTCTTGTTTATTTGTTTAAAAGCACTTTATAAACAAATAAATATATTTCCATTGACTTATCAAGAAATGCAAGATTTTTCCTGTACAAATGAGGCGATTTGGAAGATTTTGGCCCAAACCACACCATCTAAGTCCCTCCAGTTTAGGAGCTTGAGTTTTGTGAAACATACACCTTAGCGTATTATAGATAGATAGATAGATAGATAGATAGATAGATAGATAGATAGATAGATAGATAGATAGATAGATACGTAATATATATATAGCGCTAAGGTGTATTTTTCACAGAACTTAAGCTCATAAAACAGAGGGAGTTAGAAGGTGCTGTTTTTACCAGTTTCCCAAATCGCTTCAATAGGACAGGAAAAATCTTGCATTTCGTGAAAAGTCAACGGAAAATATATTTATTTGTTTATAAAGTGAGTTTAAAGAAAACAAAACGATAGCCCCTGTCAGAACTGCGTCGCATCTAGCCCGCATAACAGTAAAACAGGGTGGGTGGTATATATACATGGGGCGCTCACAAGATATTGGTTTTACGCACCTTTTAACTACTGAGGCTTTTAGAGACGCCAGAGTACCGGAATTTAGTCCCGAAGGGGATCTTTCACGTGCCAGTGAATCTACTGACACGGCTCCCTCATAATTGCACGCCCTCAAATCCCAACTGACCGCGCTAGGATTCGATCCTGATACCTTGAGCTCAGCAAGCGAATACGTCACCACTGTACTGATCGTAACAAATGAGCATATAAAAGAAAGAGAATTAACCGCAGCAGTGACGAATTGCACTCTGATTTCATGAATATTGACAATATGTTCAAAATAAATTGTGTCTAAACAAACAAACAAACAAACAAACAAGACGATAGCCCCTTCCAAAACTGTTTCAAGTTCAATCCACATACCAACAAGTCGGGTGGGTGGTATATACACATGCATGATTTCTCGCATGGGTCCGCTAGTTGTTATTATTATTATTATTATTATTATTATTATTATTATTATTATTATTATTATTATTATTATTATTGTCGCCTCCGTAGCGGAGCGGTCAGCATGGTTAGCTGCCGCCCCGGAGGTCCTGGGTTCGATTCCCGGCTCTGCCACAAAATTTGAAAAGTGGTACGAGGACTGGAACGGGGTCTACTCAGCCTCGGGTGGCCCAAATGAGTAGAAGGGGTTCGATTCCCCCTCAGCCATCCTCGAAGTGGTTTTCCGTGGTTTCCCACTTCGTCTTCGGGAAAATGCCGGGATGGTACCTTCTTCAAGGCCACGGCCGCCTCCTTCCCCCTTCCTTGCCTATCCATCCTAACCACCCCTTACCTTCCCTCATGAGGCCCCTGTTTGCTTTGCAGGTGAGGCCGCCTGGGCGAGGTGCCAATCCCACCTCACCAGTTGTATCCCTTCCGATTCGATGTTCCCAGCTCTAGGACACTGCCCGTAGAGGCGGTAGTGGTGAGTTCCCTCGCTGAGTCCGTGGGTTCCACCAACCTGGAGGGTAAACGACTAAAATATATATATATATATATATATATATTATTATTATTAATAATAATAATGTTAATACTGACAGCGATAGCTACGCTTCCTAAAACGCAGCGCTGGGCCATGGGGCCAAGCTCTCTGCGGACTTGGTAGACGTGGGTTCGAGCCTCACCGTCGGCCATCCTTGAAATTGTTTTCCGTGGTTTCCCATTTTCAACTCCAGGCAAATGATGGGACGGTTCCTTCTGACTGGCCACAACCGCTTTCTTCCACATCCTTGCCCAGTTTCATTCATCTTCATTCATTTCATCTCCCATTAACTCCTCTCGTGTGGTTGAAATTGCATCCGGCCGTAAAAACCATCCGCCACAAAGAATTTCATCTCATCCCCAACCCCGCTGGAAACGGGAATAACAAGGGGTAGACATACATACTCACATTATTATTATTATTATTATTATTATTATTATTATTATTATTATTATTATTATTATACCGACAGCAGTGGCTACGCTGGCTAAAGCGCAGCGTTAGGTCATGGGGCCACGCTCTTTGCTGACTCGGTAGACGCGTGGGTTCGAGCCCCACCGTCGGCTGGGACGGTACCTTCTGATAGGCCACGGCCACATCCTTCCACATCCTTGCCCAATTTCATTCATCTCCATCCATTCCATCTCTCATCCCGACGCACAGGTCGCCCACGGGGGTCGACTAGAAAGAACTCTCAGGAGGCCACACGACAAAAAATTATTATTATTATTATTATTATTATTATTGAGCCGTGCATGCTGTCTCAAACATTTTCCTGCATCGTTAGACATGTGGTCCCTAGCCTTCCTCTGCCTTTTAAAACGCCCGTTAAGATGCCTTCCTTCGGGTAATGAGCTCGAGATGGCAGCACCTTCTGAGGTACTGTCCGGACGATGAGGTTGAAACTCTACCCAACAGAGCGCAGCTTCGTCTGTATGAAAAGAAAAGTGAAATTTTCAATTAAATCTTCGTCATTAAAACAAAGGTCTATATATGAAATATGCCGCCAAATTGATTATATAATATGCACATTGTTACATGATGTGTCAATCTGTGATTGGACTATTTCAAAATACCTAGCATGCAGCGCGCCTGGCTTCCTTGTCGGCGCCATGTTGTTGCCTTCTGTAATTTGATTATACTGCATTGGACTGAGTGGTCGTGAATTTGATTGTCTATTGAGGCGGGGGCCAGTGGCCCTCGCCTCACCAAGAAATGGAATTAAATTACAAAATATGTGAACCGCAATGGGTAGGAAGTGAAATCGTCACCCCTGAAGCAAGGTCTGCAATTTATTTTCGCCGGAATGGAGAAAACTTGTAGATGTTTGATGTCCGTGGTTGCATGTGCCAGCCGGAGCCATGTGGGGCAGTTTTCATGATTTAAAATTATTCATTGGTGTTATGTTAGTTTTATCTTTAGTGTCTCTGGAAAAAGGATTATTTAAGGTATGTTAAAAGGTAATATATATTTTATTTATGTGCATTCACAACGAGTTTGTTTTATTATTGTTTTTTTTATCTGGCGTCATGGCCTAATTGTATTCACTGATTAGGTGATAATTGGTTTGTAATTCTGGGGACACGTTTCTAGTTTATTTTTTTAAACTTATTTATGTATTTATTAAATGCTCTCTAGGGGCATTTTCCTTTAATTGCGTAATTCTTTTTCTTCTCGTGGGTCAGGGGTTGGCCTCTATTTTGGTCTTTAGTTTTTTTTTTGTGTTTGATCCGTGGCTTTCTTTTTCTGTTTCTTTGTGTGTGCGTATTATTGTTAAAAGGATTTTTTCTCTTTTATTGTCATTTCTCTCTGGCGGAGCTTCAATTTTAAAAGGTAATTGTTTACCGTAATTCGGCTAGACATGCGGTCATCTGTTTCGTGGCCATGTTTGTTTTTGTTTTGCCAGAATGCATTGTGGTCTTTGGTAAAAGAGTCTTCCGGCGTCTGGCGCGGCGTTCAAACGTGATGTCGTAGTTCTTTTTTTTTTGTTCTTGTTTTTAATCATGCTGATTTATAGTTTAGTTCTAACTTCTGGTTTAAGTTTCCCTGCGTGTGCCGCAGTAATTTTAAATTGTTTTTGTTATTTTGGTCTCTTAATTTTTATTTAGCTCCTTGATTTTTTGGCATGGTACGGTTGACTGAATGTCGAGCCTAATTTTCAGTGTTTGTGGTTCATTAAATCGCTTCATGTTGTAAGTGATAATCTAATCCTTGTGGGCTCCAATTTTTCTTGAATTTTGTTAATTTAAATTTTTCTCTTTTTGCTCCTCAAGCTTCATGTAATTTTTCTTTTATTTCACCTGTGGGTGATTGTTTGTTTGGCTCGAGCCATAAGTTTTAAGACCCTTTGTAAGAATCTAGTTTTGTTTAAGCGTATAAATGTTACGTCTGTTAATGTTGACCAAATTCCCGGTCTTTTCATGTTAAAATGTGTGCTTGCTTCACTTTTGAAATGGGGGCGTGGTGGCTCAGCGGTCTAGCTGTATGCCTCTCACCAAGGCGGTCTGGGTTCGATTCCCGGTCAGTGCATGTGAGATTTTCGAAGTGAAATGCCATGTCCTGTGGTTCGGATTCCACGTAAAAAGGAGGTCCTGTGGCTCATAATCACAAGATTCACGGTCACGTAAAACTACAATCTTCCTTCCTTCCTTCCTTCCTTTCACTTTTGAAATAAATGTTTAAATTATGCTAAGCTAATTGTCGTGGCATTATTTTGTCGGTGGCAGTTCTATGAGTTGTTGGGAGGGTATCTGTGGAATGGTCTGTGGGATCCCTCTTCCCCTCCTTCCGTCATCTGTAGGTGTTAGTCTGCTGGGGCATGTCATCTGGCGGTGAGTTGCAGTTGGCGAGTGGACCTCTGAAATCAAGGTAAGTAGGCCCATCCCGTCTTCCGGTCGGTAAGTGGCAGTGGTAGCAGAGCGTGGCTGTTTATCGCTCCTGCAGCTATCCCCTCCCCCTTACCCGCAGGCTTGTTTATGGAACTTTCTGATGCTGGTAGGGCGGTCACTGGTGGGATGTGTCATGCCCGTGTGCTTAATGTTATTTTTGTTAATCCTTGTCGTTTTGTTTGGTTTCATGTATGCCTCTAAAAATCCATGTGGTGATATATGGAAGTGGACTGTTCCAAGCAAGGTTTCTGTGGTGAATCATGTCCTATTAATGATGCAACATTCCTAATGAAGAAGAAGTTTGGTAAGTGAGTGGCATGTATTCTTGGCATGGGAAGTGTGGGTTTTTTGATATGCTGATAGCCTACATGCTGCGAGTGAAGGCATCGAGGAGCCCTGCCTGAAACTGTTCGCCCTGTGATTTGTAACGTCTATATTGTAGCAATTTGTTGTATTTTAGCTTCCTGTTCTGGAGCCAAGCAAGGGATGAGGTCTGCAGTCCTGTGCAGCATTGTGCATGATTTTGTATAGTATTGTGGCAGTGTTCGAGTGTCAACCTAATCTATGGTGTTGTTAATTGGTAGTTTATTGTATTGTTGTGAAATTGTAGACTGTCCTCGTAATTCCTAAAATTTGATTCTTTCTGTATTGTCTGCCTGCATTCTGTGTTTTTCAAAATGGTCGACAATAATAGTGCTTTTGATTTGATTGACTTAAGAGATAACCTTGTGAATTTGGAGCGTTCTTCTGGGGTTCAACGTGAGTCAGATCTGTTTACTAGGTCTGAGGTTTTGGGATCGATTACCGATAGTGGTTTGCCTGCCCCTCTGTTGCCTGGTTCTGGCTCGTCCAGACCAGTTACCCCTGGATACGGTTATTCTTCTCATGTTAGGTCACCCAATGACTTCCTGGGTCCGGCCGACCCATTGCATCCCAGTTTTTTCTCTGGTAATGTAAATGTTTTGTCTCCTGTAGAGGGTGTGCGAGGAAGCTACCCTGGTAATAATGTCTCATTTCCGAATGCTACGTACACGCCTACCGTTAATTATGGGTCGATTCCTCACCCTATTTCTAGTTTTATAACTAAGTTGAAGAATTTCAACCTAGATGACGTTACCCATGTGGTGTTATTTTTAAAGCAAGTGGTCGAATTGGGCCACAATGCCTCGATTTTTGGAATGTCGGAAAATCAGATTTTCCAGCTGTTGTATCCTGTTGCATCCGGTATGCTGCGCGACAAGCTGATTGAAGCTATCCTCCTCCGTATGTCCTTGGCCATGTTCATTAGGGAAGTGTTGTGGGTTTTTATCCCTGCGGGTGCCATTAGTACTCTCGAGCAAAAGTTCTTATATCGTGTCCAAAGGTTGGACGAGTCACTTAGCGACTATGTCAGTGACATTAAGGTATATTCCCAGGTGTTTGCATCCCCTTTGACTGAACGACAATTGGTGTCGTCAATTGTAAATGGGTTTTCGCCAGAATATAGGTCATACATGACTATGTGTACCAGGCCTTCGTCATTTGTCGAGCTAAACATGTGGTTATAGAGGCTATGGCTGTGAAACATGCAGATTCCCTTCGTGTAGCTAATGCTCCTCCCCCTTCTTTGATGGCTCGTCCCCCTCCTAAGGTTATGTTTCATCCGAGTCCTAATGTTAAGTGCCACACGTGTGGTGGCGTTGGTCATGTTAAGAAGGTGTGTCCGAATAACCAAGTTGGGTATCGCCAATGACGGGATACTTTGGAGACCAATTCGGGTGATACCTCTATGGATGTTTTTGTGCATGAGAATTTGGGAAAACAGTGTGAAGTTTCTGGTCGCCCTACTAATGAAAATCTTGATAACCCTTTGAAAACTAAATCATCACGTGTTAATTCTGCTTATGTCTCTGACCAACCTAACCTGTCTGTGAGCAATGTCGTGGCAAGTCATCCTAATTCTAAACCTAATGTGAAACCTGTGGTGCGGGTGACCTCGTCATCTAATTGTAATCGTCTTAGAGTGAATAATGATTTTGGAATTTCTCCTGTGGCTAAGGGAATATCCCCGTTTATTGAAATTTGTGTTAGACGAGCCCGTTTCTGCATTGCTTGATTCTGGTAGTGTTGCCTCCTTTATAAGCGAGGTCTGGTTTTTAGCTATGAAGAGTGTTTGCAGCCTATCTGAGTTAGAGCCTAACAATTAATCTTTTATTTCGGCAAATTGTTCAAACTTAAATATTTTGGGTAGTATGACAGTCAAAATCCATATTCTAAATTTTTCTTGGAAGTTTAAATTTTGTGTTGCCAGAAATCTTTCTTGTTCTGTGGTCATTGGAGCTAATTTCATGTCCCATGTTGGTATGCTTCTTGATTTTGGTGCTCGCAACTTATGGTTTAAGTTTAATCCGCAAATTAAATTATCGTTTAACCCGGTTTTATCTTCTCCTGCTGTCAATTCAGTTAGTGAACCTGTGACTATTGAGGATCTCGATCTGGAAAATTTAACGAGTCCTCAAAAGGATGCCATAAAGAGGTTATGTCAGGAGTATAGTGATGTATTTACTGACAAGTTGGGTGTAACCCATTTGATGGAATACAAGATTGAGCTAACCGATTCTGTGCCGGTGCGTTCCAGCCCGTATCGCCTTGCCCCGCCCAAGATGGCCGAACTTCGGAAGATTATTGACAAGATGTTGGAAGAAGGTGTAATACAACCTTCTATCTCTGCCTACTCATCCCCTGTTTTCCTTGTGCCAAAACCTGACGGTGGTTTTCGGCCGGTGGTCGACTATAGGGCTCTTAATCAAAAAGTTGTTTTACAATCCATCCCTTTGCCGGATCTTCACACATGCTTTAGTTGGTTTCGCAACGCGAAGGTGTTCACGATCCTCGATTTGAAATCTTCTTACTTCCAAATTCCCCTCTCTCCGGAATCCAGTCATGTTACTGCTTTTTCCACTGACTGGAACTTGTTTGAGTATGCCCGTGTCCCTTTGGCCTATCCACCGGAGCCGTTGTGTTGAGCAGACTTCTGGACAAGGTGTTTTCTGAAATTAAATTCAAATTTGTGTACCACTATCTTGATGATGTGGTGATCTATTCTGAGTCCTTCGAGGAACACGTTGATCATCTGAAGGTTGTACTTGATCGGTTGCGTGACGCTGGCCTTACCGTCAAATTGTCCAAGGTTTCCTTTGCCAAGCCCAAAATTTCCTTCTTGGGACATATTGTTTCCGAATCTGGTATCTCCGTGGACCAGTCTCGTACTCAGGCCATCAGAGATTTTAAACCGCCCAAGAACGCCAAGGGTGTTGCTCGTTATATTCGAATGGTGAACTTCTTTCGTAAGTTCATCAGTAACTTTGCCGACTGTGCTGCTCCTCTAAATCACTTACGTAAAAAGGCTGTTAAGTTTGAGTGGGGTCCCTCTCAGCAAGCAGCCTTCGAAGATCTAAAGCTTGCGCTCTGTAACGCCCCTGTATTAGCCATTCCGGATTTTGGGAAGCAGTTCATCGTGCAAACTGATGCGTCTGGTCGTGGTGTTGGTTGTGTCCTACTGCAAGAGTCTGATCTGGGTAGGCAACCCATTGCATACGCTTCTCGTACCTTAACGGACGCAGAGAGGAAGTATTCCATCTACGAACTCGAAGGTTTAGCAGTGTTGTTCGCCCTGGAAAAATTCCGAATGTATCTTGAGCACACTAAGTTTCTTCTCGAGACCGATAACCAGGCCTTGAGCTGGGTGTTAGGGAAACCCCGTAAAACTGGTAGGATTGCCAGATGGGCAACTAGGATTCTGTCATTCCAGTTCACGGTCCACCATATTCGTGGGTCTGAAAATGCGGTAGCTGATTCATTAAGCCGCATGTATGAGGAAACATCCGAAGAGGAAATTCAAAAATGTGAACCCGTAAACCTTGTATCACCTGTAAATTATGTCAATGTTGTTCTCAGCAATTCCCCTATGCTTTTTGAAGAGGTGAGGAGATTCCAGAAAGAAGATCCCTCCTTATCTAGCCTAATTGACCGAATCAATTCTGGGGAAGTGATCAAGCCCTACTCTCTAAAGGATGGTATATTGTGCTGTTCATCTCGTCATGACCGTCTACCTAAAATTGTGCTCCCGTCGGTCCTCATTCCGGAAATCTTTCGTTACTATCACGAATCTCCTATTGGTGGCCACCTAGGAGTATTCAAGACCCGGGCTAAGATCAGACAGTTTTTCATTTGGCGAAGTATGGATGGCGACATCAGGAAACTCATTAGAAATTGTGCTTCATGTAATATTAGCAAACCTCCGGTTTCTACAAAGGTTGGCCTGTTGTCATCCGAACCGGCCTCTAGACCCATGGAGAGGCTTTTTATCGACCATGTTGGCCCGTTCCCTCGTTTTGGTCAGGTAAACCAATTTGCGCTTATTTGCACTGACGGTTTCACCCGGTTTAGTTGGATATTCCCCACCAGACAGGCTACGACCAGTTCCGTCATAAAGTGTCTTAATTCCATCTTTTCATCTTTTGGGCCATGTCAGTTCCTTGTATCAGATAATGCCAAGTTCTTTGTATCACATCAGTTCCGTCAATTCTTATTTGATTATGCTATTTCGCATGTAACCACCACTCCCTATTTTCCTAACCCGTCTCTCGCTGAGCGAGTCAATCGTAATCTCCGTTCTGCTCTGATCGCTTTCCATCACGAAGACCATTCCAAGTGGGATTCTAATTTGCATTGGCTCAATTTCGCTTTCAACACCGCCGTGCATGAGAGCACGCAAGCCACCCCTTTTTCGTTAATGTTTTCGTTTATGGCAAATTCTCCGTTGTCTAATCTGTGGAACCTGCACGATCTCCTTCCAGACTGTTTCACGCCCGAGGATATGAGGGTGAAATTCGACAAGGCTAGCGAGTGTATTAAGATCTCACATGACCAACTTGCCAAGCGATACAATGCCTGTCGCAAACCGGCTGATTTGGAAATTGGGGATGTTGTGCACGTCCGCAATTTCGAGCCCAAGGGCGTTAGTAATCTGGTATCTAGTAAGTTGACCCCTCGCTTCAAAGGTCCCTGTTATGTAGAGGCATTCTTGACTCCTGTTACTCTTCTTATTCGAAACCCTAAGGCCAATAAAATATCCATAGTGCATCTATCGCACATAAAACGAGGTGGAGAGATTTGTAATGAAGAAATGGTACCATAAATTTGTAAACTGATATTTTGTATAATGTAGAGTATCCCAAACCTTCTTTGAAGCCTACAGGCATCTGTTCCTTCTGGAATTTTGAATTTGATTTGCAAACTCTACTGGGATACAGCTTGTAACTGTTAGGTAATTCTCATTTAATGGTAAAATTTTAACATCGTGTAATATCCTACCCTTTGTAAAATTGTAACTGATTTTGATGTTCACGTAGAAGATGCTTGCATGTAAGTAAGACTCGGTGGGAGACCTAACTCATGGTGATCTTGTATACCTGTTTCCTTGGGAATTTCAGTGGACATTCCTCTACCGTAGCTCCTTCTGAGCTGTCGTTCAACTCGTGTACTCTAGAAAAGTCTAACTAGTCTGTAAAAACTTAACCATGGTAATGAACTTTACTTCTGTAAATCTTGTTGGTTTAATGAACTATTGTGAGCATGGATCTAGGGCATGGTGAGGATTTTCTTCATATAAATTCAAATTTGTTTCTCACATGTAAAATGTATTAAGAATTAGTAATTTCTGTAAACTTTTATTTTTGAAATAAGATTAACAACTGTATTGTAAATGGCTACCCACTCGTCGCATGGTATCTTGCACATGGCATCCACCTGCTTCTTCGAAAGCTAACAACATTGGACTTATTGGAAATTTACCTAACGCGTCTCGGACTCTGTAAGCAATGCAAGTGCTGGTGTAATGCGTTTCTGAAGAATTTTGGACACAGTGATACTGTTGACTAAGTGGTTTGTGAGGTGATCAATTATCCCATCACTGATAATCTGACCCTGCACTCTTCTTAACCAAAACGATGCGGTTTTATCCATCAATTGGAGTTAACTGGTGAACATTATCTTCTGGAAACTTTGGACATACCATTATTTTATGAATCGACTAGTTATGGTGTACTTCCTATGCCTAGGCATGTTCCTGAACTGTGTTCACGCTTAAGGGAGGGAGAATGAGCCGTGCATGCTGTCTCAAACATTTTCCTGCATCGTTAGACATGTGGTCCCTACCCTTCCTCTGCCTTTTAAAGTGCCCGCTAAGATGCCTTCCTTTGGGTAATGAGCTCGAGGTGGCATCACCATCTGAGGTACTGTCCGGACGATGAGGTTGAAACTCTACCCACCAGAGCGCAGCTTCGTCTGTATGAAAAGTGAAATTTTCAATTAAATCTTCGTCTTTAACACAAAGGACTATATATGAAATATTCCGCCAAATTGATTATATAATATGCACATTGTTACATGATGTGTCAATCTGTGATTGGACTATTTCCAAATACCTAGCATGCAGCGCGCCTGGCTTCCTTGTCGGCGCCATGTTGTTGTCTTCTGTGACTTGATTATACTGCATTGGACTGAGTGGTCGTGAATTTGATTGTCTATTGAGGCGGGGACCAGTGGCCCTCGCCTCACCAAGAAATGGAATTAAATTACAAAATATGTGAACCGCAATGGGTAGGAAGTGAAATCGTCACCCCTGAAGCAAGGTCTGCAATTTATTTTCGCCGGAATGGAGAAAACTTGTAGATGTTTGATGTCCGTGGTTGCATGTGCCAGCCGGAGCCATGTGGGGCAGTTTTCATGATTTAAAATTATTTATTGGTGTTATGTTTGTTTTATCTTTAGTGTCTCTGGAAAAAGGATTATTTAAGGTATGTTAAAAGGTAATATATATTTTATTTATGTGCATTCACAACGAGTTTGTTTTATTATTGTTTTTTTTTTTATCTGGCGTCATGGCCTAATTGTATTCACTGATTAGGTGATAATTGGTTTGTAATTCTGGGGACACGTTTCTAGTTTATTTTTTTAAACTTATTTATTTATTTATTAAATGCTCTCTAGGGGCATTTTCCTTTAATTGCGTAATTCTTTTTCTTCTCGTGGGTCAGGGGTTGGCCTCTATTTTGGTCTTTAGTTTTTTGTTTTTTTCTTTGTGTTTGATCCGTGGCTTCCTTTTTCTGTTTCTTTGTGTGTGCGTATTATTGTTAAAAGGTTTTTTTCTCTTTTATTGTCATTTCTCTCCGGCGGAGCTTCAATTTTAAAAGGTAATTGATTACCGTAATTCGGCTAGACATGCAGTCATCTGTTTCGTGGCTTGTTTGTTTTTGTTTTGCCAGAATGCATTGTGGTTGTTGGTAAAAGAGTATTTCGGCGTCTGGCGCGGCGTTCAATTTTTCTCTTTTTGCTCCTCAAGCTTCATGTAATTTTTCTTTTATTTCACCTGTGGGTGATTGTTTGTTTGGCTCGAGCCATAAGTTTTAAGACCCTTTGTAAGAATTTAGTTTTGATTAAGCGTATAAATGTTACGTCTGTTAATGTTGACCAAATCCCCGGTCTTTTCATGTTAACATGTGTGCTTGCTTCACTTTTGAATTAAATGTTTAAATTATGCTAAGCTAATTGTCGTGGCATTATTTCGTCGGTGGCAGTTCTGTGAGTTGTTGGGGGAGTATCTGTGGACTGGTCTGTGGGATCCCTCTTCCCCCTCCTTCCGTCATCTGTAGGTGTTAGTCTGCTGGGGCATGTCATCTGGCGGTGAGTTGCAGTTTGCGAGCGGACCTCTGAAATCAAGGTAAGTAGGCCCATCCCGTCTTCCGGTCGGTAGGTGGCAATTATTATTATTATTATTATTGTTATTATTATTATTATTATTATTATTGATATTATCGAATGAGATTTGTATACCGATTTAACTAATAATAATAATGATGATGATGATGATGATGATGATGATGATGATAGTAAAAGTAATAATAGCTATAATAATAACTCTACCCGTTATAAATCGCATTTCTTCGGGATTGTAGTAACGAGTGAATATATGTATTTCTATGTCTCAGACCGTTTCCACAACCGGTTACCATTCCTGACTTATTAGAAGATACTGTAACAGTATTTGTATGTATTTTAAACTGGAAAACCATAAAGATTAATTTCAAGAACAACTGACGGTGAGCATTTGAATTCCGCCTCGTTGCGAAGTGATTAGCATTCTTGGCTGTCACCACGGAGGCCCGCTAACTATTATTATTATTATTACTATTATAAAGACCCAGCTATCTAGTGTAGATATGTTGAGATAATGATATCTAGCTGATATACCTACAATTGCAAGATTTGTGTGCACTGCTCTCTAGCAGAGAAACAAATAATATAAAGGCATGCCCTGAGTCTGTGATTTAGTTATGTTTGGTAATCGCCAAATTTGTTGTGATAGGTCTTTATTGAGTTGATATCGTACAAGTTTGGATATTTCCCGCCATCAATTAACTGGATTTTTGGCTGGGGATCAAACCCACATACACAGGATTTAGTTACAGTATTTGGTTCTTCTTCACAACACAATGCAGAGCTAGCTTTTAACTTCACTACCAATTCTTCTATTGCCCTAAATTTAAGTTTGCATCTTGAAATACAATGCTTAAATATAATTTGTTGCTGTTGTTGATTGAGGTTCTTTGCGACATCATGGTGATGTAGCCCCATGTACTTGAGTATAATTTGTTGTTGATTGATTGAGGGACTTTGCGACATCGGGGTAATGTAGCCCCATTTACTTGAGTGTATGTGAAATTTGTCTGATAACCTGTGTTATTGTGTAGGCTGCATTTATGTGTGTAGTTGTAACTCAGATGAGGATTGCGAAGGAAGCGGCCGTGGCTTTCAGTCAGGAGCAATCTCGACAGTTTCCTGGAGTAGAAGTGGGAAACCACGGAAAACCACTTCCAGGATGGCGGAGGTGAGAATCAAACCCACCTCTTCTCAGTTTTGTCTCAAAGCTCTCAAACCAGACTTAAATTTCTTGGCAGATCCGGGAGTCGAATCCGGGCCTCCGCGGTGACAGCCAAGAGTGCTAGCCACTACGCAACGAGGCGGTGCTCAAATATAATTTAACAGAAGTAATATACAGTACTGTACTTGCAGTTTAGAGAATCATGGTTTCCCTCGTAATTGGATGACGTTCGAAATTCAGTATTCGAATAAGGGCCAATGTCCTTCCTCCTCTAGGACCACTCTGTGGCATAGCGGCTAGCGTTCTTGGCTGTCACCCCGGAGGTTTGGGTTTGATTCCCGGCTCTGCAACGAAACTATCATTCTGGTTTGAGGGCTAGAACGGGTTACACTCAGCCTCGTGAGGCAAATCTGAGAAGAGGAGGGTTCGATTCCCACCTCAGCCATGCTAAAAGATGTTCTTCGTGATTTCCCCACTTCTATTCCTGGCAAATGCTTGGATATTTCCTAACTTATGGCCATGGCTTGGTTAGGAGGTGGCCGTGATCTTAAGTTAGGAACTATCCTGGCATTTGCCTCGAGTAGAAGTGGTAGGCTAATGTTATGTTTTGAAGCCATTCTTCGGTGATTTCTATACCAACTATCAGTAATAAATCTTCAGTCAGTCATCACAAATTTGCTCAAAATGTCTGGCCGTATTTTTAACGGTTTACACAGCATGAGCTTATAAGGCGCACGGACGACAGGTCCCAGACGCAATTTAGAAAAGCCGAGGTGAACAGCGAAACTCCAAACATATATACTCTTCCCTGAAATCTTAACACAACCCGACAGTTTGATGCTGGCCGAAGCTGGGGTGATAGGCTCACTCGCTGGCTCTAAAATCGTTCCGAAGCTAGTAAATTTAATTTTCACCAAATGGAGATTGTTGGAAGAAACGAAAACGTAAAAACAATTATAGTGGACGATGTACTGTATTTAAGAAAGAGATATTCTGTCGCGGAAATGTTTGTAGATCTTTTCATGCAGAACAATTCGTACACTCATCGTATATAGATATTTTTAATGGTTTACCCAGCATAAGCTTAAAAGGCGCAAGGACGGCAGTTTTTTTTTCGAATCGATTCACTGAAATGGTTACTGCTTGGCTTCCTTTGGTCATAAGCGAATGATTTTCCACAAAAATCATCCTCGAGAAATCCTTCACAGAATGGGAAAAACCGCATCGAAATCCATCCGGTGGTTCTCGAGATTACCCGTTACATCCAAGAATCGGGGACTTTGTTTTATATAAATAACTGGCAACCCGACCCGGCTTCGCCCGGGAACAGTTATGAATGCATTACGTGATAAGCCCTTTTTTTCCAATGTCAATGAAAAACGACCAATATCCGTTTTACGTCTTGGCATGAAGGGTTAAAATCACTGACTGAACTATTAAGTATATTATCATGGAGATGCAGGTCCAACAAATTCTTGTCAGACGTAATTTAAGATTGGCGAGGTGCATGAAGCACAAATCCCCCTTCCGTCCAATCTAAAATTGACTGTGAATTTTGCGGAACGAAAAGTCCACAGGCGAAGTGAAGAAAAGCCGAGTTGCACTTCCAGGGAAACTCCAAACACAACCACTCTTCTCTAAAGTTTTTAACTCAACACGACTCGAAAATTTGCTGCTGGCTGTATCTGGGGCAATAAGCTCGTCCGCTAGCTAAGCTGTAACTGGGGTGATAGACTCGCCCCTAGCTAGCTCGTTAACTATCGCCTGAGAAATTGAATGGAGATTGTTCGAAGAAATGAAAACGTAAAAACACTTATAGTAGGCGATGTATTGAAGATATAGATATGCTCTCCCGGGCTTTTTTGTAGAACTATTCATGCTGAACAATTCTTACACTCGTAGTATATAGATAGTTTTAACGGTTTGACCAGCGTAAGCTTAAAAAGCTCACGGACGCCAGTTTTTTTTCGACCTTTTCACTGGAATCGTTAGTGCTTGACTTCCTTTGGTCATAAATAAATTGTTTTCTACAAAAACCTTCCTCGAGATATCCTTTACAGAATGGTGAAAACCGCATCAAAATCCATTCAGTGGTTCTCGAGATTACCCGTGACATCCAAGAATCGGGGACTTTGCTTTATACTAAGTAGAGATTATACGCCAGTCAGTATAATTTAATATAATATAATCCCCCCTCCGTCCAATCTTAAATTGACTGTGAATTTTGTGGAACGAAAAGTTCACAGGCGAAATGAGAGTTTCTTCCAGGGAATGGCGAGGTGAATGAAACTCAAATCCCCCTTCCGTCCAATCTTAACTTGACTGTGTTTCACAGGTGAAATGAAGAAAACCCGAGTTGCACTTGAAGGGAAACTCCAAACACAACCACCCTTTTGAGAAGTCTTAACTCAGCACGACTCAACGGTTTGCTGCTAGCTGTATCTGGGGCAATAGGTTCTCCCGCTAGCTAGGCTGTAACAGGAATGATAGACTAGCCCTTAGCTAGCTCATCAACTGTCGCCTCAGTAGTTGAATGGGCATGGTTGGAAGGAATTAAAACGTAAAAACACTTATAGTGGGCGATGTATTGAAGATAGACATATGCTCTCGCGGACTTTTTTTGTAGAACTTTTCATGCTGAACAATTCTTACACTATAGTATTTAGATACTTTTAACGGTTTGCTCAGCGTAAGCTTAAAAAGCGCTCAGACGCCAGGTTTTTTTTTCGAATTTTCACTGAAATTGTTACTGCTCGGCTTCCTTTGATCATAAATAAATTCTTTTCTCCAGAAATCATTCCTGAGATATCCTTTACAAAATGGCGAAAACCGCATCAAAATCCATCCAGTGGTTCTCGAGTTAACCCGTAACATCCAAGAATCGGAGACTTTGTTTTATACTAAGTGAAGACAAATAAACACTCCCGAAAAAATACATATTTTAGTTACACTCACTATCAAATTATGGGTAATTTAGGATTACGCGTTACGACCGTCAAGCGGTCATCATCAGATCCAGATCACTAAGAATGAGGTTTAAATGTATCTACAAATATTGATAAGTGTGGTTTTATTTTGCTTTGTATAATGAGTCTTGTAATGTTTATATTCAGATTCGCAGTTTGAATCTCGTTATATATGGTAAGTTTGCTTTATATAGGCTTGTGAACTACATATGCATATTATGCTCTTGTAGCCTATACGGTTAAAACAAACACACTTTGATACAAATAGAGCATGCATTTTGAATTCTATATGTATGGTTACTTATCCGTTTCACAGCATATTCGTTGTACAGGCACGCTAAACTTACCGACTCACGACTCATCTGAATTACGAATACCCCACTACTACAGACAGCACAATAACACAGGTTATTAGACATATTATATCTATATATACTGTATACTTACAGCGCAATTACTCAACCGCTGATCTGAACCACGATCGCCTCCACATGCAGGCACTTGGCTGGTTATGTGGCACGATTACACGACAAAAGGTTACAATTTCATATTCCTGGCTCGGCTTTGTGGAAACCCCTAGGGGTGTTGGAGCCGTACAATGAGAAGCATTGACGGTTAAAGGGATTGTCTCATAACACACAGAAGCTTGGCTTATCCACGCACAACTTGCTCCGGAACATCGTGATTTCGTCCTGGAATTCCAATCAATAACCTGGCAAGTTGAATAACAACTTTACCTTCACCCTCTGATGTTCAAGAAGTCCAAAAATAACACGATTTCTATCGATTAGTATCGGAGGAATTAAGAACTCCCTCGGAGCTGTGATTGAGTCTGCTCCTCCTTATTGCTTTCTCTAGGGCTTAATGATATCATCTGTAACGCCATGTACTTACGAGTGAATGAATCTGATGTTGGATGTTCTGTTTTTGATGTTGTTTTAATTTATATTCAGGCGATATTGTGGTCATCAACCCCATGTGTGTGGGATTTGTCTGATAACTGGGTTATTGTAACGTCTGTAATAATGTGTGCACCCCGCCGCGTAACAATGCTCGTTAAATCGTACACCACGGCTGCGAGGGCAGCTGCATTAAGTCCGGAGCTACCAGGTTTGAATTCCAGCACTGACAGCGGCTATCTTGAGTGTGGTTTTTCCTGAGTCTATCCACACACTCTCCAGGCAAATGTCAAGATATTATGTTACTTCAAGTCCCGGGGCACCTACCTCATCCCTGTCCCGAATACAGTCACACACGCTACTACAGTCATTACAGGAATACAGGTTATCAGACAAGTTTAACACACACCCAACTACACGGGGCTGATGTCAAAAATGTCCTAAACCCCTGAAATGAATTAACAACAAATTTAATAGTGTGTAAGCTTGGGATTGGTATGGAGGCGGACGAGTGAGACACAAACCACAGAAAACCACTTCTAGGATGGCCGATACTGGGATTCGAGCCCACGTCTCTTCATATATGTATTCATGAGGCTACGTTCACAATGTTTCGGGATTAAAATCATCCACAACACAACCAAGAATGGGTCTGGAGCCGTCTAGATGGGATGTTTACTCTAGATGCACGGGAAAAATTATGAATATTATTTCATTGCCTGGTTCTAGTTATGTTGGGTTAGTCTTAGCACAGGTGTCCCAAGATTTAAAGTAAGTTTTCATTTAGCATTCTTCTGGAATTTCTGAATAGGAGGTAACGGAGTTGGATCGCCGTTGATGGCGCTGGAATCGGAAACAGTGCTATGACCAGACTTTGACTCTCCTATCGTCAAGAGGAGAGAATTTTTCGCCTTCGTACTGATAACGGTGATATAACAGCTTAGGCTTTCACGGCCGGCGTTCATAATTAAGTACAAGTTTTTCGGGCTTGTAGGTGACTTTAAGAATCTATATAAATAAAGTAAGCTTTCTGTGTGAACATTTTAATTTTCCGGCTAAAACTTCGTATTTATCTCTGATGAGGTGAATAATGACCAAATATACCCTCGGTTTAATTTATGTCTGTCCGCCTCTTTATCGGTTTGTCCCCTTGTCTGTTTGTTATGGGTTTGGCGTCAAAACTACTGTTGGATACCTTAATGGGTATGAATCCACAAAAAATTAAAGGACGATCCAAATCTTCGTAAGTCAAGTTTCCCTTTAAAAATACTGATGATATCGGTATTATTAGACTGTGTTATGAGTACGCTCTGAGAAACAGGATAACCAACTGTTGGGGCAGTATGGCTCTAGCACAGAGATGGCCAAAAAGCCAGCGTGCTTCTGTCGCGAACGGCTTTGCAGCGATAGTGGAGAAAGACTACATCTCTGTTTCTCTCGCTCGCTTTACCGGCTCACTCCCTCACGCACTGCATTCAGTCAGTCCTTCGCTGTGTCGAACGTCAAACGGTCACGCACCGGTGTCCTTTATTTTTCTAGCTGTAGGGTCACTTGACCGTGCGGATATGTAGCGTAACGTTTGATTACGGCTGTTTGTTTGTTTGTTTTTTTTAGCAGATTTCAAGAATTTACAAAACTTTGATCTGCTTTTTCTTTGTTCGTCAAGCCATTTGCAATGTAGCACTCGACTTAAGGATATTTTTAACTCTGTGAAAAATCTGCTTATTTCTATTCAAAATGTCTGCCTTTGCGTAGTGGATAGCACTCTTGGCTTTCACCGTGGAGGTCCGGGTTCGATTCCCAGCACTGCAAAGAAATTTTATTCTCATCTGAGGGCTGGAATGAGGTATACCCAGCCTCGTAATGCAAAAGTGAGAAGAGGTGGGTTCAATTCCCACCTCGGCCATCTTGGAAATGGTTTTCCGTGGTTTCCTCACTCTACTCCAGGCGAATGCCGGGATGGTTCCTCGTTCCCAATCTTCATTTGAATTACAAATACATACACTAATACAGTAATCACAGTAACACAGGTTATCATACAAATTTCACACACTCACACACCCAAGTACACGGGGCACATAACCACGGTGTAGCAAATCCCCTATATGAATCAACAACAACAACATATATTCAAAATTTCCGCAGGAAGAATATTTGAAATTGCGCAGTTTTATCAATGTTTGGAGCAACGTATGTCTGTGAAACGTTTTTATATGCATGGAAACGTACAAAATCACGGCATCGTGCTCTGATGTCTGACGATAACCTGAAAAACAGCCTCTGGTTGATTGTTTTTGAAACAAACGTACCGAAAATTGAGCATATTGTAAATATGAAAACAAATTGAAAACACGTAAAATAAAAAAATGTGACCGAAATTGCAATGTCGAAAATGACTCCCATGATACCTTATCAATATTCCTGACTGTTTTAATGCTAATCATGTAATCTTCAAGTACCAGAACGCAGAGAAACGCGCGAAACACAATATACTGTACATGTGTCGGACAACCAACGCATTGGGCGAACAGTTTATTTGTTTACAATACGTCCAGTGCGAAGGCGATCCCAACTTGACTCAGTCCGACGTGCTGGCAGTCAGGGCAGGCAGCTCAGCCAAGAGACGCAGAAGCCATCCTGACGGTTCCCGGCGCAGCATAGCTGACACGCCGAGCGTGCAAAGACTGGTCGCCCCTGCTCTAGCATATATGTCAGCTTCAGTGATAGCAATAGCTTCTGCAGAGTAAAATAGATGTATCTTGAGGTAGAA
Organism: Meconema thalassinum; assembly: GCA_946902985.2. Classification (NCBI taxonomy): domain Eukaryota; kingdom Metazoa; phylum Arthropoda; class Insecta; order Orthoptera; family Tettigoniidae; genus Meconema; species Meconema thalassinum. The sequence continues at coordinate 378,547,010 of OX336389.2, read as the reverse complement.
TGAGCATACGAGAGATGTGTGTATTGGGACTACACAACGGTTAGACTGGCAACAGAGTTGCAAATAATGTTCTGCTGCGCAGAGACAGTTGGGTGGAGCAGTGGTCCTCAACTATCATTGAACCACAGACCAGAAATTCTATTTTGAGAAATTCAGTGGCCTGGTGCCACTATTGTAATAAGAGTTTAGTCTACTATTATCTTTTATAATTTTTAACCGAATCTACATATTAAAGGGGTCAAATAATGTTTCCTAAAAGTGAAATGTGATACAAGTTCTTGCTGTCATCTACGGACACCTGGAAGAGGTCAAAAGAAGATCTAACCCTAAAATGAGTAGATATTTAAGTGGAGTTCTGCTCAACACAGGCCATGACAAATAGAGCCTGGACAGAAGCGAACAGAGACTTACCATATTTGTCACTCACTAGCTGTGCATGTGTAGGACGAAATGCTTCCATAAACCCAACCCGACGTGCATCTATGAATTCTGTGACCAAAAATGTGAATGCTAACATGTGATTAACTGCACGAAATCATAGACTTCTGCATAATAATTCAGATTTTAGTCCACTATTATTTCTTTTTTAATTTTTAACCAAATCTACATTTGCACAATTTGAGAGCATTTGTAATTAATAAAAACGTGAAATGTTAACAAAGTCTGAAAAAAAAACTTAAGAAAACACAAAAATTGACATTGTGTTGGAAGGTTCAAATTTTCTAAGAATTTTTCACCTACTGGATATTGATTTCAAAAGTGCAGTGTCAAGAGCCTGGAGCTTGTATTATACGATACTTTTATTTTCTATTTTGAGCCCATATCTATACGCAAGGAATTTAATAGACTTAATCACTAACAAATGTTGGTTTAGCCGTGGCAGTTTCATGGCTCCATTACCGAGAAGAGTCGCACAAATTACATCTTGAGGCTATGGTAAATGTTCAATCAGGGCATTGCCTGAAGTCACGGTACTTACGAATAACGTTCAGTTCCTCTTCTGTCCCAATGTCCTATTACATTTCTCCTTACACTGAGCATCTTTGATATCACTATGAAGGAAAAACGAACGATGTGACATCACTGTCATCTTAGGTACAAAATTTCTCAACAAAAATCTTACCAATGCTCTTTGTCGCTTCTTCATGGTTTTTAGAAAATGAACGTTATAGGTAACTGGAAAAAGTAGTAAAACACTGCACAAACGCCACGAAATCTCGACACACACATACAATGCCAGTGACAAACTGTTGGGTCTACAGAGTGTGCCTTCATTTGGTGAACACATATCAAATGAAATGTTTTCAGATCTGTTCATTTCCTCGGTATCTACTAATAAGAGAATAATTGTCTTAAAGTCTGTCTCTTTCTCCGTCTCATTTATTGACATCAAATACTGCATATTGTGGTGGAGCCACCTGGTAAATTAAGGAATACACAAATGTGCACAATATCAGACAATCTCATTTGCCATCTAGTGTTAATCTTTGAATTTTACTCCGTGTCCTTAATTTTTCAGATGTTCTAAAAATGTGTAAACAAGGGGAGAGTTTCAATTAAATCTGTCCAACACAAATGTGGTATCAATTACAATAGTGGTGACACCAACGTGATGAATTGCACGGTACCAGTGAAGTGTAGATAGCGTGCATATTATAATAGTGTTGTATTATATTATTGCCATGTCAATCAATGACGCCATGAACGCTGCAACGCCGCCTACCAACCAACCAGCCAAGCAACCAACAACCAACCAACGAAGCTACCAACCAAACAATCAACCAAGTAAGCGATCAACCAACCAACCAAGCAACCAACCAACGAAGCTACCAACCAACCTACCTACCTACCTACCTACCTACCTTCCCACCAAATACCTCTCTGATGTCACTGGAGAGGGAGTATGTGGTGGAGCCACCTGGAGAACTAAGGAATACACAAACTTGTACAATATCAGACAATCTTATTTGCTACCTAGTGTTAATCTTTGGCTTTTTTATTTTTTGTCATTGTTTTTTAGATATTCCGAAAATGGTAACTAATGTGTAAGCTAGTGGAAAGTTTCAATTAAATCTGTCCGACACAAATGTGGTATCAATTACCATAATATTAACACTCATCCCCCCACCAGGTCCATGTAATCCCTAATTTTTGTACTTGAAAATTTTGGCCTAGCAGGTCCGAATTCCACCGCAGGCTTTCTACCTGCTTTCTAAGAGTTAACCCTTTATGGGTTACTGGTCTGTATACTAACCCCCTACTATCAGGACAAATCAATCATGCAGATGGTTACATCTTTTAGCCATATTTTAACTCATCGTTTGGAAGTGTCAATATTTATGAAGACCAAATACTATTATCTTATTATCCACTTGGAGCTTGATAAGTTTTTTAATAAAACAATTAAATTAAAAATTAAAAACTAAAACATAAAATTTAAACATAAAAATAAATAAATAAATATGCTTGTAAAAATTAAAAATATGTAAGTTAATGAAAAATAAAATTATTATACTTTTATAATCCTTAAATTAAGATTTTAAAAATAATATATAATTTAAATTTATAAAAATAAGTATGGACATTAAAGTGTTAATTGATGTTTAAGGGGCGGATGAGTGAGGTTATCTGTTCCATTAAAACAAAAATTAAAAGTAATAATAATTAAAATCAGGCTAAAATGCCAGTATGTTAGTATTACTTGTGGGACGATCCGGCGGCCCGGTGGTTGACAAACACTGGGCTAGAATGAATTCAAAATACAGCAATCAGCACAGTTGCGAACGTGACCGTAATGTGAACTACCAATTCCTGTTTGTTCATGCCGTGTCTCCAGCACTAGTCTCAAACTTTGAACTAGATTTCGTGGGTCCACTTCCTGGTGTAGCGGCTAGCATTTTTAGCTGTCGGTACAGAGGTCCAGGGTCAATTTCCGGTGCTGTCAAGGAATGTAATTCTGGTCTGAGGGCTCGAACGGGGTACACTCAGCCTCGTGAAGCAAAACTGAGAAGAGTTAGGTTGAGTTCCCATCTCAGCTATCCTAGAAGTAGTTTTCTGTAGTTTTATTTCCCACTTCTACTCCAGGTAACTGCTAGGATGGTTCCTGACTTAAGGCCACGGCTGCCTTCTTTCTAATCCTCACCTACATTACAAACATACGCACTACAACAGACATCGCAATAACATAGGTTATGAGACTTTTTTTTACACCATACACCTATGTACACCTTTTTTCTTTGTAAAATCTATATTCACTGTTTTAGGGGTGAAATGACCTATCACGTTAAAAGAGTATTTTATTACCTAGTTTTTGAGCTAAAACACATAATTTTAGGGTTCTTAGTTTCCAAGGTATCGATTTTTCAATTTTGAGGTAGGTTTCAGACCCCCCCCCCCCCCCCCTTTTCCCCTACTATTTTCCGTCAAAAGCAAAAGATCTTAGGTTAATTTATCATTTATAGATGTTTAACACCTATTTTTCCTGTAAAATCTATATTCATTGTTTTAGGGGTGAAATGATAAAAGGTCCAAATCGTTCCTAAAATTAAGGCCAGGGTCGATTCAATAGTAAAGACACACATACACTAGATGAACACAGGGGATCGGTCAAGCTTTATTCCAACACCTAGTGGTGTAGTGGCTAGCATGCTCCACAGTCACAGCAAACACCCCGGGTTCGAATCACCACTCTGCTCTTTTTTTTCATATTCTCCCACTTATACGCCAGGCAAATGGAAGCCTCTACAGACATCACAGTCGCACAGGTTATCACACACAAATTCTACAAATACACACACCTACTAAACCATAATTTTACTAAACGTCTCCAACCATAAAAAAGACAAAACTCATTTTTTCACAAAAAAAACATTCCGTTTCCCTCATTTTCAAAAATGTTAGCCCTCTTCATATATCATAGAAAAGAGGACAGCACGCTGAGGAAAACCCTATCACGTACATCTAAATCCGACCATCCCTTCCCCAAATATCACCAAAAATGTGTAAAAACATGTTTTACCCCAAAATATGTTTCCCTCATTATCAATACATTCATCATCTTAAAGACACCAAGGAACTCAAATATACGACACCTCAAACTTCGTTCTAGCATCATTCCTCCTCAAAATATCACCAAGAATGTAAAAAAAACATGTTTTTACCCCAAAATATGTTTCCCTCATTCTCAACACATTCATCATCTTAAAGACACCAACGCAATCAAAAATAGGGCACCTCAAACTTCGTTCTAGCACCATCCTGCCCGAAATATCACCAAAAATGTGAAAAAAAACCTATTATTACCCCAAAATCCACTTCAAATATTCAACGTATTACAACAATAAGCTCGCCATAAGATAGACCGGAAACAATACCCTTAAAACGACTCCTCACTCAACCCTCTAACACTATTCCTTACCCAAATATCACCAGATAACCATATAGCCACAAACCTCCCAGTGACTCACAATCTCCTAAGTGGCGCAGATGCGCCATTAACACACTACTCATATAAGGGACCTTGCTGAAATAAGCCATAAGTTTAACACACTGAATACAAGGCGCGGCAGCCATTTTAATATATAGAATATGATAATGAATAACTGAATGTATTTTTTTTAACACAACAACGAAAATTATAAGTTACGTATAACCTTGTAAGTGTCTTCCCATGACAAAGTAATTGGAACAGGGTATCCATACGTTTTCGATTGCTGCTGGTCATTTTCTTAAGGCTTGAATATATTTCACTCATGATATAATAGCATAATTAAGTCGGTATTTCGTGAGAGGGGACTAGCAAGCAAAAGACTTCGCTACCATTATGAATAGGAATGTCAACTGAATATGGCGCATAACGTCCATCTTGAAATTATAAAATATACGAACAAATAACTCTATATCTCTTTTAGAGATAATATCGCAAATTATGATTAATGTAGAGCCGTATATGGGCTTTGTATGCCAAAGGCAAAAGAGCGCCCCCGCCATTTATTCATGATAATGGCTGAGAATGCTATTAAAACTTCAAAATCTATAACTCAGGACCCAATTTCACAATTAACACGAAACTTTGTAAAAGGGGAGGAAACAGATAAGTAAGGTTCGGATGTTAAGGAAAAGTCATATTCTTTTCATGAGCTAATTTTACCCGAAATCTGAAAAATAAGTTTGAATGATGGGTCCCTGGCCACGATTAAAGCAATTTGATGTTGCCTATAAATGCATATTTCGGCCATTTTTATTGTTTTGGTCATATTTGGTCATATTTCAGTGATATAAGGTCATATTTGGTTATAATTTCAGCATTTTCGTTTAAATTGAGGCATCGTTAACAAGGTACGCGTCGAGTTTCAAACACAGGATTTCCAAATAGTGCAGTAGATATATTTTTCTTTCTTTTTTCGGAACAGGCAGATAGCTGGTTTAGAAGACCTGATTCCTAGAAGGCGCTCCTCTACGGACGTCTTTTAGCACATCTTTCTGGACAAGTTGGATTGCGACACTGTACGCATGAGATCACATAATATGACGATAGTGTGCTTCCGCCTTTCAACAGGATGTCACGCTTTGGCACTTACGACGTTTACTGTATGTTAGTGATACTCTACCATTCCCAAAAATTCATGTGATATTTCATAGTTTAGATCAAATTTTATAGTTTTTAGGTCATATTTACCTAGTTTTTAGGGCATATTTGCTTGCATATTTTGTACTTCTTTAGGTCTTAAACTTCCGAACCCTACAGATAAGATACCACGCTTGCATTAGTCATACGACTATCACACTGCATATAGTGCGCAGCCGCCATCTTGAATATATACTGTAAGACATCAATTTATTACAGCTCCAATGACGAAACACAGCAAATATGCAGCCTTAAATAAGACGCTTTCTCTGCAGAAGGCGCAAGATAAACGATTCCTTACATCCAAGGTGGTCATTGGGCATAATTTTCTAATGTTCCAATCATTTCCTCTGGATGAAGAAGCGGAACTAACATGAAACTTTTTTGAACGGGGAGTCCTAAATAGGGTACAACTCATATCTTTTTTGTCTAGAACATTCAATTATACTCTTGAAAAAGATAAGGAGTAAGATCTACACCCATATATTTAAGAGAAAGTAGGCTAAAGACTCTTTACTGAACATCTTGTACATATACAGTAATAGATTTTCCTTTTCTTTTTAATGGTTTTTCTCTTCGCTGAAAATCCTAACCATAATTATAACTTTCTCTATAAGCTAACCTCATCATCTCCAACACAAATTATCAATAATATGTTCTTGTCGTTGTTGTTGTTACATCTATTCAACCCCGTGTACTTGGGTGTATGTAGGGTTTGTCTGATAACCTGTGTTATTTTGGTATCTGCAGGAGTGTGTATTAGTAATCGAGAAGAAGTCGGCCATGGTCTTAAGTTACGAACCATCTGTCCATTTGTCTGGAGTAAAAGTGGGAAACAACAGAAATCCACTTTCAAAATGGCTTAGGATGGAATCGAACCCACCTCTTCTCAGGTTTGCCTCACGAGGCTGAGTGTGTCATGTTCCCACACCTAGACCAGAATTCATTTTCTCGGCAGAGCCGGGAACCAAAGCCAACCTCTGGGGTGACATCCAAGAATGCTAGTCACTACACCACGAGGTGGACAATAATAATCTACTTGATATAGCCTACACAACTTTATCCCCCAGAACGTTTCCTGCCGGAAATTTCACGCTCCGCTACGATTGCCTACATCATTATTGGAGTAAATGTGTTCAAATATTGATTGTATACAGTGGCATCAATTGTCCGTAAACTACTTGCAATTTAGGTCTCTTCTTGTCTGACCCCTGCAGTCAAAGAATGAATTAGATGTCTACGCTAAAAGAGCATCGGAGGTGTTCGCTGCGAGCAAAATAGAGCAAAGCAGAGAGACTTGACGCGAAGGAAATAGAAAAAGGTGAGGAAATTGAATGTCATCAGAAAACTTCCTCGTCAATTTCCGCACAATGTATTGAGGAGTAGTACGTAATATTCATTATTGACGTCTCTAATCGTCATGTCGGCAGCAGAAGTAAAGCATGTATTCTATAGCATCTGACGTAACATCAAATAAATCTTAACAAAACGCGTTACAGGAACTATATTGCTGAAAACAGGTTATTGTTGTTGTTGTTTCATTAATGGGATAGGAATATCTTCAAACCCGTACTGTGCAAACTACGTGATAACTTGCGTTATTGCAATGTCTGCAGTAGTGAGTGTACGTATTCCAATTGTCAGGATGGGATGTAGCTGTTGTTTGGTTTTATGTTTTATTTCATTTATGAGTTTGCGACATCATAGTCATCAGTCCCAGACAAGTATGAGTGTATCTATTCGATAGCCTGTCTTATTGTAGTGATTGTGTTAATTTGTTTCTTTTGTGATTAAGACTAGAATTAGGAAATAGACGTCCTTGGCCTTACCTTCTTGAGGTGGGTTCGATTTTCTCGTTAGCCATGGTAGAAGTGGCATTATCTTGTTTCTCGCTTAGATTCCAGGCAAATATCGGGAAGATGTTTAACGTAAGACCACGGCTGCCTCTTTCCCAATTCTAGCCCTAATTCCAAATACCTCAATTAATACAAACATTACAATACCACACAATATCTAAAAGTTCAACTTACATCTAAATGCATGGGGTTGATGACCATGATGTCGCAAACCCTTTAATAAAACAAAAAACAAAATAACAGCTTCAACCCATCCTGACAGTGAGAATACGTACACACACTACTCCAGACACCATAATAACGCATGTTATCACGTAGTTTGCACAGCCACACCCAGGAGGATGGGGCTGAAGATGAAGATGTCCCTATCTTATGAATAAAACAACAATAACAACAACAAAGACCTGCTTTTTGAAATATAGTTCCTGTAGCGCTTTTTGTTAAGAAATATTTGATATGATGGAAGATGCTACTGAATACACATTTTCTTTCTGGTGCCTATGTGACGATTAGCGACATCACCATCAACATAAACAATCAAATAACTCACGTGTGCCACTAGGATTTGGCTCGAAGTTGGCGGATTTACTTCTGCTACGGACTGCAGTGAAGTGTGGCCGCATTTCTTATTATCAGCAAGTGGCTTCAAAAAAAAACAACTTGTGGACTGCCCTCCTAGAAGTTATCAAGGCTATGTATGGTGTTATACGATGTAAGAACGATGTCTCCAAGAGGTGACAAATAATTTGTCCGTGAGTTTATGATCCATGGAAGTTTTCAGTCTGATACTTCAGTATTTGGAATGGAATACAGCATGATGCATTCCTTCAATTGTGTGTAGAAAGTTAAGCCACGCACTTGGCTGGCTGCTCCAGTGTAGCAGCACCAAGCGTCTGTTGAAATTTAAGCTGTACTTATTGACCCGTAGAGTTGAATAGTCGAGAGCGAAATTTATCGCATTCCTCCGCTACCAATCGCTAAAGCTAAGCATGCAAAACCCTGGAAGAACTCCTGAACTGAAGTGAACATCCCATCTGTTCTTTCTCCATTCTAGGTGCCAAATCCCTGGAGCTGATTGTGCCCAGGATTTTAGATAATTTATTTCCGTTACTGCAAAGAGAGGGAGCTTTGCCCTTTAAGTGATAAATGCTGGGCTCATGCCGATTAAGCGGGCCTCAAAGGTAAAAGTGAAACTTGTTTGCTAGGAAAGCTAGGGTATATAACTTGCTGCAAAAGATTTTCATAATTCTTCCCAATCTTCCCAGTTTCATTGAGAACCAAAGCCAAGTGAGTAGTTGCTGATTAATTTAGAGGCTTTGTGAAACCCCGTGAATTTGGGTGTGTGGAATATGTCCGATAACCTGTGTCAGTGTGATGGCTGTTGTAGTCTGTAATGCTGGATTTGGAAGGATGCGGCCGTGGCCTTAAGTTATGAACCATCCAGGCATTGCTGGTGGAGGGCCTGGACATTAGCAAAGACACGGTGCACACAATCACCCGTGAGGATTTGGATAAGCTGAAGATCTGTCCCGGTTTTAGAGCCACACAAGCTGACGGACGAACAGAAAATACAAAACCGCTCGATACCTCTAGAGATTTCATTACCAAGTGTGACCAAAATACATTATTTTTTGTGAATCATTTTCACAAGGGATGATTTCTAGTATTACCAGATCATTCCGGAATCCAGGTGTAAATCGACACAATGGTGTTCACTGACTTCCCCAAGTCCTAAAAACAGTTTCCTACAAAAATCCAAGGTCAAGGTGTTGTTGATTATCTTCTCCAAGAAAGTGTGATAGTGGTTCTGGATCAATTTATAAATCGCCCTTTGCTAACAGTAACTGAAGATTTATGAACGTTGTCAAAAATGAAATGTCGTGGATGACGATTATTTTAAAAGCCAATAAATATTATTTGTTTACATCTTCTGTTTTGTTTTTCTTTGATGCCATTCACCATATATAAAGTCAATGGCGGGAATGAAGACGGTAAATGCAATAGTTGGTATTTGGATTGGCCTCTCTGTGGCTGACATTTCGCGAATGAAGTGTTTCCCGTAAAGTCGATTCTATTTGTCCTCATCATAACATAATTTTGGTTGTTTGTTGTTGTTAATTCATTCTAGGGCCTTGGGAGATGTTGGTCATCAGCTCCATGTAGTTATGTGTGTGTTAAATTTGTCTGATAACCTGTGTTTTGCGATGACTTTACTGATGTGTGTAACTGTAATTATTGGGGAAAGTGCCCAGGAACTTGAAATATGGTAGTCTACCATCCCGCCATTTGCTTGGAGGACATACATACATTTTCATTTAAGAATGTTTTGCCTTTCAGCGTCCAGTCCAGTGTGTAAGCCTCTGTTTGCAAAGAAGTCATCTCCACGATCCCCTACAAGCAGTTAACACTGAGACCTCATCTGCTTCTACACCTCTCACTTTGTAATCGTTCAACACTGAAACTAACCAACGTTTCTCAGGTTTAACTCTGCTTCTCTTTCCCTCTATATCCAAACTCATTAACCTCCCCAATTCTCTTCACATGGCCCCACCATCTGTGCCAGCTCATACGAACAGCTTCATCTAGCGAGTCCATTTATAAGTGAACGTTTATATCTTCATTATTTCTAATCTGTGAAATGACAAAATCGCTGTCTGCGAGCGGAGCGAGCAGACCACGGCTCATGTTATGTGCCAGGTACCGGTGCGTCATGCGCTTCTCTGCCTGGATTTGAATCTATTTTTGGGCTTAACTGAATTTATATTTATATCAAATTTATTAGAATATTTATTTCAATTTTTCAATGCTGTTTAAGCTATGATTTTATTTTATTTTATTTTATTGAGGGGTTTGATTATGAGGGTTTTGAATTTTTTATTCCGGTACCTTCCTGCCATTGTATCTATTTGTCCCAGCAAGCATTCGTGTTACACTTATGTTATCATGTTGAAAGCCATTATCCAGTGTTGTCTTGGTAAATGAAATTGAATGAATTGTGACGGAATTTGAATGAGTATGGACACCACATCGACCAAATAATCAGGTGAAAATCCACAGCCTGCTTCCAGTCGAACGACCGGGTCAGGGAATGGAATGAATGAAGCCCCCATCTAGCGGCGAGGATATGAGCAGTGCCGGCTGCTGAAGCCTGTCGCACTCCCCAGGGGCAATGATTAAATGAGTGACAGATGAAATGATAGTTGGGAGTGTTGCTGGAATGAAATGTTGACAGGGAAAACCGGAGTACCCGGAGAAAAACCTGTCTTCCTCCGCTTTGTCCAGCACAAATCTCACATGGAGTGACCGGATTTGAACCACGGACCCAGCGGTGAGAGGCCGGCGTGCTGCCGCCTAAGCCACAGAGGCTTCTCCAAATAACCAGGAAAGTACTTTAATCCATCGTCACACACGTTTCATCTTGTCCCATCGCCTACGAATCCGGGACATCTCCATGGCATTCTCTGGCTGTATTTCCTAGCTTCACCCTGAGGCCGTTGGGTAGATTATTAGCTTGGGAATAACCTAACCCCCAAGTGAAGATGATGAAGAAAAGAAGTGGGTTTCGGACTGGAGAAAAAGGATGGAGAAATAGGACGAGAGTCCAACAGAAGTTATAATTTTAACTTAAAGTATACTCAAAGGCAGCTGCCACTGCAAATCCGCTTTCCGATACCTAAAGTGGGTAGGGACCTGGGCGAAGCCATCAGGAAACGCAGCTGGAACTTGGGCTATTCGCAAGAAAGTTGCTATAGCGTATTCCCTCTCAAGCATAAATATACCTACTATGGGGAAGGGTGGTGGTCTGGCAAGACAAAGAGTAAGATTTATTGTGTATCTGTTCAAAGGAGTTTGTTTCTAAACAAGTATTTTGAAGAATACAAATAATTTGAATCAGCCTTGATATTTTAGTTCTTGAAATTGTAGAATTTCTAAAGAGCGACCGAATGCTTCCAAGAAGGATAGGGATAAAGTAATTATACCCTTGTGAATGATTTTGGTAAAAGGACCAATTGTTGCATTTAGAAATGACTAAGCTTTTACCCAGCAAGGCGCCGACTAAAAGTTTAGACAATGAGAAACACTTAAATTTTGAAAAAGTCCTCTCGGCACGCCGGAAGGCGGAGGTAGATTTCATCGGGCGAACTTGGGGATAGGCGAAAATAGGCAGAATATGCACGTTTTCGTAGAAGGATCACGCCTCATTTATTGCGAGAAAGTATTTTATAATTGGAGCTTAATTAACTTTGTTTTTCGTCATTTTATCCATATTTTAAACATTTTATTGTCTAATGGGGACGGTAACCTTCTTGAAATTTGGGGTACATTTTTATACTTGTGGTCACACTGTCCTTATGCAAGGTTTCGACACTGATGTGTAACTATGTAACGGTCTGTTACTTCTTCACGCAAAATTATATCTCCCGCAGAGAGTTTGGTTGGTTCCTCAGTTTAGGGACTGCGACAACGCGGTCATGTAACCCCGTGTACTTTGGGTGAGTGTAGAGTCTGTCTGATAAACAGTGTGAATTGTGATGGCTGTATTAGTCTGTATTTCAGGTAAGGACTGCAGACGATCAATTTGAAGCAGTAGTTCCTAATGTTGCTACCAGATACTACCGCCAACGACACCTAGCTCTGAACTTGGCTACGAGATGCCATCGCAACCCGCAACTCGCAACGAACGTTGGGTCTTCCCCTCCAAAGGAAAGCATACAAAGGGATTTTTAGCGCTCTTTGAAAATCCGACGACTTCGGCCGGCTTTGAACCCGCGAACTTGGGCATAGAAGTTCACTATACTACCAGTTACGTCACCGAGGCCGCTTCTCACTTAGTCAGATGGAAAATTGAATGTGATCGCGTGCAAGTGCGTTGTCATGGCAACCTCTGATAGCTCTTGGCATTTTCTTATAATTCTGAAATCATTTTTCCCATCCCTTGGCGTAATGGTGGGTCATATCAAAAATTCTTTCAGACAAACGTTTTAGGTAATTATTAGGGGAATATTGTCCATTTTGTACGGTTTTGATGTCGTGCCTATTAAGAGAGATATGATTAATGTTTCCCGAAAAACCCACATTTTCCCACCCCTTTGTTCAATGGTTGGTCCTATCAAAAAACCCTTCAAACATAAATTTTTGGGCCTTATTCGACACATAGTATGAACTTTGAATGGATTCGATATTTCAAATATTAAGAGAGTTATAGCGATATTTCACTTTTTCGAAAAAAAATACCCCCATTTTCACCCCCGTCGACCGATTGTGCCCATTAACGAACTCGACCGAGATTTTATAGGGATACATATTATGTAAAAAAATCAAATTGATTGGTGCAAAATTGCGGTAGTTATCGTGTCCACAAGAATATAAACTTTTTAACTGACGGTGGTTTTGGGTTCTAGGGGATGTGAAACGTGAAGATATGTCGAAATTTTCCGAAAGTCGAAACATGGTACCCATTGCAATAGTTAGCTTTCTAATGAAATCTACCTAAAAACCAACCATAAGTGGTAGACAGAATCTCCACAAGCAGGAAGCTGGCGTTGGGTAGATTATTAGCTTGGGAATAACCTAACCCCCAAGGGAAGATGATGAAGAAAAAGAAGTGGGTTTCGGACTGGAGAAAAAGGATGGAGAAATAGGACGAGAGTCCAACAGAAGTTATAATTTTAACTTTCAGTATACTTAAAGGCAGCTGCTACTGCAAATCCGCTTTCCGATACCTAAAGTGGGTAGGGACCTGGGCGAAGCTAACAGGAAACGCAGCTGGAACTTGGGCTATTCTCAAGAAAGTTGCTATAGCGTATTCCCTCTCAAGCATAAATATACCTACTATGTGGAAGGGTGGTGGTCTGGCAAGACAAAGAGTAACAGATTTATTGTGTATCTGTTCAAAGAAGTTTGTTTCTAAACATGTAATTTGAAGAGTAATTTGATTTAGTTCTTGAAATTGTGGAATTTCTAAAGAGCGACCGAATGCTTCCAAAAAGGATAGGGACAAAGCAATAATACCCTTGGGAATAATTTTGGTAAATGAACCAATAGTTGCATTTAGAAATGACTAAGCTTTTACCCAGCGAGGCGCCGACTAAAAGTTTAGACAATGAGGAACACTTAAATTTAAAAAAAACAACCATAAGTGGTAGAGAGAATCTCCACAAGCAGGAAGCTGGCGTAGCGAGATATGCATGCCTTACTGGCCAGTTAGAATTAGCTATTAAAGCTAAGAGAGACTTTACTAAGTTAGTAACTAAGAGTTCTTGCTCAAATGCAACAAGTGGTGAAAACCCTATCAATAGATTTATTTTTATTAAAGAGGGCATAAACCTAGGAAGAGTCAAGGAAGACAGGATCTTGCCTAACCGTTATGTTAGAGAAATGATAAAGCAAAGAACAAATCTTAATTTATTTAACATTGTAAAAGGAAGTAGTTTATGTAACAAATATACAATTTTGATTTTTATAAACAATTGGGGTCGCAGACCTCCGAAAACATCTAAAGCTTGCGCCAGGCAATTGAAAATTCTTTTGATTTTAAACCTTTTATATGCTTTAAAATCTTCGTAAGATTTTGAAATGTTGTTAAAATTAACAAATGGTAAATTTAAAAGATAATTGACGTAATTAAAGTTAAACAATAAATCAAGTACAAGATGTGTACTTTAAGGATTTCTTGATAAGTATCTTAGAAATATGAACAAATAACAACTTCGAATGTAACAACAAAAAACAGGAAGAAATGAAATAGAAGTTTCTATAACTTCTTGTATTAATACAGAACTAGTTTTATAGATTATACAAATAGGGCAGGTCACTTATTGTGAAACCTGAAGAGAAAAATTCAAAGGAAGTTTCTAGAACTCCTACGTGGGTAGGGATCACGAGAAAAATAGGGCAAATTTCCCTTTCGTGAAACCTAGAGACAACTCACTTTTGAGTAGAAAGAATTGGATTCCCTCATTAGAAGGGAGAAACAATATAATTTAAGGGCGTGTACTAGACACGAAGTTTTACAGACATTAATTCGTTGTACGTGGAGCAAGTAAGGGAGGGCACTTATTGAGAGTGACACCATATTGAAAAAGACCTAAAGTAACAATTTTATTATTCTGGTTTGTTAGTAAAGGGTTTGGGAAAGATCAAATGGGATTGTGGAAGAGTGTTCATGGCCGTATTTATTGTACTCGGAAGAGCGCGACGCGGATGAAAAGTTGAACAGGCACTGTTATCACTATAGTCTGTTGATATAGTTGAAAAGTTCACTGTAGTAGCACAAAAAGTTGATGGCAAAGAAAGTTATTGCAATGGTAGAAAATAACTAGTTACACTAGATTTGAGAGAGTCTATTGCTTGAAAAACTTGTAGGTTATAGTTGAATGCACCAGAAAAATCCCAACGGAGGAAGAAAAATTAGATATTGATTAGCAGTTCATTAGGAAGATTCCTTAGTTTGAAAAAGTATTCCCATATGAAGTGGAAAATACATGACAGTTTAACTGGTAGATTGGTAGATAGAGTGTAGGTTCTGGAAGGTTCCAGAGCAATGATGACTTGTTTAAATTGGGTAGAGAATCCCTCGGCGGAAAACTAGATTATATAGACAGTGGGTATTTTACAAATATCCCTCGATGTGAGATAGCATCTCAGAAAATCTCTCATTTTGAAAGTTAGACTTGATAGTTCGAGTTTGATCAAGAAGATCTCTTGAAAGCAGTTATTTCATAACATAGCAACTTTCACTGTCTATAAGATCCAAATAAAGGCATTGAGCCTTTTAAAAGCCATGAGAATGTGGTTAAAACATGAAGTCGGTACTTATCTTTGCTTCATGAAGAAGGTGATGTTGCTGTTGACGGTTGTTTCTAAAACTCGAACATGGCGTCGAATTTAAAAGTTTGCCTCTAGAGTAGAGGAGTCGAGCTTTAGTTAAGCTCCAACTGACTGGTTTGACTTCCGACGTACAAGTGAGACCCGCTCAACGGAGCGCGGGGGACCGGGGAAGGGAAAAGAATGGGGGTAGGTAACAAAAGGAATACATATAAGAATAGCCAACATAACAAAAGTACATTTTCCCTTGATGAAATGGTCTTCAAAGAGTTGATAGCAGGAGTCACTAGCGCAGCCTGGTTGGTGAAAAAGTAGACGAAGTTCTCTTGATCACGGAGATGATAGCTGGCGATAGCGACGAGATCTGGTGGCTAGATTGGTAAGGAAGTCCTCTTGTGCAGGGAAAATTGAGGAACTTCAGAGATTCGCTGCTACATGACGCTGGGTGGGTCATGGAAGATATATATCTTGAACAGACTTACAGGTAGTGTGTGAGACATATACCAACAAAGAGAAATCAGGAGATCACTGTTGGTGTTTCCGAAAAAGGAAGGAATGAACTAAAGCAAAGAGAAGCAAAAGCTTACTCTGTCTTACCGTGTATTCCTAAGAATGCACCAAGCTGGAGGGTTAACACCAACAGAGAACAAAGACAAGAAATTAAGAAATAAAAGGTAAAGGAGCAATTAAAGACAATGGTCTTATGATATGCCCATTAATGGTCAAGATCTTGGCTACCCTAACTCTCCCATACTTTCCAGGGTAACACTCAGTCACTCTACAAGAGATCCAGACCAAGGGAGAAGAAACATCCCTAACCAGGACCAAGTCGCCCACTTTAATGTCGGGATTGGAAAGAAACCACTTCTGTCTCCATTGCAAGGAAGTTAAGTATTCCAAATTCCACCTCTTCCAGAAAGAATTACGGAGGGCTTCAAGTTTACGCCAAACAATAGGTAAATTAGAATCTCTGTAAGAGTTGGGAAGGGAAGGAGGGACAGAAAGAGAGGTGTCTATAAGGAAGTGACCAGGTGTGAGTGGAAGCAGGTCATCAGCGTCATTGGAAAGCGGAGTTAAAGGGCGAGAATTAACGACACCTTCAATCAGAACAGACAGCGAATTAAATTCTTCATAAGTCAGAATACGATTACCTAAAACCTTTCTTAAGTGACGTTTAGTGAGCTTTACGCAGGATTCCCACCTACCACCGTGATGAAGGGCGTAGGGAGGTATAAAACGCCATTTGAAACCCTTTGAGTAGGAAAAATTAGAAATCTGTTCCATGGCAGGAGAAGATGTGAGAGCTTTCTTCCACAAGGAAGCTGCGCCTTGAAAAGTGGAAGCGTTATCAGAGAACATCTCCGAAGGAACACCACGCCTAGCAACGAAGCGAGAGACAGCTGATAAAAAGTAAGAAGTAGAGGCATTCGTTACTAGTTCCAAATGGATCGCGCCAGTAACCATGCAAACAAAGAGAGAAACATAGAGCTTAGCAAACAATTTGCGTTTAGCTTCAGGGGAGTTGCGTTGATATTGGAATGGACCCATATAGTCCACACCAGTTAGAGCAAATGGACGTATAGGAGAAGAGCGAAAAGAGGGCAGATCGCTCATTAATTGAGTATTGACTTTAGGTTTAGCTTTGAAGCAAGGAATGCATTTGTGAATTACAGAGGAAACTTCATGAATTCCATTTATAATCCAGTACTTTTCCCTTAAGAGGCAAATCAGTGTGCGTGTACCAACATGCAGATTACGATAATGAAAGTCACGTATGATTAAAGAAGTTACGTGATGTTTAGAAGGCAAAATAACAGGATGCGTTTTGTCCTCAGAAAGCAAAGATTGCGAGAGACTACCTCCTACCCTGAGTAACCTATTGTCATCAAGGAACGGACCTAAGGCACGAAGACGACTGGATTTGGGAAGATCCTTTTTAGAAGAAAGTAAAGACAATTCAGAAGAAATGGCTTCTTGCTGTGTTAGTTGCAAAACCTTAATGGTAGCGAGATTCAATTCATGATTGGTAAGGTGTGGTTTGGGGAGAAGAGGTTGGTCAACCACAAGATATTTCCATCTGAGAAGATAGGCATCAATTCGAATTAATTTGTGAAAGGAAGAATAGCGTGACAATAAGGGATGAGAAACGTTGGAAACAAGACACGAAGCAGTAGATTTAGATACTTAAGCGTCAGGCAAGTTGGAGTTTGTAGCTGAAGGTTTAGAAGGCCAACAAGAAGAGTCTTCGATTAACCACGAGGGCCCATGCCAGTACAACTGAGAAGCTGCCAATTGAGAGGGTAAATATCCACGAGAAATGATGTCGGCGGGGTTGTCAGCGCTGGGCACATGCCTCCATTGACATCCCGAAGAAAGAGTTTGTATTTTGGAAACCCTGTTTGCAACAAAAGTTTGCCAATGATCGGGTTTTTTGGCGATCCAAGAAAGAGTGATCATGGAATCGCTCCAGAGATAGATTTGCGAAAATTCGACCCTTAAGACTTCCCGTAATTTCTTAACAAGTTCTGTGGCCATGAGTGCAGCACACAATTCAAGCCTAGGCAAAGTGATAGTTTTAAGAGGAGCCACCTTCGATTTGGCACAAACAAGGTTAGAAACTGAAGATCCATTTAATGAACCGCGATAAAACAAATATGCACAGCAACCGTAAGCTTTTTCGGAACTGTCCGCAAACACATGAAGGAAAAAAGATGCATTAGGATGAGCGTTAATTAAATTCCTGGGAATTTCAATAAGGGAAAGATCAAGCAAATTGCTGCGAAAAGAGAGCCATCTGTTAAGAAAATAAAGGGGAACAGTGTCGTCCCATTCACATTTGAGCGACCATAGCTCTTGCATGAAAAGTTTGGCTATAACAATAACCGGGGCAAGGAATTGAAGCGGATCAAAATTTTTGCAATTTCAGAGAGAATTTGTCTTTTTGTGTTAGGGAGCTCTTCTGCAAGCGAAACTTTATAGATAAGAGTGTCAATGTTAGTGCACCAGTGACCTCCAATAACTTTTATGGATTCGGAATTTCCACAAATTTCGACGGAGGAGGGGTCTACATCTTCAATAGGAAACTGGGCGAGAAACTCATGGGAGTTGGAATTCCACTTATGAAGTTGGAATCCTCCATTCTTTAACAATGCTTGAAGTTCTAGTGACACGAAAGAAGCTTCCTCCAGAGTGGGGAAGGACTGCAAGTAATCGTCAACATAGAATGATGTAGTTAGTGCTTCGGAAGCTTTAGGATCAAATAAATGACCATCTATAGAGGCTAACAAGTGTAGGGATCGGATAGCAAGGAAAGGGGAAGGTTTTAAGCCATAAGTAACCGTCTTTAAGCGAAATGCCTTAATGGGCTTGCTGATTTCGTCGCGCCACAAGATTCTTTGGAGATCTCGTTGTTCAGGCTGAATTAAAACCGGACGGTACATCTGTTTTATATCCGCTATAACAGCTATGGGAAATAATCGAAAGTTTAAGAGTAAAGCAGATAAATCTTACTGAATAGCAGGACCAGAGTAAAGAGTATCGTTAAGACTGTTGCCATTAACGTCAGGTGATGAACCATTGAAAACGACTCGGATTTTATGCTTTACAAGAGGGTTTTTCCACACGGGATGATGATTTAAGAAAACCGTTTCAATTGAGGGGGTGCAATTCGCAATCAGATTTGCTGACAACTTCCATATGATGTAAGCTTTCATACTCATCCATGAAATCGGTGTACTGTTGTTTAATGAGAGGTTCGTTCTTGAATTTGCTTTCGATAGCAAAGAGAGCTTTTCGAGCTTTGGGTTGAGAATTAATAAGTTTAGGGGGATTATTTAATCTTGGCATCTGAACAATGAACCGGCCATCAGGAGAATTAGTGGTGGTGTTCAGAAAAAGTTGCTCACAGAATTCGTTTTCTGAAGAGGTCACGTTAGGAGAATCAACGCTTTCAAGCCTCCAGAACTGTTCCAAGTCAGTATTAGCGAAATAACATTGCGATGCGACTTGGGAAGAATAATGAGGAAGTTGACCGGTAACGATCCATCCAAAATTAGTGTCTCTGGCAACCACATTTGAGGATAACTTGCGAACCTGTTTACGAAGGCAATTCCAGAAAACATTGGCACTAAAGAGTATGTCAATGGGGTTTTGTACATTGAACAGAGGATCAGCTAGCCTTAAATGCGAGGGAATGCTTAAGCCTGAAATATCAACAGAGTTACTTGGAGTATCTTCTCCTATGCTATTGAGAATAAGACAATTCAGTTTGAGAAAGTTATTTCTGTGACAAATGTCTCTTATGGTTAGCATTGAAAACTGTAAAGCTTGCGATTTTGAGCTGTTAATGCCTGATACATTGATAGAAGTGGGGTTTACAGGTAGGCCTAGTTTTTTGATTAATGAATTAGAAACGAAATCGTGGGTTGCCGCCGAATCAAGAAGACCGCGTGCACGGACCCAGATGCCAAAGTTATCCTGAACTTCAATTTGGACAGTGGACAATAGTACTTGGGCACTACGTATGGACTTGGCATTTTGAATGTAAGATGAAGCATTGGAACTGTTAGCATTGTCACTTTTCTGAGAAGTAGATGCGGTCGATGACCTTGCTTGATCATGACGATGTGGTAAAGTGTGATGAGCTTTTTCACAATGGAATCAAAGTCTGGTGGACTTGCAATTTAAAGCATAATGCGTAGGTGCTAGGCAGTTGAAGCAGTGTTTATTCTAGGAAACTAATTTTCTTCTGTCGTCGACTTACAGTTCTTTGAATGATTTACATAGATATAAGGCGTGGGAATCTTTACAAAGTATGCACTTTAATGGTTCATTTAAACTCTTACGGGGTTCGCTTTGAGTGTTTAAAACGAGAGAACTAGCAATACGGCGTTCACTAGACCTAGTTGGGTAACCAGTGGCGTTTGACTTGAGTTTAGATGAGCTGGACCCAGGGTTTTGGGTACTAGACGCTAAGCGTTCGCTTTTAGGTTTAAGAGACATTGATTCAAATTTAGAACTAGGGGATGAGGGTTCACTTTGATTAGCTAAAGCAGTTAAGAGTTGGCATCTAGCATTTATGAAAGTGACTAAATGCTCGTAAGAGTAATCGTCTTCTTTGGAAAGTTCAATCTCCCAAGCTTTGAGGGTAGCAACATCGACTTTAGAAACCACTAAGTGTATTAAGAAAGTGTCCCAGGGTTCAGTGGGTTGATCTAACTGGGATAGAGTTTTGACGTGAAGTTGTGTTGTATCAATGAGAGTACGCAAACTAGTGACGTCATTGTGCTGTGACGTAGGTAAGTTAAAAGAGCCTTCATATGGCGTTGAATACGTAACCGTGAATTACCGTATCTTTCTTTCAACAAGTTAAAGGCCATGGGGTAGTTTTCGGCACTTAATGGGAGTGCTTCAACTAACTGCAGAGCTTGACCTCGGAGGATAGATCTCAAATAATGAAACTTGTAGATGACTTGAATGTCTTCATTGTCATGAACAAGAGAACAAAATAGTTCATAGAAAGAATCCCAAGTAGACTCGTCTCCAGAGAAGTGGGGTAAATCAATCTTAGGTATGATTGGTTTGGGCTTGTGAGTGCCCTCACGAGAAGAGGTTTGTTGTTCGTGAAGGGAACCAAGAACAGAACCGTCTATTTTCTGTTCTTCTTCGAGTTGGCGTATTATTTTAAAAGCAGAACCTATACCTTCGTAATATTGATTTTCTACATCGACTCGATCATCAGTATGATTGAGCATACAAGTTTCGATTTCAGTTTGGATGTTACAATAATTTTCGTATGAACGTTCAAAATCCTTTACGCGATGTCTTAACAAATCTAATGGAGCTTCTGAGGGATGTATTTTTTAAATCGGGTAATTTGCCCTTTATAGGATGCTCGTTTAGAAGTAAGTTTTTCATCCTTATCCTTTTCTGTAGGAGCCATGACAAAATAGGTAAATTAAAGTATAATTTACGAAACTGTGGAACCTTGGAAATGCTGTCAGACTGGCAGCAGCAAATAAGTTGAAAGAAAGGTACACACCAAAGGAGACAGGAGCAGCATCTTGCTTCTTCACAGGCTTTGCACGGTGAAGCTATAGCTGAAAAATTCAAAGAAGATATTAATGATTTGCAAAATATTGTCAAATACCCTTGACAAATAAAAAAGTCATAAATGGACTCTCCCGGGTTTCTGGGAACAAATTTTGGGTAGATTATTAGCTTGGGAATAACCTAACTCCCAAGGGAAGATGATGAAGAAAAAGAAGTGGGTTTCGGACTGGAGAAAAAGGATGGAGAAATAGGACGAGATTCCAACAGAAGTTGTTATTTTAACTTTAAGTATACTCAAAGGCAGCTGCCACTGCAAATCTGCTTTCCAATACCTAAAGTGGGTAGGGACCTGGGCGAAGCTAACAAGAAACGCAGCTGGAACTTGGGCTATTCTCAAGAAAGTTGCTATAGCGTATTCCCTCTCAAGCATAAATATGCCTACTATGGGGAATGGTGGTGGTCTGGCAAGACAAAGAGTAACAGATTTATTGCGTATCTGTTCAAATAAGTTTGTTTCTAAACAAGTAATTTGAAGAGTACAAATAATTTGAATCAGCTTTGATATTTTAGTTCTTGAAATTGTAGAATTTCTGAAGAGCGACCGAATGCTTCCAAGAAGGATAGGGATAAAGCAATTATACCCATGGGAATAATTTTGGTAAGTGTACCAATAGTTGCATTTAGAAATGACTAAGCTTTTACACAGCGAGGCGCCGACTAAAAGTTTAGACAATGAGGAACACTTAAATTAAAAAAAAAACAACATAAGTGGTAGAGAGAATCTCCACAAGCAGGAAGCTGGCGTAGCGAGATATGCTTGCCTTACTGGCCAGTTAGAATTAGCTATTAAAGCTAAGAGAGACTTTACTAAGTTAGTAACTAAGAGTTCTTGCTCAAATGCAACAAGTGGTGAAAACCCTATCAATAGAGTTATTTTTATTAAAAAGGGCATAAACCTAGGAAGAGTCAAGGAAGACAGGATCTTGTTTAACCGTTATGTTAGAGAAATGATAAAGCAAAGAACAAATATTAATTTATTTAACATTGTAAAAGGAAGTAGTTTATGTAACAAATATACAATTTTGATTTTTATAAACAATTGGGGTCGCAGACCTCCGAAAACATCTAAAGCTTGTGCCAGGCAATTGACAATTTTTTTGGTTTCAAACCGTTTATATGCTTTAAAATCTTCGTTTGAAATGTTGTTAAGATTAACAAGTGGGAAATTTAAAGATAATTGACGTAATTAAAGTTAAACAATAAATCAAGTACAAGATGTGTACTTTAAGGATTTCTAGATAAGTGTCTTAGAAATATGAACAAATAACAACTTCGAAAGTAACAACAAAATAACAGGAAGAAATGAAATAGAAGTTTCTATAAGTTCTTGTATTAATACAGAACTAGTTTTATAGATTATACAAATAGGGCAGGTCACTTATTGTGAAACCTGAAGAGAAAAATTGAAAGGAAGTTTCTAAAACTCCTATGTGGGTAGGGATCACGAGAAAAATAGGGCAAATTTCCCTTTCGTGAAACCTAGAGATAACTCACTTTTGAGTAGAAAGAATTGGATTCCCTCATTAGAAGGGAGAAACAATATAATTTAAGGGCGTGTACTAGACACGAAGTTTTACAGACATTAATTCGTTGTACGTGGAGCAAGTAAGGGAGGGCACTTATTGAGAGTGACACCTCATTGAAAAAAGACCTAAAGTAACAATTTTATTATTCTGGTTTGTTAGTAAAGGGTTTGGGAAAGATCAAATGGGATTGTGGAAGAGTGTTCATGGCCGTATTTATTGTACTTGGACGAGCGCGACGCGGATGAAAAGTTGAACAGGCACTGTTATCACTATAGTCTGTTGATATAGTTGAAAAGTTCACTGCAGTAGCACACAAAGTTCATGGCAAAGAAAGTTATTGCAATGGTGGAAAATAACTAGTTACACTAGATTTGCGAGAGTCGGTTGCTTGAAAAACTTGTAGGTTATAGTTGAATGCACCAGAAAAATCCCAACGGAGGAAGAAAAATTAGTTATAGATCAGCAGTTCATAAGGAAGATTCCTTAGTTTGAAAAAGTATTCCCATATGAAGTGGAAAATACATGACAGTTTAACTGGTAGATTGGTAGATAGAGTGTAGGTTCTGGAAGGTTCCAGAGCAATGATGACTTGTTTAAATTGGGTAGAGAATCCCTCGGCGGAAAACTAGATTATATAGACAGTGGGTATTTTACAAATATCCCTCGATGTGAGATAGCATCTCAGAAAATCTCTCATTTTGAAAGTTAGACTTGATAGTTCGAGTTTGATCAAGAAGATCTCTTGAAAGCAGTTATTTCATAACATAGCAACTTTCACTGTCTATAAGATCCAAATAAAGGCATTGAGCCTTTTAAAAGCCATGAGAATGTGGTTAAAACATGAAGTCGGTACTTATCTTTGCTTCATGAAGAAGGTGATGTTGCTGTTGACGGTTGTTTCTAAAACTCGAACATGGCGTCGAATTTAAAAGTTTGCCTCTAGAGTAGAGGAGTCGAGCTTTAGTTAAGCTCCAACTGACTGGTTTGACTTCCGACGTACAAGTGAGACCCGCTCAACGGAGCGCGGGGGACCGGGGAAGGGAAAAGAATGGGGGTAGGTAACAAAAGGAATACATATAAGAATAGCCAACATAACAAGAGTACATTTTCCCTTGATGAAATGGTATTCAAAGAGTTGATAGCAGGAGTCACTAGCGCAGCCTGGTGGGTGACAAAGTAGACGAAGTTCTCTTGATCACGGAGATGATAGCTGGCGATAGCGACGAGATCTGGTGGCTAGATTGGTAAGGAAGCCCTCTTGTGCAGGGAAAATTGAGGAACTTCAGAGATTCGCTGCTAGATGACGCTGGGTGGGTCATGGAAGATATATATCTAGAACAGACTTACAGGTAGTGTGAGAGACATATACCAACAAAGAGAAATCAGGAGATCACTGTTGGTGTTTGCGAAAAAAGGAAGGAATGAACTAAAAGAAAGAGAAGCAAGAGATTACTCTGTCTTACCGTGTATTCCTAAGAATACACCAGGCGTAGCGAGCTATGCTTGCCTTACTGGCCAGTTAGAATTAGCTATTAAAGCTAAGAGAGACTTTACTAAGTTAATAACAAAGAGTTCTTGCTCAAATGCAACAAGTAGTGAAAACCCTATCAATGGATTTATTTTTATTAAAGAGGGCATAAACCTAGGAAAAGTCAAGGAAGACAGGATCTTGCCTGACTGTTATGTTTGAGAAATGATAAATCAAAAGAACAAATCTTAATTTATTTAACAATGTAAAAGGAAGTAGTTTATGTAACAAATATATAATTTGTTTTTTTATAAACAATTGGGGTCGCAGACCTCCGAAAACATCTAAAGCTTGCGCCAGGCAATTGACAATTATTTTGGTTTTAAACCTTTTATATGCTTTAAAATCTTCGTAAGATTTTGAAATGTTGTTAAGATTAACAAATGGGAAATTTAAAGATAATTGTCGTAATTAAAGTTAAACAATAAATCAAGTACAAGATGTGTACTTTGAGGATTTCTAGATAGGTATCTTAGAAATATGAACAAATAACAACTTCGAAAGTAACAACAACAAAAACAGGAAGAAATGAAATAGAAGTTTCTATAACTTCTTGTATTAATACAGAACTAGTTTTATAGATTATACAAATAGGGCAGGTCACTTATTGTGAAACCTGAAGAGAAAAATTGAAAGGAAGTTTCTAGAACTCCTATGTTTAAGTAGGGATCACGAGAAAAATGGGTCAAACTTCCCTTTCATGAAACCTAGAGAAACCTTGAAATCCAAGTGGAAAGAATTGGATTCCCTAATTAGAAGGGAGAAACAATATAATTTAAGGCGTGTACTAGACACGAAGTTTTACAGACATTAATTAGTTGTACGTGGAGCAAGTAAGGGAGGGCACTTATTAAGAGTGACACCTCATTGAAAAAGACCCAAAGTAACAATTTTATTATTTTGGTTTGTTAGTAAAGAGTTTGGGAAAGATCAAATGGGAATGTGGAAGAGTGTTCATGGCCGTATTTATTGTACTCGGACGAGCGCGACATGGATGAAAAGTTGAACAGGCGCTGTCTTCACTATAGTCTGTTGATATAGTTGAAAAGTTCACTGTAGTAGCACAAAAAGTTGATGGCAAAGAAAGTTATTGCAATGGTGGAAAATAACTAGTTACACTAGATTTGCGAGAGTCTATTGCTTGAAAAACTTGTAGGTTATAGTTGAATGCACCAGAAAAATCCCAACGGAGGAAGAAAAATTAGATATTGATTAGCAGTTCATAAGGAAGATTCCTTAGTTTGAAAAAGTATTCCCATATGTGAGTGGAAAGTACTAGAAGGTTTGACTCGTAGATAAATTGTTCGGCATGGAAAATTCCAGAACAATCATGACTGAAGAATAGGGCAAACGTTACTCCAGCGGTGGGACGAGCTATGTATTTTATAGACAGTGGGTGTTTTAATGGTGCCCCACGTTGTGAGAAAATCTCTTATTTAATAAGCATAAGAAATGCTGCTTCATGTTAAGATTGGCTTATATAGACAAAAGCCCAACATGGAAAATCCCGCGAAGGATGATTATTGCCCCACATAATAAATCTCACACTGCCTATAAAATGATCATTAATAGCATGTAGCTATTTAAAATCAATTAAAATAAGTTGAAGAACGTTGAAGTAGTACTTAGCTCATTTCTGATGAACGGCGAATACTTAGGTGACCGTTAGTCAGGAATTCACAACATGGCGAAGTTTTGAAAGTGTGTCTCTCGAGGTGAGGAGACGAGCTTTAGTAAAGCTCCGACTGACTAGTTTGACTTCAGCCGCACAAGTTTGACCAGCTCAACGGGGCGCGGAGAGACCAGGGAAGGGAAAAGGGTGGGGGTAGGAGACAAAAGTAATACATGTAAGAATAGCCAACTTTACTGTAATAAATTTCCTTGATGAAATGGTCTTCAAAGAGTTGATAGAAGGCGTCACTAGCGCAGCCTGGTGGGTGAAAAAGTAGACGAAGTTCTCTTGATCACGGAGATGATAGCTGGCGATAGCGACGAGATCTGGTGGCTAGATTGGTAAGGAAGTCCTCTTGTACAGGGAAGAATTGAGGAACTACAAAGATTCGCTGCTACATGACGCTAGGTGGGTCAGGGAAGATATATATCTAGAACAGACTTACAGGTAGTGTAAGAAACATATACCAACAAAGAGAAATCAGGAGATCACTGTTCGTGTTTGCGAAAAATGGAAGGGATGAACTAAAGTAAAGAGAAGCAAAAGCTTACTCTGTCTTACCGTGTATTCCTAAGAATGCACCAAGCTGGGAGGGCAAACACCAACAGAGAACAAAGACAAGAAATTAAGAAATGAAAGGTAAAGGAGCAATTAAAGAAAATGGTCTTATGATATGCCCATTAGTGGTCAAGATATTGGCTACCCTAACTCTCCCATCCCTTCCAGGATAACACTCGGTCACTCTACCAGAAATCCAGACCAAGGGAGGAGAAACATCGCTAACCAGGACCAAGTCCCCCACTTTAATGTCGGGACTGGAAAGAAACCACTTCTGTCTCCGTTGCAAGGAAGTTAAGGATTCCAAATTCCACCTCTACCAGAAAGAATTACGGAGGGCTTTAAGTTAACGCCAAACAATAGGTAAATTAGAATCTCTGCAAGAGTTGGGAAGGGGAGGAGGGACAGAAAGAGAAGTGCCTATAAGGAAGTGACCAGGTGTGAGTGGGAGCAGGTCATCAGGATCATTGGAAAGCGGAGTTCAAGGGCGAGATTTAACAACACCTTCAATCAGAACAGACAGCGAATTAAATTCTTCATAAGTGAGAATGCGATTACCTAAAACTTTTCTTACGTGACGTTTAGTGAGCTTTACGCAGGATTCCCACCTACCACCGTGATGAGGGGCGTAGGGCGGTATAAAACGCCATGTGAAACCCTTTGAGTAGGAAAAATTAGAAATCTGTTCCATGGCAGGAGAAGATGTGAGAGCTTTCTTCCACAAGGAAGCTGCGCCTTGAAAAGTGGAAGCGTTATCAGAGAACATCTCCGAAGGAACACCACGCCTAGCAGCGAAGCGAGAGACAGCTGATAAAAAGTAAGAAGTAGAGCCATTCGTTACTAGTTCCAAATGGATCGCGCCAGTAACCATGCAAACAAAAAGAGAAATATAGAGCTTAGCAAACAATTTGCGTTTACCTTCAGGGGAATTGCGTTGATATTGGCTCGGATTCATATAGTCCACACCAGTTAGAGCAAATGGGCGTATAGGAGAAGAGCGAAAAAAGGGCAGATCGCTCATTAATTGAGTATTGACTTTAGGTTTAGCTTTGAAGCAAGGAATGCATTTGTGAATTACAGAGGAAACTTCATGAATTCCATTTATAATCCAGTACTTTTCCCTTAAGAGGCAAAGCAGTGTGCGTGTACCAACATGCAGATTACGATAATGAAAGTCACGTATGATTAAAGAAGTTACGTGATGTTTAGAAGGCAAAATAACAGGATGCTTTTTGTCCTCAGAAAGCAAAGATTGCGAGAGCCTACCACCTACCCTGAGTAACCTATTGTCATCAAGGAACGGGCCTAAGGCACGAAGACGACTGGGTTTGGGAAGATCCTTTTTAGAAGAAAGTAAAGACAATTCAGAAGAAAAGGCTTCTTGCTGTGTTAGTTGCAAAACCTTAATGGTAGCGAGATTCAATTCATGATTGGTAAGGTGTGGTTTGGTGAGAAGAGGTTGGTCAACCACAAGAAATTTCCATCTGAGAAGATAGGCAACAATTCGAATTAATTTGTGAAAGGAAAAATAGCGTGACAATAAGGGATGAGAATCGTTGGAAACAAGACACGAAGCAGTAGATTTTGATACTTTAGCGTCAGGCAAGTTGGAGTTTGTAGCTGGAGGTATAGAAGGCCAACAAGAAGAGTCTTCGATTAACCACGAGGGCCCATGCCAGTACAACTGAGAAGCTGCCAATTGAGAGGGTAAACATCCACGAGAAATGATGTCGGCGGGGTTGTCAGCGCTGGGCACATGCCTCCATTGACATCCCGAAGAAAGAGTTTGAATTTTGGAAACCCTGTTTGCAACAAAAGTTTGCCAATAAACGGGGTTTTTGGCGATCCAAGAAAGAGTGATCATGGAATCGCTCCAGAGATAGATTTGCGAAAATTCGACCCTTAAGACTTCCCGTAATTTCTTAACAAGTTCTGTGGCCATGAGTGCAGCACACAATTCAAGCCTAGGCAAAGTGATAGTTTTAAGAGGAGCCACCTTCGATTTGGCACAAACAAGGTTAGAAACTGAAGATCCATTTAATGAACCGCGATAAAACAAATATGCACAGCAACCGTAAGCTTTTTCGGAACTGTCCGCAAACACATGAAGGAAAAAAGATGCATTAGGATGAGCGTAAATTAAATTCCTGGGAATTTCAATAAGGGAAAGATCAAGCAAATTGCTGCGAAAAGAGAGCCATCTGTTGAGAAAAGAAAGGGGAACAGTGTCGTCCCATTCACATTTGAGCGATAATAGCTCTTGCATGAAAAGTTTGGCTATAACAATAACTGGGGCAAGGAATTGAAGCGGATCAAAAATTTTTGCAATTTCAGAGAGAATTTGTCTTTTTGTGTTAGGGAGCTCTTCGGCAAGCGAAACTTTATAGATAAGAGTGTAAATGTTAGTGCTCCAATGAACTCCAAGAGTTTTTATGGACTCGGAGTCTCCACAGATTTCGACGGAGGAGGGGTCTACATCCTCAATAGGAAACTGGGCGAGAAACTAATGGGAGTTGGAATTCCACATATGAAGTGGGAATCCTCCATTCTTTAACAATGCTTGAAGTTCTAGTGACACGAAAGGAGCTTCCTCCAGAGTGGGGAAGGACTGCAAGTAATCGTCAACATAGAATGATTTAGTTAGCGCTTCGGAAGCTTTAGGATCAAATAAATGACCATCTTGAGAGGCTAACAAATGTAGGGATCTGATAGCAAGGAAAGCGGAAGGTTTTAAGCCATAAGTAACCGTCTTTAAGCGAAATACCTTAATGGGCTTGCTGATTTCGTCGCGCCACAAGATTCTTTGGAGATCTCGTTGTTCAGGCTGAATTAAAACCTGACGGTACATCTGTTTTATATCCGCTATAGTAGCTATGGGAAATAATCGAAAGTGTAAGCGTATAACAGATAAATCTGACTGAATAGCAGGACCAGAGTAAAGAGTATCGTTAAGACTGTTGCCATTAACGTCAGGTGATGAACCATTGAAAACGACTCAGATTTTACCCTTTCCAAGAGGGTTTTTCCACACGGGATGATGATTTAAGAAAACTGTTTCAATTGGGGGGTAAAATTCGTCATCAGATTTGCTAAAAACTTTTATATGATCTAAGCTTTCATACTCATTTATGAAAGATTTACATGGATATAAGGCGTGGGATTCTTTACAAAATAAGCACTTTAATGGTTCATTTAAACTCTTACAGGGTTCGCTTTGAGTGTTTAAAACAAGAGAACTAGCAATACGGCGTTCACTAGACCTAGATGGGTAACCAGTGGCGTTTGACTTGAGTTTAGATGAGCTGGACCCAGGGTTTTGGGTACTAGACGCTAAGCGTTCGCTTTTAGGTTTAAGATACAATGATTCAAATTTAGAACTAGGGGATGAGGGTTCACTTTGATTAGCTAAAGCAGTTAAGAGTTGGCATCTAGCATTTATGAAAGTGACTAAATGCTCGTAAGAGTAATCGTCTTCTCTGGAAAGTTCAATCTCCCAAGCTTTGAGGGTAGCAACATCGACTTTAGAAACCACTAAGTGTATTAAGAAAGTGTCCCAGGGTTCAGTGGGTTGATCTAATTGGGATAGAGCTTTAACGTGAAGTTGTGTTGTATCAATGAGAGTACGCAAACTAGTGACGTCATTGTGCTGTGACGCAGATAAGTTAAATAGAGCCTTCATAGGGCGTTGAATACGTAACCGTGAATTACCGTATCTTTCTTTCAACAAGTTAAAGGCAATGGGGTAGTTTTCGGCACTTAATGGGAGTGCTTCAACTAACTGCAGAGCTTGACCTCGGAGGATGGATCTCAAATAATGAAACTTGTAGATGACTTGAATGTCTTCATTGTCATGAACAAGAGAACAAATTAGTTCATAGAAAGAATCCCAAGTAGATTCGTCTCCAGAGAAGTGGGGTAAATCAATCTTAGGTAGGATTGGTTTGGGCTTGTGAGTGCCCTCACGAGAAGAGGTTTGTTGTTCGTGAAGGGAACCAAGAACAGAACCGTCTTTTTTCTGTTCTTCTTCGAGTTGGCGTATTATTTTAAAAGCTGAACCTATACCTTCGTAATATTGGTTTTCCACTTCGACTCGATCATCAGTTTGATTGAGCATACAAGTTTCGATTTCAGTTTGGATGTCACAATAATTTTCATATGAACGTTCAAAATCTTTACGCGATGTTTTAACAAATCTAATTGAGCTTCTGAGGGATCTTTGATGTATTTTCTAAATCGGATAATTTGCCCTTTATAGGATGCTCGTTTAGAAGTAAGTTTTTCATCCTTATCCTTTTCTGTAGGAGCCATGACAAAATAGGTAAATTAAAGTTTAACTTACGAAACTGTGGAACCTTGGAAATGCTGTCATACTGGCAGCAGCAAATAAGTTGAAATAAAGGGACACACCAAAGGAGACAGGAGCGGCCTCTTTCTCCTTCACAGGCTTTGCACGGTGATGCTATAGCTAAAAAATTCAAAGAAGATATTAATGATTTGCAAAATATTGTCAAATAACCCTTGACAAATAAAGTCTGATAAGTAATGTGTCATAAATGGACTCTCCCGTGTTTCGGCACCAAATTTTGGGTAGATTATTAGCTTGGGAATTACCTAACCCCCAAGGGAAGATGATGAAGAAAAAGAAGTGGGTTTCGGACTGGAGAAAAAGGATGGAGAAATAGGACGAGAGTCCAACAGAAGTTATAATTTTTACTTTAAATATACTCAAAGGCAGCTGCCACTGCAAATCCACTTTCCGATACCTGAAGTGGGTAGGGACCTGGGCGAAGCTAACAGGAAACGCAGCTGGAACTTGGGCTATTCGCAAGAAAATTGCTATAGCGTATTCCCTCTCAAGCATAAATATACCTACTATGGGGAAAGGTGGTGGTCTGGCAAGACAAAGAGTAACAGATTTATTGTGTATCTGTTCAAAGGAGTTTGTTTCTAAACAAGTATTTTGAAGAATACAAATAATTTGAATCAGCCTTGATATTTTAGTTCTTGAAATTGTAGAATTTCTAAAGAGTGACCGAATGCTTCCAATAAGGATAGGGATAATGTAATTATACCCTTGTGAATGATTTTGGTAAAAGGACCAATTGTTGCATTTAGAAATGACTAAGCTTTTACCCAGCAAGGCGCCGACTAAAAGTTTAGACAATGATAAACACTTAAATTTAGAAAAAAACACCATAAGTGGTAGAGAGAATCTCCTCAAGCAGGAAGCTGGCGTAGCGAGCTATGCTTGCCTTACTGGCCAGTTAGAATTAGCTATTAAAGCTAAGAGAGACTTTACTAAGTTAATAACTAAGAGTTCTTGCTCAAATGCAACAAGTGGTGAAAACCCTATCAATGGATTTATTTTTATTAAAGAGGGCATAAACCTAGGAAGAGTCAAGGAAGACAGGATCTTGCCTAACCGTTATGTTTGAGAAATGATAAATCAAAAGAACAAATCTTAATTTATTTAACAATCTAAAAGGAAGTAGTTTATGTAACAAATATATAATTTTGATTTTTTATAAACAATTGGGGTCGCAGACCTCCGAAAACATCTAAAGCTTGGGCCAGGCAATTGACAATTATTTTGGTTTTAAACCTTTTATATGCTTTAAAATCTTCGTAAGATTTTGAAATGTTGTTAAGATTAACAAATGGGAAATTTAAAGATAATTGACGTAATTAAGGTTAAACAGTAAATCAAGTACAAGAAGTATACTTTAAGGATTTCTAGATAGGTATCTTAGAAATATGAACAAATAACAACTTCGAAAGTAACAACAAAAAACAGGAAGAAATGAAATAGAAGTTTCTATAACTTCTTGTATTAATACTGAACTACATTTGGCGATTATACAAATAGGGCAGGTCACTTATTGTGAAACCTGAAGAGAAAAATTGAAAGGAAGTTTCTAGAACTCCTATGTTTAAGTAGGGATCACGAGAAAAATGGGTCAAACTTCCCTTTCGTGAAACCTAGAGATAACTCACTTTTGAGTAGAAAGAATTGGATTCCCTAATTAGAAGGGAGAAACAATATAATTTACGGGCGTGTACTAGACACGAAGTTTTACAGACATTAATTCGTTGTACGTGGAGCAAGTAAGGGAGGGCACTTATTGAGAGTGACACCTCATTGAAAAAAGACCTAAAGTAACAATTTTATTATTTTGGTTTGTTAGTAAAGGGTTTGGGAAAGATCAAATGGGATTGTGGAAGAGTGTTCATGCCCTCCTGGTATTTTAAGTGGTAGGCAGTGCTCCACGTGATTATGTATGTTGTACCTTCTGTTTAAATTATACTTGATTTTGGGGAACCCTGTGTTTTGATTTGTCAGCGTGTAATGCAGACTCTTCGTCTGCCCAGCTATCCACCCAACAACCTTAGTCTCGAAGTCTTCGTTTTCTTGGTAGCAATGTTTCTGTCCTTGGAAACGAAGCACTGTTCGTTTGAGGTCATTCTAGTGAACGATATGAGGCCTTGAATGGTACAATCTATTTTGTCACCTTCCACGTATCACACCCGTAGAAGGGAACAAACTTCACGTTCCAATCAAAGATATTTAGCTTCGCCCTCAGCAACAACAATTCCCAGGACGTCCACACTATTCGTAGCTGAACAAAGGACCCTTTTGCCTTTTTGATCGTGTTTTTGACATCCTCTCCTGCTCCTCCATCCATAAAACTACCTAGGTAGAAAAATCTTTCCGCCTGTTCTATTTCTCCTTCCAAGGTATGTGTGTTCCTGTATTTGGTATTCAACTAGAGGAGTACCGGGTGAGTTAGCCGTGGTCGTTACGGCATGACTGCTGGCAGTCGCTCACATCCGGGAGGCGAGGAGGTTCGAATCCCACCGCCGGCAACCTTGAAGATGGTCTTCTGTGGTTTCCCATCTTCCTTCCAGGCAAATGCCGGGGTTGGTCCCTAACTACACGCCACAGCCGCTACCTTCCAACTCCTTGTCCTTACATTCAAACTTTCCTCCCCACACAACACTCCACACGCGACGGTACGTGTAGCTCACCCATTGGGTGTCCGCCTCGAAGCAGCTACAACACTGGCGAGCCGAATATGTCCCGGGACACTCCCAGCACTAAAAGCCATACGCTAAAAATAAACTAGAGGAGTCATTTCGTCTTAGCCACATTGATTTACTCATTATCACAGTAAACAATTAAACTTGAAGGTTAACAGCCACTAACATTATCAAAACAAAACATCACATAATACTAACAAACCTGCCAAGTTGCGCAAGTTTACAATAAACTTCTGGAACTAATATAATGTATATATCTTAACCCACGCATTCGTAGACATAGATTAATAGACTGAGTGTCAAGGATCTGATGATGGCGTGACGATCAAAACTAGTGTAGCCTATTAATTAATCTCATTTACTTTTCTCAGGTGTAGGGAAAAACACCGATTAAAATTTGGGTACAATCGTATTGGCCAACAGAAAAGCGTTTAAATTTAATTTAACACAGATATGTTTTTGGGCTGGGGATCAGGCCAAAATTTGCGTGATACACATTGAAAGTGTGACGGTCGTCCGCGCACCATGCTGCTAAGCGGGCGCGTGCAGATACTACCCGCGTCTCATTCCTGCCTCTGCCAGGCGAGCAAAACAATGAGTACGACACAATTCCTAACATTCTTGGAGGTTATCTAAATATCGATACGAAAAGGATTCCAGGCAAAAATTGCCTCTTGTTTATCATTTGACGACTCGTGAGTACATTTCGTAGTTCTCTCATCATCGTCCTTTACTCAGTATCATGCCCTAGCTGTTCGCTTCTTGTTCAGGATTTGTACTTGTACCAGCAACTTCATTGCAAAAGCAGCTAACTTTGTGTGGCAACAACGTTATAAAAACTGGTTTACAGACCCATCCTCATGCAAATTGTGAGTGGTGTAAACACGTGCTCACCTGTAATATAACCTTCTTAGAGAGGTTGTTAGAAATGTTAACAGGTATTCATCATCTATATGTGAAAAGCATCTCCATGATTCGATGTCCCTCAGTGTAGCAGAAGAACTTTCTTTCTGTTTGACACCTGCTATCCTCATATCATTTACTCCTAGCTTGTAGGAGTGTGATAGGAATGGCAGAAAATCAAACCCAGGATGCTCGCTGTCAGCCTCGGGATTCAAACCGTCGTTCTCCGTAATTGCTGCAGCACCTCATCCCAATCGTCGCCCGCACACGACTTCACTGCAGGGGTGGAATACAGACACAAATTACTGTGCAAATATATGTCATACCAACAAATCCAGGCATTCGTTTTTTCCTATCCTGTTCGTTATTTCAAGAACTAGGATTCCCCTGCTTGTGCGCTGGAGTGTTAACTATTTCATGAGAATTGGGATGAAGCGCTTCCAATTGTTGTTTATCAAATTGAGTGGTCTCTCCAACAGAACGTGGAGGGCAGGCACGGAGGCACATCGTTCCTCACTCGCTCTGAAGGACGCATTACAATTCCCGATAACAATATTAAGAGCAAAACAGTTGGTTCGCTGTGCTGTGTTGGGCTGTGCGCGGATTTAGGAAATCATTGCCGTCCCTTACCATCTGCTGCAGCTCAGCTAAGGCCTGCCTCATCCTCTTTAAGCTGAATTACTTACGATACAAGGAGCATTTTGAGCACACTATATTTTAAACCTGTGTAAATCAGTGGCGAAACTGAAGCTGCAATGATCATACGCAGGTCAGCAAATTAGGTTGTCTTTCTTGTTTCATTTGATGGGCTGGAATATAGTGGTCATTTCGCTCCATTTGTGTGTTTTATTTATTTATTTATTTATTTATTTATCGTATGGCTTTTAGTGCCGGGAGTGTCCGAGGGCATGTTCGGCTCGCCTGAGTCTGTAGCTGCTTCTAGTGGACACCCTAAAGGGTGAGCTACAAGTTCCGTTCAATTTCAAGTAGTTCCAACTTTCGCCACCAGATATCAATGATACCTAGTTGTGAACGTTGAAACTTTTGATAGAGCGTTCTGACGAAATCTAACCTAACAATTTTGCTTTACACAAGTGCAGTCTGTGAAAGGATCTTTAACATGCCATAAATCTATGACATGGGACCGCCGGCTTTACTTCCCCTCCGAAGGAAGGCATACTGAAAGATTTTTAACGCTCTTAAAAAATCCGACGACTTCGGCCGGGTTTGAACCCGCTATCTTGGGCACAGCAGTTCAGCATGCTACCGACTACGTCACCGAAACCCATTTGTGTGTGTTTATACTATATATAGTATATATCTGTCTTAAAACCTGAGACATTGTGATGGCTGTAGTAGTGTGTATTTGTAATTGTGTCTAGGATTTGGAAGGAGGCGGCCGTGGCCTCAAGTTAGGGACAATCGCAGCATCTGTCTGGAGTAGAAGTAGGAAAGCACGAAATACCATTTCTAGGACAACTGAGGTGGGATTCGAATCCATCTCTTCTCAGTTTTGCTTCAGGAGGCTGTGTGTATCCCTCAGATCAGAACAAAGTAGCTTTGCAGGCTCGAGAATCGAATTTAGAACCTATGGAACAGTTTCCTAAATACAGAACGTCAACCACAGAAGGTAGCATCTGCACAAGAAATTTAGTTTGTAAGTGGAGCTAGGATGACGAAGAAGTCGATATTGACCTTAAGTCAGATACTACCGTGTTTCTCAAGATTTTGAAAGTCAAGTCACATACATGTACTGTACTTGGTTAATAGTCCTCAATCAAGCAAAGCAAAGCCAGCTCCGTATAGGGAGTAGTGGTAAGTTGAGGCTTCCACCTTTTGTGACATCGGCACTAGAAGGTATGGTGTTATCAGTTCCATGCCCGGCTGTCTTTGCACCCAGGAATTACCCCGGTACTCACATCAGGTGTAGGCTGAGTGAGCCCCAGGGCTATTTGCGTTTCTGAAAGTTGTAGTTTTGTTTCTAAAATCCACTACCCGGGTGGGGATGGAACCCACTCCTTTTCAGTTAAAAGCTCAGCGCCTCTACCGACTGCACCACGCATCCCCCTAATAGTCATATATCACCAGACAAAATTTCAGTTTGATTGCTTAAATAGTTTCAGTGATATTGTGAACCTGTGAAACTTATCGCATTGACGCCATTTTGGATTGTTTTATGCATAGGCTATAGAATTATATGCCAGGAGATTGTGAGGTTTGAAGCCATTTTTCAGTGATGCCTATGTAAACAAAAGTTTGGTGCTTTTCAGTCGGTCAACACGAATGTACCCAAAAAGAGCTGGGTTATGCCCTAATCCTGAAATAAATTACATGAGATTAATAAATACACTAGGATGACCAGTTTCGATCAAGTGAAAAAATCCACAGCCTGCTTCCAGTCTCCGACCGGGTCAGGAATGGAATGAATGAAGCCCCTATCTAGCGGCGAGGATATGAACTGTGCCGGCTGCCGAGGCCTGACGCACTCCTCTGGGGCAATGATTAAATGAATGACAGATGAAATGAAATGATAGTGGAGAGTGTTGCTGGAATGAAATTTTGACAGGGAAAACCGGAGTACCCGGAGAAAAACCTGTCTGCCTCCGTTTTGTCCAGCACAGATCTCACATGGAGTGACCGGGATTTGAACCACGGATCCAGCGGTGAGAGGCCGGCGTGCTGCCGCCTAAGCCACGGAGGCTTAGTTTCGATCAAGTCTACCTGTAAATTATTCTAGACAGGATCTTTGAAGCATGAGTAATCAAGCTGATTGTTCGGTAATCTTCACATCTGTCAGCTCCTACTTTCTTCTTGAAATCAGAGGGTACCTCACCTGTCTCATAAATCCTAGACACCAAGTGAAATAACCTGATCAGACCATCATCACTTATCCAGTGCAGCAACTCAATCGGTATCATATATGCCTGGTGCTTTGTTCCTGCTTGAGTCTTCCAATGCTCTGTCAAATTCTGATCTCAATATTAAATCTCCTTTCGCATCCCCATCAATTTTCTCTTCCCTTTCCATTACATCAGAGGTTCCCTTTAGGAATTTTTCTCGGAACCCCTAAAGCGATCGTTATGTAAGCACGGACCTCCTGCTCCTAAACTTTTAAGGGGGGACCAACACCTTCGAAAGCAACAAAATAGTGAATTTTTAACATTTATTTTCTTTGCACTGATAAACTGCTTGGAGTTGTCACTTAACACAGTCTACATACAATACAATTTTAACACATACCAACTATTAAATATTTAGAAAATTGCATCATCATGGATATATTGTGCCGGTTGGCCGAAGGTTTCGTGGAGCCACCGGTTTCAAATGACCCTTCCGAGACCCTCTTCCAGTTAACACACAAGTATAGGGGACGATACATTCATAGGCTGGTGTAGCACAAAAGTCTGCACTCGGGGGTGTCGGGAATTAGTGAGGTTCGATCTTTAACCAGCTCAGAGGAATGCATCGATAACAGAACTAAACAAGAAAAGAGAGGTCAGTCTTAGGTTAAAATCACAAATAAATTTTATTCAAAATAGATCCCTAGCCTAGCATGAGAGTTGCAAACGGCTAGTCCGATACTATTCTGCCCTGAAAGAAATATATTAAAAAAATCCGAAACAAGATCAAAATTACTCTCATGGTCCTAATACAAAATTCGACAAAATGAACAAGCTAAGAGAATGGCACGTAAGATCGGCCCTAAGCAATTACATCGAAATAACTTACGGGTGGATCAAACATCAAAAGAATTTACTGCAAAGCAAGACATTTACTTGTTTACAAATACTAGAACATTTACATTTAGTAGCAGGGGGAAAATTTGTCCTATGCTATGATGGTGCCATCTCCAACATTTATGAAGTGTTAGCTAGTCCTAAATATCATTAATTAATAAACGAGATGCGTTTATTACTAAGAAAATCAAGCTATGTGCACAATGTTGCTGAATAAAAAAACTATGCTAATACAACACAAATGCATACAATAATTCAGCACTCCTATGGTTGTGCAATTGGCACTGCCTGCGTACTCGATTTGTTACTGTTTGTAACAAACGGTCATAGTGTCAAAGTGTTAAGAAAATAGAAAATATAGGAAAGCCTGCAAATGCGATAGTAATTAAACAATTACATCGACTCATATTGCTACTAATCTGATGTGTGTGCTTCAGTTATCACATCACCAATAAAATTAGTGGTCGACTAATCATGTAAGAATGTATCACCATGTATCTACAATAGCTTCACAATATCTAAGTGTTAACGTTTGGTCCAGAAAAATAGTTTATTTTAATGTTTATAAATTTTATTTAGGTTCAGGGGGGGAATTATAAGATTTGTTAGTTTTCAAAACCCTATTTTTGATTATTAAAGTTTCACACAATTATTTATTCCTGACAGTATTGTTGTTCAGTTTATGGACCTTTGAAAGCATTCAGTGTATTCAGGTAGCGTGTGTATCCAACTTAAGCAAATAACTCAATAGTTCAATAGTTTACGAGACACCCTGTGTCTTCACCAATATTTCATCACACTTATTAGACATCCTATGTCTTCACCAATCACTTTACTCTTATTTCGGATCCATTGATCCAGGCGCCTTTGGATTTCGGTTCGACTTTAGTTAGTTCATTACCACCGATATAACCACAATAACAATGTCGGAGGTATTCATCCACCGTCACGACTCATATAATACTCTTAATTTACAAAAGTGTGGAATCCTAATTGATACACGTTTGAATTGCTGGTAATAAAGATTATGTGTACAAAAACACATCCTGACAACGCTTTAAATAACATAAAGGTTTCTGATCCAAGCTAACTGTGTGTGTGTGTTTATAAAATTCCCTCTTCCCTGAATAAATCGAACCTGCGTTCATTTGGTTACAAAATACAATTGCATTCATTGCCTGTGTGGCTTCTTTTAAAGAAAATAAACCTGTTTTCAAGTATTGATCTGGCCAATAAATGTGAATAACGGAACTCTGCATTCCACTTGTAATAATGTCAAGAATCTCACAGCCTTCTAAAACAAAATATTAATCCACTGCCTAGAATCGAGTGTGCTGTGAAGTGAACTTGGCTCGTAACCTTGGCCTTGATTTAACATTGTCAAACTAGTTTATTTGTCATCAGCCTGACAAAAATAAAAGTTGATAATACCTGTTTTTAAATGATACGAATGAGCATTGAAAATCCAGCCTTCCTGGCTTCTATAAACGTTTAATAAAACTATTAATTTCCACACGCGTCTTATAATTAGCTACCTGCATTGTGCACTAAATAAATGAAACCAAATTAAACTAAGTCTACTGTTTTCCAACTCTTACAATACGCAATAAATATTTGATCTGACTTACAGATTCAGCGTCACTTGGTTCGAGTCCCGCCATGAGATGTTGTATGCGGTCTCGTGTATGGCTTTAGGTTACCACTTCATTGTGTCTGGACATCCTCCGTCGCCAATTCCCCATGCATGATTTAGCAATCACATGCCATCGCGCGGTTGGAGTTGTATCTGAAGATCTGCTGGTTTATCATTATTGCGATGTTAACGTTGGTAAAAATGTAGCACATAATTAAATAAAACTGTCGCACACTGCAGCTAATATGCGGTAAAAAATTGCCCATTTCACTCCGCCACTGGCTCTAGTTTCTGTCGCTTGTGCGACACTCACTCGTGACATGCACTGATATTTACACTAGAAAATATTTTCAAAAAAATAAATCAAAATCACTGCCCATCCGGCAAATAGAGATTGTACTTGTAGGTTTTGTACAGTTATAAAGTTAATTAAATCCACAGTTTATAGAACACTGAAACATGTGTGTGTGCGTGAGAATGAGACCATGCGGTCGCAAAGTTTTCTTCACACAAGTCCTTCATTTCACCTCGGATAATAATAAAAATATTTTACAGTTTTTGTAGTGGTGAATGTCTTCAATCGTTCAATTATTACACAATGCCATGATGGCTATCCATAAGAAAGTTATTCGCAGATTATTCCTGCCACATGGTTTCCTTTCACTTGTGCTCCATCATGCACATGTTGTCTCTTCCACAGACGAATAGGAACTGGTGTTACCAAATATGGCGTGCTCTCAGTACATGAGCTGGCCGCGTAAATTGATAGTTTCTTCGATTTACGAAGTATGCTGTACTTCAAATATGCAGAATTACTTGGTTATAATTATAGTTGATTTTTGGAATGTGAAAATTAAGTAAAAATATAATCATAAGCGATATTGCTTCAGCTTCTTCCCGCTGCTCGCAGGGTATGTTCAGTTACATTTCAGCATAAGTTTTAGTCTCTGTTGCCTGAGCAAACATGCGTCAACGGGCGCAATATATGCACACAAAATGGCGGCTGTATATTATACACAAGAATGGGGTTTCCTTAGTAACTCTCGGAAATATTGTTAGATTTTAATTATTGTTTTTAATGTGGTCCTAGATGTCATGGAAACAAAATGTACTAGAATTATTGAAATATTTCAAGAAGAAATATTATTTTGAGATTTTTTAAATAATGGGTCTAAAAATCTATAAAATTTTCATAGTAAATAATTTATTATAAATAAACTATAATGGTTAGGGCAACCATTCTAGTACATTTTTGTTGATAATTTCCGATTAATTGAAAACCGATTATTACCAGCTCTAAACACAATACCACCGAAGCCCTTATTATGCAATGGTTGTGCAATTAATGAGAAGTACGTAACATATTGTAAACATTTGCATTCGTACCTCAGTTGCGTGGACTCTCTGTGTACCACTACTAACTCTACCAACCACGGTAAGATAGTCTATCATCCAGGTACTGCCCCCGTAAATTGAATTATATTGAGACCACGGTGGCTGTATTGGCAAAAATGTGAAGAAAGATATGGCTGTCATAGTTGTGACGTGGATATTCATGCAAGTAGGCTGGTTGAACTGAGATTCTTGGTGACGTCATGATTTTGTTCGAGAAAGATCTGAGATCTACGACGCAGTCGCAGGGAAACATGGAATTGTGCTGAGGAAGAAGTTACGCTATTGGAGGAAAGGCTCGAACCAATGAATGATAGTTTGGAGGGAGACGGAGATTACTGAAACTACATATTTAATTACTTTTGGAAGGCAGAATTGTGGAAATCCATTTTCAGTTATGGCATTGATCTGGAATTTTGAAGAAAGTAATTTTGAGTTTTTGAAATTTGAAAATCCGTCAAGTATAGCCAAAGTTAGAATTTCTAGCGATGACGCAGGAACAAGCTATGGAAGGGATGGATACGCCCCTTAAGAAGTTGATAAAAGGCCTTGCACAGCAGTGAGAAGCTCTCATATCTCATATCTGATATCTCATTTTCTGGTGTCTTTTAGTCGTTTTCGAGTGATTCAGTGAAGCAAGTCGTCTTTAGCGCGTGTGGTAAAAGCCCACCGTATCGAACGAGCACGGAGCGTGCAGCAGTTCCATTTTACGGTTTTGAAACTAGGCGAAGTTGAAACGCACACATTAACGAGTCTACAAGATAATATATCAAGAGTTGACTAATGCCTGTAAGCTAATTCTATTGTGCATTACGATATTAAGGTGTGTAGTAAAGTTGAACATTTTCACGATTATAATTTGGAAGATATTGGCATTTTAAGACGGCAGACAAAAGTGATTTTCTCGCCACCTGAGAAGCACTTTTATAACACCACATTCTACGCTACGGCTGACACGTGTATTGCAACCGTGATACTGCATATTGCATTTGGCCATACAACGCTACGTTCTACAATGCAACAATATAATATGGCAGTTCTTTCAACTATTATAACGGAAATGGAGATGGAAGGCTAAGGACTTTAATGCAATTGGGACTTATATCGATGGAGTGAAATAGCAGCATGGAACTTCGCTAATCGTCTTTCTACAAAAGCGAGCATGTAGTGAACATCCAACTACACTCATGCATCGTGGTCCAACGCTGAATTATATCAAATGGCAGTGGAAATATTTTCATACTCTACAATTATGAATATTTCTACGGAAATAAATGCAATAAACTTCATGGCGAATTTCTACCAGAACTTCAGGGAACTATCAAGAGAGGCCAGGGTGGACCCGGCTCACAAAGAAGAGTTTTGCCAGAAGGATGCCTATCGTCTACATGGAGCAGTGCAATTTCCGGAGGAGGAAGCAGTTCTATTCTCCGAGGGCACTGGTTCCAGGTTCGAGGTCGGAGCACATCTTTACGTTGGTGAAATGGAACCATCAGCAGTCTTCTTTGGAAATTTTCCTCTGGACCTTCAATCAACAGATAAGGTAGTCGTGAACGTTTCTTGTTTTATTTGAGCCATTTAGCGATGTCTGAGCAACCATTTTTCCCATATTTTCTGTCCTACATATTTTGCCCCATATTCTTGCTTGATATTTCTGTACTCAGTACACTTTGATGATGTATGCCTTTTTCTACGATTTATTAAGACATTGTTATGTCATTGGCATAGTTAAATTATTTTTGGATCAGTTGAGACTGATATTATTGATTCTTTCAGGAATTTGCATATTTTTGTAGTCACGATTTGACTGTAAAGTTAACGATTTTCTATGGCAAATTTGAATTCAGACAGCGTGTCATTTTATTAAAGTAATTCTATTCAGTAAATTACTTTGACCGATTTTCTGTCATCCTCAAGAAAGAAGAATAATTAAAAGATTTTAGAGCGTTAAAATCTATTACTGTATCGACGATCTTGGAAATACTAGTCATTTTATGAACATGATTGCAACATAGACATTTATCGTCAGTTCTGAAATACCATTGCATTATAGGCAATTTTATGAAATATGAAATTTGATTACGAATTATTGAATACACTATAGTAATGAACATTTGATAGGAGTTTTTCTCAATTCTAGATTGGAACAATAATGTTTGCATTCCACAGTCTAATTGTATTCTATTCGATTATTTATGCAGTTTAGATGAACTTTGATTGAAGATAGTATTTTTATACTGCAATACTTTGAAGATATTAATCTCAATTTTGATAGACCAGGGAGGCGTGTATAATCGTATTTGCTATTAAATTTATTTGTGATTGGCAAATTTTTACTTCATATCGATTCATGAATGAAACCCACGAAGGTTAATATAATAACAGTTTGAAACAATTAATGAATATAAGAATTATTAAAGAGGAATATGGATGTATAATCGTTAGTTCAGTGGACGTGTTAAAGTCGCTGATGAATAATGCCCTTGAATAAGCGAAGGAGGTTCCCACAGTAATAAGAATGAAGTTAATGAGTTTATATGTGGAGGTTTTTTGTATGTATTGTGGAAGATTTTGATGCCATATATAGTGAGATATATGATGAATTCTGGGCCTATTTTATGCAATTTTGTGCGTTTGGAGCGAGGTATTTTTCCGCTGAGTGGATTGTCCAAGTCCTTTGAAAATTAATCATGTGAAGTTACTGTTATAATTAACAAGAGTGTTCAATTGATTTGAGATAACGATTTTGAATGGAGGTTACCATCACAAATAATAATAATAATTATTAAATCTTATTAAACCTGATTCTATAACACTTAAATATAACTAACCTTCATTGGTCGATTATATCAACACGATTTGAGTAATTATCAACCGGATAAACGTGTGGTTTAATGTATTTCTAAAAAACAAATATTATAAATATTGTAAATAAGTTTGTAAATATCTTTAATAATAATGTGGAACGAAAGAAATTAATAGAGGCGTGTATAAATTTTTCAATTGTCGTTTGACAATATTATAAACAATTTAAATTGTTATAAACAATTAATGAGATTTTGTTATTAATATTTAGCGTTTTGTTATAATACTCTAAACAACGCTAGTTAATTAATTGGATTATATAATTAAACAAGTTTTGGGA
The DNA here is from genome assembly GCA_946902985.2 of Meconema thalassinum. Taxonomy (NCBI): domain Eukaryota; kingdom Metazoa; phylum Arthropoda; class Insecta; order Orthoptera; family Tettigoniidae; genus Meconema; species Meconema thalassinum. The sequence goes on along the minus strand of OX336389.2, from coordinate 378,502,458 downwards.
TTATCAGAGTAATCCAGTGATATTTGGATGGAGCATTTAAAAGATTTGCGTGATAATATTTGAGTTGAGTTGAGGACATTTAAAGTGTTTTGAGAAGGAGCTAGGCTCTGATGAACTAGCAGATGCTAACGTTGGCTGGACAGGTGAGTCCATTTGACGAGGTTGGCATGCGACATGATGCAGGGTGGATCGCAGCTGGCCAGACAACTGGTTGATAGAGGCCAAGGTCGCCTACATAGCAGCCTTGCGGCTATTAATAATAGTGTGATGTTTATTAAAAGGAAAACAATTGCTATATGTCTCGTCCCAAATCCCTTATCCATTCCAAGTGTATTATTAGTATTACGTTCTTTTGGAGCTCGAAAGCTAAATATTTGTATGTAACGTCTACAAGTCCTACAGGAGGACATGATTATGTTGACAATGGCTTCTGATTGCCACGTGTATTTTGTTGAATTTTTGTTAGAATCATTCCCTTTATGTGAAATAAATTATTGTACAGTTTAAAGTTTCTTGTTTCGGTTTTGGTTCATTTTGAATATCATGGTGGAGGTTATTGTGAGGGCATACTTTAAGTGATCCAGTTGACAACCCAGACCCGAGATTAATTTGTATAGGTAAGTAAAGGTAAGTATGAACCCCCGTATATTTTGGTGTGTTCCACAATAATTTCTTGTTAACTGCTGTGCTCTAATCTCGGTAGTATCTGTCAGTGCCATTTTCATTGATGTAGCTGTGCCGGTGCGATTGATTATTGGCAATCCGATTGAGGGGGCGGATATCTGACAGCCTACTATCCGGATTATCGGGGACAGTACGTTATGTGTATTAAATTAATGGATTGTAATTACAGCGAAGTGATTTCTCGTATGGAATGGAGAACATTCTTAAAATCGATTAATCGATTAACAGAATAATCGATTAATTCATTAGTAGACACGAGATAAGAAAATAAATTTTGAAAATGGTTTAAATGAGAAGTCATCGTTTAAGTTGAGTTAGGCTTATTTTCGGATTGATGTAGACTATAGGAATCTATAATAGTACTCGCCTATAATGGTAATTAAGACACTCGTATGGAAATTATAAAACTCGCATACGCTCGTTTTATAAACATACTCGTGTCTTAATTATAGCCATTATAGGCTCGTTGCATACGACTGTTTATGTTCGACGATAATTATAACTATATTATATGTTTTAACATAAATATTCATAAATATCTGTTCAGTCACTAGAATGTTGTGATCGGGTGCTGCGCTGGGTAGTATATCTCTGTTTTCCAAGCTCTCTGGCTAACCGACGCATGCGCTCTGTGTGCTTCAATGCCATATGTTCAGATTGTGCACCAGTATTCAGTAAAACTGTCACCAAAATCGTTTCAAAACAACGCGCTGTGTAGAAATTGGAGTTGGGGATATTAAGGTGCAGTGCTATTTCTTGTCTCATATTCACCAGTTTATTTACGCGAACATATGGACGGTGCACTTTCGGTAATTTATATAGACATGTTGGATTTTGAGCGCATGCGCGAAGTTATCCTTATCTAATTGGTCACACAACTGTTTCTTGAGCTCTGATTGGTGGGAGAAACTGTTTCATAATCGTGGCCGATAGCCTAGATGTTAGGCCCCTTAAAACAACAATTATCATCATCATCATGTTTCATAATGAAAAATAGTGTTATAATGAGCCTCATTATGATACAGTTTTCTGACACATTATAGTCAGGGTCGAACATAAAAATAAATAAATTCTGCGTAAAGCTACGTGTCCTTCCTTGTTTATGTTAACAATAACCAAATAACAGTCAGTGCCCGTGGAAGGACAAACATCAATCATATTGGGAAGGGTTTCAGGAAAAGAAAACGAGGAGTTTTCAGCAAAGCTTTTGAATCTTGTTCAATTTTTGTTGGGAAGGCTGTTTACAATTTAGGACAGGAACATTTTTGTTTTATTCGGGTTTAGCCTAATTTCCGCAAAGACCTGTAAGTTGTAACTCTTCAGTCGGTCAACTTGAATTTGCCCAAAGACTGGGCGGAGTCCAATGTATAAAATAAATGAATTATAAGTAAATAACACTCCTAGGAACATTACATGTGTTAGTTATGATCACTTTTACAATCACTATCACTATTACGTCGCCACACTCGAATGTTCCGGGTGGGTAAGAGATTTCACGAGCCCTTCATCCAGGAAAGCCACCAACAGCAAGGATGTTCAGTCATGTTTTGGGGTTGAATCATGTTCGGTCGACGTACGCCTCTAATTCCTATCCACGGTAACATGACTGGTCTGGTGTATAGGGACAACATCCTTGAACCTGTCGTTACAGGATTTGCTGCCACAATGGGTGAGGACTTTTCACTAGTGGACGATAATGCTCGTGCCCATCAAGCTAGGGTGGTCAATCAGTTCCTTCAGATGCATGCCATACACAGAATGGAGTGGCCTGCCTATTCCGCGGACATGAACTGTATTGAACATGCATGGAAAGAGCCCGAGAGGGCAATTTCGCACCGTCCCAATCCTTCAACAAACAAAGAGCAACTGATTGAAGCTGCTGTCCAAGAGTGGGGTAATCTGCCCAAAACCACGTTGGATTCGTTGGTGCTCAGTATGCCTCGTCGTCTGCAAGCATGGATTAGAGTTCGTGGTGGCCATACACGGTATTGATATGTCCCAATATGAAAAGGACGTTGGTGTGCTTTTGTTATTCGTTGTGTGTTTCTGTCTCTTTTGCAAAGCAGATTGTGTGTGGTTTATCTTTGTATGTACCCTATATTGTGTATAATATGATAACATACACATAGCAAAATAAACAAGTTACTAAATCACAATATGCGAAACCATTTTTAGCACTGTAAGTTTAGTTTGTTTAATTAGGGTTTGTGAATTACTTATGAGTATTATGATCGTGTACACAAATAAGAATAACACAATATAATAAGTAATATAAAATTAGAGCATGCACTTGAATTCTATTATGCATAAGGTTAGATATCTCAGCGGAGCCTTGGTCGTACAGTTGTTACGCTTTTGCCTGCCTACTCCCACCGGGGTCATTGTGATCATAACTAATGCCGTACGTGTAATTTTGCAAGGAGTTTATTTACTTATTACTCATATTATATATACATTGCACCCCGCATAGTCATTGGAAAAATTCATGTTGACCAACTGAAGAGTTACAACTGACAGTTCGTAGAGGCAACACTGAAAGAATGGCTTCAACAGTTCACAAACAGGATGCATTATTTAAAAATAAATGTGACAATATATTTCAATTGACGGTCTGTTTTGGTGCAAGAATACTAGCAGTTACACATTTTCTGGTGCGAGGCAGTTCCGCTTTGCAGTCACAATGTTTCCAGCAATTGGAAATATTCCTTCAGCACTGCAAGGTGGTCGCGGCGAATATCAAGTATTTTGTCGCTAGTTTAGCGGGCCTTAGATATATTGTTTATTCATTTTCCACCTGTGAAAAAGGGTGAGTATGCAAGTCAGGCGGTGAATTCCCAAGATAGACATCCAGCACGTATTTTGCAATGATTGCTATATTTACGCTACATCTACAAGATTTCCTATTTTTACCGCGCTTTTTATAACTGCCCTACCATGAGAACATTGAGTTTTTATCGAACATGCCTAAGGGTTGACTTTAGACATACGTTTGTTCGTAAGACGTCACATTTGTATCTTTGGAGTCGAATTAATATTTTTCGGACGGTCAATACCCAATTGTCTAATGGGTGATTCCCTAATCCTGAAAAGGACTTTATACATGAGATTAATAAATACAATTGGATGACCAGTTTCGATCGTCAAGCCATCATCAGATCTTTACACTTCGGCTATTAATCTGAGTCTACAAGTATGTATTTACAATACATAAACTTAATCTGTGTCTACATGTATTTACAATACATAAACTTACTTAGTTGCAGTAGTAATTAATCTAGCACAAATTGTAAAGATGTGTTATTTTTTCTTGAGATACTGATAGTGGTGATTGATCTTCAAGTTTGCTTGCTTAGTGCCTTTATGTGATTTTTATTAAATGGTCAGGTTATTGTGCCAGCGAAAACGTCCACACGCTGTGTACTAAAACGGACCACACATCGCATAAACTGCTAAGTGCACCATTGAATAACTATCAGTGAAAATGAAAATCCACAGCCTGCTTCCAGTCGACCGACCGGGTCAGGGAATGGAATGAATGAATCAGTATCTCAACAAAAAGCATATATCTTGACTAGTTTGCTAGTTTAATTGCTACTGCAAATACATAAGTGTATATATTGTAATTATTATACCATACTTCTCCATATACAGTAGATTTAATAGCCTACGTGTAAATGATCTGATGATGATCACTTGACGATCGAAACTAGTGATCCAAGTGTATTTATTAACGTCATGTAGTATTCTTTCAGGATTAGCGAACAAATTTCGATTTCTAAGGCAAGCCTGAAAAAGGGCTTCCAACACGGTAATCCTTGGAGTGAAGTTAAATGAAACCTCAAAGCGGACGCTGAGCAGTGGCTAGCATTCTTGGCTGTCACCACAGAGGTCAGGGTTCGATTCCCGGCTCTGCCAAGAAATTTAATTCTGGTGTGGGGGCTGGAACGTGGTACACTCAGCCTCGTGACGCAAAACTGCAAAACTGATAAAAGGCGGGATTGATTCATACCTCAGTCGACCTGGAAGTGATTTTCCATTGTTTCTCATTTCTACTCCAGGCAAATGCCGGGATGGTACCTAATTTAAGGCCATGGTCGGTTCCTACCCATATTCTACCTGAATTAAAAATACACACACTGGTACAGACATCACAGTGACACATGTTCTCAGACAAGTCTTTAACACACCCCACTACACGGGGATACGTGACCACGATGTTGCAAGGCCCGGTTTCAGGTTCGAAACCTGGCGCAGTCAGCTGGCATTTGAGGGTGCGCAAATGCGAGGGAGACGTGTCAGTAGATTTACTGGCACGTTAAAGATCCCCTTCGGGGAAAAATTCCGGCCCCCGGCGTCTCTAAAAGCCAGTGTAGTTAAAAGGGACGTAAAACCAATGACATTATTATTATTATTATTGTTGCAAGGCCCCTAAAAGAATCAAAAACATGATCCATCATGGGACTGCCTCGGCTAACCATGTCGAGTGATTGCATTAAGAAACCAAGTTGTGTCATACATAGTTTCTTGATTCTGTGAGAGCGTAGTTAAAAGTGCGAAATACATTGATTAATCAACAAAACAAATCAAAAACCGATTAATCGATTATTCGAATAACTGATTAATCGATTATTCTGAAAACTGATTTATCAATTAATCGATTAAAATATTAATCGATTAATCGTTATTTGCGTTAATTAATCGATTATTCTGTTTCGATTAAACGATTAATCGAAATCTGAAATTAATCGATTACAAGTAACAGCCCTAATTGTGTTACAGCAATGCCTTGGTGTCGCACGTGGTAATTGGGGACTATATCATAATGCTGAATGTGATTATTAATGATGCACTTGGTAGGATCATGTATTCATAACAACACCGGCGTTTTGTTTGTAGAATCGAATAATTATATCATGAGTATACAATGATTCTCTTCGATAAATCATACTCCCAAATAAAGCACATGCACGTGATTCGTCAGCCTCACCCGACTGGCGATGTAGTTGGTTAAATTTAGGGGCTTTGAGACATCGTGTACTTGGGTATGTGTTGAATCTGTCTGATAACATGTGTCTGTGGCTGTACTAGTGTGTGTAATTGGATAGGATTTTGGATAGGAAGCAGCAGTGGCCTGAAGTTAGGTACCATATGCACATAATTTCTATGACACAAATTACTCGCTCCTGGCTGATTGTGAGTAAAATAAGACGAAGCATTCTGACAGCGCTGTCAGTACGCCACGCCTCCTCTGCAAACTAGAAATAGTATTATTGATGTGTAACATCTTTCCGCTCGGTTGCTGGATAGTTTTGTGGGAGTGATTTTGAAAATTGGGGACGGAAGTGAATCGGGCGGAAGTGGATCGAACGGAAGTGGATCGGCCGGAAGTGAAGACGCGCTGCCAGAAAAATGGGACGGAAGTGAATCGGGCGGAAGTGGATCGAACGGAAGTGGATCGGACGGAAGTGAAGACGCACTGCCATCTGGATGTACAATTGAAAATGTGTGTATTGGAAACAAGGCAGAGTGTGCTCTGTAGCGCGAGAATGTTAAGGCAATACAGTAGGCAGTGCATTTAGCAGGCACTGGTTTGACGAGCACAGTGGCAAATGTTTCACCGACTTTCATTTGTCATTGAGCAATTTATGAAGCTTCACGTTCATGGTTGAATATCACATGGGGTAGGACAAAGACGACAAATGACATTTAAGTAAGCGGCATTATTGTCAAGCTGTGGGTGAGTAGTCAAATATTAAATGCATAACAGAATGTTGTTATATGAGTGGAATAAAAGCTGTATTTTCATCATATGTGAAACTAGGTCATTTCATGTTTGTAGGAAGCCATGTTTTGATTGTTTACGACGAACTGTATGAGAGCCTTGAAAATAATGAATGTTATAGTTACTGAGGAATGTGCTCACAGTATTTAAGGTACTGTCGACGTTGTGTGTCACTTTGTTATTATGAATTATTAATGTAAAAGGAGGAAGGAAGCTTGTAGTTTTGCGTGTCCGTTAATCTCACGATCATGATCCACGGTACCTCCCTTTTACGTGGAATGCGAACCACAAGACATGGCATTTCAATTCGAAAATCTCACATGTATTGACCGGGAATCAACCCCGGTCTACCTTGGTGAGAGACTAACAGCTTGACCGCTGCGCCACAAATGTGACAGTAGCATATCTCCAATTCAATCTATACATTCATCATAGTACCAGTATGAAAATGGAGTGTAAATTAACATTTTAAGAATGTCCAAGCTGTGTAGTATACGAGTAGGATAACATGTCAGATGTCACACATCATATGCGACTACTGTAAGGCTCGTATCTCTTTCTAATAACAACTGGATTAAATATTTTTGTGACATGAGAATAAAAATACTAATGTTGCAAAAGTTGACATAAAAAAGAACCAAAGAAAGCCGATTATTTTGGTATAGTGTCCCTTTAGTAAATTAATAGTGTGGTCTGTATCCAGATCTATCATCGTCAATCTCCACTTGATTCTACTGTCCACAATACCATTCGTTGATTAGTACTATGTGCACCTTATGCATTACCGTACATACTGATTTCTGTCTTAAGACAACCTAAGACATGATATTGTTTAGTACAATATTATTAAAATCGGCATGTACTTTCGTTAGAGGGTAGCCTATTCGAATGTATTATTCCGTGAAACCCTTTGATATTACTGCGTTTATGTACAGTATAATGTTACTTCAGTATATGCATGTATGTATTTATGTTGTTTAAGTTTACTTTCAGATCCTGCGTCCATATCGTTATATGTACGGAATAAGGACGTGTACCGGATAATGCAATCATCGCATTCCGTACAAGAGTAGTGCACAGTAGCGTCATCCTGTCCACCGTCTGAGCTCCGGGGTACACGTAGTTCACTATCATACTCATAGTTAGCGTTACACGTGCGTATGGAAACGGTTCCAGAATCGGGAGCATCGACTCACAGAGTCCAGGAATCGGCTCTCCCGATTCCGTCGCTAGCCCGTCTCTATCATACTCCCTCTTAGATGGAAAGTGTGGCGGAGCGCGCTTCCTTCGCAGGCTCGCGTCTCGTTTTTTATAAATGGCACGTGTCGCCTCACTCCGTTCGTACTCAGGAAACCTGTTTTCACCCTTCTTTGGCTAGTCAACTCATGGCATTGATAGCTGATACTGCCGATCCACTAACTCCCAATAAAATCTGGTTTCATGCACATTTCCAATGTTTAACTTTACCATGTTAAATTTTATGCAGTAAAATCTTCTATAAATATTCAAATGGACAGCAAACTTCGGTGTCAGTACCAAACAACAAACAACGTTAGAAATCAGTAGACACCGCATGAATCTTCATGATGTAATATTTCAATCATTTATTTACTTTTCCTATTGATCCGTACGATTCTGATATGGGAATATCCAGTCAATTTGAAGCAGATTATACCTGTGAGTAGCTCTAAGACATGCGCGTGTGTTAACAAGCCGTGACTCACACCTAATCGTCCTATTCCACCCCTTCGACAGTGCGTCAGTGAATGAAGGCGTGGCCTAGTGCAATTTTTGAATACTCGATTTCTCGAAAACTACTCCTCTGATTTGAAAACTAACCGCTGAATTCATTCTTTATAAGTATGTCATGCTGATGAGTTAAATCAGTACCATTTCATTTAAAAAACAAAATTTGATATCGATGTCTCAGTGAGGAAAGACGTGCAAGTTGTTTTATGAGCCCCAGAATATTAACGGTTTAGAAGATATTTGAGAGGGACTTCTTAGGCAGCTAACCCTGTATATGTGAACTTTTCGTATTTTTCTTGAGAACGATCAACGATCAGAAGTGTGTCAAATATTCATGGCTTTCATAAATTACCCACATGTAGGCCCTACATACTCACCTCTATAGTTCAGTGCAATTAGCCACCGTTCTTGTTGATAACTGGGTTGCTGAATCACATCGGACTTCGTTACAATTCATCCTATTGCTGCACGGATCCTCATCGGGTCCTGAGGATTTGTGTGAATAAGATCCTGGCATTGGAAGTGGTAATCCTGAGAGTGGTATTTCTCCAGGCACATATGGCCTACCAAAATAAGAACGCGTATACACACTACTGCATTAAAACAGGTTATCAAATAAATTCCACACCAGTCCAAGTGATGACCTAAGATGTCCCTAGCCCATACATAAACCAACAACAACCAATCGTTTGTAATGGTATGGAGGGCGGGCCAGCAATAGCAGGACAAAACGCCGGGAGAATAATCCCTCTTAGAGTAGTCGGTAATGTACATCGCTGAGCCAAAATACTATGACCACACTGTCATCAACTCTCTCGTAACGATGTGCATTTCCAGATCACGAATACAGTAGAATATAAGCCGACTTTATATAGGCATACGTGCTAACATGTTGAATGCCGAAGACATGACGCATTGTGGTGACCAGAAGACTGGGCCTGAACATGTCTTATCTGTGAAACATGTTTGGTGCCCATGGTCATCCATCAAGTATATATACCGACTGACAGTGGGGCCCAGTACTCCTAACCTTGGAAGGTGAGCTAAGGGTAATTCGAACAGGAACCAACTTCAGGACTACCGGTACCACAACATGTATCGCAAATTCTGTGAATCACATTGACGGGCGTAACGTGCAACAAATCCTACAGTTCACAGGGTTTTAATAAAATTCCAACCAAAAAGATGCGATGTTTAAAATCACAGAAACTTTGAACAAACCTATTCCAGAACCAAATGTTTACAAGGCCTCGAATTCAACATTGCTACCATCTGTAAGTGGCAAGTGCCATAGGTTCTCTTGCCACAGACAGGCTGCTGGGGGAAAAGGTTGTACTACACACATCAAAAAAAGTTTTGCATCACCTCGGTTCCCAGATCTCCGGCATATAGACGTTGACTGTGTATATTGTATCAAAGATACAGTCCCTTTGACTGTTCATAGATGTCACTAAAACTGCTCAAAGATGTAAACAACCATGCATGAGCAGGGCCTATTAGACGGAGGGGGTACGACAGCCGATCAGTTCCAGTCATTCCACCAGGACGAAGGTACGCTGCTCATGTTGTCTGTAGTTCTACCATGCCTAGAAGGTCAATACCGCAGTTCGATCGCGTCCGCATTGTTACTTTGTGTCAAGAAGGGCTCTCAACAAGGGAAGTTTCCAGGCGTCTCAGAGTGAACCAAAGCGATGTTGTTCGGACATGGAGGAGGTACAGAGATACAGGAACTGTCGATGACAGGCCTCGCTCAGGCCGCCCAAGGGCTACTACTGTAGTGGATGACCGCTACTTACGGATTGCCGCTCGGAGGAACCCTGACAGCAATGCCACCATGTTGAATAATGCGTTTCGTTCAGCCACAGGACGTCGTGTTTCAACTCAAACTGTGCGCAATAGGCTGCATGATGCGCAACTTCACTCCCGACGTCCATGGCGAGGTCCAGCTTTGCAACCCCGACACCATGCAGCGCGGTACAGATGGGCCCAACAACATGCTGAATGGACCCCACAGAATTGGCATCACGTTCTCTTCACCGATGAGTGTCGCATATGCCTTCAACCAGTCAATCGTCGGAGACGTGTTTGGAGGCACCCTGGTCAGGCTGAACGTCTTAGACACACTGTCCAGCGAGTGCAGCAAGGTGGTGGTTCCCTGATGTTTTGGGGTGGCATTATGTGGCGCCGACGTACGCCACTGGTGGTCATGGAAGGCTCCGAAACGGCTTTACGATACCTGAATGACATCCTCCGACCCATAGTGCACCCATATCGGCAGAATATTGGAGAGGCATTTGTCTTCATGGACGACAATTCTCGACCTCATCGTGCACATCTTGTGAATGCGTTCCTTCAAGATAACGACATCGCTCGACTACAGTGGCCAGCATGTTCGCCAGACATGAACCCTATCGAACATGCCTGGGATATGTTGAAAAGGGCTGTTTATGGACGTCTTGACCCACCAACCACTCTGAGAGATTTACGCCGAATTGTCGTTGAGGAGTGGGACAATTTGGACCAACAGTGTCTTGATGAACTTGTGGATAGTATGCCACGACGAATACAGGCATGCATCAATGCAAGAGGACGTGCTACTGGGTATTAGAGGTAGTGGTGTGTACTGCAATCTGGACCACAAATGCTGAAAGTCTAGCTGTATGATGGTACAACATGCAATGTGTGGGTCTCATGAGCAATAAAACGAGCTGAAATGTTGTTTGTGTTGATCTCTATTCCCTTTGTATTTAACGGTTCCGGAACTCTTGGAACCGAGGTGATGCAAAACTTTTTTTGATGTGTGTATTATGATTGGTCGAAGAAAATATGAGAACTCAGTGTGCGTATATACCTGGGCCGCTCCTAGTCTTTGCGCCCGTATTCAAACGCATATGTTTTTCTTCTCTAGGGATGGCTCGAATGAATTTGGGGATTAAATTCCATAGCAAATGTGTTCCTGGTGATCTGGCCAACTTGATCGCAAAGTTTCAGCGGCATCGGGAGGTTCACGTTCGTCATTTTTCCTTGTTAATCAGTAGTAGCACTGAAAATTCCAAGAAACTTAATAGTATAAAGAACCGATTATCTTTTATTTTATTTACTTTATTATTTTACTTTAGTTCATTTTAACTTATATTATTTTATTTTATTTTTGTTTTCCATTTAATTTTAAGAAGGATGAAAGAATTTTCTAACTTTCCATTTCCGACATTTTAAGTGATAATAATGATGATAATTGTTGTTTTAAGGGGCCTAACATCTAGGTTATCGGCCCCTAATGGTCTGGGTGTTAGCGAAAATGGCAATGAAGTGGAAACCAGAACGGAAATTTAAGTGAGACGGAAAATACTTACAAAAAGGAACTCAGATTGAAACTACTCACAAAAAGGAGAGCTGTAATACATACAAATGGGAATTAAAAGGAAAATACTCATAAAAAGAATTGATAGAAAAATACGCAAAGAATGTAGGTTAGGTTCAAAATACGTACAGAATGCAATGAAGAGTCGAAATACTTACGAAATGCAATTGATATTCAAAATATTTACGAAATGCAAATGAGATTGAAAATACGTACAAAATGCAATTGAGGTTCAAAATACTTACAAAATGTAATTGAAATTGAAAATACACAATGCAATTCAGATTGAAAAACTCCCATTTCAGATCCAAAATACTCACAAAGTGCAATTGAAATTCAAAATGCTTACAAAATGCAATTGAAATTGAAAATGCTTACGAAATGTACGGTAGATTCGAACTACTCAATTGCATGGACAATACTTACAAAATGCAATTTAGATTGAAAATACTTACAAAATGTAATTTAGATTCAAAATACCCACAAAATGTATTTGATAATCAAAATACTTGCAAAATGTCCACCATACAAAATGCAATTTAAATTGAAAATACTAGCAAAAAGAGGTTTTGGTTGAAAATACAAAATGCAATTGAAATTCAAAATACTCACAAAAGACCCATCCCCTATATTGAAAGACTTACTAAAAAGCAATTTAGATTGTCGATCCTTACAAAATGCAATTGAGGTTGAAAACACTCGCAAAATGTATTTTAATCGAAAAGACTTACAAAATGCAACGTAGATTGAAAATACCTACAAAATGGAGTGTAGATGCAAAAATATCGCTAAAGGGAATTTAGATACACGGGGATCCGATTAACAAAAACAGTGCGGGAATCTTAAAGAGAAAAGGAAATATAATGAAAAGAAAACAAGAGGTCTGACCCCTCGAAGAAGGAGGGATCAGGAAAGATGAGACAAGGGCCAATTAAGGCGGGAAAGTGAAAGACTCCCTAGGCCTCGGATACCCTAATATCGTCGGGGTCGGAAAAGAAGAAGAGTTGACCAAGGGTGGTCGACAGGAAAAAAGACGGAGAGGAGCCCGAAACAAAAAAAGTGGAAGCAATGCCGAACTCAGCTGGGGTCCCATGGTCGCCAACCCTTGTCCCACTAGATGTGAGCCCCTGGGGGAGACATTTTAAGTGTCTCATCCATCAGCATTATTAGTATTGCCTGATCAAATTAGTTGTTGGCCGATTCAAAAGTAGCGTCTGTTTTGAAATGTTAAGGTAATATATCTCTTTGTTAATAGACACATTTAGATTTCAAAGTTTTCTGTTGTCATAATCGGTGGCCACCGGGTGTTTGTTATTAACAAGGGCGAGAATGCATTCATGGAAGTCACCTTGTTTGCCGGTTGGAAGATACTGGTATAAGGGGAAGAATGTCAATGAACCTAAGCCATTTTAGTGGGAAGCAACCATACTATACATTTATCCCTAAACCAAAGTGGAGGGCATCCCTTTAATAAAGCATGTATTTTACCTTTGTTTGAATCGAACACTTGTGATAAAATTAAATATGGATGTAGGACAGATGATATTTTAAATAAATTATTGCTCACCACCCACCTCCCCTCTTGACCACCTCGTTGTGTAGCGGCTAGCATTCTTGGCAGTCGTCCCTGAGGTCCGGGTCGATTCCCGGCTCTGCCAAGAAATGTAATTGTGATCTGAGGGCTGGAGCGGGGTACACAGCCTCGTGAGGCAAAACTGAGAATAGTTGGGTTCGATTTCTACCGCAACCATCTTGTAAGTGGTTTTAGGTGGGACCCTACTTCTACTCTAGGCCACTTAAGGCCACGACCACCTCCTTCCCAATCCTCACCTGAATTGCAAATACATACACCAATACAGCCATCAAAATAACGCAGGTTATCAGAAAAAATTACATACATGCAACCACACGGGGCTAAATGACCACAATGTCCCAAGCCCCTCAACTGAAACAACAAACAACAGCCATTTCCCCTGAAGAGAAGTCCAGTTTCTACTTTCCCCCTCACTCAATAAAATCAAGTTTTATGGGCATGTCTTGGAATCCTGGTCACTCCATGTGAGATTTGTGCTGGACAAAGTGGAGGCAGACAGGTGTTTCTCCGGGTACTTAGGTTTTCCCTGTCACAATTTCATTCCAGCAACACTCTCCACTGTCATTTCATTTCATCTGTCATTATTTTAATCATTTACCCAGGGGAGTGCGACAGGCTTCAGCAGCCGGCAAAGTTCATATCCTCGCCTCTAGATGGGGGCTTCATTCATTCCATTCCCTGACCCGGTCAGTCGACTGGAAGCAGGCTATGGAGTTTCATTTCATGGGCATGTTTTGGAGGCACTGTATAACGTTAGTGAAATATCAAATCTTTGTAATGTTTTGTAATCTATAACATTAGTCAAATAAAAACCATTTTGAATGCTTTGGGAATCTACAACATTTGTAAAATGAAACTCTCTTTGAATGTTTGACAATCCATAACACTTTTTGCTTACAAGCCATCTTCAGTGTTTGGAATTCTACAACACTTGTGAAATGAAAATATTTTTGATTGGTCGCTGATCTAAAGCATTTGTAAAATAATAAACCTTTTGAAATTTTGGCATCTATAATATTTACAAACATAAGGACATTTTGATGGTTTGGCAATCAATAAAATTTGTAAAAAATACTTTTGAGTATTTCCCACTCCAAAATATTTTTGAAATAAAAATCCATAGGCCTATGATTGTTTACCTTTAGCAGTTTTATACGAGTTTGTATTGGGAATGAATCTGCTCTGCAGTCCCTATTCATGTATATCGCAGAAGTTGGAATTAACTAACTTGCTGTAAGGAAGGAGACCGCATCGCGCCACACCGGCTACTTAAACATTATAGCCAAAGGGTAACTCTGTCTCTAACAAGTCGCACTCTACTTACGAAATTGAGTTAAGCAACTGAGGACGAACAGTAGAGCAAAGCATGATAACTTTTAATATGGTTTACGAATGAGTTTTGATCGCCAAGTGAAAAAGTTACTATCAGATCACCTCGCTTACAAATCTGAGTGAAGAGGTCTGGAGTTAAGAACCTGATACAGGAGTTATATGGATTCTTACAAAACTAGACGAGTGCATTAGGAGAACTTACACGTATTTCTCCATGGTTATACAGAAGAGGAAGGCCAAAAGTAGATAAGGAGTATGAGTGATTCTTTCAGCTTCATGTTCAAATTTTGATTAAAGCATCATGAAGTTAGAGTATTAACGATACTAATGAGTGTCTGCTGGCGGTGGAGACTATGAAAAGTTTGCTGGTGGAAATACGGTATAATTATTTTTGTTTATTAACTGCTCAATGAGAAGACATCGGATGTTTAGAGAAATACTTAGCTTCAATTTTTTGGAATGCATAGGCTTATATAGATATGCTTAAATCTGATTTTTCTTCACACAACACTCACAGATAAGGAAGCTGGCGTGATAGCTGATACAAGATCTGTCCGAGTCTGTCCATCCTCGTCACCTATTTTGGAGGAGAGTTATCGATTCAGGGTTTGAGGGTATTATTTGCTGTTGATTCACATTAGATGTTGTTTGCGACATCGTGGTCGTATAGCCCCGTGTATTTGGTTGTGTGTAGAATTTGTCTGATAATCTGTGTCACTGTGATATCTGTAGTAGTGTGTGCAATTTAGGTGGGATTTGGGTAGGAAGTGACTGTGGCCTTCAGTTAGGTACCATCCTGGCATTTGCCGGGAGTAGAAGTGGGAAACCACACAAAACAACTTCCAACTTCCAGAATGGCTGAGGTAGGAATCCAACCCGCCCCTTCTCAGTTTTGCCTCATAAGGCTGAGTGCTTCTGCCGCCTCCTTTCCAATCCTCGCCATAATTACAGATAGACACTAATACAGCCATCACAATAACACAGGTTATCAGACAAATACTCTCCCCCCCCACACACACACACACACTCAAGTACACGGGGTTAAATGACAACGATGCCCAAGTTCCTAAACTGAACAACAACAACAACGAAGGCACGACGCTTTCGTCGTTTGATTATGTACGCACCACCATTTTATGCCAAGAGGAATTGTCTACAAGAGAGATTGTTTGACGTATGCGTCAATCAGTGTGATTTGGTTCGAACACGGAACCCGTTCAGGATGACGGGTAATGTGGAGGACTTAGTCCGTACAGGCCATCCATTTTTTGACAACTACAGCTGATGACCACTATCTCTGACTTTCGACTCAGAGTAACCGCGGGCTTCATTGGATGCTCGTGGGGGCTAAAAAACGTCTCGTGTCCACGCATCCTGTTAGGAACAGGTTGCAGGGTGCCCATCTTCATTCCCGACAGCCATGGCGAGATCCAGCTCTAACACCCCAACACCATGTGTCACCATGTGTCACTACAGATGGGCAAGAAACTATGCTGTATGGACTCTCCAGCATTGGCGTAAGATACTATTATGTTTCTCGACAAATGTTCACGTATGTCTAAACCCTGGTGTTCGTAACAACGTGGCTGTAGGTGGGCCGGTAACACCGTATGTCTACAACACTGAGTTAACCATGTGCATCCAAGTTGTGGCACATAGATGTACTGGGGTGGCATCACACAGGATCACTTGTTCGCCTGCTGCGAATAAGCTATAGGCCTACGCTGTACTGTGGGCCTATACCATGCCTTTTTCCTATATCCCCAATTTTGAGTTTAAAATTTAGTTTAGTTAGTACACCCCGTCCCATCTTGTATTTTGTGCCGCCACTTACTTGAGTTTAGTTATCTTTTATTTCCTTCCTTACATATTTTTTGTATTTAATATAAGTGTCTAATTATCTTCCCTTATTTAATACTCATCCCCCCTTCTTTATTCATTTTGTTTCTTAAGTTTCTTAAGTTCCACATTTGTCTGCCCCTAGGTAGCCATCTCGGTTATAAATGCTTACTGATTCCAAGCTACTGTGTTCGGTCTGGCCACGCATTGCTATGTGACGTGTGATCTTGTGACCGTAGGCCAACCCCTGTGTTTTTACTGCATCACCCAGCCCGACCTAACCCTAGCACGCTCGCCGTACCATTCTAGTCTACGCTTGACCTCGCTGAGGTCACATGTCAAATTCGCCAGCACATTCTTCGCATCACATAATTTGATAAGTACCGGTAGTGAAAATTTTAGTGGTTTACTAACCACAGTTTTTACCTCGAAATTTTATTCAAGCTGGCTAAACGTCTAGCTTCATCGTCTCAACGTACAACGCTGGTTCAACTACAGTATATACCACGATACGTACATGTCTAGGGAAAATTTTTAGTGTAGTCGATGACGTCACTAATGTGCGGACGTTGATGTTCGTTTGCTTGATTATTGGCTTGAATTGCCGTCATATTAGTCATCTGTATGTGGTTTCAAACAGTGCATTGTTACATGCCAATGTAGTGATATGTGTTCAAGTGCGAGATGTGATGGTAAGTTGCGAGTGTCCATAAATTATTTTTAGTTGTTGAATTTAATTGAAAAGTTGCACTGAACTCTTATAAAGCCTTGGTGAGACCAAGCCATTGGTCACTACTTGGTTAGATGACAATCTGGGTGAAACCATTGGTCGCTACTAGGTTAGACGACTATCTGAACGACAATTACTGCTTGTAGGGGAGACTAAGCTAAGTCCGCAATAATATGCCATTGATGGTAAAAATGATAAATTAAAGGAAAGGTTTTCAAACAAATTAACATAAGAATCAAATTACTACCAGAACTATTTTTTACATAAATTCAGTTCTAATATAAGAATGTCATAGGTTTCACGTCTCTATTAACTACTGTGGCTTTTTGAGACGCCAGGGTGCCAGAATTTTGGCCCGAAGAGTATCTTTAACGTGCCAGTAAATCTACTGACATGTCTCCCTCGCATTTGCGCACCCTCAAATGCCAGCTGACTGCGCCGGGATTTGACCCTGCAACCTTCGATACAGCAGGCGAGAACGTTACTGCTGACACTGAGCCACGCAGCCAGCCAAAAATATTCAGTTTTGGCATGGGTTGTGTAAATAAATTAGTGAGACTTTCGAAAAAAAAATGAATTTGGTAACTTTCTAGTTTGTTGTTATTGTTGTTGTTGATACTAGTGGTACTAAGACAAAATCCGCGATACCTTGTCTAAATGTACAATATGATAAGTCTTGTAATATCCTTCATTACTACCACTAACGCCTAAATAAATCATCAAAACACATGTGACTTTATAGATACTACACAAACAAAATACAACACAGTTCTTAAAGATTTTACCACTAGGTGGTAGCATCTGTCGCTTCGAAATTCATATTAAAGAGAAATTAAATATAGTTGACTAAACAAGACTAGTGAGATGAACTCGAATTGTGTACCTAGGTATCTCTGCAGAAGAGATATATTTAAAGTACTGCACAATTAGCTGTACTGCGGAGTTAGCAAAGTGTCCCATACTATAATCTAGGGGGTCTGAGGCGTAAGCCCCAAGGATAGTTTTGTGTTAAGTAAAGCCTTATTAACACATATAATTTGACTAGATTAGATTAGATTAGAATAGATTTTTATTAAATCCATTTGATCAATTACATGTATACAATACATTTTTGATGACATGTGTGCATCGTTTCAGTGATTCCCAAACTGGGCGAATTCGCTCAGTAGTGGGCGATTTTAGCACGCCAGTGGGCGAAACTGACAGAATATGAATTCGATGGGCGATTTGAAAACATTGGTGGGCAAATAATTCAGTCTTTTATATATACAATATGACCGAGAAGATTTTGCCTGTAAAAACAAAGAAGAAAATAAAATTGCAAACAAGTAATTTAATTATGTCAAATTTTGTTTCCTTTCTAATTTATGTACAACTACAGTAGTTTATTAAATGATTGTGTTTACAGTTTTTGCACAGTGCATACAATAGATTCTGAAAAACTTAATGATTGTGTGTTGTCTGCGCCTGCGCATGGCGAATGCAGTGCTCTGCTCCGGGCGAGAATTTGTGAGTTTAATTTACTGTTCTGTTAGTCGCCTGCCGGCATTCGCAGAGTTATGTTGTTTGTTATTAGTGTCGGTTTGGTCTACAACTAGAAAGTGGCGTGTAGTGTACACAAATAATTATGACATTTTAGGTTAGAGTTTTAGTGTTGTGATTATATTGTCTATTTAAACTTCGTGTGTTGATTTGGTTGAGCAACAAGGTAAATTTGTTTACACTATTTTTTTAGATTAATTGCAATTGTATACAGTGATGAATATTAATGTACGTCTTAACTTTATTCATTATAATTATATATTAATAGTGATAGTAAATAGGCGTACTAATATTTCGTATAATTTCTAACATTACTTTTGTTTTCGTAAGGCAAGAAAGAAACGTGTTAAGCTTTAGACGGGTTAGTTTTTAACGTATGAAGGCCACCAGGTAAGGTAAGGTAAACAATCCTTCAAGTCTTTTAGTTCTATTTATAAAATATCATTACCCAATAGTTTTGTCCCCTAATACTCAGGTAGTCTACCCAACTATCCCTTGAACCGCTGACCCTCTGAAGATTGAAGGTATATAAACAATAAACAAATGAAGGGTACCAAACGTGGTAATATTGGTTTTTCATTAATTTCACTTTGTTAGGTTTCAGGCCCTCAGTGCAAGATAAACCATGTATCCTAGGCTTTTAATAAGTTGTATCTTAACGTACTCCAAAAATTCAGAGAAATGCTAAAGGTAATTATTATTTCTGATTTCAGGAAGCAATCTAATATGTCTGATTGTGAGCCAAAAAGAAATTGCGCTGTATGACAGTATAACGTGAATTACTTAAAGTACGGAATTGTTCCATTTAAAGCTGATAAAACTAAACCAATATGCCTAATATCTCAAAAAAACTTCACGATTGAAGCTATGAAGCCATCAAGGATTGTGGACCATTTCACCAGAACTCATAACAACATGAAAGACCCAGGTTAGTTTTGTGTTAAGTAAAGCCTTATTAACACACAGAATTTGACATGCATGCATCTGTCTTATTTTCAAAATCTGGAGGGTAGTTATCTGAATGAGGCCACTGTGAATAGTATGTTTTCTGCGGTTCCAAAACAGAAAAACGATGGCGTGCGTGCATCCTACAATATTGCATTGATGATTGCTAAATCAGGGAAATCACACCCGAATGGGGAAGAGTTGATTTTGCCGGCCATTAAAGAAGTTTTGACAACAATGCTCCATACACCTGCCTTTGATGTTACTTAGAAATTATCTTTGAGCAATAATACAGTACAAAGAGAATTGACGAGATGTCGGGGTACACAGAAGAGACACTGTGTGAACAATTGAAAATTACAAGTTTCGCATTACAGCTGGACGAGTCAACACTGCAAGGAAACGAGTCTCTTTTGCTATCGTATTTACGGTTTATAAAAGAAGGAAAATACCAAGAAGAATTGATTTTTTCCAGAACATTAAAGACTGACACGAAAGGAGAAGCTATTTTTAAAACATAGGAAGTTTTTTTTCCTACAAAAAGAAATACCGCTAACCAACATTTTGACTATAGCTACTGATGGTGCTCCTGCAATGGTTAGTCGCTACAAAGGGCTCCTCGCATATATGAAGAAGAAAAGTGTACCCGGTTTACTTACAATTCATTGTGCCATTCATCGACAACACCTTGTGGCCAAAAATTTGAGTAAACGACTGCACAGGTCTCTACAGTCTGTCATTACGGCGGTAAATAAGATAAACACCAGTGCCTTCAGTAGCAGGTTATTTAAACAACTCTGCATGGATAATGAAGAAGATTTTACGCACTCACTTCTTCTCACTGAAGTGAGGTGGCTGTCCAAAGGAGCTTTTTTGGAGAGATTCTACTCTTTACTAAACTCCGTATTGGAATTCATAAAGGAGAAAGATACTGTTTTGCACGGACACATAATGAATTCGACCGGTGTCATTGTGTACTTAGCAGACCTATTCAGTAAGTTCAATGAAGTAAATTTGAAGCTGCATGGGAATGAATTCAATTTAATAAAAGCAAAATCCAAGCTGATTCTTTGGCAAAGAACTCTTGAGTGAAACGAATTACGCCAATTTCCTAGCCTCAAGTTAAAAACCCCGACCAAAGAAGACCTACTTGCATACTGCCAGCATTTGGAAATGCTTCATTCAGACATGTGTACAAGGTTTGAGGATATTTTATCCTTGGAAATACCTCATTGGATTCTTGACCTTTTCAACGGTTGTCTTTCTGAAGGTGATCACAGCCCGACCCTGGAAGAAGAGCTGATCGAGCTTGTTGCAAATGAAGAACTGAAGCCCAAGTTCAAACTGGGCTACCAAGCATTTTGGCTTCAAAATGAAATTCGCCAGCTCTATCCTGGATTGTGGTGCATCACAGAAAAGTTGTTTGTAGCCATCCCTTCTTCTTACATGGTTGAGATAGGGTTTAGTGCGGTAAATAATCTTGCCACGAAGTACAGAAATAGGTTAGATATTGAAAAGCGAGGAGATATTAAAAAATGTCTAACAATAATGTCTCCTGACATCAACAAATTGATTGAAACTCAACAAATCACATTAATTAGACATAAGGTATTCATGTTGTTTAATTAATTAGATATAAATATTCATGTAGTTTTAATATGTTTTTTCTTTAATTCATTTCATTGAGTGTTAATCCTTTTTAGACCTATTATCTGCAAAGTTTGTATGTACATAATTATACCTAAATAAAACGTGATGGACCTATTAAGAGAAAAATGTCCGTAAAATCGTCATTTCTCAACTTTTATGTAGGTATTTGAATGTATGAGTTAGTAATTTTAAGATTTGTGCGTTTTTTGAAATGAGGTGGGCAAAAACAAATTATAAATCTCGAAAGTGGGCGATGGTCAGAAAAAGTTTGGGAAACCCTGTTTTAAACTATTAGTGTCGTCCATGACGTTATGGATGCCGCCATTTTGTGTCTAGGAGAATATTGCAATGTAATGAATCGCGATGTATACTACTCCCCCAACGTTTACCCATCCAATCTACCTCAAACTCAACAAGAAAAAAAAGATAAGTTTCAAATGAACTCTCTTGCGAAATTGTTTTGTTTTTATAAACAATAAAATAAGGCAAGTCTTAGAGCAATAGGCTAACGAACTCAACACTTTCAAAAAGAAAAATATTTTTAACTCACGTCAATCTAAAATGGTCACCAAACACTCATGGTAATGTAAATTATATCACTTTTCCTTTAATCATATCTTCTCTTCGCCAGGATTTCTACTTTGACAGACCCGCCCCTCTTGAATTTATAACAAAGTATTCCTGTATAATCAGCTCTTAAGTAACCCTCCTTTTTCGTCAGGCCATTTGTAATGCCTTTTGTTGAAAGTTTGACTGGATTATTCTTTTAATTTTTCTTTAGGCCATTTTACTACACTTTAACACAAAGTCAAATCAAATTAGTCATAACATTTGTGATTGGGCATCTTGCCCCCTTTAATTGCTTTTTAGGGTCTTTGAGTACCCTTTTATAATGTTCTTCAGGCTTTAAGCCGTTCTTATTGTATTGGCTATTGTTAAGGGCATCAGCACCTACCCCTTCGATTTTGAAATCAAACCTTTTGTCCACATGTCTTATCGTTAAATAAAATACGTTTTGTGCGTTTTGTTCTCATTTTGCCCAGTGTAACGTGTTTTTCGAGGGTATTTTACGCCACTGACATAAGTCAGTAGGAAGCCATTCTATATTTATTTACGCGGCAAATTGTTCAGCCAAGAGAAATTTCATGTAACTTATTATTATTATTAGGGTTTTTGGGCGTTTTTTATAAGATTATAAGTATACAGATAGGTTTTCAATGTTATAGAAAACACTATCAAGCGAATTATTACGAACAACATTATCGCGGAAAATTATATGATTACGGAATTTTACGGATTTTGTCAGTTAGGGTATTGTGAGAGAGATGAGTCACTGGGAATTCGGCTACAGGCTTATTCTTGTCGAGAAGCGTGACGCAAGCGGGGTTGCTGCATCAAGAAAAGGCGAAATGGCCTGGACCGGTAATCGACATCATCGGCGCGCCGAGTGTAATGACCCTGAGGTGGGGAGTATCGCGTGGTAGCTCAGCCAATCACAGGAGACCGGGCGACTTGAAGACGGCACCGGAGTGGGGATGCGACGAGTGGATATATTGTTTGCGCGCCGAGGAGGCAAGGCGATTATCTTTGTAAAACTTGACCGTTGTGGTTGCTCTACAAATATTTCTACAACTGACGAAGAAGATGACGACGTCCAGAAGGCTATGGGAAGCTCTTCAGCATCAAGTACGAGGGAAATGCTACGGCAATTTCCAATGGTAAGCGCGAATGACTCAGAACTACATAATCTCTCGTCTCTTTTTTTCATATTCAGTATTTCAGTAACTTCATAGCTTGGGAATAATAGTAAAATCAGTAATTCATCCGACTCCGTTTTCACGTAATTCTCTTGCGGTAAAATTCAAATCGCAACGCTCCAATTTAAATTTAAACTTATTATTATTATTATTATTAATTTTGTCATACTTGTTTTATACAATAAATTCATTTCATTTAACCATGCAATCTTTGCTTTCAGTAGGTAGCATTAGATATAGACCAAATTCCTTCTTCTGATACATTTGTTAGTTGGGTTAATGATCAAATCATACCACGATCTGAGTGTAAGGATTCTCGAAGGTGTTCTACCAGAGCTAGGTGTTGTTAAATATAAATTTAGATTTCAACATAGCGTTAAGGTCTTGGCGCCCATTAATACAACATATCTTAGTCAGAGTAAATATTTCAAAGTGCAAGGCACGGCTAGTAGAAGTCATTACATTTGTACACCCCAACAGTGAGGACCAGTAAAAACCGTTACACCAGGTTCAGTCTTTTGTGCCTTTCTTGGCTCACCTCCTTCTTTCACTATTTTGTAGCTCAACCACTTCTTGGCCCTTTCTTCCTTCAGTCTTGCATCTTCCAGAGTAGTTACTTACCTTATTACTTCATCACCTGTACACTTCTCGTGTTTGTTCAAGGCTCTCTACATGCTCAAAAATACAGGGATGACATTCCTAAACTAATAGTTAAACCATATCACCATCAGGTTGGTTTGGATTTCATCTTAATGGACAATAATTCCCTTGTGCGTCGTGCAGCTCTCGTAAACACACACTTGCAGCGTACTTAGTAACTTGATTGGAGAGGACTTCCTGTTCCCCTGACATGAACCCCATTGAACCTGTACGGGATAGATTAAGACGAGCTGTTTATAGGCGGTTTAGATCAACTTCAGAATATGAAGGACGTACGTAGAATCGCAATTGAGGAATGGGACATACTGGACCAAAATTGGCTTGTGGATATTATGCCGAGAGAGATTCACGCATGTCTCTGAGCAAGGGAACGTATTACTGTGCATTAACGCCAGGAACGCTATGAGGATCCATCTGGTACGGTAATGTTGGTCTTTTTCGCTCAGTAGGAATGTGTGCAAATGTGCTATACCTTAATGACTCATGACAATTTGTGATGTTCTGAGTCATGCTTCATAAGTCTATATAATTCATTGGTGAAGCAAAATTTATTTTTGATGTGTATATCATCATACACAACACAGTCATAACAAGAACACAGGTCAGGGGTTGAACAAATATATTGTCACTTTCGCATGACAGTAAAGAAAGTAAAATTAATTAACTGTTGTTTTTCGTTCTACTAATTTAAGGGATCATTTTGATAGAAATGATAGAAATGCGTAACATTCTGTTAAACCATTGGTTTGTTCAAGATAGACTTGGATATTGTAACGTTTCTTACAGTAGTGCCACTAGGTGGGCGACCATATGTAACGTTTACCGTTATCCACCACATGCTACTGTCACGGGTTCAATCCCAGAGTTGGACAACCGAATGTGACTGTAAAAAGGGCTTCAACTTTCAAAGGAAGTGACTACAATAACAATAACTATCCTCATAAATAGAGATAATACATCTAGTGAATGTACTCTGGAAGAGCGCCAGTGTAAGGAATTATTCCTATATACAATGAACAAGGAAATAAAAAATATATTAATTGAGGATAATTAGTGAGCACTCTTAAGGATCTCAAGGGGAGAGGTGTAAGGATGCTAACCATCTAATATCTCTGGTTGGAAAAGGCTATTAACATGTATAATTCCCCGATAAAGGAAATCTATTAAAAAATAAAAGAAATGTATTAATTAATCAAGAAATGTCTAAGAATTCTTCCAGCAATGAATTCCAGAAAAGACAATGGCTTGGTCAAGTACTTCTGTCTCTGGTAAGAAATAGAGTTTTGTGGAAATAAGTCAAAATCCTCTTAAATTTGACGTCACAGGCGACAAATAACTCATTGCCTGTTTCTTGGTAAACGCTTCCTAGTGGTAGCTTAAAGCTCTTGTTCTAATTTATGGGAAGAATTGCACCATGGGGTGAGCTGATTCCATACTGTCTGTGTTGAAGTGGTCATTAGATAGACGACTTCCTTGAAAATCCTCTTCAAATTACCAATAATACAAGGAACATATATTGTGCATCTTTAAGTATCTTATAATTCCAAGCAGGTGTTGGTGGTCTCAACAAGTATCATTACTCATTTCTCCAGAAATTCTCTCGAATGGCTGATAACAATTTTAAGAAGTCTAGACTCAATATGTCTGACACTAAGTACAACTAATGATATTTTAAAAGCTTCCTTTTCAATGCAACACACATTATGAAATTTACAAGAATGAAACTAATCGTAATCAAATAAATAATAATAATAATAATAATAATCAGAACTTTAATAATAACAATAATTAGAACAGTAATGACATTAATTATAATAATAAATAAATTAATTAATATTTAAATAGACTCATTCCGGCTGGTCAGATAGTTACAATATGTCAGGTTGATATCATGTCTAATGCAAGGAAAACTCACAGGAAAACCATTCTCTTTATGGCCATTGAACTTTTTTTGTTGTTGCTTATTTCTGGGGCTGCGACATCGTGGTCATATAGCCCCACCACTGAACTGGAAATGTGGCTTTGGTAAGCATGAAAATCACGTATTTTGTAATAAATGTACAGTATTGCCCATAACTTTTGATACTAAATCTTAGAGCATGCTGTCTATTTGTTCATTCATCTCTCACTTGTAGCTCGAAACACCAGGCTAAAATGCGATTCTTGTTCCTTGTCTTCTTCTATCTAGAGATTAACTACAGTATATGCTTGGATACAAAGTAGATAAGCACCATCCGGCACGCCTTCCCTCCTACCAGTAAAGGGGACTACGTCAGACTAGCTTTATACGAAGCCTCCAACTGAAAACTCGTGCCAAGAACAGGCAATAACACTATACTATTGTAAAGTATTGTGAATGTAACGCCAATTTCACTGGGCGTTCTGAAAATGTACGCCCTACAATTAAGCATGATATTAGGGACCAAATATGTTCATATGACGATCCAGAGAGGCCCAAAGTGAAGCCGGAATTTCATCGTGCAGGGGTTCTTCAATGTGTCGGTAAATCTAGCAACATGAGTGTCATATAAAAAAAATTAAATGCCATCGGACTAAGCTGGGATCCAACTTAATACCTTGAAATATGCTGCACAACAACATAGTGCAAACACAAAGTAATTGGGCGAACGATTAGCTTGCTAGACATGTTTAAACAATATAACTAAACCATGAACCTTATATTATACGTGTTTCTCGTTTTTCGGCGTTTCCTGACCTGGAGGATCACATGTTACTGGCTGTCAGGGCCCTGCATAGCTAGTGTGTGTAGTATGTTCCATCCTGCTGCACTCTTTCGGACAGTCTAAGACGTAAACCACAAGCGCGTGATGTCATGTCCTTGGCTCTCCCCACCTGCCGCTAACTACGTATGCGAGCGAGCTTTGTATAGTGCGATGTGGTACCATGCTTGCCAGGCAAGTGCATTTAGTGCCTCACGATCCAGCCTCATCCTGTTAACCCGTCTATGCTGGAACTCGTCAGTCCAGGCGCGCGCACTGTAGAGCTGTTCCGGCAGGGTTTTTACAAAGCCGTTCTTCGTTTCAAATTATTATTGTATGTTAAGCAATAAAATGTTATTGGGTACCAATAGACTACGTATCATACAGTCTCATACATGTAGATGAATTCGCAAACATTGAATGAATTCATTGATAGCAACATTTGGTTGAAATTAAAACTCAGCCCGCAGAAAGCGCAAATAACAGTTCTAGCGGACGCATGAACAAACGACACGCTGCGCTGCTGACAAGTCACCTGCACACACTGTAAGAAGGCATTCTGCACGTCATAGTGGCCTAGAAATGCTCATGTGCACACATTGAACGAAGACCTATATACCGTATTAACAATGGTGGACACTACAAAACGACGAGGTTCGTCTCAGACTCATTAGAGGAAGGACACCTTGCCAGTGGCAGCAGCAGACCAGCCTAAGTTGTTGTAACAGCTCACCAGGATGGAGGCTACGAGCAGCGGGACCATCGAGTGGAGGAAGCACAGGACCGGCGAGCAAGCTGGGAGTCGAGGCGGGCGCAAGCGCACCCGGAGAGGTAGAGGGATGCGATCGGCAGGCTCCTGGTGTCGGGAGTTAACCTCCACTGAGCCCTCTCCTCCGGTCACGCGCGCTCGCAAGTGGCCCTTAGCGAGAAGACGCCAGCGCCGCAGAAACCGCCAGCCGTTGACGAGGTAGGGGTGCCTCACAGCCCGGCTGGCGCACTCAACGCTGGAGCAGCACCCGGCCCGGGGAGCATAGGTAGCCCGGACATAACGCAGGTCTCCCTGCGGTCCAAGTCAACCGACGCCTCCCCTAGGCCCTCTGAGCTAGCCAAGTCCGAGAAGAATCGGACGCCAGGGCCGGCTAGCTACCCGCGACCGGACATCAGCAGTAGCCCCGACCCCGGGTTCAGCTGGTCGAGCGATGTGAGCTCGGACACAGCGCATGGGCGCCCTGGGGCCATTGCACCAGGCTCCGAGCAAGCATGTAGCTACGACCCCAGCGCCTGGGCTTTGTTTGTCTATTACAGGCCAAACTGCAACCAGGAAGACGAGCGGAGACTCATCAAGCGCTACGCGGACAAGACACACGACTACTTGACGGGAGGAGCGGAACTTAAAGGCAACGACATCGAAGCCTACCTCTCGACTGGAGTCGTGGTCAGGCCATACCTGCCAGGGGCCGCAGACCAGTACCTGCATTCAATGGAACAGAGGTGGCAGGTCACGCCGATACCAGGCTTGTTGCCACGGGGCCCTCCGCTTCAGTGTTGGTCACACTGAAGCTAAGGCCACAACCCAGACGGACGTCGCAACTCAGGCAAGGTAGGGACCCAGGCGGGCCCCCTGACCTTCTCCAAGAGGACTCAGGCGCCACACCCAACACCTCAGGCGGTGCCTTTAGCGGGGCAACTCACACCCGCCTTCCAGGAGGAGCACCAACCAGAGCCCCAGGTGGGGCCTTTAGGGGGCAACTCGCGCCCACCACCACCACCATGGAGGGGACACCAGAGACGGCCCCACAGAAGCGGAAAAAGGCGAAGCGCAGCAGCCCAGAGGATCGTCGCCCGCAGCGTTCCCAGGAAGGGGAGCCAGGACGCCACGAGGCCACCAGCCGCAGCCAGGAACAGCCACAACAATCAGGTCGTATGAAGCCCCGCTCAGGCCAGCTTTCACAGTGTTTTCGCTGCCTGAGATGGGGCCACTCCCAGGGATCTTGTGGTTCTCCAGTCCGCTGTAACCAGTGTTCAGGTGCCCTTCACTTCACCGGCTGCACGGCGCCGCGAGACGCGCCGGTGTGCACCAACTGCCGTGGTGACCTTTCGTCATCCCATCGCAGTTGCCCAGTCTACAGGTCCATGGCAAGAGCAGAGAGGAAGGTGGCTCGTTCCCGTGGATCGCCCGCTAGTCACCTGCTCCGGCAGGCGAGCCCCCCCCCCCCCCCGCTCTCTCCGGTGACGGAGGCTCGGTACCAGGGACCCCATGGAAATCAGGGAGTGGTGCAGGTTCTCCGGATACTTGTTCCACTGCTTGGTAGCCGGCAAGGCCCGCGCTGATCCCAGCAGTGCCGAGTTCTAACGGATTCCCCGGAGACGAACTGGCGAGAAGACGGACATGGATCTGGTGCATGATACCTTCTCCCTACTAACAACAACCTACTCATTTCCACACCCACATTCTTTGCATGTGGCAATAACTAAGCCGCCAGGTTTTACGTGTAGGCAATCTTTCCTTTCTGCCTATGCGGTTTTTCCCTGGCCCTACTATCCAACCCTTATATATATGTACATATTTATATGTGCTCATGTATAATATATACCCATGTTAATGAATACTAATGATGACTGGTAAATCGCGATCGGACAGGCGCTAAGTCCTAAATGACACATCCTATCCAAACCCCTATGCTTTCTCTTCTGCTATCGTAGATTAACTGCATGTCGGAGGCACCAGTAGTAAGGTCGGGTGCCACGCGGAGAGTGCGGGTACTCTTTCGGGGCCACCCCGAAAAGAAAAACACTACAAAACATCGACTAGAAAGTGCTCTAAAACCATAGAAAATGTGATATAAGAAGGAGATTATATGAAAAGGCGAGTGAAGAACGACATACAAGAAGCGGTAAGGGAGATTAGAGAGTGTTTTGATTTACTTGCAAGGGAAACCAAGACAGTCGTTAATAAAAGTAAGTCTCCTCTAGGAGAGGTTATGAATAGTCAAGGAGCTGTGATGAGCGAGGAGGTAGACGACCACCCTGCAGGACAACCAGTGACATCTATTGACAATACGCATGAAGGAGCATGTAGGCCGTGGACAGAGACAAACGGAAACGTCATATGCCCAATCAAAGAATATCATTGAAGCTACAGGCCGTGGATAGAGATAAGCGGAGGAGACCTCTGCTGGACAGGCGAACAACGTGAACGACAACAACTACGGAGTGGATCATTTAACTACTACACAAATTGACAACACTGGTAGGTTTTAGCTAGGGATTAACACTACCTAAGGGATGATGATAAGAGAGAAAAGGAGATGGGTTTCGGCTTGGAGGAAAGTGTGGGTAGATAGGATGAGAATCCAGCACTAAGGTTTAAACGAATTAAAGAAGAATTTGGCAGTACCAAGACTAGGAGGAACCTAACTTTAGCGGGGTCCTGTCTCAGGCAGGCGAAGAGCGCAGCGTGAATTGAGGTTGCCTGCAAACGCTCAGGAATTGCACATTCCCTCTCGAGCCGGAATTCCGGTACTATGGGGACGGGTGGCAACCCGGCAAGGCTAAGTGAGCCGAGAAAAAAAATGTACTAACTTTCCCTTTAGAAGGATTAGTATTTATGTGGGGCCTGTTTGCCATCTCTTGATGAATGCAGTACATTTGCATTTGTCTGTTGGCACAGTCTAGAGTAAAATGTGGCTTTTCACCAATGTCTCAGTCTCTCATGGCTGTGATTATATGGAAGCTACTGAGGTATGGGTGCTTAGTAATGACATTCAGGGCACAGTCAGTGCCTGTGGATGCTGTGAAAGGTTCTACTCATAGGGTTCGTACTGCTGTTCTGACTCAGTGAGGAAATCAATGGCAAACTACCTCACTCCTCGTATTGCCTAGTACGCCTCAATATAGTGCTGCCTTGGGTTTTTGTGGGTATCTACCCACATAATCTAACAACGGTACTTTTTGAGGATCCAACCAGCCTTCGGGCTGACTACCTAACAGACAGACAGTATTTATGATGCATTCAAGAATGCTGGAAAGATTTGAATTCACAATAATAATTGTGTTTTTGGGTGCTGTTGGATCTCTGGCAAAATAATCGAATGCTTCCAGAGTGGTAAGAGTTAAAGCAGCTTTAGCTAATTGAGCGATGTTGTTGGGTTTTTTTTTTTTTTTTTTTTTTAATCTTAGATGAATACCAATTGTTGCATTTTAGGACAACTAAGCTTTTACCCATCAGGGTGCCGACTAAAAGTTTAGAAAAGAGGAAACCTCTGACCTCACTTAAACAAACTTGGAATTATGAAAGCGAACCATAAACCAGAGAAGAAATCTCTACAAATAGGTAGCTGGTGGAGCGAGCTATATTTGTTTTAATGGTTGGCTAGAATTGTCTATGATAACCAAAAGAAACTTTGAAAATGTTGTTACTTGAAGTTTTTGTTTAAATTCAACAAGTGGTAAAGACTTTATTGTTTGAAGACTTAGACGTTTTAGTAAGGAGAACTTAAGTTTAGAGGAAGAATCAAGGAAGACAAGGTCCTGCCTAATCGTGAATCTACTTAGAAAGATAAAGCGAAAAATAGAACCAATTTATTTAACAAAAAATATAGAATTTAGAAAGTTAACAATACTTAGGTTGGGATTTAATTTGAGTTAAGAATAACAATTGTTTATAAAGTACCAAGGTCTCAGACCTAATAATAAGCGGTTTACAATGAACAATATTAAAGTAGTTACAAGTTTCAAACTTGTTGCAAACACTAAACCTGTACAAAGGTTTTAAAATGTGCTTAAAATTGAGAATTTAAAGCTTTTAAGAACAATAAGTTGTACAGTGATTATGACTTTTACAAAGTAGGTAAGTTACAAGCGCTATTTGACTGCACTTTTGGCAAACTAACAAGCTACAGACAAATAGATTAAATCCTGATCGTTACAGGAAAAAGAAAAAGGAAAACAGAAAATTAAAAGTGGAGATAACCGCTATTTTGCGCAGAATTTAACAATATTTGAAATACAAGGATGTACAGGTCGTATTAACGAAACCTGAAGAAAAAAAACAAACAGGTACAAGAGTAAGCTTAGGAATACACGATTCCTGAACAAGCAAGAAATAAAGAAAGGTTAAAGAGAAGTTTCTACAACTTCTTATTTAAGCAGAGTGAATTAGTGGTAAATAGAACAAAATTGGGAGGGCGCCTATGGTTTGGCGAAGCCTCGTTGAATAATAGCTAGGTACATAAGTTAATTTAAATTTTGTTAGTAGAGGGTGTTTGGAAAAGGAGAATGGGAGTATAATGTTCTGGCCAGTTTTATTGCTCTCGTAGAACGCGGCGCGGGAGATAATAAGCACACTTAATTCGAAGCACTGATAGTTTGTTGACAAGTTGAAAAACTTCACTGTTGGCAACTCTGGCACTGTACATACTCTAATGACAGTTGGTCACCCTGCTGGAAGGGTTGTTGACCCATTAAGAGAAAAGGTCGTTAACTTACCTGCGTCAAGCAGGACTCACTAGCAAGCAGGTAGCACTGGCTACCGGACATGGTGTCATCGCACGCATGTATTATCTACTGTACTTGTTCAGTGTTTAATCATGTACATACAATGTGAAATATATTACGTTATACAGTCCACCACATCGTATTCTATGTATTCGACATAAGTTTTGGTCCTCCGGGCACGATTATATGGCAAGGAAAACAGTGAAAATTGAACTCTGTGATCCAAAGACAGCATGGCTTCTCACAAATGGCGTGGGTTGTTACCGGCATGGCGACTACTGGACAACAGAATTCATCGTCTTGGTAAGTCACCGATCATCCTTAATTATTCCTTGTGACTCATATGCATTCCTTTGTTTCTCCATTCAAAACTGTTCGTTTGTACTTGCAATGTATTGGTATTGCTAGTGATCGCACATGATTTCGCCCGTAAAACTGTATCTTATTTGTACGCAGTTTTCCCGCAACTCTTTGAAAGAAAACCAGGAGTTCATCTTTGTATTATGTAAATATGTTAGGTATTTGTCTTTCCGTTTTGTCATTCTTTTACGTACATGCACTTGGTCTATTGTGATTTTATACTGTCATTTAGCAGTTTGTCGGGAATTACTAGTGCAAAATGGAACAAACAAAAAATCACTGTGTAGCAAAAGGGGTAGATTAAAAGCTAGCTTATCTCGCATACAAGGCTTCGTAGAGAAATTAGATTCTCAATCTAAGGACGTAGATCAGTTGGAAGATCGACGGGCTCACTTATCAAAAATCTGGGAAGAATATGAAACAGTTCAATCACAAATAGAGGATTTGAAAGAGGATGAATCATTTCAAGCAGAACAAGAATCTTATCGCTCCGAATTTGAGGAGCAATACTTCAAAACAACTGGTCTTATAAGAGCCATAAATGGTGCAATATCCAAGTCAGTAACTTTGCTAAGTGATTCTATTTATGAATCAACTTCCAGTTCGCAAACACGTTCAGTTAAACTGCCTCAAATAAGTTAACCTACATTCGCAGGTGATTATTTAGAATGGCCCAATTTTGCCGATACCTTTAAGAATCTCATTCATGAAGATGCAAATCTGTCAAAAATACTGAAATTTCATTACCTAAAATCAGTGCTATCGGGTAGGCCGCAGACGTTTTACAGTCCTTAGAAATATCTGCAGCCAATTACAACATAGCATGGAACCTGTTAAATGAAAGGTACAACAATCGGCGAGCAATTGTTTCCTCCCACATTAATTCGGTCCTTCAGATAAACAAATTCGGAGTAGAATCTTCCAAGGCACTGAGAGACTTGTATGACGACTTCAGAAGGCACATACAGTCGCTATCAGCGCTTGGTCTGTCTTGTGAAGAACAATTAGATGCCATTTTGATACATTTAATAACAAACAGATTTGACGCTGAAACATTAAATAAATGGGAGACCTCGTTACCAACCTTTGATCTACCATCATATCAGACACCTGACAAATTTCTACTCGAAACATGTAATGCATTGGAATCGATCGAAACTAAGAATTGTGATCGCTCAAAACAGCTGAAGCAGGTAGGCGTTTCATCTAAACCGAATGCGTCTGGTTTCAAACCGAGGCCATTCACGAACCCAGGAAAAAATTGTTTCCTTTCACAGAAAAATCAGAAATGCCCGCTTTGCACGTAAGAACATCCCATATTTAGATGCAAAACATTCACTTCTATGGGGGTTTATGCAGATGGCGGGAGATCAAGAAGCATAAGCTCTGTGTTAATTGCCAGTCTGGAAATCACTTCGCTAACGAGTGCAATCATTCATGTTGTAAGCTGTGCAAGGATAAACACAACACCTTGCTTCACAGGGACCAAGGGTCACCGAACCCCATTGATAGTCAGACTTCAAACAAGAGTATTATGTGCAATAATACTTCATTGTCCACCCTTGATGAGCATCAGAGTAGTAATGCTGTTTCACTGCATAATCATAACCATGATGTGTCCTCTCATGTATTGTTGTCGACAGCAGTAGTGAATGTCAACAATTCAGAGGGAAAAATCCGTCATGCTCGGGTTGTGTTAGACAGCGGCTCGCAACTCAACTTTATAAATAGGGAATTAGCTCATCAATTACGATTGTTAAAGACAAAGACTAATATTCCGATACATGGGTTGCATAACACTACCATCAAGGTGGGGTTGGTGGTAAGAACAAAGATATCTTCGCGGTTCGGTTCCTTTGAACGAATGATGACACTTCACGTAATACCTTCAATTACTGGTCAGTGCTTACCCACTAAGAATATCAACATCACAGATTGGAGTATTCCTGAGTTTATATTAGAAAACCTTGCGGTTCCTCAATTTAATGTGTCATCATCCATAGACATTATCATTGGAGCAGAATTCTTTTACGATCTTATCGGCGCAGAACAATTTCAGCTCGACAGCTTCTCAAGGAAACTACCGGTGTTTCGCAACACGGCACTTGGCTGGATAGCAGCAGGTAGTGTTGGCTCGTCTGACCAGCTCGCAGAAAACAATTCTTCTTGCCTTTTTGTGTCAGGTAAGATATTCAATGAGCCGGGAAAGGCACTGCTTGGTCCAGGATATTCCGAGCAGGAGATTAGTGAGAGACTATTTACTGACGGTCACAGACGGAATCCACAGGGTAGGTTCATAGTCCCACTACTCTTTAAGGAGGACCCGAGTCAGCTAGGTAGCAATGTTAATGAGACGATTAGACGGTTTCACAGCCTAGAGAAGCGTTTTGAAAGACAGTCTCAAGTCAAGTCGGAGTACGTACAGTTTATGAGAGAGTACACTGACCTGGATCATATGGAGGAAATTCCAAGTAGTGAGATGAACAAACCACTACAGTACTACCATCCGCATCATTGTGTATTTAAGGGTAATTCATTGACAACGCGCACTCGCGTGGTATTTGATGGCAGCTCGAAGGGCGATTCTGTTTTATCCCTCAATGATTTGTTATTAGTAGGACCAATCGTACAAGATGATTTATTTTCAATATTGGCTAGATTTCGCATGCATCGCTATGTATTGACCGCTGACATAGAAAAAATGTATCGGCAGGTCCTCAAAGAACCTGCACAAACTGATTTTCAGCGTATCGTGTGGAGGGAGTCCCCTAAGGACGAGCTTAAACATTATCGTCTCAAAACAGTGACATATGGCACGTCATGTGCTCCCTTCCTGGCCACAAAATGCCTATCTCAATTGGCGAATGACACTAAGGAGGAATTTCCTGAAGATTCGAATGTAATACGGCGAGATTTTTATGTTGACGATTTAATGACAGGTTGTGAATCAACTGACGGCTTAAGGACCACTCACAAGTGTGGTTCAGATATTTTATCCAGTGCGGGTTTTACCTTAGGAAAATGGTGTTCGAATGAGCCCAATGTTCTATCGAGCATTTCTAACCACGAAGCAGATCCCAAGTACATTATTAAGGTAGATGAAGGTGAAGACTTGAAGTTGTTGTGGCTATCTTGGAAACCCATCACGGACACCTTTCAGTTTGAGTTGAGAAGTGATTTCAGTTCGACACAGATAAACAAAAGAATAATTCTATCAGACCTGGCTAAAATATTTGACCCCTTAGGGCTTCTGACCCCAGTATTGATGAAGGGTAAGATTTTCGTCCAGCAACTGTGGCAAATGAACTGAAATTGGGACGACGTTCTCACAATAGAACTTCAAATTAAATGGATTCGCTATATGCAGGACATTGCTAAATTGAAGGAATTCAAAGTGCCTCGTCATGTTAGGGCAGTAGAATTTGTGGAGTATGAAATTCATGGATTTTGTGACGTGTCTCAGATTGCTTACGGCGCATGTGTTTATGTGAGATCTCAGACAGGAGATGGTGAAATAACAGTTCACTTATTGTGTTCTAAGTCTCGCGTTGCGTCACTAGGCTCAGTAACTTTACCAAGATTAGAACTATGCAGTGCTGTATTACTTGCTCAGTTGGTCGAAAGAGTCATGAGATCCACAAACGTAACTAGAGAAAAGTGTTTTTGTTGGACAGACCCCACAATAGCATTAGCATGGATTTCGAGCCATCCACACCAGTGGAAAACATACGTCGCTAATCGAGTGTCGCAGATTCAACAGTTGACAAATATTGATTGTTGGCAGCTCGTCTCTACTCATCATAACCCAGCAGATATGATCTCGAGAGGAGTTACCGCGGAGAACCTTTTAAATTCATCATTTTGGTTATCGGGACCATCTTGGCTTTCAGATAATAAGGACGAATGGCCTTCACAGCAGAGGCATAGCTCTCAAGAATTACCTGAAGTTAGAAAAAGTAAAAACATTTTAGTGTCTTCTACAGAATCCTTTTGATAGGATCTGATAAACAGATACTCTTCCTGGAGCTCTCGTGCACAGATTTATCAATAATCTTAAAACTAAAACAGACAGACAAACAGGTGCGCTTAATCCTGTAGAACTAGAGCAGGCTAAGTATTTATGGTGTAAAATTGCTCAAGGTTCTGAATTTTCACAAGACATAAAGGCTCTCAAACAAAATTTGCCACTACCCAAGGGAAACAAATTACATGGTTTAGCACCGTATTTGGATGAGCAGGGTCTGTTACGGGTAGGAGGCCGTCTACAAAATGCTAAACTGTCGGTCAACATGAGGCATCATATCTTATTACCTGGCAATCATCGCATTACAAAGTAGTATACATTTTCATATTTTGGATATTGCGTAATCGCGAGGACATATTGCATCATCATGACGTCATCTGATAGCCATGCGGGTGTGAGCATGTGCATCGTGCACGTGCACATGATAGCGTGGGAAGAGGTCGACCTTTAACCGCTTGAAGCAGATAACCTTTGGGTAACCGCTTGAAGCAGATAACTTTTGACTTATTTATGCGATGGAGATAAAAATTAATGGGTGTTGACGTCATCTGATACCCGTGCAAGTGTGCAGCTGTGCGAGCGATCACGAGATATGTCTGCAGTGTTCGCGTGAGACGTTGTTGACCTTTAACGTCATTGGGTAAGAATGTAATCTTTGACTTCTTTAAGTAATAGTGCTAAAAAAATGAGATGATTGCGTCAGAAGCTTGTTTTGTAGCATTTGGTTTCTTGAGTGTAGGTGGGGGTGAAGGATATATAAATGCATGTGTGCGTGGATGAGTTTAACTTCTACGTTTGCGCGAAGAGAGTGTGTGTGTGAAAGAAATAAAGAAAGTCAACGACGAGGAACAAATTGTGTGTGTGATGGATGTTCTAACGAAGTTCAATAACTTAGCCACTTGCGTTGAGTATTCTAATAAGAAACTATCAGAACTAATAATTGATTTACCGTATGTGGTCCAAATTATTCGGGCTGTGGAGACGATATTTGGAAGAAAAATAGTGGTGGACATTATCATTGAAGATGAAATAACAAGTGTATTTCTACCAGCAGTATTTGCAGAACTAAGCGCATCAGAGATCGATGAACTAAACTCACTTAGAGGCAAACTGATGTTGGTGTATTTGGGGTTGAAGAACCACTCACATCAAGTTGTTTTAAAACTGTAAATTTTTGGTGAGTATATATATGCAGATTATATATGTATTGATTGATATAACGAATGATATATATTTAGTTGCTTATTATTTCTTAATTTGTTTAATTTTTTTCAGATTATCTAAAAACTAATAAAAGGAACAGCAAAAAGAAGTGGAAAACTGTTAATTTTCTGAGTGGAACTGAACATCGATCGCACCCGGTAATAGAGTATCATCGTGTATGCTTTCATCAGTCTGAAGAAGATGAAGAAGGAGAAGAAGATGATAATGAGGTGAGTCATAATGAGAAAGAAGCTTGTTTTAACAAATGGACATCTTCGAGTGGAATTTCAACATTTTCAGTCTACGTTACTAATGTTAGCAAATCAGATGATAGTCAGCGAGAGGTGACAGAAACAGTTCTAAGATATTTGTTACAAGAATTATGTGAAGATGAACATTTTATTTGTTTCTTCGGATACAATACATTTGATGAGGTTCACAAAATTGAATTTTCCATCACTTGTTTTGAAGTAACAAAATTGAATGAGTATAGAAACAAATTGCTTGGTAAACTTCAGGACGAATTTCCCTTTGAAGCCAATCATTGTTCATTGGAGATTACAGGCAGCAATTTATCTCAATGGATTGAATACACTTTAAAAGATTATAGTTTTATGGTGAGCCGATGTTACAGCAACTGCTGGTGTTGTATTAACAACAGTGCAAATTGGGCAATTGCTTAGACAACAAT
This sequence comes from Meconema thalassinum, assembly GCA_946902985.2. Classification (NCBI taxonomy): domain Eukaryota; kingdom Metazoa; phylum Arthropoda; class Insecta; order Orthoptera; family Tettigoniidae; genus Meconema; species Meconema thalassinum. The sequence continues at coordinate 378,464,339 of OX336389.2, read as the reverse complement.
GGCAACACCTCCTAGCAACCGTAGAAAGGTTGATATTGTAATACATAATAATAACAGTGAAAATATAAGAAACCAATTGGACAATGCATTTGAAAGTGTTTCTAATTTTAGAAGTGAACTAAACGGTGCTATTTCAATATCATACCAAATCGGGGAATACACTCAAACGGACTTGATTGAGAACAGTAATGAGTTGATTGAATGTTGGAGAGTTATTAGCAACCACATATTGCAACAAGCTGTGAATTGTGAAGAAATTACACTTCAAATAAAGGATGAATCTTTCTTAAGCTGTGAGTTAATTGAAACGGCATTCAATTCTAGAGTGTACACACTTGCAGTTTCAAATGTTAAGAATGAGTTTTTGGATCCTCACGAATTTTTAGCAAATGCTAATATTTGGTTTACAAAGTATGTTAAGAAAGCGTTAACTGTGCAAGCTTTAAAGGTGAATTCAGTTTTGTGTGCACAGTATGTGCTTCACGACATATCAGAAACAAAATATTTTGCGGCCAAAAATAAAGTAGTTTTCGAGTATACGGATGTAAATGAATTTTATAATAATCATATCATTGAAGGTACATTGACAAAAATGAGCGAATTTGAAGCAAATGGCTCTGGGTGGGCTTTAGAAAAAATTCATAGTTTGAGAATTAATATAAATAACTATGTTGGATTTCAAGTAGGAATGTCCAATACAAGTAGATTGCCTGATGTAATAGTCAATAAACATGCAGTGCTAAATTTGTATGATACAAAGGAAGCTTGTTTTGCGTGGAGTGTGGTTGCTGGTTTGTCTCCAAAAACGCGAAACGTGAATCATCTTTCTTCCTATCCTAATTACAGAGATGTTTTAAATTTAGATGATATTCCAATTCCAATGCAAATGAAATATTTAAACAAGTTTGAAAATCAAAACAATATTTCTGTGAATGTGAATGGAGCACAATATGATGAAAACAATTGTGTATGTATGGGAACAAACGAAGTAAAAGGAAAAAAACATTTACTATTGTACCTTTGTATGTATCAGATAAAGTATATGAAAGGAGTGTGGACTTATTGATGTTGCAGATTGGAAACAGTGAAAGTTATCACTTTTGTTTAATTAGAAATCTCGCTCGCCTTGTGCGTTCAAGCGTCACTAGCAATTGTAGACGGATTTATATATGTAGACGTTGTTTGTCATATTATTTTCTTGAGGATGAGTTAAATGCTCACTTTGCAGACTGTAAACAGTTTCCTGTGGCAAAAAGCATATTGCCAACTGACGAACAAAGATTTGTTAATTTTACAGAATTTAAATTTAAAGATACAGTTCCATTTATAATTTATGCAGACACTGAATGCGTTTTGTCTCCTATTTCCTCTTGTTTTCCAAATAGTGACATTCCTAACTCCACATTAACCCATAAACATATTCCTTACAGCATTTCTTTATACAGCATACCTTCATTGTAATTTTGATAGTGATTTGTGCAGTTTTAAACTCTTTAGGGGAAATAATTGCATAGAATTGTTTGTAAAGGAACTTTATAGTATTGTAGATAAACTTCAAACATATTATTATCAGCTAAACCGATGTTAAAGATGACGGAAAATGAAGAAAGATTATTTTTGTTAAGTAAAATTTGTCATATTTGCGAGAAACCGATTGCAGATAATGAACTCAAAGTACGCGATCATTGTCACATAACTGGAAAATATAGAGGAAGCGCACACGATAGTTGTAATTTAAATTACAAAGTAACAAAGGTTCTGCCTATAGCATTTCATAATCTAACGGCCTATGATGGACATTTTATAATTAAAGAAATTTGTGAGAAACAAGATGGTGAGGTGTTACATAATCCTGGTCATATAAGTTTGTTAGCAATGAATATGGAACGTCATAAAGGGTTTACAAAGTATGTACGGGTTAAGAATGGATTCATTCAGTTAAGATTTATCGATATATATAATTTCTTGTCCTGTTCACTAGATCAATGTTCATCTTCGTTAAGTGAAGATTCAAAGCAAATAACTAGACGTTATTTTAATGATGATGCACAGTTTCGACTTACTGCGAGAAAAGGCGTGTTTCCATAAGAATACGTCACAAGTATGGATGTACTTAACGAAACTAAATTACCTGAAATATCCAAGTTTTATAGCAGTCTTTATAATCAAACAATATCGAACGAGGAGTATGAGTTGGCTCAATCGGTGTGGGAAACGTTTTCCTGTCAAACATTAGGAGAATACGCCGATTTGTATTTAAAAGTAGACACACTTCTTTTGGCGGATGTCTTTGAAAATTTTAGATCGAATGGCATGGAGACGTATGGCATTGATGCAGCTCATTTTTACACTGCTCCATCTATGTCTTGGTGTGCAATGAAAAAGATAACCAATGTTCAACTTGAATTGCTTCAAGATATTGATATGTTACACTTTTTTGAACGATCTATTCGAGGAGGTAATGTTCAGTGTATAACACGACATGCGATTGCTAATAATAAGTATATGAAAACTTATGATGAGAAAAAACAAGAGTCCTACATAATTTACTTTGAAGTTAATAATTTATATGGATATGCTATGATGGAATATCTTCCAACAGATGGCTTTAAATGGGTTGCAAATGTTGAAGGATTTAATGTTTTAAATATTGATGATACTTCAGAAATCGGATATATCTTGGAAGTAGATTTGAGTTATCCTCAAGAGTTACATGACAAACATTCAGATTACCCTCTATGTCCAGAAAAGTTGACAAAGCTAATGGCTACCCTAGATAATAAAGAACGTTGTGTTTTGCATTATAGAATGTTAAAGCAATGTATTCAACTAGGAATGAAATTAGAACGTATTCACAGAATAATCGAATTCAATCAGAGTCAATGGCTAAAACCATATATTGATGTGAACATAGAGAAACGAAAACAGGCAAAAAATGATTTATTTTTATTTTTATAAATTGTTGAATAATGCAATTTTTGGTCGTTCACTGATGAATGTGAGGAAGTTAAGGGACATCAAATGGGTTACCAAAAGTCATGGAGCCTATGGTGCTAAGTCTTTAATAGCTAAGGCTAGTTTTAAACATAGAATTATATTCGATGAACAATATATGGTCATTGAGATGAGCAGACTAAAGATTTTTCACAATCAAACAGTATATGTTGGTGCATCTATATTAGATTTGTCTAAATGTAAAATGAATGACTTTCATTACAATGTTATTTTAGCAAATCCTGAATCAAATATGAGGTTGTTATACACAGACACAGATAGTTTTATGTATATATTCTATTATGATATTTATGAGTTCATAAAACAGCATTCAAATTTGTTTGATACTGGAAACTATGAAACAAACAATCCTTTCGGCATTGTCAGACAAAATAAAGGTGAAATTGGTTTAATGAAAGATGAACATGCTGGAAGGATTGTTGAAGAATTTGTGGGGTTAAGATCCAAAATGTATGCAATAAAATTGTGTGATGAAATGAATAGCTTGTGTAAGGCTAAAGGCATTAAGAAGAGCGTGAGTAAAACTATGAATATTGATGAGTATCGAAAGTGTCTTTATAACAGAGATCAAGCCAACAAAGTTCAAGTTTGTATAAATTCAATATCTCATTCTGTATTTACTGTTCGGCATAATAAGTTGGCAATTTCATCAAACGATGATTAAAGACACATAACTGAAAACGGAATTGTTACTTTACCGTTTGGTCATTTTTCTCTGAAAAATAATTAGAAACAAATTTGAGATTAAAGCACTTCATCTCTCTTACTTACTTTATTTCTTTCACACACACACTTTTATTCTGTTAATAATACTAATTTGTGTATGTTCCTTTGCTTATGAAAAAGAGAATAAATAATAACCCAAATTTTGTGTGTATTATTTACAACTCCTCCCCCCACCATTCCCATTTTCCTGAAATATATATAATTACATTATATTACTTATCATTTAGTAATGGTGCGTTGTAAGAGGAGCAACTCTGCCACTCAATATAAACGATCAGGAAGCGGATCATTAATTTGTCGTGTACTTAATAAAACTAGTGATAATTTACCTTTGGAATTATACATTCCGGGATATGAATATTGTGGACCAGGAACAAAATTAGAAAAGCGATTGAGCTGTGGTGATCCAGGAATAAATATATTAGATAAAGCGTGCAAAGAGCACGACATTGCTTACGCAAATCATAAAGATTCCAACAAAAGAATAGAGGCTGATGAAATTTTAGCTTCAAAAGCTTGGTCTCGTGTAAAATCTCGTGACGCATCATTAGGAGAGAGAGCGGCTGCACTAACAGTCAGTGGCATAATGAAAGCTAAGTCTAAGCTTGGTGGAGGTAAACGAAAATTAAATATAAAAAAAAGAAAAGATTAAAAAAAGAGCATCGAAAAAGCAAGGTGGTATTTTACCCATACTTCCGATATTTGCAGCCTTGTCGGGCTTGGGGGGTCTAGCAGGCGGAGCAGCCAGGGTAGCGTCTGCTATAAACAAAGAGAAAGCTGCACAAGAAGAATTAAAAGAAATGAAAAGACACAATCGAATGAAAGAAGCAATGCGAGGAAAAGCAGGTCAAGGCATTTATTTAAATCCTCCTGCATACAAAAGATAATTAACCAAATACCAAATAAAGCATTAAGTAATTTCGATTTAGCTAAATACACACATCAATTAAAGATTCCAAATTTTAGAGGAGTCTTTATGCGAGATACGTTACCAAGACATCCTCGAAAAAATGAAAACTGTATTGTTAACCTTGAACCGATGGTTAAATCTGGTTCACATTGGGTGGCTTTCAGTAAACGAGGTAAATACGTGCATTATTTTGATAGTATCGGTAATTTAAGACCACCATTAGAAATTTTAACATATCTTAAAAATTGTTATCTACAATATAATTTTCATTCATATCAATCAATTACTTCTTCGATTTGTGGACATTTATGTTTAGTCTTCTTGTATTGTATAAATAAGGGAAACACAGACTGTCTTTAAACATTTCAAAGATGGCTTTCGAAAGACGGATAACTCTTGAAGGTAAAGGCTCAAAGATTGATGTTACATTGGAGAACCCGCTTCATCTTGTAGGAGCAGAGTTTTTTTGAAATAGGACTTGCAGGATTGTATACATCTAATTCTATTCGAAATGTTACCAACCGAAATAATAAATTTCGCATTCATTTTACTAAATTTTTGTTATCAATTGATTTAGTGGTACCACCAGGTATTTATGAATTTGAAGATCTAGCCTCAACATTTGATGATTTACTTAGTTATCACTCATTGTCGAAACTTATAACAAATCATATAAAAAAAACAAATCTTTATTTGGAAGAGGATATAAATGGAAAAGGACGCAACCGTCTTGTTTTGTCTTCTCCGTTTAATATTGATTTTAGTGAACCCAACAGCGTAGCAGAGGCTTTAGGTATTGAAAAGAAAGTTTACCCTAAAGAGAATAAAAAAGAAATTGAGATTGATCGAAATAGATTCGAAAGTGAAGTAAAAATTAACGAAAATAATATCGTTTTAGCCATAAAGATCAACGATGTGGATAAAACAATTTTAATAATTCCTGATGCTAGCTATACGTTTCAACAATTAAGTGCAAAGATTAATGAATTATTACTAGCACATTTATTATCAGTTTTATTAGGTGAAAAAGACAAATTTCCTTCATATATTTATATTAATTATGATAAAGTGTTTTCTAATTGTAAACTATATTCGAAAAACTTTGCTATAGATTTTGGTGTTGCAGATTCTATTGCAGATTTGTTAGGATTTTCTCATAAAAAGTTCGAGGCAAACACAACTCATCATTCTGAATATATGATTAAAATTAACACTGTTAATAGTATTCGAGTATGTTGCAACCTTGTGCTTGGTACGAGTTCTTATTTGAACCATAAACCAACACACTCTTTATATAATTTTAAAGCTCATGGTCCTGCTGGTTATCCGATTGTTGTACAACCAACAACAATTAATTTTTTGCCTATGAACAGCAAGGTTATTCAACATGTATCTGTGCAACTTGTAGATCATCTTCAACAGGTCATTGATTTGCAAGATGAAGATTTAACTGTAGAATTAATTATTCGTCCAGCACGATATCTTGCTATATAAAGTAATGAAATACTGTTATATTTTCATTCTACTTGAGTAAGCTTACTAGAAAACATTCACAAATATGGTTATACTATATAATACTCAAAGTTTGAAAAAAAAGTCGACTCTGATTCGAAAAAGAAATATAAATAAATCAGCTAAAATTTCTAAAAAACAAATAAACAACGCCATCACACCTTAAAATCTAAGAAACAGTTATCGAGTAACAACAAACATTTCTTACAGTCTTTAGGCTATCGCGTACTTTAATTTCAATATAAATATATATGCAATTGTTAATCTTATTTAGTTTCTATCTATATTTGAAGCTGTTAACATTTTTAACATGTTTAACATAACGGATAAAAGAGAGGTTGACAACAGAGTTGTGCGACGAGAAGAAAGAGTTTACCAACCTTATTCAGCTAATAAATTCGAAAATAATGATGAAATTCGAATACCAATTCAAAATGAAGAAAACATAGTTTTATTATCAGAAGGTGTTCTTCACTTAGAAGGACAAATTATTACTTCTAACGTAAATCCGGCTGCTTCTACTACAGCACATCCTGATCAAAATTTTGGGGCTAATCTTTTTAGCGAAATTCGCGTTACGTTAAATAGTAAAGAAATTGATCGTACACGCCATCTAGGTATAACAAGTTCTATAAAAACCTTTGCATCATATTCAAAAAACAAATATACAGCTTTACAAAACGCTGGTTATTTTCCCTCTTTAACAACACCAGCAAGTGAAGCAAATATTGTTGATTGTATCACAAAACGTTTCCATGTAATACTTCCTTTAAGCAACCTGTTAGGTTTAACAGAGGATTATAGAAAGCCGATTTTAAACTGCAAGCATGAGCTAATACTTCTCCGATCGTCGAGTGATGCACGTGCGTTGCAATCTGCAACCGAAAATGATCTTTCTAAGGTCAAGTTATTTAAAGTTTATCTAAAAATTCCCGTTTTATTATTATCGGACGAAGAACAAATTAAAAGATTAAAACTAATGCAGAAAAATATTCCCATTCAGGTTGGTTTTCGATCATGGGATGTTCATGTCTTGCCATCTCTTCCTAGAACAACTAAATATAGTTGTACTGTAATGACAACTTCTGAAACTCAAAAACCACGTCAATTTTATTAGGTTTTCAAACTAAAAGAAATGTACTAAATACATGCTCTTCCTATTTTGACCATTGTAACATTAAATCTATAAGAGGTTTTTCAAATTCAATTTTTTATCCCTATGAAATGCTAACTTATGATATTGCTATAAATGACTACAGCGAATTGTATGACTTGTTTGTTAAATTTCGTAATGTATATTATCAGATCGATGATTTTCGTTCAGAGACTCGAGTTTCACGAGATGAATTTAAGTCTCATTGTCCGATTATTGTAATTAATTGCCTTGAGCAAGTGGAGGCAGTGAAGACATCTCCAGTTGATGTGCGAATTGAAATCGAGACAAGTGAGAATATACCTGAAGATACAACTCTTTATTGTGTTCTTATTCATGATCGTCAAATATCTTACAGACCGGTTGACAGTTGGCAGTCAAAGTGAAAGGTCGTGTTTTTCCCGAGCTCTCAGGTGTGCTGGAATGGGTTGTTCTCTGGAGTGTTATCGGGCGAGGATCGGGCTGTGGTATGCGAAGGGTAGTCGGGATTTCCGGTGTTTGTGTGTGCGTACGGGACCTAGTAACTTGTGGTTTATAGCCCTAGTGATAGCTGCGTTGTTAGTTATTGGTGGAGTGGAAGTGAATCCAGGGCCTGTTACTCCAAATGTGAATCAGGCAAATGATCCAGTGTCATCTTTAAAGTGTTCGACGTGCAGTAAAACATTGAAGAATGGTGTTGAGTGTGGACTATGTGAGAAATGGTTTCACTTCGGCTGTATTAAGGTCAAGAAGGAGGATTGTGATGTCGGAAATTGGTTTTGTAAAGTATGTGATACGACGGACAGTTTGAGGATGCAAATCAAAGCAAGGGATCAAATAATACAGGAACTTAGAGCAAAGCTTCGTGAATCAGAAGAAACGGTGAAGGATGTGACTGAACGGCTTTCTACTGGGATCAGTGTGGAAGAGGGCGTGCAGGAGCAAACTGAGGATGACGTTATCATAATGGGTGATTCTATGATACGATGGAGTGCGAATATCTCGAGGAAATCAGGTGCGAAAGTGCGGTGTTACCCGGGGATTAAGATTGACCAGCTTGCCCAACAAGTGGAAGAAGCAAATGTAGAGGACTGCGACAAAGTTAAAGTGTTGTTGCTCCATGTTGGGACGAACGATTTGAAGAAGAGGGCTACAGCTGATTACATCATGGGGGAGCTCTACGAACTAGGCAGAAAAGCTAAAACCAAGTTTAGAAATGCAAAAATTATAATGAGTGGCATTGTTCGGCGGAGAGATGTTCCGTTGAGGCGAGTTAAGACTGTAAATGACCGCATGGACTGGGTATGTGCACAACTGGGATTAGTGTACGTAGAAGCTGACTACTGGATTGATGGCCGTGACTTCGCCCGAGACGGGCTGCATCTAAATCGACGGGGCGCTTTCAATCTAGGGAGCCTACATGACAGGGTCATCGGTTCGTGCCGGCTTTTGTGAGGAGGAGCAGGTCCAGAGGTTGCCAGCCGATGGGAACAGAAGGAGCTATTTCGAGATATTTGCTGCGGAGGTAAGACTCTAAGATTACTGCAGGTTAATTGTCAGAGTTTAGGAAATAAATTAATTGAATTTTGGAATCTTGTAGAGACGTATTCTCCGGACATTGTCATTGCAACTGAATCTTGGTTATATGAGGACATAAATAGTAGCGAAATAATTCAAGGGACCTACGAGATGTACAGAAGGGATCGGGGGAAGCGAGGTGGTGGGCTATTTATTTGTGTGCGCAAAAATATAGCTAGTTTCTTAAAGTGGGCTGATATGGATCATGAAATGTTATGTGTACAAATTTCGGATAAAGGAAATAAATTCCCTCTTCAGGTGATAGGGGCGTATAGAGCACCGAAAGATAACCTTTCTCTCCTCGAAACACTGTATGATAAAACTTGTACGGGTAATGCTATGAAAAAGAGCATAATAATTGCTGGAGATTTAAACCTCCCCAAAGTAGACTGGTCTGGTGAGTCAACTAGCTGTGGTCAGGCTCAGAGCGCTGCAAATAAATTCTTAAGGGAGGGGGGATTTTCCCAAGTAGTTGACTTCCCAACTAGAGACAATAATACCTTAGATGTTTATCTCGTAAGGCCTGTAGAGCTGTATATTAACTGTCTGAAAGTACCAGGAATTAGTGACCATTCTGGGGTTGAATTAAATATTAGATATGGTGACATTACAAAATTAGACTCTGATGTAGCAAAAAAGATCATATTCCAGTATCGCAGGGCGGATCAGGGCAAGTTTCAGGGGTATTTGAATGAGCTATTTGTAGGATGGGCATCGGAAGGAAATCACATTAATATCCTGTGGACTAACTTTTTGAAAATTTTAAATAGCGCTGTTGATAAATTTGTCCCATTTAAATTGCTGAAACAAAACCCAGATCCTGAGTATTACACACGAGAAATTAGGAGTCTAAAACGGAAAATTAGGAAATTATACAATAAAAGACATGATAGTGACAAGTATATGTTGAAATTTAAGTCCTTATCAAGAGAGCTCGTCTTAAAAAAGAGGGCTGCTCATGACAGTTATATGCAAGGTTTACTTGGTTCGGGAGGTGATGGGTGAAAAAAAAATTACAGTTATGTTAGGAGAAGAAAGGGAAATTCAAATAATTTGTCGATGATAATGTCCGGTGACGGTAAATTAATTACTGAGAAACAGGCCATTGCTAATGAATTAAATGTCTTTTACGGTAGTGTGTTCAATAAATCCAATAGCTGTGTGTTGGACCTTAACGACGAATCAGGGGCTCCCCGGTTCCAAATAAATCAGTCAGGAATTGTAAAGCTAATACAAAAACTACGTTTCAATGTATCAAAGGGTCCTGATAATATTGTTAGTGAAGTACTTAAACTAGGAGGTAGGGCCGTGGCACGATACTTGGAGGTGATGTTTAATGTGTCCATAAACAATGCGCAAATCCCAGATGACTGGAAAAGAGCTACGGTAGTCCCAATATTTAAGGGAGGGAGCAGACTTGAATTTGGCAACTACAGGCCGGTTAGCCTTACGTCCGTCGTTTGTAAACAGATGGAGTATCTCATTTGCGACTACTTGAGGGAACAGTGGGAAACATTATCATGGTTTAATGATAGGCAACATGGATTTCGGAAAGGTTACTCATGCGAGAGTCAGATGCTATCACTTTTCAAGACATTAGCGAATCGTTAGACCATGGAGTTTCAGTCGAAGCCGTGGTTATAGATTTTGCGAAGGCATTTGATGTCGTTCCGCATGACATGCTACTCCATAAATTAGCTTCGACGAAGATTGATAGAAGAGTAATTTTATGGATCCAAGAATTTTTGACGGGTCGTTCCCAGAAAGTGAAAGTCGAAGGCATATTCTCGGATGAAATTACCGTAACGTCGGGTATCCCTCAGGGCAGCGTAATCGGAACTTTGTTATTTTTGGCGTTTATAAATGACTTACCAAATGGGATTCGAAGTGACTGTCGATTGTTTGCGGATGATTGTGTAATATATCGAAAGATACATGACTCACAAGACAATGCAGTGCTTCAAGAGGACCTGAACCTGGTCTATAAGTGGGCGATTGTAAATAAAATGAAAATAAACAAAAGAAAATGTAGTCTCTTAAAAATAGGGAAAGTGCGAAGGCAGGATTTTCAATATAACATTGGCTCGGAAATACTTGTAGAAGAAGATTCTTGCAAATATTTGGGCGTTCACGTAAGAAATGATATGAAATGGAGTAGTCATGTAGGATGTGTAGTTTCAAAAGCTTACAAATCCCTGCACTTTGTAATGAGGGTATTAAAAGGAAGTAGTACCTCTGCTAAAAAAATTAGGCTATTTGTCACTTGTAAGACCTATTCTGGAATATGCCTCGGCGGTTTGGGATCCATATCAAGTAGGGCTCATCAATGAGTTGGAAATGGTACAAAGAAAGGCCGCTAGATTTGTGCTCAGTGACTTTAATCCCAGGAGCAGTGTGAGCCGTATGTTAAAGAAACTTGGGTGGGAATCACTGGAGGCTAGGAGGATGAAATCTAGACTCTGCGCTATGTACAACACGTATACAAATCAATCAGCATGGGGTGAGCTTAACAAACGATTGGGAAAGCCCACTTACATGGGTAGGAGCGATCATCCTTACAAAGTTAAGGGCCGACCACAGCGAACAAATTATGGTAAATATTCTTTTGTAAACCGTGCCATTGATAACTGGAACTCTCTACCTGCCGCAGTCTTAGAGCCTTTTCCCAAACATATAGGTGTGTTTAAGAAAAGACTGACTATTTGTGTAAATACTCCAGTTTAATTGTTGTATAATTGTTATTGAATTGTTATGTATAATTATTTATTTGTTATGTATATACAATTTGCCACCGGGGGACACACCCCCCATTGCAAATGAATGAATGAATATGAATATGAATATGAATAATGAAGTAATTATCTAAACCAATATTTGCTAAGTTATAAGCAAGCAAGTAAACAAGTATTCTCACTTTAGTTGCAATCATGGAATTGACAACAACAAACTCTCCTTCTACTGATGCTGGCACGTGGAATAAGAAGCAGCCAATAGTTGCAGACATTCGCAAGCTATCAAACGGCAGTTTGGAACTTGCTTACTGTATGTTAAATAACAGCAATATACCTTCATTCAGTCCTGTGTTCACAAGGGTCGAAGCGTATTGTGAAAAAACTCTTTCTTCTTTTTTTGACTCTATTAAAAATAAATATGAATATTTAGTTGTATATAATTTGCCACAAGAATTTTCTTTGTTTGCACTAAAAACACATTCCCCTGGGTCATTAATCGATCTTAATACGATTGATGGAGTGTCAGATCTAATGTTGAAGCATAGCCAACGTTTACCTACAGATTGTCCAAAACATTTACCATCTCTTGCAATGGGAAGCAATAGTTGTGCTAAATTTAATGTCAATACTGTTCAACATTGGTTAAATTCTTCTGATGGCATCATGAAAATCGTGTGTTCGATAATAAACAAGTTTCGAAACAATGGACTTCAAGGTTTTAATAAGTTTGATTGGAACTACTTTCCTATAAACATACTGACTATATATGAGCCACAACGAATTCGTCTGGAGTGGGAACATCTACCAGATCATCTAAAAAGAAAATGTCAACTGTTTCATCTTCGCTGCAAATGTGATAACTGTAATCGCTATCTATAAAAGGTAATTCATTAAATCTACTAGTGTTGTTGACACCTATACATATTTTGTTTTTGTTTGCTTTTTTAACACAGTGTATATTTTTTGTCTACAGAAAACAAACATCTGGACAACTAAAAGAACAAGATCATCTCAACACACACACTCATCTGGACAACTAAAAAAGAATGAGATTACTTCAAGAGAAATAAAAAATGTATTAATTGTAATTCTAAATGAATAAAGAAGAAAAGGTCTTTGTACCACTTCATATTAAAGTTTTTTAATGATCAAATAACTCCTCACTCAACATGTAAATAAAATAATATTGTTAGGTGAGGGATTCGAACCCTCGCTTTCAATTTCTGAAAATTAGATCTTAAGTCTAACGCCTTAGACCGCTCGGCCAACCCAACACACGCAAATCATGCATATTAGCCAACGTGTTTTGTTGATTCATATCAGTTCACATTTAGCTTCGTGTAGTGAACATCTTTTTTTTTTGTGAAGTAAAGCAGCATCATGAAGTATTTTAATTGTGTAAAGTATTCCAAAAAACAGTTAATGCAAATGATATTGAGTCAAAAATAAATGAATTTAAAATCTGAGAGAGATCGGCTAAAAACATTTAAGAACTGGTCTTCAGACAGTTTTACGATCACTACATGGTTAGCAGCTGCAGGATTTTACTATTATGGATTTAAGGATATGGTCAGGTGTGCTTTCTGTAATCTGCAACTTAGTTATTGGGAAGAAGATGATGATCCGTTTGAAGACCATAAGAAATGGGCTTTTTCTTCCCCTTACGTAAACAATATTTCTCCTAGCATAGAATTAAAATCTGAATATGAAAGACTTGAAACTTTTCAAAATTGGCCTCTTCCCTGTCCAAACGAATTTTGTTTAGCATCAGAAGGATTTTATTATACCGGTCATGGTGATAAGGTGAAATGTATATTCTGTAAGATTGAAATTGAAAATTGGAGAGAAAACGATATTCCTTTAAATGATCATAAAAAATGGGCACCATATTGTCCATATTTAAGAGGGTTTTACGTCGGCAACGTTGATTAAATCCTGAAAATCCTACTATTATTCCATATAATACAAGTTATGATACGTGTGGAAACAACATATGTTGATGTGATGTGATTTTTTTGTGCAGTGTGCATTCTCAGACGTAAACGTTGACATGCTGAAGTTTGTTAAGCAGTCAAACACTCTACCAGTAATTTCATTTACTAATGGTGAAAACCAGAGTAAAAGTGAAAAAAGAAAGCATAGTGTTTTACTACCGAACACTATTCGATGTATCATTTGCGGTCCATCGAACTGTGGCAAAACAAACGTAATGATAAATTTATTATGTCACAAAAATGGAGTTCGTTTTGAAAACGTTTATATTTATTCTAAATCACTTGCTCAAAGTAAGTATGTTGAATTTAAAAAGTTTTTGGACTCTATAAAAGATATAAAAAGTGATTTTTTTCTGATAATAATGAAGTTATGCCTCCAGAAATGGCTAGAAAAAACTCTATATTTGTTTTTGATGATGTAGCCAGCAATAAACAACAACACATGAAAGATTATTTCAGTAGAGGTCGTTATCACGATGTTGACGTATTTTATCTTTGTCAAACATATTCTTGTATACCTAAATATCTAATTAGAGATAACGCTAATTTTTTAATTCTTTTTAAACAAGACGGAACAAACTTGCGTCATGTATATAACGATCATGTAAATACAGATATGAGCTATGATCAGTTCTTCGATATTTGTTCTTATTGTTGGCAAAACTCTAAGTTTGGCTTGTTGGTTATCGATAAAGATAGCGATTTACAAAATGGTCGATATCGCAATGGATTTGATGTTTATTTTCAGTTATAAATAATAGTTCAAAAGAGCTAAATGCTCATTCGCGTTATACACTTTGTGTGGTTAACAAACTAACTATGACATCGTTTAACAAAATCAATAACGTGTTTATCAGACCACCAACTTGACGCCATGATATTGCAACTAAATCGTATGTTGATGATAAGCTACTGCAATATGGAAATCAAGTAACAACAACAACAAGCGATGGGCATCTAAGTATTAACGGCAAACGGTTAAAAGATGTTGGAACGCCCATACATGTTGAAGATGCTTGCAACAAAGGTTATGTACTGAAGTTATTGAATGAGCTAAATAAAATTGAGTCTAAAGAAGACATACAACGAAACATTAACGACCTTAAATGTTTAATTTTTTCAATTTGTAAAATAGAGAAACAACAACTTGACTTTGAAAACAAACATCTCGCAGGCTTAGTTTACCATCATCTGCAAATTATGCAGTAAACCTTATTGCAATGCAGCAACATACATCGAATATAAAAAATATCTGGAAAACCAAATAACCGAAGTGTTACAACGAGTAGAATTCATTCATGGTTTAGTGAGCGAATTTTCAGAAGATCACTTTCCGTTTGATGATGATAGTCTCGACTTGGGTAATAAAAGAATAAGAAATGTTAAAGATCCAATTCAAAATCAAGATGCGGTATCGTATTCTTTTCTTAAAACTCATGTAACAAAGGAACTCGATGAAATTAAAAATCTCTTTTGAATATAAACAAAGATGATGAAACTGTAGATGTGTTAAATAGAAGAATAACAAACATATCTCAACCAATCGATTCGTTAGATGCAATAAACAAATATTATTTAGAAAACTTTGCTGCTTCTCGAAAAGAGCTAGAAGACTTAATCACTAAATTTAATAAACAAAACTCCTTAAACGTAGACGATGGTGGGACTTTAAATATGATGAGTAGACGAATTACTCACGTAAACAATCCCGTATACGATAACGATGTTGCAAATAAGACGTTTGTTGAACAATATGCCGCTTCACGAAATGAATTTGAAAAAATGAAACAGAGTGTAAACAATCTACAACATCAAAAACAAACAAATGTCGAGTTTCCTGTTAACGACCAAGATGTGACAAAGAAACAGTTTGTAGAACACTATGCTGCTTCGCGAACTGAAGTTAATCAACTAAAAGAAATTTTAAGCAATTTACAAACTCGTATTGAGGGTGTTGCTAACAATCTAAATATTGTTAAAAAAGAAGAACTTGAAAGTTACGCTGCTGCATCCAAAGAGGAATATAACAAGTTAAAAACTGAACTAGAAAAAATTGAGCAATTGGTTAACAAAGAACCACTCGAAAGTTTTACCGCATCCAAAGAAGAATATGGTATATTACACGATGAAGTAAAGAAAAAGAACTTATCGAAATTTATTCTGAAATTCTCCAACACACCATCAATCCATTCACCGGTATACACGCTCCATAATCATAATATACAGTACCAACTTCCCTATAAAGGTATATTAAAACCAATTTTTGTTTCACCAAGATCTCCAATTGTGTATGCAATTTTAAATATACGTCAAGAGATTGAACTGGATGGCAGTGACATTGTAGTTGATGAACAAGATGAAATACAGTTTCGACTTAGAGACCCTGAGAAACATATAACCAATGATCTTCCTCTTCAAATTGATTTTGAATATACTATAAATAAGTAAAACAACTACAATTTTAGTTTAGTCATGGAGAAGAGCTTGAAGATTAAAGCTGAAAGTCGAGTAAAGGATAAACGTTCTCGCTTAAAAAATTATGTTAAGGACAAGTATCTTTCACTTCAAAATGATGTTAGACGTCAAGAATTAGATATAGAGACTAAGTTTAAACCAGTAACAAATTCATTAAATCAGCTTGTAGCTATTGCTAATACAACGTCAACTTAAAAAAAAGAAAATCAAAAAAGAAAAAAAATATGATGATTCTGAATCAACTGCTACTTCAGACGAAGAAGATGGAGATAGCATCAAAATAATAACACTACTTAACCGCTACTTTGATCCGTTCATTAAACAAAACGTGGATAGAACATTTGGTATAACGATAAGAAATGATAAACAATACTTGGGAAGTGAACGAGTTTTCTTTGATAAAAAGTGGATAAAAGTTGGTGGTGAAAAATTTCCTATAACAGAAGGTCTACTTGAATTGATTCAAAGGAAACTACCAGATCACTCTCTAATCGATAGGAGTGATTTAAGTTCTTATTTGAAATTATTAAATGTTTCAAACGTGCACAAAAGAAATTATGCAAGCAATGCAGCTCCGAGAGGAACTCAATCTCATAAGTATAAAAATATAATCGAACCCCTTCTTACTAAAGGCATAGATAGAATTATAAAAACAACAGATGAGAATGAAGAAGCAAATACTACGATGCATACTGGATATGGCCAAAAGAAACACATCACACCACAAGCCATTGGAAATTCGAAGGAGGAAACAATATTGAATTTGTCCATTGGAATGAACCAAACAAATTAGTATCAAGACTTAAAAATTAATTGCATCGAAATCTGCAGGTCACACAGGACTCGACAGCGAAATCTTTGCAATTGAAGAAGACCTAAGAAATGCAGGATATATTGAATAAAAATTCAAACATTTGTAAAACAATGCACAGTATGTTATAAATCTTTGTTTAGAAATTAACTATGAACGAAATCAGACGAGAAATTGCAAAAGAACTTCATGCACCTCTTAGAAAAAAGTTTAAAAGACGACATGTTATTAGCAAAGGAATCGATGACCTCCATGAAGCTGATTTTGTGGACATGTCAAAACTTGCAAAATGGAATAATGGATTTAAATATTTATTAACCATTATTGACGTTAACTCAAAATATGCATGGGCAATTCCTCTTAAAACCAAAAAAGGAAGTGAGATTGTAAAAAGTTTAAAATTTGTTTATTCTCAAAGTAAAAGATTGCCCAATTATTTTCACACTGATCGAGGAACGGAATTTTATAACAGTGAATTCAAAACATGGTCTCAGAAACAAAATCTAAAGCATTATTCCACTGGGAGCTCCATAAAAGCGAGTGTGGTAGAGAGATTTAATCGAACTCTTAAGGAATCGATGTGGAAAGAGTTCACAACCCGTGGTTCATACCGATGGGTAAATATTTTGCCTGAGTTATTAGTAAAGTATAATCACAAAATACATCGCAGCATTGGCATGAAACCTATTGATGTAAAAAGAAACAATCAACCCCGCTTGCCAACACAATATAATGAAACTTTAAGAAACCCAAAATATAAAATTGGCGACATTGTAAGAATATCAAAAATCAAGAAACATTTCAGCAAAGGGTCCGAAGCTAATTGGATTACGGAATTATTTACAATATATAAAGTTCAAAATACTAATCCACAACATATCTTTTAAAAGATAATAAAAATTTGCCGATATTTGGGGCATTTTATGAAGCAGAGTTACAACGAACAAAACATCCTAATATTTACTTAGTTGACAAAGTACTACGTAGAAAAGGAACCCGAGCCTTCGTATCTTGGCTAGGATTCGATTCAACTCACAACTCTTGGATTTCGAACAAAAACATATTCTAATTAAAACAATGTAAGTTTGTTTAATTCATCGCAAAATTATTATTATTATTATTATTATTATTATTATTATTATTACTATTATTATTATTAATGTGTCTCTATATATTTTCAGCTCACGAAAACCAACACACTCAAGAAAGAAAAGAATGATTGTACTTACCTTCCACACAAGATCACCAGCATATTCAACTCTGCAGACAGCATCTTCAATTCTCAGCATCTTGGCGGAAAAAAAGAACTACTTACCACTTTAAGAACAAAGATTATACCATTTTGTTTTCACTATTTCGTATTATATAATTAATGTAAACCACAATGATTAAAATAAATATATTTTAAAAAATAGATACATCTGACATTTTAAATAAAAAACACTGACCCCTGTCCATTTAATTAATGATTTGACAATCATCATCATCATCATCATCTTCTTCTTCTTCTTCTTCTTCTCCAACACTCTCCTGATCCTCTTCTTCACGTTCTTCTGCTAGAGGAGGCGGAGGAGTCATTAAATCCCCCAACCTCAGTCCATGAAGAGGACTCATACTAATAGTTTCCTAACCCCTCACTCTGAATGCTCGAAGTCTATTAATCAAAACATTAATAATCTCAATATTTAGTCCATTTAATATTAAATCAGCACTATATCGTCGGTCTGACACTATTTCCTTCACTTCAAACTCGAAAATTTCTCTTTCTTGATCACTTAAATTGTTTATGATTATTCCTTCTTCTACTTTTACAGCCGAAATAAGATAATTTAAGTTCAGCGCCCTCGCTCGCTCTGCTATTAATTTCACCTCTCCTATGCGGCACAACTTCTCGATAACACATTAAATTACATTCATGATGAGAGCAACTATGGGTCCCAAACCATCTCTGCTCATATATACTATGATGTTAAATAAACAAAAATCTCATTAAACATATCACATGAATAAGGCTCTGTGAACGGACATCCAAACTTGTTCTCTCATTAAAATAATTTCAGAGTTCAATAATGATGGCTAAGAATTTAAAAACAAACAAGCCAATTTTCATTTCATTCAGTCAAAGAACGGTCTATGCAGAATGAGACCACAGAGCATGCAAGCACACAAAAAAATGTTAACTAACAGCTGCACGTCCTATAAGGATTAGCAAGCCAGACCCCCCACGTTCAGCTTGCACGCGCTAGCCAAAGAACGATAACAGGCACGGGGCAAAGGTTATCCACTTCAAGCGGTCAAGGGTCAATCTCTCCTTGCTGCTAACACAAGCAGAGCACTAAGCAAACGCGTGTGGATAACCAAATGGGTCTCCATGGACGCCGCACCCGTACAGTCCCATTCAAATGTTAGTACACCTAAAACTCTTCTGCTGACAAGACCCCATTTGAACATTTTTTTTTCATTTTTGTCCTATAGACCTAAGAGTTGGTTTACTTGTAGAGGAGATAGAGAGCTTTCATTTATGATAAACAAACTTTTTTATAGATTTCCTAATTTTGGAAATATAGCCTATTTTCAAAATTCAATTTATTTTGTCCTAGAGAGTTGAAATTTGGTGTGGGGGTAGAGCAGGTCAAGGCCATTCATTTATGTCAAACAAACTTTTTTTGTCGCGAACACTGCAGACATATCACGTGATCGCTCGCATGATGATGCAATATGTCCTCACGATTACGCAATATCCAAAGTATGAAAATGTATACTACTTTACAATAATGTTATTTGATCATTTTCATTTTCTTCATGCTGGAGCTCAGACTATATTGGCAATGATGCGACAGCAATACTGGCCTCTATGCGGGAGGAACGGTGCTCGAAAGGCAGTGTATCGATGTAAGACGTGTTTTCAATTCTCGTCTCGGCCGTATCAACCGATAATGGGATCGCTTCCTGAAAGGAGAGTAGTTCCCTGTCGACCATTTGCATCTTCAGGAATAGATTTCTGTGGCCCAGTATATTTACGGCCTTCCTCCAGGAAGGGCGCTCGGATTAAGGCATATGTAGCTATGTTTGTTTGTTTTACCACAAAGGCTGTACATATTGAACTTGTAAGTGACCTGTCTACAGCTGCTTTTTAGCGTCATTGAAAAGATGCATTGGCTAGACGAGGAACTTGCACCCACATATTCACTGACAACGCAACTAATTTCGTAGGTGCATCACGTGAGCTGAAGAAATTCTTTAATGATGGGAATACCAAGCAGTCACTGATAAGCTTTGCTACAGATAAGGGGATTCAGTGGCATTTTAGTCCTCCTGGTTCACCTCATTTCGGAGGCTTGTGGGAGGCTGCAGTAAAATCAGCTAAGTACCATCTTAAGAGAATAGTAAGAAATGCTGCATTGTCGTTTGAAGAAATGACTACAGTGCTTATAGAGATTGAGGCAGTTTTGAATTCGCGCACCCTCTGCCCACTATCCTCTGATCCCAATGATCCGGAAGTATTAACCCCATCCCACTTCCTGATCGGTGGCTCATTTCATCTTCCTGTTGAAGAAGATTTGCCGCAGACTCCATTGAATAGACTGAAGCGCTGGCAACTGCTTCAGGCTGTGTTCCAGCAATTTTGGCGCCGATGGTCCAAGGAATACCTCGGACAACTCCAACAGCGTACTAAATGGCGGTCGCCTGGACAATCCCCACAAATCGACACTCTGGTTGTTCTGAAGAAAGAAGGCGTGCCTCCACTTCATTGGAAATTGGGCTTTGTCACAGCAGTGCATCCAGGAGCCGACGGAGTTACGAGGGTTGTTACCATCAAAACTCCCAGCGGAGCTCTTTTGAGAAGAGCAGTGTCAAGACTTTGCCCATTGTTGAGTGAAGAGAAGTGAAGTGTTAAAATGTTTTGTGTACATAGTGTTTATTTGAACTAAGTGACAATATTTAGTTGTTTGAAATATTTGCTATTTCAAGGGGGGGGGGGGGGAGATTATGTTGGCAACTCTGGCACTGTACATACTCTAATGACAGTTGGTCACCCTGCTGGAAGGGTTGTTGACCCATTAAGAGAAAGGGTCGTTTTCTTACCTGCGTCAAGCAGGACTCACTAGCAAGCAGGTAGCACTGGCTACCGGACATGGTGTCATCGCACACATGTAATATCTACTGTACTTGTTCAGTGTTTAATCATGTACATACAATGTGAAATATATTACGTTATACAGTCCACCACATCGTATTCTATGTATTCGACATTCACTATTGCAATGTATGTGAGTTCGTAAAGCAAGAAAAAGTTATTGAAGTTGTGAAGAACACTTAGTAGAATTTGAACTTGAATCAGTTTATTGCGTTGAAGAGGTTTTAGGTTGCAGTAGAATAATGCGGTAAAGTTCCCACGGTGGAAATCAAATTAGGTGTTGACCAGCAGCTTATGTAACGTAAATTCCTCAGTGAGGAAAAGTATTCCCATAATTCGAGTGGAAAATACTAGATAGCTTGAATAATAGAGAGATTGGTTGCTATAGAAAGTTCTAGAGTTGTGATGACTGTTAAATGGGGTAATAGAAATCCCTCGGAGGAAAGCTGAGTTTTATAGACAGTGGGTAATTTGAATGAAATCCCTCGTTGTGAGAAAGTATTCTCAGTTATTTCGTACCAGAAGTACTAAATTTTCATTTTAGAAAGCCAGCTTAGATAGCTAGAGCATGACAAAAGAAGATCCCTCGAAGACGGTTATTGCACAACATTTAGCAATTCCACACACTGTCTATAAAATTGAATTAAAAAGCAGTTAGCTATTTAAAAATTCATTAAAATGTGTTTAAAACATTGAAGTTTGTACTTAGCTTTCTTTCATGCCGAGCAGGCGAAGGTTCCTGGTGACGGTTGGTTTTACAGAATAGACATGGCGTCTAGTTTAAAATATCTTGTTAAGACAAGAGACTGGCCCGGGGAGGGCTTTGCACTGTACTCGACGGCCGAACTATGATAAGAGAGAGCGAGCGATACCTCACACGACAGTGGTAGGTAGGCACGGGGAAGGGGAAGGGGAAGAAGGGGGAGAGGGGGTAAGAGACAAAAGAGTATACAGCATAATATACAACATGACAAAATAAAAGATTCTTCATAGATGCGAATTTTCTACATGAAGCAGTCTTCATGGAGATGTTAGCTGGCGACAACGACGACGCCTGGTGGTTTGATGAGGAAGTCCTCTTGAGCATGGAGATATTGAGGAACTTCAGTGGTTAGCTGCTAGCTGCCGCAAGGTTGTCCATGGAAGATATATATCTAGAACAGACTTATAAAAAATATAAGCAAGTGCACGGAGAAAATAGAACGTAAGGAATCACTGTTGGTGTCTGCGAAAAGGGAAAATAGGAATTAAAGAAAATTAAGGCAAAGAGCAGCAAGAGCTAACTCTGACTGACTGTGTATTCCAAAGAATACACCATACTGGGGGGATAAACCCCAACCGAGAGCAGAAACACAATGTTAAATGTTGAGAGGGAGGGGGGCAATTAAAGATAGGGGTCTTGTAATATTCCTATTCGTGGTCAAGATCCTAACTACCCTGATTCTTCCATCCCTTCCCGGGTAACACTCGATCACTCTTCCAGAGATCCACACTAAGGGGGGGGGGGGGAAGCATCCCTAACAAGAACCTGGTCCCCCACTTTGATGTCCGGATTAGAAAGAAGCCACTTCTGTCTCAGTTGTAAAGAAGTAAAATATTCCAATTTCCACCTCTTCCAGAAAGAATTACGAAGTGCTTCAAGTTAACGCCAAATGATCTGTAAATTAGAATCTCTATAAGAGTTTGGAAGGGGCGGGGGGGGCAGAAGGAGAGGTGCCTATAAGGAAGTGACCCGGTGTTAATGGAAGCAAGTCGTCAGGGTCATTAGAAAGCGGGGTCAACGGACGACAATTAACAACACCTTCAATCAGAATAGACAGTGAGTTAAATTCTTCATAACTTAGAAACGACTACCTAAAACCTTTTTTAGATGACGTTTAGTAAGCTTAACACAAGATTCCCACCTACCGCCGTGGTAAGGGGCGTAAGGAGGTATAATCCGCCATTTGAAACCTTTAGAGTAGGAGAAATTAGAAATTTGTTCCATGGCAGGAGAGGATGTGAGTGCTTTCTTCCACAATGAAGTTGCGCCTTGAAAGGTGGAGGTGTTATCAGAGATCATTTCAGAGGGAACGCCACGCCTGGCAGTGAAGCGAGAAACGGCTGACAGAATGTAAAAAGTAGAGGCATTTGTCACTAGTTCCAGATGGATCGCACCAGTGACCATGCAAACGAAAAGGGAAACATAGAGTTTTCCAAACAATTTGCGTTTAGCTTCGGGGGAATTGCCTTGATATTGAAATTGGACCATATAATCCACACCAGTTAAAGCGAAAGGACGAATTGGGGAAGAGCGGAAAGAAGGTAGATCGCCCATCAATTGGGTACTAACCTTAGGTTTCACCTTAAAACAAGGGATACATTTGTGAATTACAGAAAAAACTTCATGAACTCCATTTAGTATCCAATACTTTTTCCTTAATAAATAAAGCAGTGTGCGAGTACCGACATGCAGATTTCGATAATGAAAGTCACGTATGATTAAGGAAGTTACGTGATGTTTGGAAGGCAAAATAACAGGATGCTTTTTGTCTTTAGAAAGTGAAGAGTGCGAAAGTATACCACCTACCCTAAATAACCCATTGTCATCGAAGAAAGGGGCTAAGGCGCGAAGACGACTAGATTTCGTAAGATTTTTCTTAGCTGATAGCAAACACAATTCAATAGGAAAAGCTTCTTGCTGTGTAAGTTGCAAGACTTTAATAGTAGCGAGAGTCAATTCATGATTAGTTAGGTGCGGTTTAGGAAGAACAGGTTGGTCAACAACAAGATATTTCCATCGGAGAAGATAGGCAAAAATTCGAATCAGTTTGTGAAAGGAAGAGTAGCGAGACAACAAGGAATTTGAAACGTTGGAAATAAGACACGATGCAGTAGATTTAGATTAGCGTCAGGCAAGTTGGAGTTTGTAACCGGAGGTTTAGAAGGCCAGCAAGAAGAATCTTCGATTAACCACGAGGGCCCATGCCAGTACAACTGGGATGCTGACAATTGACAGGGTAATCAACCACGAGATATGATGTCAGCGGGGTTATCAGCGCTAGGAACATGTCTCCATTGACATCCCGAAGAAAGGGTTTGAATTTTAGAAACTCTATTTGCAACGAAGGTTTGCCAGTGGGTGGGGTTTTTAGCGATCCAAGAAAGAGTAATCATGGAGTCGCTCCACAGATAGATTTGCGAAAATTCAATTTTTAAGACTTTCTGCAGTTTTTAGCGAGTTCTGCGACCATGAGTGCAGCACACAATTTGAGCCTAGGCAAAGTAATAGTTTTAAGCGGAGCTACTTTAGATTTGGCACAAATAAGATTTGAAAGTGAAGATTCATTTAGAGAATTGCGATAAACCAATAATGCACAGCAACCGTAAGCTTTTTCGGAGCTGTCGGCAAACACATGAAGAAAGAAAGATGTATTAGGAGGAGTGTTAACTAAATTTCTTGGAATTTCAATAAGGGAAAGATCAAGTAAACTATGTCGAAAAGACAGCCATCTGTTGAGGAAAGAGGAGGGAACAGCTTCGTCCCATTCACATTTAAGAGACCATAGCTCTTGCATGAAAAGCTTGGCGATAACAATAACCGGATTAAGGAATTGAAGCGGATCGAAAATTTTTGCAATTTCAGATAAAATTTGCCTTTTTGTATTAGGGTGCTCTTCGGAAAGCGAGACCTTATAGATGAGAGTATCAGTGCGTGTGCACCAGTATACTCCCAGCGTTTTTATGGATTCGGAATCTCCGCCAATCTTCGATGGGAAATTGAGAGAGGAACACAGGGGAATTGGAATTCCACTTATGAAGTGGGAATCCTCCATTCTTTAACAATGCCTTCAGTTCTAGCGATATGAGGGAAGCTTCTTCAAGCGTTTGAAAGGACTGGAGGTAATAATCAACATAAAAGGATGTAGTTAGTGCTTCTGAAGCTTTAGCATCAAATAAATGACCATCTTGAGAGGCTAACATATGTAAGGACCGGATGGCAAGGAAGGCGGGAGGTTTTTGACCATACGTAACTGTTTTTAAGCGAAATATTTTAATAGGTTTACTGGTTTCGTCACGCCATAAGACTCTTTGAAGAGCTTGCTGTTTGGATTGAATTAACACTTGACGGTACATTTGTTTGATATCCGCGATAACTGCTGTAGGGAACAGACGAAAATTTAAGAGAATAGTAGACAAATTGGATTGAATAAAGGGACCAGAGTGAAGAGTATCGTTGAGACTGTTGCCATTGGCGTCAGGTGATGACCCATTAAACACGACTCGGATTTTATCCTTGACAATAGGGTTTCTCCACACGGGGTGGGGATTCAAAAAAAAGTTTCAATTGGGGGTGCAATTCATCATCAGATTTACTGACAACTTCCATGTGATCCAAACTTAAGTATTCATCCATGAACTCGGTATACTATTGTTTAACGAGGGGGTCTTTCTTAAATTTACTCTTGATAGCAAAGAGAGCTTTTCGAGCTTTGGATTGAGAATTAGTGAGTTTGGGAGGGTTGAATGATCTCGGCATCTGAACAATGAATCGGCCTTCGGGTGAACGAGTAGTAGTGGACACGAAGAGTTGCTCACATAATTCGTTTTCTGAAGAGCTTAAGTTAGGAGAATCTATGTTTTCGAGTTTCCAGAACTGTTCCAAATCGGTACTTGCGAAATAACATTGAGACACGGGTTGGGGGAATAAGAAGCAAGTTGACCAGTAACAATCCAACCAAAATTAGTGTCTCTGGCGAACACACTTGAAGATAATTTATGAATTTGTTTACGAAGACAATTCCAAAAATATTGGCACTGAAAAGTATGTCAATGGGACCTTGTATGTTAAACAGAGGATCAGCTAGCCTTAAGTGAGTAGGAATACTTAAACATGAGGTGTCAACACAGTGCCTTGGAGTATCTTCTCCAATGCTGTTAAGAATGAGGCAATTCAGTTTGAGAAGGTTATTTCTATAACAAGTATCCTTTATAGTTAGTTTTGAGAATTGCAATGCTTGCGAATTTAAGCTGTTAATGCCTGATACATTGATAGAAGTGGGAGTTACTGGAAGACCCAGCTTTTTGACTAAAGAGTTGGAAACAAAGTCATGGGTCGCCGCTGAATCGAGGAGACCTCGTGAACGAACCCAGTTGCCTGATTTATCCTGAACTTCAACTTGAACAGTGGATAATAGTACTTGAGCACTACACAAAGACTTCGCGTTTTGAATAAAAGATGAAGCATTGGGACTGCTAGTATTTTTGAGAAGTGGATGCTGCTGATGACCTCGATTGATCATGACGATACAATATGGTGTGATGCGGTTTTTCACAATGGAAACAGAGTCTGGAGGACTTGCAATTAGAAGCAGAATGGTTAGGTGAAAGACAGTTGAAACAATATTTATTTCGAGAAACTAATTTCCTTCTGTCATCAATTGACATTTCTTTAAAGGATTTGCATAAATATAAAGCGTGGGAATGTTTGCACAGTATGCACTTTAACGGTTAATTTAAACTTTTACGGGGTTCACTTCGTGTATTTAAAGCAAGAGAACTTGCAATACGGCGTTCACTAGACTTAGTTTGGTAACCAGTGGAGTAAGACTTTGATTTAGAAGAGCTAGACCCAGGTTTTTGAGTACTAGACGCTGCGTGTTCGCTTTTAGATTTAAGAGACATGGATTCAAATTTAGAATTAGGAGAAGAAGGTTCACTTTGGTTAGCTAAAGCGGTTAAAAGTTGACATCTAGAATTTACAAAGGTGACTAAATGCTCGTAAGAATAATCATCATTATTAGAGAGTTCAAATTCCCAAGCTGTAAGGTTAGCGGTATCAACTTTAGAAACCACTAAATGTATTAGGAAAGTATCCCAATGGTCAGTGGGTTGATCTAATTGGGATAATGCTTTTACGTGAAGTTTTGTCGTATCGATGAGGGTACGCAAACTGGTGACGTCATTATGTTGTGAAGAAGGCAAATTAAATATAGCCTTCATATGGCGTTGAATACGTAAACGTAAATTACCGTAACTTTCCTTCAATAAGTTAAAGGCAATGGGGTCGTTTTCGGCGCTTAATGGGAGTGCTTCAACTAACTGCAAGGCTTGACCACGGAGAATAGATCTCAAATAATGAAATTTATAAATGACTTGAATATCTTCATTATCATGGACAAGGGAACAAAAAAGTTCGTAAAAAGAATCCCAAGTAGATTCGTCTCCAGAGAAGTGAGGCAAATTTATTATGGGAAGATTTGGTTTGGGTTTGTGAGTGCCCTCACGAGACGAGGTTTGTGGTTCGTGAAGGGAACCAAGAACAGAAACGTCCTTTTTCTGTTCTTCTTCAAATTGGCGAATTATTTTGAAGGCAGAGCATATGCCTTCGTAGTATTGATTTTCTACTTCTACTCGATCGTCTGTTTGATTGAGCATGCAAGTTCCGATTTCGGTTTGGATAGTACAATAGTTTTCAAAGGAACGTTCATAGTCCTTTACACGATGTTTTAATAAATCTAATTGAGCTTCTGAAGGATAAAGATCTCTGACGTATTTCTTGAATCTTTGTAAGACGCTCGTTTGGCGGTAAGATTTTCATCCCTACCTTCTTTGTCTTTATCTGTGGGAGCCATGGCGAAATGGGTAAATTAAAGTGTGACTTACGAAAATGTGAAGTTTTGGAGATGCTGTCAGGTTGGCAGCTGCGAATAAGTTGAAAGTAAGAGACACCAAAGGAGACAGGAGAGACCTCTTTCCCTTTCACCAGCTTTGCACTGCAAAGTTATAGCTGAAAAATTCAAAGCAGCTATCAGTAATTTGCAAAATATTGACAAATGGATTCTCCCGGGTTTCTGGGACAAACTTTTGGAAGGTTTTAGCTAGGGATTAACACTACCTAAGGGATGATGATAAGAGATAAAAGGAGATGGGTTTCGGCTTGGAGAAAAGTGTGGGTAGATAGGATGAGAATCCAGCACTAAGGTTTAAGCGAATTAAAGAAGAATTTGGCAGTGCCAAGACTAGGAGGAACCTAACTTTGGCGGGGGCCTGTCTCAGGCAGGCGGAGAGCGCAGCGTGAATTGAGGTTGCCTGCAAACGCTCAGGGATATCACTTTCCCTCTCGAGCCGGTATTCCGGTATTATGGAGACGGGTGGCACTCTGGCAAGGCAAGGTGATCCAAGAAAAAAGTACTAACTTTCACTTTAGAAGGATTAGTATTTATGATGCATTCAAGAATGCTGGAAAGATTTGAATTCACAATAATAATTGTGATTTTGGGTGCTGTTGGAGATCTGGCAAAATAATCGAATGCTTCCAGAGTGGTAAGAGTTAAAGCAGCTTTAGCTAATTGAGCGATGTTGTTGTTTGTTTTTTTGTAAAAATCTTAGATGAATACCAATTGTTGCATTTAAGGACAACTAAGCTTTTACCCAGCAGGGTGCCGACTAAAAGTTTAGAAAAGAGGAAACCTCTGACCTCACTCAAACAAACTTGAAATTATGAAAGCGAACCATAAACCAGAGAGAAAATCTCTACAAATAGGTAGCTGGCGGAGCGAGCTATATTTGTTTTAATGGTTGGCTAGAATTGTCTATGATAACCAAAAGAAACTTTGAAAATATTGTTACTTGAATTTATTGTTAAATGCAACAAGTAGTAAAGACTTTATTGTTTGAAGACTTAGACGTTTTATTAAGGAGAACTTAAGTTTAGAGGAAGAATCAAGGAAGACAAGGTCCTGCCAAATCGTGATTCTACTTAGAAAGATAAAGCGAAAAATAGAACCAATTTACAGAGAAACCCCTCAAATCCGAACCCCGGAAATCCGAAATCCCGGGTAATCCGAACGAGTTTTCTTCGACAATTTTAAGTTTGAAAATCACACGCAAAACAGAGAAACGTATATATTTAGTCATAAAACCATTACATATTCTACATTATAACCTTATTTTTCAATAATTAGTTGAAAACTTAACAAAGAAGTAGAGTTAGCATACGTATCACAGTGTAAATGTACCTGCATACTTATATCATCCTGGATTGAAAATAGGAAAAGTTGGTTATTGAAATTTCTTAAGTTAATCGCTTTGCAAGAACAATGAAATAACAATAGAAACACACAAAATATCACTTAATCTTTCACTTGAAATCAATTATCTTCAATTGTCGAAGTGACGAAAAGCTTCCGCAGAGGTAATTTCGCATGAACATGACATCGTTTGAGGTGGCTGCTTCGTGTTGTTCTACGAAGCGCAATGCGATGTCCAGAGCAGATGCAGCCTCAGTGTAAGTCACATTGTCTGTCCAAGCTTCTTCTTCCTCACTGTCACTAGCTACATCGCTGTCATGTTGACTCACTATTTCATGTTCGGTGCATTCTTCATTGACATCAACTGTCGTCCACTACTCTAGACAACCTTCTCCAGCATCCTCATAACCTGCTATATGGATATTTTTTGGCTAATCCGAACAAATTGAAATCCGAACTGACTACAGCCCCAATTAGTTCGGATTTGAGGGGTTTTACTGTATTTAACAAAAATATAGAAGTTAGAAAGTTAACAATACTTAGGTTGGGATTTAATTTGAGTTAAGAATAACAATTGTTTATAAAGTACCAAGGTCTCAGACCTAATAATAAGCGGTTTACAATGAACAATATTAAAGTAGTTACATGTTTCAAACTTGTTGCAAGCACTAAACCTGTACAAAGGTTTTAAAATGTGCTTAAAATTGAGAATTTAAAGCTTTTAAGAACAATAAGTTGTACAGTGATTATGACTTTTACAAAGTAGGTAAGTTACAAGCGCTATTTGACTGCACTTTTGGCAAACTAACAAGCTACAGACAAATAGATTAAATCCTGATCGTTACAGGAAAAAGAAAAAGGAAAACAGAAAATTAAAAGCGGAGATAACCGCTATTTTGCGCAGAATTTAACAATATTTGAAATACAAGGATGTACAGGTCGTATTAACGAAACCTGAAGAAAAAAAAACCAAACAGGTAGAAGAGTAAGCTTAGAAATACACGATTCCTGAACAAGCAGGAAATAAAGAAAGGTTAAAGAGAAGTTTCTACAACTTCTTATTTAAACAGAGTGAATTAGTGGTAAATAGAACAGAATTGGGAGGGCGCCTATGGTTTGGTGAAGCCTCGTTGAATAATAGCTAGGTACATAAGTTAATTTAAATTTTGTTAGTAGATGGTGATTGGAAAAGGAGAATGGGAGTATAAAGTTCTGGCCAGTTTTATTGCTCTCGTAGAACGCGGCGCGGAAGATAATTAGCACGCATAATTCGAAGCATTGATAGTTTGTTGACAAGTTGAAAAACTTCACTATTGCAATGTATGTGAGTTCGTAAAGCAAGAAAAGGTTATTGCAGTTATGAAGAACACTTAGTAGAATTTGAACTTGAATCAGTTTATTGCGTTGAAGAGTTTTTAGGTTGCAGTTAAATAATGCGGTAAAGTTCCCACGGTGGAAATCAAATTAGGTGTTGACCAGCAGTTTATGTAACGTAAATTCCTCAGTGAGGAAAAATATTCCCATAATTGGAGTGGAAAATACTAGATTGCTTGAATAATAGAAAGATTGGTTGCCATAGAAAGTTCTAGAGTTGTGATGACTGTTAAATGGGGTAATAAAAATCCCTCGGAGGAAAGCTAAGTTTTATAGACAGTGGGTAAATTGAATGAAATCCCTCATTGTGAGATATTCTCAGTTATTTCGTACCAGAAGTACTAAATTTTCATGTTAGACAGCCAGCTTAGATAGCTAGAGCATGACAAAAGAAAATCCCTCGAAGATGGTTATTGCACAACATTTAGCAATTCCACACACTGTCTATAAAATTGAATTAAAAAGCATTTAGCTATTTAAAAATCCATTAAAATGTGTTTAAAACATTGAAGTTTGTACTTTGCTTTCTTTCATGCCGAGCAGGCGATGGTTCCTGGTGACGGTTGGTTTTACAGAATAGACATGGCGTCTAGTTTAAAATATCTTTTTAAGACAAGAGACTGGCCCGGTGAGAGCTTTGCACTGTATTCGATGGCCGAACTATGATAGGTGAGAGCGAGCGATACCTCACACGACAGTGGTAGGTAGGCACGGGGAAGGGGAAGGGAAAGAAGGGAGAGAGGGGGTAAGAGACAAAAGAGTATATAGCATAATATACAACATGACAAAATAAAAGATTCTTCATAGATGTGAATTTTCTTCATGAAGTAGTCTTCATGGAGATGTTAGCTGGCGACTACGACGACGCCTGGTGGTTTGATGAGGAAGTCCTCTTGAGCATGGAGATATTGAGGAACTTCAGTGGTTAGCTGCTAGATGCCGCAAGGTTGTCCATGGAAGATATATATCTAGAACAGACTTATAAAAAACATAAGCAAGTGCACGGAGAAAATAGAACTTAAGGAATCACTGTTAGTGTCTGCGAAAAGGGAAAGAAGGAATTAAAGAAAATTAAAGCAAAGAGCTGCAAGAGCTAACTCTGACTGAACGTGTATTCCAAAGAATACACCAAACACACTGAACACAGCAAACGCCAACAGGGAAGTTTGTACTGAGGTACGAAACTTGAAGCAAAACAATAGAAGAAATAACGGACTTCCTAATCAACAAACTAGAAATAATAATAAATGAGCAAATCAAGAAATCTATAAGGAAGGAAATCTATTCACAATCAGGGGAATACAAATCCGAAAAACAGCACACAAACAGATTGTACTAAGAGAATTGATCCCTATGGATAACCAATAGACAGAGATAATTTATTACAACAGCGAAATAAACAACAAGTCCAAATGACCATGCAGGAATAACGCGATGACGGAAATATAAATCAGATTACTGAACTTGACGAACAACCATGGAGTACTGTCGTGGGGAGAGGATGGCATAAAAGATGAAACCAGAGTAGTGGTATTAAGACCATACTGGGTACAAAAGAAGACGAAGGTATGCCGGCAGTTGGAAAAACAGCAGGGCTATATATCGGCAGCTTAAAGAGTACATCTACAATAATCCCTGTAATAAATTAGCTTAATAATAACGGAATAACTGGACAACTGGAATGTGAGGAATTACACACACTAGGCAACAAAATGGCTTTCAAAGTATGCATCCCGTTTGAAAATTTACAAACTACTCAAGAACCAGAATTCTGGCCTAAAAAGGTCGTAGTATGCCGCTTCTTTTCCCAAGAAGACCATTGGAAAAGGTGGTGGAGCTATGTTAAGCAAGGAAGAAATGCTCAAGAAAACACCATAAATGCCCTCCTATGGAACTCCCAGGGAATCATAAATGCTCTGAACCTGGCACCCAGAGGCATTCTACACAACATAGACCTAGAAATTTTCACGGAAACCTTCCTTCTGGACAATTGGCAACTCACAGATTTTTACAATATGCATCTACTGGCGCAGGAAGGAGAAAGAGTTAGGCCGATGGGAGGAGTATCAATCCTCCTAAAGCCTTGGATGACCCCCACCAAAAGAGTCATAAAACAAGAGAATAGTATGCTAATTGAAGATTCGAAAATAAATATAATTGCAGCGTATTTTCAGCCACTTACAAAAGCAGTAGAAATAATTGATGAAATTGTTACTCTCATCAAACAATGTGACAACAACCCAGTCATTATAGCAGGCGACCTCAACTGTAGAATTGACACAAAGAATTATAAATCAAATCTAGTCATGAAGATCCTTGCCGAAGAAGGGTTCACTCTGCTTAACAATCGTCAAATGCCCACATATATATGCCACAATGAAAAAAGTGCCATATTTATTGCATTAATACGAGGAGAAATAACTGGAAACATTATCCCCGTTTGGCAAGACACCATCACCCCCATAAGAAAGCACCATCCAAAGAAGATGAATAACGTCCCAACACCAATTTTAAGAAAGTTCCCACAGTTTGTTCAAAGGAAAATAGATAGACAAAAAATAGCAAGTCAGCAAAGGAAAACATCAAATATTGAAATTCTAATGGAAGAAGGGAAACTTGAAGAAGTAACAGAGGAAATCGAGTACATCCTCAAATCTGAAATGTCACAATCCAACCCAAAATCAAGAATGGCGAAAAGATGGTTTGATTCTGAATGCTATAGCAAAAGGGACAACGTCTTAAGGAAACTTCAGAGATTAGAAACCCTGCAAGACGGAGAAGCAATTATTGAAATATACATAGAGGAGAGAAAACGCTACAAAAATCTGATAAAGGAAAAGAAAAAAGAATACATGGAAAGTGAAGCAAAAAGAGAAGCTGATATCCCAGCATACGACCCATTCATCGCCCAAACATCAAGAAGGCAGACCCATAAACAAAATATACATATGAAGAAATGCGAAAACCACTTTAGTAATATACTCAACAAACAAGACATTCAAACACCACCCATAGCAGAGAAACAGTCACACGCCAATAAAATATATTATCAGGGAACCACTAAATGCAGAAGATATAAAGGAAGCCATTACAACATTCAAGAAAAGAAGAGCAGCTGGGCCAGACATCTACAATGAACACATTCAGGACTAAGCAGAGTTTCTGCAACATTTATGGGTTAAACTATTTAATAAATGCTTGGAAATTGGAAGAATTCCAAACCAATGGAGACACTCGATAATAATGGTTCTCCACAAAGGAAGAGAAGATCCATACAACACATAGAATTACAGGGGAATAGCC
This sequence comes from Meconema thalassinum, assembly GCA_946902985.2. Classification (NCBI taxonomy): domain Eukaryota; kingdom Metazoa; phylum Arthropoda; class Insecta; order Orthoptera; family Tettigoniidae; genus Meconema; species Meconema thalassinum. Next base: position 378,430,627 of record OX336389.2, on the reverse strand, counting down.
CTCGAAAACACCCAATTCAAGCTCTTCTCAAAACTAATAACGAAAAAAATTACTGATCGTATAGATAGTCATCTTTCAGAACAACAAATGGGTTTTAGATCTGGAAGATGAACTTTGACAGCAGTTCAGTTACTTCTCAACAATATTAACGATGCGTTACAGAGGACACAAATTTTCCACACAGTATTTATATATTTCACAAAAGCCTTTGATATATTAGAAAGGGTCTAAATAATCCAAAAACTAGAAAACACAGTAAGAAAAGACAGAGTATGGACAAGGATCATCAGTCAATCCTCGAATACAACGTAAAAACTATATCCGACAACCTATCTATTTCGAATCCTATAATGCAATCGAACGGAGTTTTACAGGGTGACACAATGAGCCCTATGCTATACATACTAGCCACTGAAGAAATCCTATGAATCCCGGAAAAGAAAGAAGACATAGCCTACACATGTATGCATACGCAGATGATATTGTTGTGGGATCAACAGACATTCGAAAGCTGCAGGAAATTATAGACGAAATTGCCAAATGGTGCAATCAACACAATTTGCACGTAAACATATCAAAGACAAAAATGATGATATTCAGAAATGGAGGCAAAACACCTGCGAATGCTCAGATCAACATTAGAAGGCAAAACTTCAAAATCTCGTCCGAATACAAATAACTAGGGATGACATTGCAACCCACGGCTAAATGTTTTACAAAATATTGTTACGGCTGTGAGTTTGTGTCATCGCTCGCCGCGTGAGTCACAACTGCCCCAGGGTTGGGCTGTGTGTGCTCTGCCTCAGTGTATTACGTGCGCGTTACGCAACGGGTTGCGAAGTGAAAGGGATAGTCCAGAATATTCATGACCCAGCCAGTGAAGGAAATGTCGAGAAGCCGTGAACCCTGGATGGGTCTAGAAGCATTTATTGAGTCACCGGCCTGCTATATAAGAGCGACCTGTCAAGCAGTTGTTGTTGTTGTGTTTTACGAGCTAGTGCGAGCGTTTATCGTGAGCGACAGAAGTGTGGTGACTTGCGAAACCCCCAGTGAAGCCGTTTCTCTTGACAGCGAGGAAGTGAGATGCATACAGGGGACTGCCTGTGTTATCGTAAGTAACTGTAATTTGTGTACATAGGGGAGAGTTGCATGTAGTTCTGTCAAGGCCACCAGACTCATTAGCGAGAAGATTAACTGTTGACAAGTGAAAGAGGGCAAGGGCTCTCCATAAGCAAGAGACTTAAGGAAACTGGAGTAAGGTTCCAATTGCTTGTATTTGCTGATGAGTAGTGTATCTTCCTGCAAGCAATAAAGCTAACTTCTCTTTAAAGCAGTAATTGGTGTTGTGCTTTCTACCCACCGTAATCCAGTTAACAAAAGTGCCACTAAGGGGTGGCACGTAACAACTGGTGTCAGAAGTGGGATTACCAACTCAAGCACAAGCACAACACCTGACGGTCCTGGTTTCAAAACCCGAGCAGGTCATTTTTTGAAAATTTTCCTGTGAGCGCATGCCCCTTACAAGACAAACATCTAAAATGGAAGAGCAATTCGCAGCATTGCTAGAAAAGTTAAGTGGCATGGAAGCCAAGATGGAAGACAGCCAGAAGAAGATGGAGGACGGCCAGAAGAAGATGGAGGACGGCCAGAAGAAGTTAGCCGAGGACCTAACTGCCAAACAAGAAGACGGCCAGAAGAAGTTAGCCGAAGACCTAACTGCCAAACTAGAAGACGGCCAGAAGAAGTTAGCCGAGGACCTAACTGCCAAACTAGAAGACGGTCAGAATAAGTTGACACAGGACCTGAAGAAATTAGAACTGGGTCTGCGTGAGGAAGTCACGGCAGTGGAAAAGAAGTTCGACGCCTTACAAGTGGAAGTTGCCGAGCTGCGCCAACGCCCGCTGATGGGGATGGAGGATAAATTCAACGCCTCACTAAAGGAAGTTGCCGAGCTGCGCCAACGCCCACTGACGGGGGTGGAAGAGAAATTCAACGCACTACAAGAGGAAGTTGCCGAGCTGCGCCAACGCCCGCCCACCGTTTCACCGGGAATATCAGGAACGAGACATAGCAGAGTGACGCCCCCAACCTTCGACGGAAAGGTCCCGTGGAGCACCTACTTACGTCAGTTCGAGGCGGCCTGTTCCGTAAATAACTGGAACAACACAGAAAAGGCTACAGCTCTCATTGTAGCGCTGAGAGGTGACGCCCTTAACGTCCTTCAGGACATCCCGACTGGATCCCAGGACTACGCTTCACTGATCCCCTATATGGAGTCCCGATATGGAGATAGCCATCTTCAGCAGGCCTACCAGATGCAGCTCCGGACCCGGGTACAGAAGAACGCGGAAACCCTGCAGGAGTTCGAGATGGACATCGCACGCCTCGTAAGGCTCGCCTATCCAACAGCGCCGGCCGACTTTCTGGAACAGATTGCGACCCAAACTTTCACTGACGGGCTACGGGACTCGGACACTCAACAGGCGCTGCGACTCGCGCGCAATAAGACCCTGTCAGATGCGCTGAGCCACGCACTTGAGTTCGAGACGGCAAAAGAGGCATCTAGAATGCGCGCGCGGGTGCGTCAGGTGGACGTCGACGAACCAGCCAAAGCCGACAAGACCAAGCCCCTGGCCGATGAACTGATGGAGGCGCTAGGCCGGTTCTTCAAGAGTCGCAGTACCACCAACAAAAACGTAGCCGAAGGACATCCGGAGAGGCGGCCCGGAAGAGGACTACCGACCTGCTGGACCTGCCGTAAGAGAGGCCACCTGAGCAAGGACTGCGGTGATCGCCACCGCCAAGGGTTTCCGTCGGGACAGTCAGTCGTCGGGAAACCGCGCGGCCCAGGAAAGCAAGTATCAGCCAGCCTTGGGGGGCAAAGGTTGGCTTGTGACAGTCGTCAAGCCCCGGCAGTCCAAGTTCGTGTGACGCAGTTACGGAGGGATAATAGCAGCCTGATGGTCGACGGAGTCGTCAACGGAAAGAGCTGGCCCATGCTTATCGACACGGGTGCATAGAGGACCATCGTCAGTCCCACCGTGATCCCGAAGTGGAGAGTGCAACCCACACAAAGGAACCTCCAGCTAATAACCGCGACCGGAGAGACCGCACCGGTACATGGCGAAGCATCACTGGAGTTTGTCATTGGTCGACGGGCGATAAAGCATCCAGTGCTTGTGGCTGACGTATCAAATGAAGTGATCATCGGACTGGACTTCCTAGACCAGAGCAACATCATCTTGGACCTAAGTACCAACACTCTGCACTTCGGAGGTGAGGAACTTGCTTTGCAACCAGCACACGAGGCCGTCACCGGACGACGAGTAAGGCTGAGAGAGGACGTCATCGTTCCCGCCAGGACGGAGGTCAGCGCCGCCGTAATTGTCGATGGAACTGCTGAGGGAGTGGCGGCTGTCATCGAGCCAAAATATGAGGACATCCAGACAAAAGGATCCCTAGTTGCCAAGACCCTCATCAACACGACGTCTCGGCCGTACGTCCGCCTGTCCAACCTGAACGACTACGACAGTACGGTTCACCGGGACACCAACCTAGGAGTCTGCGAGCCTGTTACCTGGATTGCCCGCATCACAGATACGACGGACGGACACCTGCAGACGGACAACCGAAGAAGACGCGCCTTGCCAGAAGAACTACAGAAGCTGTACCAAGGATCCCAGGACCATTTAGACGAGGAACAATCACGCCAACTTCGGGACCTGGTACACGAATTCCAGGATGTCTTCTCCGTGGGGAGCAAAGACTTCGGAAGGACAAGCTTGTTCCAACACAGAATCGACGTTGGGGACAGCGCACCGATTTGGGCCCCATTCCGACGTGTCCCGCTCGCCAAGCAAGCCGAAGTCGACCGGATGGTAGAAGAGATGAAGGAGCAAGGGGTGATCGAGCCATCACATAGTCCTTGGAGTTCTCCGGTCGTGGTTGTGAAGAAGAAGGACGGCTCCACCAGGTTCTGCGTGGACTAGAGGCGGGTGAACGACGTCACGAAGAAGGAGAGCTACCCACTACCCCGGATTGACGACACGCTGGACACCATATCAGGATCAAGATGGTTCTCCATCTTGGATTTGAAGAGTGGCTACTGGCACGTGGAGGTCCGCCCTAAGGACCGCGAGAAAACGGCGTTCTCTGTGGGCAGTGGGCTCTGGCAGTTCACCGTCATGCCATTCGGTCCTTGCAACGCCTCTGCGACCTTCGAAAGGCTAATGGAGTCCATTCTGAGGGGACTACACTGGAAGACCTGCCTGGTCTACCTAGACGACGTCATCGTTTTGGGAAAAAGCTTCGAGGAGCACTACAGCAACCTGAAGGAGATCTTGATGAAGCTACGGGCTGCCCAGCTGAAGTTGAGCCCCAAGAAGTGTCAGCTCTTCCGGAAGCAGGTCCAGTACCTTGGGCATATTGTCTCCGAGGAAGGGGTGCGCACCGACCCAGAAAAGACCGCAGCTGTGAGGGAGTGGCCAGTTCCGAAGGACAAGTCCCAACTACGAAGCTTTCTGGGACTCTGCACTTATTACCGTCGCTTCGTGAGAGGATTCGCCGACATCGCCAAACCAATCCATCGACTGACTTAGAAGGACCAACTCTTCACATGGACAGCAGAATGCCACAGAGCCTTCGAACAACTCAAGCAGGCTCTGTGCACCGCGCCTATTTTGGCCTACCCCAGACCTGGAACAAGGTTCATCGTCGATACCGATGCCAGCGACTTTGGTATAGGGGGAATCCTGTCGCAAGTACTGGACGGCGAGGAGAGAGTAGTGGCCTACTTCAGCAAGGCCTTGTCAAAGCCAGAAAGGAACTACTGCGTCACCAGGAAGGAGCTGCTCGCCATCGTGAAGACCATTGAACACTTACACAAGTACCTATACGGGCAAGAATTTCTCATCAGGACCGACCATGCATCCCTGCGGTGGCTCCTGAACTTCAAGTAGCCCGAGGGTCAACTCGCGCGGTGGTTAGAGAGGCTTCAACAGTACAACTTTGAGATTCAGCACAGAAAAGGCCAACTGCATTCTAACGCCGACGCCCTGTCACGAAGACCGTGCCCCGAAGACTGCACCTTCTGTGCCCGAAGGGAGGAGAACACCGGGATACAGTGCCGAAGGACTACCGTGGAACTTCAAGGGATGGTGCCGCGAATCTTTCATGCGCGCACAAGCAGAAGATGATGACCTGGGACTGACAACCGAATGGAAGAGGGCCTGTGTCCCCAGACCCGGGTGGAACATTGTGAGTGACTGCAGCCCAAAGTTTAAGTCCTACTGGGCGCAGTGGGACTCGCTGATTTTAAGGGATGGCCTCATCTGCCGCGCCTAGGAGAGCACCGACGGGAAGACATCTCGGGAACAAGTCGTCGTTCCAAAGGCTATGACGGAGGAAGTCCTGAGGGAAGTCCATGGAGGATCATCTGGTGGACACCTAGGAATAAAGAAGACCCTGGTGAAGCTGAGAGAGCGGTTCTACTGGATCGGATGCCCAACTGACGTGAAGAACCACTGCGCGAGGTGCCACGATTGCGCAGCCAGCAAGGGCCCAGGACGAAGACGACGGGGTCCACTGAAGACCTACAACGTGGGCGGCCCCATGGAGAGAGTGGCCATCGATGTTGCTGGGCCACTCCCGTTAAGCGAGGCAGGGAACCGCTACATATTGGTCGTCAGCGACTACTTTACCAAATGGCCGGAGGCGTATGCGCTCCCTAACCAAGAAGCCGCGACGATTGCAGAGACCCTGGTGAAGGAATTCGTCAGCCGGTACGGAGTACCCCTGGAGCTGCACTCCGACCAAGGGAGGAAATTCGAGTCGCAGGTGTTCCAGAACCTATGCCAGCTGCTGGGAATCCGGAAGACAAGGACAACGCCGCTACACCCTCAGTCCGACGGGATGGTAGAGCAATTCAATCGCACCATCAAGAACCATCTCCGAATAGTCGTCAGCGAGCACTGCTGTGCATGAAGCCACCGGGTGCACACCAGCCCGGGCCATGTTTGGGAGGTAGCTCCGTCTACCTGTCGATCTTGCCTTCGGCCGACCTGGGGATGATCCGGTCCCGGTAAGCCAGTATTGTCAAGAACTGGTCGACGAACTGGAGGACGTGCACGCGTTCGCGAGGAGGAAACTGCGGATCGAGACCGACCGAATGAAGACCCGATACGACCAACAGACGGATGCCGGCGGTTTCCACGAGGACGACCTGGTCTGGCTCTTCAACCCATTACGGAAGAAAGGCCTGTCACCCAAACTGCAGAAGTCCTTGGAGGGCCCGTACCGAGTCGTGAAACGGATCAACGATGTCGTCTACAGGATCCAGTGGAGCCCGAGGGCGAAGATGAAGATCGTGCATCGAGATCGCCTGGCAGGCTACGAAGGGACTCAGACGGACCAATGATTGATCGGGACGATCAGCCTTTTAGGAAGGGGGTGGTGTTACGGCTGTGAGTTTGTGTCATCGCTCGCCGCATGAGTCACAACTGCCCCAGGGTTGGGCTGTGTGTGCTCTGCCTCAGTGTATTACGTGCGCGTTACGCAACGGGTTGCGAAGTGAAAGGGATGGTCCAGAATATTCAGGACCCAGCCAGTGAAGGAAATGTCGAGAAGCCGTGAACCCTGGATGGGTCTAGAAGCATTTATTGAGTCACCGGCCTGCTATATAAGAGCGACCTGTCAAGCAGTTGTTGTTGTGTTTTACGAGCTAGTGCGAGCGTTTATCGTGAGCGACAGAAGTGTGGTGACTTGCGAAACCCCTAGTGAAGCCGTTTCTCTTGACAGCGAGGAAGTGAGAAGCATACAGGGGACTGCCTGTGTTTTCGTAAGTAACTGTAATTTGTGTACATTGGGGAGAGTTGCATGTAGTTCTGTCAAGGCCACCAGACTCATTAGCGAGAAGATTAACTGTTGACAAGTGAAAGAGGGCTAGGGCTCTCCATAAGCAAGAGACTTGAGGAAACCGGAGTAAGGTTCCAATTGATTGTATTTGCTGATGAGTAGTGTATCTTCCTGCAAGCAATAAAGCTAACTTCTCTTTAAAGCAGTAATTGGTGTTGTGCTTTCTACCCACAGTAATCCAGTTAACAAAAGTGCCACTAGGGGGTGGCACGTAACAATATGTAACAGAACGAGCGGCCCAAGCAGTATTAGCCAGGCTGGACATAAAAAACATCTGACTACTCAGCCTAGATACGGACATGAAATCATTCAAAGTAAAAATTATGCCAATCCTTACCTTCGGGATAGAAATTATATGAAACAATCTTACGGACAATAACATAGAGACACTAGAAAAGGTGAAGTCGGCGTATATGAAATAAACATTGGGACTGTCCAAATCAGCAAAATCAAGATTGGTATATCTTCTAGCAAGAGCCACGTTTCTAATTGAAGACATCAGGCTGCAATTTATGTTACAGCACACCAGGGCTTTTGAATACCAGCTACGAATCATGGAAGACGAAAGAGCATCTGTCTGGTCTGAGTTCTACGGCACCGAAGCCATGACGAATCGGGCATGGACGGCTCCGAAATACGAGATGCGCCACGTCGTAATGTGCCCGTTTAGACCGAAGTCCAATGACCACATTTGCAAATTCCCGAAATCAGTTCAGCACGAGATCTAATATCTCAGGGTCTATCTGGGCGAAAACGAAATAAAAAGCTGGCGTCACTGATCTCGACAATAGGCAAGCAAGGAGGAGAGAAGGTGAAATAAAAATAGCACAATTTCGTAAAAATATCTCATTTTATTTTAAAAATTAAAATTGAAATTTGAATTTAAGTGACGAAAAACAATATACACAAAAATCAAAACATAAATTACCAACACTTGTGCGTAGGTTTTTAGCTTGGGAATAACCTGACCCCCAAGGGAAGATGATGAAGAAAAAGACGTGGGTTTCGGACTGGAGAAAAAGGATGGATAGATAGGACGGGATTCCAACAAACTTATAAGAAATAAATTTAAAAAAAGTAATTGTTAGCAAGTATCACCGCAAAGTCCGTGAAACCACCTAAGTGAGTGGGGACCTGAACACAGCTAACGGTAAACGCAGCTGAAGTTTGGGCTATTAACACGCAAGAAGCGATGTTATTTTCCCTTCTAAGCCAAGATTTTGCTACTGTAGGAAAGGGTGGTAGTCTGGCAAGACAAAGAATGGCAAATACACTGAATATCCTTTCAAAGGAGTTAGGTTTAACCGAATTCTTTATGATGATTTTTGTTCTTTGAACTGTGGGATTTTCCGAGAACGACCGAGTATTCCCAGAAAGGGTAATGTTCAAGCAGTTATGCTTTTGGGGATAATTTTGGTAAGAACACCAATAGTTGCATTTAAGAATGGCTAAGCTTTTACCCAGCAAAGCGTCGACTAAAAGTTTAGACAATGAGAAAAAACTTAAATTTTGAAAACGAACCACAAGTTTAGAGAAAATCTCAACAAGCAGGAAGCTTTCGGAGCTAGCTATACTTGCCTTACTGGCTTGTTAGAATTAGCTATAAAAGCTAAGAAAGACTTTGAAAATGTTTGTACTGAAAGTTTTTGTTCAAATGCAAAGATTAGTGGAACCTTTATTAATTTTATGAGTGAGTTTCTTGTAAAGAGCATAAGCCTATAGGGAGAGTCAGAGAAGATAGGATCCTGCCTAATCGTTATTCTGGTGTGAAATAGATATCGAAAAATACAAATTTCTTTTATTTAACAATGAGTGGAAGTATAATAATTTTTACAATATAACAGGTACAAGTTAATTTTTTAACCTTCGAGGTCTCAGACCTCTAATATGTTGAAGTTTGCACGTGGCAATTAACAATTTGTTGGTTTGCAACCTTTTATAAGCCCTAAAATCTGGATAAGATTTAAAAATAGTGCTAAGATTAACAAATTGAAAATTTAAAGATAATTAACGTAATCAAAGTTAAACAAATAGGTCAGGTGCAATGTGTGTACTTTAAGAATTCCTATGTAGGAATCTTAAAAGTATGAACAAATAAATTTTAAATTATAACGAAAGAAAGAAAGAAAGAAAGAAAGAAAGAAAGAAAGAAAGAGAAATTAAATAGAAGTTTCTATAACTTCTTATATTTATACATTAATTACGATTATGGGTTGTGCAAATAGAGCAGGTCACTTATTGTGAAACCTGAAGAGAGAAATTAAGAAGAAGTTTTTAGGACTTCTATATTTAAGGGACACTAGGGCTGAGTTTTTCAACTTCCACATTTTTTATCAGAATGAGTTGAAATTTAAACTGCATACTTAGAATAGTAACACTAAGTCACATACCAAATTTGAAAACCATTGGATGAAATGTAATGGATTTTTTACTAATTATACACACATCAAAAAAAGTTTTGCATCACCTCGGTTCCAAGAGTTCCGGAACCTTTAAATACAAAGGGAATAGAGATCAACACAAACAACATTTCAGCTCGTTTTATTGCTCATGAGACCCACACATTGCATGTTGTACCATCATACAGCTAGACTTTCAGCATTTGTGGTCCAGATTGCAGTACACACCACTACCTCTAATACCCAGTAGCACGTCCTCTTGCATTGATGCATGCCTGTATTCGTCGTGGCATACTATCCACAAGTTCATCAAGACACTGTTGGTCCAAATTGTCCCACTCCTCAACGACAATTCGGCGTAAATCTCTCAGAGTGGTTGGTGGGTCAAGACGTCCATAAACAGCCCTTTTCAACATATCCCAGGCATGTTCGATAGGGTTCATGTCTGGCGAACATGCTGGCCACTGTAGTCGAGCGATGTCGTTATCTTGAAGGAACGCATTCACAATATGTGCACGATGAGGTCGAGAATTGTCGTCCATGAAGACAAATGCCTCTCCAATATTCTGCCGATATGGGTGCACTATGGGTCGGAGGATGTCATTCAGGTATCGTAAAGCCGTTTCGGAGCCTTCCATGACCACCAGTGGCGTACGTCGGCCCCACATAATGCCACCCCAAAACATCAGGGAACCACCACCTTGCTGCACTCGCTGGACAGTGTGTCTAAGACGTTCAGCCTGACCAGGGTGCCTCCAAACACGTCTCCGACGATTGTCTGGTTGAAGGCATATGCGACACTCATCGGTGAAGAGAACGTGATGCCAATTCTGTGGGGTCCATTCAGCATGTTGTTGGGCCCATCTGTACCGCGCTGCATGGTGTCGGGGTTGCAAAGCTGGACCTCGCCATGGACGTCGGGAGTGAAGTTGCGCATCATGCAGCCTATTGCGCACAGTTTGAGTTGAAACACGACGTCCTGTGGCTGAACGAAACGCATTATTCAACATGGTGGCATTGCTGTCAGGGTTCCTCCGAGCGGCAATCCGTAAGTAGCGGTCATCCACTACAGTAGTAGCCCTTGGGCGGCCTGAGCGAGGCCTGTCATCGACAGTTCCTGTATCTCTGTACCTCCTCCATGTCCGAACAACATCGCTTTGGTTCACTCTGAGACGCCTGGAAACTTCCCTTGTTGAGAGCCCTTCTTGACACAAAGTAACAATGCGGACGCGATCGAACTGCGGTATTGACCTTCTAGGCATGGTAGAACTACAGACAACATGAGCAGCGTACCTTCGTCCTGGTGGAATGACTGGAACTGATCGGCTGTCGTACCCCCTCCGTCTAATAGGCCCTGCTCATGCATGGTTGTTTACATCTTTGAGCAGTTTTAGTGACATCTATGAACAGTCAAAGGGACTGTATCTTGGATACAATATACACAGTCAACGTCTATATGCCGGAGATCTGGGAACCGAGGTGATGCAAAACTTTTTTTGATGTGTGTATTATTAAAATATACCGTGTGATCAAAATGCTCCATGCGCATTAGCAATTGTGTAAAACGCTTGATATTTTCATTACATATACATAAAACTATTCTAAATATTATAACATTGAGACATTTCAGGAAAGTGATACGTGTATGCTGTCAGATAATTTTTTTCTTTATGTGCCATCATGTTTTATGAATTTTGAGAATTTTTCATAGTTTTTTATTTTTTTGGTCTGTAATTTACAAAGTGGCTGGAGATATTGCAATGTTATCTTGCAGCACATGTGTTTCTGTATATCCAGTGATTTTTTAAGTAAAATTGGTGAATACCTCATGCACATGGAGCATTTTGATTACCTAAAAACGTAGTTTGGAGATAAAAGCATTTTTATAAAATCGCATGCTATATTAACCAGTTTGGCTCACCCAATGAAACTTTTGTGGAAACAAAGTGAAAAACACAATGTTTTGTTGTAGAGATAACGAGCATTTAGACCTTTCGTTTGAGTTAACCTACGACTTTCTAGGATTTCTAGTTTTAAAAGTATAGCCTACTTTCTATGATTTGCCTTCCATCTTCTTTTTATGCAGAGAAGATATAAAAATGTCGCTGAGCCTTTAAAAATGGCGGAGCATGAAAACTGTTTTACTGAAATTATCCACAGGGGTCCATAAGATATATATATGGGAAAAACAAAAAACGGTTATTTTGTCAATTTTGCCTAAAAACTCAGCCCTAGTGTCCCTTAAACAGGGATCACGAGAGAAAATAGGGAAAGTTACCCTTTCGTGAAACCTGGATCAACGAGATTAATGAAAAGCTGAGTACTTAGAACATAAACAATTCCTGTACTAGCAGGAAAAGAAAATAGATTAATAGGCAGTTTCTAACTGATGATATTTAAACAGAATGAATAAGTTATAAATTGAGAACAGTTGGGAGGGCGCCTATGGTTTGGCGAGGTCTCGTTGAAATCGACATAAATTTAAGGATTAACCTAATTAGTTAGTAAAGGGTGGTTAAGGAAGAGGAAATAGGAACTGTTAGGACAAAGTTCTTGGCCATATTTATTTTTCTCGGACGAGCGTGACGCGGATGAAAAGTTGAACGAGCACTGTTTTTTCTATAGTCTATTGACGTGGTTGAAAAGTTCACTATTGTAGCACAGAAATTTTTTTGAGTTGAGAAGATTGTAGGTTATAGTTGAATGCAGCGAACAATTCCCCACGAAGGAAGACAAATTAGATGTTGATTAGCGGTTCATAAAGAAAATTCATTAGTTAGAAAAAGTATTCCCATATGTGAGTGGAAAATACTCGAAGGTTTAGCTTGTAGATGAATTGTTTGGCGTGGAACATTCCAGAACAATCATAACTGTAGAATTGGGCAAATAAAGTCCAGCGGTGGAAAAATCTAAGTTTTCTATAGACAGTTGGTAATATAATGATATCCCACGTTGTGAGAAAATATCTCAGTTAATATACACAAGAAATGCTGCTTCATTTTATAAGATTAGCTTAGATAGACAAAGCTCAGCATCGAAAATCCCGCGAAGATGGTTATTGCCACACATTTCGCAATTTCACACTGTATATAAAATGATAATTAAAAGCATATAGCTATCTAAAAGCAATTAAAAATGGGTTGAAGAACGTTGAAATAGTACTTAGCTCATTTCTGTAGAAAAGCGATGCTCCTGGTGACCGTTGGTCTGGAATTTACGACATGGCGTCTGATTTTAAAATATGTCTCTCTAGGAGAGGAGACGAGCCTTAGTTAGGCTCCAACTGTAAGCTTTGACGTCCGAAGCACTAGAGAAACCAGCTCAACGAAGTGCGGAAGGACCAAGGAGGGAAGATGGGTGGGGGAAACAAACAACGTAACGTACATAAAGATTACAAACTTAAGAAAAATTAAGTATCTTCATGAAGTAGTCTTCAAGGAGTTGATAATAGGCGTCAATGGCGAAGCCTGGTGGATGGGATGTAGACGAAGTCCTCTTGATCACGGAGATGATAGCTGGTGATAGCGACGAGATCTGGTGGCTTGATTGGTAAGGAAGTCCTCTTGTACATGGAAAAATTGAGGAATTTTAGAGATTCGCTGCTAGATGACGCTAGGTTGATCATGGAAGATATATATCTAGAACAGACTTACAGGTAATATAAGCAAAGTGCACAAACAAAGAAAAATCAGGAAATCACTGTTGGTGTTTGCGAAAGAGGAAGGAATGAAATAAAGCAAAGAGCAGCAAAAGGTAACTCTGTCTTACCGTGTATTCCAAGGAATACACCAACTTGGGAACTATTTTTCCCATTCAAAATATAATTCAACAATAAAATTAATGCACTCGAAGTTTCAAAACATTTCGCTTTTTGATAACCAGAAAATTATCAGTCCATTCTGGTATCAAATTTAATTATTTACACTATTTATATACCAGGTGGTCTAGAGTAAAATTACAGTTCGTCTGACTCCTGTATTCAACTGTAAATTTTATCACTGTTCATTTTTAAAGACAAAATATATTTTTATATCAACATCACTGTTTCCAAGTTGATCGTTCAAATTATGGCTTATGTTGACAAGTTCTGATTTATATAGTTTATTACAAGTCAAATTATCACCACTGGCTCTTGAATCTTTAAGTTCGCGGCGTTGAAAGTTCCCACGATGTTGCCAGAATCGATGTCTGCTACTATGTAACTCCCGTTGTCGAAACTCTCAAATATATTTGAATGATCTATATCTCTTCAGTGATTTCGTTGATTCTGATCGAAAATCGTCGTTTTTCTTTTATCTAGGCTAAGCCCAGTTGGCTTCTGTAGACCTGACGTACTCAGTCGATTTCTTAATTCTTCTAGATACTGCTAACTTTCTTGATGTCTCTGTTCAAGATTAGTTCTTGCTTATTGCTGGAAATCTTCCTTTCTTCTTCTGAACTCATCATTCCCTCTTCTTTCCTGTGGTTGGATATTACACGGTTTAGATTTGAAACAAGGTCTCATCCATTTATTCCACCTGCTCTCATACCTTCGGGGTCTAACATACGGTCTATTTTGGTGAGACGCGATTTTATACTTGTTCCAGTCCATTCCATCTTGATTTTCCTCTGCTGTTTCCATGCGGGTATTGTTTGGCTTTGTCTAGCCGCCATGACTGCCTTTCCACCTCTTTGATGATAAAATTGGGCGTTCGAATGATCGAGTCTTTGTAGAACCTCGTCATATTCCTCCATATTTCCGATATTTGAAGCAACCAACGTCCTCTGAACCTCTAACAGAAATTGTCTGATCAGCTCTGATATTAACTCATAATCAGGCATAGGTGGTTCAAAGAATTGCAGCTCTGCAAGTTGACTAGCAAAATACGCTGAGTACTGAGAGGGTTGTGATGTAGAGTATCTCTTGAAATAAAGTTCTGCCCTAACCTGTTGTTGAGTTTCCGGCGACCAAAACTTTCTTAGTAACGCTTGCGCAAACTCCTCATATGTTAGTAAACTGGAACGAAAGACCCTAAACCAAACTAATGCAGGCCCATCAAGAAAACGATTAATCACCCCTTTCTTTCGAAATCTAGGCATCCCTGAGATAATGACTTCTCTCAGAAATTCCGCAGGTGTGACAGTTTCTGAACCTGTGAACTTCATCGCTTTGTCTTCCACGATTTTACAGGCGGTAATAGGTGAAGAGTTTATCATATTTATTACTTCTTCAGTTTTCCCCGTGAAATTTCACTTTTCTCCTTCTTTTTAAAAACGAATTCATTTAATCTTTCATCAGGTCTTCAAACAACGTTATTTTGCACTGGAAAATATTTATGTTACGATACTGAATTTAAAATAATTAATCGCAAATAACATACAATTGTTTATAACATTTAAATAAATATAAAATTTATTATTATCATCTCGTATCGCGATTTTACTGTCATTTGACTTATTTAAATTATTTGAAATATCCACGATTTAATAGAAATGCAAAAGCATTAATGTTTAAAGAATATTTTAAGCAAAACTAAGAGGACATCATCGTTTCACTCCATCAAAATATCGCTGATATAAGCTTATTTAAACTGACTGTACTCTAAATCACTAGTCGACTGACTATTCCAGTCGGAACATAAATAAAGTGAAAATATTCACCTAACTTCAATGCGTAGGTAGTGTTGATATTTTATATGAAAAGAAAATCCCAAATGCATACAGCTAGCTACTAGTAACATGTTCAGAGTTAAGCTCACATATTTCTCGAATGTTTCATGACGTGACGGGTCCTCGGTTGGACGTCACAGTCCAATGTGCCTTCTAAGATGCCTCATGTATGGCAAGTCTTCCCTTGGATCGCCCGCGTCATCATCTCCTTCGTCACTCAAATCCACCATCATCCTATCGCTCGGTATTGAGCAGTTCATATTCGCGGTCGGAATCATACACTGATTAAATTCACGACAACTTTCGCGAATGTCTGAAATAATAGCTTGTGCTATTAGAAACATTATAATGGTTTCACATACTTGCTCCACATTTTCAAAACTCGTAGTAATGTTCACTTGTAAAGTCCAGTCTTTAGCCATTAATGACAGTTCTGGCATGGCGACTTGTTTTCAATGGAAATACTCTGACTATCATGGAGTGTCGTAAGTCGAAGATACCTGCATTAGAGATCACCTAACATGAGTACGGAATATGCTTCCACGCACACGCGATGGCAATGTTGGGCTCATATCATATTCCAGCCTGTGCTTGGGTAATTGAGAATGCTCCAACCAAATACACATAAGCAGATAGGCCCCACTAATACTCCTATACTGGGTAAAGGGTATTCCCGTATTCAATCTGTTCAGAACAGATGGCCCCAGGTCGTTGACAAAGTATTTCAGACAACTCCAGATTGATATTCTAAGAATTTTACAAGTGCTATCCACTGAATAAACGTAGTATGGCTTTATAAAGAATAAGAGTCCCTACAGACTAAGTACTGACGTGCAGAATGACGTAGACTGAAACAGTATGACGTTGACACAGTAAGACTGACGAAGTAATACTGAGATAACTGCGTTAGTGGTGAATACTGAGTGCACGGAACTGCCTCCTTATATATGATTCTGAGCCGATGTGACAGAGTGCTGGCTTTGCTATCAGGAAGACCTACCCCGCTCTTCCATCGTCCGGGTTCACCCCCTTGCATGCTCCTCCTTCAGTGCTGGTTTACAAAAATGTTCATAACTTCTGTGTTTCTTGTTCTATTTACATGAAACTACTTCTCGTGGCATCAAGAATACCCAGCCAATAATTCTCCATCGATTCCAAACCTCAAATGTGCAAAATTTATATTTCCATCAACGAGTTTCTCCGAATTCGCCGTTAGCGCCAAGGGTGTCTCCTTAGTGCGATCTCTGATCTCCCTGGCGAATTACTGCTCAGCGCGCTCTTCAAACTTGCGTCTCGCTGTCATCACACAAAGAGATAGAATATGGACTTCCGCAATTCGGGTACAGTAACTAGACTGTCTACACATGGCTTCCACCATCTAATATGCCAAAACAAGAGTTACCAAGACCCAATGCCAGCGTGTGTATGTGAATTGTGCAACCAAGTCTGTGAAAGATACCACATAGAACTGTGTACAAAAAGACTAAAATCAATAAGCGAATACGCAGATATATGAAAATGTTATACAGTATGTATGTAATCTTACATGCCTATCTAGCTGCAATTATTATATTAAATTTAGGTCATTTATACTCAGACACACCCAGACTTGATTATGATTTAAAAATGTTGATGTTGTTCTTCTCGCTTATTCGAAACGTACCACGAGCCTTCACTTCTCTTTACGGCCTATCGTTTGCTCTAAAAGAGACTGAAAGGATGTTACGCCGATGGGTACTTCACATCTGAAAGTGGGGTCCAGCATAAACCTTGTATCCTTCTTATGGCCAGTAACAATTATATCCATTGTATTTTTACTTCTAACACAAGGAATACACCAATATATGGATCGCGCAGAATTTCTGAAATGTTACAGCAGCATCTTAGATCTATTTCGGATTTCCTAACGTTTGTAGAGAATCCCCTTCATAATTATGGTTTTTGAACATGAGCTAGGGTTTCAGGCACTCCACAGTAGTTGCAGCATACAGAGTCCTGGCTACACCCATGGGGATCTCACACAAGAGAAACCTTTGATTCCACCTAGGTTACTCCTTTTCATGTCTACTTCTGGATCAGTCGTTCTCCATAAAATATGGTGATTAGATAGTTTTTGGACTTTCGCAATCAACCTGCAGGTTGATTTTGTGTTTTCCATTGATCCGCTTCAGTCTTAAGTGTCGAATATTTATATTCCCTTGGTTCCTAACTATTAAATCTCCGTCTTCATCGTTATCACCGTCTTCATCATCATCACCGTCCTGACAACCTCCTTCGTTGTACGACCACAAATTACGCATTGATAGTAACCAAGCCTTCAAGAAATTCTTGCACTCTCTGTATATATGTGGCACAGTCTCCCTACATGATGATTACTATAATTTGGAAGTTCATTCACTGAAAATTGCGAAATTAGCTTCGATGTTTTCCTATGCCCAGAACTTAGAATGCAATGAAAATCAATAATGTCTTAAATACGATATTGTAATGGTTTTTATGACTGTTAAAGATATTGCCCCCCCCCCCAAGGCTACCGAGAAACACAAACAGATAAATAAAATATAATCCTTCAAAGAAATAAAATTACTATGACAAAGCCCATCTAGTATTGGTGTGTGGAACGACTGGACAAACTACCATACCCAGGCTGGATTTAAATTGAGAGAAGAGTACTAAATCTGAACTCGAAGAAAAACACGAATCACGATTTATAACATAACATATAATTAAAGAAAAGGACAACTTTACATGCATGTTAAAATCAATTAGAACATAGGTAATAATAACAGAACAATTAAATTATTTTTCAAGAAGCAAGGAATCCCGAACGTCGAGAAAGATAAGGAAAAGTAATTACCTAAATGTAGTCATGAAGTTCAATTATCAATCAACAAATATACTCCACATCAGGAGAATTAGATCCGGAAAATAATTAATTATTATCGTATAGCCTCGAAGAATGACGAGGTCAAAATTTCAAGAGAAAATCTCTTTCAAATTAACTAGATAAATCTTTAAATATTTTAGTTATTCAGGACCAGAGTTCAAATACGAGCGTTCAACACGAAAAACTAATATGACTGACTACAAGTCGACATGAAAACTAATTACATTGTTTCCAAGAAAAAACATGAAAGGTTAACAATCCAGAAGCAGTTTCCTGGCAACGGACAGGAGAATAATATAATACATATCATAATCAGCGATATATTAAACAGAGTCATTATGAGACCAAACTAACGAGACAAGGAAGAGAAAGAAATTAAAATATTACGAAAATTATTTAAGGTAAATAAAATCCTTGCTCTAACTAAATGATGGTCTGCACTCTATACAGCTCGATAGGTCAGACTATTAAACAAGAAAAGACAAATCTCCAAAATATGATATCAATAGTAATTAAGTAATTGGAACTACTTTTTCATACCTACGTAGATTTACAAACCTCGTGACCTTTCACGACAAGACATACAATTGTGTCAAGAAGATTGTTCAACAGCTCGGGGCTTAGTAGTGAAGTTCTTTTGTGGCCAAATACAATATCTTCATATTTAAAACCTCGTAGGTACACTTTAAACGGTGAACGATGAGATATAATCACATAATTATATATTTAAACACAAATAGTGCTAAATGTTCCGGCATAACTCAACAAGATGACAGTGTTTCGCCCCGGTGTGCTATTGGGCTCTTCAGTTGGTTAAAGCACACCTCACCAAGACACAGTCTAGTGCACACTGGGAAGGCCATTGCAAGACGTATTTGACACATGTGTATCCGCGTCACGAGCAAGCCAGTGCACTATGGGACGCGGATACACATGTGTCAAATACGTCTTGCAATGGCCTTCCCAGTGTGCACTAGACAGTGTCTTGGTGAGGTGTGCTTTAACCAACTGAAGAGCCCAATAGCACACCGGGGCGAAACACTGTCATCTTGTTGAGTTATGCCGGAACATTTAGCACTATTTGTGTTTAAATATATTAATGGCTCAACGGACAATGCATATTTTCTTATGAAAATTGTACATAATTATATGTTACATAACCAGGGAAAACATTTATCTGGCCAAAAGGCCACATATCCACGGTTTTCACCAGAGAGTTAGTTCCTACATCTCTTCTTTCTTGTAAGAATTCCCAACTGACTTTTGTTTTTTGTAACAACCAACCACAATGGCCGCCGTTCGGGCACGATCGGAACAGGTCGTTTGGCTCCGAGATCTTCAAAACGGAAGTACAAACATCAGCCACCAGGCCGAGCCATAGACTGGACATACACTCGCAGAAGCTCGCCGGCTTACCTGGTTGAGCTCTGTCACCAATAGATAGCGTAAAGGTCAAGTTTGTAACTACAGACGCCCGCGGAACGTCCGAGAATGCACGTTAATATATATAAATGGGTCATCTCTCCTCCACACAATGCTGGACAATAGGCAACGATTGTTCGCAAGTTTATGGGCACAGGGTAAAAAATGGACCGAGAAAATTTGAGCTGAAAAACATATATCAGTTCTCTCATAACAGCATTTGTACATTAAACTGATCGTTTCATATTTAGACACCCTCATGTCTTTTCATGCATCTGAAAACCACCAACATGCGTAAAATTCCATACTCTTACTTGACAGTAGTAAATTTTTTGGTACAATAAAGTACAGAAATACGTCTTCATAGGGTGATGGAGACTCGGTCATTCTTAGTGCAGAGGTCACGGCTTAACATCACGACGTTCGGGCTCTGGACATTCGCGACAGTCACAGCACTCTTCATTCAGGATGACGATATCGCCAACATTTGATCTGAAATCAAACCGTACTCCGACAGCAATGGTCCATTTCTTTCTTCATCACAATTTCTGATTAACATCAGTACTTCAATTCCATAGTTATACAAGATGTAAGAAAATTCTTAGCCAACAGAATATACATTACTAATTTTAACCAAGGTTTCCCCATCAAAAAATTAAGATTCCTTGCTTTTACAAAGTGAAAATAAAACTTTACAATCATTCATTTGAAATATCACAACCTCTCTTAACATGAGACAAATGCACTCTAAATATTTTCTTTTTCTGAGGGTCCTTTACAAGTAATGTCACCGGAGTGATGAAACTTACAATTTCACAAGGGCCAAGGAATCTAGTGACTAGCTTCCCAGACTCCTTTGAACCAGCTTCCTTTACAGAATTTTTTTAACGAAAACCGTGTCTCCAACCTGAAGTGACGTAGGTTTACGTCCCCTATTATAACTCTGCTTCAGTTTCTCGTGTGCCACCTTCATATATTTCTTGGCCCTTTTCCAAACAGAACGTACATTTTCATTCATAACTTTATCAGGCAACAATAGATTAATAGTCCACAAATTGGATTTAGGGGAATTAGGGACGAAAGAGAAATTAAATGGAAAGGGGTAGTACGATGAGATTTATGCACTGCAGTGTTGAACGAGTAAGTCAACTAAGGAATACATCTGTCCCATAATCTATGCTCTTTGTGGTGATATGATATTAATGCGGCTCGATGGTTTCTATTTACCCTCTCAGTATACGATCCTTTAGGATAATAGATCGAAGATGTCACATGGAAAATGGATAACTCGAAACAAAAATTGCGGAAAACATGTGATGTGAAGCATCTCGCATTATCTGCTACCAAAAATTGGCAGGGTCCAAAAGCAGCAAAAAATTTGGTTAAGACATTTAATCACCGTTTCAGTGGTAGCTGAACGAGTTGGGAACAACCAGTTAAAACGACTAAAGCCATCCGTACAAACCAGTACAAAACGGTTACCCAGCTTCGACAGCGGGATTGGCCCGACAAAATCCACAAACAATCTTTCCATGCGTCTATTGGAAATTTCAGACGATAACATTCCAACCTTAGTGTTAGGAGATGATTTAGCCAAATTACACGCCGTGCAATTATTTACGAGTCTTCTAATGTCACCATCCATACCTTTCCAGATAAAGGTTTGCCTCACTTTTAATCTGGTCGTAAATACTCCTAAATGCCCTCCTATAGGAGAGTCATGAAAGTATTTAAAAATCTTACCTACTAAAACAGAGGGAAGAACAATCTTAGGTGTTCTATCAGAACGAGACAAACAACACAAGATTCTATTCCTTAAGGAGTATGGTTTTACAATTTCACCTATTTCTAATTTTCTTATAATCTCATTTAGAACAGGATCTTTTTTTGATATTCAGATACATCCCGAAACAACATGGAACAGTTGGACAGAATTACATTCGGCATGTTATGCTCCAAAATTGCATTACACCTCAACCTCAACGTTAGTGTCATTATACATTCGACTTAAACAATCAGCGATAATATTTTCGCTCCCTCAGGTATGACGTACAGAAAACTTAAAAGAAGAAATTCGAGTAGCCCAACGAGCTATTCTACCAGCTTTCCTGGTCTGACAAGAACCCAACTCAAGGCCTGGTTATCGGTTTCTAACTCGAAGGGTACAAGTTCGATATACAACTTGAACTTTTCAAGATCAACCATAACGGCCAAACTCTCGAGTTCATAAACAGAGTAATTTCGTTCTGCATCATTCAGAGTGCGGGAAGTGTATGCTATAGGTAACCTACCTTTTCCATGGTCTTATAGTAATACGTCACCGACAGCGCTATTGGGAGCATCGGTTTGCACGATAAAGCATTTGCAGAAATCAGGAATGGTCAAAATAGGTGCATTTATCAATGCTAATTTCAGATCCTCAAATGCTGCTTCTTGCGAAGGTCCCCAAACAAAATCACCTCCCTTCTTTCTCAACATATTTATTGGAGCAGCACGCTGAGCGAAATTACTAATTAACTTCCTGAAATAGTTCATCATCCCGATAAACCTTGCCACATCCTTAACATTCCTGGGGGGCTTAAAGTCACGAACGGCTTGGGTTATCGAATGATCTACAGAAATTTCAGACGATGATACGATATGTCGCAAAAATGAAATCTTAGGTTTGGCAAAGGAAACTTAAATGGTATTACGGTAAGACCAGCTTTCTTCAGACGAGACATAACCTCACTAATATGTTTCAGATGATCATCAAAGTTCTCACTAAATATCACAACATCATCTAGATAATGATACACAAACTTGAACTTGATTCCATCAAATACCATATCCAGCAAACGGCTTATGATGGCTGCACCCGTGGAAATCCCGAAAGGCAAACGATTGAAATGAAAGAGATTCCAGTCAGTGGAGAAGGCTGTTAAATGTTTTGAATCCTAAGCTAATGGAATTTGAAAGTAGGCGCGCTTCAAATCTAATACTGTATACCAGTTGGCACCCCTAAACCAAGCAAAGCAAGATCTCAGATCGGGAAGCGGATGGACTGCTGAATAACTTTTTATTAAGCGCTCAATAATCAACTACCGGCCAAAATTTACCGTGAGATTTTGGCACCAAGAATATGAGTGACGAACACGAGGAAGTAGATTTACTAATGATCCTTTCATCTAACATCTCGTCGATGATCTTTTTCAAGATTTTCATCTTGGGAGGGGCCAGTCTATACGGTGGCGAACTGACCTGAATATTATCGGAAACATCAATCTTGTATTCCAAAAGGTTGGCCACCCCTAACTTATCCGTCAATACCTCAGGAAAGATTGAACACAGTTCACGAAGTTTATCAGCTTGTTCAGGTTTTAGATTTTCAAAATTAAGCTCCTTAATGGTGTCAGAACTAGATATTACTTCAGAACAATTCACTCCGGAAAAACTAACACAGGGCTTGAAATTTAATTTTAAATTAGGCTTGAAACGAAACCAACATGACATGGTTCTAAGGTCTTGTAACAATCCAACATGTGACAAAAAATCAGCACCCATAATAACAACGCAAGATAAATTATTTGCAACCCAAAAATCATATCTACAAGTGAAATCTAAAATGCGGATCTTTAACCTTATCAATCCTAAAACTTCAAGGCTAGAACTGTTCGCTGACACAAAATTATTCGGTTCCTTAATAAGTTTTGCAAATTTACATACTGATCTCATATTCTCAAACCAACTTTTGCTTAAAAATGATTTCACGCTACCCGAATCGATCAGTGCGGTAACAGGTTCGTTGTTTACAAATATGTCAATAGATGGGTTACAATGTTTAGAAACTTCAGAGATACGATTACATAACCTCACTTTTGGTTTGAGACTTTTGGCATCATCAAAATAATTATTTACTTCCATAGAATTTATTTTAGAACTATTTGATGCATGACAATCCGAAGAAGTCCCCTTACGAGTTAGTCATTGGTTATGTTTAGGTCTCCTCGTACACCATTTAGCAATATGTTGAAATGACCCACAAATATCATATCTTCTTCTGTTATTTGATGTGCGATTACTCGAATCGAAGGAATTTCTATTCTGGAAACGAGTACCTTGTGAGCTATCATAAAGGTAAGGATTTCAATAATCTTGAGATTGATTAAAGTTATAATTAGGTGGAGGAACATTGACAACTCTCAAGGAATCGGAGTGTTTGATAATACCGGCGGTCAAAAGAACTCTGTTTAGATCAGATAAATTTGTGGGAATACTGCATGTTGTCAAATATGACCTGCATTCAGGATTAATCCCTTCCAAAATAGAAGCCACAATCTGTTCTTCACTTAATTGCACAGAAAATACTCTAGCATAACACTTGATATCAGTCACATAATCATTAAAAGACTCGTCAAATCTCTGAACTCTATAGAAAAAATTATGCAACAGCATACTCAAGGCACGACTGGGAATAAATGAACTTAATATTTCACTATGGAAACGATCAATAGAATAACAACCTTCCATGGCTACAATTAACTTTTCTCTTAGTAATCCAGAAGTATAAGGAAAGATCAGGTTAAAAATTTTACTATCAGAACACCCAAATCTTACAGCATTGTCAGCAAAATCAATAAATTGTTTTAAAATTTAATTAACGGGTTAGCGTCGTTACCATCGCACATCTCGAGACTTTGGATGCAGGCATTTAAGGGATGTGGCACACTTCCAAACTTAATTCCCATTTTAACCTCAACACGAGATGTATTGTTTACATTAGGTGACACATCATGTTCTAAATTCATAGGATTGATAGGATTTTCAGAATATAGGGGCGATAATCTTTCATCACTTGACCTAGCATTAGATAAATTACCTCGTATCTGGTTGCTCGCAGCACCAGAAATGGAAACATTTGCAAAAGAAACATTAATATCATCAAGATTTTCATGGTTATGACGTGATGAGTTCGATTCTGTTCTGATATTGCCATACTCAGACCTAACCTCAGATATCCTGCACGATCTTGGATTGTTTTCCTGATTATACATAGCTGCAGGTTCTCTATGATTCTACAAAGATCCAGAAAAACTTCCTAAATTGCTATCAACACTGATATTATGCACAACTTCGTTCAATTCACTAATATCAGGAAGCCCTTTATTTGCACTCACAATTGGGTTAACACTCGCACTCTCATTATTATTTGGGAATAACACAAAAAGGACTCAACAAGCTTAGCACGAAGAAGAATTAATTGTAAATGGAACTCAGGATCCTTATCCTGCCAAACTTCAATTAAATCACGAAGGCGATGGTACAAATGTAAACAGCGTACCTTAAATCTGGAAAGTTGAGAAATAGAAGGAGCACTGTCAGAGTTTAAAGAATGAAAACCCTCAATTAAACTTTCAACATATGGTACAATAAAGGACCTACCTAACGTCCAGTCAAATTTCCTCCAGTTTGGTACACGTACAGGATTATCCTTTACTGTTCTCAGTAATACCAGGTCTCTTTCTCTGTTCCCAGAAGAAGAAATACCTCTAATTAGGAGTTCGTAATTAATGTAATCCTTGGTCAAACTGGAAGGTGCCCTAAGATTCCGTTGCTTCATATATTACAGTTGTCATGAAACACAGAAATCACATAGAATTAATACAAGTTTCTTAGAATGTGTAACCCTTTTATGTCCTCTCTGAGTTAAACATAGTACACAATCTCTCAAAAAAATACAATGTGGAAACATAACCACGTTCTAGGTACCAAAGATGACCCCCTAAGGCTACCGTGAAACACAAACAGTTAAATAAAATATAATCCTTCAAATAAATAAATTTACTATGACAAAGCCCATCTAGTATTGGTGTGTGGAACGACTGGACAAACTACCATACCCAGGCTGCATTTAAATTGAGAGAAGAGTACTAAATCTAAACTTGAAGAAAAACACGAAGCACAATTTATAACATAATATATAATTAAAAAAGGACAACTTTACATGCATGTTAAAATCAATTAGAACATAGGCAATAATAACAGAACAATTAAATTATTTATCAAGAAGCAAGGAATCCCGAACGTCGACAAAGATAAGGTAAAGTAATTACCTAAATGTAGTCATGAAGTTCAATTATCAATCAACAAATATACTCCTCATCAGGAGAATTAGATCCGGAAATTAATTAATTATTATCGTATAGCCTCGAAGAATGACGAGGTCAAACTGTCAAGAGAAAATCTCTTTCAAATTAACTGAATAAATCTTTAAATATTTTAGTTATTCAGGACCAGAGGTCAAATACGAGCGTTCAACACGAAAAACTAATATGACTGACTACAAATCGACATGTAAACTTAATAACATTGTTTCCGAGAAAAAACATGAAAGGTTAACAAACTAGAAGCAGTTTCCTGGCAACGGACAGGATAATAATATAATACATATCATAATCAGCGATATATTAAACAGAGTCATTATGAGGCCAAACTAACGAGACAAGGAAGAGAAGGAAATTAAAATATTACGAAAATTATTTAAGGTTAATAAAATCCTTGCTCTAACTAAATGATGGTCTGAACACTATACAGCTCGATAGGTCAGACTATTAAACAAGAAAAGACAAATCTCCAAAATATTATATAAATAGTAATTAAGTCATTGGAACTATTTTTC
Source organism: Meconema thalassinum (assembly GCA_946902985.2). Classification (NCBI taxonomy): domain Eukaryota; kingdom Metazoa; phylum Arthropoda; class Insecta; order Orthoptera; family Tettigoniidae; genus Meconema; species Meconema thalassinum. The sequence continues at coordinate 378,404,700 of OX336389.2, read as the reverse complement.
TATACCTACGTAGATTTACAAACCTCGTGTCGTTCCACGACAAGACATACAACTGTGTCAAGAAGATTATTCAACAGCTCGGGGCTTAGTAGTGAAGTTCTTCTGTGGCCAAATACAATATCTTCATATTTAAAACCTCGTAGGTACACTCCAAACGGTGGACGATAAGATATAATCCCATAATTATATGTTACATAACCGGGGAAAAGGCCAGATATCCCCGGTTTTCACCAGAGAATTAGTTCCTACATCTCTTCTTTCTTGTAAGAATTCCCAACTAACTTTTTATTTTTCATAACAACCACCGACAATGGCTGCCGTTCGGGCACGATCGGAACAGGTCGTTCGGCTCCGAGCTCTACAAAACAGATGTACAAACATCAGCCACCAGGCCAAGCCATAGACTGGACATACACTCGCAAAAGCTCGCCGGCTTACCGTTTGGGCTCTGTCACCAATAGATAGCGTAAAGGTCAAGTTTGCAAATACAGACGCCCGCGGAACCTCCGAGAATGCACGTTAATATATATTAACGTGTCAGAAATCATACTGTACCCGTAATTACCTACCATTACCTGCTGCATCCCACGAAGACTGCCGGATCGTAGAACCTGAAAATCCCCGGCTAGAAAAACCCCCAGGTCCTACTCACAAGTGAATGGTATAATAGGGCACAAATACACCTAACAAGGGAGTATTACGAAAGACTATGGACATGAAAGCAAAAGTAGCTCAGAGAACATGAAATTCCGATGAAAGAAGCACCTCGGAGGCGTGGAATACCCCCGAAATACCCAGCGATGGTCTTCCGAATACAGCCTTCCACCACCTCCTTAAAGCATCACTGCATCAAATTTTTAACTAAAAGAAATTTATTCAAAAAAGTGAACAAGAAACAAGAAATTCCAGCATGAAATGCACCCAAAAGAAAAAAACACCCCTCCAATAGGGTAATGCTATCAGAAAATCAACCGGGAATCACCTCGTGTCCAACTTGACACGTTAAGAAAAACAATCTATACAACATGTCATGAACGAACCTAAATAGAATTATTTTAGGTTGTCACTCACCCTAATACAATTTATATTTCATTCGCAAAAATATAACATATCTGACACATCAAACGTGTCAAATTATTCAAAGGTTTAGCTATTTACATAAATTACAATTCATATTAATACATCCCGTATGATTTTCATTTTTATTAACCATGTGTTAATAATTTACAAGTTAATCTTCTCATGAATAACCTGGTTTTATCAGTGATTTTATTTATCATTTGACTTGGCTTATTGCAACCTAACAATTCGTTTTAATTCTATTATATTCATTCAAATTTATCGTAAACATATTTAAATCCAACGAGTGATGAAGCTAATTGAACGTTTAATTGTTCATTCCATGTGAATTATTTTAGAACAATCAATTAATTAATAATGTTGGCATTTATATTAACTTTATGAAACATAATCTATCCATATGAAATAATTCTGGTGCAGTTTAAATGCTTCGAGTGATTATAGCAGTGAGGTATCAAACATCTGTGATCAAACAGCTGATCTTACATCCTATCACAAGTATTAATTAAACCATTATTCGACGACGTAGATTTTCATAAAAAACTATTATAATTGGCTCTCACAAGCTCAATTCCAACAACATATTTTCTAATGAACAATTTCATCTCTGTTACTCATAATACTAATTTTAGCACTATCCACTAGTATGCTGAACCATAATGTACACCTAAAAATTTTGACCTCCTATTCTATACTTCAATCAATGGTCTGTGTCACTCATCAGTGATCCCAAAAGTACATAACAAATCGTTTAACCTCATATTTATACTGCACAAAACTAATATTCACTCCCTGCAGTTAAATCAGAATTCAGTTACTTCGTTGAAATCTATTCAAAATGGTATAAAAATATCCTAACTATATTTAAGTCTTGCCTTACAATATTTCATTATATATCCTATTATTTATATAGACTTTCTTAAAGTCCAATCTAGGAAATTGCGTATAAAAGATATTTTTGCTCCACAAAATATCTCCAATCGAATAAGAAATCGATAGTAATAATCTTCATGTTAATAAATCTCAAATTACAAAATGCACACAAATACGAGGCTTATTTAAATTGAAAATTGATCACTCAAAACAGAATTCAACACTCATTCAGATGGACTCAACATGTTTAACAATGCCCCCTATGCCATGAATCTTAGTTAACACAATTAAGTTAATTCTAATTGATTCATTAGGACACACTGTGGACATATTTCGCCTCTCAAAATAAAGTGAAGTCCCTATAAGAACAACTGAACAAAATTCTAATCAGACCTGACTTCAGAAACACCCTGTGTCTAAACAACCTAAGAAAAGTTCGTTAATAGAATGATCATTCAGATACTTAATTCTGTCAATGTTAACGCACAGTGAGTGTCTAAAAAACACTCTAATAAGCAATATAAATTTTTAGTTCGGTCAAAAATTACCAACACGTGTGAACACACACAAAAATACTTCCAAAACCGCATGGAAATTTGGATATCTTCTTCTATAATTTTTCTTCTAGACAATGAGAGTATGCAAGATATTACTACTAAATTAAGCCAAAATAATTGCCATAAATTTAAACAAATGGATGCATTTATTTAGTATAAACCAAAATCCAGGTAGACAGAAAGTCAGAAACGACAAGATGTCGAACCGAGATCCCTGTCCAACCATACAACAAAACAAAACAATTATAGCAATTATGGTTACTTTACAATACCGCTAAGCCACTACTGAATAAACTGAATTTATTTTACCTTCAGCCACGTTCCGATGCGATGTCAAAAGGATACAGTAGTGTGCCATGGTAAATATCTTCTATCTCCTCCAAGACACGATCTCCATTCTCCAACTATCTCGGGCCTCGAACCAGGAACTTGAACATCACCAAGCCCCCTCCGCTTCAGATCGACCGTATGCCTCTGCCGAGCGATGGCACTTCGACAAACGATTACGAACACTCGTCTTCCGTTTGAAGTATAACAGTACACTGCAGCGAGCAAGCGTTTGCGTGTAACCACTAGTAATACTCATCTCTCTAAGAGTTGCGTAAAACAATTTCACAGTGTCAAGTTGTCTGTAAAAGAAAATCGTGTTCCCAGACCCCATGTTGCGTGATGGTTAACTTAGAGAAGTCTCCACTATACTGAGAACGTAGTGCTTGCGTCAATGTCATTGTATATTCCCCCTGACGCCTGATCGTCCAACACAATGCACGGGAAACGTACCGTTTCTCTTTCAAACGAACTGTGCCATAATACAGCCTGTTCTAACGTCACATTCAACAGGTGTATTGCGAGTCAAAGTTCCTGCACGCACTGATAATGCATAATGGCTTCCAGCCACACTGCTTCCTTTCGTCTAGTATCACACCGCGTGTTAAGAAAGCGTGAAATGACTTTGCTCATTCTTAGGATCTTCGCTCACGCTGTCAAAGTGTTCGTACACCATTTTCACGTTTTTAAAACGCACAGTCTATCCGTTGAGTTCATTGTCCTGAATATTAACGTCCCGTGTAACGCACTTCTCGGTCCACAATATCACTTCGGAATACACTCCCGTTATCCAGAGATAGTTCCGACTCGAATTCATATAATGATCTGTCTGCTTCACTCCTGCCTCATGGTGCACATCAACCCTTACCCCCTCTCTGGGGTATCCTAGTTCGACGTTTCCTTCCGGTAGAGTGCGTTATAATCATATCTCTCATAATACAGGCCTTTTATACTGCATTAAATACATGTTTACAATTTCTAGCATTCTGACATGGTATTTAGCCTCAATCATACTGCGTATAATACTCTATTTAGCCATAATGTTCACTTCATTTCCTTAAATCAGATGTCGAGATTTTCTTGACGTCACGAAGATCGCATGTTACGAGTCTTGACTCCATTTCTTTTCAACGACTTACTTCGATCAGTCTCGCGCATCCTCGATTACCTTCGGCTTCCTTCCCTGGCATGTCATTGACATAGCAGTATCCACCATATGTTCCTGCGCGGAATACCATTCAAAACTCGTCAACTAGTGGCGCGCGAGCTATGAAATAAATGGTACAATACCAACAACAAAGCCACACGTCGAGCGGGCAAATGTAATGTGTTCTGAGCATGGGTGGTTGAAAATGAATGAATCGTCCCACTGTTGGGTGACCAAATATAACAGTTTCCTGAAGGGATGTGGACAAACCACAATAACACTTTACCATTTATCCTGAAGAATTGATTTTTAAATATTTGCTGGGCGCCATCGGGTTCAATGCCATGTGAACACCGACATAAATAACCTGTGCACTTACCACTATACATCGGCTACGAAGACTCTTCTTTATCTCATTCCGTGGGGAAACTATGTTTCCAACCAGCGTAATATTTGTAATGAGAGGAAGGTTCGTCTTATAGCTATTTCTAACTACTAAGGAAGAAACACGGAGCATGGATTTAAGGAAATAATTTAATTATATAAAAAACAACTAAGCAAGACATGATATTAAAACATTTACTAAATTTACATTTAACTTGGTGGCCTAGAGCAAGCGGATATGATGTCATAATGTTAATTTATTGCAAAAGCTAATGAATTTAATTTTAATGCGCCCAAAGAAAAGATTTATTCCAAAGACAGAGACGTATGTAATCCAGCCAGTTCGCTCACCAATGTTGCCATCTCGTGAATCGGTTTACTCGTGCCAGAGAAAAATTGTAGGCTCTACTAGATCGTCGACATCCTTCTTTATGCGTTGTAGTAGTACGTATAGGATTTATAAGTTGCTTGTGACGAAGTAATGACTTCAGGAATCACATTAATGACGATGGCCTAATACACAACCATAGACATTTATATGTATAGACGACACTTGTCTTAACATATTTTCAACTTAAACTGTTTATGAAAGCTGACTAATGGACAAAGTCCATGACTTTAGTCAGTATAGTTTGTAAGATATTGACCACTTTCCAGAGTAGTCGCGAATCGTGGATTCGACCCGTTCCTCTGTAGTCTTCAGAGTAGAATAGCAAGATGGACCTTGAGTACTCCCAAGTGAGGTGTTTTATCAACTTCTTCATCCCTTCCTCTTACCGATTGCTTCCCCAGATCGTCATCCAATCATCTCCTCGTTTCTAAAATAACCAACTTTTCTCTTCAATCAGGCGTAAGTATCGGGCTGTGATTCGATACCTCAGCACGTGGTATGAAATTCTAGGAATCGTCCTCTTCGTTACCATACAAGGATACCCGCCCTTGTTGAAGGCTACCTCTCATTGTCACAGTGGGTATATGACCTGCCTTGAACTTGCTTCCGAGAAAAGCCAACTCAATAGCGTGCTTCCTTGTCTCGATGCCTATACTCTGAATTACCAATAAAGCTCGCTGACAGCTGTCAAAGTTAGCACGTGGGGAAATGCTGCGTTGCCACTGAGGCTGATCATGACTGATAACATTCCAAGAGGCTTGCAGGAAGACACAAATACTGTGGAAGTTAGCATCCCTGCCTGGCGCTCTAATGACCGTGACGAGTGAAGACACACTGAGTCAAACCATGTGCTTATTGCTGTGTCGGCATACATTGCAACATTGCTCACTGTTGCCATGGAGACCATTACCCCCTCTCGTCTCCACTCCTCACCTCACCCATCAAGCGTATGACAGCTTTCACCGAGCATCTCTTGTAAATCAGACTATAGAAGCACCCTGCTGCGCGCCTGGCCAAGTTTACACTCTGATTGCAACATGTTTCGACATCCTACTTGAACTGAAAAGACTTCGTCTCGCTAGCCCCAAGCCCACACGTAATAATTTTAAATAAGCAGATGAAACTTTATATTAAATAATGACAAAATTAATTGAACTATACCTCGAAACCACCTTCTCCTTCCGCATCAACATGACGTGAATTCACTAATTACAATTATAAGAGTGAAAAATTATATCTATGGCTATAAGGTGGCCTAACATTACGCCAACCGATTAATAATAATAATACATATTTTGATTATATCACAATATGTGGATTGCATATAAATATGCAATTGGATTAACTCACGAGGGCTACCTGTAGCATTGGCCTTTGAGAATATTTTACGGAAGCTATTCTAACAACTCTGCGTAGTAATTTGCTTCCCTAGTTCGCATATCAATGTTCGAATTGCAGACTAAGAATGTAGAAAAATGGAAACTCGTGTAGCCCACTGGCCTAGTGCAAGTCCTCAAAATGAACACCACTTGGATGACTTACATATCATCGATACCATTTCAGTACCTCAAACCGGAATTAAATTTCTTGGGCAGGGCAGGGAATCAAACCCGACCGCCAAGCCAAGAATATTAACCGCTACACCACAAGGTGGTCTCTTTCATTGTCAGCGAAATCAATTGCACAATACCATGTCATTTCTACACTGCACGAACTATAGCAGTACACATTTCTTCTTATTTTTCGGCATTACATAGCTCCTGGTAAGTTAGGGAGACAGTTCGCATACCATAACACTAAAGCCGAATAATTCTAAAAACTAACAAACAGAACAGTTTTAGACACTCCACCGAAAGAAATTCCGACAAGCTGGTAGAAAGACAGACAACATATTTTGTAATTTTCAGAGCATAATTGTTTTACAATCAATAACACTTTTGGTTTCCATGCTGTTTAAATAATTAAAATTGTCCTAAAACTTCAATAGTTAGAAGGGATTTCATGTCAACTTGCTTATTTTGCCGTATATCATATGCGCAGGTAAATTCCATCAGGTAATGTTTCAGGCTATGTTAAAAATAAGAATATAAATTACCTTAGATTGCGACGGAATATTTTTCATTTTAAAATCCTGATAAATTTACTAACCCATGTTCCTCGAACTCATATATCCGTGAAAAGCATCAATCTAGTCAGTTGGTGAATTCAGAATCTTGTTATTGAAATACAGCTGTATAGTCCTAATGTATTTATTTTGGTTCTACCCATAATTATTTCGGTTGCTATGGGGTAGGGGATGTGGTGAGAGAGTTTCCTTGCAGGAATGATATTACGGATAGATGCCCTTCATGACGCCAATCTCATGAGAAGAGTTAAAGACAAATGAAATTAATGAGGTAAGGTACGGAGTGGCTGTGTTTGGTCTTTCGAGTTCGGAGTAGTCTGGTCATGCACGTTAACGTGTGTAGCTACCTCGGCTGGTTTGTGACATCAAGTCAACAAATATAAGATGTATTTTAACTCTCCTGATTCCATACCGGCCCTTGTTACTGTCACATGCATGATTACGAACATGCTTGATTGCATTCTTAGGTTTATACGAGGGTCGAATCATAGGTCAGGGCAACTTTTTTTCTTCTAGCAAACAGGAGACAACACGGAAAATCTACGATATGCATCTGGAAGTATAGGGTATGTACGTATGCATAGTGTCTGAAGATAAATTCTGACGTCAGGAGATGCTCGTAGGTAAGTGACAGAACACAGGTCATTGGTGAACATTGTTTTATTATGGTATAGACAGCAAATACACAAGACTACGTACAAAGGACAGGTCTCCACTGGTTACAGACCTTCGAAATAATCACTCAAGGTGTCTACTGTGCGTTGCAGCGGTGTGGCAGGTGCTGAATACCATTCGCTGCACGTGTATCTCTAACGTGTAACACCTCCCTTCGAAATGCTGTTACGATGTCTTCTTTGTTAGCAAACCGTCGTCCAGGTAGTGGCTTCTTGACTTTGGGGATTAGATCATAGTCACATGGGCTCAGACCAGGCGAATAAGGTGGGTATGGAAGAACCTCCCATCCCCACCGCTGTAAATGACGCGGAACGATGGCTGCTGTGTGATCTGTCGCGTTATCGTGTAGGATTATGGCGTCGTCCAAACGATCAGGACGTTGGGTTCGCACTGCACGGCGTATTGGTACAACAAAAGGGAATTCTAACACACTGCATTGACAGTGTGCCCCTCACGCACTGGATTACTCACAGGAACACACTAAACATCGTATGCCAGGATGACCATAACCTTATTGGGCGACGGATTTTGTCGAACCTTGTGTCACCGTAGTGACACCTGACGACGCAATTCACTTGACTGTCTCTTCAGTTCCCATGTTTAATCGACTGCAATAATGCGATTCATCATGGCTTTTCCTTCCTGCTGAAACCTGTCCATATTGATGTGACATGTTTCGTAACGAGTCCACTTCTTTACCTCCGTTAAGTGATGTGGCACCCACTTTGCACAAATTTTACGCATCTGTAGGTCCTTGTGTAAAATGCGCCGTATTGTTGCCGCTGGTATTGCTGTATATTCTTGCAATTCCGCTATAGTCCAGCGCCTGTCCTCCTGTAAACACTGATCGATCACCATTATCCGTATATTTTTGTCAATGGACACTGGACGGCCTGGGCGAGGCAAATCGGCAGTTGATACTCTACCCCGTTTGAACGTCTCCACCCACCTCGCGACTGTTCTATAGGGCATGGCATGCACACCTAATGCTTCCCGCAGCTCTGCATGGCATTGGCGTGCATTTCTGCCGCGGAGAACTGCGATTTTAATATACGATCGTTGCTCCTACTTGTTGACTTCCATTGTGTGACGCTCTCACTCACACACAGAACTTGGGGTCATGCTCAGACCCACACTGTTGTTTACATACACCATCTAGTGGCATCCTACGCAAGTACATACCGTACGTTTCCAAATGCATATTGTAGATTTTCCGTGTTGTCTCTTGTTAGCGAGAAAAAAAATAGTTGCCCTGACTTATGACTCGACCACCGTATTATCTCACTGCATCTGCTGCATCACCCCAAAAGAATACAAATTCATGTATCTTCGTTGCAGATCTGGTTCATGTACGCCCAAATATCATGTTTTATACGTCATCGGTGTGTTTCTTTAATGTGTGACTCTCCCACTATGCTATTTTTGTCCTCCCCATGCACAAAAGACGTCATGAGCACGGCAGACAACACGCAAAATGTTCGCTCTAGTGCGCCTAGAATCCAGGCTCTGCGCTGAGTACTAAGCGTACTGCAGTACCCAGTCAAATGGACAGTGTTTGTGCGACTAAACGCTGCAGTGCTAGTGTGCTGTGGTGCTGCATTACTCATAAATGGGCAGGGTAGGGCTGCGCTTCGCTAGCACTGCTTCACCTCACCCATTGCACGGCCCTGCCGGCTGTCTAGTTATATCCAACCACCCTGTACTGTAAATGAAGTGTGGGCTTGTAACCAGAGACACTTATATATCATCACGCATTCAATCTGTAGGATAATGACTTTACAGTCCTTTGCGCACTTCAGCTGTTATCCTACTGCCACAGAAGGGAATACATTTTACTGGTGGCTGGGTTGCACATGAAATGCGAATTGTGTTGTAAAGTGCATATTACAGGCTCGGAGTCCTCAAGAGCGGGTCAAGTAAACGGAGACCGAATCAGAAAATACGTAGCCTACAGATATACAATATAAGAGTCTAGTTTGTCAATAAAACGGAGAATTTATTTTGTCCCTACCAATAACTTACAGTATATATATTTGTTTCACCAAAACACAAGTTCGGCTCCGTGGCGAATTGGTTAACGGGCTACATTTTACTCCGAAGTGACCGGGGTTCGATTCCTGGCCGGGCCATCAAGGATCTTAATCTCTTTGGGTTAACTCCCCAGGCCCGGGGACTGGGTTTATGTGACGTCTTGGTAATCATTTCATCCTCATTAGGACACGCAGGTCGCCCACGGGTGTCAACTAGAAAGACTTGCTCTCGACCTCCCAGGAGGCCACAAGACATTACTATTATTATTATTAGAATAAATAGGCCAAAGCTTAGCCATGGACTTGTGTACACACCCAAGTATACGGGGCACCAAGCAGTAGTCATCTTGAGTTGTGTGCGACGGCCGTGTTGGATTTCCAGTGTTGCCAACCTGTGAGAGTGAATCTCCTCTAGATTTTCCCTAAATGATCCCAGATTTCAATTTTGGTGTCATGAGGTAATCAAGGATGCCAATGTACGAGTGTGAAAATCCCCGAGTCTGAATTTTGGCACGAGATTTGAATTTTGGTTCAAAGAATAAACAAAACTAGCAAATGGTGGCCGGGGAATCCCTGTCGCCTGACTAAATTGTTGACCGGTGTAAACATCAAGGTCGTATGACGCCACGAGGGGAATACCCATCAGGGGTGACGAACCTAGGGGTAGGAAAAAAAATCCTCTAGATTTTACTTCAGATTTGAATATTGGCGCAAGTACATGCACCAGGCCTGCGCTAGCATAGAATAGCGATGGCCACAACGTGCAACCTCACAGGGGTTCTTATGGGGGACCAGAGTAGGCTGGTGGAGGGGCTGATGGAATCATGAGCTGGATGCATGGTCTAGTGCCAATCATAATAATAATAATAATAATAATAATAATTATTATTATTATTATTATTATTATTATTATCATTATTTATGGCTATACTTATTATTATTATTATTATGATTATTATTATTATTATTATTATTATTATTATTATTATTATTATTATTATTATTATTAGAGTACACTGGTGCAGGGGCTGATAGGAAGAGGCGCTGGATGCATGAACTAGTGGTTACGTTATTGACTGTATCAAAAGCTAGATTTATTATTATTATTTTTAAAATTATAATATTATTATTGTGCCGAGAGGGGTGCTGACGAGATAACATTAGGGGAGAGGACAGAGGGGGACACAAGGATTACTTCGAGGTGTTATACATGGATTGAACATCGTCTCCCACCACACTCACACCACAGAGCAGACGACCTCACACCACACTCACGTACCTACCTTCCTCGAACTTCTCCCCACGTGGATACTTACGAGCTGCGATCCTGCTGCCGGGTTTCAGAGGTCTACATGTGGTGCGCATGGCCGATGTTCTTCTTCCAGATCCTATATGGTAGGACGATAATGAGGGTGTTCCTAACGTTAATAATCGACCCCTCGATAACTTAGAACTATTATCCAGATATGAATATTGTAGACAAGATTAGGTGAATATAAATAAGGAATTTAATAAAATAAATGCTGGCTTGTTACAGTAATAGGATTACGAATAATAACAACAACATAAATCAACCTTCTTGTTCGAAGAACACAACAGTTCCCTAGCGGATGAAACACAACTAAATAAGCCCTAAATTGATCGATGGCCGCTGGATGATTACACGTGGCTGGTAGCCGACCCCAAACACCAAATTTTTACAAATTAACGCAATTACTTTATGTGGGATAGAAACCTAAAAACAACCAAAAAGAAATAACTAACACTTCAGATGAAGGGACTGATAGCGCTGAATTAATAAATTATACTACAAACATAAACACCTATCTTAATTAAGATGACAAACTATCCATACCGCAAGATGCACACGAGTTTGCCTCAGCAACACTTTGATAAACTAACAAATCTCAACAAATTTATAAACGAAACATTAACATTTAACACAGTGAAGTAGTACAATCTTCCTACACAACGACAACCACTGGGTATTCATACCTAAACCTCGCCCAGCCTGGCTGCCTTCCAAGACATCACACAATGAACTGATAACACATAATAATGGTGCCTCTTAGGGCAACAACAACAAATACATTACGGTGGATAGAATGATGATAGCATAATCATCCATGATAAAACCTAACAGCCAATCTAACGCAATATCACCCAGCGCACACCAACTAGAAAAGAATAAAATAACAGGACAAACAAGGTGTCATGTTACTATGCTGTTTTTTCTTAGCATAATTTTGATTCATTTGAAATCTTTTCGTTTAATCCAAACTGCAGCATTCCATCAATATACACCACCAGATTTTCATGGCCTTGATACGTACTTTCAGAACGATGCAGTGTAGTCTGCCCTGTGCCCATATAAATAACCCAAGCTCCAAATATCACCCTACCACACGTTTAGTCTTACAATAACATAAAACACACGCAACTAATAATCTTATCAAGCACAGTGAATTTCCTAATCCTAGATATTGGTATTTCAAAAATCTTGGTTCCCTGTATGATAATAACGCATCACTGAAATCAAATGCACAATCTCTAAGACCAACTACCTAACACTAGATATGCTTCAAAATTAATACAAGTCAATAACATCAAACCTTCATATTGGAACTCCGTCATATGAATAACACCTCACAACATTTGCTACAACTTCCTCGTAGTTTATAAAATCGACCTACTTGGCCTTTCTACACACAAGATGGCTGTAACTCCAAGCAATATATAATAATTTGTTTCCAAGATTTGCACATTTCTCGATTCCAACTATTTTGGTCGAGAAACATATCGACATGCTTCGTTCTTCATGAAATTATCTTAGCTGTAGTCCATTTCGTAAATCCTCCAACCAGGGAGGAAGATCCTCTCTGTGGCAAATTATGCCATCCAAGGTGTCATTACTGTCTCAATGAGAATTCTTTATTTATTTCCATACGTGGCTACCTAAATTTCCCGTCCTTTAAACTCGCTACTTTTTGCAGCCAATACACATCAAGCTAAACCGGTGTTGTCACAATGTCATTTTTCATAATTGCACGCGATCCTAACCTTGGTTTTCGCACTAGTGCAGTGTCAATAATGGCATTTAAGCCATTCGCGAACTCAAGCGACGGTGCTGCCGCTTAGCTGGAACTAGAGGAATGGTGACAGAAATATTAACAAACAGCTGTTTAACCTGCGATTTTTGTTGACGTGTGTGATCTTCTCTCAATTATTCAGCTTTTGCATAATAACTGAGGCTGAAAAATGAGTAATAGATATTGTTCAGTTCCACAGCGCTCTTCAAAGACAACAAGAGGCATATCAATGCATTACTTTCCTAAAGAGAAAGGTTTAAAGAAGGAATGGAGTCGAGTACTTCGCATCGCAAAGCCGATTTCTAAATATATGATTGTATGCGGTTTGCATTTCACAAAGGAGGATTATTTATACAGGTTAGTAAACATTCCTTTGTACGTGTACTGTAGATGACCTGTTTATTTCTTTCATACATATTAATTACGTCCCAGTTGTGGAAAGATAACCTTCATACACTGGATTAGGCTACATTATTTATACCTATTCTTCTTAAAGTGGACTACACAAGCTACTTCCAGTGGGGTAGGATTATCAATAAGCATAAGATTGTTATAATATTGCAGTAGAATTATAAATATATTTTTCTTTCAGATGTGAGAGCATGTAAAAGATACCTGAAGAAGGGCGCCATCCCCTCTCAGAAATTGCCACTGAGATCATTGGATAAAAAGATATCTTCTCCCCTGAAACTACAGGCAGAGGCCAGGGATGCACGTGTGCAACATAGACATGAAGCTGTGGCACCACCAACTCCAACTGAAGACAGTGAAGTGGTAACTGAAGACACAGAGACTGTGGCAGAGGAGATGTTTGCAGCTCTGGTGGAAGATACCAGTCGAAGGAAATGTGTAGAAGATAAAGGGATACAAGTAACGCCAAGTGTAATTGATGATTGTAGAAAAATAACTTTAGAGGACATGATGAAAACAAATAGAGAAATTAATGAATTTACTGGTATCCCATCGGTTACATTATTAGATAATATATGTGTTGCTACAGGAAAATTAGAAAGACAGAGTGCCAAACCACTAACCTTGTCATTAAGACAGCGTATCATTTTAGTGTTCGTGAAATTGAAAATTAATCTTTCTTTTAGGTGTTTAGCTGTTCTATTTGGGGTCACAGCTAATACATGTAAGAACTATTTCCATGTAACAGTAGAGTTATTACATGAGGCACTAAAAACAGCTGTTCCATGGCTGGAGAAAGATCTGATTAAGAAGAGGATGCCTATATGTTTTCAACATTTTCAGAATACTAGAGTTATTTTGGATTGTACAGAAATTCCCGTGGAGAAAAATAAGTGTTTAAAGTGTCGTGTGATGTCCTACTCTCATTGCAAAGGCGATTACACATTGAAAGTACTTGTTGGTGTTGCACCATCAGATTTAGTAACTTTTGTAAGTCAAGTGTATGGTGGAAGGGTTACAGACAAAGAAATATTTTTGCAATCCAATTTATTAGGCATGTTATTACCTTATCAGGATGCTGTAATGGTAGATAAAGGATTTTTGATAGAGAGTGAGTGCATTGAAAGGAATATACAATTGATCAGGCCACCCTTTTTTGGTAAGAATCAGCAATTGTCAACAGAGGATGCACTCAGGACTGCTGACATAGCTGCAGCTAGAGTGCATGTAGAAAGAACAATTCAGAGGATGAAAATATTTAAAGTATTAAAAGGGAGAGTCAATTTATATATGGTTCCATACATGAATTCTGTAATGACTATTATTGCAGGAGTAGTGAACCTTTCAGCTCCTATTCTTAGTGTTGATAAGTATGACTAAGGAGACTTTTGCTACTGGTACCTAGTACCCAGTTTGTGGGTGTGTTTTTTCTAAAGCAGAATTTGAGCGCTGTATCAGCAGCGAAGTAAAGCGCTACATATAAACTAGCTGTAAATAGAAACGGATAGATGGCACGAAATGAAAGTCGTTTAAACGTGTTTCGTTCATTATTTCAAAATAAATTTAATACAACTTAATATAACAATGGATCCACTGGGAGACTAAACTGATGATGAATGCATAGTGGTGTCGCTCAATGAACAACTTTGTTAATTTCACGTTGCTTGTAATTTTTAGGTTTTCCGCACCTTAAAACCTCAATAACTAACTAATTTTTAGGTTAGGCCTGGGCCATTCGAGTTACCTTCCACGAATTAATGCCCTTGCTTTAGCCACTAAAGTTTCATGACCGTTTCATGAATGTAGCAGCATATGGATAAAAATTCCTGAACTTAAGGTCACCATATCTATAATATTCACCATAACGTTTATGTGACAGGTGAAATTGGATCTAAAAGTAGGATGAACAAGCTCTCGACTTACAAATAATTCTTAATTAACCTACTGATATGCTGCTGGTGGAAATGTAGGCCTATAATCATGTTGTCTCTTAGGCTACACTAGTAGCCAGAGCATGTCGCTAATGATATCGGAGTAGACTGTGCATGCACACGTTAACATGAGTTTGCTGGTTTGTGACATTACTTCAACAAATTTAATGTATTTTAACTCTTCTGATTCCATTCTGGCCCCTGTTACTGCCACATGCATGGTTCCAATAGGCACAAGTGAATTTCTCGCTAGCACTACTTAGCCACATCCATTGCACAGTCCTGCCCTCTACCCTAATTTGGAGGAGTCTAAACTCTTCCTTCTACAGTATAGCATAACTGTATGTCAACAGATGTAGGTGACCTTAATATTACACTCCTTAAAACGTTGGTCCCCACCACCACCACCCCCCGTCCTAATGATGCAAAGTGTTATTAGACTGGGGCGTGGTGGCGCAGCGGTCATTGTTATTAGACTTTAAATACATTTGCCATTGATAGTACAAATGCTTGTAGATATCCGTATTGATAGATGAATTAAAAGTTTAATTTAAACTTTTAACATCTTACATAATACAAAAGTAGCTGCAATAAACTGAAACTAACGTGCACCACTAATGGGCCCTCATTGCTTACGGACCCCTATGCATTTGCCCCCCTTGTCCCTTCCTGGGCCTAGACTGTGCCAATTGCAGAAATTAGACCAGAAGAACCAAATCACTAGTAAAACAATGTATAGTAAAGGAAGGAAGCTTGTAGTTTTATGTGACCATTAATCTCGCAATCATGAGCCACGGGACCTTCTTTTTACATTGAATCCGAACCACAGGACACGGCATTGCACTTAAAAATATCTTGTATGCATTGACCAGGAATCGAACCTGGTCCACCTTGGTGAGAGGCCAACAGCTTGATCCCTGCACCACCACGCCCCCAAGTATACAGTAGATTATAATCAACAAGTTCTCTCTAACATACATTAGCCTACTAGTTCATATACAGTATACAATTTGCGTACCTAGTTAGAATGCACCCGAGTGAAAGAAAATAGGCTGGTACCCGTAGCCTATTATTTTTCATGAGAAACCTAATAGAATTTTCTGTCATTCTGCCAAGTACAGATATGTTACCATGCTGGGGTATGTACACCAACAAAATTATAGTAATGTTTGTAGACCTAAGAAAAAAATGTGGTATTTTGTTCATAACTATGTACTGTCCCCGTTTACCTGGATAGTAGGCTGTCAGATATCCGCCCCCTCAATCGGATTGCCAATAGTCAATTGCACCGGCTCAGCTACATCAATGAAAATGGCACTGACAGATACTATCGAGATAAGAGCACAGAAGTTCACAGGAAATCATTGTGGAACACACCAAAATAGACGGGGGTTCATACTTACCGTTACTTACCTCTTAATTATCTCGGGGTTTGAGTTGACAACAGGATCACTAAAGTCTGTTCACACAATAACCTCCACCATGACATTTAAAAATGAACCAGAACGAAGACGAGAACTTTGAACTGTACAAAAGCTTTATTTCTAATAAAGGGTATGATTTTACTAACACAACAAAATCAACGTGGCTATCAGTAGCCCAAGTCAATCTGACTACGTCCTCCAGTAGGACTTGCAAAAATTATCATACAACATGATATAAAACATTTTAGCTCCCAAGAGCTCCAAATAACGTAATATTCATAACACTATTGGATTGGAAAAGGACGTTAGGGTGTGACATATATATAAAGCATTTGGTTTCCTTTTAATAAACATGAGAATGGTATTTATAGTCGCAAGGCCAGAGTGTGGACGACCTCACTCTCTGTGATCCAGATGTTGGCACAGCTGCGGGCCACCCTCCAGCCTGTTGCATCCTGGTCAAATGCACTCCCTTCTCACATGCTATGTTACGTAAGAATACAGCTTGCTCTTTCAAACCTTTAAATGTCTACAAGACAACTCACATTATTTACGCAAATCTTTCAAGTACTTTGCTCACATCCTATTGGATCATTATGTTAATTCCTTAAACTTGTTAAGTTTAATCCAAATGTTTAATTAGCTCTTAAATGTTTATAACAAAATCACAAAATTATTTATAACAATTAGAAATTGTTTATAATATTTGTCAAAGACAATAAAAATATTTTATACACGCCTTTAACATCACTCTCGTTTCACATTATTTTCAAAAATATTTACAGCATTTATTTACAATATTAACATTTAAATTGTTTAAATTATTAATTTAAGAAATACATTAACCACATGTTCATTCGGTTGGGAATTTTCATAATCGTGTTTAATATAATCGACCAATGAAGGTTAGTTATACATGTTAATGTCACAATCTGGTTTAATAAAGGTTTTAATAATGATTTGTGACGGCAACCTTCATTCAAAATCTTATCTCAAATTCTTTCAAAACTCGTGTTAATTATAACAGTAAATCACTCGATTAATTTTCAACGAACTATGACAATCTTACTCCAGCGGAAAATCCTTCGCTAACAAGTTAATGCATAAACTGCATTAAAAATATGCCCAAAATCATCATATATTAATCTATATGGCATTAAACTTCCACATAACTTACAAAACTTCCACAAATAATTCTTTAACATTACTTCCTGTGGGAACTTCCTTCATATTCAAGGGCATTATACCTCAGCGACTTTCAACACGCGCTGCACTAGCGATTATACATTTATAGTTCCACTTAAAAATTTTTATAATCATTAATTGTTTCAAAACTGTTTTTCTATATAACCTTCGTGGATTTCATTCATGAACCGAAATGAAGTCAAAACTTGCCAATCACAAACAAATTTAATAGTGAATACGCTTATATACGCCTGTCTGGTCTATCAAAATTTAAGATTAACATCTTAAAAGAAATTGTAGTATAAAAATACTATCATCAAATAAAGTGCGACTAAAATGCAAAGTAGTCGAATAGAATCCAATTAGACTGGGGAATGCAAACATGATTCTATAAATCTCTAATGGAGAAGAAACTCCTAACAAAAGTTCTTGACTTTAATGCATTCAAAAATTCATTATTAAAGTTACTCTTTCACAAAAGTGTCTATGGTGCAATGTTCATTCATAACTGACGATAAATGTCTGTGTTGCAATCAATTCAAATAACGACTAGTATTTCCAAGATCGTCGACAACGCAAGAGATTTTAACGCTCTAAAATCATTTAAATGTTCTTCCTTCTTGATGATGACAGAAAATTGGTCAAAGTAATTAAACTGGGGTAGAATTACTTTAATAAAATGACACGCTGTCTGAATTTAAATCTGCCATTAAAAATCATTAACTTACAGTCAAATCGTGACTACAAAAATATTAATTACTGAAAATCTAAATATCAGTCTCAACTGATCCAAAATCATTAACTATGCCCATGACATAACAATGTCTTAATAAATCGTCGAAAAAGGCATAACTCATCAAGGTGTACTGAGAATAAGAATCTCAACAAGAAAATAGGGCAAAAATACATGAGGATAAAAATATGGGAAAAATGGTTGCTCAAACATCATTAATAAACTCAAATACAATAAACGTTCACGACTACCTTATCTGCCGATTGACGTTCCAGAGGAAAATTCCCCAAAGAAGACTGCTGATGGATCCATTTCACCACGTTAAAGTTGAGCTCCATCCTCGAAATAGGAAATAGCACCCTCGGAGAATCGAACTGCTTCCTTCTCCGTGAATCGCTCTGCTCCTCGAAGACGAATAGACATCCTTCCGGCAATAATCTTCTTTGTGAGTCGGGACACCCCTGACCTCTCTTGAAAAATTCCCTGAAGTTCCAGTAGACAATCGTCATGAAGTTTTGTAGAAATTTCCGAAGAAATTATTCATATTCAGAGTATGAAATTGTTTCTATGGCTGTTCGATGGTATTCAGCCTTTAATTACGAAACATGGGTGTAGATGGTATTCACCGCATGTTCGCTTGTGTGGAATAGCAATTAGCGAAGTTCCATGTCGCTATCTTACTCCGTTGAAGTATGTCCCAATTGCAATAAGCCCTTTAGCCTTCCATCTGCTCTTCGGTTGTAGTGTCAGAAGAACAAACTGCCGTATTCAATTGCTCCATTATACTGTATCGTTGTGTAACCAAGCAATCTGAAGTCTTTCTATTCCACTCGCAGCGTCAGCCGTTGCGTTGATTCTGGCTATACAAAAGTGCTTCTCTTGTGGCGAGATAATCACTTTTGTCAGTCGTATAAAACTGCTAATATCTTTTAAACTAATCGGTCGAAATTGTTCAGCTTTTCACTATAACTGCATGTAGCACTGCACAATACAATTAGCTTATCGGTGACCGCTAACTGTTCAAAGCTAAACTTGTAGAAGCTTTCTAAGGTCCGTTTCAACTTCACCTAGTTTGACTTGGATCTCGTTAATATAGTGGCCTCGCCACGCGTTATAAAGACGATTATTTTCACTGCTGTTCACTTCGACGTCTCACTATAATGAATGTATAAGAAAAGAACTTTCACAATAGACTTCGATGATCTGAGAATGAGATCTCAGAATGATCAGAGAACGAAAGAGACTCCTCTCTTCTGCGCAAGCCCTTTTATTAACTTCTCGAGGGGCGTTTCCATCCCTTCCAAAGCGTGGTACTGCGTCATCGCTAAAAGTTCCAACTTCGTTAATACAAGACGGATTTTCAAAATTCAAAAACTGAAAATAAATTTCACCAAAATTCCAAATCAATGCCCTTACTGCAAATGGATTTCCACAATTCTGCATTCCAAAAGTAATAAAAATACCATAGTTTTAGCAATCTCCGTCTTCCTTTAAACTATCGTTCATTGGTTCATGCCTCTCCTCCAATAGCATAGTTTCTTCCTCAGCAGAATTCCTCGTTTCCTGCGACTGCGTCGTACATCTTGGAACATTCTCGACTAAATGCTGACGTCACTGAGAATCTCAGCTCAAGTAGCCTGCTGGCATAACATTTACGTCATCCGTGCTTACGTCATGACTACCCACGTCATAACTATGACAGCCATAACTCTACTTATAAATTTCAAATATAGCCACCGTGGTCTCTATATAATTCAATTACGGGGGCATTCTCCTCTCACCACGTTTTAAAAACAGTTGCAAATTGTTTTTAAACTCAATGTTACAAGTATCTCAACTCTCTTGAACACGAAATTGAATTATTACTGGCTTACTCTAGTATGATATTTCCTCTATGTTCCTTAATCATAAATTTCTTCTACTCTGGGTTGTGTGTGGTTAATGTATTCTTCCCTCTCTACTTTCTCTTCTGACCAGTATTTCTATTTTCTAAGTTCTGCTGGCTCGTAGAAGGACCAGGATCGATTACAACATCCTGCCTTTTCCTTTGATTGTCAGCTTCTTTATCCCTTAATTCCTTTAAGTATTGCTGGCTTTCCTTCTCTCTTTGCTGATATTGATCAGGTGTCATAACCTTACCTTGAGTATTCTGGTTTCTATTTTGGTTTTGGTTATTCCTATTATAGTTTCGGTTATACCCATTATTGTTGTAATATCTGCCTCTTCCATGGTAGTTTCCTCGGTTGTAGTTCCAACCTCTTCTCTGTTGATACGGTCGGTAACCTTGTGATCTGTAATTTCTAAACTGATTATTCCTGTGAGGACCTACATTGTCAGTTTTCTCCTCCTCTGGCTTGTCAGTTTGTTGGACTTGGTCCATGTATACCGTATTGATTTCTTTAAACTCCTGCCTTTGACCTTTCTGGACTACGTTATTCATTGGACTTGTGTAGTCTAACCTTCTCAGTAATTCATCCATGCTGGATAAATCCCTGATGTTGGACGAAATTATAAGTCTTCTCACCTCAACTGGCAGCATACGAGAAATCGCATCTATTAGTTGCTCCGTGGACAATGGGGGTTGCAAAAATCTCAAGCGGGACAACTGACTCGTAAAGAAATCAGCGTACCTCGTTGGAAGAGTACCTGAGTATTTTCTAGAATACACCTCCGCTCTTAACGAATTCTGCGCTTCTATGGACCAAAATCGTTTGATTAATGCCTCTGCAAACTCGTCAAAGTTACTGAATGCGTATCTAAATGCGCGAAACCATTCAAGGGGTCCTCCAATCAGATATCTCTCTACTATCTTCATCTCTCTCTCTCTGGGAATGTGAGCTTCGATGAAATAATCTTTGAGATTCCTTACATACTCTATAGGTGTCAAACTATCAGTGTTACTGAATTTTTGTGGTTTGTCATCGAAATTCCTAATGACCGTCACGTTCCTCGGATATGAATCCGGATAGTTTTTCCCACTATCTCGGTAGTTCCACTCAGGTTCCATATTCCTCTCGTCATCCTCCTCTCTGAATCTGGATACACGTTCTTCAGGAGTCACGTCTCTTTCTTCTGGCTCTAGGTTATGTCTTCTAGCATAATTCCTATTCAATTCGCAAGCTAAGCCTTCTGTATCCTTGTCGGTGATTTCTGTTAAGACTTTCTTGATTATCTCTTCTTTGTAGTCCTGCATTAAACTAGCCTCTCCTAACTTCAAATTTTTCAGTTTACTCGTCGTTTCATTTACATCCGAGACAACTTTATGCATCTGTTCCTCTAATGTAGATTTTAAAGTTTGCATATCCTGATGTAGTTGTGTTCTATCGTCAACTTGTTTTTCGGATAGCGAATTTATCCTGACGCTTAAATCTTTCCTAATCTGTACTACTTCATTGTTAATTTCTATCTGCGTACTGGCAAGTTTTCTTTCAATCCTTTCCTGAATTTGGGTTACATGTTCCCCACTTGACTTATTCCACTCGTCTTTCCATACCGCTACGTTTATTGTTAACATTTCTGCTATGTCTACTTCGATATCCTCTTTTAATACTCTATTGTGGTCTAATACCTGGGTTCTCATGACCTCTACATCATACTTCAACTCTGCTAAAGACGTTGTTGTTCTAACTGATTCATCGACTAACCTAGTCGCTAATGCAGTTATATTACGCGTACAAAGAGTTTTTGAGTTTTCGATTTCTTCCCTGACTTTATTTACATCAGTTTGGACTTTAGTCATATCTACGAAAACTGTGTTGACCTCTACCTGAATCTTAGTTATGTCACTTTGCACCTCAGTTATATCCGCACGAATGTTATTAATGTCTACCTGAACATTGGATACATCAGTTCTAGCTTTTTGAATTTCTTTTTGGACTTCCTCGACCTTGTCTTGGACAGTCGCTACATCGTTTTTGACAACAACTACTTCGGCTCTAGCACAAGAAATATCCCCTCGGACATTAGCTACATCTAGATTTAACATTGTAAGGTCTCTCTGTACCTTAGACACATCATTTTTAACATCAGACACATTTGTGCGGATGTCACTTACAGTATTCTCAATTCCTAGGGTATTAATCTGTAAACGCGACATATTATCCTCCAAATTAGCAGCACTAGTTTGAATACCCTTCAAACTTTCACCCATGCTAGCTTTCAAATTACTAGCATTCTCCTCCATTCTTGCATTCAAATTACTATTATTCTCCTTCATGTTTTCATTCAGCATCTGCTTCATACTACTAGTCATGCTTGCTTTCAAATTAGCAGACATATTACTAGAATTCTCCTCCATCATCTGCTTCATACTATTGTTCATGCTAGCTTTCAAGTTAGCAGACATCTCCTCTAGCATCAACCTCAAACTTTCATCTGCCATTACAATATTATTAAAAAATGGATTGCTGTAGGGACATACATCAAAAGAGCAAAATAACAACATTTGAGCAACACTTTTCACCATATATATAATTTTGATCAATTTTCTGTCTTAAATCTAATTTATAACTACCTTATAATTAACCTTCGAAGATACTTCATGTTGAAACAAACTCAAGCACATGTTCAAATTTCTCTGGCTCATTTTAAAATATCCTAACACAAATAATTCACATTTACAATCCAAATAATTTAATTTTATCCTTAATATGACTGAAATGTCATAAGCCGGTCAAATAAAATAAGATTCCAGATTATAGGCGATTTTTCTAAGTTTCCTGCCCATTTAACCTTTCTCAAGTTGTATAAGATCTGATCTTTTCTGAGTGTAATTTTCCTAATACAATACAACATTTAATTCCTATATAATCACACTCTTAAATACTACAATTGGCCTAGACATCTAACAAAGAATCAACCTCTTTATTTGAGTCTAATCGAACCTCACGTTTTAGGTTTGCCACTCTTTCTGGCGTTCAACCTGGTAATCCAGTTATGTTGAATCGAGCCCCAACGTTTTAGGTGCGCCAATCTTTCTATTGACTCAGCCCCACGTTGGGCGCCAATCTTTCTGTCCCCGTTTACCTGGATAGTAGGCTGTCAGATATCCGCCCCCTCAATCGGATTGCCAATAGTCAATTGCACCGGCTCAGCTACATCAATGAAAATGGCACTGACAGATACTATCGAGATAAGAGCACAGAAGTTCACAGGAAATCATTGTGGAACACACCAAAATAGACGGGGGTTCATACTTACCGTTACTTACCTCTTAATTATCTCGGGGTTTGAGTTGACAACAGGATCACTAAAGTCTGTTCACACAATAACCTCCACCATGACATTTAAAAATGAACCAGAACGAAGACGAGAACTTTGAACTGTACAAAAGCTTTATTTCTAATAAAGGGTATGATTTTACTAACACAACAAAATCAACGTGGCTATCAGTAGCCCAAGTCAATCTGACTACGTCCTCCAGTAGGACTTGCAAAAATTATCATACAACATGATATAAAACATTTTAGCTCCCAAGAGCTCCAAATAACGTAATATTCATAACACTATTGGATTGGAAAAGGACGTTAGGGTGTGACATATATATAAAGCATTTGGTTTCCTTTTAATAAACATGAGAATGGTATTTATAGTCGCAAGGCCAAAGTGTGGACGACCTCACTCTCTGTGAACCAGATGTTGGCACAGCTACGGGCTACCCTCCAGCCTGTTGCATCCTGGTCAAATGCACTCCCTTCTCACATGCTATGTTACGTAAGAATACAGCTTGCTCTTTCAAACCTTTAAATGTCTACAAGACAACTCACATTATTTACGCAAATCTTTCAAGTACTTTGCTCACATCCTATTGGATCATTATGTTAATTCCTTAAACTTGTTAAGTTTAATCCAAATGTTTAATTAGCTCTTAAATGTTTATAACAAAATCACAAAATTATTTATAACAATTAGAAATTGTTTATAATATTTGTCAAAGACAATAAAAATATTTTATACACGCCTTTAACATCACTCTCGTTTCACATTATTTTCAAAAATATTTACAGCATTTATTTACAATATTAACATTTAAATTGTTTAAATTATTAATTTAAGAAATACATTAACCACATGTTCATTCGGTTGGGAATTTTCATAATCGTGTTTAATATAATCGACCAATGAAGGTTAGTTATACATGTTAATGTCACAATCTGGTTTAATAAAGGTTTTAATAATGATTTGTGACGGCAACCTTCATTCAAAATCTTATCTCAAATTCTTTCAAAACTCGTGTTAATTATAACAGTAAATCACTCGATTAATTTTCAACGAACTATGACAATCTTACTCCAGCGGAAAATCCTTCGCTAACAAGTTAATGCATAAACTGCATTAAAAATATGCCCAAAATCATCATATATTAATCTATATGGCATTAAACTTCCACATAACTTACAAAACTTCCACAAATAATTCTTTAACATTACTTCCTGTGGGAACTTCCTTCATATTCAAGGGCATTATACCTCAGCGACTTTCAACACGCGCTGCACTAGCGATTATACATTTATAGTTCCACTTAAAAATTTTTATAATCATTAATTGTTTCAAAACTGTTTTTCTATATAACCTTCGTGGATTTCATTCATGAACCGAAATGAAGTCAAAACTTGCCAATCACAAACAAATTTAATAGTGAATACGCTTATATACGCCTGTCTGGTCTATCAAAATTTAAGATTAACATCTTAAAAGAAATTGTAGTATAAAAATACTATCATCAAATAAAGTGCGACTAAAATGCAAAGTAGTCGAATAGAATCCAATTAGACTGGGGAATGCAAACATGATTCTATAAATCTCTAATGGAGAAGAAACTCCTAACAAAAGTTCTTGACTTTAATGCATTCAAAAATTCATTATTAAAGTTACTCTTTCACAAAAGTGTCTATGGTGCAATGTTCATTCATAACTGACGATAAATGTCTGTGTTGCAATCAATTCAAATAACGACTAGTATTTCCAAGATCGTCGACAACGCAAGAGATTTTAACGCTCTAAAATCATTTAAATGTTCTTCCTTCTTGATGATGACAGAAAATTGGTCAAAGTAATTAAACTGGGGTAGAATTACTTTAATAAAATGACACGCTGTCTGAATTTAAATCTGCCATTAAAAATCATTAACTTACAGTCAAATCGTGACTACAAAAATATTAATTACTGAAAATCTAAATATCAGTCTCAACTGATCCAAAATCATTAACTATGCCTATGACATAACAATGTCTTAATAAATCGTCGAAAAAGGCATAACTCATCAAGGTGTACTGAGAATAAGAATCTCAACAAGAAAATAGGGCAAAAATACATGAGGATAAAAATATGGGAAAAATGGTTGCTCAAACATCATTAATAAACTCAAATACAATAAACGTTCACGACTACCTTATCTGCCGATTGACGTTCCAGAGGAAAATTCCCCAAAGAAGACTGCTGATGGATCCATTTCACCACGTTAAAGTTGAGCTCCATCCTCGAAATAGGAAATAGCACCCTCGGAGAATCGAACTGCTTCCTTCTCCGTGAATCGCTCTGCTCCTCGAAGACGAATAGACATCCTTCCGGCAATAATCTTCTTTGTGAGTCGGGACACCCCTGACCTCTCTTGAAAAATTCCCTGAAGTTCCAGTAGACAATCGTCATGAAGTTTTGTAGAAATTTCCGAAGAAATTATTCATATTCAGAGTATGAAATTGTTTCTATGGCTGTTCGATGGTATTCAGCCTTTAATTACGAAACATGGGTGTAGATGGTATTCACCGCATGTTCGCTTGTGTGGAATAGCAATTAGCGAAGTTCCATGTCGCTATCTTACTCCGTTGAAGTATGTCCCAATTGCAATAAGCCCTTTAGCCTTCCATCTGCTCTTCGGTTGTAGTGTCAGAAGAACAAACTGCCGTATTCAATTGCTCCATTATACTGTATCGTTGTGTAACCAAGCAATCTGAAGTCTTTCTATTCCACTCGCAGCGTCAGCCGTTGCGTTGATTCTGGCTATACAAAAGTGCTTCTCTTGTGGCGAGATAATCACTTTTGTCAGTCGTATAAAACTGCTAATATCTTTTAAACTAATCGGTCGAAATTGTTCAGCTTTTCACTATAACTGCATGTAGCACTGCACAATACAATTAGCTTATCGGTGACCGCTAACTGTTCAAAGCTAAACTTGTAGAAGCTTTCTAAGGTCCGTTTCAACTTCACCTAGTTTGACTTGGATCTCGTTAATATAGTGGCCTCGCCACGCGTTATAAAGACGATTATTTTCACTGCTGTTCACTTCGACGTCTCACTATAATGAATGTATAAGAAAAGAACTTTCACAATAGACTTCGATGATCTGAGAATGAGATCTCAGAATGATCAGAGAACGAAAGAGACTCCTCTCTTCTGCGCAAGCCCTTTTATTAACTTCTCGAGGGGCGTTTCCATCCCTTCCAAAGCGTGGTACTGCGTCATCGCTAAAAGTTCCAACTTCGTTAATACAAGACGGATTTTCAAAATTCAAAAACTGAAAATAAATTTCACCAAAATTCCAAATCAATGCCCTTACTGCAAATGGATTTCCACAATTCTGCATTCCAAAAGTAATAAAAATACCATAGTTTTAGCAATCTCCGTCTTCCTTTAAACTATCGTTCATTGGTTCATGCCTCTCCTCCAATAGCATAGTTTCTTCCTCAGCAGAATTCCTCGTTTCCTGCGACTGCGTCGTACATCTTGGAACATTCTCGACTAAATGCTGACGTCACTGAGAATCTCAGCTCAAGTAGCCTGCTGGCATAACATTTACGTCATCCGTGCTTACGTCATGACTACCCACGTCATAACTATGACAGCCATAACTCTACTTATAAATTTCAAATATAGCCACCGTGGTCTCTATATAATTCAATTACGGGGGCAGTACTATAGACTATGTAAATTAGTTTCACAAATCTGAGTCTTCTTATGGAGAATGGGTTTTCCTCCATAGTCCATAACCAAAGAAATTTAATCATCAATTGAATACTCGTATGATTATGAACTTCAAAGCAATGCTACGTCTTTCTAGGATTGATCCTACTTATCTTCCTGGATGGCTCTCTTGTAGCATCAGTTGCCCGTTTCGAAAGTGCGTTATTTTACTTAGTAGCGCTCTGAAAATGGTTTGTAATTACTCTGCCACATTATTAAAGCCATTTGCCATTGACAAACACCGAATAAACACTTCCAAAATAAGGAAATTGTCATCATTAACTTTAAAGTAATAAACTTATCAAAAAGCAAGTCGTCATGTTTGCTGCCAACTTACTGATTGTGCTGCTAGGCAAAACCATTGGCCTGGATAAAGAGTATTGATGCATGACTACCCCCACTGTGCGTAACAAAAACCAGGGGTGTTTATATTAGCCTAACGCGCAGAGCCGCGCTACCTAACCTTTATTGGCTTAGGCGAAAACCATTGGTCTGGAAACAATGTTGGCACTCTGAAAAATACAGTAACACTCTATCGATAAAATATTCTACTCCTGTATATTAGTAACATTGGCCATTTCTATAGTAAATTTTTCGGATTTTAATGGCGCCGGGCAACGTATACTACACGAGTTCCTAATTGATATTCAGTCGTACACTCGTATACAACAACGCCTTCAAGAAAATTCAGATGAAAACAAGAGTTTATCTTGTTGGACTGCAGGCATTTTTCAATGTATCAAACGTGAAGCGAAGTGAAACCACGCTGCATGATGACTCATCTTAAGCTAAAATGTTGGGGGATGGGGATGCTCTGTGCTATGACCTACATGATGATATTATTACATTCACATTGTACTTCTATGATAAATAAAGCATTTGAAACAATATCACATTTTTATTATTTTATAAATTAGCCTATTTATGGATACAATGTAGCAATAATTACTCAAAGTTACTTTTTACATCAACTATCCTATAAGAAAAGCTAGAAAAATGCTATTTACAAGAAAAAAACATCAATTGTTATTGGCAACTCCAGCTACCTGATTACGACATCTAGCGGTAATAATGAGAAACTTACCAAGTAGGGTAAATTTGTCACGTGGTGACTGTTTGTATTATGGTTCCTTGTATCGTGGTAAAATCTTCGTGTCTTTATACATAAGTAATAAGTTTTACTCGTTGATAGAGTGCAAAATGAGTAAAAGCAAAGTAGGCCTATATTGCTCAGTTCACGGCTGTAAGTCGATGTATAAGAGGGCTGCGGATATAAGTTTTTATCACTTTCCAAAAGATGCAAATAGCAATAGCCGAAAGGGGACGATACCAAATAAATACGGTCAACAGGAGCGGGTAGGACCACTCACCACTACACACACTGACGACAGGACGGGTTGTTCACTGTTACGCCGAGCCAAGCCGCACCTAGACAGCCAAGTACAGTCTCGCCGAACCAAGCCGTACCACGACAGCCAAGCTTCATCAGTCAGGTATCCTTCCCCGCTCCCTAGTTCATTTCCCTACCAACCACCATCACCTCGCTCTGCGATATCCGAGCCATTCCACTACGAGTCGTATAGGCCTAATTTGACTTCGCAGGGTAAATATCTACTCTGTAAGAACCTGCTACCAGTCCGATATTCAACACCAAACCTACCTGCTAACCATCCAACAAATCAAGCAATTCCTGTCTCCCCAGAGTTTTAATACAAGTTAAACTCATCCCTTTGCCCTACCAAGCAGCAAATAATTTCTAGAGTCTATGGTACAGTGAGCAAACTCAAATATAGCTTTTAAACGTAACAGCGCCAGGACTCGAACTGCTCAAAAACAAATACCAGCAGACAACCGATGCTTGATAATATGCAATTGACACATAAAATCTAGTGGAAAACACAAATTAGATCACATGTATTGAACAGTTATACATATATACAATTAAAAATAACACTGTCATTATTTTAGGGTCCACATTTACCGATTATAACCGAAAAATAAAAAGTGTTCCATGTCAAAGGCGTGTTATTGAGTATTTTTACCCTACTTATCCAGACCGACCGCAGCGCAGCTGGCCACCACGTGTGTACTTCTACTCTCCCACTCCTTTCCTCATGGTTTTCAAAAATCTTAAACAAAGCAATGCTTGCAGCTGCACCTGACCATAATATTGATGATTTGTCTTTAAGGATAAAGTATTTTCCTCAATCGACCCATTTAAATATTTTAGGCCCTGCACTACATCAATTGCAGTCTGCGTTTTACCTGCTAGAGGGCACTTAACCTCTACACAACAGAGTGAACTAACCACACCATCCAGACTTACACCTAACCATGGGGCACTTGGAGGAACAATAATGTCCACCGGTTCCACTTTATTTTTAAAAGCAATTTCATCAGCTTCTAAGGCTACTAGTTCAAATTTTTTCCCATGCACAGTTGCCATGTGTCCCTTGAAATCAGTTTTGAACAGCCTACTCACTTTTAAATTCCAGTCAGGGCTTTTATTTTTGCTGTAAGTAAAATCACTGTAACAAGTAGTACCAGTTAATCTTACTTTTTTTGCATTCTTCCAAATTTCTCCAGATTGGGTAAGAGTTGTCAAACATAATTTTACACTGTCTTCATGTGTGAGAGCTACCTTCTCATTAAAAAATTGAGCAATGTCACCTTGAAGTTCTGCATCAAAATCAACCATAGCACTAAATTGTGGCAACAAGTTGTTGTTGCCTAAAAGTTTATGGCATAGGGATAATTGTAGCAAATCATCACCACTCGAGACTTGAATAGTAGTAGTAGTAGTAGCAGTAGTCTCCCTTAAGCGCAAAGTAAGATCCAGCTCGGATCCCTGTGCCCCAGAAAGTAGAATATCCAGTATATTATTCTCGCCTGCACTACCGACTAGGCGACTTTGGAGGGTCGATTTGACAGTTGATCTTCCCATGTGGCAGAATTTATTTATAGGAATCGCTTTGTCGTACATGTAGTTGTCTTTCTTTAACTTGCCCCACTGCTGCTTCAAATCTGTGGAGCTCAGGTCTTCCAAGTTTTCAATTGTGTGCCTATTACGAAAAGAAGAAAAAACAAATACAGTCAACTTGTACACTCTTCGATTTATCGGCTTCAACAGTACTAATCTTCTAAATTTAAATGCATCTACTTACCGAAATATGTAAAGCAATGTACCGATTACATGCTTACACTTTCCTGAACTTCCAGCCTTACAGGTACACGAACAAATTAACTTTTTCTCGGCAACTGATGATCGAATCTCAATTTTAATCTGGTGAGGAACTCCCTTCAAATTACTGGTTTGTAAGCATAAAGCTTCAAGTCTCACTAAATCTTCTCTTTCGGCTACTCTCCCAAACATAATTATGTGTTTGGCATCTAAAATTGCCTGTCCTTCAACGAGAGGCCGCCTAGAATCCCCAACAACATTCAATACATCAATCAAGTCTATCACCATTGCGTCCACCATTTTGTCGCGACCGACCTGCCACCTACATTCGATTGAGTTCGCGAATTGCACACAACACTTAGTAAAACCCAGACGCGGCTGGCCAATATTTTCAGGTGGAGCCTCTCTTGAAATATTCTATAAATATATCTGTTTAATACTGGAATTTATAATTTTAATTAATTCGAAGCATTTGTTAATTTCACTCCGTCTATTCAGTCACAGTCAATATATTTGGAACTGTTACCGTAATAAAATATGATTTTCAGATGGGCAGTAGCTCTGTAAATCGGATACTTCCTTGGGAGGCGCGGTTAAGAAAGCTCCAATCATTTCCATTGAAACTCTGAATGCTCAGGCGACCAGAGCCTATACCAGGCTTGCCAACACCGATAGGATTTTTGTATTTAGTGGAATACATTCAAATTTGTTCAAGAATACTTAACTCACCCTCTTGAGACTTTCTCTTTTCCTCTTTCTTTCTCCGAAGGACCATTAATTGAGAAGTTACCAGAAGCATTCTTAGAAGGCTAATAAGTGATATTCATTATTTACACTCAAATGTGTCCTTTGAGATGCGCCAGAGAGCTCCATGATGTAGCAGGGGTAGCAACAGATGCGGCCGGTAATAAGGATACAGTGTTGCACAACGACCAGATTTACCAAATAAAAAAAATAATTTAATAATATCGTAATAATAATCTTTTAGCAATGAAAAGCTATGCGTTTCCTCTTACATGCATAGGAATCGATAGTTTTGCACTTTAACAATTCAGGTAATAATATTGTAGTAGGCTACTGTGAACTATTTCAAATAGCTAGGCGCCCCAACAGTATGGGAGCGCCCGCCAAGTAGTCGTTGTCAGGCTCGAGCATCAACCAGATCTCAATAGTGGATGGTAAGGCAGAGATGCTAGACCGGGTAGGTACTATCTAAACGGCTGGAACGATTTCACTGAAACTCGGTAAGGACATAGTGCAATTTTACACTTCCCCAACCGTGCCCTTCAAATGTAAATACGTTTCACCAATCCAACATGGCGGCCGTGTGAAGTACTTTACCGGCATTCTATACCTCCGAAAGGTTTTGCTGATATCACCCTGAAATTTTGTATGGTGATAGAGAATACTAAGGAATAGGGACAATAAGCCGAAGCTGACGCAGTGGCAAGTGGGCAAGATGGCAGCCACGCGCAACTAACCCATGCTGTTTTTATGGAGGCGGAGGTAAAGCTAGCGCAGTGGCTACTGGGCTAGATGGCCACTACGTACAACGAGATCATATAAGATTTATCCCAAATCCCCCAAATTTAACTAAAATTTATGGATTTTTAGATTTTTGCGAATTTGTTTTCATTTGGAAAGTAGGCTGTATTTTATAAACTAGGAATCAGAGAAAGTTGTACGTTGGCCCAAATGAAAGGTCTCTCTATGCCCTCTATCCCTAATCTTGTTTGCAAATGTTAAGGCAAGAAGGAAGCCCCTTGTTATTTAAATAATTGGTGTTTTTGCCATTGGCTGTGTATTGTTGCGTGCCACCCCCTAGTGGCACTTTTGTTAACTGGATTACGGTGGGGGTACAAAGCACAACACCAATTACTGCTTAAAGAAATAATTAACTTTATTGTGGCCAGAAAATTACACTAATCAGCAAATACAAGCAATTAGGAGCCTTACTCCAGTTTCCTCAAGTCTCTTCCTTGAGCGCTCTTGGCCCTTCCACTTGTCAACAGATCACAGAAGTTAATCCGTCCTAATGAGTACGGTGGCCTTGACAGAAACTACCTGCTCCTCTCCTTTATGTTCACCGACCACAATTACTTACGATCACTTGCTGCAGGCTATTTCGCTGTCCACAAGCTGGAGAAACAATGTCACTGGATTTCGTAACTCGCACAGCACTTCGTCACCACACTTCTGTCGCACAAGATAATCGCTCGCACTAGCTCGTAAAACACAACAACAACCCCCGCTTGACAGGTCGCACTTATATAGCAGGCCGGTGACTCAATACATGCTTCTAGATCCATCCAGGGTTCACGGCTTCTCGAGGTTTCCATCGCTGGTCCAGTCACGAATATTCTGGACTATCCCTTTGTCTTAGTAGCCCTGTTGCATAAGGCTCACGCAATACAAGAGGCAGGCCACAGCCCAGCCCCTGGGGCAGTTGTGACTCAAGCGGCGAGCGATGACACAAACTCACAGCCGTAACACCACCCCCTTCCTAAAAAGGCTGATCGTCCCGATCAATCATTGGTCCGTCTGTGTCCCTCCGTAGGCTGCCAGGCGATCTCGATGCACGATCTTCATCTTCGCCCTCGGACTCCGCTGGATCCTGTAGACGACATCGTTGATCCGTTTCACGACTCGGTACGGGCCCTCCCAGGACTTCTGAAGTTTGGGTGACCGGCCTTTCTTCCGTAATGGGTTGAAGAGCCAGACCAGGTCGTCCTCGTGGAATCCGCCGGCATCCGTCTGCTGGTCGTATCGGGTCTTCATTCGGTCGGTCTCGAACCGCAGTTTCCTCCTCGCGAACGCGTGCACGTCCTCCAGTTGGTCGACCAGTTCTTGACAATACTGGCTTACCGGGATCGGATCATTCCCAGGTCGGCCGAAGGCAAGATCGACAGGTAGACGGAGCTCCCTCCCAAACATGGCCCGGGCTGGTGTGCACCCGGTGGCTTCATGCACGGCGGCGCGGTAGGCCAGGAGAAATAGTGGAAGATGTTTGTCCCAATCCCTCTGGTGCTCGCTGACGACTATTCGGAGATGGTTCTCGATGGTGCGATTGAATCGCTCTACCATCCCGTCGGACTGAGGGTGTAGCGGCGTCGTCCTTGTCTTCCGGATTCCCAGCAGCTGGCATAGGTTCTGGAACACCTGCGACTCGAAGTTCCTCCCTTGGTCGGAGTGCAGCTCCAGGGGTACTCCGTACCGGCTGACGAATTCTTTCACCAGGGTCTCTGCAATCGTCGCGGCTTCATGGTTAGGGAGCGCTTACGCCTCCGGCCATTTGGTAAAGTAGTCGCTGACGACTAATATGTAGCGGTTCCCTGCCTCGCTTAACGGGAATGGCCCAGCAACATCGATGGCCACTCTCTCCATGGGGCCGCCCACGTTGTAGGTCTTCAGTGGACCCCGTCGTCTTCGTCCTGGGCCCTTGCTGGCTGCGCAATCGTGGCACCTCGCGCAGTGGTTCTCCACGTCTGTTCGGCATCCGATCCAGTAGAACCGCTCTCTCAGCTTCTCCAGGGTCTTCTTTATCCCTAGGTGTCCACCAGATGATCCTCCATGAACTTCCTTCAGGACTTCCTCCGTCATAGCCTTTGGAACGACGACTTGTTCCCGAGATGTCTTCCCGTCGGTGCTCTCCCAGGTACGGCAGATGAGGCCATCCCTTACAATCAGCGAGTCCCACTGCGCCCAGTAGGACTTAAACTTTGGGCTGCAGTCACTTACAATGTTCCACCCGGGTCTGGGGACACAGGCCCTCTTCCATTCGGCTATCAGTCCCAGGTCATCATCTTCTGCTTGTGCCCGCGTGAAAGATTCACGGCTCCAGCTCCCCTGAAGTTCCACAGTAGTCCGTCGGCACTGTATCCCGGTGTTCTCCTCCCTTCGGGCACAGAAGGTGCAGTCTTCGGGGCACGGTCGTCGTGACAGGGCGTCGGCGTTAGAATGCAGTTGGCCTTTCCTGTGCTGAATCTCAAAGTTGTACTGTTGAAGCCTCTCTAACCACCGCGCGAGTTGACCCTCGGGATGCTTGAAGTTCAGGAGCCAACGCAGGGATGCATGGTCGGTCCTGATGAGAAATTCTTGCCCGTACAGGTACTTGTGGAAGTGTTCAATGGTCTTCACGAAGGCGAGCAGCTCCTTCCTGGTGACGCAGTAGTTCTTTTCTGGCTTTGACAAGGCTTTCCTGAAGTAGGCCACTACTCTCTCCTCGCCGTCCACTACTTGCGACAGGATTCCCCCTATGCCAAAGTCGCTGGCATCGGTATCGACGATGAATCTTGTTCCAGGTCTGGGGTGGGCCAGAATAGGTGCGGTGCACAGAGCCTGCTTGAGTTGTTCGAAGGCACTGTGGCATTCTGCTGTCCACGTGAAGAGTTGGTCCTTCTCAGTCAGTCGATGTAAAGGTTTGGCGATGTCGGCGAATCCTCTCACGAAGCGACGGTAATAAGTGCAGAGTCCCAGGAAGCTTCGTAGTTGGGACTTGTCCTTCGGAACTGGCCACTCCCTCACAGCTGCGGTCTTCTCTGGGTCGGTGCGCACCCCTTCCTCGGAGACGATATGCCCAAGGTACTGGACCCGCTTCTGGAAGAGCTGACACTTCTTGGGGCTCAACTTCAGCTGGGCAGCCCGTAGCTTCAACAAGATCTCCTTCAGGTTGCTGTAGTGCTCCTCGAAGCTCCTCCCCAGAACGATGACGTCGTCTAGGTATACCAGGCAGGTCTTCCAGTGTAGTCCCCTCAGAATGGACTCCATTAGCCTTTCGAAGGTCGCAGGGGCGTTGCACAGACCGAATGACATGACGGTGAACTGCCAGAGCCCGCTGCCCACAGAGAACGCGGTTTTCTCGCGGTCCTTAGGGTGGACCTCCACCTGCCAGTAGCCACTCTTCAAATCCAAGGTGGAGAACCATCTCGACCCTGATATGGTGTCCAGGGTATCGTCGATCCGGGGTAGAGGGTAGCTGTCCTTCTTCGTGACGTCATTCACCCGCCTGTAATCCACGCAGAACCTGGTGGAACCGTCCTTCTTCTTCACTAGCACGACCGGAGAACTCCAAGGACTATGTGATGGCTCGATCACCCCTTGCTCCTTCATCTCTTCTACCATCCGGTCGACTTCGGCTTGCTTGGCGAGCGGGACTCGTCGGAATGGGGCCCTAATCGGTGCGCTGTCCCCAACGTCGATTCTGTGCTGGACCAAGCTTGTCCTGCCGAAGTCTTTGCTCCCCACGGAGAAGACGTCCTGGAATTCGCGTAGCAGGTCCTGAAGTTGGCGTGAATGTTCCTCGTCTAAATGGTCCTGGGATCCTTGGTACAGCTTCTGTAGTTCTTCTGGCAGTGTGCGTCTTCTTTGGTTGTCCGTCTGCAGGTGTCCGTCCGTCGTGTCGGTGATGCGGGCAATCCAGGTAACGGGCTCGCTGACTCCTAGGTTGGTGTCCCGTTGAACCGTAATGTCGTAGTCGTTCAGGTTGGACAGGCGGACGTACGGCCGAGACGTCGTGTTGATGAGGGTATTGGCAACTAGCAATCATTTTGTCTGGATGTCCTCATATTTTGGCTCGATGACAGCCGCCACTCCCTCAGCAGCTCCGTCGACAATTACCGCAGCGCTGACCTCCGTCCTGGCGGGAACGATGACGTCTTCTCTCAGCCTTACTCGCCGTGCGGTGATGGACTCGTGCGCAGGTTGCAAAGCAAGTTCCTCACCTCCGAAGTGCAGAGTGTTGGTACTCAGATCCAAGATGATGTTGTTCTGGTCCAGGAAGTCCAGTCCGATGATCACTTCATTTGATACGTCAGCCACAAGCACTGGATGCTTTATCGCCCGTCGGCCAATGACGAACTCCAGCGATGCTTCGCCGTGTACCGGTGCGGTCTCTCCGGTCGCGGTTATTAGCTGGAGGTTCCTTTGTGTGGGTTGCACTCTCCACTTCGGGATCAAGGTGGGACTGACGATGGTCCTCGATGCTCCCGTGTCGATTAGCATGGGCCAGCTCTCTCCGTTGACGACTCCGTCGACCATCAGGTTGCTATTATCCCTCCGTAACTGCGTCACACGAACTTGGACTGCCGGGGCTTGACGACTGTCACAAGCCAACCTTTGCCCCCCTAGGCTGGCTGATACTTGCTTTCCTGGGCCGCGTGGTTTCCCTACGACTGACTGTCCCGACAGAAACCCTTGGCGGCGGCGATCACCGCAGTCCTTGCTCAGGTGGCCTCTCTTACGGCAGGTCCAGCAGGTCGGTAGTCCTCTTCCGGGCCGCCTCTCCGGATGTCCTTCGGCTACGTTTTTGCTGGTGGTACCGCGACTATCGAAGAAACGGCTTAGCGCCTCCCTTAATTCGTCGGCCAGGGGCTTGGTCACGTTGGTTTTTACTGGTTCGTCGACGTCCACTTGACGCACCCGCGCGTGCATTCTGGATGCCTGTTTTGCCGTCTCGAACTCAAGTGCGTGGCTCAGCGCATCTGCTTGGTTCTTATTGCGCGCAAGACGCAGCGCCTGTTGAGTGTCCGAGTCCCGTAGCCCGTCGGTGAAAGTCTGCGTCGCTATCTGCTCCAGAAAGTCGGCCGGCGCTGTTGGGTAGGCGAGCCTTACGAGGCGTGCGATGTCCATCTCGAACTCCTGCAGGGTTTCCGCGTTCTTCTGTACCCGCGTCCGGAGCTGCATCTGATAGGCCTGCTGAAGATGGCTATCTCCATATCGGGACTCCATATGGGCGATCAGGGAAGCGTAGTCCTGGGATCCAGTCGGGATGGCCTGAAGGACGTTAAGGGCGTCACCTCTCAGCGCTACAATGAGAGCTGTAGCTTTTCTGTGTTGTTCCAGTTATTTATGGAACAGGCCGCCTCGAACTGACGTAAGTAGGTGCTCCACGGGACCTTTCCGTCGAAGGTTGGGGGCGTCACTCTGCTATGTCCCGTTCCTGATATTCCCGGTGTAACGGTGGGCGGGCGTAGGCGCAGCTCGGCAACTTCCTTTTGTAAGGCGTTGAATTTCTCCTCCACCCCCATCAGCGGGCGTTGGCACAGCTCGGCAACTTCCACTTGTAAGGCGTTGAATTTCTCCTCAACCCCCATCAGCGGTCGTTGGCACAGCTCGGCAACTTCCACTTGCAAGGCGTTGAATTTCTCCTCCACCCCCGTCAGTGGGCGTAGGCGCAGCTCGGCAACTTCCTTTTGTAAGACGTTGGATTTCTCCTCCACCCCCATCAGCGGGCGTTGGCGCAGCTCGGCAACTTCCACTTTTAAGGCGTCGAACTTCTTTTCCACTGCCGTGACTTCCTCACGCAGACCCAGTTCTAATTTCTTCAGGTCCTGTGTCAACTTATTCTGACCGTCTTCCATCTTCTTCTGGCCGTCCTCTTTCCTCTTCAGTTCCTCCGCTAGCTTATTTTGACCGTCTTCTAGTTTGGCAGTTAGGTCCTCGGCTAACTTCTTCTGGCCGTCTTCTAGTTTGGCAGTTAGGTCCTCGGCTAACTTCTTCTGGCCGTCCTCCATCTTCTTCTGGCCGTCCTCCATCTTCTTCAGGTCCTCCGCTAACTTATTTTGACCGTCTTCCATCTTCTTCTGGCCGTCTTCTAGCTTCTTCTGGCCGTCTTCTAATTTGGCAGTTAGCTCCTTAGTTAAATTCTTCTGGCCGTCCTCCATCTTGGTTTCCATGCCATTTAACTTTTCTAGCAATGCTGCCAATTTCTCCTCCATTTCAGTTGTTTGTCTTGTAAAGGGCATGCACTCACAGGAAAATTAGAGAAAATGACCTGCTCGGGTTTTGAAACCAGGACCGTCAGGTGTTGTGCTTGAGTTCGTAATCCGGCTTCTGACACCAGTTGTTGCGTGCCACCCCCTAGTGGCACTTTTGTTAACTGGATTACGGTGGGGGTACAAAGCACAACACCAATTACTGCTTAAAGAAATAATTAACTTTATTGTGGCCAGAAAATTACACTAATCAGCAAATACAAGCAATTAGGAGCCTTACTCCAGTTTCCTCAAGTCTCTTCCTTGAGCGCTCTTGGCCCTTCCACTTGTCAACAGATCACAGAAGTTAATCCGTCCTAATGAGTACGGTGGCCTTGACAGAAACTACCTGCTCCTCTCCTTTATGTTCACCGACCACAATTACTTACGATCACTTGCTGCAGGCTATTTCGCTGTCCACAAGCTGGAGAAACAATGTCACTGGATTTCGTAACTCGCACAGCACTTCGTCACCACACTTCTGTCGCACAAGATAATCGCTCGCACTAGCTCGTAAAACACAACAACAACCCCCGCTTGACAGGTCGCACTTATATAGCAGGCCGGTGACTCAATACATGCTTCTAGATCCATCCAGGGTTCACGGCTTCTCGAGGTTTCCATCGCTGGTCCAGTCACGAATATTCTGGACTATCCCTTTGTCTTAGTAGCCCTGTTGCATAAGGCTCACGCAATACAGGAGGCAGGCCACAGCCCAGCCCCTGGGGCAGTTGTGACTCAAGCGGCGAGCGATGACACAAACTCACAGCCGTAACAGTATGATATCTCTAAAATTTAAATGTAAATTCTTTGTATTAAGTTTTGTTTTCTATTTGTAATTTTAGTAAACACGTATTTATAATGTTTCCCACTCATAGTTAAATACACGCTCAGTGAGGAAACTTTAATAAATCTACATATTCTAAGTCGGGGTTGCAAAGACTTTTTATTTTATTTTTTGCCCAGAGGCTTCAGGAGCCCTAAATACGGGCCTGACTGTGTTGTGCACTCGTCTAATTTTGCGCCGGTCTGCCTTACTGCGATCGTTATTCGTGCTGCGAAATGCGGTATATTTTTATTCAAGATGTGCCATAGTATTGTGGTCCATTTCTTGAGAACAGAGCAATCTTTGCTACAAATGAACAGCACTCTACCATTGTTGTCGATTCTTAACCTGTAATGTTAAATCTTCTACGATCGAAGCAATTTATAGGCTAATAGTAACATTGTTCTGCGGTGTTTTTGTGCCGTTATCAAAGCGAATGAAATTCGCACTCTCAATCGAATGTAGACGGTAGATCGGTTGAGACAAAATGGTGAATTCAAAACTGATAGACTACTTAATGTTGTAGGCTATACTATTCAAATGGAATCTTCTTGCAAA
Organism: Meconema thalassinum; assembly: GCA_946902985.2. Classification (NCBI taxonomy): domain Eukaryota; kingdom Metazoa; phylum Arthropoda; class Insecta; order Orthoptera; family Tettigoniidae; genus Meconema; species Meconema thalassinum. Next base: position 378,365,064 of record OX336389.2, on the reverse strand, counting down.
GCAATTTTCGATGCGCAACATGTAGGCTACTTATATGAGCGGAGAAGCTAATTTAATCCTAATTCAATTGGGCTTATAGTCGTATTGACCGACTGAAAGTTACAATTCAATATAGATCAATTAGGTGACAAAGCCAAAGTTCAAGGGGGGATTGATAATGATGTGTTTCTGAAAGAAGAAAATTACAGAACAGACATTGGCAGGCTCTTAACTCAAGGAACATTTATGTGACATTCTTAAGTACGAATGTATAATAGTTAAATGATCCTGCGATGTTTGTCGTTATCAAAGCGACTAAGTAAGTAAGATACTTAAGTACGAATGTATAATAGTTAAATGACCCTGCGATGTTTGTCGTTATCAAAACGACTAAGTAGGATGTACAATGATTTAGTGAGTTTTATATATTTTACTTAACGGTCAGCAATAATCAAATGAAATATTTTCTTTCTAAATCGAAAATTTGATAAAACCATGGGCGTCACAAGTATGAGTAACGTACAATACGAATTTATCACCTCGCACAAAATTCATTATGCTAAGACGAGCAATGCGAAGTATTCCTGATAGCTTGTGAAGAAGAGGAAAAACGTGATGGATCCGCTGTTACGGCCAGTACAAACTAGATATTTGGAAACAGTGCTATTTGAATTATTAGGCAGATTCATATGTAGGGATATTTCCACAGTTTCATTTAACTCAGTAATTTGGAAATATTTGAAAATATGTCCTCCAGTTACCGTATTTAGAAAATAGGCGAACTGGATTTTCATTAGCATTTTAATGAACTGCATGATTTTTATATTATTGTTGATACATGGTGATACCAAAATTGTATACCTGCAACAAGAACTGAACATTATGACAATGAATCACAAAAGAAGAAACGCGAACTCCTATGGACAAAAACTGTGAACTTAAAACAAAACGTTCCTCCCAATCTTGCTATAAAGTAGCCAACGGTTTCAGAGCAGTCAAATAATGAATTTCACGAAGCAAGTAAGAAATGAAACGAAAATTGGAGGGGCGAGGGGGGGGGGGTAATGAAATAAAAATTATAACTTGGCCCTCCGCTGTGGGCGCCAGTAGTTGTCTAACAAGAATCCTGCGTCACCCGACGCGGCTGTGCCCAAAAAGCGAGGCTGGGCCCCCTGTCGATAGGCAAGTTGATATCTCGCAAATCGATAATCGAAGAGGGTCACGCCAGGCCTTGGGGAGACGGTCGCTTTCGACTGGCCCCTTTCGACTGATCCCTTTCGATTGGCCCCTTTTGACTGGCCCCCTTTCGACTGGTCCCTTTGGACCAGTTCCTTTAGACTGGTCCCTTTGGACTGGTCTCTTTGGACTGACCCATTCATTTACCCAAATTGTGTCAAAGGGACTAACTATACAATTTGAAAATTTTGGTTGTACCCCTGCTTAAATTTAATTTTATATTTAATGTATTATTTATATAATTTTTTATTTACCATTTATACTTTATTTTTGTCAAAAGGGCCTAACTACACTTTTGTTGATATTTCCTGAACCCATGATTGGATTTGGTCATATGTGGTATCAAATTACTCGGGATGATGCCCACTGATTTCCTATAGCCCCCCCCCCTATTTTAACCAAAGGATCCAAAACTGATAGGTCACCGGCTTATTAATATCTCGCTAACCAAAACACCTAAAAATTATAAATTAACATAAAATCATTTGTTTTTAATGAAAAATAGTAAGGGGGGGTTGAAACTACCCCAAAATTGAAAAATCAATACCATGGAAACTAAGAACCCTAAAATTATGTGTTATAGTTCAAAAATAGGTAATCAAATACTCTTCTACCTCTATAGGTCATTTCACCCCTAAAACAGTGAATATAGATTTTACAGGGGAAAAGGTGTTAAACACCTAAAAATGATAAATTATCCTAAGATCTTTCGTTTTTGATGAAAAATAGTAGTGGGTTGAAAACGACACCACAATTGAAAAATCGATACCTTGGAAACTAAGAACCCTAACATTATGTGTTATAGCTCAAAATATAGGTAATCAAATACTCTTTAACCTCGATAGATCATTTCACCCGTAAACAATGAATATAGATTTTACAGGGGAAAAGGTGTTACCGAACCAAACCTAATCCAACCGAACTAAACCGAACCAAATCGAACCTAAACCAAACCTAAGCGAGAACAAGCCAAGGGCCTAAGTGTAAAACTCGTGGGTGGATGCTGTCATTGGCGATGTCAAAAGGAAAGGGATAACGCTCTACCTATAGAGGGTAAGGTAAAGCTAGCGCATGGTGCTAATGCACACACCCAAGTACATGGAGCACACACAACTATCCCATGCTGTTCTTATGGGCTGACCGTTAAAACTTGCTCAGTGGTTACTGAGCAAGATGGTCGCTACGCACAACAAGCTTTAAGTACCCGAGGCTAATAATCTCTACACACACGCGCAACAAACTAAACTAAACTGTCTTGCTGGCAGTGCTCAGACAGTAGGCAGATGACAGAAATGCATCGCTAACAGAAATACAATCATTTCAGGTCGTCTAATGTTACCAGCTAACCATTTTGCGCTGCAGTGGCAAGCACTATTGGCTCTTGCACTGGATGTCTTAACTCGATTCCCAGCTCTGAGGACTAGAACGAATCAAACTAAGAATGAAGGCCATGGCAGCGCAATGGTTAAGCTGTTAGCCTTTCACTAAGGTAGACCAGGGTTCGATTTCCGATTAATACACATGTCATAAACATATAAATAGCAGGGATAGTGTTTAAGACCGATTACACTTGTCTCTATTTCAAATTATTACTTGGATTACAAATACAAAGGCATACTGGGTTCGATTTACAGTTAATGCATGCAAGATTTTTTATTTTATTTTAGACTTAAGTTTTAGAATTTACATTTTAGATTTTTGATTTTAGATTTTAGATTTTGTGGAAAGACCAAACCACAATGTCATGACTTTAAATTTTCGGTAACTAATTTTAAAGAAAGACATATAAGGATTTGTATTACTTGGAATTATGTTTTCAGTACTATATTTTTTATATTTTAGATTTTAGAATTTAGATATATGATTTTAGATTTTAGGTAAAGACCAAACTAATATTGACTATTTATTATACACTGATATGTAAGAAGAAAAATGGTTACACTATACGTTGAGACTAACTCTTGGCTTTAACCAGCCTTGCAATATCAATTTGCTAATCAGACATGAGTTAGCTACTAGGGAACACTTTGGCGACTATGCCAGTTATTGACCAGTGAGTAGGGTTCTAGAAAGCTGTTTGCTATTTTGATTTATACACATCACATGCTTAGGCCTATATAGAAACCGAGCGATCATGTTTGCTAAACAAAACATTATACCAGAGACGATAAGGATACTTAAGTAAAGCTTACCAAAATAATGTTGTGTAACGGTAAATGCTAGTCAACGAACAGTCACTCATTACTAAAACCCATTACACGATACCTGAGAGCTTTTTAAAATTATTTTAAGATGCCTTTAACCCTATACAGTATTAAACAACCAGCTGACAAGACTGATAACCGCAATGTTATGGTAAAACGAAAAAATCTACATTCAAAAACGAACAAGTGGTTGAGTCAATGTACACTGGAAAGTTTTGTAAACACCCAAGTCCACAGAACGAATTAAATTAATAACTGTAGGGTTGGCCACGTGGTTAATGCGTTTGACTTAAGTTCAAATTTCTAGTACAATGAAGCAAGGGTTCGAACCCCTTACCTGACATAACTATTGCCATAACATTGCTTGGCGACACTGTATTATTATGATACTCGGTACACAAACCATAGATAGAGTGTATTGTTTAAGATCACTCTTTCTGAACATAACCAGAGACTGTTGATGGTTAACAATTGCATTAATATTGCTACATGTGGATAGCAATTAAGAAAAACAGACGATACCAATGGAACATTTTTATTTATTTAATGTAAGTACTTTTACAATATTTACATACAAAATACAACTTTCTTTTCTCTTTTTAACATTGTTTGCTTTAGATTTTTAAACACAATGCTAGCGATATATATTTTGTATGGCTAGCAATGACCAATTTTTTTAAAAACAGACGGAGCTTAAATGGTTTTATAGGCATAAAAACCTCATTCTTATAACTATTACTATCTCGTTCCTTTTGATCCTCTCGCAATACTACGTCATACATATCAGGGGCAGATAACCTCGTAGTTCTGCCCCTTAAAACAACATCAACACTACCTCTTGCATAGTCTGTGATGATGATGACTCTTGAGACGTGGAAGATGGATTCAACATAACTTTCCGAAGAGGGGTTAAACGTTACTCAATAAACAAAGCACTATCTTGAGTACCAACATCTTTTTCTTGTACTAGCTTTTTAGTATTCAGATGATTTTTTGTCAACACGAACAGTGTTTTGTCAGGAGCCCCACAGTGATGATTACTCAACTTAAAACCTCAACATTTTTACTGTTCATATCGCCTCGACATTCTTTTGACCTTCGTTTTGAGCATCGTCAGAATATTATTTATTTTACATTTTGTCGACTATATTAATAAGAGTAGAATTTATAGAGTATACGTTGTTTACCTAGGTTAGTTGTAGTAGGTTCCATAGTAGCAACTAACCCGTTAGTATGATTTCCACACTACAAAGGTTATAACTGTTATGGTAAAAGAGCGACTTAGCGTTGGCATTTATATTTAATATGTACAGTTTAAAGTGACAGCAAGAAAGGGTAGCAAAGTGGTAGCAAAGTGGTAGAAAAGTAGTAGCAAAGTGTTAGAAAAGGGGTAGAAAAGCGGTAGCAAAGTGGTGGAAAATATTACAAATATTGTTAAGGAATAGTTTAAGCGGTTACGTGGATCCATTACACAATAATTTTGGCACGACGAAGCTCATTTTCTATATCCAATAGCTCTTCCTCATATTCAGTATGACCAGCCTGTTTACGGGCCTGCAAGTTCTGAAGCCGCTGGATTAGCTTACTGGGATTGTTCGAGTAAACAAATTTAACAAATGATTTTAGGTGTAAACAGAGCATTACCTTTATTATCATCATCATCATGATTATCATCATTATTATAATCATCTTCATCATCATCACTATAACTATCTAATCCTTTTTGTTCCTCTTGCAATGCAACAACATTTTCCATAGTTTGCGATGCCTTTGATAGTGTTAGGGGTTTCTTAGACGTTAACGACTGTCCTAACATGACTTTTTCAGGAGATAATAAATGCTTTTTAACAAACAATGCGCTATCTTGAGCCACAGTATATTTTCTTAGACTTTCATTTTTACCTTGGTTAGAGTATTTTGTCCACTTAAATGAGTATTATTGTGAGATTTGAAATGATGATTGTTTGAAGTAAGTATGTTGGAGCCTTTTGTCTGAAGCATCCCTCAACACTGTTTTGAACGTTGTTTCAAACAGCACCTAATAACAATTCCATTTTATTATGTTTATTATGTATATCCTTTATATTAAGCACATGACTTAGCATACCTAGTCGTTGATTCTTCCATGTCAACTGTTAAGCATGAACTAAGAATTAAGAGCGAAAGTGAGAGCAAAGTGGTAGAAACGTAATAGCGAAATGGTGGAAAATTGGTAGAAAAGTGGTAGAAAAGTAGTAGCAAAGTGGTAGAAAAGCGGTAGCAAAGTGGTGGAAAATATTACATATATTGTTAAGAAATAGTTTCAGCGGTTACGCGGATCCAATACACAATAATTTTGGTACGACGAAGCTCATTTTCTATATCCAATGGTTCCTCTTCATATTCAGTATGACCGGCTTGTTTACGGGCATGCAAGGGCTGAAGCCGGTCGATTCGCTTACTGGGATTGTTCCAGTAAACACATTTAACGAATGATTTTTAGGGGTAAACAGAGCATCACCATTATTATCATTATCAACATCATCATCATCATGATTATCATCATCATGATAATCATCTTTATCATCATCTTCATCATCATCACTACAACTATCTAATACTTTTTGTTCCTCTTGCAATCAACAACATTTTGCATAGTTTGCGATGCCTTTGATAGTGTTAGGGGTTTCTTAGACGTTAACGACTGTCCTAACATGACTATTTCAGGAGATAATAAATGCTTTTTCACAAACAATTCACTATCTCGAGCCACAGTATTTTTTCTTGGACTTGCTTTTTTACCTTGGTTAGAGTATTTTGTCCATTTAAATGAGTAATATTTTGAGCTTTACAAGGATGATCGTTTGAAGTATGTTGGAGCCTTTTGTCTTAAGCATTCCTCGACACTGTTTTGAACGTTGTTTCGAACAGCACGTAATAACAGTTCCATTTCTATTAGTTCGTTTACAATATTTGTATATCCTTTATAGTAAGCACATGGCTTACCATAGCTAGTCGTTGATTCTTCCATGTCAACTGTTAAGCATGAACTAAGACGTAAGAGCAAAAGTGAGAGCAAAGTGGTAGAAAAGTAATAGCGAAGTGGTAGAAAAGTGGTAAAAAAGCAGTAGCAAAGTGGTGGAAAATATGGCATATATTGTTAAGAAATAGTTTAAGCAGTTACGTGGATCTATTACACAATAATTTTGGTACGACGAAGTTATTTTCTATATCCAATAGTTCTTCCTCAAATTCAGTCTGGCCAGCCTGTTTACGGGCATGCAAGTGCTGAAGCCGCTGGATTAGATTACTGGGATCGTACCAGTAAACAAATTTAACAAATGAATTTAGGGGTAAACAGAGCATTACCATTATTATTATTATTATCATCATGATTATCATCTTTATCATCATCTTCATCATCATCACTATAACTATCTAGTCCTTTTTGTTCCTCTTGCAATGCAACAATATTTTGCATAGTTTGCGATGCCTTTGATTGTGTTAGGGGTTTCTAAGACGTTAACGACTGTCCTAACATGACTTTTTCAGGAGATAATAAATGCATTTTAACAAACAATGTGCTATCTTGAGCCACAGTATTTTTTCTTAGAGTTGCTTTTTTACCTTGGTTAGAGTACTTTGTCCATTTAAATGAGTATTATTTTGAGATTTACAATGATAATTGTGTGAAGTAAGAATGTTATTTATTTATTTATTTATTGGTGCCTTTATTGTGGCGAAGTTAGGGCTCTAGGCCCTCTCTTACACTTAACCACATACAGTGCAACTTACATGAATACTCACATATGTTATTCTTAACCTACCAAACTTAAATACTAGGAAAACCTTAAATACTAGAATAAAATAAAATTAAATTAAATTAAATTAAATTAAATTGGCGACTGCGTGATATTAGCTAAGCTATACAATTTACATGACATACATTTTTAACAAAATTATACTATGGTCATTCACTCACACATTCATACACAAATTGTTCTAGTTGGCCTACGAATTCAAGAGGAAATCTTTACATGCACGTTTGAAAGTTGTAAGGGATGCACAATTTCTGACGTCACGAGGACAATTATTCCAAATTCTAGTTCCCGACACGAGGAAAGAGTTGCTGAAGGCAGAAGAATGATGTAGAGGAATTGCAATTATAGATCCAGATCGCGTGTGACGATCATGAAAGGAAGAAAGAAAACGAAAATTACAAGAGAGATAGTGAGGAGTACTTTCATTGAGAAGTCGATAGATGAGGGTACATATGTGCAGGTTCCTTTGTTGTTCTACTTTTAGCCAGGAAAGTAGATCATAAAAAGGAGACACATGTGAGGAAAATTTCAAGGAGAAAATAAACCTAATGCAGGAATTTAAAGCTCTCTGAAGTTTCTTGTTTTGTTCACCGGTAGCATCTACTAATACAACATCACAGTAGTTAAATATAGGGAGTATCAAGGTTTGGACGAGTTTTATTTTCAAGTTACGGGGTAGAACGGACTGGTGAATCTTAAGTGGATGAAGTGACGAGTAAACTTTCCTGCATGTATTAGTAACGTGCCCATCCCAATTCAAAGTTTCATTTAGTGTGACTCCAAGACTTTTTACCGATTTAGAGAACGGGATAGCAACACCATTTAGTTGAATTAAAGAAAGCGGTCTACTGTGTAAATGGAAAAGCAATTTAGTCTGCCCTATTACGATAGCTTGTGTTTTAATTGGGTTGATGGCAAGAGAATTTTCAGTTGCATAGCGGCTGATCCTCTTTAGATTTAGATTCATATTTTCAATTGCCGCATCTATGTCATTTACTTTTGTGTGGCAATATATCTGAAGGTCATCACCATATAGATGGTAATTGCAGTTTTCCAGTTTCGAAGAGATGTCGTTCAGATATAAAATGAATATAAGGGGGCCGAGAATTGAACCCTGAGGTACTCCATTTATTTTGAACTTCCAATCAGTTCTGTTTTCATTAAGGAGTACACGTTGTCTTCGGTTATGAAGATAGGAGGCGAATAATTTGAGAGCAACGGGGCTAAGATGGAAGGATTGCAATTTAGCCATAAGTATGTCCGTGTTAATGGTGTCGAATGCACTGCTGAAGTCTAGGAGAATGAGTATTGTCACTTTACGCTCATCCATTGCTCGTCTTACGTCATCGGTGATCTTAATGAGTGCAGTAGATGTGCTGTGTCCTTTCTTAAATCCAGATTGTAACGGATCAAGTAGTGAGTATTGCGTCAAGTACTGAAGTAGTTGTTCATGCATAAGTTTTTCTAGTATTTTGGAAATTGAGGAAAGTATGCTTACAGGTCGATAGTCGGATGGAGAATTTGCAAGAGAATTTTTCGGAACTGGAATAACTAAAGCATCTTTCCATATTGTTGGGAAGAAACCTTCTAAAAGACATGTGTTACAAATGTGCGTAATAATTGGCAGTAATACTTCTATCAGGTTAACGATAAAGGAAATTGGGATGTCATCTATTCCGACTGCTTGTGATTTGATAGATATTTTTTTTTCTTACGACAGTATCATCTATTTCACGAAACTTGAATAACGGTCGGTGAGGTAGTGGGACACATTGCAGTGTATTTATTGTTGTTTGTATTATTTGGGGATCAGTACTAATTATTTCTCGAGCAAAGTGAGCATTTAATTCATTAGGATTAATATCCTGCTCATTGGTGTTTTTAGTGCGCCTCCCAATACCTACCGACCTGAGTTGCTGCCAGGTGCTCCTAGCATTCAAGTTGCCGGCTAGCTGTTGGAAGTAGGCATACTTTTTATTTCGAATCATTTGTTTAACTCGATTTCTAAGCACACGATATTTTTCAAAATCGTCACTTGATAAGGTCTGCTTATAACGTCTGTGAAATGCGTCCCGTTCGGCCATTGCGGATTTAATGTCACTTGATAGCCAGGGGGCAGCTTTACGAGTGACTTTTGCTGTTCGTTTAGGTGCATGTTTGTCATATAGTTCCAGCAGTATTTTGTTAAATCTGCTCACCTTTTCATCAACGTCAGTCAAGTGTAGTATATCGTTCCATGGACAGAGAATTGCGTCTTGTGTTAGTTCTTGAAGGTTCAATCTTTTCATGTCTCTATATGTTATGTATTTAGGTGCAAATTTTGGAGTTTTTAGAGAATAAGCTAAATAAATCAGGTCGTGTAAAGATATGCCAGGTACTGAAATCTGTCCGTGTTTTAGTATTTTCTGTGGGTTATTTGTGATAATTAAATCAATTAGAGTGCGTGAAGATCCTTGGGGGGTGTGTACGTGGTGAGTAGGATCGAGTGGTAATATTGTCATGTTACAAGAGGTAAACATATTCCGTAAACGATTTGCGTCAGTGGAGTCTATTAATATGTTTGTGTTAAAGTCACCAAATATAAGTACGTGTTCGTATGTAGGTAACAGTCTTAGTAGAGTTTCTTCAAAATCCATGAAGTTCCCTTCTTTAGGTGGTTTATATACTACACCAATAAGCACTTTAGTCACGTCAACAGTGAGCTCAACAAACATATATTCGGTCAAGGGGTCAGTAGATAGGTTCGATGTTTTTATAATCTTTGCCGCCAAATTGTTTTTATAGAATAAAGCTACTCCTCCTCCTCGACGCTTCAGTCGGTTGTGAAAGAGCGAATTGTATCCTACTAGACTTATCATGTTTAAAGGGACAGAGTCTCTCATCCAGCTTTCGCTAATTGCTACAAGGTTTACCATGCTTCCTTCAAAAATAGCTTGGAGCTCAGCGTGATGTGCTATTATGGACTGGGCATTAACATGTGCACACAGCAGTGAACGGGGAAATGCGGAAAATTCCCTTTCCAGATGATTGCGGGTGGGGGGAGACGAAGACAGGGGTTGGGGAGGGCTGGGAGGCTCATTGTCAAGGTGAAGGTCATTATCTCTGTCGGGACTGAATGTAACGGTACCAACTACACTGGCCATAAAACAGAAGGGAGCATGCAACTTACCGTTGTTTCCTCATGTATGCACAAGCCACTAGAAGCAGTTAAACAACCACTCTCACTGAATTTAAAATTAAACCACCTATCACTTATGCAATCACTCACACTAAAATTAAAATAACATATTAAACACACACTCACAATTACACACATTAACCTGTTCACTTAACTTCCGATACCTGCCCTTTCATTAAGCAGGCAAGTTCTGCTGGAGTGTTAACGTAATGTTTTTTACCGTCAGAATCCACTATCACTATTCGCCCATCCAGAGTGAAGGTGTTCCTTGCTCCAAAGTGATCCCTGGCCTTGTTGAGCATGTCCTTGCGCGATGCTGTGAGGGACTCAGTTATGAGGATAGGAGTTCCTTTTAAAAGTCTCTTGGCGCGCCAGACACGTTCCCTCTCGTGGTAGCGGGTGAACTTGACAATAATTGGTCTTCTACCGGTAACCACCACATCCGCAGACGATCTCTTTGGTTTCCCCAATCGATGACACCGATCGATGCTCATCATAGTCAGTTCTATATTAAGCTTGTCCTTAAGTACCTCCGTTACTCTAGCGTACACGTCTTCGTTTGGAGTTTCACTTACCCCATGTAGCAGTAGGCAGTTCCGGCGGCTGTACTGTTCTGCCTCATCAATTCGAAGTTCTTGCTTCACAATCTGGTCATTCAAATCCTTTTTTAAGTCACTTAGCTCCGTTATGACTTCAAGGCGAAAAGACTCGAACTCCGAAGCTAGGGTTTCCACTTTCACGGAGTTGAGGTTGGTAGAAGTGCTCGTTCCAGCTGTGGTGGCTCCCTCTAGGCGAGTTTGAAATACTTTGAGCTTTTCTTCAAACGCTGAAATTCTTTGATTGACGGCTTTTAGGGTCATGACTGTTGACTAAATGTTCACTAAGTTGTATATAGTTAATAATACACACCCTAGCAGACTCTATTTGTGAGTTATGTTGCGGTTTCGGCAGGTATTCTACGGAGCACTTTTACGCACGATGCATCTCGGTCGCCATGACAGGAACCTTTTGTCTTAAGCATTCCTCGACACTGTTTTGAACGTTGTTATAACAGCACCTTATAACAGTTCCATTTTTATTAGTTCTTTTACAATATATGTATATCCTTTATAGTAAGCACATGGCTTACCATAGCTAGTCGTTGATTCTTCCATGTCAACTGTTAAGCATGAACTAAGAAGTAAGAGCAAAAGTGAGAGCAGAGTGGTAGAAAAGTAATAGCGAAGTGGTGGAAAAGTGGTAGAAACGTGGTAGCAAAGTCGTAGAAAAGTGGTAGCAAAGTGGTAGAAAAGTGGTAGAAAAGCAGTAGCAAAGTGGTGGAAAATATTACATATATTGTTAAGAAATAGTTTAAGCGGTTACGTGGATCTATTACACAATACCTTTTGCACGACGGAGCTCATTTTCTATATACAATAGTTTTCCATCATATTCAGAATGACCAGCCTGTTTACTGGCATGCAAGTGCTAAAGCCGCTGGATTAGCTTACTGGGATTGTTCCAGTAAACAAATTTAACAAATGAATTTAGGGGTTAATAGAGCATTTCCATTATTATCATTATCATCAAGATTATCATCATCATTATAATCATCAACTTTATCATCATCTTCATCATCATCACTATAACTATCTAATCCTTTTTGTTCTTCTTGCAATACAACAATATTTTGCATAGTTTGCGATGTCTTTGATAGTGTTAGGGGTTTCTAAGACGTTAACGACTGTCCTAACATGACTTTCTCAGGAGATAATAAATGCATTTTAACAAACAATGCGCTATCTTGAGCCACAGTATCTTTTTCTTAGAGTTGCTTTTTACCTTGGTTAGAGTATTTTGTCCATTTAAATGTGTATTATTTTCAGATTTGCAATGATGATCGTTTGAAGTATGTTGGAGCCTTTTGTCTTAAGCATTCCGCGACACTGTTTTGAACGTTATTTCGAACAGCACCTTATAACAGTTCCGTTTTTATTAGTTCTTTTACAATATATGTATATCCTTTATAGTAAGCACATGGCTTACCATAGCTAGTCTTTGATACTTCCAAGTCAACTGTTAAGCATGAACTAAGAAGTAAGAGCAAATTTGAGAGCTAAGTGGCAGAAAAGTAATAGCAAAGTAGTGGAAAAGTGGTAGCAAAGTGGTAGAAAAGCGGTAGCAATGTGGTGGAAAATATTACATATATTGTTAAGAAATAGTTTAAGCGGTTACGTAGATCCATTGCACAATAATATTGGCACGACGAAATTCATTTTCTATATCCAATAGTTCTTCCTCATATTCAGTATGACCAGCCTGTTTACGGGCATGCAAGTGCTGAAGCCGCTGGATTAGCTTACTGGGATTGTTCCAGTAAACAAATTTAACAAATGATTTTAGGGGTAAACAGAGCATTACCATTATTATCATTATCATCATCATCATCATTATGTTTATCCTCATCATGAAAATCATCATCTTTATCATCATATTCATCATCATCACTACAACTATCTAATACTTTTTGTTCCTCTTGCAATCCAACAATATTGTGCATAGTTTGCGATGCCATTGATAGGATAGTGTTAGGGGTTTCTTAGATGTTAACGACTGTCCTAACATAACTTTTTCAGGAGAAAATAAATGCGTTTTAACAAACAATGCACTATCTCGAGCCACAGTATTTTTTCTTGGACTTGCCTTTTTTACCATGTTTAGAGTGTTTTGTCCATTTAAATGAGCTTTATTTTGAGATTTACAATGATAATCGTTTGAAGTAAGTATGTTGGAGCCTTTTGTCTTAAGCATTCCTCGACACTGTTTTGAACGTTGTTTCGAACAGCACCAAATAACAGTTCCATTTGTATTAGTTCTATTTACAATATCTGTATATCATTTATAGTAAGCACATGGCTTACCATAGCTAGTCGTTGATACTTCCATGTCAACTATTAAGCATGAACTAAGACGATACAAAAGTGAGAGAAAAATTGTAGAAAAGTAATAGCAAAGTGGTGGAAAAGTGGTAGCAAAGTAATTGCAAAGTGGTGGAAAAGTAGTAGAAAAGTGGTAGCAAAGTGGTAGAAGAGCAGTAGCAGTTTATAATATTCGTGGTTTTACTAGAATGCGATTCAAGTAACTGTAATTTCTAAACCTTAGTAGTGAGTAGTCAGTTAGTCTTGGATCAGACAAGCGTAAACATGTCACGTACGCTTGTAATGAATACTCAAGGCTTTACTCTCAACGATAACAAGTATATATTTAAAGAGGTGACCGTTATTGATTGCACAACACACTGGTCACCAAAACAATATCATTTTGTGTTAATCCCACCATTTCCGCTAGAGGTTCAGTCTGTTAAAGACCCAAGGCAAACCCATTGGATACAAACCCAGCTGGGATTACAATGTGATGAGGGAACCATTCCCTATAAATATCTAGCCATGATATTTAACGCACATCTATCCATGGCTAATATTGTATTTGTCAAAGGAACTGAAAAACGCTAAAGGCTTCGCCCGTTTCTACCCTCCACATGTGAATGTGTGGATGTTATGGATTTGGGCTGTCCTTCAATGCATACGCTGTTTAAAGAAAAAGAACTTTTAATTTAAAGAAATCAAGTCATTTTCCATGTATGGAAACTGTTTGATTGGCTGACGAGAAATGTATGTCGTAACGTCATGAACGAGAAGTTACTTGTTCCTGCCAGCATTTGGAATGATCACTAGTGAGTGATACACCGTCTAGAGAACATCATGTCTGTGTCGTCAATGTTGGAATTGGACAATAATGCTATTGTGCAGGCGATTGGAAACATTTTTGTATGCAAAACGAAACTAAACAGTTTTACAAAAGAGGAACTAAATGCCCTGCCTAAATCATTTTTTATGTGGCTGCAAATTCTTTCAAGGAAATATGGGAACATGTGCTAACATCATGGACTCAAGACCCTGTGGTAAGTGAATTGCATCCCTGTAATAACTACGAACATTAAAAGCAAGTGATCATTAGCAAAATACCATCAGTACAACAGTGTCGAACTTGTCAGCTTGTGAAACTCTACCACGGGCATAAAACCTTAAACAAACACTTTGTTTCTTCATTCCATGGGTACGATGGCTAGAAAAAAGCAACAACAACATCCTCAAGAGAGGGGTAAGATCAAAACTATTTACCATCGAGTAAAACAGAGTTGCCAAACCTGTACAGGTTGTGGCGTCATTGACAAAGTGATTCAGTTACTACCCTTTGAAATGCACTTACCTGGTTACAAATACTGCGGTCCTGGAACAAAGCTGGAACAACGTTTGCAGTGTGGTGATGTACCTATAAATTTTTGGATGATGCTTGTCGAGACCATGAAATTTCTTATTGCTATAGTCAACCTAAATTAAGGCGTATGGCTGATAAAGTACTATTGAAAAAAGCTAAACAACGTTTGACATCCTGTGATGCCACGGTGGGAGAGAGGTTTGCAGCCCTGACTATGATTAGTGCTATGAAAGGAAAGTTAATGATGAATAGACATGAACATTAAAAAAAATATCTGTATACAAGTGTAATGTTCTATTTGCTATGAAATAAAACAGTATTGCCCGAGTACTATTTCTTTTTATTTAAAAATTAAACGATTCAAATTTCACATATTGCAAATATTAAAAAAGTTTGTTTATATTTTAAAAATGTCTTAATGCGAGTGATTGGCTATTGCAGTTCTTAAGTTTTCCAAACACGAAGTGGCACACGACACACACTACAGGTAAGACTATCTTACAAATACGGCCTATTTACCACCGCATGTCTATGACTTACATATAAAAAATAGGAATACACCTATTTTAATTTGCTATAAGCTTTAATTTCTTTTCATCACCGAGTTTGCTATGGTCGAACAACAAATGTTACCGTACATACTCTTTCTCTTTTTCTCTCACTCATTCACACTATCTCTTTGGAAAACAAACACAACCATCATATTTATTTTCAAAAGCATATATTTACATGCATGAAACTCCGAAGAAGCTTTTAGTTATGAAATTATAAATAAACATTTCATGCATGATGAAAAATACATTTTCCATATTTAATTTCAGTTATAATAAAAATTAAAAGTTGTATGGGGCATTAAAGAGCGAAGAGCGTAGTGCATTTTTCATAGTTACTATTCTTGTCATTGTAAAAACAAAATATTAAAATCGCATTTTTGCAAATTAGCATTTACAAATTTCTATTCACATTATCACAAAAACAAAATATAAAAATCTTATATTTAAATTCTCATTATTGAGAAAACAAAATCCCTTATTTACAAATTTTCAATTACAAATTACTATTCTTGTCATTGCAAAAATTACGAACTTATAAATTTACATTTACAATTTACCATTCTCAACGCAGCGAAAAACAAAAACCTATATTTACAAAAGTTATTTCTCAAACCATAAAACAAAGAAATCACACGTCCTCTTTGTCATGATACCCCCAAAAGAAACACATCTCCAAAATGATGTTTGGCAAACTCGTAGTGGAATTTGTACATTACCAATTTAGAAAAGTCTAAAATGGCTTGACCAGGTTAAATGGGCTTATTCATAGTGACATGGGTCTTACATAATTCAATGGTGGCCAAATTTTCATCAATGATTTTAATAGATTTAAAATTTGGTTTGGCAATATGCCGCTGATCACCGTGACGTCCTTCCCTGGCACTTACCAACTTAATGCCTCGGTATTTGCGTACGTTTTCCATACACTTGCCATAAATACAGTTGTTCATCAATTTAAAAAAGATGATTTCGAACTGCTGTGTCGCCATTTTTCGGTACTGGGTGTTGAGATCCATGTATGGCTCAACCCAAGCTTATTAAGCAAAGGAAATACCCCTATGGATTTTTTCAAGACTAGGCACTAACATTTGGATATGTAAAACATACCGATTCTTGTTGTAAAGTGTGCCCATCAATTTTTCAATTTTTTCTTTACTCTGTGGCGATACCATTCGCTCTATGCAGAATGGATAATCGGCATGTTGGTCATACAGAGAGGAAGGGTACTCCAAATCAACCTCTAAAACATAGCCGCGACATATTTCGAGGCAGGCCATGTTCACATCAAAATCTGAAATCTCTTCCTCTGAGAGCCAGGCAAAATCCTTATAGGTAAGAGGTTGGCTCATAGCAAAACCATACAAATTATTTACATCATAGTACATTAGGTATGATTCTGGTTTTTCAGGGGAATAGGATGGCATGTATTTGTTATTGGCTTAAGCATGGCGCTGCTTAAATGATACAAACCCGCCGGGAATGCTTCTCTCAAAGAATAACACCATGTCCACATCAGTTAGTAAATCCAATTCGACTTGTGTGTATCGCAATGCTGCATCAAACGACAGTCCTGGACTCGTAAAATAACGAGCCGGGTCGAGTCTATAAATGTTGCGGCACAAGTCACGGAATTTTTCAAACAAATCCATGAGCAGCAATACATCAAGTTTTAAGTAATGCATTGCGTAATCCCCTCGAGTGTGTATATTAAACACTCGCCATACATTACATGCGTGGGCGTGATCCTTATCAGACACTGTACTACATGTCAGCAAAGAGTAAAATTTCTCTTGCGGTGGCAAGGTCTTTTGTTCCAAAACATCTAAGCTGTTACAGTGGCCGTAGGGGAATATACCTTTTCGAATGGATACTTTAAAGTGCTCGGGATCTCAAAATGTGTTCTCGTGTATTTCAATTCCATTTCATCCAAGCCGTTCACTAGGCTGTCTAGGGATGAGGCCATAAACTTAAGCGAGTCAAGGAATCTAGTACAAAATTTTCCCAATCACCATGATAATGCCGACAAAACGTTCATGGTTTTGGGGGATAATAGAAAAGGCCCCCTTTCCAATATGACCCAATTGACGAATCAGGAACTGTATATCATAGCTCGCGATATTGTGAAAAATCACGCTTAAAAATCGAGGGGCTGGGTAATTCACATTACATGTCCTGTGAGCAGACCCACGAAATTCACCCGTAATGTGCGAGTGATCACGAAACATGTCCTCGACACTGACCGGCGGCTTTTCGCAAATGTGACATGTCGTGGCATGCTTATACTGTTCCTGTTGCTCTCGAGTTAGGTTCATAGGCACTTTTTTGTTTAGTGATCCCCTGTACATGGTCAGCTAACTCGAGAAGTTCATTTAAGAACCATTTAGCACAATCTGAGCCCTGATGAGATTTATAATAGGACTTTATGTGGTCATACGCACACACAACATTCAGTCCTATGGCAAAGGGTTCGTGCTTTTTAATAGGGGTGGTTGAACTGACATCTGGATTTGGCTCACATCCAGGTATGGGCATAGTAAGAGCCTCAAAATCGGCATAAACTACAAACGGTACTGTATCTCGCTTATGAATATTCTTGAATTTCAATACAGCATCCTTTCCTTGTGGCAAAAGCAGTCTCACGGCCTCTTTTGATTTGCAATCTAGCCTATGTCGTTCCAAAATAGTGGAGGTTCCAAAGTATTGAAGGCATCGCCCACAAATGTGTTTTCTATTATGAACATCAGACAGTTGACTGCCTACCAATTTGCTGAAATTCTTAATGAGACAATAATGGTTCACACCCCCCATAGTTAGATAGAAAAGGTGAATGTGGTGTTAATTTGGTTCTTTTGTGGCATAGAGCGGACCCATAATTGCATCCCCGTCAACGCTATACACCATAAAAGAAGAGTCTGGATTATCCTGTTCAAACTTATGGATGTTAGTTAAGTACATAGGGATTGACACGCGAGATAAATTCAACTTTTTTTTAAATGGTCAAACCTGGCCTTGTACTTTCCCGGCCAAGAACCATGACGGTCTTGTGCCGGCTGTAAATAGGCAGCCAAGCACCAAAGAAAACAGCTGTTGTCCTTATTTTTACATTAACCACGGCTTTTTTCAATGCTATTGCTTCCGGTGTGGGGATATGACTGGACCCAGCATTAAAAGGGTAAAATTGACAAATGTTCATTTGCAAGTAATGCATTTTCTCTAAATCAAGACCCCTGGGTCCTTCGTGTAATGTGTCAAATTTACTCAGCAAGGCATAGACACTGTAAGTCCCGTACCACACTTCTAAATTGTCACTTACTAAAAGCTCCCGCAACTTAGTACATAAATGGAATTTTTCTCTGCGTTCGACATTGTTCTTTTTATAGACAAAATCTCAAACCATTTCCATATTTACCTTTAAAGCCCTATGCATCCCTAGAGCAGTATAAATTTGTTCCTTAAAAATCGGGAAACAGGATTCCAAAAAGTCCTTAGGAACTATTGATTCCTTAACATACATTATTCGCCCAGAGCACACTCCTGTTTTAAAAGAACAGTCCAGGGGTTGCCATATTAAGACGTTTTCAGTGGAGGTAAAGTTAGCCATAGTTACAAGTTAGTCCTACCTGATGTGTTCTGCACAAAAAGAGAAGCCGCTGGTCAGGTACACGCTGGAAAAACACCAATGTATTAACAAACGGTAGCGCCCGTGTTCCACTTGCTCACCTTCCCAGGCTTTATCAGCAACAGGTATACCGCACAGTCTATCCAGTTATGTAAGAAAAATTAAAACAAACCATCATAATACATACATTCAAATTCATATATGCATTCTATAAAAGAGGTGCAAAACAAATTTTAAAAAGCAGTTTATAATAATTTAAAATCTTACCTTAGCTTGCAAAGCCTGCTTTCCCCTTTTCTCGTTATCTCGAGAGTGTATTGATCTCTCTGTTTTTTGCACAAAACAGGTAAGCGTACACAACAATTATCTAAAAACAAATAAATACAATTAATTCATCGTTCACTCAGTCAATAACATTTGCCAATAAATAAATTAGTCAACCCCATAGTGTTGGGGTAGCGCGCCTGCCTTTTATTCAGAGGCTTCGACTTTGATTTCTGGCTTTGTCAGGATTTTAAAATTGTCGTAAGGGTTAGAACTGGGTGCACTCAGCCACGTGAGGCCCATTAAGTAGCTTTCTGACAGTAAGGCAACACTCCGGTCAAAAAAACAAGATTAAGGGCCTAGAGAGGGCACTTATGCAGATATAAATATCCCTCGCCGTTAACTGAGACACTATTAAAAATATAAAAATTTAAATGAATTCATCGTTCAATATAAGTTTCAACATTTGTCAATAAAATGTATCAATAAATAAATTAGCCGACCCCATAGTGTTAGGGTAGTGCGCCTGCTTTTTACCCAAAAGCCTTGTGTTCAATTTCCGGCTTCTTCAGGGATTTAAAAAACTACCGTACGGGGCGCACTCAGTTTCATGAGGATCATTAAGTAGCTGTCTTACAGTAAGGCAGCGTTCCGGTCACAAAAAACAAGATTAACGGCCTAGAGATGGCTTCATGTGTAAACCATATATTATACCCCAATATCTACAGACCATATTGTGCCCGTCAGAGGAGATTGCCGTGGTATCATCAACCGAAATGGTAGTCCAGACAGTTCCATCTGTCAAACACACAACCTGAGAGGATCGGATGCACTTCTTTTAAGGCTAGCGTAGCACGAGTACTATGGTCCCTGGGGATCAGGTCCATACACGGAGCATATGTCATGGACAGCCAAAGAAGTACACCCTCAAACACAAAGATAAGAAATGAAAACATCCAGGCTTATGTAAAATCTCTTGAACATGTTTATTCAATAAAACAAACCCCTATCCTACTTCGGAGGGTTTGTTCGGCTAATCCGCAAAGCTAATAAATAAAATAAATAAAGAGATCAGGGCCTTAACTGAAGCCCTTTGATACAAGAAAAGTAATCAACAACAACAACAACGCTTGGAATGTGGCACCTAAAGTAATCCCTTCTCAATTATAAACAAGTGACTAATATTGGAATTAACATTTAACAAGACAGCAAAGCAAGGCCTAGGTTATGATGGTACCACTTTCGTATTTACATATAAATTGAATTAATTTACCTAAGTCCTGACATGATGAAAAATTACGGCGAGAAGCGTCTGTAAACAAATAATTACGACAAAAGCTAATATGACAACCAATGTCTAACAGTAAAAAAACAATATCTGATTACAACAAATATAAAACAACAATACGGGTACAAGATAGGTAAACACATAAATAAATCCCTGAACACATGGGATTTCATATTGTAAATACTGCCTACACAAATTGAGGCGCTGCTTGCCCTCAATTGTCATCTGCATGTGTGTAAATTATGTTGACAACAGCTTAGTAATAACCACGTCTTATGTTGAATGAGTATGTGCTCCACCAGATACATACTTTTCGTCCGGCCTCAACTCAGTCGGTCCAAAATAAAGTGACAGCTTAATCCAATATCACCTCCCTCTGGGAAATCCTTCAGCACATGGCATCAGTAGGCAAGCAAAATGTAGGTTCAAGCTTATATCAATCAATCAATCATTAATTAGTTTGAATAGTTTAGATAAATTAGGCTTCATGATTTATAGTCGTAGGTTTAGGTTTCCTTATAGGTTTTATGTCGAATACTGATGATAATCCATGGCACAGGCTGAATACACAATAATAGTGAATCTCCTCTGAGATCATCACAAGATCGGTGACTTCCAGTCACAAGAATATCACGAGCTAGCACCGGCTCGGCAATACAATAACACTAGCTATTAGCGGCACACACATGGCTCGCATAATAAGCCTCGGAATAAGCCTGGCAAAATCGCTTAGTACTGTGACCAATCCAATCAGGGTCAGTTTCTGGCCCCGGATTATTGGAGAAACGACGACGCCGGTACGTCAGCATGGCGTCATGGCGTGACGTAGCGAGGCAACCGCTAGAGTAGGGGAATGCTCCAGAAGATTCCAACCCCTCCCCCTTTTTCTCGAGAGGAGGCCAACACAGTTCTGGAATGTTCAGTTATTCAGCGTGGCCCGAACGAGTATGCCACGTGGGCTGAGATTTGCATCGGGAACTTGAACGGTTTACGTGAGTGGTCAGTGCTCGTGGCCATTTGATGCGAGGAGTATGTCGGGAATGCACGGAAATAATTTGTGAAGTGCGTTGGAGCAGTGTTCAGTAAGGTGTCGCTATAACGATAATCGTGAATGTCAAGACGATATCGGAATCGCTAGTATGTGGAGAAATAATCAGAACTGATAAACGAAGGTCCGTTAAATTCATGCAAATGCTGCTATTGATATGTGAAGAAGCGTGGAATATTATACAACACTTCACCATTTTGGTTACGAAGATTAATGCACGTGGTCTGGTTAAGCTAGCGGATAGTAAGATATTGAAGGCATGTACTGTGGTAATAGCAGGATAAAATTCTGCGCATTTGAACATCTGAGTGGAGGCCGTAATGAGAAACTGATTTATTATGCCGACAATTTATGCTAATTAAAGGTGAACATCAGAAGGTGATGAAGATCACCAGTGTCTGGGAAAGAATAATAGTAACGATAGTCGAGGCGAAGCATTATCACGAGGCCCTATATTGTGACAGACATTCATTCGAAATATCATAGCAGCGCTGGCATTAAAGGGACGCAGTGAGAATGTGACGGAAGAATACATCTGCTATAAACTTGTGTGGCGGGACAGCAGGCTGCGGGCAACTTCATATGCCGGTCAAGGCCAGGTCGAGATAGCCTCTCGCAGAAGGAAGTGTTTCACTGACTGAGGAAAGTGTGTACATAATTCGAGTGAACAAGGAACTATATGTTATAGAGCGTGGGCGTGAAAGTGCTCTGATATAGTGAAATATAATATTGCTACACGGCAACATGAACCTTATAACTATGGAGTCAAATATTCTGGGAATCAACATGCATATTAATACGCAAATTATGCTGCACTGAACCTATAAAGGGGCCACCATGGGATGAACGGTTGTGACGAGTTGGACGAGTGGACCATGAATGGGACGTCAGGAGACGCCGTCGCTGACGGTGACGAGGCGCAACCAGTGGGCGGACATGGGCGTCCTCAGGAGATCGAGAGGAGCCGGGGGCGCATACCTCTACCAGGACGCTGGGAGACCACATCACGGAGACGCTGGAGGAACGACGCCGCCCAAACGCCGCAGAAGACGCCGACGCCAAGGGTTTCCGAGGACGCCGGATATAAAGTAAGACGTTTCATTTCCGTTCTTGTTCATCGTGAAGAAGAGAACTTCTACCTCGAATAGCCAGGCCATGAGATGACTTGAGATCGTGTAGCTTAACGCCATTCGTATAACTTAAAGCCATTCATAATTACTTATTCCCGGTTGAAGAAGAGCATCATTTTCTCATAGGTTTGTACAGATATTTTTTTTCATCGAGTCGTTTTGACTTTCATAAATTAACAGCATCAATGGTAGGAATAATACATACATTTATTCTGAGACCTGATAATAATAATAATAATAAGTTGGAATTTTGTAACGATGATATGAGATGCCCATTTTGCTGGGAGATTTTAGCATTTTGATTTCTGAGGCATTATGATGGAAGGTTGATAAATACTGCTATAGTCAATATAAGAATTTTCGACGAAATAGTTCTACATAGAGGTCATGAACTGAATTTAATTCTGAAAAGTTTATCATGTATTGCAAAGGTGTTGATAGCAAAAGGATATGCTAGATAGGGTTGGAAATTGTCGAGTAAGGTTCCTTGGATAGGATGTCATATTATCATACGACCTCGTTGTCCCAATAAAGTTGATACGCTCTGTTAAGTCTGGGTTCTTGAGACATGCTAATAATGCATGATTTTTTGCAATGATGTTGTGTAATGGTAATGTGATAATTAAATATGGTATTATTCCGTCAAGTGCGACGAGGTTATTCACGGGACGACGTATGACCGTTGAATTGAATTTGTGAGGACACGGTCCTTTATTCTTGACGAACGTGTTACATTTATCGATAGGTTGTAATAATGAATAGAGCAGGGGTGTAATTGTTGGTGCGCTCTACTGTCAGATTGTTCGGATCCTCACACAGAGTGTTCGACGGAAGGGTTGCGATTAAATGTTTGTTGTGAAAATGAAATACACTAGGGTGCCTTATTACGAGGTTCTTAACCTTTCCCATGGCGAATAGAGTAATAAGTGGTGGAACTTCCGTATGAGTCAATGGTTAAGATGAAGTAGTTCTAAATTTCAACACCAGGCGCCGCGCCGAGCATATGGTCTAAAGCACATGACGGAACGGCAGTGAAGCAGTGATACATTACAGCGCGCAAATTGTACTTACGTTTTACTTCTATGCTTGTTTTAAACTTCTGTTATCATTATGCATAGGCCCACCAGTGAAAGAGGTCCTTTCTTCACAAGCTAATTATGAGGACGTTATAGACAATTAGCTTTCTTTTCTTAATGAATACGGTCAATGGCGAGAAATGAAATACATACGAGCAGAGAGGTGAATGATAACAATTGTCAGCAAATTAAAGAAACTATTACACTGACAGAAATTGAACCCTATAATCCTGTCAGTTAATGATGAGAGTTCTGAGAGAGCAGGCGATATCCTTGTTTATTATTTGAGTGGTTACCTGATTCACACAGCAGCAACGAAGATTGTGATATGTACTTCCTGCATTTGTTCATTGGAAAGTGATTCCGAGACATTTAATGCTGTTAGTGATGTATGTATCCTCACCATGCTGAGAGACTTTGGCGGAAATGAATCTAAATTTCGCAAATACACGTCTTTATCTTTATTTCAAGTCATGAAAAAAATGATCGTGTGGCCTCCTGAGAGGCCGAGTGCAGGTCTTTCTAATTGACGTCCGTGGGCGACTCGCGCGTCGTAATGAGGATGAGGTTATGATGAAGACGGCAGATACACCCAGTCCCCGAGCCACGGGAATTAACCCCAAGAGATTAAAATCCCCAATGGCCCGGTCAGGAATCGAACCCGGGACACGGCGGACCAAAACCTAGCGTGCTAACCACTTAGCCACGGAGCCGGACATTTTACGTGATAAAACGTGTAATGAAACGTGTAGATGCAGTAGTGGAGGCAAAGTTGGAGCAAGGAGGCGCGTTGTGGGGCGATATCTTTTCAGATTGTGTGGATATAATCTGTGAACTTCCTGTGTTCCGAAATGTGTGCCGCTCAGAGGATCAAAATAATTATCCCTGGCACTACAGCCCTTGAAGGGTCTAGGCCTACCAAGCGACCGCTGCTCAGCCATTTGGCCTGCAGATATTGGGGTGACGCGTGGTCAGCGCATCGGGTCCCCTCGGCCGTTAATCTTGGTTTTCGTGACCGGGGCGCTTTCTCACTGTCAGACAGCTACTCAATTGTCCTCACGAGGCTGAGTGCACCCAGTTTCAGCCCTCACGTCAGTTTCTAAAATCCCTGACGGAGCCGGGAATCGAACCCAGGGTCTCCGGATGAGAGGCAGGTGCGCTACTCCAACACCACAGGGCCGGCGCTCCGAGGACCATCTGTTACTATATTTCTCTAGGATAGTCTTTCATTACATTAAATGCCGGTTCATTTTCCGGACGAAAGAAATGTCCAGGGAACAGAGAATCAGTTCGTCTTAAAAATCAGCAAGAAAAATAATGAAGGTCTCTTCTGTTTAGAGGTAAGTTAAGCTCTTATCTTCTTAGAAATGTATTTGAGTGTGTTCTGGATAGTATTTAAATATGTTCGTATTCCCTTGAAGATTTGTTTCTGTTATTCACAACTTGCTTAGTATTTAGTGCAATACTTCTTTTAATAAACAACTAGCAACCCACCCAGGCTTCGCCTGGGAACAGTTATGAATGTGCAAGGAATTCCTGTCAGACGTAATTTAAGAATGGCGAGGTGCATGAGACACAAAACCCCCTTCCGTCCAAACTAAAATCACTTATATTGGACGAAGTATCGAAGATAGAGATATGCTCTCCCGGACTTTTTGGAGAATTTTTCATGCTTAACAATTATTACACTCTTAGTATAATGATATTTTTAACGGTTTTCCCAGCGTAAGCTTAAAAAGCGCACGGACGCCAGGTTCTATTTTTGACCATTTCACTCAAATCTGAAATCGTTACTGCTGAGCTCCCTTTGATCATAAATAAATTATTTTTCACAGAAATCTTCCTCGAGATTACCTTTACAGAATGGTGAAAGCCGCATCAAGATCCATCCAGTGGTTCTCGAGATTACCCGTGACATCCAAGAATCGGGGACTTTGTTTTATACTAAGTAGAGACGAGCCAGACAGGAACGCGGAGGCCAAGTTACGCTAGTACCACCTAGCGGCGGAAACGGTCAACTACCGGAGTTCCTTCACCTATTACTCTATTCACCCTGCCTTTCCTAAACGTCAGACATTGCTATAATTTAATTACAATAACGAATATGGCATTGAGGATCAAGGTTGTTGGAACGGCGAATAAAAATCAGTAATAATAATAAGAATTAGTAGTGTAAATATGTGATCATAATCTGTGTGTGTTAATAATTTATGATATAATTAATTGTTGATATGTCATATTATGTGAGGCTGAGTTGATGTTTGAAAATTATTTGATGCGATATGATGTTCTTTAGTTATAAATTTGCAGTTCGATAAAGGAGATCTGCCCATCACTGTATAAGGGTAGACAGTTGTGATATACACAGATATTCAATATTTTCTTAGAGTTTTTGCCACAGGTGAACTTTGTGATAAGTGGCCAGTGATGTTTACATGCGTGTGCACCGATAAATTAAGGGTTAATTTAGTTTGTCGGAACTTTAAGAGAGGACACACACGAGTTAGAATAAGTATATATATATTTTTTTGTTTAGTGACTATGAACTTTACCTTTTTATTTCGGACGTTGTCCCACCCTAACTCTGGTACTCGTGCGTGTTAGGCAGGTAGCATGTTTTGTTTATCCGTTGGCCAATAAAGGAGCAGTGTGATTTTACGAAGGGCTTTCATTTCTTTTTGTTAATTTAAGTTAGGGTGTTTGCCTTTGAATATTGGTTCAGTTTATTTGCTATCCCAACCCGTAAACGACCCGAGATACTTTTTCTCTGGCTCGCTTGAGCATTTCTTTCATTCTTCGTTTGTTTGAACCAAAATTCACGCCCTAATTTTCATACCCACTCCCTTGGCCGTTTCTTCCGATGGGGCCCGGATGTTAGCCGGGTGATCGCCTGTCCCATTGGAGAAACGGGCACAAGGGGAGGGGGAGTGGCGCCGCTATCGTGTGGGCTGACGACGATGGTACGTGTCGTTTCCTTCATGGACATGCTTATTACTCAATCATTTGTTGTTGTGATTGGAGTATACTGAATGGTCAGAGTTGTGTCCTTGATGGGGGCGAGATGCTTGTCATGTGTAATTCTTTTGTGTAGCGCAAACTGTCAAATTGACTTCGTATCACACTGAGCCTTTAGTGAACCATTTGACAGGGTTAGTACACGAACTCAAGTCATGGCTATGCTCGACGATCTACATTCCCATGTAGGCCCCTAGATTTAAGTTGTATTGTAAGATGTCACAAGTAGTAACCGCAGAAAATATAGCTGCTTTATTAAAACAAATCCAAGATGGATTAAATGGTTTAACCACTGAAATGAACAATGTTAAGGAGAGTATTGGGTCAATTAGGACAAATATGAAGAGCGATATGAGTCGCTTACAGACGACACAAGAGGGTGGCGGTACTCAAATAGCAGAGGTTCATAAGACACAAGAGGGTGTCGGTACACAAATAGCAGAGGTACAGAAGACACAAGAGAGTGTCGGTACTCAAATAGCAGGAAAAAAAATATGTTAGTGATTTACAGGATACGGTAGAAAATAAAGTTGATGATCCCAGAACCGACTTATTAGAAGTCATGGGAGCTAATCTTAAAAGTTTAGAATCTCATTTGCAGAAAAACATTGATGCTGTAGACGTAATCTTAAGCTATCAGGAAAGTCTATAGATAATAAGATTAATCTACTCGATAAAAAAGTTAGAAACCACATTTCAAGTGCTCACCGTGGAGCTCAAAAATTCTATGGTACGGCAAATCAAGGATACTCAGAGTTCACTTCGGGGGAATATTGATGGACTTGAGGAAAAGTTAAACAGTAATATTAAAGGCATTGGAGAAGATTTGACGCCAAAAATTGAGCAAATTGGTCTGTCTAACGAGGAAACCCTGGATAAGTTGAAACAGGACGTGTCAGGTTGGAAAGAAGAGGTCGCGAAGGACGGGAAAAACATACAGGTTGAATCATTTCAGGACACGTATGATAGGAAAATCACGCATTCCCAAACGACATTATTCGAACACGTGAGAGATTCTATCCACACTTCCATTGTAGAGTTGGAGGAGAAGATAATTATTCAACAAGGAAGGCAACTCACTCGATTGGGCAACTAGGAGGAGGGAATATCACAGATAAAAGACGAATCGGAGTCAGAAATGGGTAGATGGTCCGAGATTGAAAACACGCCACCTTTTAACAGGACGTAAAGTGAGAACACACCACCCTTTAGGAAGACGGGAGAGGTAGTTACAACACCTAGAATACCGAGTACAAACCCCACGGGACACCTGACTATAAGGTGTATAGACCACCAGCCGAGGAAATTCTCAGGGAACAATGGGACTAATAACGTCACACCCATTGAGTTTATGAGGGAGGTCCGTGAATTCATGGCAGAAAATAAGATACCACGTCAGAGGGAACTAAGAGTTATTGAGAGGTCACTGGAATCTACTGCGTTAACTTAGTTTCGCACATTTCAATACACGTTTACGAGCACGGACGAGTTCGAACGACTTAATCAAACGCTTTTGGAGCCCTGAAGAACAATTGAATATACGGGCGGAACTATACGCTAAACGGTATGCGACGTCTAATCCGACGAGGTATGCGGTGTACTTTGCATCGAAACTCGCCAGGCTACAGTATTTAACTCCACCAGTGCCAGAGGACGAATTGGTCCAAGCCATTATACGACAATTACCTGTAGAGGTCCAGAAGAGTGTAATGGCGTCAGGAGCCGAGACTTTAGAGGGATGTGAAGAGATTCTTCTAAAACTTGACCACACTAGCGCACAGTTACAGGCGAGGTCTGGACGACAGGAGAACAGAGATGTAAACACGGTCGTGATTGACAAAATTGCGCAGACGGAAGAGCGAACGCCGCGGGAGAAGAACAGGCCAAGAGACACAGGGTACTATCGGAGCCGAGATAGGAGCTACGGTGGAGTAGACGAGTGACCTAGGTGGAGGAATAAACCGTACGAAGGACGTAGGAGATCCCGATTCAACAATACAAAGGGACGATATGGTGAATATCAGCGAAGGCAGTCAAATCAATATTATCAGAGACAGAATGCCGATAGGGATTCTCGTTCGCAGGGAACGCGGCCGAGCTATACGGAAAGACAGCGAGAGAGTCAGGAATATTTGCAACAATTTGGAGTAATCCAATGGCACCACCGGGGGAAGTTGACGGACCACCTGATACAAGTCGGTCAGATCAACAGAGAAGAATGCCAGTATAAGGAATTCCTCAAGCTTTGATCCTCATGAGATGACCCTGTTTCAAGATGTTTTCTCACGCCACTGACGAAGACGTGATTTATTAGGAAGACATCCGTCGTGGGAGGCACAGTTCTTTTTCTTAGCTCATTGGAGTCAACATAGAGGAGATGATTGAAAAGATCGTTCACACGCTTCATTTGAGGAAAAATATAAGCTATGTTCCCCCGTTTATAATTTGAAGGCCGCGGGAGAGATGTTACCGATCCAGTCAGGGTAAGTTTCCGGCCCCGGATTATTGGAGAAACGACGACGCCGGTACGTCAGCATGACGTCATGGCGTGACGTAGCGAGGCAACCGCTAGAGTAGGGGAATGCTCCAGAAGATTCCAACCCCTCCCCACATTTTCCCGAGAGGAGGCCAACACAGTTCCGGAATGTTCAGTTATTCAGCGTGGCCCGAAGGAGTATGCCACGTGGGCTGAGATTTGCATCGGGAACTTGAACGGTTTACGTGTGTGGTCAGTGCTTGTGGCCATTTGATGCGAGGAGTATGTCGGGAATGCACGGAAATAATTTGTGAAGTGAGTTGGAGCAGTGTTCCGTAAGGTGTCGCTGTAACGATAATCGTGAATGTCAAGACGATATCGGACTCGCTAGTATGTGGAGAAATAATCAGAACTGATAAACGAAGGTCCGTTAAATTCATGCAAATGCTGCTATTGATATGTGAAGAAGCGTGGAATATTATACAACAGTTCACCATTTTGATTACGAAGTTTAATTCACGTGGTCTGGTTAAGCTAGCGGATAGTAAGATATTGAAGGCATGAACTGTGGTAATAGCAGGATAAAATTCTGCGCATTTGAACATCTGAGTGGAGGCCGCAATGAGAAACTGATTTATTATGCCGACAATTTATGCTAATTAAAGGTGAACATCAGAAGGTGTTGAAGATCACCAGTGTCTGGGAAAGAATAATAGTAACGTTAGTCGAGGCGAAGCATTATCACGAGGCCCTGTATTGTGACAGACATTCATTCGAAATATCATAGCAGCGCTGGCATTAAAGGGACGCAGGGAGAATGTGAAGGAAGAATACATCCGCTTTAAGCTTGTGTGGCGGGACTGCAGGCTGCGGGCAACTTCATATGTCGGTCAAGGCCAGGTCGAGATAGCCTCTCGCAGAAGGAAGTGTTTCACTGACTGAGGAAAGTGAGTACATAATTCGAGTGAACAAGGAACTAGATGTTATAGTGCGTGGGCGTGAAAGTGCTCTGATATAGTGAAATATAATATTGCTACACGGCAACATGAACCTTATAACCATGCACTCAAATATTCTGGGAATCAACATGCATATTAACACGGAAATTATGCTGCACAGAACCTATAAAGGGGTCGCCATGGGATGAACGTTCGTGACGAGATGGACGAGTGGATCATGAATGGGACGTTAGGAGACGCCGTCGCTGACGGTGACGAGGGCAACCAGTGGGCGGACATGGGTGTCGCCAGGAGATCGAGAGGAGCCGGGGGCGCATACCTCTACCAGGACGCTGGGAGACCACATCGCGGAGACGCTGGAGGAACGACGCCGTCCAAACGCCGCAGGAGACGCCGACGCCGAGGGTTTCCGAGGACGCCAGATATAAAGTAAGACGTTTCATTTCCATTCTTGTTAATCGTGAAGAAGAGAACTTCTACCTCGAATAGCCATGCCATGAGATGACTTGAGATCGTGTAGCTTAACGCCATTCGTATAACTTAAAGTCATTCATAATTACTTATTCCCGGTTGAAGAAGAGCATCATTTTCTCATAGGGTTGTACAGACATATTTTTTCTTCGAGTCGTTTTGAATTTCACAAATTAACAGCATCAATGGTAGGAATAAGTCATACATTTATTCTGAGACCTGATAATAATAATAATAATAATAATAAGTTGGAATGTTGTAACGATGATATGAGATGCCCATTTTGATGGGAGATTTTAGCATTTTGATTTCTGAGGCATTATGATGGAAGGTTGATAAATACTGCTATAGTCCATATATGAATTTTCGACGGTATAGTTGTACATAGAGGTCATGAAATGAATTTAATTTTGAAAGGTTTATCATGTATTGTAAAGGTGTTGATAGCAAAAGGATATGCTGGATACGGTTAGAAATTGTCGAGTAAGGTTCCTTGGAAAGGATGTCATATTATCATACTACCTCGTTGTCCCGATAATGTTGATACGCTCTGTTAAGTGTGGGTTCTTGAAACATGCTAATAATGCATGATTTTTTGCAATGATGTTGTGTAAAGTTAATGTGATAATTAGATATGGTATTATTTCATTTTCATTATTCCATCAAGTGCGACGAGGTTATTCACGGGGCGACGTATGACCGTTGAATTGAATTTGTGAGGACAGAGTCCTTTATTCTTGACGAACGTGTTATATTTTTCGATAGGTTGTAATAATGAATAGAGCAGTGGTGTAATTGATGGTGCGCTCTACATTCAGATTGTTCAGATCCTTACACTGAGTGTTCGACGGAAGGGTTGCGATTAAATGTTTGTTATGAAAATGAAATACACTAGGGTGCCTTATTACGAGGTTATTAACCTTTCCTAAACGCCTGAAAATGCTATAATTTAATTACAATAACGAATATGACATTGAGGATCAAGGTTGTTGGAACGGCGAATATAAATCAGTAATAATAATAAGAATTAGTAGTGTAAGTATGTGATCATAATCTGTGTGTGTTAATAATTTATGATATAATTAATTGTTGAAATGTCATATTATGTGAGGCTGAGTTGATGTTTGAAAATTATTTGATGCAATATGATGTTCTTTAGTTTTAAATTTGCAGTTCGATAAAGGAGATCTGCCCATCGCTGTATAAGGGTCGACAGTTGTGATATCCACAGATATTCAATATTTTCTTAGAGTTTTTGCCGCAGGTGAACTTTGTGAAAAGTGGCCAGTGATGTTCACATGCGTGTGCACCGATAAATTAAGGGTTAATTTAGTTTGTCGGAACTTTATGAGAGGACACACACGAGTTAGAATAAGTATAATTATTTTTTGTTTAGGGACTATGAACTTTACCTTTTTATTTCGGACGTTGTCCCACCCTAACTCTGGTACTCGTGCGTGTTAGGCAGGTAGCATGTTTTGTTTATCCGTTGGCCAATAAAGGAGCAGTGTGATTTTACGAAGAGCTTTAATTTCTTTTTTTTTGTTAATTTAAGTTAGGGTGTTTGCCTTTAAATATTGGTTCAGTTTATTTGCCATCCCAATCCGTAAACGACCCGAGATACTTTGTCTCTGGCTCGCTTGAGCATTTCTTTCATTCTTCGTTTGTTTGAACCAAAATTCACGCCCTAATTTTCATACCCACTCCCTTGGCCGTTTCTTCCGATGGGGCCGGGATGTTAGCCGGGTGATCGCCTGTCCCATTGGAATAACGGGCACAGTACATTTCCGGCAACAACAATAATGGTTGTGGATAGTAATCCATCCAGCGACAGTGCACTTTACGGGCACTTAAATAACATCAATTAACTAGCCTTATATACAGTGTCATCATGGTCATTATAACATTGGGTAAACCTTTCATCATTTCCAAACATCCTTGAAGTTACTCCTATCAGAACTGTCGCCTCAAATAGCGATCTCATTGTAATGCGATGGCCATTCATATTACGAAATATCAAGCTGCTGACTAGCCTAAATTTAAGCTGCGTTCCTTGACGCTGTCAAAAGTACATTCCACACAGTTATGTGACGTCAGAATACGTCTTAAAATAATCAATAGTCTAGGTCTCACATGTAGTGTTGCGGTTACTTATGGGTACAGTAAACTGGTTTTTCGCTGGCTCGGTCATGGCAAGTCTTATAGCGTGCGCGTGTAACTAACTGTACTCAGAACTCCTGCGTCTAGCAGGGAAATATTACACTCATTTAAGCAAGGATTCACATGATACAGTCCTGGTATGTGAACCGTACACGTATTTACATTGTAACACAATGAATATTGGATTGAATACTGCCTATATTTACACAGTACAGCGATACAACACGTTTGAAATAGCGAGTTAACTTGAACGAAAGATATTACACCATCTCCCAACTGATTTGGTTTTTCTGAAAGACATTCCACTCCATCTATTTACAAGTTTTCATCAATAATGTTTGCGTGTCGACTCCTGGACACAAATTATAATCAAACACACAGCACCTTCTACTACTGGGTTGTTTAAAGTGATACGTCGTTATATTACAGGGTTCGATGCTAATCTGATAACATGAATTATACCCTAAATTAGATCTCACTCAGAATTCGGTGGCTTCAGAGATCCACAATGGTTAAAGTAATCCATTTACGAAGTACGTCCAGAAAGTAAGTTCCGTTTTTAATAACATTAAATTGTGTACAGATACAGAAAAATTATTTATTGCACAAAATTCTACAACCCTTAAACTACTTTTCCACATAACTGCCGAAATGTTGCAGGCATTTGTCGTAGCGTGGCACGAGTTTTTGTATACCTTCTTCATAGACGTGTGCCGCCTTTGTCTTCAACTAGTTGTACGTTCCGCTGCAGCGCAGTTCCGCATATGCGCGGTAGACGCTCTGTATCAAGGAGAAGAAACGTGCGCCATTTGGAGAGCGTTGTCAGCCACGCACGCGTTGTTGTGCATGTTTACTCGTACAATGTCGGTGTTGATTGAAAATCCCGCCGCTTGTGAAATCAGATCTGTGATTCGTTTTCTGAATGCTAGGAAAGTGAAACCAATTGAAATTTATCGACAAATTTGCGAAGTGTATGGACAAAATGCGATGAGTGATTCAATGGTGAGAAGATGGGTCCGACAGTTCAATGAAGGACGTAGTGAAGTGCACGATGAAGAACGAAGTGGGCGTCCATCTTTGGTTACAGAAGAACTGGTTCACGCGATTGATGACAAGATCCGGGAAAACCACAGGTTTACAATTAGTGCTCTCGCTATGGAATTTCCCCAAATCTCACGATCACTAATTCTTGAAATTGTTACCGAAAAAGCGAACTTTCGTAAACTTTGCCGACGTTGGGTACCAAAGATTCTTACAGAGCAACACAAAACAAAACGGATGGGTAGTGCACTTCAGTTTTTGACCCGTTACAATGAAGGCGGCGAAGAATTTCTGACACAGATAGTCACAGGAGATGAAACTTGGGTTTCTTACGACACCCCTGAAAGTAAGCGGCAATCAATGGAATGGAGGCACACTTCATCCCCAGCAAAGGTTAAGCCGAAACAAATCTTGACACCTCGGAAAATGATGTGCACAGTGTTCTGGGACTGGAAAGGCATCTTACTCATTGATTTCTTACCGCGTGGTCAAACAATCAACGCAGATGCTTACTGCAAGACACTTAGGAAATTGCGCCGCGCAATACAGAATAAGTGCCGAGGGTTGCTGTCAAAAGGTGTTGTCTTTCTTCACGACAACGCACGACCACACACTGCAAATGTGACGAAAAACCTCCTACAGGGATTTGGCTGGGACGTGTTTGACCACCCTCCGTACAGCCCTGACCTCGCTCCTAGTGACTTTCATCTGTTCACACATCTCAAGTCTTCCCTTGGCGGTCAACACTTCAACAATGACGACGAGCTGAAAGAAGATGTTTCCAACTGGTTGA
The DNA here is from genome assembly GCA_946902985.2 of Meconema thalassinum. Lineage (NCBI taxonomy): Eukaryota > Metazoa > Arthropoda > Insecta > Orthoptera > Tettigoniidae > Meconema > Meconema thalassinum. The sequence goes on along the minus strand of OX336389.2, from coordinate 378,330,516 downwards.
AGACACAGGCGGCAAACTTCAATGAAGAAGGTATCCAAAAACTTGTGCCACGCTATGACAAATGCCTGCAAAAGTTCGGCAGTTATGTGGAAAAGTATTTTATGAGGTGTAGAATGTTGTGCAATAAATATTTTTTCTGTATCTGTACACAATTTAATTTTATTACCAAACGGAACTTACTTTCTGGACGTGCCTCGCATAAATGTGGTGATTAATCCTCAATGACACCAAATGATACGACGATAAGACAGTGGCGTAAATTAAATAAACTGCGAGAACAGGGTGTCCAAAAATTACCCTGATTTCTTTTTTTTTTTTTTTTAATTTTAGCGTATGACTTTTAGTGCTGGGAGTGTCCGAGGACATGTTTGGCTCGCCAGTTTTGTAGCTGCTTCGAGGCGGACACCCAATGGGTGAGCTACACGTACCGTCGCGTGTGGAGTGTTGTCTGGGGAGGAAAGTTTGTATGTAAGGACGAGGAGTTGGTAGGTAGTTGCTGGGGCCTATAGTTAGGGACCAACCCTGGCATTTGCCTGGAAGGAAGATGGGAAACCACAGAAGACCATCTTCAAGGTTTCCGGCGGGGGGATTCGAACCTCCTCGCCTCCCGGATGTGAGCGACTGCCAGCAGTCATGCCGTAACTACCACGGCTAATTAACCCTGTATTACCCTAATTATTTATATGGATGGCAGTTCATCCAGTTAATATCAGTCTAGGATGATAGAAAAAAAACTCAGCAGCTATGAAAAGTTTCATGAGTTTCAAGACTTGACGTTTTAGTACGCCCAAAAGAAATGCACCAATGGAATAAATCCAAATACACGGTGTCTCAACAATATTGAAACATTCTGAAACACATGATGGATCAAACTACTAAAACTACCTAATTGGTTGTCAAAGACTTCGGTTGATTTCTACACTAAGTCTACCATAATAAAAAAAACGCACAATAAAGAGAATACAAAACTCACAGGACCATTAGTAATTCACCTCACTCCTGGCTCGGAATTGAGGGGTATACAACTTCTCGTAGTAGAAGGGAATAAATACATCCTAGGCCATCCATCCTCGGCCTTTTCCTCCTCTTAACCATTTCCTGCGTCCTCGTGGTCTCCTTCCAAGTGGTTTCCTTTTCATCATGGTGGTTCTCATTCTGGGCTTCTCATGGTTTGCAAGGCCCTCGTGGTTCGTAGGTTCCAATCCATAGTGTAGCTTAAGCCATGTCACACATTTAGAATGAGAGTAGCAAAATATCGTACACGTGGTTGACTAAGTGATGCATAATTTTTCACAGAATGTATGTTTAAATGCTGGTAATTATCTCTCTCACAGAATTGTGTTACACAATTGATTATAAATTTCTCACAGGCTTTATTCACGTGCATACAATATTAAAAATGACCATTGTAGGTTGGTATCGGCTCACAGGCTTAATTACTTTTCAAACACTGAAAATCACGTATTATCTCTGCGATCGGCGGTAGAAAATTCACGCACAACTCGTCGCAGTTTATTTACAGCAGTGGCGTGCTTTTAATGTAGCTTGAATAATATTCACTGTTCACTTTGAAGATATTTTTGCCACCTCGTGGTCTTTGATAATGTTAGCAGCGTGGTTGAAAATGTGTGTTCCACGTGCTGGTTCGTCGAAAATGTTACAAATCACAAAATTCACTAATTTACAAAAACTCTTTCACAGACGTGAATTATACGTGGCCAACTTGGCAATAGAATTACAATTTAGCACACTAATGTGCTCTTGATGCATGATGCTTGTAGATAATACTTTCTACACTCAACTGAGTGGACTTGGAAACGTGGGCTTAACAGATCCCAAACGTAGATGCGTCCGTCCTTGACTGACTCGAAACATGGTTTGTTAGATGCCGGATCAGCGTTCCGGGTTCAAGGAAGTACTCAAGTCGTTTAACGATTAATTATGTCCAGTTCGCACATCCGCGATGGAAATACCTTTACCGTAAATATTTAAATACACATCAATGTAGCCGGTCCCAAGCCCGGTTGAGAAAGGAGGAGGGGGAAGAGTAAAATGGTCAACAGCTTCAACGCCGGATGAAGACTTCGAGTCCCAACGACGAAGAAGGTGGATGAACTATTTTTAGCAGTGTCTGACTCGGATCGAGCGGCTGCAAAGGGCGTCTGTTCTCCATGTTAGGAGCGGCCCAAATTCCTGCTGGCAGTAGCTCTAAAATGCCCGACGCCAGGCTGTGGCGACAAGCCGGTCGGTAACTCTGTCGCAACCCATGGATCATGTCTACGTCAATTTTGTCGGATAATGCTAGGGCGTCCCCCAGAAGCGACGCGCGTCGGCCTCGCCTGACCGCCGCGACAAATGGACAAGGGCTACTGGTTCAAGGGCGGAACCAGTTAAAGAAGCAAGTCCAAAGCAGACAAAATTTACGCATCGCCACGCTCAACATTGGGACTCTTACTGGACGCAGCCGTGAACTAGCAGCGATGCTGAGAGAACGGAAAGTGGACATTGCATGTGTACAAGAAACACGCTGGAAGGGGCAAAAATCTCGTGACATCGGAGATGGCTATAAACTGATCTACCATGGTACATCCAACAGAAATGGTGTTGCTGTCATCGTTTGTGCCAGCCTGAGAGACCGAGTTGCTGAGGTTCAGCGCTATTCAGACCGCCTTATGTCAATTACAATCGACATTGCATCTTCTCGGCTTCGTGTCTTCTCAGCATATGCACCACAAACTGGCTGTGATAAGCTAGAAAAGGAACAGTTCTGGCAAGAGCTACAAGATCATGTTTCAGCATGTCCTCAAGATGAGTTTCCACTTCTCTGTGGTGATCTTAATGGTCATGTTGGCCATACCAAGGACGGTTATAGCTGCCACGTTGGTAATGGCTATGGTACCCGGAATGATGATGGAACACAAATTTTGGATTTCGCCGAGGCGAATGACTTGGTTATTGGTAATACGTTTTTCAAAAAGCGCATAAACCACCTCATCACCTACACCAGTGGTGACTACAGCAGCCAAATTGACTTCATCCTTGTTCGACACCGTGATCTCCGACTAGTATCAGATGTGAAGGTCATACCATATGACTGTGTAGCCCCTCAACATAAGTTGCTAACGGCAGACTTAAGGATCTCTAAACATCGTAGAGGCAGAGGGATAAATGTCCTTGAGAAGATCAAGTGGTGGAAGCTTAAAGACCAAAAGGAGACTTTAGCAGGCAGTATAAATTTTCCTCCCATCGACCTGAATGCGATAGACAACACTTGGACTACATTCTGTAAATCTGTCACTGAAACCGCCACAGCAACTTTGGGTACAACAAAACCTAGCTCCCACCGAATTGATAAACAAACGTGGCTATGGACACCCCAAGTGCAAGAAAAGGTGCATGAAAAAAGGAAGGCATACAGAAACTGGGTCTCACAAAAGACTCGAGAGAACAGGGAAAGGTATGCCATAGCCAAACGTGAGGCTAAGAAAGCTGTTGCTGAAGCTAGGTGCAGTCACTATGATGACCTGTATACAACACTGGACTCGAAGGAAGGAGAGAAAACTATCTTCAGGCTGACCAAAGCTAGAACAAAGTCAGTACAGGATATTGAGCACTATGTGTGCATAAAAGGCAAAGATGGTCAACGTTTACAAGACAAACAGGATATCCTCAAACGTTGGCAACAACACTTTGAAGAGATTTCCAACATTGAGTTCCCACATCCCTCTATTCCAGAAGGTACTCCAACAGCAGGTCCTATCTCACACATCACATCTGAGGAAGTCACCAGTGCCATTAGGAGTATGAAGAATCAAAAAGCACCAGGACCAGATGACCTGCCGGCAGACTTCTGGAAGTTGCAGGAATTAAAAGAACCCGCGATCAACTGGCTGACCAACTTTTTCAATGCCATAGTTGACTCTGGAACTGTTCCCAGTGATTGGGCTACAAGCATCACTGTACCTATCTTTAAACAAAAAGGTGATCCAGCAGAATGTACAATTTATCGTCCAATTCGCCTCCTGTCGCACACAATGAAGATTTTTGAGAGAATCCTTGATCGACGACTGCGGGACATCGTCAGTATTAGTACCAACCAGTGCGGCTTCGTCAAGGGTGCGGGAACAACTGATGCAATCTTCGCTGCCAGAATGCTCATCGAAAAGCATCGCGAGAAACAACAGCCACTGCATATCGCCTTTCTTGATCTTGAAAAGGCTTTCGACCGTGTTCCACATCGTGTGATCTGGTATGCACTTCGTAACCATGGTGTACCAGAAATGCTTATCAGCTGGATCAAGATGCTATACACAAACACCACAAGTTGTGTACGTTGTGCTGTTGGCACCTCGGAGAGCTTCCCAGTGAAAGTCGGTGTACACCAAGGATCTGCACTGTCCCCATTGCTCTTTGTCCTAGTCATGGACACAGTCACACGGGATCTGCAAAGGAATGTCCCTTGGACACTCTTATATGCTGATGATGTCGCACTTGCTGATACCACCAGGATAGGATTGCAGCGTCAAGTTGAAAATTGGAACAGCCGTCTCTCACAATACGGTCTTCGACTGAACAAAAAGAAGACCGAATACCTTGAAACTGTCCCAACCAACGGATCCATCCAAGTTGATGGAGAGACATTGACGAAGACCTTAAGCTTCAGGTATCTAGGATCTCGCCTACAAGCTGATGGTGAGATAGGTGATGAAGTGCGAAGTAGGATAAAGGCTGCATGGATGAGATGGAGGGAAGTTACAGGCGTACTCTGCGACAGAAGGATGCCACTATACCTTAAGTCCAAAATATACCGCATGATAGTACGTCCTGTTGCTTTGTACAGTGCTGAATGTCGACCAGCTGACAAAGCTACGGAGCGCCAATTACATAGCATGGAAATGCGTATGCTCCGTTGGTCGATGGGCATCACACTCCTAGATCATATAAAGAATGACTCTGTTCGCCAGCAAATAGGAGTTGCACCCATCACTGAGAAGGCACGGGAAAAACGGCTTCAATGGTATGGCCACGTCTTGCGTGCTGCACCTGGAACTGTTGCCAATTCCGCTCTCTCCTTTGAAGTTAATGGGCACCGTCCACGTGGGCGCCCAAAACAGCGCTGGCATGATACAGCAAATGCGGATATGAAGGCTCTCAATCTAAGACCTCATGATGCCCAAGATCGTGCAAAATGGCGAACCAAGACCAAAACAGCGGACCCTGCAGCAGCGGGAAAACGCTAGGAAGAAGAAGAAGAAGAAGAATGTGGTCAATTCATACATAATTACAAAATGAAAAATATGTAATGAAATATGCTCAGGAAAAATATTAGCATGATTCTCCAAAGTCAAGAGAATATCCAATATCATGACAAAGCTCCGGCTGGCTTCTGGGTGCGTTCTGTGCTGTGGCAAAGCACTTACACATTCCTTCAAGGAAAATATCACCAGGGATGAGCTCATAAGGGCTCAATATGTCAGGGCAGTTGGTTGGTAGGATTAGGTTCATTGAGCTGTAGTGCAAGGGCCATTATTATTAATAAATAAATTAAGTTATAAATTCATCTCTCAAAATATTCCATTGCATATTAACACTGTTGGTTTATTTCTTGTATTCATTCACCCTCAAATGCTAACTGATTGTGCCAGGTATGAAAATATCACTCGCCGTTAACTGGGACACTATTAAAAAATACGAAAAATTATTAATTCATCGTTCAATATATTTTTAAACACTCTCAGTCAATAATATTTGCCAATAAATAAAATAACCAGCCCTATAGTGTTGGAGTAGCGTGCCCAACTTTTACCCAAAGGCCTTGAGTTCCATTTCCGGGCTTCTTCAGGGATTTTAAGAATGCTATACGGACCAAAACAAGTACACCCAGCCTCATGAGGACCATTAAATAGCTGTTTAATAGTAAGGCAGCACTCCGGTTACAAGAAAATACAAGATTCACGGACGAGAGGGGGCTTCATATGCAAACCATACATTATATCCCAATATCTATAGGCAATATGTCTGGGCAACGGTTGCTTGGTAGGCTTAGGCTCTTTGAGCTGTAATGCAATGGTCATTATTATTAATATATGAATTAAGTCATAAACTCATCTCTCAAAATATTCCAATGTATATTGTCACTGTTGGTTTATTTCTTGTATTCATTCGCCCTCAAATGCCAACTGACAGTTCCAGGTATAAGTCTCCCTCACCGTTAACTGGGACACTATTAAAAAATGGTACTGTACCCGAAAATACCTACCCTTTACCTGTTGATATCCCTCGATGGTAACTGGATCGTAGAACCTGAAAACCCCCGGCTCAGAAAAATCCCCAGATCCTACCAAGAGGAGAAGGGAGTATCAGGGTGCAGCAAATCCTAACAGAGGTGGCATTAAGCAAGACCAAAGCATAGCAGCAAACTGCTCTAAGAACAAGAGAATCGTGGGAAATCACCCTCTCAGGAGTGTGGGAAACTCTAGAAATATCTAGCTGTGGCCCTCCTAATGCGACCTCTTTATACTTCTGTAAATCATCACATCGTACGATTAAAAGAAATGACAAAAATATTTATTTCCAAAAAGAAAATCTGACAGAGGGTCAGACCAAAACGTCCTTGGTTGGACACAAAAACAAAGAAGGTAGGCACTAATATCATGCCAATAAATGCATCAGCAGTCCTCATGGACCAAGAATGCATTTGACCCTCAATTGAAATTATTAATAATATGAAAAACAGGTGATCCAATAAGAAGCAAAAAAATCACCTTTATGGTTCTTCCACCGATTCCAACATTCTCAAACACGCGAATTAATTCATATACATATTTACTTATTTACAGCGAAATCATTATTAATTTTATTACAACCTCACGTGTAAATGCCATTCCAAACAGGTAATTCTGCACTCCTCATTGGTGCTTTGTCATAACTGATATTGTATAAATTATATTGCCTTAGCAATGTAGTTAAATCTATTTTATCAATCAAGCACTTAAGCTAAAAGGACGTGAAATTCGTAATTAAAAATCTCTAAAGATTCAATAATTCCTCGGTATTAATGTACTTATTTAAATTCATCCAGAATTTATAGTATATCGATCATGAATCATATCTAACATTTGCTTAAATCTTATAAATTGAGTACAACCGAAGAATTAATTAAATGGGGATGCCACACAAAAAACAAACTCTGAGGCTTGACAAAAACTAGATCCATAATTGGAATCACCAATTTATCAATAAATCGTAACAAGAAATGCAAAAGAGAACAAAAACTATGTTCTTTCAAAAACATTCGGAAATTAGTATAACCTTGCACTGAAATACTGTCATTATAATGGTCACACATGACCTCGATTTCTGAATACGGGTGGGCATTACCACCAACATCACAAAGATTATACTTTTATAAACGCATTACATATTATGCTTTCACTAGCATCATAACATTAACGTACTTCAACGAGTACTACCGTAAATATAATATTATACGCCCACTGACGTTTCTTCCCACATTATCACCCACATGGTGATTATTTTATTCAATAACTAGTATTCATATATATATATATTCAGCTGTGTTTCTTAACTATATGTTTTCTCATTTCAATGCATCATAAATTTAACATGAGTGGCTACTTAATCAAGTCCACTGGATTACAAAAAGCTTGCCTTACAGAGTTGTATTTACAGTCACGTAAGAATTCGCTTCCCCTTAAAGTTAATCCCTGGGATTTATCTAAAAAAAGATTCTTGTTCTTCAAATAGTACTCTTAAGCAACGTTCTAATCAAGAAAAACTCGAAAGACTGAATCAAAATTCAGTTATAGAATATTAATTAATTTAAAGATCATCAAGGTGTATCCAAGTACACGTGGCTACAAAATCAAACGTTAAAGTTTGTCAGACGAAAATAGAAATGTCCCCTCAAGAGAATTCACGAAAACAGACTGGGTCTACAGCATGTATCCAGGTAACGACTCAAGTTAACTCCTGTTGACACATTAGAATCCAGTATGACAGCGTTCACTCTCAGGAGAAAAAATCCCCATTCTAAAAGAATGATCAAACCTCACATTCTATACTGTATTGTAATAATTATAATGCAAGAGCGCATAGGCAAATTCGAATCTCGCAATTGTCGAACACAAAAATAATAGAACGACAACCCCTCAAGCCATAGCTTGATTTTAAAAAAACACCAAGAAGTACTCCAAAAATTGGAAAATATCAAATCCACTAAAAAAAGACAATTCCCCTTGGGAATAAAGTAAATTTCTTCCCCTATATAGATCTGTTCTCCACAATGAAGAAGTTCGTAATAAATTTAATGAATTTAATTAATTAAATGATTAAGCTGAAAAATAAACAATTAATTCTTAATAAAATATTATGAAATGAGTGCACCTGAATAACCAGGCCTAAACTCGACTGCAAATGAAGTCGCACAGACCATGGGACGGTCGTGCATAAACTTCACTTCACAATCATACTACTCAAAATGTATAACAGGTGGCAATGTGTTTTCACCGGACTATCTACTTTGCAACGCTACGTGAAAAAAATATTCCTCTACCTGGCTGAAGACTCTCGAAGGCGATATGAAGCATAAGTATGCCCACCATCTGATTCCAACATGGTATGGCAGGACTGCACGGATCCATTCCAATTTCCAATGAACGAACCGGGAACTTTTTACTCCAATGTCCCAAATCCACTGTCCCCTCATCTTGGAAATTGTCCTAGCCCAAATTTTGAATAGTTCCAACCCAGCCCGAAAATAAATCACGCGAGCGTATGCAACATCGCGATAATCAGGTGGACACACGACGGTAGCCTGAGTTATTTTCGGCTGCATGTTACCAAAAGTTTATGTTTCGCAAGCCAATAGCCCGCATCGCGAGTAGGCTATGTCCCACTTCGCAGATAGCATTGTAGTCACTCGTAACGTCCACTGCATTTGCTTGGAGAGCGGTGTCCACACTCAAATACCTAGCCGCACATGGCTAATATGTTTATACACATCGAAAACATCTCTCCCAACACCTCAGGATTCCATACACTATACATGGTTATATATCTTCACTCGGAATGTATATGACGTTGAATTGCAATAGTCTTGGTGTGATTTAAAAAAAGAACACCTTCTCACTGAGCATAGGCTTCAGTAACAAGCCCCATAATGTATCACTGCACTTCGCTTCTCATCTACACATGCATTTAAATAACATGAAATGAGACGGATTCCTATAACTGAATGTCGCCCCTATACAATGCCAGGCGCTCTGTAAATTCAAGTTCTTATTCGACACTGAACTTGATGTATATTGGCCCCAATACGTCACAACACGAAGTATAACCATAAACTGGCACCGCCGTGAACTTGTGATAACTTGGCACTTTTTCTTGCTGCCCGAAACAACATAGCGATACGAATCTTTGCTTAGATGTACATTCGTCTGAGTTTAAAAATGATCTGTCTTTCGCCCGTGAGTGTTCGCTTGCAGGCCACAGCTGGCACGCTGGCACTCCTGCGCATGAAGTAACGATCTACCTGTAATAGGTCGATTTAATACATCCATATTCTTGACGTTACAAAGGCTATTTCCATAAAAGAAAGACAGCACTGTCTCTCTCTCTGCTGTAATATCGTACTTCAATATACATTTGACATCATAACTGTGCCTTATTTCCATATAATGTTCGAATATAAATGTCAATCTTCCCACTACTGCAAGGATCGTGGTGTCCCGCGCTCCTCGTGGGCTAAATGAGAAACACTCTTCCGAAGGTTATCGATGAGACTCCAGCTGAGCCGAATGATCACATGGCTATTCGCTCACTCCAAACTAGGTCAAAACCTGTCATTTGCGGCAGCGGTTCGCAAAGGAAAATGTACCGTAAATCAGATCAAAAAAAAGAAAACGGTACATCTCTCTCCTAATACCTCAAATAAAAGCTGGCTAGACTTTTATTTCATCATTCCAGATAACCCCGCTACAATACATGGCTACATACAGAGTTAAACTAACTTCTTGTAGTATCTGCGCATGTTTTTGTTCCCTAAGCATCGAGCTATTCGGAACGTTTCCTCGGCTACAGTTTCTCTAGCCTCTTCCTTATCTCTCTTTCTTGGTATATCCCAATGGTGGTGCAGAATTACATGTTATCTCTAATTTCTTGTTCTTCCCTTTCTTTTATCTTTATCTTTATCCCTTTCTGGGGTTATTTCTCTAATCCATTGACGACTGGTATTTGAGTGTATCAAATTGGACTGAGTCAAATCGGGTTGTACCGGACCGAACTGTCCCATCGCTCTAGACTTAAGACGAACTCCTTTAGTAGGATATTCCAACAGTATAATCCCATTTATTTCCTGGATCCTGGTTTCCATCTGCCCTATCGCAATTTGAAGGTCGGCCTTCCAGAATGACCCCATTTGCTTCCCTAAGCCTTCTGTTTTACCATTACCCCCTAAGTTAATGTTATCAAGTTGCGTTGGAACAACATTTATCTCAAAAGACCCTTTGTTCCTGACTTCGTTCATCTCTAATGTATTCCGATCAACTTGAACTTCTGTGGAGTTTAATCTAATTTCAATATCTGTTAAATTATCAGTTTGAGAATTTTGAAGAACATGAATCTTCTTATTGACATCCTCCCTCACATTGATTAAATCCTTACTGGCTTTTAATTTTCTAGTGGCAAGTTCTTGTTTTAGATCATTCTTAACATCTAATTGAATCTGCATATGATTCTGGTTAGCTTCTACGGTGTTAACATCAGAATAGATATCTGTTATACCTGTCTGCATACACTCTAATCTAGTTACTGTTACATTTTTACAAGTTTGCGTTACACCTGAGTCAGATTGGACAATTTCACCTAAGTCTGATTGAACATTTTCAACGTTAGACTTTATTTCAGTTAGACTAGTTAGCGTTTGATTCATACTAGTTTGAATATCATTATTACTGGACTGAAGGTCGTTTAAAGAGCTCAGTATGTTATTTGTGAAAGCTTCTCTCTGCTCACATAGATTGTTGTTGTAATTAATCACAGCTTTATCTACTTTATTCATGCTCTCATGAATGCCGTCAAACTGGGCTTGGTTTAATTTATAAATCTCCTTAAAGTCAATAGGAGACCCTTTCTCCTCACTCCCAGACATATCAAATATATAGCACACAAAAGCTAAAAAACATGGACACCACTCCACCAAACAAAGCATAGACATCACAGAGTAAACCACATTTGCCATCATACGAACTTCTTGATTGTGTTGCGTTAACTTAAAATATAATTAAAATTACCAATCAGTGCTTAATGTTAGAATCTAGGAATTCCCAGAACCTACTCATACTACGCGTGATGATTTATATCAGTATATATCCTAAGCATTCCTATTATGACCATCTTTAAATTAATGAAAATGGTTTTACATTTAAAATGGGCTCATAAATACCCATCCGCCGGTTGCAAGAAAATGGGACACCTTGAATGCAGCTCACCCACGAGCGACATCACAAAGCCCTACTCGACTGATCAAGTCAATTCAGATCTTCAGAGAATGTCTTTCATTGATCTCGGCTCTAGTCGTATATTATTTCCAAATCAGTGTAGCACTACTTAAAAATACACAAAATCTATTAATGGTTGCAATTCTACACGTATGCCGTGTAGATCGAGAATACTCTTAATTGCTTTATTCACGAATGAATTCCAACATCTTGTGCTAAAAACATCGGTGAACCATTATTTCCCGACGTTCATTCAACGAGTTCACAATTGATCGCTGTAATGTTGTCGGAATTGACTAGCACATAACGTCACCACGTGTTCGAAAGCAAGATTCGAAACGATCATGTAATGGCGTCATATCACCAGTCAGATGCCCTTCCACGAGGTTCGACATCTATAATGGCCTCAAACTATGTTCTCGTCTCTGGTATTCCAGTTTTCTCGAGTCCATCATCTGTATGCCATTTGACTCAATTGGCACCTCCCATAAAGACACGATATCTCTATTCGATGCCCCTTAAGTCTGGGCCGCCAATTTACTGTACCCGAAAATAGCTACCCTTTACCTGTTGATATCCCTCGATGGTAACTGGATCGTAGAACCTGAAAACCCCCGGCTCAGAAAAATCCCCAGATCCTACCAAGAGGAGAAGGGAGTATCAGGGTGCAGCAAATCCTAACAGAGGTGGCATTAAGCAAGACCAAAGCATAGCAGCAAACTGCTCTAAGAACACGAGAATTGTGGGAAATCACCCTCTCAGGAGTGTGGGAAACTCTAGAAATATCTAACTGTGGCCCTCCTAATGCGACCTCTTTATACTTCTGTAAATCATCACATCGCGCGATTAAAAGAAATGACAAAAATATTTATTTCCAAAAAGAAAATCTGACAGAGGGTCAGACCAAAACGTCCTTGGCTGGACACAAAAACAAAGAAAGTAGGCACTAATATCATGCCAATAAATGCATCAGCAGTCCCCATGGACCAAGAATGCATTTGACCCTCAATTGAAATTATTAATAATATGAACAACAGGTGATCCAATAAGAAGCAAAAAAATCACCTTTATGGTTCTTCCACCGATTCCAACATTCTCAAACACGCGAATTAATTCATATATATATTTACTTATTTACAGCGAAATCATTATTAATTTTATTACACCCTCAAGTGTAAATGCCATTCCAAACAGGTAATTCTGCACTCCTCATTGGTGCTTTGTCATAACTGATATTGTATAAATTATATTGCCGTAGCAATGTAGTCAAAATCTATTTTATCTATCAAGCACTTAAGCTAAAAGGACGTGAAATTCGTAATTCAAAATCTCTAAAGATTCAATAATTTCTCAGTATTAATGAACTTATTTAAATTCATCCAGAATTTATAGTATATCGATCATGAATCATATCTAACATTTGCTTAAATCTTATAAATTGAGTACAACCGAAGAATTAATTAAATGGGGATGCCACACAAAAAACAAACTCTGAGGCTTGACAAAAACTAGATCCATAATTGGAATCACCAATTTATCAATAAATCGTAACAAGAAATGCAAAAGAGAACAAAAACTATGTTCTTTCAAAAACATTCGGAAATTAGTATAACCTTGCACTGAAATACTGTCATTATAATGGTCACACATGACCTCGATTTCTGAATACAGGTGGGCATTACCACCAACATCACAAAGATTATACTTTTATAAACGCATTACATATTATGCTTTCACTAGCATTATAACATTAACGTACTTCAACGAGTACTACCGTAAATATAATATTATACGCCCACTGACGTTTCTTCCCACATTATCACCCACATGGTGATTATTTTATTCAATAACTAGTATTCATATATATATATATATTCAGCTGTGTTTCTTAACTATATGTTTTCTCATTTCAATGCATCATAAATTTAACATGAGTGGCTACTTAATCAAGTCCACTGGATTACAAAAAGCTTGCCTTACAGAGTTGTATTTACAGTCACATAAGAATTCGCTTCCCCTTAAAGTTAATCCCTGGGATTTATCTCAAAAAAGATTCTTGTTCTTCAAATAGTACTCTTAAGCAACGTTCTAATCAAGAAAAACTCGAAAGACTGAATCAAAATTCAGTTATAGCAATATTAATTAATTTAAAGATCATCAAGGTGTATCCAAGTACACGTGGCAACAAAACCAAACGTTAAAGTTTGTCAGACGAAAATAGAAATGTCCCCTCAAGAGAATTCACGAAAACAGACTGGGTCTACAGCATGTATCCAGGTAACGACTCAAGTTAACTCCTGTTGACACATTAGAATCCAGTATGACAGCGTTCACTCTCAGGAGAAAAAATCCCCATTCTAAAAGAATGATCAAACCTCACATTCTATACTGTATTGTAATAATTATAATGCAAGAGCGCATAGGCAAATTCGAATCTCGCAATTGTCGAACACAAAAATAATAGAACGACAACCCCTCAAGCCATAGCTTGATTAAAAAAACACCAAGAAGTACTCCAAAAATTGGAAAATATCAAATCCACTAAAAAAAGACAATTCCCCTTGGGAATAAAGTAAATTTCTTCCCCTATATAGATCTGTTCTCCACAATCAAGAAGTTCGTAATAAATTTAATGAATTTAATTAATTAAATGATTAAGCTGAAAATTAAACAATTAATTCATAATAAAATAATATGAAATGAGTGCACCTGAATAACCAGGCCTAAACTCGACTGCAAATGAAGTCGCACAGACCATGGGACGGTCGTGCATAAACTTCACTTCACAATCATACTACTCAAAATGTATAACAAGTGGCAATGTGTTTTCACCGGACTATCTACTTTGCAACGCTACGTGAAAAAAATATTCCTCTACCTGGCTGAAGACTCTCGAAGGCGATATGAAGCATAAGTATGCCCACCATCTGATTCCAACATGGTATGGCAGGACTGCACGGATCCATTCCAATTTCCAATGAACGAACCGGGAACTTTTTACTCCAATGTCCCAAATCCACTGTCCCCTCATCTTGGAAATTGTCCTAGCCCAAATTTCGAATAGTTCCAACCCGGCCCGAAAATAAATCACGCGCGCGTATGCGACATCGCGATAATCAGGTGGACACATGACGGTAGCCTGAGTTATTTTCGGCTGCATGTTACCAAAAGTTTATGTTTCGCAAGCCAATAGCCCGCATCGCGAGTAGGCTATGTTCCACTTCGCAGATAGCATTGTAGTCACTCGTAACGTCCACTGCATTTGCTTGGAGAGCGGTGTCCACACTCAAATACCTAGCCGCACATGGCTAATATGTTTATGCACATCGAAAACATCTCTCCCAACACCTCAGGATTCCATACACTATACATGGTTATATATCTTCACTCGGAATGTATATGACGTTGAATTGCAATAGTCTTGGTGTGATTAAAAGAAAGAACACCTTCTCACTGAACATAGGCTTCAGTAACAAGCCCCATAATGTATCACTGCACTTCGCTTCTCATCTACACATGCATTTAAATAACATGAAAAGAGACGGATTCCTATAACTGAATGTCGCCCCTATACAATGCCAGGCGCTCTGTAAATTCAAGTTCTTATTCGACACTGAACTTGATGTATATTGGCCCCAATACGTCACAACACGAAGTATAACCATAAACTGGCACCGCCGTGAACTTGTGATAACTTGGCACTTTTTCTTGCTGCCCGAAACAAAATAGCGGTACGAATCTTTGCTTAGATGTACATTCGTCTGAGTTTAAAAATGATCTGTCTGTCGCCCGTGAGTGTTCGCTTGCAGGCCACAGCTGGCACGCTGGCACTCCTGCGCATGACGTAACGATCTACCTGTAATAGGTCGATTTAATACATCCATATTCTTGACGTTACAAAGGCTATTTCCATAAAAGCAAGACAGCACTGTCTCTCTCTGCTGTAATATCGTACTTCAATATACATTTGACATCATAACTGTGCCTTATTTCCAAATAATGTTCGAATGTAAATGTCAATCTTCCCACTACTGCAAGGATCAAGGTCTCCCGCGCTCCTCGTGGTCTAAATAAGAAACACTCTTCCGAAGGTTATCGATGAGACTCCAGCTGAGCCGAATGATCACATGGCTATTCGCGCACTCCAAACTAGGTCAAAACCTGTCATTTGCGGCAGCGGTTCGCAAAGGAAAATGTTCCGTAAATCAGACCAAAAAAAGAAAACGGTACAGTACGAAACAAAATGCATCGTTCAATATATTTTTAAACATTTGTCAATAAAACGTAATAATAAATAAATAATTCGTAAACTTACCAAAGAATATGTCAACTTTCTTCCTTTAAAATATCTTAACACTGTTCAGCTCGACATACCACGGCACAACTTATCACCAAACTAATTAAATTGACATTAAACACCAGTCTTTTATACATAGCAGATAAGTTGATTCACCCATCACCTATAATTCCCAATTCTGTTTCTCATAAATTGACAAGTTTAAGAACCGAATGCGCTAAAAACACAAGTAAGTATTTTCTATATCTAACCAGTAAGACACTGGCAAAATGTATTGTACTCAGCATTCGTGTACTAAGAAAGATCACAATCAAGCTAGCAATTAATCATCACCTTAGAGAGTACAACGTTCAACTATAATAGTCAGCATTGTCAATTCAAGGACGAGTTTACATACAGCATAGCAGAATTTGATATCGCTTATTAACTGAGTTCTCGAGTTACAGCGGAAGACCGGAAAGATCTTGCTTGCGAACTCTACAGAGTCTATTACAGCAGTTTTATTCATTACTTTATATGTGAATATACTACCGGCAAAATAAATAAAGTATATCTCTAACTACATCCATAGCCTAGCGTGTGCCTTTATCCACTAGCTATAGTAGCTGTCGGCATTTATATCACTAAATTTACAACCGTTCATATTAAATATTCAGAGCGTAATGGTCTAGTGGTCAAGCTGTTAACCTCTTACCAAAGTGGATAAATATCGCTGCCACGCCACTAATCCGTCCATCATCAGCTAATAATAATTATAATAATAATACACCGTCATTAATCACCTTTAATTTTGAGTATTTTTAATATATTTATGGAATATTGGTTCGCAAAATATTTATGGGTCATTGGTTTGTAAAATATCGCTTGCCTATCGACAGGGGCTCACCGTCAATCGCGCGCACACAGCGGGTAGGGGTTATAAAAATATGAAAGGAATAAAAACCAATCACCCTTTAATTTCAGGTATTTTTCATATATTCATGGACCAGTCCAAAGGGACCAGTCAAAAGGGGTCAGTCCAAAGGAACCAGCCCAAAGGGGTCAGTCCGAAGGGACCGGTCCAGAGGGACCAGTCCAAAGAGATCAGTCCAAAGGGACCAATCTAAAGGGACCAGTCGGAAGGGGGCCAGTCGAAAGGAGCCAATCAAAAGGGGCCTATCGAAAGGGATCAGTCGAAAGAGGCCAGCCGAAAGCGACCGTCTCCCCAAGGCCTGACGTGACCCTCTTCGATTATCGATTTGTGAGATATCAACTCGCCTATCGACAGGGGGCCCAGCCTCGCCTCCAGGGCACAGCCGCGTCGGGTGGCGCGGGATTCTTGTTAGACCACTACTGGCGCCCATGGCCCAGAATAGAATTAAATGTTTGTTCGGAGTCGTTCCTTCACAGGAATATAATTAAGTTGTATAAGTTTAATTTCACACCGGCCGTAATAGAATCAAACGCTTGTTCAAATTAAATTGTGTGGATTTGATTTCCCTCGAGCCGGAATAGAATAAAATGTTCGATCAGAGTTTCTTTCCGAGCGGAATAGAATTAAATTGTGTGGATTTTTTTAAAATTTGTCTAGAATAGGATTCCCGAGAACAGAGCTCTCTCGTGGGGATTTAATTTTACTCTACCTGAATATAGTTAAATGCTCTGTTGAATAATATTCTATGGATTCAATTTCATTCCGGCCTGAATAGAATTAAATATTCGTTTATATTCTATGGTCAAATTTCACTCCGGCCAGAATAGAATTAAATATTTCGTTAGATTTCCATTCCGAGAGGAATATAAGTAAATTCCATGTATATAATTTAATTCCCGTAGGAATACAAGCACCGGTAAATATTTTATTCACAATTTAATTCCTAGGGGAATGGAATTAAATTATATGAATTTAATGTATTTCCCACTGGAATGGAAATAGCCTACCGGTATATGTTTCGTTCCGAGTTTTATGCCAAGAACAAAAATTAAATTCTATGGATTGAATTGTATTCCCGTCGGAATAGAATTGAGTGTTTCTTTCAAAATGTAATGCATCCCTGTATTAAATACATAATTGGATACTTGGATGATAGGAGATAGTATACAGTACCGGTACCATGATATCTGAAGTCTTTTGTTATTTAGGCCATCGATTACGTCCAGATGCTCAACCTTGGGAAAGAAGTACACACCTTTCCCACAATTTCATTCAAACTCCAAATTAAGTGTATGTTAATACGGTTACCATTTCAGACAATTGTCATTGCAATCAACATTACTGGAGGTATATTATATCTCATTTATGTATCTTTACAGTTTAACTTCATCATTGTTAGCGTGCGCATATTGGTATGACATCTCATCTCGAGCTGTGGAACGCCCCTATCACCGGCGCTGGTTTGTATTTGTAAATACATACGATCTGAACGTGATATATCAATTAGATGTTTGTTGCAGAATTTTGGAAGTGATATGAATTTCATAGGATTATCAGAGGTATTTTGAAGCAACATTGAAATTCAGTGGTCCTTTGGCGGTGGGTCAATCCTAACCCGGAATATCCTGCATTCATCTATTATAAACGTCAAATTGACGTGGTGATGTTAGAGTTTTGGGCTTGGAAGTGAATGTAAGTTGTCATTGCTGAGTTTTGAAATCGTAATTCATTTTGAAATGTATTTATATTTAGTGTAGGGAAATTAATGAACAGCCCTAGGCTTCAACCTTGTTGATTTGTGGCGATGTTGAGTGCTTTGAGCCTCGACTAGGCCTACTTGACGGTATCTTGTTATGCTAATTGCCATCGTCATACCTGTCGTAGTAATCTTTCTGACTACGATGGAGTAATTTTTCTTCATAGTGTTGTATAAGTGATCATTAACAGATACGAAAATGTAAGTTTACCTCACATGGAACACTAAATCACTTTTAACTATAACTCAAGAAGTGCATTCATTGAAGGATCAGTCAGACGTTTAGGTATACTTCCTTGTAGCAACGAACTGCAGATTGTTTTTATCATTTCCTGTGCCTCTTGTATTGTAGGTTAGGTCACATGAACAATTGAACACAATCTCTTAGCTTATGACTTAATTAAGAATTGCTTTCTAGGTCAATATCGCTTCATTTGTATTACGAGAACAACTGTGCACGAGATTACAATGCTGTACTGGCACATGAAATCGGCCTTTTTGCTGTGCGATTACCTTCTTGAAAATAAGCCTGTATACTTAAAATTATTGAACGTAGTCATGCCGAGTATTGCTCTCGTTCAACATGGACAGCGAAAGGCATAGAATAAAACATCTCTAATGTGCCAAATAACCTCTGTGTTATGTGCCGTCTACCTCAGCTCAGCGTAGTGCATACTATTTACTGTTCAGAGTTAAGGCTCAATCAATATGCACTGATTAGGATTAGGATGAAGTGATCAACAGAGAATGGATGAGTACCAATTATGAATTTAATACATATCATGGTTTTCACCACTGGATTTGCACGAGAGACCTACCATCAAGAAGATGAACTATGCATGTGCAAACCTTGTGGTGGCCCATGTGATAGATATGTACCCGAAATTCTGTGCCGCGTGGCTATTGTATACTCGATTTCTCACACGGCACAGTTATTTGGCTACATCTCTACCACATAATGACATGCAAATGCAGAGAAATATCTCTGATGCAATTCTGTGAAAGCTTGACTCTATACTTATACACATTGTGTGTGCAGTAATATTCTTTAATATATTTTCTTTCAGAGGATTCCGTAGTAAATCTTAAGACAGAGACTGTTGGGCTGAATGGTATAGCTCGGGGTGTGCCATCAAATTTAGCTTGCATAAAGAACCCTTGCACACACCGCAGAAGACTTCTAGTTCATTGCTGAACCAGTCTCCCTCTCTACATACGCTTCAAGGCTGTCTCCTCATATCTTCAGTGGTGGAATGAACAGCTCAGCGTAGATCACAACTGGGCAATGCTGAGGTGGATCAAATAGGGACAAACAAGTTGCTTCTACCTCATGTGTAAGCAGTACACTACATATGCATGCGATTTTGCAAAGTGCAGCCATCCGTGGCACATTTGGTTAAGGATTGGCATTCAAAACCCAAGATTATAACTTTCATCCTGGTTCCATGTAATGTTTTTTCTAGGTTTTGAATGTAGCAACTTTGTGTCTGTAGATTAGCTGGCATACTAATGATCCCTCCCTCCAACCAAGGTCTTCAAGCCACAACCATTCAGTGGGACATTAAATTCACTACATTATTAAAGTTAAGATATGGAAAAATGGATAAATACCATTATTGGATGTTCTCTTGAAGAAACTGTGTTAGTTCCCTGGGCCAGAGCATCCACTGCAAACACATCCATACCAGCTGCTATCTAATATTCAGACACTCTACCACTTTCCAAACATAAAAGCAGAAAAGTGGACAGAAGGTTAATGGTTACTGTGATTTCATTCCTAGAGCCCTGTAACCAAGAGGTAGAATAAGCAACCATTGGAGGAAACATGTGATGGGAACACCGTCATAGACCATTGCAGAGATCTTCCACAAAATTATTGTGAAGTATCAAAACATGGATTTTCATATATCTTATTTCTTACAATCTTTCTGGTCATTCAGTGTAGCTGCCAATTGTTTCTCATGCTTATTTTCTGTTTGCATTGTGTTGAAATGTGCAGAAACCTTACTCATGAAGATTATGTTGTTTTGTGGGGGGGTACGAACGATGTAGCGAAAAACGAAGCGAATGGTGCAATACAAACCTACAAAGATAAGCTCCCACTACTTTCAGGTACAAACGTTATACTATTAGGCATCCCACTCAGACATGATCTAATGGAAGAATCGTGTGTCAACAAGGAGGTAAAGAGGACGAACAAAAAGCTTAGAGCACTATCCAGACTATATCAGCATGTTCACTTTCTTGATATTGATGTACCAAGAGAACTGTTTACCCGACATGGTCTTCACTTAAACACCAAAGGAAAGCAACAGATCTGTTCACAAGTAGCGGAGGAAATCAACAAAAAGTTCCACTCCCACGGACCAGTCATCCCACTACCGCATACTGCAAGTCCGACTACTGTAGAATCAGTGAATTCACTTGGTGGCGAGAGTTTTTTAGAACAGAGGTAAGTGCTCCTGCAAGAACTATAATCCCCAAGCTTAACAACAGTACAAATGCACAGAGTTCCTCAATCAGAATATTTCACCAAAATGTACAGTCACTTAATAATAAACTAGTTCATATCGATATGCTTCTGCAAACATCACTCAAAGATATCCACATCCTGTGCTTGTCTGAACACTGGATGAAACCTGAACAAATCAATCATGCTGTCATACCAGGGTTTACATTAGCTAGCTACTACTGTAGATCAACATCAGAGCATGGAGGTGTATGTATCTATATCAAAGGAAACATAGAATTTAAGCCTATACCAATTCCCGATGACTTATGCATAGATAAATATTTTGAGGCAACAGCTATTTCTATCCCAAAGGAAAATTTAATTCTCATCTGTATATATCGTTCACCAGGAAATAGTGCAAAGTTATTTCTGAATAAACTAGAAGTGATAATAAATAAAATAAATAAATTTAATAACAAAATAGTTCTTTGTGGAGATTTCAATATTAACTTTTTAGAGGAAAGTACGGAGAGAAGGGAATTGCTAAATTTGTTAAGCTCCCATCATCTAATTCACACAGTAACAGTACCCACAAGAATAACAAAAACTAGTGCAACCACACTTGACCAGATAATAATTAATGACAATGTGAACTGCAACTCTCTCGAAGTAATCAACACAGGTTTCAGTGACCACCGAGCTCAAATAATAACTCTAAATGTTTCAAACCCAGTTTACAATGCTCAGTTTGATAAATGTCGAAGCTTTAGTCAGCACAATATAAACTATTTCAACAACTTGTTAAAAGGAGAAACTTGGGAAGGTGTGTACAAGTCAATAGATACAAACAAAAAATTCCAGGAATTCATTAATATTTTCATGTATTATTTTGATATTGCATTTCCTTTGAAGAGTATCAGACTGAAAGGTTCTTCTCCATCAAAACAATGGCTTACTCTTGGAATAATTACTTCATGCAAAAGAAAGCGTTTCCTCCACGATTTTCAAAGTACGCACGTAACCTCCAATGAATTTAACATGTATTTCAAGACCTATAAGACCATACTTAACAAAGTTATAAAATTAGCAAAGAGAATGTCAAATGATAATTATATCCTGGAATCTAAAAATAAAACTAAGGCTATGTGGAATATCATAAAAAATGAAACCAGGCAAACAAAACCGGCAGTAAATAACATAACGTTATCAGAAGACTCCAAGAAGATCAATGACCCACAAAATGTCTCAAGAATTTTTAATGAGCATTTTGCTACCATAGCTGAAAAACTACTAAATGTAAACAATATACAAGCAATAAAATCAACACTCGCGAATATAACATTTAATGGAAAATCAATGTTTGTTGAAAATGTTACAGAAGCAGAAATCCTCAATATTGTAAAGAACCTACAGAATAAACATTGCTCAGGAGTTGATAACATTCCTGATATACTAATTAAAAAATGTATCCAAAATATAATTACCCCCTTAACACACCTCTGTAACCAATCTCTCATGTCAGGAATATTTCCAGATATCTTTAAAATTGCAAAAGTAATTCCATTATTTAAAGGGGGAGATAGAGAAAACGTAACCAATTATAGACCTATTTCTTTATTGTCGATATTTTCAAAAATTTTAGAGAAGATAATGTACAACCGTCTAATTAGCTTCATAAACAAATATAAATTGTTAACTGACTCTCAACATGGCTTTAGAGAAGGAAAATCAACAATGTCAGCAATTTATGAATTTTTAAATCCTGCTTTTGAGTCACTTGATGAAAGGAAGAGAGTATGTGGCCTGTTTTTGGACCTGTCTAAAGCTTTTGATGTGATAAATCATCAGATACTAATTGATAAACTCCATCAATATGGTATCAGGGGTATCGCTAGTAAGTGGTTTCAGTCATATTTAAATAATCGCCAACAGATCGTCGAACAAGAAAGTTTAGAAAATACCACAAACATATTTAAATATTACCACTCAGATCCTATGTTTTTGAAGTATGGCATTCCGCAGGGGTCCGTTCTAGGGCCACTACTTTTTCTCCTTTACGTAAATGACTTGCCATCTCAGATACCTGCATTTAAAACTGTACTATTCGCAGATGATACAAGTGTTTTGATGAGGGGTGAAAATGACACTGAACTTCAAAAATCAGTAGAGGAAGTAACAGGTCAGCTGTCCTTATGGTTCAACAATAATGGATTCCTTATCAACACTAGTAAAACAGTGGCTCTTAACTTTCACACAGCTCAGAATAAAAGTATTAATTCTCCCTCCATAATCTTAAATGACCTAAAAATTGGTAACGCCTCTTCTACTAAATTCTTAGGCCTTTGGTTGCAGGATGACCTAAAATGGAACTCTCATACCACTAAACTTGCCAAGAAACTAAGCTCAAGTTGTTATGCATTAAGAGTATTAAGACAATCGACTAGCTGGAGAACTGTTCTTAGTACTTATTTTGCTTATTGCTATTCGCTTATGAAATATGGAATCATATTTTGGGGAAATTCACCTGCTGCTCACCAAATCTTTATTATCCAGAAAAGAATAATTAGAACAATGAAAGGAACTACTAGATTGCATACATGTAAGCCTCTGTTTAAACAACTGAAAATTTTACCTTTGCCATGTATTTACATCTTTGAACTTCTATTATTTGTCAAACAAAGCTTAGGAAATGAGGATATCTTTGAGATGAATTCAAATATACATAACTACCAGACCAGACAAAAGAACAATCTTCATGTACATGCTGCAAATACAACACTATGTAAAAATGGTGTATTCCATGCAGCTATAACGCTGTATAATCATTTGCCAAATAATATTAAAAGTACAGCAAATTACATCAAGTTCAAAATAAAAACTAAAGAGTTCTTGCTGGAGCACTGCTTCTACTCAGTTAAAGAGTTTTTAGAATATCAATAGTTATGTTTATGTATTCATAGGACTAAATGATGTAAGGTTATCCTTGTGTAGGCCTATATTATTATTGTGATTGTAAATTAGTATTAGTATAATTTGTGAATTGACGTGTCCTATATCATTGTACAATGTACATTATATGATTGAATGGATGAATAAAAAATACAAATACAAATACATTTTACAGAGAAATATTTCAGTTTTGTAAAATGTTGGGAGGAGGCCTAATCCTATTGCTTGAGAATACAATTGAGGGTCTAATTTTGTTTCTTATGTAAATATCTTGTCTCTTCAATTAATAAGCTATACAGTTTACGCCACCGTTTTCGGCCGGCGGCCGAGAGAGTTTGCGCATTGAAGCGAGTTTAGTAATAGCAGCTGGCAGGACATGTTTAGAGCATGTGCTCCGCTGTTAGTCTAGAGTCTCGCAGCTGATTGGAATTTTATCTTCAGTCCATCATTTTGATTACAACTAAAAATAAAATAAAGTTACCATACCCTGTAAATTATACAAATGTATGGTAATTCGGTTAATCTGCATAATAAAACCCTCGAAATGAACCTAATGTTTCACAAGATATATAAAACGATCTGTATGTTTGTCCGCCTAATCAATATAATTTTAATTATTCCTTTAATTACTTGGACATGTATCGGGCAATACTTTGTAGCTCATCTTCAGCACATTGTCATCAATTCAACATCAAAATTCCAAATACTTTCATTTCAGTTCCATGGTCCTCTTTAAATTATATATAGTTAAAACCACTTTGGAAAAAAAAAAAAATATATATATATATACAGGGTGTATCTTAATTATACCGACAAAAAAATCAGGGACGCTCTGTACTAGCTCGCCAAGCGTAGCAGTCCACCAGCGGCCACAAGGACAGCCACATGCAATTTCATTTGCACTAGGGTTTTTAAGTTGACGCCTTCATTTCACAAATTGCCTCCGTTTTGACATCAATTAAAATGAAAATATAGTTTGTACAAATACAGCTAATTATCAACTGCATATTTGGAACTGCAATAGAAGAATTATAAGAATGATGTTTTTAATATTCATCACCTAAGGCTGCCTGAAGTACCCTAGAAGTACCATTTTTTTAATAGAGACCAACGGAGATTGATACAGTGTTGGATATATTAATATTTCCGTTTTATTTGTTTTAAACATGCTGTGTTTTATATAAGACTTCTGATCGTTAAGTGTCTTTGAACTTTTGAAACTTCAGGAGAAAATGTTGTAATTTTTAGATATTAAAAATTTTTAAAACTGTTTTTAAACTATAATTTTAAAAGGACCATGGAACTGAAATTAAGGTGTTTGGGATTTTGATGTTTGATTGATGACAATGTGCTGAAGATGAGCTACTTAGTATTGCCCAAAATATGTTCAAGTAATTAAAGGGATAATTAAAATTGTAGGGGCGTGGTGGCACAGTGGTCAAGCTGTTGGCCTCTCACCAAGGTGGACTGGATTCGATTCTCAATCAATGCATGTGAGATTTTCGAAGTGAAATGCCATGTCCTGTGGTTCGGATTCCACGTAAAAAGAAGGTCCCGTGGCTCATAATCACAAGATTCACAGTCACGTTAATCTACAATCTTCCTTTCCTTTATAATTAAAATTGTATTGCTTAGGCAGACAAACATGCAGATTGTTTTAATTGAATTTGTAAGTCAATACGGAACCAATTTCCGAAAATAAATCATTATGGTTAATTTTAAAGCTTTTCACAAGTTAGACCAGAGTTTAACAGCCAGAGTAATCAGCCGTTGACATAAGTGAGCAGCTGACATGTCATGCCTCTTGTTTAGATCAGTTCATCACTGAGTGCTTAGTCAGAGAATGATGGTATTGCACGTGATATGAGACATATTGCAGGTAACTTCCAAACTAAGAGATACAGTAGTAGGTTGGAGTGCGGCTTTAATCATTGGTATATTAAGATTGTTGAAATACGATAACTCTCCATTCCTTAGTGTCTGCAGAGGGTGTTCAACTGTTAGAATTGAAGTTAAAGATGACAATCACTTTAATTACACTTGATGCATTTGTAGCCGAATAGCAAATTTACCAAAATCATCAATATCAGTGATGCGACTAGGCACCCGATGGGCCTTACCTAGTGTTTCAAACCATATACCCTGTTCCTCACAGCCTACTTCCTTATTTAATAAGCCTTCTAACGGTCCTCTCGGACACGCTTGTTGCAGCTACTCTTCTATCCTGCACTTTTATCAGAGAAATTAAGACCTCACCCGACACCCCTTCACTTTTCATAAACAAATGCACATTATTTATAACCTCATGAGATTGGCTGTGAAGAGGTTTGCCTCGAAGCTTTGATTGAATAGGTGGCATTTCGCCCAGCACACTAACACAATCTTCAGCGTAACTAACACAACACGCACACAATGAACTAGAGGTAACTACAATAAATATCAGTCTAATGTATTTCATTTATTCATCAGCAGAGCACACAGCACGATTATAACAGTCTGGCTTATCACGCTGCTGACAACTCTGCCCCGGTTGTGCAGTCATACAGAGGACAACCTGCGAGCCTCAGGCATTTGCCAAAATTGTTGGCGTAAACTGTAATGTGTGTGCCTTGGATGACAAATTTTAACTAACAATAATAAAGCCTTCCATTTACAGCATATGGTTTCCTGCATCATGTGAAGATGAAGTTAGCCACCTAATTTGAAGACTGGTGATAGGGATATCTCAGGTACAATTGCACTCTATTTAAATAGTACACTCGCTTCATCATTTCATAATGGCTCCTTCTCTTAGAACTGTGACTGGAGCTTTCACTAATCTAAGCTACTGTCAATATTTTTCTAGGTAATAGCTCAACTATCCCGTTTGAAGTGGAAAATGTATCGGAGAAGTGTATGTATATTTATCATCGTACATCAAAAGCTCCTATTTTCTATTCTTCTTTCAAAATTGAAAGTGAATTAATTTCAAAATGGGTTGATACTCGTAGTATTTTAAACATCACCATTAAAGAGATCAAATCTCATTATCATTACTTTGCTCGTTATTACATGTGTGACAAATTTTTGCCGTTCTGGAGTGAGTGCGCTGTCAACTGTTTATATCCATCTATTAACGCGCCAGGACTCTCGTATGGTAAGATGGGAAGGTAGGTATACTCCGCATCAAGCACTATCGTCACTTGGAGATTGCGTAAGTTCTGCTTCTGGTGATAATAACTTAATAATACTGATTCTACTGCAATAATGAACTACTCTTCCATTAAGCATATTAATGACAAAAAATTGTTCACATAACACAAATTTGAAGTATTCAGGTGACCAAACGCAAAGCTCGTTCCACAATGATTTACCGACATACAGTGCAGAATCGACCGATATCTCTGGGAAACAGATTGCATCACTGCTGTCAACTTATAGTTCATACATCTAGCACCGGCAAGGATTCGTCAGACATGTAATACTAGATATTTTGGCATTCTTTTTGTAAAGATGTGCATGGTGTTGTGAAAGAATAATTACATCTAACAAATACATTACTGTCTATTGTAGCTCTTAAAAATCTATTCATCTTTATACACTCACCTTTACCATGCATGCTTGTTAGCCAGGTGTTTTTGTGCTAGAGGCCCATTTTATTTTCAAAATCAACTAATTTTGTTGCCCAGAAATTTTATTTACGGCATGGTTGATTAGTCACATGTACTGTATGGAATGGCATATTGATTGTTCCCTTTCAGGTTACAGGTATTTGGGTACGGTACTTGAGCCATGTTTTGGGGGAATATTCAGTTTCTTCCATGTAGCTAGTTGGTTACATCAGCTGGCATGTAGCATGCAATCAGATCAATCTTCCGTCTTCCATTTGGCTGGTTCCGCATGTTCAGCATGCGAGCAGGAGAATTTCTTCCCTCTTCCCAATCGTTGTTTGCATTGGCTGATGTATTGTCGTACATATCTAAGTGTTCAATAGGTGTCTATAGATACATGTTAAAAAGAAAATGTGCTGATATGGATAACACAGGGATCCCAATATTAAATTACATACAAGGAAATCAAATAAGATATTCATGTGGTATATAGGCAGTGGTGTTATGCAAGCATTAGCATCAGCCTTCATGACAATAGTTAGTCTGTCAGCTTTCATTTCAGCTAATTTCATGTTTGAATATCCAAATCTGTGTTTTGTACTTTTCCAAGAAGGGAAACATCTCGTGTTTATTCATGGTACGGTATGTAGCCTGAGCCATTATATGCAAAGTTGCAAGAAATTATCACAATAGTATTTTTAAATATAGGCTACATCTAACTTACTCCACATGGACAGTTGTTTAAACAAAGAATTCTTTCTAACCACACCATTTTTTTTTCTTTCTTGTTTAGTTCTTGAGCCCAGAGCCAAAACTCATATGAATGAGTAGAGTAACTTTGTAATGTATACTTATATACTGTACACTGCTGTAAAGGTTGTCATGTAAACCTGTCATTGGGACTGGCAAACAGTTTACAAGGATGTGCTTGAACGTGAAGAATAGTTTGTTTCTCGATGAGAGTCCGGGCTTAATCTTTGCTTTTCCAAATCAACGTTCAAAATGCGCTAAATTGATCTCTAGGACAATCCGGATAAGTATGACAGTTCGTCAGTTGACCTATGTTGATCTTCATTGATGAAATTACAGATCTTGTCGAGGTTGTCCTTCAAAAACAGTTTCAACAAAACTTCAATGCTCCATGTTTGTGGGAATCAGGCATTGTTTTGTGTCATGAGTGCACTATACACACACTCGTGGAACTGCCACAGAAACCACACTAAACATCTTGGGATGATGCCGTTTGGCAGACTGAATTGGGAGACGTTCTATAACGGCCATATAGCGGTGCAACCGGGTGTTACAAGGACACCATCGCAGCAGTACGATCCCGGTTATTTTTGGGTCCCCCCCATCGTAATGAACATAATCTGAGGACAGAGGCCTGCATTTAATGTTATCAGTCATTCTTGTGTTCTATAAACCAACCAAAATAGCTACGCTTGTTAACATGCAAGGCCATAGGGCCAGGCTCTCTCTAGACTTGGAAGACAGGAGGGTTTAAACCTCACCGTCAGTCATCCTTGACAGGGTTTTCCACGATTTCCAATTTTTTTATTCCAGGCAAATGCTGGGACAGTATCTTGTAATACACCACGGCCGCTTCTGTCCAATTGTCTGCCCTATTTCATTCATCTTGATTTCACTCCTCATTAACTCTTTTTTGAGGTTGGGATCAGGAATGGCATCGAGCTTTGAATTACTTTGCCACCTATAAACTCATCTCGCCTCTTCCCCGGGGCATGGTGGCGGAGTGGTCAAGCTGCATGCCTCTCACCAAGGTAGACCGGGTTCAATTTCCGTTCAATATGTATGAGATTTTCGATGTGAAATGTCATGTCCTGTGGTTTGCATTCCACGTAAAAAAGGAGGTCCCGTGGCTCATGATCGTGAGATTAACGGTCACGTAAAAGTACAAGCTTCCTTCCTTTCACCTCTTCCCCAACCCTGCAGAATAATAAGAGGTAGAACTACAGAAAGTCTTGTGTTCCATTATGTGATTGGCGAAGTATGATTTTGGTTTTCAAATTGTGGAGAAAATGAAAAATTGTAGTAGCAGATGTTGCTGGGTCACCATAGTCTTACATGAGAAAGTTACCTGGTTTGTCTTGAGACATTAGCCATTACTGAAACATTTTCTGCACTTCATCAGCTGTGTATGACTCCTTATTTACCGTAGACTTTTATGCTGAATGTACTCATAGCAATTATAACTTAATGTGCTTCAAATGGTTTATTATACCAAGGATGTGTGCAAGTTTTTATTTTTATTTTTTTCTTCCAGTTTCCACACTCTGTGCATCAAAGTAATTCTCATGCTACATGGACTTCTGGCGTCAGAGCACAACTGCAGGCCAGCTGGTTTGCCATAATTGTGGGATGTTCAACTTTTCTCCTTGGCATGTCAGTGTTGTTTTGGAATGAAGTAAGTTCAATCAAAGCAATGTATCTTGATGGAGTACTTACTATTTAACCAGCAGATAGCTGTGATTAATAGCACTTCGTTGGTCTTTATCCACCTCCTTGTACAGTAGATTAAACTCTAGTTGGATTCATTCTTCATTTAAATGAATAAATTTTAAATGATACTTTGTTCTATTTTGTTTTAAATTTTACTTTCTTATTAAAATTTGGATATCAACCAACTACACAAACAATACTGCCAGTACATTACAGTAAAAAAACAAACTGAAGTTTTACACTAATCTTTATTGCAAATACAATACAGAATATCACCCTCAAAGTAATGACTTGAGGGAGTGACACATTTCTGCTTGCGTGCATACCACTTGCCAAAACAGCACTTGAAGTCATCTTTGGCCACGTACTATAGAGTGCGCATTGCATACGTTTTGAATTTGTCTGCTAAAGCAAATATCTGGCCATAGGAACTGTTTCATCTTCGGAAAATAAGTAGATATCAGCTGAGGTCAGATCTGGGTAAGAGTGAGGCTGTGGAAAGACAGGAATGTTGTGTTTTACGAGGCATTTGTTCACTTTGAATGATTGGTGGTGGAAGAGCCGGATCTTACTTTGTCACAAACTAGGGCTTTTCCAACATACTGCATCTCGAAGATGATGAAGAATAGCAACATATAAGGTGCATTCAAAAAGTAACGAGCCGGAGGCTGTAATGCGCAAACCGGTAACCACATCGGCTAATCTTGGCGTTTGTAGTGAGGTGAGGTTCCGACCACAGCGTGGAAGGTCACAGCCCGTCGCTAGAGGGCACGCGTGCACGTCACGTGACGATACAAAGGGAGCAGCAGCATGCATCAATCGTCCAACAAAGACAGTAGGCCATTCGACATGCTTCCTAGTGTGGTTGAAGACTGTGGGGCAACCATTGGGCACACACTTTCCGCAAGTGCAGTCGTTCCTTCATGATGGTGTGCACACTTCCGACACTCAATCCGACCACAGCGGCTATGGCGTTCACTGTCACTCGGCGGCCTGGGTAATGAGTGCATCAACCAGCTGGACGTTGTCATCGGTAATGCAGGGGGGTGCGCCAGACCAGGCATCATCGGCTAACAACACCCGTCCTTCCCTGAAGCGCTTGTGCCACGCCTTGGCCCTTGCAAGGGACATGCAGTGTTCGCTGTACACTTGTGACATTCGGTGATTACTGTCCGTTCCCCCTACTCCTTTCGCTGTCAGAAACCGAACAACACCTCTTTGCTCTTCGTTCGACGCCTCCATGTCACTGTTTGCAATGCAACTGGCAGCGTTGAACGATTGATGCATGCTACTGCTCGCTCTGTATCGTCACATTTATTCTTCGAATAAACGTGACGTGTACGCATGCCCTCTAGCGACGGGCTGTGACCTTCCACGCTCTGGTCGGAACCACACCTCGTTACACACGCCACGATTAGCCGATGTCTTCACCGGTTTGCGCATTACAGCCTCCGGCTCGTTACTTTTTGAGCACACCTTATATATACCATATTCTGATGGTACAGCCTTCAGAAATGAATTGGAAATGCACCAATCCCTAAATATTAAAGTAAACTTCCTTCTTAATTTTTCCCTTAGATCTGTCATCACAAAATCTTTTTGTCCGGGTGAGGAGGATAATTTCCATGTCGACGACTGCCATTTGAATTTTTTCATTTTACAGGAAACACCGTCTCAACACCCTGGTCTTCTCGGTTGATCATTTCTCCAATGACTACTGTCGACCAAAATATTATGTGTACTAGAGTTTGAAGGTTGTTTGTGAAGTAACCAATAGATCTACATAAAATCCAATAACATGATCATTTTCATCGTTCTATTTTACGTTAGTGCATGTAGGTTTGGAATTTTTAATTTGTATTTTAATATTTTTTATCGCAGTTGGAACACAAAAAGTGCCAGTTTTTAAGCATGTTTCAACCTTGCGTCACATTTAAGAATTATTATCTCACAAACCCGTCAACAGAACGAATCCAAATTTTAACACAATATGCATTGGAATGTGGTATAACTGGTTTAATAATTTCAAAATTTTGTGTGTCCGAGAAAGAAAGTCATTTTAGGTAATTTTTTCTCGGCTCTGTGTCGTTGGAAAATGTAGTTCTTGATCGCGTTGTAATCCTTATACATCAAAAAGGTATGCTGTATGACTGTGAAATACGTAAATTAATTCACTTATTTTATATTGGTTAGTATTTTTACGGGGAAATAAGACATGGATCACCAGCTAGCCGCCCCGGGGAATGTTGTACAGAGTTGAGATGGAGCCCATCACTTCCGAGCAAGGCGCACCATCACGCGTAAGGCCTGGATGTCGCTGAATGAACGGTAACACAACCGGCCTTAGAATATCATCAACATACCACTGTGCTGTCAGTGTGCCAGGAATGACTACCAGAGGGGTCCGGTTATCAAAGAAGATGGCACCCCCAGTCCATCACCCCCTGTTGTGTGGCGTGCGATAGTCCAGGCCGGATCCCCACGCTGGCATGGACGTCTCAAACACGTCTGCGGTTGTTGTCAGTGCACCGTTGGAAAGGGGACTCGTTACTAAAGACTATACGTCCCCAGTCAGCGCAGTTCCACGTTGCTTGAGCGCAGCACCACTGTAATCTGACTTGATGGTGAACAGGCGTGATTGGTAAGCGGCATAATGGGCGGCGCAAGCACACATTCCTGTCGCTCAGGCGTCTGTTGATGGTCATGGTGGACACGTGTGCGGGTCTCACACTGGATTGTTGATAACGACGACTCCGGTGCTGTGACAGCTGTTCTGACAATCGCTCCGTCTGCCCGTGCTGTTGTGGCCCTCGGTCGACCACTGCCGTCCTGACGCTAATGCCTGCCGTTGCTGACCCACGCTTGCCGCATCACTTCGACTCAAACGTCCAGTGACAGCTCGATTCGACCAACCAGCTTCTTTCAATCCGATCGCACGACCTCTTTCAAACTCTGACATCTGCTCGTAATGAGCACGAATCCTATGGCGTGGCAGTCTTACAGCGGACGTTCAGATATCGCAGTCAATTGCAACAGCTACTTTGAGCATACGCTTCAGAATCACGCCTTATATACACCTGAGCATGCGCGGGAGCTCCCGCTATTCATTCATTGGACACGAAGCTTTAATCAGTTGCATGTTCGGTCCGAATGTCTTTGCATACGTAATTTCCTTACAATCGGACAACGCCTTCCCGGTGCGTTTTTTGTTGTTATACAGTGTAGTATTTTAAAATATCAAATACTTTCAATGAGATATAGCCTACTTATTTTCCATTCATATTTATCTAAATTACAATACCTTATGTATATCATCATCATTATCATTGACCACGAAAATAGCCTTACTAATGTGGAAGGGTTCGAACACCACCATCACCCATCCTTGAAATGGTTCTTCAACATGTTACCTTCTAATAAGCACCAGCCCCCTTGCCCTGTTTTCATATAATTTCCCGTAAGTCCTCTCATGAGGATGCCATCAGGCAGTCAATACCATTGCCTCACAGAAACTCATCTCCCCTCATCACCGACTTTTAAAATGTGTTAAATAATTGAAATAGTTTTAGTTTTTATTTTTATTTATTTATTTTATGTACTAAATTTTGCTTTATTTTTTTTATTTACATAATACAACCATATTATATGGTCATAATTTGTTATAATATATGCATGTTTTTGATACCAGTAAATAAACTTACTACTTATTTACTTACCATACTTGAGTAATGACTAACTGAATGACTTATTCAATTATTTACTCACCTTACTTACTTACTCCTCTTGTACCGGTAGGTGTCAAGGTTTGGTCGAAAGATTGCATACTTTCCTGTCTCGAGTTCTTGTACGTGCTGTTGTCCAAGTCAGTCCCCTTATCTTCAAGTTGGCAGCTGTTTTTTCTTCCCACTTTATATGTGGTTTGCCTCTCATTTTTGTGGTAGTCAGGTATCAGGTATTCCCATCCTGTGGCCAAACCATCGCAACTGAGCTCTCTCTACTATGGTTGCCAATGGTATGGTATCCAAAATTGTCCTGATAGTGGTGTTCCTAACTTCATCCCTCCGGATCTTC
The DNA here is from genome assembly GCA_946902985.2 of Meconema thalassinum. NCBI lineage: Eukaryota > Metazoa > Arthropoda > Insecta > Orthoptera > Tettigoniidae > Meconema > Meconema thalassinum. Next base: position 378,296,509 of record OX336389.2, on the reverse strand, counting down.
TGTTCAATCCGTCACAAATATCTAATTTCTGCTGCTTGTAACCTACTCAGGTGGCGAGTGCTTAGAGTCTAGTGTAAGTATTGGCACATAGACTGATTTATATTGTGTCTATTGCGTTTTCTTCTTTTTTATTTACAATGCTGCAACATGATGAATAGTAGAGACGACCTGCTGCAGATAAGTAATTGATTTCAGCATCCATCTTCCGAGATTGTTGCCCCCAAATAATTGAATGTCTGCACTTGTTCCACTTTCTTGCCATCAATTTCATGAATCGGGTCTCTCTTCTTCCTGGAAACTACCATCACTTCGGACTTTTCTGCACTTACAACCATCCCATCTTCTGCATTTCTTGGTTCCAGATGTCCATATGGTACTTTCCAACTTTAAATTTCTTTGATCTTTCTTTGCATCTCTTCATGATTTCATCTAAGAGGATTATGAACAAATATGGCGATAACATATCTCCCTGACGTATATGAGCTGTACGTCAGATGTACCTGGTTTCTGCATCTTATGTAAAAACTTATCCCTTGAAGAAGGGAGCGTTCTTCCTCCTTTCGAGAACATCGCACATAACTTTCCATGGGACCTTGTCGAAAGCTTTGACCAAATCCAAGCAACAGACGTATGTGTGTCAATTGTCTGTGTCCCGAGAAATATGCGCTTCCGGCTTCTTCTTTCTGTAACCAATCAGATCCTTCCTTCTACCATTTCCTTCCAGATTATTTCACATGTGTAATATTCCCATAAAGATTATAACCAATTATTATGTGGTGAATTTCCAGCTCAAATTATTGTATTGTCCATCTCTTTTATTATATTATTATTATATTACCGGGTGAGTTAGCCGTGGTGGTTACGGCATGACTGATGGCAGTCGCTCACATCTGGGAGGCGAGGAGGTTCGAATCCCCCCGCCGGCAACCTTGAAGATGGTCTTCTGTGGTTTCCCATCTTCCTTCCAGGCAAATGCCGGGGTTGGTCCCTAACTATAGGCCACAGCCGCTACCTTCCAACTCCTCGTCCTTACATTCCAACTTCCCTCCTTCCCTCCCCAACGGTACTTGTAGCTCACCCATTGGGTGTCCACCTCGAAGCAGCTACAAAACTGGGGAGCCGAACATGTCCTCGGACACTCCCGGCACTAAAAGCCATATGCTTAAAAATAAAAAATAAAAATATTATATTTATTCCCATATCTTAATTTCAGTAACTTTCACTGCTCACTCGATCTTCTGCATCTTTCTCTATGCACTGTATTCATAAATGTGGTCGGCTCGCAATCTCAAAGTATGATTCAACGTCATCAGGTGGTGTGACGTAGAATTCAGATAAAGGTGCGGTTTATGAACAAGTGAATGGGGACAATACAGTTTAAGATGCGTCTGCATTCATTATCCAGCAGCGTATCCATGAATGAAATGTGTCGAGAAAATACATTCAGAATTTCCTTTGTAAAGGTTGCAAATAGATGGGTGTACCTAGTCAATACAGTATATAAATTCAATTATCTTTTGTATCTTCACTTAATCATACATGTTTTGGGCTACGACATCCTTCATCAATCTTAGCATCTAGTAAAATAATGGAATTGAAGATTATTGTGCATGTCCAAGAAAGTTTAAATCATAGTTAACTCTTTGAAATGGGATTAATGAAGTGGTAAATGAGAATGTAATATTGTATTGTTAAAACGATGATATACACGATGCTAGGTTTAAATTGTACAAGTGTTTCTTTAAAGAATTTTTTTTACAAAAGCTGGCTAGGTTTAGTGAAAGCAAGCAGTTTTTCTGTTAATCTTGATGGTGGTTATTATTATTTTTGGTGCCTTTATTGTGGCGAAGTTAGGGCTCTTGGCCCTCTCTTACACTTAATTACATACTGTACAATGCAGCTTCCATGAATACTCAAATAGCTATGTTATTCTTAACCTACCAAACTTAAATACTATTAGAGGTTTTAAAGCGGCAATGAAATGCAACGCTCGTTTAAATGTAACTCAACTGATTTATTTAACACAAAATACATGAACTGTTAAAATGCGCTGTGCCGTGAACAGATCATAAAACGAACTGTTTAAAAGTTAGTTGAGGGCGCTAGTTGCGCCTATCGATCAGGATGGAGGTCGATACCGGCAGGTGCCGATCTCTCCAACACTTCCCCTCGACCAACAGCCAGAGTCATCCTGGTGCATGTGGTCTCAAGCCAAGGCTTTGAGCACATTTCTCGTGCTTGGGCCTTGACAATCCTTTTGTCAATATGTCGGCAGGCATCTCATCCGTTAGAGTGTACTCCACCGAAACCTCCTTTTTGGCCACGGCATCTCGGACGAAATGGTGCCTGATGTCTATGTGCTTCGTCCGTGAATGAAACATAGGATTCGACGTCAGCTTCTGCGCACCTACATTGTCGTTCTTCACTGGGACAACATCTATCGGTTTTCCGAAGTCTTTCAGGAGTTGCCTCATGTGTAGAGCTTCCTTGGTTGCTTCTGTCAAGGCCATGTATTCAGCCTCCGTCGACGACAGGGCCATAGTAGGCTGCTTCCTGGACTCCCAACTCACTGCAGCGCCGCCTAGTGAGAACGTGTATCCGGTGTACGATTTTCGATCCACCAGGCAGCTTCCCCAGTCAGCGTCCACGTACATCACCACTGAATTTGGAGTACATGAGGCCAAGATCACGTGTGTTAGCGAGGTATCGCAAGACACTTTTGCAGCCTTCCAGTGCTGCTGTCCGTGGCAGTCGTTTAACTGAGAGAGAGAACTGACTGCATGGGATATGTCCGGCCTCGTTCCCACTGACAGGTACATTAGAGCTCCTATCAATTGTCGGTAGGGGACGCTCTCCGCTTGTTCGCCAGGGTTCACGTCTTCCTTCTGCAGCTTCGTACCTGGATCAATGGGAGTGCTGACAGGCCTGCACTCTGCCATTCCGAATCTCTCCAGGACCTCGTCTATGTATCCTTTCTGGCTGAGTTTCATCTGGTTGGCGCTCCTCTCGAACTCCAGCCCCAGACAATACCGCACTTCCCCCAAGTCCTTGATCTCGAACTTGGTATTCAGAAAGTCTCTCTCCACGTCGATCTTCTTGTCGTCTCGAGCCATGATCATCATGTCGTCGACATAGGGGATTATATAAATCCTATCTTCTGTAATGGTATTACTTTACTCCACGTTGAGCGTACAAGTGTAACGGTTCTTCTTCACTCCACGTTGAGTGTACAAGTGTAACGGTTCTACTGGCCCTGCCTTGCACTTTTAAATCTTTACTCTGCCTAAGATATGTTGTTTTAATGGGCGCCAAGACCTCAACACTATGTTGAAATCTAAATTTATATTTAACAACACCTAGCTCTGGTAGAACACCTTCAAGAATCTATTCACTCAGATCGTGGTATGATTTGATCATTAACCCAACAAACAATTGTATCAGGAGAAGGAATTGGTCTATATCTAATGCTACCTACTGAAAGCAAAGATTGCATGGTTAAAAGAAATGAATTTATTATATAAAACAAGTATGCCAAAATTAATAGTAATAATAATATATTCTGAATTTAAATTGGAGCGTTGCGATTTGAATATTACCGCTAGAAAATTACGTGAAAACGGAGTCTGATAAATTACTGATTTTACTCTTATTCCCAAGCTATGAAGTTACTGAAATACTGAAAATGAAAAAAAAAAGACGAGAGATTACGTAGTTCTGAGTCATTCGTGCTTACCACTGGAAATTGCCGAAGCATTTCCCTCGTACTGGATGTTGAAGAGAGCTTCCCACAGCCTCCTGGACGTCGTCATCTTCTTCATTAGTTGATGAGATACTTGTAGATATGATAACTTTATGGTCCGAACATTGGAGCCAATCACACGTACAACCACACTGGTTAAGTTTTACAAAGATAGTCGCCTAGCCTCCACGGCGCGCAAACCATATATGCACTCGTCGCTTCCCCTCTCTGGACCCGGCTTCTTCTCGCCCGCTCTCCTCTGATTGACTGAGCCACCACGCGCTACCCCCCTCCTCAGGGTCATTACACTCGGCGCGAGGATGATGTCGATTACCGTTCCAGACTATTTCGCCTTTTCTTGAAGCAGCAATCCAGGCTTGCGTCATGCTTCTTGACAAGAATAAGCCTGTAGCCGAATTCCCCGTGACTCATCTCTCTCATTATACCCTAACTGGCAAAACTCCGTAAAATTCTGTAATCATATAATTTTCTATGATAATGTTGTTCGTAATAATTTGCTTGATAGTGTTTTCTATGACATAGAAAACCTATCTGTATGCTTATAATTTTATAAAAATGCTCCAAAAAAATTACCTTAATAATAATAATAATAATAAATTAACATGAAAACTTCTCTTGGCTGAACAATTTGCCGCGTAAATAAATATAGAATGGCTTCCTACTGACTTATGTCAGTGGCATAAAATCCCCTCGAAAAACACGTTACACTTCGACCAGTCCGATGTGGTACATGCATGGATCTGCATCCGAGCGAGTCGCCTTGAGATTTTTCATCTCTTCCTCGAGACGGTGATACCAAGCGCGTCCTGCCTGTCGCAGTCCGTACAACGCTTTGTTTAGTGAGCACACCATGTCACAATTGGTCAACTTCTCCAGCATCTCATCTGCGGTCTTTCGCACAGTCTCGTCAACCGACTCGTCTTGAACGGTATGGGCAAGAACATCCTCGAAGTATTCCGGGGCCTCCATGAAGATTTGCTCCTCGACTTCTCCGTTCAAGTACGCCGTCTTGACGTCTAGCTGTCGGATCTTTAGATTATCTTGTACAGCTAACGCCACCGCAGTCCTTATTGTGCTCCGCCTTGCGACTGAAGCGAACGTGTCGTGAAACTCGTATTCCTGGTCTCTGCGTGAAACCCCTCGCTACCACGCGCGCCTTCTGCTTGCTGATAGTGCCGTCAGGGTTGAATTTATTCCGGAGAACAAAACTGCTTCCTATCACACGTTGCCCCTTGGGACGGTCGACCAGCTTCCACGTATTGTTCCGAATCAGTGAAACTGCTTCTTCTGACATTGCTTCGATCCACGCATGTTGAGTCATCTCCGGAGATAGCCTGGGTCACTGGGATTTCAGCGACGTTAGCCGCTTCCCCTGGTCGATCACCGTAGTCCTTGCGGGGTCACCCAGATTTTCCAGTTCTAATCAAACGAGGCCGTCTGCCTCTTCTCCTAGATGATGCCGCTTGTTGCTCATCGGATTGGATCTCCGGTTCAACAAAGTAATCATCGGCAGGAAAGCCTATGAAGCCATCGGGGAATTCCCATTCAGCAACTTCAGGTTGGGTTTCTGCCAGAACTTCGTCTCTCGACACCAGCTCGAACTCCAGTTTATGGATCGGATCCTCTGGTTCAATGCGTACTTTGTCCGGAGGGTCACGCGGGAACAGATCATCGACTGATTTCTTAGGCGCGGTCATCTCCTCACGAAAAACAACGTCTCTCGTGATCTCGATCTTCTTCGTTTCTGGAATCCAGATACGGTAAGCCTTCGACTGCTCCGAATATCCAACAAAAATTCCCTCTTTTGAGCGAGGGCTAAACTTCCCCTTGTTTGGGGTCTTGTCCAGGCAGAACACCTTGCTCCCAAAGTCCTTGAAATAGTGTGCAGTCGGAGTTCTGTCGAACCAGCGCTCAAATGGAGTCTTCCCATTTAGCTTTTTGGTTGGACATCGGTTCCTCAGATAATTTGCGGTGATGATCGCCTCCGCCCAGAATGTCATCGGTAGGCCAGATTGCAGGAGTAAACATCGTGCTGCCTCTTCAAGGGTCCGATTTTTCCTCTCGGCCACACCATTTTGTTCAGGCGTATATGGTGTTGTGAGACGGCGCTCGATCCCCTCAGATTTCAAGAACTCGACATATTCACGTCCATTGTCGGACTGTACGCACTTTATTTTGCAGACTGTGCTGCTTCTCGACGAAAGCCTTGTACTCTCGGAACATTTCCAACGCCTCGCACTTCGTCTTCATAAACCGTACCTCTGTCCATCTCGAGTAGTCGTCCGTAAATGTGATCATGTACTTGGATCCACCGTTCGACACAACACCCACAGGGCCACAAACGTCTGTGTGAACAATATTGAGCTTACCGGTCACACGATTTGACTCTTTCGGGAAAGGTATTCGAGTCATTTTGCATTTCGTGCAAATGTCACACGTTAGATCTCCACATCTCCCTTTTAGTTGCACACCTCGAATGGATCCGCTCTTCATTGCCATATCGAGATCACGAAAGTTGTCGTGACCCATCCTTCGATGCCGCAGCTGTGCCACATTCTCGTCGCGCTTGTCTTCTGACACTGCGTTTCTACATTTTTCCAGTGTGGTGCCCTGTACGTAGTACAGATTGTCCTTGCGCTTTGCAACTAACCTCGTCAGTCCATTCTGGTCGAAAACTTCCGCCTTCTCTTTGCCAAAAGCAACCGAGAAACCACGGTCTGTCATCTTCGAGACTGATAAGAGATTAGTGCAGATCACAGGAACGTGCAAAATCTCATTGAGAGTAACGTTGCAAGTTTTTCCGTCTACCCTTGTTGCAATTTTTGCAGTTCCTCGGGCCTTTATCTCTGCAGTTGCGCTGCTCGCTAACTTCAGCTTGCCAGTCTCGCTCTTGTCCATCTCTGTAAACACAGTCGCGTCACCGCACAGATGATACGTGCACCCACTGTCGAGACACCACAGGTTTTCGACGCTGCTCGTCGCAATCTGGCACGTATCAGGTTCCTCAACTGATAAGAGTGACTCGTCCGACAGCTGATTTTTGTTGACCTTAACATTGCAGTCCACTGCCTTATGTCCCTTGATTCCCCACTTCGAGCATTTGAACGGAAACGATTTCTCCTTGTCACTCTTACCACCGGAGTAGCCATGGTTTTTGTTTTGAGGCTTCGACTGTGGTTTCCTTGAAGGACCTTTCTTCTTCACGTACATGGCGCCTTGATTTTCCATCGGTGTTGACGAGGCAACTCTGGCATCCTGTTCTTCGATTATTTTGGTACGTAGATTCTCAGGCTTTGGTAGATCGTCCCGGCTCTCGATGGCAATTCTGAAATTTTCAAAACTTGCTTGCAAACTGTACAGCAAGATTAATTGGAGGATTATCCATTTCACAAGGTCCGTATTGACGTGTACAATAACAATTCTAATGGGTTGAGGGGGGGGGGTCTCCGCCCAATCAATGCAATTTATTATTGGCAATTAACAATTTATTGCCTCTGGGGACATGTTTCGGGCCTCATGGGCCCTTCTTCAGCCGCAAAGATCATGTACATATTCACATCCATCATATTAATTAGACACAAATCATGCATATTTTGAGAAAAACATTAAAAGTAACACTCTAAAAGCTAATTCTAAAACATCATCTTAACCATATTATAAAAAACAAAAACAAGTACAGCTAGAAGTGACACATGTGGTCTTAGTGACCTTCTTAATGTTTTGATCTGGTATGATGCCCTATTCAAAGTGCTATTAAAATATTTTTTTAAAATGTTTAAAAATATTTGGATATAATTAGAAGATGACCAATGGGCTTATTGGCTCTCCATTGTAATTTGGCGTCCTATTTTTCAGCCAATCTTCATGTTTTGGCTTGAGAGTATAATTTGAACCAAAGCTGGACCGTCTTTACATATATTAATCGGCACACCTATGACATAGCAAACACTAAAGAAATTAAACACCAAAATCGCGTTCAAGACTAACAACAATAACCCTAAAATAATCTATAATTCTAATAAAATAAACGAATCCCATAAATACAATTCCTCAGGCATATATAAACTCAAATGCCAGCAATGCAACTCAGATTACCTAGGACAGACAGGACGTAGTTTCACTACGAGATACCTTGAACATGTAAATGCGATCATTGAAAATTTTCGGCCATGGGGAACCATATGAAAGACGCTAACCACACCTTCACAAACATTAAGGAAGATTTAGAAATTATCCACTACGTCAGGAAAGGGCCCATTATGAATATATTGGAGCAAATTGAAATAGATAACGCACAGCGCACCAATCCGATGCATAATCTAAACTAAATCAATTTCGATGCTAACATACTTTCTGAAAATATTTATAAATTTTTTCCGTCGCCACAACAATCATAGCAGTCAAAACACAAACATAATTATTGAAGCTCAGATCCGTTCGTCAGCTTCCTGGTTTATCTCTCCTCCCCCGCCCCTCACACATAGCCTGCCAATTAGATCACAAACCTAAGACATACTCCGCTTTGCAACAAGTCATTACCCCCACACACATCTCCTCCCTCCCCCTCCCCGCCTTCCATTTCCCGACCTGTTACAAGGTCGGGCCAGCTCAGTTCACAAAGCAACGTGCCGTCAGACACAGCACACTCTGAACCTCCAAACAGCTTAAGTAAAGGTAAGCAATCCGGCGCCTGAGTCATCAGGAGACTATGTTACTTCTTTTTCTTCCCATTACAGCCTCCAAGTAGGAAGGCTGACAGTCAGTTATACCTTCAATTCGAGCTTAGTAAGTTATCACAACACATTTTCGTTTTATCCCTCGTTTTTCTGACGCATTCATTCTTTCTAAGACCTATTATTATCTCTTTATAGTTTGGACAGCAGACATACCCTTTGGCTGGTTCACCCCTTCATAGGTTCCGATTGACGTTTCATCACAAGGTTGTAACGTCTCTACCCAATCCAGCATTAAAGAAAAAGGCCGGAAAGACAACGGTCCAGCTTTGGTTCAAATTACGGTATACTCTCAAGCCAAAACATGAAGATTGGCTGAAAAATAGGACGCCGAATTACAATGGAGAACCAATAAGCCCATTGGTCATCTTCTAATTATCTCCAAATATTTTTAAACATTTTAAATAAATATTTTAATAGCACTTTGAATAGGGCATCATACCAGATCAAAACATTAAGGAGGTCACTAAGACCACATGTGTCACTTCTAGCTGTACTTGTTTTTGTTTTTAATAATATGGTTAAGATGATGTTTTAGAATTTGCTTTTAGAGTGTTACTTTTAATGTTTTTCTCAAAATATGCATGATTTGTGTCTAATTAATATGATGGATGTGAATATGTACATAATCTTTGCGGCTGAAGAAGGGCCCATGAGGCCCGAAACATGTCCCCAGAGGCAATAAATTGTTAATTGCCCATAATAAATTGTATTGATTGGGCCGAGACCCCCTCAACCCATTAGAAACTGGACAGCATCATGATGGTAAGTTGGTCTGGGTTAATAACTACGTCCATGTCAGCCAACTTGTCGACACAGTCAAAGTAGTTGTTGAGGTGCTCACGGATGTCGCCACCTTCAGTCATCTTTTGCAAGGTTAGACTCTTCAACAACGTGGCCTTGTGAGCCGGCCCCTTCGACTGAAACGTATCCTCAAGTTTCTGCCATATCTCGCTTGATGACCTGCAGTTCTTCACCAACTTGAGCTGGCTTGGTCCGATGGATAGGATTAGGTCTGACATGGCCTTTTCATCCCTAGTCGTCCACTCGGTCACTTGGGCTGCATTGTCCTCACCCGGCTCGGGTTTGACGATCTGGCGGTTGACATAACCCCACGCGTCATTCTTTATCAGAATGGCGCGCATTTGCATTTTCCAGGTGTCGTAATTATCGCGCCCTAAGGCCTCGATGCACACTACACCGTTTGAATTCATTGTCTCACTTCAATCGTGCCGCGTGTTAAATACCGGAACACTCACGATTGTTCACAATAAATTTGCTGTGCCGCGTGTTATTGTTTGAAACACTCACAACCGGCCATACACTTTGCGTCGCGTGCTATTGTCCGGAGCACTCGCAAATAGGCCTACGGAATTTTGTGTTATGCGCGTTTGTACACAACTGGCACGTTAAGCAAGTTTTCTTGCGTCACGTGTTATAGTCCAAAACACTCGCAATAAGCCAAAATTCGCTTCGCGTGTTATTGTCCAAACACTCGCGATTGGCTTTTTCACTGTTCACTCACGATCAAGCACACATTATATTCGAGAAGACGGCGTTTGTTCCTTCTCGCTTTGTCGATGTCCAGAAGTTTCTCGAGAGAGCAAGATGTCTGCCGATTCGACGCGTTCTTCTCTTTGTGTGTCCGCTTGATCCCGCTGTTTCCAGTTTTCAGTTAATTTAAATCTGAGCCAATCGTTCTGGGTCCATAACCTATTAGAGGTTTTAAAGCGGCATTGAAATGTAACGCTTGTTTCAATGTAACTCAACTGATTTATTTAACACAAAATACATGAACTGTTTAAATGCGTTGTGCCGTGAACAGGTCATAAAACAAACTGTTTTAAAGTTAGTTGAGGGCGCTAGTTGCGCCTATCGATCAGGATGGAGGTTGATACCGGCAGGTGCCGATCTCTCCAACAAATACTATGAAAACTTAAATTCTAGAATTAAAGTGGCAACTGTGTGTTATTAACTAAGCTATAAAAATGACATACTGTAATAACAAATCATGAAGTTTTAACGAAGTTTTATTATAGTCATTCACTCACACATTCATACACAAATTGTTGTAGTCGGCCTACGAATTCAAGAGGAAATCTTTACATGCACATTTGAAGGTTGTTAGGGACATACAATTTCTAACGTTAAGAGGACAATTGTTCCTAATTCTAGTTCCCGACACAAGGAAATAGTTACTGAAGACAGATGTAGAGTAGATCCAGATCGCATGTGACGATCATGAAAGGAAGAAAGAAAACTAAAATTAGAAGAGAGATAGTGAGATGTTCTTTCATTGGGATGTCGATACATGAGTGTACGGTGCAGGATTCTTTGTTTTTCTACTTTTAACCAGGAAAGGAGAGCATAGAAAGGAGACACATGTGAGGAAATTTTTAAGGAGAAAATAAACCTAATGCAGCATTTTAAATTTCTCTGAAGTTTCTTGTTTTGATCCCCGGTAGCATCTACTAATACAATATTGCAGTAGTTAATATGGGGAGTATTAAGGTTTGGACAAGTCTTATTTTCAAGTTACGGGGAAAAACGGACTGGTGAATCTTAAGTGGATAAAGTGATGAGTAAACTTTCTTGCATGTATTAGTAACGTGCTCATCCCAATTCATTGTTTCATTTAGTGTGACTCTTGAGACTTTTTACCGGTTTAGAGAACGGGATAGCAACATAAAGTTCAATTAAGGAAAGTGGTCTACTGTGTAAATGGAAAAACAATTTTAGTCTATCCTATTATGATAGCTTGTGTTTTAAGTGGGTTGATGGAAATAAATTTAGATTCATATTTTCAATTGCCACATCTAAGTCATTAACTTCAGTGTGGTAATATATCTGAAGGTCGTCTGCAGTAGTTGCAGTTTTTCAGTTTCAATGAGATGTCGTTCAGATATAAAATGAATGTAAGAGGACCGAGAATTGAACCCTGTGGTACTCCATTTATTTTGAACTTCACTCAGTTCTGTTTTCATTAAGAAGTACACGTAGTCTTCGGTTATGAAGAAAGGAGCGAATAATTGGAGGACAATGGGGCTAAGAAGGACGGATTGCAATTTAGCCATAAGTATGTCCGTATTAATGGTGTCGAATGCACTGCTGAAGTCTAGAAGAATGAGTAGTCTCTTCACGCTCATCCATTGCTTGTTTTAAGTCATCAGTGATTTTAATGAGTGCAGTAGATGTACTATGTCCTTCCTTAAATCCAGATTGTAATTGATCAAGTAGTGAGTATTGCATCAAATACTGGTGCAGTTGTTCATGCATAAGTTTTTCTAGTATTTTGGAAAGTGAGGAAAGTATGCATACAGGTCGATAGTCAGATGGAGAATTTGCAAGTGAATTTTTTGGAACTGGAATAACTAAAGAATCCTTCCATATTGTTGGGAAGAATCCTTCTAAAAGACATGTGTTATGGGGATTCCCCATTAAATGCTGGTTGCTTATGTTATAATAACTTCGTTATCGTCTATGTAATATGCACTGATATATAACTCTTGTTAATTTTGATTACATTTATGATGTATTGAAGTTATCAAAATGGATTCATTAGTTATGGAGCCAGATGTACCGTATAGGAGTCTCAGTTGTCAAAATGCTCTGTATCTAATGGCATAATGAAAAATGAAATGAAATAATCGAAAGTAAATTGGTTTTTGAAAATGTGGCAATAATGTGTGGAGACAGAAATCACAAGTGGAGTGGTGTGTTTATTGCTTGTCGCAAGTCAACTACTTTACTTCTCTGAATGCAGGCTATGTGTAGTGTTGACGAACAAGGGATTGATTAAGCAGTCTTTTCATACGTGCATGTTTTTGAATTGACTCCAAGATTACGGTATCATATCTCAATTTGTTAATAATTTTATTTTAATGCTGAAGTTTCTAGGATATAATTGCTTTGATGTGTTTCAAAATATTCATAAATTATCCTTTGTTGGTATAGTTTGGAAGGAATGTCGTGGCGCTTCAAGGTCGAGCAGCAGGGGGAGAACAGACAAGTTTCTAGCCACGTATTAAGGGTGGGGGAAGAAGCTGTCCCAGTGGCTTTACGTTCGCCGCGCTGTTAACTTCGCAAGTGTGTATGCTGTATACTCGCAATGGCAACTATTTTGAATGTGGTTTAAATATTTGTAATGATATATAATACTTTTTAGAATTGTGTTATCCTGGAATATTTTGTAATATCGTATATCTATTCTTTAGTCAGAAACATGGCAGAAAGAAAGATTGGTGGAAAGATCATTCACAGCCAGGCAAGAGAGCTTATTTGCAATATATATGACTTTATGAAACTAGAAGCAGAAGGAGGGCCAATTTTATTGAAAGAAGTGCAAAAACAAGTTGCTGAAGCAACCGGAATATTCCGCAGAAGTGTTCAGAGGATTTTAAAATAAAACCAAACCAATTTGGAGGTTGAACAATCTTTTTCAACGCCGCGTAAAAACCGCCCGAAGGAAAGAGTTAAAACGGAAATAGATGACTTTGACAAATGCGTAATTAGAGGAACTATTAATGAATTCCATGTAACACTTGGTCAACGTCCAACATTACGAGCTTTATTACACACCCAAAGTACACGGGGCTACATGACCGCGTTGTCGCTATCCCTAAACTTAAGAACCAACCAATTTTAAAGGAGAAAATCGACTATAAACGTTCGAAATGGGCCCTTAGTCAAGTAATGAAAACTTTAGGTTTGAGGTGGAAGAAATCGTGTGACAAGAGAAAATTCTGATAGAAAAATCTGACATAAGGAAAAAGAGACTAGCCTATTTGAGAACAATCATACAGTACCGGAGTGTCAAACGACCCAGAGTGTATATGGATGAAACATAATTATATACACTCCTATGTTTCCTATCAATAATGCTAAACATCTGCAATAAGTATGTATTGGGGAGCGTGATGGCGCAGTGGCTTTGCTGCTCGTCTTCACCCGGACGGCCGGGATTCAAATCCCTGTGACAGCGGGATGGAATTTTCACCTGAAAAATCACGTGGCGTCAGGAAGGGCATCCGGCCTTAAATCCCCGGCCAAATCCAAAATGAGCCTGGTTGGCTTCGGCGACTCCAATTCATTGGGAAAAGCCGAAGAAAGTTTATCTGCAATATGTGTGTGCGAAGTGTTGTAATTTATATGCCACTGCTTTATATTAAAATAATATCTATTAAGTTATATTCTTTATATATTCTTTGCCGATATATTGTTGCAATAAGTACGTACATATCATTTATGATATTTTATACATGTCCGATGATGGTTGATTACACGGGACGGCGAAAACAAGCAGTGACCAGTTGCGCGCTGACTGCTATTTTTCTTTTCTGTTTAACAACCCGCAGGCAGAAATCTATTCGTCCCACAAACGAGAACTTTTTATAACATTAAAACTCAGACTTTTATGCTTACACAATTTATTTAGCTCAAAAATACAAAACTTTACCGCATACTAACTTTTTCATGCCATTTAGATAATTCAATATATAGGATCAACTTTTAAAGCATCATTACATGTTCATAAATTATTAAATACTGTATAGCATTGTTTTTCATATTTTGCATCCCACATTCCTGTTTTATAAATTTGCGAAGTTTCAGAATTTTATTTTCATTTCAAGTGGTCTAATTCTTGGTGTAACCGAAGTGCTCAATTGGCGCACTTACTCTGTAGTTCATTCGAAGCAGCTATAACCTTCCGGCTCCCTGTTCCCTGCTCCACAACCCCCACTACTTACGCTGCATCTTGACCTTGAAGCGTCACTACATTCCTTCCAAACTATAGTGTGCAAGAGTTTGGTGATGTTGTCTATGCTAGTAAATTAGTGGTTATTTTCAATGATATGTTAATGCCATTGCAGAATATTTTTTGTGTTTTGTGGCTAAATTGAATATTTATTTTCCCAGTTTGGTCACCAATTGCAATTTTTCAAAAATTGTATACTATTGTCCTAATTCTGCATTAATGAGGAGAGGTCAGGAAGACTGTTTAAAACCTTGAGCCTCTTATGCTATATCATACAGGATCCTTCTCATGTGCATTCGTATTTCAAACTTGCTTTAGGGGCGGACTATACAAGCAACTAGATCTCTGGAGGAAGCAATGGATGCTGTAGTGCCTTTGTACTTTGCAGCCAAACCAAAGCAGGAAAATAATGGTCACTTAGTACATCTGACCGGCCCAATTGAAGTAGGAGAACCTCTCACTGAAATGGAATATGGAGTGTCTGTACCCGCTGTAAAATTGAAGCGCCGTGTTCAGATGTATCAATGGGTTGAAGAGGAGATACATGATAGGTAGACTAAACTATATATTGTATGTGTGCATGGATATGAAAGGACCAGTTTTGGAGATATTCCAGTTTAAACTGAAAACTGACAAATATAGTAATCCATTTGTCATGCATTCTTCTGACTCAAAACTAAGTTGATTTCTGTAGGACACTTTTCAAGTTCTAGGTTGTAAGTCTTACATTAATTTATCTAGATGATAAACGACCTTAAATACTGCAAGCCAACTATTTAGATACAGATGTATACAGCCTAGAAATGGTGCAACTCGATACCAAACAACTGAACCCGTTCCATACACATGCACACATTACAGTATGTTGAAAGCTAACATTAACTGTAAGTTACTCCATTGACGTGTTTAATAATTGGCATTCATTGAAGCATTTCTAAATTTGTTAGTGTTCTCTCCCCCTCTTTTTAACATCTTAAAGAACCTGCACATTAAGATATGTTGCAGGTTTCTTAATGTATAATGCAATTTTTTTGCAAATCCTGCATACATTTTCCATGCAGTGAAACACCGATTTATTTAATTAATTTAATAGCATGGTATCATGGTGATTTTTGTTTTATGGGCTGGAACGTTGAGGTTATCTGTTTAAGTAATATTTTAGTTGTAGGCCTACTGCTGGGTCCATGGGAAAAGAATAGCAACTGTGGGAAAATCTTCATTTAAAATACACTATAAAGGATTTTACTGCACTAACAGTTATTTCCTCTCCTGTCAGCACCAGGGTTAGTGACAGTACAATACAAAAATTAGTATACCAGGGTTCATATTTATGGTGTATTGCATTTTTACAGTTTGAGTAATTCTATCGAATTACAGTGCCCACAGACAAAATATTGGAGACTTTCTGTACAGGTAGCATCAAACATTAAAAAATGTCGAGAAACTCATTGTCAAATTAGAGAAGAGAGAAATAGAAATGCCTTGTTTATATTTAACTAATTTGAAAGAGGAGCTTCAAGTTGGCCTGTTACGATATTCAATTCTTCTTTTTGTCGTGTGGCCTCCTGAGAGGCAGAGTGCAGGTCTTTCTAGTCGCCCGTGGGCGACATGTGCGCCGGGATGAGAGATGAAATGATGAAGATGAATGAAACTGGGCAAGGATGTGGAAGGAAGCAGCCGTGGCCTGTTAGAAGGTACCATCCCAGCATTTTGCCTGGTGTTGAAAATGGGAAGCCACGTAAAACCATTTCAACTCGAACCCACGCGTCTACCGAGTCAGCAGAGAGCTAGGCCCCATGATCTAACGCTGCAATTTGGCGAACGTACCACTGCTGTCGGTACGATATTCAATTGAAGGATATTTGTTGACAGTGATGCAACAGTTTTTATTTTCCCCACCTTTGATGCTCCTGTTCTTCAAAGGTTTCCTGATTTATGTCCTCTTGTTACTTCAGCTTCACTGAGTTAAGGGAAAAGTTTCCTTCTGCACCCTTGTATATAGTTTTAACACACATTTTCCTTAGCTCCTGTTCGATATTATATCGTGGAAGGAGGTACAATTCACCTGGTTTCACAGTAAGGCCCTGGTTTCTCAGTTTGAAATAATCCTGGCAATTCTTCTGTGAATTTCAAATAAACTACAGTAAAATGAAACATGAACTTAAGTGATCAATGGAGTTTTATTTCAAGGTCAGCAGGTCTGAGGAAGCAACCTCATTCAGACAATATTTGAAATAAAAACTACTAGCGGACCCATGCAAGAACTCTAGCATGCCCGGCTTTATTGGTTTGCGTGCTGGACGTGACACAGTTCTGGCAGGGCTATCTTCTTGTTTATTTGTTTAAACGCACATTTTAAACAAATTGTCGATATTCATGAAATCGAAGTTTAATTCGTCACTGCTGCGGGTAGTTTTTTTCTTTTGAAAGCTCATTTGTTACGAACGGTCGGTTGTGAGCATCTCATGTTTGCAATTGTACAAGTACTAAAGAGTTTTTTTTATCTCCATGTATAACAGCTATGGCTTGTAGCACTCAATAGTTCTAAAGAACTTGTCCACATTTTCTTCAGTTCCATTTAAGTTATAAGTAGAGATGGGAAAAATTCGCATTTGCGAATTTCGCGAATTTTTAAAAGAAGTAATACATAGGTGATAATGTGTTATAATAACCCTAAAAATGGCGAAAATAAATGTTTTTGAGCACGCGAATTTCGCCTAAAACGCGAATTTCGCATGAAAATGTGAATTTCGCATGAAAATCGAATTTTAGCTTTTTCTTTATAGTGCACTTCCGATAATTCGCGGCAATTAATGCACGAATTTCCGCGGGTTTTTGAAAGCCGCGAATTATCTGCAGTAATGTTTTTAAGCCTAGCAAAAAGAAAACTTTTGTTTAAAATATTGAAATGTACCGGTATTTTAAGAACATGCAGAAAAAAATAATTATAATACTGTATAACATAGTATTGTAAGAGACACTACGTGGATTAGGCCTATACCAATATTAAAAACTAAGAGAAATGACTGTCATCACTTTTTGTTTCTTAGATAGTTTATTTTTTTCTGATTTTTGATTGTATAATTCTGAAGAAAACAATATAAGAGAACGAAAATTCATCTCGATTTTCTACATAAGAGATAAGTGTGACTATAGACACACTAGCTTGACTGTGGGAACTTTCGGGATTTCCGTTGCATCACTCCTTCACTTGACATGCACTGGATCTCAGTTTACCTCCCCGACAGTCAAATTCCGTACAATATCCTCATCGCTTTCATGTCTGAAACCATGATCGTCTTTATCGAAGTCTAACTACTGAATGTCACTTTCTTCTGCATCTTGGCATTCATCCAGGTTTTGCCCTAATGTTATCGTAGCGAGACCACCTTGCCCATTTGAAATATCGTCATCACAGAAGCCGACAAAGGCTTGTTTTTGTGTGAGTGTAGTAGTGGTAATTTTCTCTCATGACTTGACTGCATGGAGAGCATCCAACAAACACGGAATGATCGGAAACTTAACGGTAGATAGCGGACCTCGCTTTCTGTATACAGCGATCTCTATCAATCTGGGCGGTCGTCCTGGTAAGTTACTAAGTTATTGAGGTTTTAAGGGCCAGAACAGCAAGGTCACCTGCCCCTTCATCCTAGTGACTACTCGGGCGTCATATAGTGCGCCTTTCAGACATGAATATCTAGATAGCAAGTATCCATATCCAAATGTGCCACTGTTTCCTGAACCAGTCTTAACCAGGTGGTCTTCTTGGTTTCATTCTGTAGTGTACCTGTCAGAGTACTTGAAAGATATGGTGCAATTTATGAATGAAGTAGTAGGGACTGATAACTCTAGTGTTGATTTCCTGAACAATGTTTCACATGACGAAATACTTGAGATTCAAAGAATTTGGCACAGACATCACTGAACTCATCCCTTTATTAGAAGGCCAGTCTTATCAGACTGTTCACCTTCTAGATGGACATCTACGGGCAGTATCCTGGGACCCCTTCTCTTCGTGCTGTATATGGATGATATAAACACATGCGTGCAAAATTCTCCGTGTTCCCTTCTTCTGTACGCTGATGACCTCAAGCTATTCAGAGAAATTTCCAGTTCCGACGACCACGCTGAGCTCCAGGAAGCAGTGGATGCATGTACTGATTGGTTCAACAAATGGAGGTTATCTCCAAATCCCAAAAAGTGCTTCAAAGTTTCTTTCTCACTACTGAAATCTGGAAATCAAGCGGACTATAAAATATGTGGAAATAAATTGGATACGGTTTCTCAGGTAAGAGATTTAGGTATTATTCACGATGATAAATTGACATTCTCCTCCCACATTGACCATATCAAATCTCGCGCAATGCGCAGTCTCGGCATTCTATACAGATCCACAGAAATTAAAGACCTCGCTGCACTTAAATTATACTTCACCACATATGTTCTCCCTATCCTAGTTTTCTCTTCCCCAATTTGGTCTACTTCGGCTATAACCAATATTTCTAAATTGAACAGTGTCTTTAATTTCTTCATATCAATAGTCCAAGCTCGCAATCCTTCGCTAAGGCAGTTTGCCAAATCCGACATTCTAAATCAGCTCAATATACTCGACCTGAGAAGCCGCTTGCAATTTACTGACCTGTGTTTCCTACATAAAGTTATGAATGGTTACACAAAATGTAACATGCTCTTAAGCTACTTCCCACTCCATGTTCCCTCCCGTTCAACACGTCAGAACCATTTACACCATATACCCCGCCCAGACTTGAAGTACAGAAGCGCTCTATTTTCCACCGTCTACCTACCCTTAGTAACTCCCTTCCAAATATTGACATATTCTCTCCCTATAGAACATTCAAACATAACATTAGAAGATCCCTTTCATCCTCGATTCCTACCCCCTCACCCTCCTAATCACCCACTACCCCAATCACTCCCTGCATTTTTTACGAGACTTGTCCCTTGCTGCCATCACTGCCAATTGTTATTGTTGTTATTTTTGTTAATACTATTTGAAATTGTTAAAATATTAGTGTAAAATGACCTATCATGGTTGTATCTAATAATTATTAAATAAATAAATAAAAATAAAAAGAA
The DNA here is from genome assembly GCA_946902985.2 of Meconema thalassinum. Lineage (NCBI taxonomy): Eukaryota > Metazoa > Arthropoda > Insecta > Orthoptera > Tettigoniidae > Meconema > Meconema thalassinum. Next base: position 378,277,164 of record OX336389.2, on the reverse strand, counting down.
TTCAGCAAGCCCTTAAACTTACGGTACCAACATTAAGGAGCTGTTGGAGGGTTGTGGAAATGTGTTAAAAAGAGAGAAAATACATTTAGTTTTAGTAAAGGCTGGGTCCCATGCTCTTAGAATATTAATCAGCCTGAGATCCGTTGACCCTGGGAACAAGATTTACAAATGTGTGCGTTTGATCCAGCAGAAATAGTGCCAAATGAACATCAATGAGGATCTTGCAAAGAAAATTAAGAAGTTGCCATTCTGTGGAACACTGCAAGAAAGTGAGGTCATAAGAGGATACAACGAACTGCAAACGTTAATCAAGAAGCAGATGCACGACAGGACCAAGACAGACATTGTTCGAGTTTTGCAAGGAATGACATTTGTATTTCCAAAGTTCTCAGAATCTGTGTTGAAAACAATTTTGATACCCTGTTCATACGCTGTGAACTTTTGTTTTTCAGCTTACACTAGCACGTTAAGCGATATGTGTCACCGTTTGTAACAATAGAATTTGGATCTCTTCACTGAAGTATACTTTGAAGGATGACTGAAATGTGTTATGTTATCCATGATATTTAAAAATTCCCGCCTAAAATTTAACATTTTGAAAGTACCGAAAAGTGCACTTGAAACCACCGAATTTGCCACTTTAAAATACCGCTTTCTTCACTCTGAAATCACCGAAAAATTCCTATCCCTAGTTATAAGTTACTTTTGTTCTTGAGATTTGCTATGTATGTTTATATGCTTTGAAATCATTAATTTGTGCCCTCATAGATTCATACTAGTTGGTGTCCCACATGGATTTCAATTTTTTTCTGGTAATCAAGAGTAATGTTGATAGTCCTTGTGACGATGTTTAGCAGTATGTTGTACTTTTCATTGCAGGGAAACTGAGCAGGATGTTGCTTTAGATGAAACTTTCTTGTACAAGACAGAGTGGAGAGATAAACTTATTGACAGCAAGAAATTCCATCAAAGAAGGGGGCATCACAATCCACTGTAAGTAGGTAACCATCTGAAGAACATGATATATTAGCAGTAATTTCATAGCACTGTGGTTAGTCGTTTTTATGTATGCACCTGTACATCATACTAGGTAAGCCTCTTTCTTTAATCATTCTTGATAATGAGATTCCTCATAAATGATGAGCCTCACTTGGCTAAGCATCAAATACTGTATTTGCATATTAGCCTCCATCACACAAAATGAGATGCTCCCGTATGTTTAATTGAAAAATTCACACACATTAGTGAATTTTTAAAAAATAAGAGGAAATAATGGTTAATTTTTGAAACAAAAAAATTAACCAAGACCTAATTGTGACAAAATGCAGATAAATGCAACACTAGGCTACAGTAGTGGTGAAAAAATCGGAACTCACGAACACAACATAGGATTTCTGAAGTAAATACAGAAATAATGAGATAAGAAAGAATTTGACCAACAAATTCCAAAACCAAGTAAAAAGCATGCTAAGTGAAAACTATTACATAATCAAGAAAGCCAAAAAAGAAAATACTGAATATGAATTCAAAACTGCTATCACAAAGATTCAAAAGCTATCTCCAGGAGCCACAAACAAAGAGTGAGTCAGCTCCCCTATCTAACATACCGCAATAACTAACAAGTAGAGCAATTTTTCAATTGCAGAAACACACCGAGCAACAAAATCACCAAGGACTACTCAAAATATTAAAAAACAGAGTTGTTTTAAATAAAGATAATACTGCCAAAATCTCTATGGACTTAATTAATACAAATAAAGCCTAGATAGCATCATTCAACATAACCAACATGTACAGCAATGTATAAATGAGGCCATAAAAGTGTTACAGGACAGTTCAAGGGTCCGATGCCCAAACGAGGTAGCTCCATTTTAGCAAACTTGTAGGAAACAACACAAATCTATGCAGATATTTCAAATGTAAATCAAACATTTTTTCCTTTGTCAGCACATACTACTAAAGCAGACTGTCATTACAGCATACTCACAATGATCACAACGACATGTTCGCACTACCTCAGTTTTGCTTTGAGATACACCAAAATGTTTCCTCTGAATACCCTTTTTATTCGATATATTCTGTGTCCAAAGTGGCATTTCACCCATTAAAGCATTCATCACCGTACTCACTATTTGAGATTTAAGTCAGTTTTGTTTTTGATAGCACTAATGGCATTATACAGGGCGCCAGGAAATGTTCTCCGCAGTGCCTACAAGCGTCTGTGAGAGCTAGCATCAGTAGTTACGTTGGCAGCACGACTGTCGCTTGTATTAAAACAAACAGTTAACTTTGTACTCACCACAGCCGTTCATAACAGATGCTGGAAGTGCTGAAGACACATACCCTCGCTTATTGCAATACACACTGACGATTTCGACAGCCTACAGCCCACACGTGTGGAATTCACCCTGTCAAGGATACCGTGCTGCCAACTAAACTCTGGCAGAAGCCGGCAGTCACTGCGGAGAACATTTCCTGGCGCCCTGTAGAATGGAAATTCCGACGACAAATACCAACTTACCACATCATCAGTTTTGCAGGAGCTATTGACTGAGGTGTAGTTGTTGTTCTCCATTCTCCATACTGTATAATGCTGCTTCAGGGCTTGTTTATATTTCCCACGTGGTCCAGCTAACCCGCTCAGCACACAGTGTTCGGTTCTGTTGTGCTATTTTGTCAGTCATTTGAGTCGTTCTTTCGAATATCTCGTAGTTAGTTGCATACTTCCTTTTTAGTACTACAGTGTAGCATGGAAGTTCATTACCGGTACATAAAATAATATATTATAAGCTCAATAGTTTAGTGTAGTCGTAGGTTAATTTTAAGTATGTGCGAGTATTCGTGAATTTACTATGTGTGTATCTTTGAGTGAATTTTACAATGTCAGAGGGCAGTTCCTCCCCACGGCAGGCAAATGCCAAAGAAAAGAAAGTAATTAAGCAAGGCACTCCACTGAGGAGTCAGGCTTGTGAAATGTGCTCGAGTATTTCGAACGGGAGAAATACAATGTCAGCACTATTACCTGTGGCGCAGGCAGTGCAGAGAATGGCTGAGGTTATAAAAACCAGTCTTTCCTCAGTTATTGCAATCGGGAAGGTGAAGTACCGTGTGGAGGATCAAGGAGCTGGGAAGATTGCGACGACCGGGTAGGAATAGGAACCTATCCAATCGAGTTACAAATACTGTTTTCAGCAAGATGCTATGCGTATTATCGCCGATAGGAACATCCTACTCTTGCGAAACTGCTAGTTTCTTTGCGTAAGTGTGATCTTTTCTATGGTAGTACCGTATATACTCGAATACCACCCGCACATTTTTAAACAAATTCGGTCGTGAAAATTGGGGTGCGGGTCTTATTTGAGTCATCGAAATTTTAAAGATTTAAATTGCCCGCCACGCGCGATGTCGGGTGTTGCGAGTATCCGCTAGATGGTGCTAGCCTTCTTCCGGCTATAACTTTGTTTTACCGTAAGCACGCGGCGTCATACAGTCACACGCTCGTCCGAGTGTAAACATGAATGCTACAAAACGTTTGCTGTCATTTACTGTGAGTGAGAAATTGAAAGTTGTGAGGGAAGCTGAAGTTATTGGAAATCGTGCCCGTCATGTATTCGTGATTGAGCGGGATGACGTCTATGCTACAACCACGGGATGTCTGCGTGAACCTCCCGTTCAAAGCAGCCTTGAAACAGCTGTATACGGAGCGGATGGCGGGCGATAAGCACACACTGACTCCAACTGGTCGTATTCAGCGCCCGGAAGTTCAGCTGCTGTGTTCGTGGATTTTGGCGGCATGGAATCGTATCGCTGGAGATCTCATACGGAAGAGCTTCAAGAAATGTAGTATTTCGAATGCTATGGATGTCAGTGATGACGACATTTAGTGGGAAAGTGATGGTGATAAAAGTTCCGAAGTTCGTACTTCTGATGACGATGAATGAAGTGTTTGTGTACTTTTATTTGTATTTTTAATCGTTTGATGTGTGTTATTTTACGACGACTTCAAAACTGTTGGAAACTATTTTGGATAAATGCTATTCTGTTTATTTAGTTAAGATTGTAAATAATTTTGAGTAAAAATTTTTTTTTTTTAATTTTGTTCTTCAAAGTCAGGGTGCGGGTCTTATTCGGGGGCGGGTCGTATTCGAGTAAATACGGTAAGTCTTCGGTAACTGTAGCTGTGAAAGATCTGGTGTTTAGGTATAAGAAAGTGAATGGCGTTCGAATCAGCTCCACCAGCACGCTGGCAACACTGCCCAACTGATCGGAGAACTGTCAAGTTGGAAGGTATAACCGGCAGAGTTTAGGAGCCACAAACAATGAGTGAGTCAGCTCCCCAATCTACCATACCACAATAACTAAGAAGTGGAGTAGTGATTGTTTTACCGTTTGAAAACATCAAAACATGAATTTGATCAAAAAATGGAGTTACCCTTGTTTGCCTTGGATCCTTCAATTTAAAGACAAGCAATTAACCCTCCGTTAGTGATGCACGGTGTCGCAGACAAACGTCATAAACGATTGCGTCCCCTTCTATGTCCGTTGGAGTGAGCTAGCTGCGCATCAGGTTACCTTCATCAATTTCATTCTCATGTATACTCACCACTGCACAAGTTCGAACGATAACCGTACATGTCAGTGGAAGTCTTTTCGGTCTCACACACAGAGGTCACTAAGAGCGTATTCGGTCCAAGTTTCATAAGTATTTGTGCCTCGAACACCCAAATGTTGTATGCCATGACTGTCTTGAAGGTTAATTGTGCACTGATGCAAATTTACAAACTTTAGATCTCAATCATGATTGTTTTCTTTTCAACAGAGTTTACCATTGGATATTTCGCCAATGTCACTTTTCATAACTCATGTTACATCATCATTATCATTATCATATCCCCTTATCCAGCTCCTGCCGGGTCGGGGTATTTATGGCACTTCTCCACTTTCCTCTTTCCTTCCACCATTCTTCTTCCACGATCTTGTCCCAGTCCAGATTTCTTTTTCTTACGCTGTTCTTCACTGAATCAATCCACCTTGTTCTAGGTCTTCCTCTTGCTCTCTTACCCTTGCACTTCGCCTCCAGCATCTGTCTTGGTATTCTATTTTCCTCCATCCTCTTTACATGTCCAAACCACCTTAGTTTATTCTTCTCAATTCTCTCATTTAGTTTTCCCATCCCAACTTCCTTCCTAACATCTTCATTCCTCACTCTGTCTTTCCTATCATACTTCTTAGGAATTTCATTTCACTGGCTTGGATTCTACTCTCTTGCCTGCTTGTCAGGGTCCAAGTCTCAGCTGCATAAGTTAATATGGGAACATAGTACACTTTATACATTACCTCCTTGCTTTTCCTTGGTACTTCCTTATCCCAAACAAGTTTTCTTACACTTTGATAGAATGCATTGCTCTGCTGTACCCTCCTGCCAATCTCCATGTCCAACCTACCAGTTTGCATCAATTCACTTCCTAGGTATTTGAACGTGTCCACAACTTCCAAACTCTGACTTCCAATTTTCACAGTGCCCTTTCCTTGTCTTTCCCCTCTTGTCATCACCATGGTCTTGCTTTTCTCTATACTGATTTTCAGGCTGTACTTCTGAATATTTTCGTTCAGAGCATCTAGTTGTCTTTGCACTTCTTCGGTGTTCCTTCCCCAGACCACAATATCATCTGCAAATAACAGTAACTTCATTTCTTTATGTCCATATGCTTCCTTTGTTTCCTTTGGAATTTCATCCATCACCATTATGAACAAGAGAGGTGACAGCACACTCCCTTGTCTTAGTCCAGTCTTGTTCCTAAACCAATCTGTCTTTCCAACTGGGGTCAGTACCCTGCTAACACAGTTGTTGTACATTGCTTGCACCATTTCCAACATTTCTCTTCCCAGTCTCTTCTTAACCATGGTTTCCCATACCTTCTCTCTGGGGACACTATCATATGCCTTTTCCAGATCTATGAAAGTCATGATCAAATCCTCTCCATATTCCCAGTTCTTTTCCATCACCTGCCTCAAGCTAAAGATTGGGTCCACTGTGGATCTTCCACTCCTGAAGCCATACTGTTCCTCTTGCAACTCTCCTTCCACCTTTCTTCTCATTCTTCTTTCTAATATCCTTTCCAGTATTTTTACTATCTGTGATAAGAGGGTGATCCCTCTATAGTTATCACACACCTTCTTGTCCCCCTTCTTAAACACTGGTATTATTAGCCCTTTCTCCCAGTCTTCTGGTACACATTTCCGTTTCCACACACACTTTAGCAGTCGATACAACTCATGTTATAATTTCTCCTTATTATTGCTTATAGATTACTTAAGTGTATTTTAGTTACTTAGTTATTGTTGTTTTAAGGGGCGGAACAACGAGGTCATAAGTGTATTTTAAATAAAGGTTAAGATGATAAAATACTTATGTACTGCTCGAGTCCAAGTTCTATGAACTTGCGGGGTGAGGAGAAAGAGCAGGGAAGGGTCAGGCGTGAAGAGAAGGATCTGTCAACAGCCCACCGTGATATATGGTATTCCTTTCTATTCCAATACTGCTAACATTCGGCCGTTGCTCAAACCACTGTGGTGTTAGGAATGACTGAGTGAGTCACCGACCAATGTATTTGGTTCTGTACTATGCACGGACCGAGAAACCTCATCACTTGTCAACACCACTACTAATAGTCCGCGATGCACATTCCTCTCAGGTTCACGCAGCTTAGACTCGAGCAGTATTATACCCTTCCTTAAAAATATACTTTCAAAATAATGAAAAGTATGGAATTATTTAAGGCCGGTCTACTGGACTGAAGTCACTAAAGTTGAGAGTAAAATTCACGTCACTAGCGAAGGGTTAAGTAATAGAAACAGATGAAATAGTAACATTGTTGAGGATCGTTCTCAACCAAAACATTTCTCTGTTCAACAAAATTTTTGCTCAAACGAGTTGCCAATATTGTCATCAACAACTTAGAAAACTGTCTTCTGGTGGAAGACATGGCAAAAGGAATTGTACAATGGAGGAGATATAAAAGACATTTACTCCAGACAGTGTTGAACAGTGGAAAAGCCAAAAGTAGCTATCAACAATCAGATAAGTGGTTCGAGAATTAAATGGTGGTATCGAAGTGTTCGCTTATCTCAATTAGTGCAATAATTATAGGACTGCAATAAACTGACAAAACACAAATATAAAGAAAAAAAAATTAAAACTTAATTAATTAATTGTATATATTGTTGTACATAGGTATATTCATAAGCCTATGGGGGCCGATAAACCCAGATGTTAGGCCCCTTAAAAAAACAATCATCATCATCATCATAAGCCTATCCACCGAACACATTAAAAAAAAGCCCTAAATGATTAGGATCTGATGATGTTTGCCTCACAAACAAAACATGTCATCCAATTAAATCGCCCTTCGCGGCAGCAGTAGTTTATGGCTTTAGGCGGCACAGGATTTTGTAAAACAAAAATTAGTAGGAGGGAATCGTGGCCTATTAGATGGTATCCTCCTGGCATTTGCCGGGGTTGAAAATTGGAAACCGCGGAAACCTAGTTCAAGGATGGATGACGTTGGGATTCGAACCCCCTTGTCTATTCAGTCCGGAGCAGCAGGGTTCATGGTCTTATGCCTTAGCATGGTCGATATTTCACTGCTCGCTGTTAGAAAATGCATGTGCAAGGAAATACTTTGAATGGGTTTGAGTGTTTTTGTTAAAAAGCGTGATTTATAAATAAAGCTATATTATACACAATATTTATAAATACAGTTGAACCTGCTCTATACTTAACTCTGTTCTGCATATTTCGTATTTGTACGTAATTTCTTTTAGGTCCCGGAAAAATATAATTTAAAAGCGTGTTAATTTAACCTTATTTATACGTAATCCATTTAAACGTAATTCGCTGTTATACGTATGAAGTGTCAGTGAAATACATCCGAGTTTTGCGTAGCCTGATTGTAATTTAATGAGCACTTGTTGTTATAAAAGAAACTACAGTACTGTATTTGTGTAGTTTCCTCTTTGTCGGCATAGACAGAGCGGTCGGGTATCGGTGTTGAAACAGAACACAGAGTTTGTCTCAAGTGGGACATGCTCTAGATTGTTCACACGAAAACAATTCTCATATTCAAACAAATTTATTTTCTTTTGTTTCCGCGATAAAACCTCCGACTCGGCTGGTAACTTAATCTTTAGCGGCATTTTGAAGGTCAAAAACGACGCAGCTAGAGGAGGAGCGAGATAGAGAGCGAAGAGAACTCGCTCGGTTGGCCTTTGTTACGCCACCAGTAAGTAAGGGTCTACAATGTCACTCTGCAAAACTCTGTGTTTTGATTGATATGAGAATTTCTTTCGTGGGAACAATGGACAAGTAAAATGTCCTCGGTGCTGGTATCTGGTGTGTACTGTTGAACAGTAGTTTTATCATTCAATTGCTTTCGATTAGCCATGGAGAACACAAAAAGGAAAAGTTATACACTACATATGAAAGTAAAATTCATACGAGAAGTGGACGCTAATCCGCACAAAACAAAAACTGAAATTGCTTCAGACTGAGGGATTGCTTATACCACGCTATGTACAGTCATCAGTAAAAAAAAACACGCTATTTTGGATGAGTTTTTAAAACTGGGTTCGAAATGAGCAAAGCACAGCCTTCAGCAAGAAGGGCGGTCCGTAAATTTGGAGAAAGCACTTTTCACATGGTTCCAGCAAAAGCGGGCTGCAGCTCTACCAATTAGTGGCGACATGCTGAAGGCAAAGGCGATAGATTTAGCTAAAATGATTAGTATCACTGCTGATTTCAAGGCTTCGTCAGGATGGTTGCAAGGATTTAAAGAGCGTCATGGAATCGCAGGGAGAACAATTTGCGGTGACTCAAAAGCTGTGGACGACGTCATGGTGCAACACTGGAAAGAAGAGGTTCTGCCGGGTATCATAAGCGATTACCAGCCTACAAACATCTACAATTGTGATGAGACCGGCGTATTCTACAGTCTCCTTCCTAATAAAACATTAGCTGAAAAAGGTGACTCCTGCCATGGAGGGAAGAAAAGTAAAATTCGCGTAACAGTTCTTCTTGCCACCAATGCAGATGGATCGGACAACCTTCCTCCACTTGTTATAGGAAAATCGAAGAATCCGAGGTGTTTTAAGGGTGCGAAAACAAAACCTGCGGAATATGAATCCAACAGAAATTCTTGGATGACTATGCTTCTAATGGAACAGTGGTTGGACATTAAAATGAGAAAGAAACAGAAGAAAATCCTTCTTCTTATGGATAGATGTGCAGCACATCCACCTCAAATCGTTCTGAAAAATGTCAGAGTGGAACTTTCCCTCCGAACTGTACCAGTGTTCTACAACCACTTGATTTGGGCATCATTGGAAATTTGAAAGTGCATTATAAAAGAATGCTGGTTCAACATTTAATAACACTGAGTGATGCAGGAAATGAAACTCTCTTCATTAATTTACTACAAGCCATGGACTTTATTTCGGCTGCCTGGAAGCAGGTGTCATACTCCACAATCGGCAACTGTTTCCGCAAAGCTGGTGTCTTTCTGGAAGAGGCTGCCTCTAATGATGATTTTGGGGACAAAATTATGTCTGACAATAAGCTATCGCTACCGGAGGGTGCAGATTTCGATACTTTTGTGGATTTCGATGAAAATCTGGCTGTATGTGGGGTACAACGGGATGAAGAGATTATTGCTGATGTATGCCAACAACGCTGGTGACGGACCGGCTACAAGCGATATTAACAGTGATGGAGATGGAGATGACGACTTGAATCTTGAAACACCTGAACTAAGTGAAGTGTTAAGTGCAGTCGATGTGTGTAGGCGTTACTTTAGTGCGAAAAGTTGTAGTGAAAATTCTTTGAATTCATTACTACGTTTGCAAAAGAAGGTTTATACACTTAATGCAAGAAAAGTGAAACAAGCCAAACTATCTGATTTCTTTAAGGCTGGACCAAGTTCAAAATAATACAGTACTATATTTTCTGTCTAAATGTATGTATTGTTTGCTAGGATTTACACGTGTAGGTCTATTCCATTGGTTTCTCAGTAAATAAGTTAATATGTAATGTGTTGTGTAAGTCTGGTTTCTAAGTAATTCTGAGTTATGAGTAGTTTTTTTTTCTTCCCCTTGATATACACACATCAAAAAAAGTTTTGCATCACCTCGGTTCCAAGAGTTCCGGAACCTTTAAATACAAAGGGAATAGAGATCAACACAAACAACATTTCAGCTCGTTTTATTGCTCATGAGACCCACACATTGCATGTTGTACCATCATACAGCTAGACTTTCAGCATTTGTGGTCCAGATTGCAGTACACACCACTACCTCTAATACCCAGTAGCACGTCCTCTTGCATTGATGCATGCCTGTATTCGTCGTGGCATACTATCCACAAGTTCATCAAGACACTGTTGGTCCAAATTGTCCCACTCCTCAACGACAATTCGGCGTAAATCTCTCAGAGTGGTTGGTGGGTCAAGACGTCCATAAACAGCCCTTTTCAACATATCCCAGGCATGTTCGATAGGGTTCATGTCTGGCGAACATGCTGGCCACTGTAGTCGAGCGATGTCGTTATCTTGAAGGAACGCATTCACAAGATGTGCACGATGAGGTCGAGAATTGTCGTCCATGAAGACAAATGCCTCTCCAATATTCTGCCGATATGGGTGCACTATGGGTCGGAGGATGTCATTCAGGTATCGTAAAGCCGTTTCGGAGCCTTCCATGACCACCAGTGGCGTACGTCGGCCCCACATAATGCCACCCCAAAATATCAGGGAACCACCACCTTGCTGCACTCGCTGGACAGTGTGTCTAAGACGTTCAGCCTGACCAGGGTGCCTCCAAACACGTCTCCGACGATTGTCTGGTTGAAGGCATATGCGACACTCATCGGTGAAGAGAACGTGATGCCAATTCTGTGGGGTCCATTCAGCATGTTGTTGGGCCCATCTGTACCGCGCTGCATGGTGTCGGGGTTGCAAAGCTGGACCTCGCCATGGACGTCGGGAGTGAAGTTGCGCATCATGCAGCCTATTGCGCACAGTTTGAGTTGAAACACGACGTCCTGTGGCTGAACGAAACGCATTATTCAACATGGTGGCATTGCTGTCAGGGTTCCTCCGAGCGGCAATCCGTAAGTAGCGGTCATCCACTACAGTAGTAGCCCTTGGGCGGCCTGAGCGAGGCCTGTCATCGACAGTTCCTGTATCTCTGTACCTCCTCCATGTCCGAACAACATCGCTTTGGTTCACTCTGAGACGCCTGGAAACTTCCCTTGTTGAGAGCCCTTCTTGACACAAAGTAACAATGCGGACGCGATCGAACTGCGGTATTGACCTTCTAGGCATGGTAGAACTACAGACAACATGAGCAGCGTACCTTCGTCCTGGTGGAATGACTGGAACTGATCGGCTGTCGTACCCCCTCCGTCTAATAGGCCCTGCTCATGCATGGTTGTTTACATCTTTGAGCAGTTTTAGTGACATCTATGAACAGTCAAAGGGACTGTATCTTTGATACAATATACACAGTCAACGTCTATATGCCGGAGATCTGGGAACCGAGGTGATGCAAAACTTTTTTTGATGTGTGTATGTATAATTCAGGTTCAACTGTATCACTGTAAATTGCAGTCATTATGAAACAGATTCCTCAAAACTCGTGTTGCATGTGGTACACATTGAAACACTTTTTTGTTTGTCTCTATGTAATTTAGTTTCATAAAGAATATCTTCAATTACTTCATCATCAAAAAACAAATAAAAGAAATATACAGGATGTGTATCTACATCAAAACGTGTTGGTAATATTGGCCCTTGATCAATGTTCTCTATGGCGATGGTATTTGTGGGTCCACGATTCCTATTACTCACGTCTGTCCATTTATCTGCTCGCTCACCAGATGTCGCTTATGCCGTTGTTGCTCTGAGATGAGGTGTAGGAAGAATTTGCCATTTCAGAATCACTAAAATTAAATCTGACAAATCTTCATCTGAATAATAGAGTATTGACACTATCTCAACATCACTAACTCGTTTTTCTGATGCCATTATATCAAAAAACCGCCCAAATACGGCAATTACCGCGACATGAAAATACTGTGTCATGCAACATACGTAATTATCAGCTGTCACTACCAGGAAAAAATCTTCGGATATGCTGAGGGGATTCCCTACACGAGTAAGGTTGAAATAAACAGCTTTCGCCAACTATGAGGACTTTTCGTATACGTCATTGAACTTTGTAGCGCGATATTTGAACAATACATATACCGTATTTACTCGCCTATAAGACTCCCCTTTTTCCTAAATTTTTAGTTCCGAAATTGTGGGGGGGACTATGGACGCGTACTTCACAAAAATCCATTATTTTGGGAAAGGGACTGAGGAAAAATAAGCTGATGCTACATAGTACGATATATTTAATCAAAATAAACTAAGTTTACATCTTTCATCAGCATTAATACACGACAACATCCGCGCAGGGAGTTTCGCCAAGACTGAAGATGGGCGTGGCCAGTAGAACATGCAGGCTGAATACAAAATGGCTACCTATAACACGAAAATCATTGTTTTTAATATTGGTGTACAGTATGTTCATGCTTCACAAAAAAATATTTAGGCCTAACAAAGGGAAAATAATACCGGTAATATCAGCACCTGGCGCTTCCACTCGGCTGTTGCCAGAGTATCGGCATACCTCAGCTGATGCAACTGCCGTAACTTGACGCGCGGTGACAGATGCAGCTGACGAGACGAGTGCGCATAGAGATAACACGGGGAATTACGTCATCCAAGGTCGGCTGATACACGGGCAACAGCCGAGTGGACGCGTGACTGTGCTTTCATATAAATATAACCCTGTGTAACAATTAAGCCTACGTTTTTTGCACTGGGAATCACAAGCTATCCTCATCGCTGTCTTCACTACCGTCATCGTTGCCCGAGCCTGGGTCTTCATTCTCTATGCAATCCTTCCATAGAAAGTCATCTTCAGAGCCATTTAATGCACATGATTTGCCAGTCTTCTTAAAACTTTTTTCAACTACATTATATAATTAGTGATCCATCCCCATGCACGCACGATCCACTCGCAAATACATTGTAGCGAAGGCCGCTTGATTTTCCCAGCTTTTGTTGTCTCGTGCACATTGTTTGCCATCCAGTTAGTGTAAAATGTTCTCATATGGTCCTTAAAGGCTTATTTATGGAGACATCTAATGGCTGCAAAATTGATGTGAGTCCTCCCGGGATAATCACTGGATAGGTGTTAGTTAGTGCCATTTGTATTTTTTACGCCGTCAACTAAGTGGCCGCGAAAACTGTCTAGAACAAGCATGGACTTTTTATTTAGTAGGGCTCTGGGACGTCGTTCCCATACAGTTTTTAGCCAGTCTCTTGCCAGATCCGCCTCCTTCCACCCTTTCTCCTGTACACGGATGTGAATTCCTTTCGGGAAATCTCCTTTAGGCAGAATTTTTTGCTTGAAAATACAGTACGGCGGGAGCTTCCTGCCGTCTGCAATCACAGCTAGCATAACTGTACATCGTAGCTTCTCAGTGCCAGATGCTTTCACTAACACACTAGATGCACCTGCTGTGTTATCGTTGTGCTTGTTGGCATTTCAAAGTAAACAGGAGTCTGATCAGTGTTGCCAATTTGCGATAGAAGAAATTTTATGTTCTTTTCGGAGCCCTATCACGAAACAATGAAATTCTGTCACTTTATCAGTGTAGTCTGCTGGAAGACGTTGGCACAGTGAAGTTCTCCTCCTCAAACCTAAATTATTCCGACGCATAAATCGTACAGCCCAGCCTCGGCTCACCTTAAGCTGTGAAGCTGAGATTCCTTGACGTTTCGCAATTTCACGCGCTTTGAACTGTAGCATTTCATGCGTCACGGCGTCACAATTGTTTTTTGTTTCAATGATCCACTGTAACAGTTTCACATCAACTTCTTGGTATATTCCTATCCATGTGCCACGGAAAGATTTAGAACCCTTTTTCGCTAACGTTAGTTGGTCCTTCTGATTGCGCCAATAACGAATCATTCTAGGCTGTACGTGGGTGGGTTCATGGTGGGTTCTCTTTCTTCCTGCCTTCATAGGCCTCCAGTAATTTAATTTGTGATAACATTTTTGATGGACACCACAATTACATCCTGGACACCTGAAGTGGCTACGTTTTTTTTTCCCGAGGTTGAACACACAGGACATAACCAAATTTGTTGCCTGGGAGCCGTGCCAGCTGATGTCCCAAGTCTCCTGCTGATGGTCCAGGTTGATTATTTTGTAGAGTTCCTTCGTCAATGAGGCCTTCAAGAATGCTTATCATAAATACCTCTCTTTCAAGAGCCCTGTCAGTGTTCAAACTGTAGAGAATATAAGCATCAAACATTACCATATCCAGCAGGTTGAAGAATATTTTTTTACAATATCTCCTGGTTGTTCTGTCACATGTCACATGATACACAGACTTATCCTTGCAGTCTACTCCTCCATATGTAAATAATTTACTTCTAGATCAGAAATGGTTTGTCATTTTCCTTCCCCCTTCTGCTCCGGATAACTTTGTCCTCAGCATGACACACAGTTGTTATGAGATAAACTGCTTTTCTAGAAGGTTTTGCCTTGTATCCTACTAAAAGTATTTCTCTTTTCCTGAAATATACTGAAGTTCAGGGGCATGTTTTGTGTTGACTAATTTAGATAGATCTTTAGAGTTCTTATTTATTGTGCCAGTAAGAAATGTATTACTTGCAAACAGTCGTTTTGCCAAGGGAATTTTTGTATAATAGTTATCAGTAAAAGCACGATATCCCTTGTTCAAAAGATTTGAGACAGTGATCAAGTGCACAACAACTTTTTCTGTGAATGTATCAGTCCAACCTGCTAAAAAATTCTTCCCACTGTACAGTTCTGTGTGGATTATATAATTATGTTTGCTGTTCACTACTTAAAACTTCTTTATTCCGAACGTAGCATGTCTCTTCTTTGGCATATACCGGTACATAATATGTACAAATCTATTCTTCATTCCTATCATAGATTCATCAATTGATAAATTCTGGTAGGGTATAAAGTACTTTTTGAATGAGCTATTCACTGAGTCCGAGAATGTTGTTACTTTATACCAGCAGGAATGTATAGTTTTGAATTGATAATGAAGCATAGAGTTTATAATCTCTAATCGGTTTAGTGACATGACACTTGAAAAAGGGGGAATGTTTTGTGATTTATACGTGCTCCATTATCGTTCAGCGTTGTTTTTGTGATTCAGTCCCATGTTTATCACTAAAGAAATAAACTTTTTCATTTCCGACAAAGTCGCATTAGTCCACCTTTGCAGTCATGAATAACTGCCCATAGTACCTGAATCTCCTTTCTTTTGAATATTTTATGTCCATATTTATTGGTCTCCCTCACTAAAAGATTCCAAACAGCACTGGTGAAAAACAAATAGAAGTATAACAACGGATGACTGTTTCTGGGCGGGCAGTTCTCTATACCTGCGTTCCTAACCTTGAACTTCTCTTCCACTTCTATTTCCGGCTCAGGAGGGAAGGCCCTTGTCCACTTAGATTCAGTAGGCAACACTATGTTATCATCATCACTTATCGCTTTCATCAGAAGTCACCAAATTTTCTCGTTCAGTTTGCCCTATATCAATATTAGTATCACTGTCTACATCACTTAGCCTAAGCTCAAACAAGTCACCACTCGATGTAGATAAATCCCCATTTCCTTCTTCTATAAACACAGAACTACAGTATCTCCTTCACTTTCTAAATCAAATAAACAATCCTGTATTTCACTGCTCCCAGATAATTCACTCATTTTGGAAGACTTAACACGAAAGCTAGAACACATGTAACAACTACAACAGAGCGCGACATATACATCAAGCTGAGCAACTGCAAAACGTTAGTTTTTCTCAGGCATGCCAGCTGTCTCCATTACTCTAAAATTCTTAAAACCAAAGTTATATATGTGAATACAGCTTTCCTCTTATAATTATGTATACTATAATGTATAATAAATTAACACTTAGAGCGCGGGCGCCGTACTATTACGTTTGAAGGTAACTGTTTAAAACTGCGGCGAACGTAATATTACGTTGATCGATTTCTCGCGCTTTGTGTTGGAGACGAACGTAATATTACAGATCTAACACTCGCGTGTGGGTGCCAGTATGCATGAAGTTGCACATACTATCGCTAGATAGCACCACGTCACTGCTCAGCGGAAGAATATCGATTTGTTCGAAGGCAAGCGATGCAAATTCAGGTAGGTCAAATCTGTTTTCCTTTCCTTTGTTTTTATTCTTTGTGGACAGATTTTTCTCTTGCAAAAACTTCGAGTTTATTGTATGACTAGTATATTTGGGGTTATAATTCGCGTTACAGATTCTGAATCTGATGCGACCGAAGAGACAGTTCTCCCTTCTACTTCTGCCGGCATGCCCGCTCGTTCCAGGAAGAGAGCGCACGCAAACAGCTGTTTACGTTTTTTTTTGTACAATATAGTTTTTTTTCAATCGTGTCGGATTTTTATTAAATTTGTAGTGTAAGGATTCGGAAATCGAACGGACTTTTCAATTTATTTGTAACTCAAACCACATTCAGTTTGTGCCATTCTGAACATAGCCATAAATTCTGGAAATCAGCCAGCGCACGGGAGAGGAGCAACATTTAAGGCATCAGCAGGGTAAGTGTTAACAATAAAGGCATGAAGACTTGTTTAGTAAGCGCTAACATAATACATAGCGATCGCGACTTTAGTACTGGAGCCGAGCAGAAATGGATCGCAATAGCGACGCTTAGCGGTTCCAGGGTTAGCATGTTGATCGACTGAAAAGCAATTCTTTTACTTTTCTAAAAAACACGTCTATTTTGCGGGCTTGCCATTGGAGTGGATCAAATCAGCTGTTCCCCACCAATTGTTATTCCCGTTGTGGTTCTTTCCTTCTTCCTTGTTGTGATCACCATCTCACTCTTATTTATGCTAAATTTCATCCCATATCCTTGTGTATTATTCCTTCCCACACGTCCAACTGTTCCTGTACCACCTCCTCCTTGTTTCCCCAAATCATCTGCAAACACCATTGCTTTCATCTTTCCTTCTCCAATTACTTGTGCCACTCGGGTCATTATGTCATCCATCACCACAATGAAAAGTAATGGTTACAGTGCACT
Organism: Meconema thalassinum; assembly: GCA_946902985.2. Taxonomy (NCBI): domain Eukaryota; kingdom Metazoa; phylum Arthropoda; class Insecta; order Orthoptera; family Tettigoniidae; genus Meconema; species Meconema thalassinum. Next base: position 378,259,945 of record OX336389.2, on the reverse strand, counting down.
TCCTTGTTTCAGGCCGTTTCTCTTTTCCAACCAATCCGATCTCTCTCCTCCCATTTTCGCACAGCTCACGCTTCCCTTGTACATCTCCTTTATCCTCCTTATAGTCCATTTTTCTACTCCTCTATTCTCCAGGGACTTGTTTCTGCATACACTGTCATATGCTTTCTCAATGTCCAGGAAGGCCATCAGTAGATCTGTTCCATACTCATAGTGCTGTTCTTGTAACTGCCTTACAGCAAAAATCAAATCCACTGTGGACAAAAGTAATATATGTTTTCTATCACAAGCCAACATAAAGAAACTTCTCTAGCCATTGCAGTGGTTGAAATTCTGGCGTCGCTAAGAGCCAGAGTAGTTAAAAGGGGCGTATCACCAATAACATTATTGTTAGAACACTTGTTAGCCTTTGGCTGGCCACCTCATCACCAAGGTAGAAGAAGGGAGTCAGCTCTTTCGTGCAAGTATCATATACGTTAGAAACGAATGTCATTTTGGCTGCTGCAGACTCTCCTTCTCTGGCAGCTCTTGCCAGAAGCTTGTCCTTTGGGGGAGAAGGAATTTCACAGCAATGTTCTACAAAGTAAACATGAATTTAGAGTTGTGGCAGTTTTCCAGTATGTGGTGTGTGTACTACACTAGCCAGTAGATGGTGTTTCTGGAAACTTTCCAGGGGAACCATTTAATATAGGCAACTTCTATTCATAGTTGAGGCTTTACTGATTGGGGTCTTCAGATCCTTTGCTTCCAACTTTATGAGAGTATTGCCAGTATCAGTTGTATACGGTGGTCAGTCGGAGCAGCCATAGCCCCTCCACCTGTAGGTGTATGAGTTTGGAGCTGGAAAAGATTCACTCTAGTCTGTGATCATGTTTGAAACCTCTTATTTGGCCCTAAGCACTGCTTTGGAATATGAAATTTCGTACAAATTTGTGTTCTAGTTTTTAGAATGTACAAAGGGTTTTCTACTTCTCTTTTTTTCATGTATGTCAAATATTACTGTTTGCCCTCTTTCGTTCCAAGTTTTTGGTACAGTTAGTAGTCAAGTTGTTTGGTACTTGTTCACTGGAACTTCATTTGATAGACAATCCCTGCTATTTCAAATTGGTTACTGTGTTTCAGGAAGCTTCCATTGAAATCCAAAATGTATGTCAGCGAGCAAGTAACCATTGGCTTCTTTTCACTTAGTTCAGAACTAAAGGACAAGTTCGATAATTATGTAATTGTTACAAGTGATGAGAGACCTGAACGTAGGGACATCAAAATGCATTCTGGACTCTACTACCATAGTCAGGATGTCTGGAGTCCTGAGGTTGGAGACATTCGTTTGCAGTTCTCTTATGCTGGGAAAGCTGGAGATGTGGTAAGTGATTGATTATTCAGTGTGATTTTTTATTTATTGTTATGTAACATCTTTCCGCTCGGTTGCTGGATAGTTTTGTGGGAGTGATTTTGAAAATTGGGACCGGAAGTGGATCGGAACGATCGAGCTGGCAGTGGTGGAGCGAACGGAAGTATAAGATGCACTGCCCGCTGGATCGATCGAACGGAAGTGTACTAGCTGGCAGTGGTGGATCGAACGGAAGTATAAGATGCACTGCCAACTCGATCGATCCAACGGGCAGTGGTAAGACCCAGCTGGCAGTGGTAAGAGAAACAATGAGTGTGCGGTGTCGGAAATTGATACATTCTCTTTACTCACAACGGAAGTATAAGATGCACTGCCAACTCGATCGATCCATCCAGCGGGCAGTGGTAAGACCCAGCTGGCAGTGGTAAGAGAAACAATGAGCGCGCGGTGTCGGAAATTGATACATTCTCTTTACTCACAACGGAAGTATAAGATGCACTGCCAACTCGATCGATCAATCCAGCGGGCAGTGGTAAGAGAAACAATGAGCGCGCGGTGTCGGAAATTGATACATTCTCTTTACTCACAAGAGGGCCTATTCATAAGGCATTTTAAACTCAATTTCACGCAGGAACATTATCGAAACGAGCAAAATATAAATGAAACTTAATTCCGTAATGCAGTATTATTGAAACGTGGAAGTGAGTCACCATCTTGTGCACAATATTTGCGTAGTCTAAATAGCCGTGGGGTTAGCGCCTATAATTGTGGATCTAGAGATCTCAGGTTCGAATGCCGGACAGGGTAGATATTTTTGCTACCAGATTATCATTTTAAACGATATTTATAATATCAATATGACTCATTTTAACAGAATCCATATGAAATTACGTGTTGGTCTGTGAATCAAGAGGTCCTGTTTATAAGGAATTTAAGGTTATGAGCGGTGTCACGTCTATTAATCTAGTTGATCCATATCGTATTCCTTATTTAGGCTAGTGCTGGTGGAAGCTACAAATCATCTAATAAAATGAGTTCTGTATTATAAACTACAATATGAGTAAAACACTCCCTTTTCCAATAGATTAATATTTGTGCCAATAATAGTATAAAATATCGGTGTATCAACAATTTCACGTGAGGTTTCTTCTATGTCAGATGTTACACATCATATGCGACTACTGTCATCATCATCATCATCTTGTACAGTTTCCAGCCCCAGGCTGGGTCTGTTTGGAACATAAGCCTCGCCACTTAGTTCTTTCTTCCCACCACCTCTCCGCTGTCACTCTGGTCCAGTCCTCGCCTCTCTTCTTGACACATTCCTCCACTCCTTTCAGCCATCTATCTCTTGGTCTTCCCCTTGGTCGTTTCTTCTGCATCTGCATCTCGTGTATCCTCTTGGGAATCTTCTTCTCATCCATTCTCTTTAAGTGTCCATACCACCTCAGTCTTGATGTCTCAATCCTACCTTGCAAGGGCTCCTCTTTCACCATTTCCCTGACCTTTTCATTCCTCACCCTGTCTCTTCTTGTTACTCCGATCCTACTTCGCAGGAACTTCATTTCACCTGCCTGTATTCTGCTTATGTCTCTTTTCTTCATTGTCCACGTTTCTGAAGCATAGGTCAGTATCGGGATATAGTAGCTTCTGTATAACACTTCCTTGCTTTTTTGTGGGACATCTTTATTCCACACTAAGCTCCTAATGCTTCTCAGAAATGCTTCTGCCTGTCTGCCACATTCCGTAATCTCTTTGTCATTTCTCCCATTTTCCTCCACTATACTTCCCAAGTACTTGAGACTTTCCACCTTCTTCAGCTGTCCACCTCCAAGTGTTATCCCACTCATTGGTCTGTCCTTTTTCCTGGTCGTTAACATTTACTGATGTTGAACTTCCATCCGTACTCTCCCACTGTTTCTTCCCAAGCCTTCAGTTGCTCCTGAATTTCCTCCTCCTTGTTTCCCCAGACCATGAGATCATCTGCAAACACCATTGCTTTCATCTTATCTTCTCCTATCTTTCCTGCTATCCGTGTCATTACCTCGTCCATAACCACAATAAAGAGAAGGGGTGACAGCGCACTACCCTGTTTCAGGCCACTCATTTGTCTGAACCAGTCTGTTCTTTCCCCTCCAACTTTCACACAACTCACACTTCCACAATACATCTCCTTCACTCTGCCTACAGTCTCTTTTTCCACTCCCATGTTTTCCATTGCTTTCCAAACTTTCTCCCTACACACACTATCATAGGCCTTTTCGATGTCCAGGAAGGCCATCAACAGATCCTCTCCAAATTCGTAGTGGTGTTCCTGGAGCTGTCTCACTGAAAATATGAGATCCACTGTTGATCTCCCAGGTCAGAATCCATACTGCTCCTCTCTCAATTTTCTCTCCACTTTGGCTCGTATTCTACTTTCTAATATATTTTCATATATCTTGGCACAGTGCGACTACTGTAAGGCACGTAATTCTTATTTTTTTTAAAGGCATATACGAGGGCATTTTTTACCTCCGCTGGTCTGAAAGAATGAAAGAAGGAAGCGTAAATAACAAAACAAATGTATTACCAAAACTTGTGTACAAACAAAGTTACATTTTGATACAATCACTGTGAAGAATGAGGGATTTGTCATATCTGTGGATGAGCTTTCCAACCCTCTCTGAATACGGCAGTGACTTGACATGTGCCTTAACGTTGTTTTGAAACTTGTCATTAGTCGGGAATCTCTGTCATCCTAGCCTCATTTTCAGATAGGTAAGAGGAGGAAATCACTGGGCGCTACATTGGAGCTATACACCGGGTGTTTAAACTTCCCATCAAAATTGCTAATATTCTGTTGGGTTTCAGCATCACTGTATGGGTGGGTGTTATCATGCATCAGAACTCAATTCTTTGTTGAATTTCCACAGTACTATTCCCTTTTGCTTATACTACACAACTCGCACTTGGTGGGAGAATCAATTGTACCAGCCATGTTTAAGTGTCTGCAACCTGGTTAAAAATGGCCCATTGGCAGTGATTATGGTGAGGGAGATGTGCAGTAACCCCCGGAGCATGTGCAGCAGTCACCCATGGAGCCTGTGCACCTGTTACCTCTCGATTGGTTGCATACCGGGGCGATAGAGATTCCGGAAGCAAAGAAACACCCTCGTAGTTGCAGTGAGGAAAAACAAGAAATATTTTCGAATGGCTAAGCTACTACGGTTAGAACAAATTCAGTCTTTGATCATCTAACTTAGACTGAAGTGACATTTCTTCCTTTCAACTGTGTTCATCTTATTTCTGCCATTGATTTCTGGCCTCTGAATTGCCCTGTCCGAATTCCATTTAATCAGTATCCTAGCTTTATCAGTGTAAAAATTTTAAGGACAATAAAACATTGTTTAGAGGAATTTCTCAAGAATACATTTTCACAGATTTCTCACATGAAAATAACACTATAGGCAGAAACATATGTTGATGATCACATGGATCCTTACAAATATAAAAGCCACTAGGTTTCTTTCTTTCCTTTTTTTATTCTTAATGCAGTGGCCATTTTATTTTTTTATTTACTTAATGTACTTCCTTTACCAGGTAACTGTTGTGGGAATGCAGGCTGGTTCAGAGATTCGACCATACCAAACTGTGAGCGGCCGAGAGGTGCTCATTCTTCGAGAAGGTTCCTTTTCTGTTAAGGAGATATTTCTTCACGAGCATACCCAGAACCCTTGGGTAACTTGGCTTTTACGTGCCCTTGGTTGGCTGATAATGTGCCAGGGTGCTTCCTGCTTTACACATATACTTCAGGTACTTTGTAAGTATCCTTTCAGTGAAAATATATTCTTCCTCAACTTTTTACTGGTACACAGCAATGGCATTATGGTAACATACATACATACATACATACATACATACATACAACTAGAGCTTGGCAACGGCTTCTCAGTCATCATGATAAACAGAGACTCAGTCATAAACTGTACATGCACAAACACAAGTCCATGGGGCTAATAACCATAGATGTGTCAATGTCTATGAATCATATAGAGGTAGGATAGCCAGTTTTTCTACCATTGATGTGGAAATTAACATGCATAGTCTTGTCACCAATAATGTAACAAACTATTTTGTGAATGTGTCCAGTAGGGGGATTATAATCCACCCTTGCTGAGGAATTTCTGGTCTATTATTCTTAGTTCAGCTGCCGAAGTGAACATGTATATTATATTATACTCGGTGACCCGGTGAACTTCGTACCTGAAATTGATTTGATTGTAACTCTTCATAAGTGATTATTAATCCTAATCAACCATCCAACTCCAATTAATTGGGATCGATAGTATTAGCCGCATAGTGTACGGTTTGAGTTTTGTTTGGTCATTAAATGAAACTCATTTGTAATTGAAATTAATTCAATGTCTTTTATTTACATGAAAGATAAATGCAGTTAACATTCAATGCAAAGCCTTCTGGTAAACTATGTTTTTAGATTTATTTTCTGGCACGTAAATAAACAGAGATGATGGCTTTCCGACACTCTTAACATGCAACGTGCAGTTGTCCATGCGCGAAACACGGAAACTCCAAGTTAATTCCGCAGACTTCCAACGACTGGCCTTTTGATTTGTTGATGGTCATTACGAAGACCAGACACACGGGAAATTGAAACCGTTTAAAATCTAATGGAACGTCTGTTGGAATCATCAGGATGCTCGGAATCAAAACATCCTCACCTTTGTACTTTCCCATGATAATCGTCGCTTTAATCACGTTCATAAGCTTTTTCACAGCCAGTCTTGTTCCATTGCATAGTAGAGGTTGATTGATGTTACGCAACGTGATGAAGTCTGAGCCTACTTTCAAATTGCGCACCCTCAAATGCCAGCTGACTGCGCTAGGATACAAACCTGCAACCTTGGGCCCAACCATCGAAAACATTACCGCTGAGCCATACGGCCAGTCGAAATATAATATTATTTAATACACTGTAATTGGATTATATACCGTATTTCCTTGCATAATCGTCGCAGATTTTTGGCCTAATATTTGTTGAAGAAAAGCGGGTGCGACGATTGTGTGAGGAAAAATTTAAAAAAAAATATCTTCAAAAAATGTATTATTTGAATAACTATTTACTACATGAATAAAATTAAAATAAACTAATAAAAATAGGTCGTCTATGCGTAGAGGTGTTTGTTTTTGTTAATTAGCGATAAAAATGAAAAGTCATATTTAGAGGTCAGGATGTTATATTTTCACGTATTTACATGTTTCGTGCTGCCCAGGAGTGAAATTAAATTGCGAAATAACGCAAATTTTGTGAATAACACCACAAATACTGCAATCTGCGAAATGAAAAATATTTTTCATATTTTTTTCCCACGCCAATCCGAACAGTCTTGTCCTCAAGCCGATAATCGAATTTGGTTGGTGTTCAATTCGAGAATGCTCGATTGTATAGTTTCGCGAGGGGTAATACTACGATATACGTGATATTACGCTATACTGTCGATATTCTCGTTACTCGTTGGATTTTAGAGCTGTGGTAAACAGCTGTTATCTCGCGGCGTGAATAGTTTTGGCCGACTACCTCCAAAAGGTTATGTGATAGTTATTCATATTGTAAACTACGTTTGCCTCCTGTTACATCGGTAGCGAGTGTAATTCATAGTAGAGAATTCTATATAATTTAATAAAAAGTGCACAAATTGTGCGTTATCATCGAAGCTAGTGTGTTATTTGGGTGAATCAGTTGGCGACCACGTGTTCCTCGTAGTAGTTCCGAACTTACCAGTACAGGAAGATGAGACGCGACGTAATTTAAATATTATGACACAAATTCAGAAATAAATATTGCGTGTGGTTACGTCTTTATACTGGCGTCTGACTACAGTCAACCGTGTGATAACAGTGTTTGTTACTGGGCATCGCTCAGTTGAGGTTAAGAATGCCGAAGGTAGCAGTTTCTGCCACAGGCAGACTTAAAGAATATAAGAATGAAGGGTTTATAATTTCTTGTGGCATTCTTATATGCAAATATTGTGATTGTCGGTTAGATTATCGCAGGAAAGATGCATTAGACAAACATTGCAAATCGGAGAAAGTGTTCCTAGAGTGGCTACCTTGAAAGAAACATTATCAAATGCTAGTCGTGTGAATGATATGAAAGAAGGGTTTATTTTGGACACTACTACTGCGTTTGTGAAAGCTAATATACCAGTAGAGAAACTAGACAATCCTGCTATCCGTACTTGGTTGAATAAGTACGTTCGCGGAAGTGGAGATTTACCATCAGCAAATCAGATTCGTCAGAAATACATCCCCATGATTGGCGAAAGAAGGAGGGAAGATATAAAAAACAAAGACGTGTTTCTACTATGTGACGAAACAACTGACAAGAATGGTAGGTGTGTTTTCAACAATCTTTTTCGTCTAACAGTACCATGAACTGAAATGAACACCCACCTGGCTGCCTCTGTTGTTCTAGATTCTGCCAATTGCGTAAATTGCTCCAATGCGATATTAGACACCTTGAATTCCTATGAAATTGAACGGGAGCGTGTAGTGGCAGTAGTTATGGACTCGGCACGCTACATGACAAAATGTGTAACTACTCTTCAAGGATTGATTGAAGAATTATGTCATGCCCCGTGCTGGGCTCATAAAGTCAATCTTCTCGGCTGCATTGTATTGTATTGTATTTTTTATTCATCCATTCAATCATATAATGTACATTGTACAATGATATAGGACACGTCAATTCACAAATTATACTAATACTAATTTACAATCACAATAATAATATAGGCCTACACAAGGATAACCGTACATCATTTAGTCCTATGAATACATGACTATTGATATTCTAAAAACTCTTTAACTGAGTAGAAGCAGTGTTCCAGCAAGAACTCTTTAGTTTTTATTTTGAACTTTATGTAATTTGCTGTACTTTTAATATTATTTGGCAAATGATTATATAGCGTTATAGCTGCATGGAATACACCATTTTTACATAGTGTTGTATTTGCAGCATGTACATGAAGATTGTTCTTTTGTCTGGTCTGGTAGTTATGTATATTTGAATTCATCTCAAAGATATCCTCATTTCCTAAGCTTTGTTTGACAAATAATAGAAGTTCAAAGATGTAAATACATGACAAAGGTAAAATTTTCAGTTGTTTAAAGAGAGGCTTACATGTATGCAATCTAGTAGTTCCTTTCATTGTCTAATTATTCTTTTCTGGATAATAAAGATTTGGTGAGCAGCAGGTGAATTTCCCCAAAATATGATTCCATATTTCATAAGCGAATAGCAATAAGCAAAATAAGTACTAAGAACAGTTCTCCAGCTAGTCGATTGTCTTAATACTCTTAATGCATAACAACTTGAGCTTAGTTTCTTGGCAAGTTTAGTGGTATGAGAGTTCCATTTTAGGTCATCCTGCAACCAAAGGCCTAAGAATTTAGTAGAAGAGGCATTACCAATTTTAAGGTCATTTAAGATTATGGAGGGAGAATTAATACTTTTATTCTGAGCTGTGTGAAAGTTAAGAGCCACTGTTTTACTAGTGTTGATAAGGAATCCATTATTGTTGAACCATAAGGACTACTGATTTTTGAAGTTCAGTGTCATTTTCACCCCTCATCAAAACACTTGTATCGTCTGCGAATAGTACAGTTTTAAATGCAGGTATCTGAGATGGCAAGTCATTTACGTAAAGGAGAAAAAGTAGTGGCCCTAGAACGGACCCCTGCGGAATGCCATACTTCAAAAACATAGGATCTGAGTAGTAATATTTAAATATGTTTGTGGTATTTTCTAAACTTTCTTGTTCGACGATCTGTTGGCGATTATTTAAATATGACTGAAACCACTTACTAGCGATACCCCTGATACCATATTGATGGAGTTTATCAATTAGTATCTGATGATTTATCACATCAAAAGCTTTAGACAGGTCCAAAAACAGGCCACATACTCTCTTCCTTTCATCAAGTGACTCAAAAGCAGGATTTAAAAATTCATAAATTGCTGACATTGTTGATTTTCCTTCTCTAAAGCCATGTTGAGAGTCAGTTAACAATTTATATTTGTTTATGAAGCTAATTAGACGGTTGTACATTATCTTCTCTAAAATTTTTGAAAATATCGACAATAAAGAAATAGGTCTATAATTGGTTACGTTTTCTCTATCTCCCCCTTTAAATAATGGAATTACTTTTGCAATTTTAAAGATATCTGGAAATATTCCTGACATGAGAGATTGGTTACAGAGGTGTGTTACGGGGGTAATTATATTTTGGATGCATTTTTTAATTAGTATATCAGGGAGAAAAGCAAGACCATGGTGATGACAAGAGGGGAAAGACAAGGAAAGGGCACTGTGAAAATTGGAAGGCAGAGTTTGGAAATTGTGGACACGTTCAAATACCTAGGAAGTGAATTGATGCAAACTGGTAGGTTGGACATGGAGATTGGCAGGAGGGTACAGCAGAGCAATGCATTCTATCAAAGTGTAAGAAAACTTGTTTGGGATAAGGAAGTACCAAGGAAAAGCAAGGAGGTGAAGTATAAAATGTACTATGTACCCATATTAACTTATGCAGCTGAGACTTGGACCCTGACGAGCAGGCAAGAGAGCAGAATCCAAGCCAGTGAAATGAAATTCCTAAGAAGTATGATAGGTAAGACAAGGAAAGACAGATTGAGGAATGAAGATGTTAGGAAGGAAGTTGGGATGGGAAAACTAAATGAGAGAATTGAGAAGAATAAACTAAGGTGGTTTGGACATGTAAAGAGGATGGAGGAAAATAGAATACCAAGACAGATGCTGGAGGCCAAGTGCAAGGGTAAGAGAGCAAGGGGAAGACCTAGAACAAGGTGGATCGATTCAGTGAAGAACAGCGTGAGAAAAAGAATTGTGGAAGGAAAGAGGAAAGTGGAGAAGTGCCATAAATACCCCGACCCGGCTGGAGCTGGATAAGGGGAAATGATGATGATGATGATCAGGAATGTTATCAACTCCTGAGCAATGTTTATTCTGTAGGTTCTTTACAATATTGAGGATTTCTGCTTCTGTAACATTTTCAACAAACATTAATTTTCCATTAAATGTTATATTCGCGAGTGTTGATTTTATTGCTTGTATATTGTTTACATTTAGTAGTTTTTCAGCTATGGTAGCAAAATGCTCATTAAAAATTCTTGGAGACATTTTGTGGGTCATTGATCTTCTTGGAGTCTTCTGATAACGTTATGTTATTTACTGCCGGTTTTGTTTGCCTGGTTTCATTTTTTATGATATTCCAGGATATAATTATAATTTGACATTCTCTTTGCTAATTTTATAACTTTGTTAAGTATGGTCTTATAGGTCTTGAAATACATGTTAAATTCATTGGAGGTTTCGTGCGTACTTTGAAAATCGTGGAGGAAACGCTTTCTTTTGCATGAAGTAATTATTCCAAGAGTAAGCCATTGTTTTGATGGAGAAGAAACTTTCAGTCTGATACTCTTCAAAGGAAATGCAATATCAAAATAATACAGGAAAATATTAATGAATTCCTGGAATTTTTTGTTTGTATCTATTGACTTGTACACACCTTTCCAAGTTTCTCCTTTTAACAAGTTGTTGAAATAGTTTATATTGTGCTGACTAAAGCTTCGACATTTATCAAACTGAGCATTGTAAACTGGGTTTGCAATATTTAGAGTTATTATTTGAGCTCGGTGGTCACTGAAACCTGTGTTGATTACTTCGAGAGAGTTGCAGTTCACATTGTCATTAATTATTATCTGGTCAAGTGTGGTTGCACTAGTTTTTGTTATTCTTGTGGGTACTGTTACTGTGTGAATTAGATGATGGGAGCTTAACAAATTTAGCAATTCCCTTCTCTCCGTACTTTCCTCTAAAAAGTTAATATTGAAATCTCCACAAAGAACTATTTTTTTATTAAATTTATTTATTTTATTTATTATCACTTCTAGTTTATTCAGAAATAACTTTGCACTATTTCCTGGTGAACGATATATACAGATGAGAATTAAATTTTCCTTTGGGATAGAAATAGCTGTTGCCTCAAAATTTTTATCTATGCATAAGTCATCGGGAATTGGTATAGGCTTAAATTCTGTTTCCTTTGATATATATACATACACCTACATGCTCTGATGTTGATCTACAGTAGTAGCTAGCTAAAGTAAACCCTGGTATGACAGCATGATTGATTTGTTCAGGTTTCATCCAGTGTTCAGACAAGCACAGGATGTGGATATCTTTGAGTGATGTTTGTAGAAGCATATCGATATGAACTAGTTTATTATTAAGTGACTGTACATTTTGGTGAAATATTCTGATTGAGGAACTCGGTGCATTTGTACTGTTGTTAAGCTTGGGGATTATAGTTCTTGCAGGAGCACTTACCTCTGTTCTAAAAAACTCTCGCCACCGAGTGAATTCACTGATTCTACAGTAGTCGGACTTGCAGTATGCGGTAGTGGGATGACTGGTCCGTGGGAGTGGAACTTTTTGTTGATTTCCTCCGCTACTTGTGAACAGATCAGTTGCTTTCCTTTGGTGTTTAAGTGAAGACCATGTCGGGTAAACAGTTCTCTTGGTACATCAATATCAAGAAAGTGAACATGCTGATATAGTCTGGATAGTGCTCTAAGCTTTTTGTTCGTCCTCTTTACCTCCTTGTTGACACACGATTCTTCCATTAGATCATGTCTGAGTGGGATGCCTAAGAGTATAACGTTTGTACCTGAAAGTAGTGGGAGCTTATCTTTGTAGGTTTGTATTGCACCATTCGCTTCGTTTTTCGCTACATCGTTCGTACCCCCCCACAAAACAACATAATCTTCATGAGTAAGGTTTCTGCACATTTCAACACAATTTTCAAGAACATTTTTAACTCTAGCGCCTGGTTTGGTGACGCTACTTACTGCAAAGTACCTTGATACTTTTAAATTGAGCTCTTCTGAACATCCTTTCCCATGACTGTCACTGAGGAGGAGTACTTTCCTTTTTGAGGTTATGTACGTGGCTAACTTCCGCACTTTTTCCGGCTTACAGTTTGTTGATGCCCTTGTATGTGGTGTTTCTTCTGAGACGGATTCAGTTTCAGCAAGAACATCATACATATTCTTTGTGGGAACAGCTTGGCTAACTGTTTCCCGCACACGTGGTTTAGGCCTACATTGGCGTCCGCGATTTGCCACCACCACATTCCACGAGTCCGGCGATGACGGGGGATTGTTGCGGTCATTTACGTTATGTCTGAGTACACTGTTTTCGGCTTTTAATTTAGATAGTTCTTCTTGGGTGTGCTTAAGGTCCCTATTCAAAATGTCGATGATTAACTGTAGAGATTTCACACTCTCACTCGATGCCTTGCCACACAGCGTGCACAGTATATCACTCGTATTTACACCTAAATGTACCTCTGATGGTTTACTATCAATGTCACACATACTAGGTGTCTTCCTACACGATATTTTATCACTGGCGTTAATTACGGAACTGTCCTCGTCTACATTTTCGATATCTTTAAGAGAGCGGTATACTTTGTCTACATACGCTGCAGCCATCTTGGTCATCGGAACATATTAGAAAACGAGCTGGACGAATTGAACATGTCTATAGTAAAGACAAAGAATGCCTTTTTTAAATACGCGAAAAAGAAAAAGCAATTACGTTGCATTTCTAAGGGAGAAATATGAAAACACAGAAAAAGAGAATGAAATTCTAGCTTTCCCAATGCCTGTATGTACAAGATGGAATTCATTGTTTAAGGCTGCAATGTATATGGCCACGCATGTGGAAGATCTGGTAGTATTTTTCAAAACATTGGAAGATTCAAATTCTGGGGTCAAATTTTTCCAACAAGCATCGACTTCAACAATAAAAATTAAAAAATTACAAGCATTGTATGTTTCTGTTGTTGGTGCCTCTCTTATGGACTTGCTTAGTTTCATGGAGGGATCTAGGTACCCGACAATTCACTTACTGGCTGGGAAGCTAGATGACCTTGAGGTAAAGCTCAAGCTATTAGGCGATGGTGGAATGTTCTATCATACGATCCTCGAGAACTTGGAACAGCTTCCTCAAAAGCTGCAGATAATGGTAAAGTCCAAGCTTACGTGTGTTGCCCAGTCAGCTCTAGTGAAAGTCAGGACTTGAAGGACCACGGATCCAGGCAGGAAGACTGTAGAAGCCATCGGGTCATTGTTTGATCCTCGGCATGCACCTAAGAACGTATCTTCCACAGAACTGCTCCAATTTAAGAAGAATGCCCCATTTCTTAAGATGGAGTCTCAACAGTTTTTAGAGGCTCACAGCATTTACCCGACTGCAATCAAGAACCAACTGTGTTATGAAGATAATGTGAATGTTCCAGAGATCCTCATGGGATTAAGGCCTGCTCACCGAGACTATGCAACAGCTGCATTAAAGTGTGTGTGGTATCCTTGTTCAAATGTGGATTCTCAGAGGTCATTTTCGAAATACAGTCTCATAGTATGTGATAGGAGGTGACAATTGACAGCTGCAAATGCTGAGACTTTAACTATGATCTACTTCCAACGATTTCACTGCAGTATTTGGATAAAGCTGAAAAAGGCATTCACTGAAATGTGTTTCGAGATGGTCAATGTAAAATAAAAATGTGACTTCCGTATAAGTATTATCTCATTCTTCCATAGCCATGTTCAACGGTTTACCCTGCTGTTTTTTTACTTTGTTTTATTAATTGTTTACATTTTTAAATGCACTTATTGTACAAACCTTATTGCTTTCCAAATTTTAACATAAAAAATAATAAAAACACAAAACACCACCTTTTGAATTTTAAATCAACAAATCTTCAAAAAAATAAAAACACTTTCTAACACCTCTATCTATAGGTTATCTTCATCCATGGCGGCCATCTTGCTGATCTGAAAAAAAAAATGCCGTGATTATATTACCGATTTTTGTTCAAAATTTTATATTGCAACTGTTATGGTGGATTGTTCAAATTTAGAGAACTTACCAGATCTAATCATCTGCATCGGAAGAATTTTCACTCTCCTCGCTGCTCCCCGAGAGCATTTGGTCGTCTTGCTCCTCGTCACTTTGCCATAATTTGTCGTCCTCAGTGCCATCTAAAGCGTTGGAAATTCCGGTCTTCATGAAGCTCTTCACAACTGTTTCAAGTGGAATAAGATCCCAGCTCCTAACAACCCACCTGCAAATGCATTCCATGGACGGCAGCTTAAATTTTCCTGTGGGCGTCACCTCGTGGTTGTCACTGATCATCCATTCATTGTAAAACCAGCGCCGATTGTCCTTAAAAGGTTTATATAAACAAACGTCCAATGGCTGAAGGATGGAAGTCAATCCACCAGGAATAACCACCTGCTGCGTATTGGTGTCCTTTAGGATCTCTTTCACTTCATTCACAAGGTGAGCCCTAAAACTGTCCATTGTTTTAGCAGCGCACCTGGAAGTTTGTTCCACACAGTCTTCACCCAGTCCACCATGAGTTCCTGGTCCATCCAACCTTTATGTTGCACACGCACGTGAATGCCACATGGAAATTTCACGCCCTTCGGTATCATCTTTCTTCCTTCTACTTCAGATTCCGCCATGGTCTGTATTGTACTATATCGGTTTATATCGTCTTTCTTTAAAAAATTACGGAATGCGGCAACTTTCTCCCGTCTGCGGTAACTGCGAGCATAACCATGCAGCGAAGTTTCTCGTTGCCTGTTGTTTTAAGTGGTATGCTCACAGCACCCCTCTCTGCAATTGTCCTACTGCGAGGAATATCAAAAAGAACTAGCGTCTGGTCAGCATTTCCAATTTGCGACAGAAGAAATGGAGTTTCCTGGCGCTGACGGATCGCGAACCGCTGGAACTCTTATCACTTTGTCCGTGTAGTCTGACGGCAACTTCTGACAAAGTCGTCCTCCTTCACACAGATGGTTCTTGTCGCATAAACGTCATTACCCAGACACGACTAGCTTTGAACTGGGTTTCGTGACGACGCGCTGCTTCACGCCCCTTCATTTGAGGCATATCGTACGTAACACTGCAACCATTGTTGCGCATTTCTCTAACATACTCCAGCACTTCCTTATCAATTTCTGGAAATTTTCGCGGGTTAGTGTTTTTCAACTTATTTTTAAGGTTTCCGCCAGTCCCGAACTAATTTTTCGTTAACTGTGAATTCACGTTCTGCAACTCTGTTTCCGTGTGTTTCAGTGTACGTTGTCACTTCTAATTTAAAGTTCACCGTATAATTATTATATTTGCCCATTGCGAACACCTATAGAAAACACAACTGAAAAACTGAAAACAGCACATACTGGTCCTCGTTACAAGATTCCGCCAAAGTGTCTGACAAGGTACAGCTGTATTTCGTAATAAAGAATTCAATAATGTGGCGGGAGCAATATCAAATGACCACCGGCGAGCTCCGGTTACACAAGACATTATTGTCAATTATTCAGTCGATTATTAGCCATTGTTTCCCATCATAGCATTCAAATATTACCGCCTAACATCCAATACCACTCGACAATGCAAAAACACGTCAGCAATATCGCCACAGTGTAAATATTCTTTTACCAAACTTACGTTCAGCGATTATGAGCAGTGAAGATTAAGACCCGTTATTTCTGTAATATTATTTTCAACAGGGTCGGGGATGGGATGTTCTTGGTTTGAAATACACCACAGAGTGTAGACGTGTGGGTATGCGAACTGGCCGGCTACCTGCCGCATTGCGTGAGTCATAGGCCTACGCACTGAAGGAAAGAGACTTCTTTCTTCAAACAGGTCACTGCTGGTTAGCAATAGAGCTCGCGTACGATAGAAATACGGCAGGGTGTGTAACGGACTGGGGCACAAATACAAATGTGCTATGCGCTGAGTACTCCATGAAATGTTAAGAGCCAAATTTTCATTCGAAAGGTAGGGTGCGACGAATATGCGAGGATATACGGTATAGAGATATGAATGATTGTGTTACGTTAAGTCTTGTCTTATTGCATGTATTGTTGAAAGAGATTATAGTCAAGATATTTTCTTTGCTCATAGCAGATTTTTAAGTGTATTCGCTATGTCGCCACAGAGATTTGGTTTTAGTTAATAGCGATATCTTATGCGAAACTTTTCCACCAACTAATATAATAAATTTTCATTCTAAAGCATGTGTAATAGGAATAGGATAAGCTGTTATGTGCTATTTGCAAATGTTGTTCTAACAAAAGAACAAAATGATCCCACATAGTACCTGTGCGCTATCTGTTGTTGCTAGTTCACTTTATTTGTTGACATTCTGTAGGCATCGAATTTGAAGAATAAAAAGTATGATTAAAAAAGAACTACTTATCCAACTTCATTCAAATCACTTTCTAAACACTCTCTGCCATAATGAGAACAAATTGTGAAATTTTCAGCAAAATCGGAGCAGTAGTTATCGAGCTTTTGTGAGACAAATGCACGGCAATTGATTTTTATACATAGAGATGTTTAATGACAGAATTGGAGTTGCATTCAATGAGAACTGTGCCCTAGAGGTAGCTCTGTGTATGGTAGAAGAATCTCCACCTGGTATTTTTCCAACTTGTACAAAGCTGAACATCTACATTTCTTTACATTTCTTGGACAGTAGATGATTGGCTATGATCGGGTCACTCATAGACTGCAAGGATACCAGTTGTCAAAGCAATGTTTATGTGTGTGTTTGCTGAAATCCTGCATATAAACAATTCTGAGCTTGTCTCCTGAGGGGGGGATCTTAGACTGGCAGCCTAGGTTGGGAGCTGAATGTTATGCAGAAGTTGGCCACAAGATTCTCTTTAGCTGATGAAGTTTACATTTCTAGTTCTAGAGAAGCTCAAGAATGGGCTCTTAAGGTTCACACAGCCTAATATTTGGCCTCAAATTAGGGAGTGATCTCTTTGTTTTTACCATTAGACCTTTGTTTTGTTCTTATTTTTGAATACATCTTTTGGAATGGAACTGTACTTTCTGTTCCCCTTACCCTGGTGACTATCTTACCCACCACCTCAAGTCTGGCCCAGCCTTCCACTCTACAGGCTAGACGAAAGCCTGCAAGAAGTTAAAAGGCTGCAACCTTGTAAGTCCTGCTCTGTCCTATCTAAATTATACAGGCACCTCATTGTCTTACGGATAAATTTCAAACTGTGTCCTTCTGTGCATTATTCACGGCTGTTTGAGATCAAATGGATTCATTTAGAAAGGCAAGATTTTAGTTTTCATTCCAAGTCTACCTGAAATGTTTTCTGAGCAGAAAATCAATGCCCCCTTCTTTTCATTTCCTTCAAGGCTCTTCCGATTGGGATAATATTCAGCTTAATGGATGAGTAGACTTTGCCTCATCTGCATATACCTCTCATTTCACTAGCGTCCATTCTGTAGACCACTTCTCCTCTTACAAGTGTGTTTCCATGTTTACTCTTGGTGACCACAACCCGTTTTACAGAAACCATCTGGTCACATGTGGTTACATGACATCAGCAACTGCTTTCTTCCAACACTGATTGTAGACATCTGAATCCTGGTGGTAACCAATTTTGTGATCCTTTATTTCTTCATGGTACTCACTCAGTGATCTGATTGTGACCATTCTCAGACCTGAGAATCTTTTCTGTTCGATCAAATATTTTATCGGATTGTAAAAAGATTGGCCAACATTCGGATACAAGATTTTCACCCATTTCACTTTGACTTGAACTTCTTGTTTAGCCAAAAGCACAGCATACCCTACATGATCTGGTTCTCATTTTGCCCTCCACAGCTGTCCAACATTAAGCGAATGGCATGGATGCTGTTCAGATCTGTCAAAGTTAATCTGTGGTGCACACGACACAATTTCACTGGATGTCTTTGCAAAGTCTCCTTCTTTTCACATGTTCTGTATATACTCGAATACCACCCGCACCTTTTTAAACAAATTCGGACGTAAAAAATTGGGGAGCGGGTCTTATTTTAGCCATCCAAATTTTAAAGATTTAAATTGCCCGCCACGCGTGATATAGGGTGTTGCGAGTATCTGCTAGATGGTGCTAGCCTTCTTCCAGCTATCACCGTAAGCACGCGGCGTCATACAGTCTTGCGCACGTTCTCAGAGTGTAAACCTGAATTCTACAAAGTGTTTGCGGTCATTTACTGTGAGTGAGAAACTGAAAGTTGTGAGGGAAGCTGAAATTATTGGAAATCGTGCCGCCGGTAGAAAATATGATATTGACGAGTCATGTATTCGCGATTGGAGAAAGAAAAAATGTGTTGCTAACAAGTAGTAGTGATCGTAGAGCTTTCCGTGGTCTGAGTGTACGGTTTCCAGAAATTGAAACAAATCTGTATAAATACGTAACAGAAAGGCGGGAATGGGTTGTCGACCGAAGTTTGTCAATTAAAGGCATTACAGATCGCAAACGAACTTTCTACGGTAGTGTTTTAAAGCAAGCCGCGGATGGATCCAAAAGTTTTATAAAAGAAATGGGTTGAGCATACGAAGGCATACCTCAATTTCACAGCGTCTTCCTGGTGCTTATGAAGAAAAGTTACTTTCCTTTCAGCGTCACATAATGCAGTTGTGGAAGGGAAATTCATATTTGCTTTCCCAAATTGGTAATGCAGATCAGATGCCAGTCTACTTAGAAATGCCACTGAACAGTACTGTGAGTGTTAAGGGTTCTAACTGTGTTACTGTCAGAACAGGTGGTAATGAGAAACAACGGTGTACGGTAATGTTGTGTATACTCGCTGATGGAACCAAACTTCCACTGTATGTCGTTCTCTAGCGAAAGACGCTTCCGAAAAATATACACGCTGTTGTTATCGTCAGAACTCAGGACTCTAGTTGGATGGACAGTTCACTAGTGGAAGACTGGTTAAAGTGTGTCTGGCAACGTCGCCCTGGTGCATTATTACCAGGGCGAATAAAGTAATAAGTGAAGGAACACCGGTAGTTGGCCTGCGCGTGCAGGTGGACGGCCTGTCTGGCTCGTTGTTTATTAGAAGAAGTATTGCACTAAATACTAAGCAAGTTGTGAATAACGGAAACAAATCTTCAAGGGAATACGAACATATTAAAATACATTCCAGAACGCACTAAAATAAATTTCGAAGAAGAGTAGAGCTTATCTCTAAACAGAAATGTCATCATTAACTGACAGGTTTATTGGATCAAGTTCGGGTTCAATGTCTCAGTGCAATGGTTTTTTTTTTCTGCTGACAAATGTTATCCTTCACCTCTGCTCTTACGCATCTCATTTCTCGCCATTTACCGTATTTGCTACAGAAAGCAAGAAAGCTTATTGTCAATAACGTCTTCACAATTAGCTTGAGGAGATAGGACTCCTTTCACTGGTATGTATATAGACTAAAGCAAATGGAGGTGAAAGAAACCACGCACACAGAGTTCTCTGTAAAATGCTAACCCTATAGCAACTGACCGACTAAAGAGCTGAGTTGCTAATCTGACACTCATCTTCTGGAAGGCTTTGGGATCGATGTGGGAAGATTTTAAACGTGGCACCACCCTTTTGCCAACATTATGTGTGGTTTTGGTGTCGTACAACTTTCTGTAATATTCAAAATCTATCATGTGGCCATTGTAAATCACTTTCCCGAATTTATGAAAGTTATTTCTTACACATTTCACTTCGTGGCAGACGTCTCCCATGGCAACAACTTTTCTACTTGAATCGCTGGGATTCAAAATATAATTTTTCACATCTCCTGCTTTTCCTGAAATGCCGAGCTCCTTCCGGGCCTTTTTGTTGGGTTGACTTCCATCAGAGGTGAAGGCTACTACCCTGGCATTACAAATTTCCAACTGTATAACGATGTGTAAAATCAGTTTTGCAATGGTATGGCCATTAGTCGTGCATTCTTGCTCAGATAAACTGCAACAGGTTGTACCCAGTTTTTCATTACAGGGAAAATGAAAAACACTAGTGCATGGTCACCGAGAACATGTTTTTCTCCCTTTTTTTTGTAAATTCACCCAGGTCTGCAAATCCATCAAAACTGCACATTGAAGAGTTATATCTGATATCCTTTCTTAACTTCACTTCGTCAAATATAAGAACTCAGTTACGGTGATTCTCGTCATCCCCCTCAAATTCTTTAGCAATTGCCGCAATAGCGTGTGGATTTACACCATAGGAACACTTCAGTCCACGAGACAACTTTCTTAGCAATGAAACTGACAGTAATGGGTGCAATTTATGCTTCTCGCAATGTTCATACCCTTCCCTAGACTTAATCAGTAGGAGTAAGCTTTCTAGTATAAATTCAGGTTCGTAAGGCATTCCATGCGAATTAGCTTCATTCTTTTTATCATGGTGCGAACGATAAGTTTTTGCTTCTCCGATATACCATTCACATTATATTTCAGAATAAAAGATTTTAATTTTGCTATTTGTTTTGCCTGCTCACATAGTTTCCTTCGGTTAAGAACGACAATACGCTTCAGACGTTTTACCTCCTTCCGCACTCTCGAAATCATTACATCGCACTCAATCCCAATGCTGACACTGACCGCTTCATTTAAAACATCCTGAGCAACTGTGACTCCTATTTGTTTCTTTTCTGGAAGAGGTGAGCGTTTTATCGGACCTTTCCTTTTACGAGGTTCGAAACTTAAATAACTAGAAATCCCCGGAAAATTATGCGGCACAGCATTTTCGGCTAGCTTCCTCCTATCACGAACTAATTCCACCGTCTTTCCATCTATTATGAAAGAATCCACTATAATAATCATGTCATCACTAAAATGTAAGTCACACACACGGTCAGCTCGTGGAATTTTTCTGTTCCATTTTTCCAAACAGTTTTGACGTGGTCTAAACAAGTGCCGACCATCTCCTTTCTTATACCCAGACTTACAAGCAGACACAAAGCAGCCTGGCATAATGATAACAGAAGTTTAAAACAAGCATAGAAATAAAATGTAAGTACAATTTGCGCGCGGTAATGTATCACTGCTTGACTGCCGTCCCGTCATGTGCTTCAGACAATATGATTGGCGCAGCGCGTGGTGTTGAAATTTAGAACTACTTCATCTTAACCATTGACTCATATGGAAGTTCACCACTTATTACTTTATTCACCCTGTTATTATGAAAAACACAGCTAGGTCGTCGTCCATTGTATCCGCCCTGTCCGAGGCCTGTTCCCTTCTTGAAAGCAAAAGTCTTATCCACTACTGGAGATGGTGAGAGCAGCAGGAGAGGTGGGCATACAATGGTTGTACCGAGTGATGAAGACAGCATGGAAGGAAAGGAAGACCCCCGAGGACTGGAAATAGGGAATAATTGTTCCGATCTTCAAGAAAGGTAGTAGAACAGAATGCTGAAACTATCGGGGAATAACACTGATGAGTCATTGTGCAAAGATGTTTGAGAAAATTTTGGAAAGGAGAATTAGGACAAGGATAGAAGGAGGGATGAGGGAAGAACAGCATGGCTTCAGAGCAGGAAGGTCCACAGTGGATTTGATTTTTGCTGTAAGGCAGTTACAAGAACAGCACTATGAGTATGGAACAGATCTACTGATGGCCTTCCTGGACATTGAGAAAGCATACGACAGTGTATGCAGAAACGAAGTATGGAAGTCCCTGGAGGATAAGAGGTAGAAAAATGGACTATAGGGAGGATAAAGGAGATGTACAAGGGAAGCGTGAGTTGTGTGAAAGTGGGAGGAGAGAGATCGGACTGGTTGGAACAGAAAAACGGCCTGAAACAAGAAAGTGCACTGTCACCGTTACTTTTCATTGTGGTGATGGATGACATAATGACGCGGGTGGCACAAGTAATTGGGGAAGGAAAGATGAAAGCAATGGTGTTTGCAGATGATTTGATGATTTGGGGAAACGAGGAGGTGGTACAGGAACAGTTGGACGTGTGGGAAGGAATAATAAAAGGATATGGGATGAAATTTAGCATAAATAAGAGTGAGATGGTGATCACAACAAGGAAGAAGGAAAGAACCACAACGGGAATAACAATTGGTGGGGAACAGCTGAAGAAAGTGGAGAGTTTCAAGTATCTGGGAAGCCTGATACAAGATAATGGAAGAAACGATAGAGAAATAAATGAGCGGGGGAGACAGGCAGAAGCATTCCGGAGGAGTGTGAGAAGCATGTTATGGAGCAAGGATGTCCCTCCGAACAGCAAAAAGATCATATATCGGACGTACTAAGTCCCTATCCTCACGTATGCCTCGGAGACCTGGGTTATGAAAGGAAGGGAGAAGAGCAAAATACAGGCCAGTGAGATGAGGTTCTTGAGAAGCAGTATTGGAGCTACAAAGATGGACAGAATAAGAAATGAGAGGACCAGAGAATTAATGAAGGAGGAACCATTACAGGATGGTATAGAGAAATCTAGACTTAGATGGTATGGACATGTCAAACGAATGGAGGAGAAGAGGATACCCAGGAGGATACACGAGCAAAGTGGGAAGGAAAGAGACCGAGAGACAGGTGGCTGAAGGGGGTGGAAGAAAGCGTGAAGAAGAGAGGAGAAGACTGGACAAGGGTGGAGGCTGAGAGATGGTGGGAAGACAGAAGACATTAGAGAGGCTTGTGTTCCAAACAGACCCAGCCAGTGGCTGGAAACTGTGCAAGATGATGATGATTACGAAGAAAGAGCTTGCTGGTTCTGGACAGTTACCACGGCTGATGATTACTAAGATAGAGCTTGCTTGTTCTGGACAGTTACCGCGGCCATACAACAGACGCTGTGAAGAAATTCATTAAGGATGGGAAAACAGACCTAGCAATCATCCCGGGCGGGATGACGTCTATGCTACAGCCACTGGATGTTTGCGTGAACCGCCCGTTCAAAGCAGCCTTGAAACAGTTGTATACCGAGTGGATGGCGGCCGATAATCATACGGAAAAGCTTCAAGAAATGTAGTATTTCTAATGCTATGGATGGCAGCGATGATGACATTTTGTGGGAAAGTGATGGTGCTAAAAGTTCCGAAGTTGGTGATGATGATGATGATGATGAAGTGTTTGTGTACTTTTATTTGTATTTTTAATAGTTTGATGTGTGTTATTTTAGGACGATTTCAAATATGTTGGAAACTATTTTGGAGAAATGCTACAGTATTCTGTTTATTTAGTAAAGATTGTACCCGTACCAGAGGTGCCAACTATTACGGATTGTCCGTAATTATTACGGATTTCAGCTTACGATTACGGCATTACAGTCAAAGGGGAAATTATTACGGAAAAGTGGCATCGCGAAAAAAATACATTTCTATGAAAAAAATAAAAGGAAAGTTGCAGGGTGTCTACCGGTAACGAAAAAAAAGTAGCTAATTTTACAAACGGGTAACGAAAGTAAAAGTAGCTAATTTTTATGTCTGTATAGTTGGAGGTAACAAAAATTCGCCGAGGTCGGTTTAAATCTTCTTAACTCGCGCCGCTTGGCTCACAGATTTCGATGGAGCCGATTGTGTATGCAATATTTACCCGTGCCCGACCTCAAGGAAATACAAACTGAGGATACCTTGAGTGGTATACATCCGTTCAACGTATAATTTCGGTGTCGAGTAGAGTTTTTAGTTTTGTGTGAACTATTTGTCAGTATTATTAGGAAACCTTACTTCCGCGAGACATTTATTCGCGAACATTTCCGAAACTCAATTGAGACCTCTCATTTCTGTTATTGACCTCTGATTTGGAGACTATCTCAAATTGAAGTCCAGAAATAAAGCGAAATAATTTAATGTCGCAATCTTTCGAAAATATAGAGTTTCGAAAAAAGAATCCCGAAAATGCTTCGAAATACATTTATTTTAAAAATCTACCCGTCTCGAAAATTTGCGACATCCAGTAAGGTTATTTCAAAATTCCGTTATGTAGACTTTTCCTTCGAACTTTGGTTCCATCGGATAATTTAATCGGTTATCTCGAAAATTCGTATAATTCGTGATTCGAATTCGAAAGAAAATGTGCCCTCTTGTCGTATTATTCATGCAATCCTATCAGAATAATTCGTAATATTCGATACCTACTTCGAACGTTCATCCTCCGAACTCACATGCTCAAGACGGCCGGCTGACTGCACGACTTGTCTGCGGGAATCTCGTCAAACGGACCGAGATCGCTGCCAGTTGCTTAACATCATAAAACCCGTGCCCAATTGTGAACTTGTGACCACGAGGACTGCGGGAATCCTGTCAAAGGTGATTGGGCGCCCATCACGAAACATCCTGAAACCTACTCGCCATTTTTCCCAAGACCGTATACTTAAAAGCGTACGGGGAGCGAGAAGTGCGTCAACCCTTTTAGAAATAACAGTTTATGTAGCATCGCGATACTCATTTCTCCTCGTGATCCACCGTGATCTCCCAACCACGCCATAGGGATAGTGGGAATCACGGCGCCGACCATACAATATGTCCTTAACTGCTCGTGAATTTTAACCATGCCTAACCTCGAGCTTGCCTCCGCCATTCTGCCAGAACAGATAGACAGACAGACAATCGTTGAACGGCCGGATGCGGCGACGATTGCATATTATCGCGTTCTCGGTGACCAACCGCGAGGACATCGTGATTCTCGTATAACGACCGAAAGCGGTAGCGATTGCAATACATCGCGATATTTCTCCGCATTCGATGACGAGAACAACTGGATTCTTGTCAAACGTACAGCAAGTGGCACCGATTGCGTAATTATGCTATTATTTCCCGTTCCCACATCAAGGACAATCGATTTCTCGTCGATCGGCTAAAAGTGACACCAATTATGTAAATAGCGATTTTTCTCCGTGTTCTATCGTGAAAACTACGGGAATCTCGTCAAAAGGCTGAGGCCAGAGCCGTTCATGTAATATCTCGATATTTTTCTTAGAATGAAGGTTTCCTATTCATCTCTTGATTATTTTATTCAAAGATTCCCAAGTTCGGTCAAGGAAAGTGAACGTGACAAACTTGAAGAGGAATTTGCTGTTTATCAGTGTGATACTTTCCCAATATATTTTACAAGGAACTAGAATTGATGTAAACTGGGGCAAAATTGCTGAGCTATAAAACGAAAGTGGATAGCTCTAGTATAAAACTTTAAGTGAAGTGATATTTGCAATATTACTTGTACCTCACAGTAACTCTCCCACAAAAAGAAATTTCAGTGTTGTTAGGAAAAATCAGACAGAATTCAGACCTTCATTAAGCACATCTACACTGGAATCGCTTATGATTCACAAGACGAAAATGTCATCACATGGGGAAGTATGTTGCAAGAGAACTTTCACGGAAAACCAGTTTCTGACAGCAAAACAAGCTACAAGGCTTTTTTTTTTATCACAGAACTAGCAGTTAATGTGCAAATTTCATTGTGTAGTGTAATATTCTTTACTAAAGGTTGCTTCCGGGTAGGGCAAAGGAGGTGTGATGTCGTTATCGAGAAGGGAGGAACATGCTTTGGATTTGACGTGAAAATATATATTTTCGGGGGTGGGGGCAGCAGTATAAGAGATTACTGATAATCCACTTCAAAGGTTGGCACCTCTGCTGTACATAGTTTTGAGTAACCTTTTTTTTATTTTGTTCTTCAAAATAAGGGTGCGGGTCTTATTCTGGGGTGGCTGGTATTCGAGTATATACGGTATATAAATGTACTTTGCATGTTTTGCCGTCCAGCTGATGGACCTTGACAGATTGTGAAATAGTATACATACATTTTGTGTGTGTACTAAGCACTGTGATCTTACAACTTAGGCAATGGTTTTTCTGGTAATTGAATAACAAGGTTATTTCACCGTTGTCCTCAACTTTCAGTAGAGAGCATTTGCTTTACATTTTACTCCAATTTCTGCTGGTGTCCTTGACAGCTCACGCATTAAAGAGTCTCTTAGCAGTCTAGGCATGGCCCCCTAGGGGCGCTGTGGACAAGAACGAAGCACATAGATCGTGGTTTCTGTCTTGATCAAGCTTTCCACACAACTGACACTTTGCATATCAACGCGCATGCCGCAGAATTTGAGACTCACAAACTATATGACATCTCGATGTGCATCCAGAGCCCACCGGTAGTAACCGGTGAAGTAAACACTGCAGTAGTTTTGGGTAAAACAAGTTGTATTGTCTATTCTTGTGTCTTCATCTCATCTTTTGCTGTCTGTTCTAAATTGATTCACACTGAGCAAAAATCAGCTGCTGGGGAGGGAGAAAAACTGATTCTGCAGGTCTACTACAGGGTCATTATCTTTGTGCGCCCCGATAAACACGGCAAGCTGAGCAGGCTTTGACTGGGGCAGATCGCGGGCGCGCGTACATGGTTCAGCCGATGGTTGGTGCGCACTTTTACCAAACGTGTTCAATAATGTATACCTACAGTGCTCATAGTCGATGCTGAAAATGTCCTCCCTCTCCTGTAACACACATCTGACATCTTCTGATGGAAGAATGGACAACAATCTCATCTAATATTTGTTGTCTGTTAACTTTTTTTATTATTTAGCCAGTTTTCTTGAATTGTTTAGCATGCCACCTAATTGTACTGGAGGGGCCGATAACCTAGATGTTAGGCCCCTTAAAACAACAATTATCATCATCATCATAATTGTACTGGCATTAGGCATAGGTAGTGATGTAAAATACCCAGGTATTTATAAATTGGGGTAAATTCCCAGGGTATATACTGGGGTAAATACCCGATTTGGGTAAATACCCGGGTATTTTAGATTTTTCATTAAAAATCTTGTGTCCTGGTAAGTTGAATCTTAAAAAAGGGTACCGGTATGCAAACTATTCTACATTAACTTTTTAGAAATGTAACAACATTAGATAATAATTAATAAAATTACATTTAATTAGAATTAGAATTGGGAATTCGATCAGTAGATATAAACTAACAACTCCACTACACTGAAAGAGTTAGGTTAAGTACAGCAGGCATCAAACAAATAGAGAATGGGAGGGAAGTACAGTGTCAGTTTGGATTCGGGGTAGGATGAGCTGATCAGTGTTGCCAACTCACATGCTTGCTGGCATACATCTTCACCCATTATAGAGCCCACATACTACAAAAACTTCCTGACATGCATTTATATTATTTAGAGTACCGGGTGAGTTAGCCGTGGTGGTTACGGCATGACTGATGGCAGTCGCTCACATCCGGGAGGCGAGGAGGTTCGAATCCCCCCGCCGGCAACCATTGAAGATGGTCTTCTGTGGTTTCCCATCTTCCTTCCAGGCAAATGCCGGGGTTGGTCCCTAACTATAGGCCACAGCCGCTACCTTCCAACTCCTCGTCCTTACATTCCAACTTCCCTCCTTCCCTCACCAACGGTACTTGTAGCTCACCCATTGGGTGTCCGTCTCGAAGCAGCTACAAAACTGGCGAGCCGAACATGTCCTCGGAAACTCCCGGCACTAAAAGCCATACGCTAAAAAAAAAATATATATTTAGAGTATGATTTAATATTTAAAATTGAATGAATAATAACTTAGAGCACTTTTACTACACATTTTTTATTTATTTAAATGTCCTTTCTATTGAATATATCTTACTACCTTTTGAGTTTTGGCATACACATTTCGATTAATATGCATATAGCCTACTCTTATTACTGCAAAAGTAGCTTTTCCCACCCACATCTTTGTTGCTCATTTCCAGTACAGTACCGTAATAATATCTCAATATCTTGGTATTTATTAAAAATTTAAAACACAAAACAACCAAAAGGTTTTATCCAATATTTTACTTTAGTTTAAGGAAAAAACACACTTAAAGACAAGGTTACAGTGCCAATTCATATAAATACTCAAAAATACCCAGACGTCCATTTTCCTTTTTTTTTAATTTTAGAGGATCAATATTGTTCCTGATTTCAATTTAAGGCATGAAATACCTGTGTTTCAGTCCTTGTTTGTCCAACACTTCATCAACACATCAAGAAGTGTTGTAGAAAGCTCAAAAAACTGAAAATACCCTCATTTTGGGTATTTAAATGACCACTGAGTATATACCCGGGTAAATACCCAATTTATATTTACCTTCCCACTGGGTATTTACCCGGCCCACATCACTAGGCATAGGTCTTCCTGGAAACATGATTCGAAATTTTTGTCTTGTTTCAGATAACTCACTGAATGATATGAGTCAGTGGAGTGGGGTATTGCGAGGTCCGCACCTGGCCAGCCAAATGACGCAATAGTTTGCTGCGGTCCACTCAGCCGGCATCTGGCCAGCCAAATGACGCAATAGTTTGCTGCGGTCCACTCAGCCGGCTGGCCAGGTGCGGAGCGAGTGGACCTCGCAATACCCCGCTCCGCTGACTCATATCGTTAGGTCACACGTGTTTTGTCATTCATATGGACGTGGATCTGCAAAGCTTGGATGTGTTGCACGTTTAGTGAGTATTGTGATTACTGTGATTGTTGGTCATGCTTAGACACCAATTCACATTGTGCAAACGTGTGTATATCCACAATTCGATTAATAAAACATAATTAGATCAGATTGTTGTCCATTTTTTCATTAGAAGATGTCAGGTGTGTGTGTGTGTTACAAGAGAGGGAGGACATTTTCAGCATCGGCTATGAGCACTGTAAGTACACATTATTGAACATGTTTGGTAAAAGTGCGCGCCAACCACTGGCTGAACCCTGTATGCTTGCCCGCGATCTGCGCCAGTCAAAGCCGGCTTAGCTGCCGTGTTCATCGGGGCGCACAAGGATAATGACTAGGGTCCGTATTTTTTGGTAAAAGCGATACGCGCAAATTTTTTCCGTATCTTCTTTGTTGCCTATATTTGACCTTCTAGGGCAGTGGTTCTTAACCGGTGGTCCGCGGGAGAAAAGCGTCCACCAGCACACACACAAAAGTGGCCAATGTAAGGGGATTTCGAAAACGATGTGCGTTGAACGGGAATCGTCCAAATGTACTCGCGGCAATGACTAGCAGATTTTGAATTAAAATATCTTTAAAAATAAGTGTTATTGAGGAAGGGTTACAACTGATAAGGTGTATCGGGAGGGTGGGAGGGAGTTGTGGGGGGGGGGGGGATGGGAGGGGTGGTCCGTACATGATTCAATTACAGGCTGAGTGGTCCGCAGACTTCTTCGGGTTCAGAACCACTGTTCTAGGGACTTAAAGCACCGTATTTTAGCAAAATGAATGCCGAAAACTAAGGTCACAACAGTTTTCTCGAGGGCCGAGGAATACAACAGTGAGGAGTTCTACGTATTTGACGCTGCAGGAAAGATTCTAGTGTGGACATTCTGCAATGTTCGTATTCAGTGGGAACACTGCAGGGATTCAGAAACGCATAAAAAGAAGAAGAAAGAAGCAAATGAACATTATTCTACGCGGCAAATAACAATCGGCGATACTCTACACATCGCAAAGAAGTTGAAAAGTGATAGAGAGCAATTTGTAATAGACACAACAAAAGCATTCATGCAAGTCAACATTCCTTTGAGAAATTGGATAATCCTGCCATGAGGGGGTGGATGAACAAATATATAAAAGGTAAGATAAATACTTCTGTCTTCATTGTAAAATATGACAGTATTTGTAGGCCTACTGTAAATAAATCACAGTGTTGAGTAGTGATACTCTTATTGTTTTAAGTCTTGCTAACTACTTTTACGGTTTTCGGAGATGCCTGAATGTTGTCCTTCAAATACCTCTGACTGAGCAAAGATCGAACCTGCCAACTCGGGCTCAGAAAGCCAGCACCTTAACCGTCAGAGCTACTCAACTCCAGCCGGGGTATGTGAAAGTGATCAAATTCAGTGGGCCTGTGTCGGTAGATTTACCAACACGTAAAAGAACTCTGTGGGACACAATTCCGGCATCACCGAAATCCGTAAACTTCGTCAGTGGGACGTAAACCCAAAACATTACTATCATAGTATGTCTATACTTCCTTTCTACAGGTGCTGGTGACCTTCCACGGGCAAATACTTGCCGCCAAAATTACATCCCACTTGTTAAAGCAGAATATGAAGAGGAAGTGAAAGAAGCTGTGAAAAATAGAAAACTGATAATTCACTATGATGAAACTACCTACCAATCGGATAGGGGGAGCATTTTGCATAATTCTGTTCCGTATACTTCAAAGTTATGCGTTGCTTCAGTGAATATTTTGCAAAATGTTAATTCGCAAGAGTGCTCTCAATCAATAAGTAGACTACAGAGATGTTGTCGGCATATCCTCTGACAGTGCTCCATGTATGACAAAGTGTGTGCGTACTCTCAAGGTCTTAATTTCAGATGACTTAGTTCACGTGCAATGCTGGGCCCATAAACTAGATATTATAACTAAGCTTGTGCCCAGCTACTTCACCGGCCTAAATAAGTGCATAAGTATGACCATGAAAGCATTCAAAAACACCCGGAAGCGCAAACATAGATATCTGAAATTCCTTCGGGAGAAGTACAATCACGGTGAGAAGACAGTCAAACTTTTCCCGATGCCTGTTTTAACCCGCTGGGGTTCCTGGCTCGAGTCAGCTGTCTATGTACAAGAATATCTCTGTGATCTGGTTGAGTACTTGAAAGAGTTAGGTGATGTCAGTGACTCTGTAACCTATTTCAAGGAGCTAAGTATTAATGAGCAGAAGGCTGTATTGTGTGAAGCTACTTCTGCTAAGGTACACTGGGCCATGTACCGGTATGAAATGAAAATCCACAGCCTGCTTCCAGTCTCCGACCGGGTCAGGAAATGTACCGGTATCTCAGTTTGTAACAGTGCTGCCCACAAACTCACCCCTAAATTGGATACTATAGTTGGAGGGTTTGATTTAGTCAGAAAGTTAGTTTTAGGAGCAGAGACAACTGTTGCACTGAACCAGATTTCAGAAGGAAGGAAAGATAAGAAGAGGGAAGAATCAAGAATCTGGCAAGAAAATGCACAGAAAAGCTGAAAAAAATTATCGAACAAGACCCAGCTAGGAAATTATTTCAACCAACTGCGGCACTATTTTACCTTCCGAACGTGCTCAGCAATGAAGTAAACTAGACTCTCGTGGACAGTGTGAAGAACATTCCTATTCTTGCCAGCATATCCACGAACAGTTTCTTCCAGGGCTATATTACTTTGCAAAATACCTGTTACCTCTCGATTGGTTGTATACCGGGGCAGTGAGGAAAAACAAGAAATATTTTCGAATGGCTAAGACTGAAGTGATATTTCTTCCTTTTAACTGTGTTCATCTTATTTGTGCCGTTGATTTCTGTTCGAATTCCATTTAATCAGTATCCTAGCTTTATCAGTGTAAACATTTTAAGGACAATAAAACATTGTTTAGTTAAGGTGGCCACTACTCCTGGAAATCCTGGAAAACTCCTGGAAAATGACAAAAAAAATTGAAAACTCCTTGAAAATAGCCACTGTTAATTAATTATAAAAATCTTTCCATTTTAAATCAAACTCCAGCTGCGGTTTTGGGTGAGCACTCTTTATCGTTAACGAAAGAAATTTCCTCTGGCTACCTGTTTCTGTGTGGGAGAATACGCAATAGTATTTTTGTAAAACATATTGAGTATAGAAAACTTCACCGCAATAAAATTGCAGGCGGCATTCCCCCCCCTTTTTTTCTTAAGCGGACATTTGTCACAAAGCCTTTTTTAAAAACAATTAAATCAATTGTGCGTAGGCTTGCGTATCAATAACGCAATCGCCACTAATTTTTGTCAACATCTGTATAAGTAAACCAAACACATCTGCTTTATTTTGGTCTTATGCTAGACTTAGTTCCAAATGCAAAATCAGGCAATGCTGATTGTGTAGTGAACATATCAATTTGAAAATGACTTTCAATGGGGACTGAGGCACCTTTTTTAAGCAACTAAAGATGATTTACCTACATATGAAACATAATTATGTTGCTTCTGAATGGCAGGTGTGTGTAAGATTTTTTACGGCACTCTCGATTTTGTAGAAATTAGGGATACAAAAAAAAAGAACCAGCAATATTTGTTCAGACTCCCCTTTCTCTCTAGAACAATGTATAAATCCGAATTTGCATGCAGTTGACAATCATTAAGAACTAAAATATTAGTTTTTTACAAATACATGTACACAAGAACCTCGTTTATCCGGCCCTCATTAATCCGGATCTCCGGTTTATCTCGATCGAAAATATAAAAAATTTACTTTTACTGTACAGTATTTCTTTTACGAGGTCAACTCTTCTTGTATGTCTTTTCCGCCAAGGATAGTTAAGGACAGGAATTGGAAGTAATTCGGCCAGGGTCTATCAAAGGTTCAGTCCCGGCATTCGCCTGTAATTGAGAACTGAAGTTAGTAAAACATCTTCCTGATCATGCTGCATGCAAATGCTATGTACAAATGTAAAACAGAAAGAATTCACACATTATTTTAGTGCATAATACAGAGTCGTAAATGTAAGAAAAGTGTTCTTATATATTTTGTACAATTGAAAAAAAGGCATTAAAACTTATATTAATAGATTATATAACGTGTATTTGTTTTTTAGATTTTTTTCCAGATTATCCGGATTTTTGATAGGCCTGATCGGTTCCGGTCCCACTTAATCCGGATAAACGAGGTTCTTGTGTATATTCTTTCATTTATGTTTGAAGAGAAACGTCTGGAGTATACAAACCGAGCATTGTATTTGCTACTTTTCTTCAAACCTAAGGGCTCCATACAGCAAATGCCAAGTCAAGAACACAGCAATGTCACAGCTGGTTAGCCCTGCTAATAGCCCCTTTGTCTGTCTCGGCACTCTCCACAAAGTTCAGCTGGGAGTTATCCAAATCGTCTAAAAGAGTCCCGTTCCATATCTAACATTTTGAAATACCGTCAATTGATGTTGACAGTTATAAAAGTTTACACCTCACAATATTCAGTTTACCAAGCAGAACAATCTCATGGCTGTATTAAGTATGAAACTGCCACTGCAAGATGTGAACGAAAATTAAAATTAGTTGCAACAGAACGCTCGAAGTTAGCATGTGTGTCTCAACCTCAGTGTGTCAGGCAGAGCTTAGTGGTCATTAGTCCATAAATAGGCGACAAAATGTGATCACTTCCCATTGCTATGAGGGTGGTGCAGGAAGTGCCATTGGAGGCAGCAATAGTTCCCAATCCGTCACTGGACATAGGCTTACAATATGGGAAAAGCATGAAGTTTTTTTTTTTTTTTTTTTCAAATTGAGACACAGATATTGGGAGATAATAATGTATGTAAGTTATATATTTATAATTTTTTTATTGCATATATTTATATATATATATATATTATGCAAAAATGTAACTGAAAATAATTTGACCATAAGGAACGGAGACTAGCCTTGTGCCCTTGACCGACTATAATAGCAATTGTAAATTCATATTGTCAGTCAAAAGATTGAAAACTGTTCACTTCTATGTGTTGACATAGGAATCTAGGGTAGTAAGTTTTAGTTTTGTCATGTGGACAGTCTCCCCCTAATTTCTTGTCTGTGCTTACTCAACTGCCTACCTTTTGATATCAACAACTTTTTGTTGTACAGTTTTGAAGCATATGTTCCTTTTACAGTGTGCCGCTACTCACTGTTGCACGAAGTTCTACTTGGATTTGGCTCGCTCCACATGGCTATATCACTACCTATGGCTCTATTCGTAATAGCCTTGGCATGGATATGGTATCGACCTATATTTGGATTTGGTGTGGCAGCATTGGCTGTAATACCATTCCTCTGCTCGGCTGTGAAGCTTTACGTTCAAGATTACCATGAGAACCAATACAGACGTCTACATTCTCCATGATAGGCTGAGAAACCGCAGTGCAACATCATTGTTCAATAGTGACTTAGTTGGAGAGAGGGTTATTTTGCAAGTCATTTTTCTGTAATTGAAGGCTAGTATTCAGTTAAATCATTTATACACATCAGCCATATCCAGTCTACAACGTTCACTTCAGATCTTTTTAATTTAAGTGATCAGGTTATATAGCAACTGATAGTGTATATTAAACACATTTGGAGGGTGTATCTGAAATACTTGTAACAAATATCAAGACATCTCTGTAGGAATATAAGACACTCTGTGCAAGAAGCATGTCTGGGAAGTATTGAGTTTTGAAGAATTACATGGTTGTAAAAGTGATAGAAATTTCTAAATCAGACTGTTAATACCGGTATGACTCTACGTGCTATGACAGTTGTTATGACATTGAATGTTGGATTGGCAGTGGAGTGGATGCATGCACTGACGAGACAAAACAGGCTAATGAAGTAGATGTCAGTCGTTGTCACAGCATACACCATTTGCTTCACAGGTAGAATAACTCAAGCCAAAGAGCAACACACATGCCTTACCACAGCGCACGGTTTCACTGGATTGTTTACAGCTGTTCGTAATATTTCATTCCTCCCAGTGGGCATGCAGGAAACTAGTCAAATCGTATGCGTGCATGATCCTCGCAATATTTTGACGCTTTACAAGCCCTTGTGTCTGTAGAGTTACAAACTGTGCTTTCCAAAGCAAACTTTTTTGCTGTAATACAGCATTCATAGAACTCATCTCTGTAATTTTGAAGTAAGCTGTAAGTGAATGGCCTGACAACTTGTGGTCTTATTTTCCTGGCAGCTAAAAATCTTCTTGTACTGGTAAAAAAGAATTCCATCTTTAAAACCGTCAGGGATACCCGTTCTCCCATTTGTTAAACTTATTTCAGATACACCCTGTAGAAAGGAGGGCTATTTCTTATGTCTTGTTACTATGGTGTGTGTAATTCAGAATGTCTGAGAAAAGGTTCAATGATGTTTACTTCATTGTAATTTATGTATTTCAGAGGTGTTGTATACTGGGATCATTGATGAAATGAAGTAATCTATTTTTAAAAAAATCAATTTTTACACTCCAAATTTTAGGAAATTTAATTACTGTAATCATGGAGTGAAAGTAATAACAATTACTTCAGTAATTTACATTCCTTTCGAGTCAAATGATTAAAATCTCACTTGGACCAAGTAGGCTTCATACTCTGATCATTTCATACAAGTAAACTTATTAAGGGACTGCATGAATTTCTTTGTTGCCCTGTTGCTTATTCAGTTAGTTAATAGTTCTGGAACACAATATTTTGTTAGGGACATGCTGCAGTTGCTCTAATGCATGAATGAGGCCTCATGACATTATTATTATTATTATTATTATTATTATTACTATTCAGACATGACAACTTTTTGTCAACAGCATATGAACACTGTCTGCTGAAATATTGGGTTGTCGGGAAAATACTTAATGTTTTTTATAGGTGTATGGTTTTAGCATTCTGTATCGAGTCTGTTTGAGAACACACACAAGCTGGGACTTTAGCTTGGAAGATGCAGATCGTGCTGGTGGCCATCAGTAGATGCCGATCGCTCTGGAAGGCCATCAGCAAAGAATGACCGTCACATAATTGCACCTGTTGTAGTCATCCTACAATTAATGACTCAGGTAGTTAATAGAGACTCCAAGACTTCCTGTAAGTATTGTTGCTAAATGTTTGGTAAAGCGTGTGTAAGTCTCTCAGATATTTGGTCCTAAACAGCCTATCAGAAGAACTGTACAGATCAGTATTTCAGCTGCAATATGAGCTTAAAATGAAAGAGAACCATTTTTTAAACAAGTGGTTACTGGAGATGAGTGTAGTTGAAAAACGATTCTGGGATCAAGCTGCCAAACCATCAAAGAAAACACTGAAAGAAGATATTCGTGGAAACAATGTGTCTGGTGAGGCTCAAGGGAACTCTACTATGAGCTACTTGTATACAATTAGATCTCAATTAGGATATGTTCTTCAACCTGTTGGAGAAATCGCACCAAAGCATTTAAATGTACATTTCAAGAGAAGAGGCCAGAACTAGCTAATGGAGAGTGTGTTTTGTTCTACCTGGACATTATGAGGAAAATAACTCTGATGACTTCATTGTCTCTCTGATGTTCTATATGGTACAGTCAAATTACTTCCCGCCTAATGGTTGAGACTCGATCCTTTCTTATTTCATATTTTCTTTTGGTCCTTATTTTCAAAATATATTACAAAATTTTCATTGTATTCTTTTTACAACAATGTTTTACAATTTTACAAAGAAATTACATTCCGTACAATTTATTAATTTTCCCTTTTTAATTATGTAAGGTACAGTATTTACTTCCTTGGAACCTTGGATTGAACTGTGTACAATAAATTAAAAGTCCTATCTTTACATTGTTGTATGTAATAATGGATTGAAAACTATGAAATTTATTTATAGTTATAGTTAAGTAATAATTTGGAAAAGAGATTTTAATTAATGGAATTGATAAGTTAAATTAATTATTTAGATAAAATTTTGAATTCAACTTATTAAACAAAACCACACTTATAAATTTTGAAAAGAGTTTAGAAAAATGTATGTAAAAGGATTTGTGGCACAATTCATTCCATCCTCCGGGGCGTGGTGGCTCAGAGGTCTAGCTGAATGCCTCTCATCAAGGTGGTCCGGGTTCGATTCCCGGTCAATGCATGTGAGATTTTCGATGTGAAATGCCATGTCCTGTGGTTCGGATTCCACGTAAAAAGGAGGTCCCGTGGCTCATAATCTCTAGATTAACAGTCACGTTAAACTAAAAGCTTCCTTCCTTTTCATTCCATCCTCCGAGATATGGTTAACCATAATCTAGATATCTGGCCAGATTTTTGCTAGTCCTAAGGGTAGTGAGCTATATCTAACAAAATGTTCTTTACTCTGATGCTGATTTTCCTTAGGTTGATGATTGTGTTCTTCAGAAGTGCACCTCTGGAACCAACAACGATGGGGATGACTTTTTCTCTAGTCGTATCAAAGTCTCTACATACTGTTCGGAGGAGTTGGGTATAATTTGTCACTTGGTTTATAGCAGCACAATTGAGTGATTCTCCATTTTCGTGGGTTACAGTTACGTCTACTATGAAAGTAGAATCTCATTGTTTGATGACTAGATCCGGTGTCAATGGTGAAAGTTTGTTCCACGAAAGAGTGGAACCTTTGTTCATACACTCATTCCGTATTCTTCCCTCTATCCAGTTGTCTCTCTCGATCCTCGCTCTTCTTCCCACGATGCACTCGCCAATCACATGTCCTAAGGTTTCCGGTTTTTCTTTGCTTCGATGACAATGTGTAACTCCTGATTTTGTGGCTCTATTAATTGCTATTAGTGTACCATATATATTGGATCTCATCTTGAGTGCGTCAATGAATTGCCCTGCTTGTAAGGAGTCTTGTTTTAGTTGCCAGTGATTACCATAAGGGTCATCCTTAAACACTTTCACTCCTACTCCTTGAGATGGTTTGGCTTATCCAATAATGTATGGTTTGCAAATTTAGTTGTCGTTCTCTATTGCCTATTTCCCTAGGTGTTACTGGGAAACCCAATCCTAATTGTTTTGCTATGTTTTTCAATTTGTTGTTCCATTTACCCAATTCACCCAATTCTTGGAGGAAGCCATCAGGTGATGAGATAAACTCCAGTTCTGCTTGAGGAGCTGTAATCTTCAGCTGTGTTGTTAGTGATGGGAATCCAAGGCCACGATCACATTTCCTAGCATACAGCTAACTGCTTATGGTTCCTTTAATCAGATATAACATACGTTTGACTTCCACTCACAGCGTGGATCAATTGTGTATCGATTTCTTTCAAATGTTTGGATGAATGAAGGTCAATGGTGAAACTGTGGGAGAAGGTTGGAAAAATGTATTGCATTAATAGTTGTACTTTTTTTGATGTTTCAACGCTAAGCAACTTGCTTGTGCACATTTTGCAAGGATAGTTTGTTGTTCTTTATTGTAAAAACCCTTGGCTTAAGTGTAGGTTAATCCCAGGTAGTTGAAAGGTTCATTTACATCGTAAGATGGGAGTACCTGCCTGTTGATCAATAGGTTTGTTGTTATTGTGATCTACGGGTCATCTTTCTTTACATGGAATCCGCCACATTTTGCCGCCGATATTTTCATTACTGCATCATTCAGTGCTTCTCCTGTAATGTCTAGAAGAGTCTGAATTTCATTGCTAGTTTTTGCAAACAGTGTAATATCGTCAGCGTACGCCATAGCAGCAATCCTCATTGTTCCCACCTCAAATCCCATTCCTGATTCTTCAGCTTTTCTTAGGATTGGATCTAGGTCTATGTTAAAGAGTAGTGGTGAATGTGGATCCCCTTGTTTAACTCCACGGTATATCTTAATCTCATTATCAAAATTATAGAGAATAGTTGTACAGCCCTTCGGATTTCCTTGATCAATTGGTGAAGATGTAGGGGGACTCCTTAGTGTTCTAGTGTCATCCATATTGCTTCATGGTTTACAGTGTTGAAAGCTTTCGATACATCTAACTGGACCTCTACTAGTTTTGATTTCTTCCCCAAGTGGATGGTCTCGTCTAAGATGTTTGCGTTGACAAAGCAGCCGTTGCCAGGTCTAAAGCCTCTTTGTTAATCTAAGATTGAGATAGTTTCAGTGAGCCTATTTTCGACAACACCACTAAATATTCTTGCTAATAAGGCCGGTGGTGATGGGCCGCCAGTTTGTCACATTCTAAAGATCTTTGTCAGGTTTTACCATAAACATGGTTCGGTGTAGTTCCCACGATTTTGGGTACATCCCATGGTGGTAGAGAATATTTAAGAGTACGGTTAAGGTCCCCACGATGTTTCGATAGTTAATAAGAGCCCTCTTGTTGACCCCATCAAGGCCCGGAGCACCTCCTGGTTTAAGTTTCTTCAGTTTAGCTGAAACTTCGCTCTCCTTGATAAGATGTTCATCTTGTTAAGTGTTTTTGGTTATGGTAGTTGTAACTAAACAATTTGTTGACTCACGTAGTACTAGCACTATAGAAAGCCTAGCGCATAGGCCATGAGAGAGTGCAGTATGTGTAAATGTGTTGGGTGTACTGTAGAATAAACCAGTATAAACAGTGATGTATTGTGTTATACTTTCTCGTATATGCACTATATAACAAAACATCTCTCAGTTTAATTTCTGGAGCTGGGGCGAGGTCAAGTGTGCATCATCCCAGAGATTCCCAGAGATTTTTGTAGAGTTGTATGGTCTCTTCGTCTGGTGGATTAACTACTGTTGGATGAGATAATATCAACCCTGGTAGATTGTTGTCTAGCACTAACTGTGCTAGGCAAGAAAGGTTCCTCTTATACAACTCTTGGGTTTTTGTGTGTCTTTTTTATTTCTGGTTCCATGTGATCTCTTGGTCTGCGTTCTCTTTGGTCGCTTTGTCTTTCTCTCTGCTAGTGGTGTTACCTGGATGATGTGGGGCGTCAGCTTTTCTACTAGATATTCTACTGCATATCCTTTGTGATATTTCCGGTTTTCCTGCAGCTTCAATGATTATTTCCCAATATGGGGGTTATTTCCTTGATTTGAGATAACACATTTTCCCAGGTTACTTGAAAATCCGCTATCGGTTCTATAGCCGGTTCTGCGGGTTCTGGTTTAAGTAAGCTAGTTATCGATCTTCTTGTTCCGGGTTGTTCTATGATGCTTGTAGTGGTGTCGATAGGATTTTCCACAGACTTCACAAGTTGTTCTAGGGTATTGTTGGTGATATCGGGATTCTCCACTAAATCTTCTTGGATGTTCATCATTGTGGTAGTAGTTCCTTTCCCTGGTTCTCCAGATTCCTCCAAGATATTGATCTCTTCTTCCTCAGGTTGTGTAGTAATTATGATAGGATCATTCACCATTTCCAGGACTTCTGAACTGTTCGTTACAAGTTCTTCTGTGATGTTCTGCATTGACGTCAAAAGCAAGTTCTTTTCCTTATTAGCTGGTGTAGTGGTAATGACTGGATCCTCTGAATGTTCCACCATTTGTTGTAT
This sequence comes from Meconema thalassinum, assembly GCA_946902985.2. Classification (NCBI taxonomy): domain Eukaryota; kingdom Metazoa; phylum Arthropoda; class Insecta; order Orthoptera; family Tettigoniidae; genus Meconema; species Meconema thalassinum. Next base: position 378,219,772 of record OX336389.2, on the reverse strand, counting down.
ATCTGGTTTTTCCACTGGAAGTTCTTCGATGTTCTGCGTTGACGTCGATGGCAAGTTCTCTGCAGCATCTTCATTTTCAGTCTGCTCTTCAATCATTCCTATCGTTTTCATGGCATGTGTTCTATCTCTAAAATTCTATCTCTAAAATGCCAATCTGTTTTTTTAGTTACGTACTCGGCGATGAATTTCGAATGTCCTTGTAATTTTTGTGTCTTTTTAAATTCCTGGTAATTTTGGATCAAGATCGTATTTCTTCAGACCATAGTGTGGATCTTCTAGGCGAATTTTCCTTTTCTCTTTGTTTTGCCAATCTCTCTTCATTTCTCTCCTTAGGGCGTTCAAGGTTTGTATGTAATGTCAAACCTCTTTCCGTTTGAAAGCCCCTTTCCACATATTATCTTACATGTGACTGGTTGGTTATTTGAAGGCCCGTTGCATTTTGATTGATGTACTACTGTATAGTAGTACAGTACATGTTTGAGCAATCTTTACATTTCAAGATAAGCTTTGTCTTAGGATGATTATCCTCGGAGTGGGCAATTAGATCTTTTGCTATAGTGAACCAAGTATTGCAAGCATAGCAGGTCCTAGGTCCCCATGGAATTATGATTTCTTGCTCAGCTTCCTTTAATTGCCTTCTTGTCAATGTAGTTTCCACATCTCCTTACTGGTCGATCTGAACCTGGACGTGATATTGGATCAGAAAGCTGAAGCATCTCTGTACGCTTAGCTATGGGAGGATGTTCCAGAAGATTTTTCAAAATAATGAGGTAAGTCTTTGGGGTAGGGCTGCCACCTGCGGCCCGAGGACAGGCCTTCGTCCCCCATTTTAACATAGGCGCTGCTCGTGGCAACATTTGTGCCTTGCAGCGGCCTTCCCAGTATATACTAGCCTCGCGTCTTGGTGAGGTGTACCATTAACCAACTGAAGAGCCCATTGGTACACTGGGGCGAAACGCTGGCAACTGTTTGTGAGCTAGCCGGACCATTTTTTAATTTCTTTGTGAACAGACCCAGCGGACGTAGATTGAACCTCAGTATCAGGACTGATGATCAAGATGTCCCTAACATTATCAAATAACTGACTTAAAAAGTTAGGAAGTGAGCCAAATATCACTTCACAGTTCTTCCTTTATATTGTTGCTGGCTGTGTTAATGTTCCACTCCACTCTTTTCCTAATGCTGGTCATCTGCTTACTATCGCGAATGAATTTGCATTCTTGCAGTCCAGTTATCTACATGCAGGTTTGATCCCGAACGAGTCTGATGGCATTTCATCATCATCTTGCACAGTTTCCAGCCACTGGCCGGGTCTGTTTGGAACACAAGCCTCTCCAACGTCTTCTGTCTTCCCACCATCTCGCAGCCTCCACCCTTGTCCAGTCTTCTCCTCTCTTCTTCACTCTTTCTTCCACCCCCTTCAGCCACCTGTCTCTTGGGCTCCCTCTTGGTCTCTTTCCTTCCCACTTCGTCTCGTGTATCCTCCTGGGTATCCTCTTCTCCTCCATTCGTTTTACATGTCCATACCATCTAAGTCTAGATTTCTCTATACCATCCTGTAATGGTTCCTCCTTCGTTAATTCTCTGGTCCTCTCATTTCTTATTCTGTCCATCTTTGTAGCTCCAATACTGCTTCTCAAGAACCTCATCTCACTGGCCTGTATTTTGCTCTTCTCCCTTCCTTTCATAACCCAGGTCTCCAAGGCATACGTCAGGATAGGGACATAGTACGTCCGATATATGATCTTTTTGCTGTTCTGAGGGACATCCTTGCTCCATAACATGCTTCTCACACTCCTCCGGAATGCTTCTGCCTGTCTCCCCCGCTCATTTATTTCTCTATCGTTTCTTCCATTCTCTTGTATCAGGCTTCCCAGATACTTGAAACTCTCCACTTTCTTCAGCTGTTCCCCACCAATTGATGGCATTTAAGGGTGTTCAATTGAAACAGTCAGTAGATTCACCAGTACCGATATGTCAAAAGTTCTCTTCAGTGCAAAACTGTTTGCGAGCTAGCCAGACAATTTTTTGAATTTCTTTGTGAACGAGTTAACTTGGACCCAGCGGACCTAGATTGGACCTCAGTATCAGGGCTGATGATCAAGATGTCCCTAGCAGTATCAAATAACTGACTTAAAAAGTTAGGAAGTGAGCCAAATACGGTATCACTTCACAGTTCTTCCTTTATATTGTTGCTGCGGTCAAGCTGTATGCCTCTCACCAAGGCGGACCGGGTTCGATTCCCGGTCAATGCATGTGAGATTTTCGATGTGAAATGCCATGCCCTGTGGTTCGGATTCCACGTAAAACGGAGGTCCCGTGGCTTATGATCGCGAGATTAACGGTCACGTTAAACTACAAGCTTCCTTTTCCTTTTATATTGTTGCTGGCAGTGTTAATGTTCCACTCCACTCTTTTCCTAATGGCTGGTCATCTGCTTACTACCATGAATGAATTTGCATTCTTGCAGTCCAGTTATCTACATGCAGATTTGATTCCGAACGAGTCTGATGGCATTTAAGGGTGTTCAATTGAAACAGTCAGTAGATTCACCAGTACCGGTATGTCAAAGTAGATTCACCAGAATCTGTATGTCAAAAGTTCTCTTCAATGCAAAACTGTTTGTGAGCTAGCCGGACCTTTTTTGAATTTCTTTGTGAACGAGTTAACTCGGACCCAGCAGAGGTAGATTGGACCTCGGACACTGTTGCTGTCTCTAAAATACAGTAACAGCAGCTTAAAGGGACATTAAACCCATACGGTATTATTATTTAATTTTCACTGTAAGATTCTTTCCATTGCAGGTTTGTAGGCCCATGCATGGAAAAATGGAAGCTGAAAAACGTTGACACACGCCATGTTTTCTATTGGCATTGTGTATGACAAGCTCGTTAATATTGATCTATGCTCTTCAATGTACATGTTTGAGGTTATTATCGAGCTCTATTCATGAAAGCTAACCCCATATGCTGGCTTATTCATTGTCGGCAGACCGATAGTCTAGCCTTGGTGGACCAATGATTTCGGTACCAACCTAACCTAACCTCGGTCGACCAACCTATACAACACTCAGCTCATATACTGCTCAAAAAAATTAAAGCACCACTTTTTTCAAAGGCCACCAAATTTGAAAAGTTGACAGCACAATCTCGAAATCTCAGTATGACGTTTGTCCTGACGCCTACCAAGCATATGCTTCAGCACAACTCCCCAGCTTGAGTAGTTTCGGGGTAGCGCCCCGAAAAACAGCCCATTTTTTAAAACCGCAAATTGAAGTTTGCGAAAAACGCTGCATGACTTGTCGCAGGTTGCCCAAGCAGTCGAAAATGAACGAGTCTTTCTCTTAAGGTTCCACCAACACGTTGAAATCGTTAAATTTGACGTTCGAGTATTTCAACCCCCTTCATCATCCCCTAAACATGGACTACCATTGGGAGCGTCTAAGAAGGTACCGGGTGTGTTTAACCACCTCAAAACCTGCACACCGTCCTCAGTTGCTGATTGCAGTAAGTTGTTAAGGCCTCCGGCAATGTTCATCCCCCCTTACACCCTCAACTGGCATGGGACCAAACCACCCCCTCTCAATTCACCCCTAAGGAAGGTTCTAATCGAGATGTTTATCAGTGCTGTGAATGAGGGGGTCTTCCCCTAACGTTTCAAAAAAGGAACTGTGCCTGTGTCACCACCAGTTCCCCTGCTACCCCCATTTGTATGATTTTTCGAATCAGGCCCTTTTTAAGAGCTGAAACGAGGTCTTAATCGATGAAAGGGCTGTAAAGGTCCTTAGACGTAGTGGTGACCCGAAATCAACCCCTTCCGATCATTGATTGACATTCCATCCCCCAAAATTGAAATTGTTGCACCCTCAACCCTCCCTGTCTGGACGCGTAACGCGTTATGGCAGAGTTTTCAGACTTGGATGAAAATGAAGGTTATGGCCTGCAATCGAGCCCAAAACAGCAGGTTGGATGGAAATTCATCGGTAGAGTGGGAAACGGGACCAAACATTTTCAAAAAAGTTAACAGCCTCTAGTAAGTACACCCATGCATAGGCAACCCACATCACGTAATTTTTCTCCCATTTCCAAACTTCGTAACCTATTGCCGATCAGGGGCAACCCGCAAGCACGGACGTGATGTGGGTTGCATATGCATGGGCGTACTTACTATAGGTTGTTAACTTTTTTGAAAATTTTTGGTCCCGTTTCCCACCCTACCGATGAATTTCCATCCAACCTGCTGTTTTGGGCTCGATTGCAGGCCATAAGCTACATTTTCATCCAACTCTGAAAACTCTGCCATGACGCGTTACGCGTCCAGACAGGGAGGGTTGAGGGTGCAACAATTTCAATTTTGGGGGATGGAATGTCAATCAACGATCGGAAGGGGTTGATTTCGTGTCACCCCTACTTCTAAGGACCTTTACAGCCTTTTAGCGATTATGACCTCGTTTCAGCCCTTAAAAAGGGCCTGATTCGAAAAATCATACAAACGAGGGTAGCAGGGGAAGGGGTGGTGACACAGGCACAGCTCCTGTTTTGAAACGTTAGGGGAAGACCCCCCTCATTCAAAGCACTGATAAACATCTTGATTAAAACCTTCCTTAGGGGTGAATCGAGATGGGGTGGTTTGGTCCCATGCCAGTTGAGGGTGTAAGGGGGGATGAACATTGCCGGAGGCCTTAACAACTTACTGCAATCAGCAACTGAGGACGGTGTGCAGGTTTTGAGGTGGTTAAACACACCCGGTACCTTCTTAGACGCCCCCAATGGTAGTCCATGTTTAGGGGATGATGAAGGGGGTTGAAATACTCGAACGTCAAATTTAACGATTTCAACGTGTTGGTGGAACCTTAAGAGAAAGACTCGTTCAGTTTCGACTGCTTGGGCAACCTGCGACAAGTCCTACAGCGTTTTTCGCAAACTTCAATTTGCGGTTTTCAAAAATGGGCTGTTTTTCGGGGCGCTACCCCGAAACTACTCAAGCTGGGGAGTTGTGCTGAAGCATATGCTTGGTAGGCGTCAGGACAAACGTCATACTGAGATTTCGAGATTGTGCGGTCAAATTTTAAAATTTGGTGGCCTTTGAAAAAAGTGGTGCTTTAATTTTTTTGAGCAGTATATATTCACATTGAAGAGTGCAGATCAGATCTTACGGTCTCATGTGTAATCCTCTCCATTATTCTCAACAACCTTGTACATGAATGCACAATGAATGTACGAATAATGCTGCTAACAATAATGTCTGTAAAAGTACTGCATGTTTCAAATGACTTAGTTCCCACAAGTTGTATTATTGAATATCACATGCAGTGTGTGTGTATATATGAAGGAGGTATGATTTACCAGTGACAACATGCACTGTACTTACTTAAGCAATGTTTTATTTCAAATGTTCAATTGATGCATTTTGTATATTTTATTGCAGTAAACACACAGGATTATTTTTCATAGCATTTCTCCTATTTGACACAGAAATTTACTCTCTAGGATATTCCTAAATCTTTGTAAAATGTAGCCCCATTGTCAATGTCATCTGTATGCTATTCTGTACATGCCTAAATCAGTGTTCATGTAACTATTCTAAGATAAGACCACATTTTCAAAATATCATGACCTTTTTTAATTTTATATTTTGAAAAAAAAACTTAAAATATTGGTACTAAGGACAGGCTGATGTGACAATATATATATATATATATATTTCTACATTAACATGACAGATCTCAAAAGCCTGTTCAGAACAGTTATTATATCTATGATAGATAGATAAAATTGCTATATGTAAAGAATTAAAGTGTAGATCATTTTCCAAAGTGAGGTTTCCATCTTATTATCACCCAACCTTGAAAATCCTTCATTAGTGTTCAAATTCCAAACTTAAATACAGTAGCCTGTTACATTTTTAAATATTATGCTTGTTTAGTTAAAATTATGTGTGACTGGTTGTGTGGCTCAGCGGTAACGGTCTCGCCTGCTGTGCCTCAGGTTGCAGGATCGAATCCTGGCACAGTCAATTGGCATTTAAGGGTGTGCAAATGTGAGGGAGCCATGTCGATAGATTTACTACCATGTTAAAGATCCCCTTTGGGGCAAAATGTTGGCATCCCAGCGTCTCTAAAAGCCGCAGTAGTTAAAAGGGATATAAAATCTATAACATTATTAAAATTGTGTGATGCTGTCAGTGCAAGTTCAACAGCTAGTTTCACCTGAAGGAAAAAGTAATGTACTGCTCAGGTCCCAGTTGCATGTACTTGTGGGGTGAGGGAAGGGTTAGTTGACTGCCCACCGTGTTATTTGGAATTCCTGTCTAGTCCAATACACCTGACATAGAAACCTGTGTAGCCCCAGTGTGGTGTTGCGAGCATGTGAGTGATTAATATATTCATCATTAGTCATGAATCAGTAAATTTCCATTGGCCTCTGGTTAGTTATTAGTTAGACTAAATAGTTTTGAAACGATAGGTCTTAAAGTTGAATTTCCGTTAGTTACGGGGTTGTGTGAAAGTTGGGCGTTTGCTTTAGTGATTGAGGGCTGTGAATTGTAGTGTTGGTGTAACTGATGTTATCTTCCTGATTTGTTCTGTAAATTTTCTTTCAGCCTTGAATAAAACATTGATATTTTTTTTTCAAATATTGTATAAATTTACTAGAAACATTTTGCCGACATCTTCATCAATGCACTAGAAAATGCGTTCTTAGAAAAGACTCCAACAAAGGGAATAGTAATATGGAAAAGATACGTAGATGATGTAATTTGCATCTACGATACTGAACTAACAAGCGAAGAAACAATTCTCCGATCCATTAATAGCCTTCACCACTCTATCAAATTCACTAAGGAATCCGAAATAGACCGGAAAATAAATTATCACGATATAACTATTGAACGTAAAGACAACGACCTTTCATATTCCATATTCCGGAAAGCAACACAAACCTCGCATGCAATCGACAATCAGTCTAATCACCCCAGTACGCACAAACTAGCGGGTTTCAATTCAATGGTGCACAGAGCTTTAAACATACCCATGTCAAAAGACAACTATAATAAGGAAATAAGAACTATTATGCAAATAGCAAAGGAAAACAACTTCTCGCCAAGCAAAATAAATCAAATTATAGCCAAACATAAAAATAAGATAAAACGATTCCCAAACCGGACAGTAATGAGAAAAAATTTGCGCGTTTCAACTATGTGAATGCGAATACATATAAAATCACTAACCTATTCAAAAAACAAGGCATAAAGATAGCTTTCACGACGAAAAACACAACCGCTAGGCACCTCCTAAATAGTAATCTAAATAAACGTGACCCGTATTCAAGGTCAGGGGTATATTCTATAACGTGCCAAGACACCGATTGTCAAGCTAATTACATCGGGCAGAGTGGAAGGCGAGTAGACACACGTTATAATGAACATAGGAATGCGATAAGATACGGAACACATTCAGCCATGTGCGAACATATGTGTGACGCAGGGCACAGCTTTACCAACATAGAGTCGGATCTTAAAATAATCCATCACGAATCGAAAGGCAGAGCTCTTGACATAAAGGAAGCAATCGAGATACACCTAGCCAAACGAAACAATCCCAACAATCTAAATGAACACACGTTCATGGAGAGCTCACCCCTCTTCACGCTACTAAAAAACACACCCTGTCGGAAACAAAACACAATTTAGCGACACAGCCAAGCTAGATAAAAAAGGGGGGAAATTAGGGGTTTTTTAATGGTAAATGTTATCTGGATCAGGTGTACGATGTACTTTGCTTCTGCAATAAACCAAGGCCCATATTCGCGGCAGTATTAAAGGTGCCGGGACGTCCTCATAAGACCGTCAACGCTTAGTTCGAATGGCTTATGCTCCACGCGTGGCGAGGGCCAATCCACCGTCTTTAATAGTTGTGGACCCACCTCATTCAATAACATACATCTTATCTAGGTTGGCAACACCTCACATAAACACATCGCTATCACTCCCCACAGCACGTAGGGACAGGGGGGAGGAGGCAGGGAAAAACCAGTCGTTAAGATAACCACCGCAGTCGACCGCACAGCGAGTTCCAGTGAGCACGAAAACTGCGAGTAGCTGTAATACGGAAGACAATCAGATAAGTAGTTAGCCAAAAATTTTATAGTTTAACCATAGTTTACAACCATATAATCTCTCTAAAGTACAATCTCCGGATAGCTATTACCATTTAGCATTTCACCTAACATATATACTGCATTTAGCATACACTGACAGTTGCAGTACCAATACTGCAACTAAATAATTGTACATATTGTAAATATTTTCACCTGTATTTCAAACATAGATTTTGTAGCCTAAGTGTAATGGATCTGATGATGATCGCTTGACGATCGAAACTGGTCATCCTAGTGTTTTATTAATCTCATGTAATTTACTTCAGGATTAGGGCATAACCCATCTCTTTTGGGTACATTCGTGTTGACCGACTGAAAAGCACTAAACTCTTGTTGCCGATTTAACTATGATCTAAAAGTTTCGGTGAACTTGGTCCAAGTCTGATCTGATTATCAGACATATTTCACACACACACACACACCCAACTGATGTCCCACCCCAAGCTTGATTTGAAGCAGCAACAACAACCGCTTTAAGGAAAGCAATGTACGATTTGTATTAAACTCCACCTTAAGCTTTCAGTGCAAATTCATTACACGCACTAGTAGGCTACAGGGGACTGATGACCAAGATGTCCCAAAGCCTTCCTGCGGCGTAGTCATCCATATTAAACCACCTACCACGACCGTAATTTGGGAGCTGCAACAAGATCGGATAACCGAATCCCGGCGCTGATAGTCTATCCTGTGTGTGCTTTATCCCCGAGTGTTTCTGCACTCTTTCCAGGCAAATGCCAATATAGTACCATACCTTACTTCAAGTCCCAATGTGCCTACCTCTTCCCTGTCCCTGATATAAATATACACACTACAATCGTCACAGCAATACAGGTTACCAGACACGTTCATCCCCCCCCCACATACACACTCACACCCTACTTCATGGGGCTGATGACCCAGATGTCCCAAGACCCTCAATGAATTAACAATAACATACTGATTTCAACTGTTGGTGGCATGTAACGATACATTTTGGTTTATTTTTTCTTGCTGTTCCCCTCCAGGAAATATGCAGCCCTGCCACCCTTTGTGCAGGTCTGTTATTTGTTTGCATGATGAGTCCAATACTATCAGCTTGGGATATTGACAGTTAAATAGTAAAAGTTTATTGCTTTTTTACATATAAATAACGTAACGTGCATATTAACTGACCGACTAATGTGCTATATTTGGTCCTGTTCATACGCACAGACGGGTATCCCCCGCATCTCTTCTCGCTATCCGCATCGACATTCCTCTCAAGTACTCCGAGCTTGATCACAAGCAGCACTATACCTGGGGAAAGAAAACTTTTGTGCTGTTTGAAGTCGAGTCTACAGGTTACTCGCTTATGATGTCCCTCTCGAATAACTTCTGAACTGTTAGATATTAACCTGGGAATAGTAACGCAGGGTGTTGTCAGGCCCCCATGGTCAATTCTAGAGCTACTATGTTTGGTCGACTGAACTGCTAATGCTTTGTCTATCTTCAATCACATATTCGCTTTACAAGTTGCTGCATGCATCTTGAGTGTTCCTTGTTTTGGAGGATGTATAACGGCTTGTTAAAGTGGCTGGGGTACTCGTCGACCCCCATGTTACCATTTGTGGAACATTTTATGTACATCATTTTGCATTGTTGTGCAGTGTTTTTGGGGTGAGTATTATTCCCACTGCCAAATATTATTTAGCCTGCTATGCACGATGTGAAATGCCTCACTCTAGCTGACGTAAGAATGGGGTATACACTTTGAATGGAGATATATGCAGGTTCTCAACCTGATGGACCCTATACATGTTCCAACACTGCTTCAGATATTGTTATAAAAATTTTAACACTTATGCAAGGGACAGGGAGGAACATTATCGCAGAAAACTGGTTTTCCAGCACCCAAATAGCAGAAAGACTTTTGCAAGCCAATTTAACTTTCGTGGGGAGACTCAAAAAGGAAAAAAGTGAAGTGCCGAAGGAATTCGTTGCTCAGAAAAGATCACGTTTCCTCACTATTTGGGTTCCAGTAAAATGACACTTGTGTCTCTCATACCCCAAAGGAAATTAAGACTGTGCTAATGTTGTCAACAGTGCAGATTGAACTAAATGATGGTTCACAAGCAGACCCAAGTCCCAGTAGCTAGTGAAAATGCACTTTTTATCCCTGGCGTAAGGACATAAAGACTAGGTCATTCTGTAGTAAGTGTTTACGATATATGTGTATAAAGCACATGAAAAATGTTTTGTGAACCTTGCATTGATATTGTGAACATATCACTTGTAAATCTGATTGCGACTTACAATGAAACAGAATTGCAATAGAAGTTCATACGAAGGCAAACTGAATTAATGTTGTATCAATGATTTGTATCTGTTTGTTGATGTGCCAAAGACGCACCATACGATATATTGTAGTCTAATTCACGGTTAAAACCTATCTTTTGGGTTATTTATGAAAATATAATTTAGTGTTCATTCAGTAACACAAAAGAAAGGAAACTGATGGGGGTCCAGGGACACCCCACGTTGCTATTGACGTTACAAAAATCCACGTCACCACTCCCGGGTTGATGTTCTGGTTTTACTTTATGGTACTCGTAGAACTACTTGTCTTTTCCGCTGCATTGTTGATCACAGGGATTTTAGTATCAACATTAGGTTTGTAAATGGAATGGTACTTTTCAATTTTTACATTGAACAAGCAATGAAGGAAATTTGAGAAAAATTTAAAGAGGGAGTGAAGATTCAAGGAGAAATAATTTCAACTCTGAGATTTACTGATGAAATCGTCATCTTGGCCGACACGCCAGAAGGTGTGTCTTTGAACGGTATGGACTCAGTCTTGAGGAAAGAGTTCATGATGAAAATCAATAAATGAAAAAAGTATTGGAATGCAGCGGAAATAAATCGGAAACCTCTATGGACATCAAATTGGCAGGTGAAAAGCTAAGGGAACTAGGAGACTTCTGTTACATAGGAAGCAAAATAACCAGTGATAGGTGAAGCAAAGAGGATATAAAAAGTACATTGGCTCAGGCAAGGAAAGCATTTCTACAGAAAAGGAATCTGTGGACATCCAATATAGATTTAGGTATTATGAAGTCATTTTTGAAAGCCTTTGTCTGGAGCGTGGCACTCGTTGGAAGTGAAACTTGGACTATTGGTGCAGCAGAAATTAGGAGAATTGAAGCGTTTGAAATGTTGTGTTACAGGAGAATGATGATCAGATGGGTAGATACTGTAACAAATGAAGAGGTATTAAGACGAGTGGGAGAGGAGAGATGTTTCTGGTGACTTCTAATTAAGAGAAGAGATAGGTTATCAGTAAATGATAAAAATGGTCCGGTTAGCTCAAACAATGCCAGCGTTTTGCCCCAGTGTGCCGTTGGGCTCGTCAGTTGGTACAGACACACCTACCAATACGCGTGGCTAGCACATACTGGGAAGGCCATGCAAGACACAAAATACAAGCAGTATTGACGTCACAAGCATGCCAATGTGCTACAGGAGTCAAACTCCCTTTCATAAAAACAAAAGCCTTACCTTGGCATTCCAAATAGGTTTTGAATATTCCCGAAGGGAATATGATGTAGTTTCCATTTGAGCGGATGAATTATCAATAAATGATAAAAATGGTCCGGTTAGCTCAAACAATGCCAGCGTTCCGCCCCAGTGTGCCGTTGGGCTCGTCAGTTGGTACTGACACACCTACCAATACGTGTGGCTAGCACATACTGGGAAGGCCATGCAAAAGACAAAATACAAGCAGTATTGACGTCACGAGCATGCCAATGTGCTACAGGAGTCAAACTCCCTTTCATAAAAACAAAAGCCTCACCTTGGCATTCCAAATAAGGTTTTGAATATTCCCGAAGGGAATATGATGTAGTTTCCATTTGAGCGGATGAATTATCAATAAATGATAAAAATGGTCCGGTTAGCTCAAACAATGCCAGCGTTCCGCCCCAGTGTGCCGTTGGGCTCGTCAGTTGGTACAGACACACCTACCAATACGCGTGGCTAGCACATACTGGGAAGGCCATGCAAAAGACAAAATACAAGCAGTATTGACGTCACGAGCATGCCAATGTGCTACAGGAGTCAAACTCCCTTTCATAAAAACAAAAGCCTTACCTTGGCATTCCAAAAATGTTTTGAATATTCCCGAAGGGAATATGATGTAGTTTCCATTTGAGCGGATGAATTATCAATAAATGATAAAAATGGTCCGGTTAGCTCAAACAATGCCAGCGTTCCGCCCCAGTGTGCCGTTGGGCTCGTCAGTTGGTACAGACACACCTACCAATACGCGTGGCTAGCACATACTGGGAAGGCCATGCAAAAGACAAAATACAAGCAGTATTGACGTCACGAGCATGCCAATGTGCTACAGGAGTCAAACTCCCTTTCATAAAAACAAAAGCCTTACCTTGGCATTCCAAAAATGTTTTGAATATTCCCGAAGGGAATATGATGTAGTTTCCATTTGAGCGGATGAATTATCAATAAATGATAAAAATGGTCCGGTTAGCTCAAACAATGCCAGCGTTTCGCCCCAGTGTGCCGTTGGGCTCGTCAGTTGGTACAGATACACCCACCAATACGCGTGGCTAGCACATACTGGGAAGGCCATGCAAGACACAAAATACAAGCAGTATTGACGTCACAAGCATGCCAATGTGCTACAGGAGTCAAACTCCATTTCATAAAAACAAAAGCCTTACCTTGGCATTCCAAATAAGGGTTTGAATATTCCCAAAGGGAATATGATGTAGTTTCCATTTGAGCGGATGAATTATCAATAAATGATAAAAATGGTCCGGTTAGCTCAAACAATGCCAGCGTTCCGCCCCAGTGTGCCGTTGGGCTCGTCAGTTGGTACAGACACACCTACCAATACGCGTGGCTAGCACATACTGGGAAGGCCATGCAAAAGACAAAATACAAGCAGTATTGACGTCACGAGCATGCCAATGTGCTACAGGAGTCAAACTCCCTTTCATAAAAACAAAAGCCTTACCTTGGCATTCCAAAAATGTTTTGAATATTCCCGAAGGGAATATGATGTAGTTTCCATTTGAGCGGATGAATTATCAATAAATGATAAAACTGGTCCGGTTAGCTCAAACAATGCCAGCGTTTCACCCCAGTGTGCCGTTGGGCTCGTCAGTTGGTACAGATACACCTACCAATACGCGTGGCTAGCACATACTGGGAAGGCCATGCAAAAGACAAAATACAAGCAGTATTGACGTCACAAGCATGCCAATGTGCTACAGGAGTCAAACTCCCTTTCATAAAAACAAAAGCCTTACCTTGGCATTCCAAATAAGGGTTTGAATATTCCCTAAGGGAATATGATGTAGTTTCCATTTGAGCGGATGAATTATCAATAAATGATAAAAATGGTCCGGTTAGCTCAAACAATGCCAGCGTTTCGCCCCAGTGTGCCGTTGGGCTCGTCAGTTGGTACAGACACACCTACCAATACGCGTGGCTAGCACACAGGGCCGTGGAGAGCGACGACGGGCCCTGGGGCTGGAATCTCCCGGGCCCCCCTCTAAAACCAAATTCTGTAAAATCCTCGCAAATTTGCACAAACTGATTTTGCAAATTTTTTTATTTGCACTAAATGTTCATCACGAAATCAATTACAAGAGCATAAATAGCCAGCAAGCAAGCAATAATAATAATAATATACGCACAAAGGTTTCCAGGAAAAGCCGAAACTGAAGACAGGGAAGGTGTGGTCCCAAGAGAGAAAAGAACAACACCGGAGACGAATGAGGGAACACTGGGCGGTAGTTAGAGCTCGGAAGAAGAGACAGTTGAACTGACGTGGTCCCTAGTTGGCCGAATCGATGAAAGAATAATAATAATAATTATTATTATTTTTATTATTATTATTATTATTATTATTGTAGCATGCTGAACTTCAATGCCCAAGATCGCGGGTTTAAACCCGGTCGAAGTCGTCGGATTTTTAAGAGCGTTAAAATCCTCCGGTATTCCTTTATTCGGAGGGGAAGTAAAGCCAGCGGGTCCATGTCATGACAATATTGGTAGTGTGTAGCCAAAATTTGTAGGTTATTTGGTTAGAAACGCTCTATCAAGTTCCAACGTTCCCCGCTGGGTGTCAGTGACAGAGGCGTCTGGTAGCCAAAGTTGGAACTACTTGAAATTGAATTTGTTGGGAGACCTCGGGCGTTCAATTGAAATGTCCTGATATGACCATTGGCTACAATTCATATATAATAATAATAATATTTCAATTATATATTCCACTAAATCCAGGCTATATTTATTATCATAAGCAGAGCGTGAATTACTATCAATATAAATAAGTTAATGGTGGTATGTAAAATTTACAACATTGAAAGTGGATGAATGCATCCAAAATTATTTGCAAATTCAATGTTTATACCTGACAAGCGCATACTAATGCATTATTTTCAATTAACAAAAAATAATATCAGATTAAAGCCATCGAAAACTAGGTACCGTAATAATTTTCATTAAATTCACTATTGTGTTTTGGCGTTTGACAAATCTAAATTTGTCTCGTTGAGGTAACACTGTATGCATACACAATGTTCAGATTTAAAGTTCTGCAGATCCTCTTTGATATCAATAACTTTAGAACTTCAGTGATACTCGTAAAAGCAATAAGTGCTCGTTTGTCGTACACAAATTCGAAAAAAGTTGCATTTACCGGACCAGTAATTGCATGGCTTTTACAGTATTTAGCTTTGGGAAAATACTCACATCGAAAAAAGATGTTGTCCATTAACTCGGAAACAGGTGGGTTAAAATTCCACCGTCGGTGATTCTATGCTTATTTTCCATGATTCATCGTTTTAACCCGTACATTCATTTCCTCCTCAATTCTATCCCTACGTCATAAGACCCATAGGAAGTTCATCTCACTGAACTGCATGTTAAAAGAGGTGGAAAGGGTATACTGTACACTGTACTACGGCCTCAGTGACATATGACGTAATCTCTTTTCATAATAAAAACATGATTTTTACGAAAAGTCATGACGTATTTTAAAATACGCTTTACATATAGTGTTTTTATGTTGACATTCTTAAAATTTGCTGCCCTTGAAGAGTCACGCCCTTGGGTCTAAGCCTAAACACTGGTAGGTAAGTGTTTTGGTTGAACGGCGATCAGACATCTTTGTAAATTAAACAAAGCAAAATATATTTTCATAATTAACCACAGGTATACAGTACTCATACTTAACTCAAGTTATTATGTGCTATCAGTAGATTGCAGCTGATCAGTGATTGTTTTCACAAAAGAAGAAACTGTAAATTTTAACTATATTTTGTAATTGGCAGTCAGTGGATTTCTTATAATTTAATATTGCTTTGCAGTAAGCAAAACTAGAGTCAGGTTCTCCTAAAAATCCTGAATCCTATCTATGACTGGTGGCCATCATGGGCGGATTTAAGCCAAGAGTATGGGGGAGTGGGCACACCGGGGATCTTGGGGTATGGCATATGACAAAGCTCAGAGTGGGGTCCGGGGGCCCTCCTCCTAAAAAGTCTGCAAAAATTAGGTCCAAATTATTGAGTTATAGGATAGACCATTTGGGTGATTATTTTTGGGATATTATGGAGTAAAATTTTGGTGACCATTGACATATAGTGGCTATAGAAAAGACTCTCTGATGTTGAAGTAAAAGCTCTCACACCTTCAAGTAAGACCCCGCGGTGTAGTTCACCACCTACAGCAAGTCTACAGATCGGAGGTTCGAATCCGGGCGCTGACAGCGGCTATCCTGAGTGTGGGTTTTCACAGTCCCTCCAGACCAATGCCGGGGCAGTACCTTATTTCAAGTCCAGGGACACCTACCCTACTCTTAACCCTAATAATTACAGTAATAGTCGCGACGGCCAACGCATTCCCAGTCGGCAACTAAGAATACGACATGCGATTTATCATGTCACAGAGGCCATAGCACAGCACAGTGTAACTTATACCCCGCTTTTCACCCAGCAGTTGATGGTTTTAAGAGGGTCTAAGTTTTTACTCTCCAAGACAAATAGTTACAACAATGTTGCCAATACACCTCAGTTATTATACAACAACCACTAGCCTCCCCTTCAGTCTACACAATTCGCACATTTTTTGGTTTTCTATTTTGTTCGCTTCACTAATATTTGTGAAAACTACTGCTTTACAGTCAACTTCATTCAATAATGTGGAGGCCTTCAGAAACAAACCGTAAAACTAACGCGTTAGCAAATACTGAATTATATCTACAGTACTATTTGATGCAAACCAACCCCAACCGAGCGCCAATTGTTCATTGCCCGCCAGTGATACTAGACCTACTAGCTACCAAGTACACTGGTTGAAGGTTGCAAGCCCCTAAATGAATTAACATCTGTAACGACAAACAGGCCTTTTTATTAACTGTTGAGTAAGACTACGAATAACACCGCAGTCGGGAAACCAAATCCTGCATTCCTGCCGCGGCTTCGTCAGGAACCGGGGTCATTTCTAAGTCGTAGATAAAGAGGGCAATTAATTATATGTTTAAAGGTACTGAGACGTTAAAGCGTATCACGAAAGGGTTTGATTCGCAAGGGAAAATATCTCTTCGCGTCCTGAAAAATAAGTGCTTTGCACATCCTCCGAGGACGCCGGGCCCCCCTGGGAGGGTCGGGCCCCGGGGCACCAGCCCTGCTTGTCCCCCCCCTCTCGTCGGGCCTGCTAGCACATACTGGGAAGGCCATGCAAAAGACAAAATACAAGCAGTATTGACGTCACGAGCATGCCAATGTGCTACAGGAGTCAAACTCCCTTTCATAAAAACAAAAGCCTTACCTTGGCAATCCAAATGAAAATGAAAATCCACAGCCTGCTTCCAGTCTCCGATCGGGTCAGGAATGGAATGAATGGAGCCCCCATCTAGCGGCGAGGATATGAACTGTGCCGGCTGCCGAGGCCTGACGCACTCCTCTGGGGCAATGATTAAATGAATGACAGATGAAATGAAATGATAGTGGAGAGTGTTGCTGGAATGGAATTTTGACAGGGAAAACCGGAGTACCCGGAGAAAAACCTGTCTGCCTCCGTTTTGTCCAGCACAGATCTCACTTGGAGTGACCGGGATTTGAACCACGGACCCAGCGGTGAGAGGCCGGCGTGCTGCCGCCTAAGCCACGGAGGCTTTCACCTTGGCATTCCAAATAAGGTTTTGAATATTCCCGAAGGGAATATGATGTAGTTTCCATTTGAGCGGATGAATGATCAATAAATGATAAAAATGGTCCGGTTAGCTCAAACAATGCCAGCGTTTCGCCCCAGTGTGCCGTTGGGCTCGTCAGTTGGTACAGATACACCTACCAATACGCGTGGCTAGCACATACTGGGAAGGCCATGCAAGACACAAAATACAAGCAGTATTGACGTCACAAGCATGCCAATGTGCTACAGGAGTCAAACTCCCTTTCATAAAAACAAAAGCCTTACCTTGGCATTCCAAATAAGGGTTTGAATATTCCCTAAGGGAATATGATGTAGTTTCCATTTGAGCGGATGAATTATCAATAAATGATAAAAATGGTCCTGTTAGCTCAAACAATGCCAGCGTTTCGCCCCAGTGTGCCGTTGGGCTCGTCAGTTGGTACAGACACACCTACCAATACGCGTGGCTAGCAAATACTGGGAAGGCCATGCAAGACACAAAATACAAGCAGTATTGACGTCACGAGCATGCCAATGTGCTACAGGAGTCAAACTCCCTTTCATAAAAACAAAAGCCTTACCTTGGCATTCCAAATAGGGTTTTGAATATTCCCGAAGGGAATATGATGTAGTTTCCATTTGAGCGGATGAATTATCAATAAATGATAAAAATGGTCCTGTTTCGAAAAATTATTTTTGTATACGATAGCCAGATTCAAGAGGAATAATTTAGGCTTTGTAGCATTAGGCTACACCTTTCAGGTACCCTTAAAGATCGATTTTTGTTCAGTAAGTCGAAAGAACAAGCGCTCCCGAAGAGCTTGATCCGCATGCGCTGGCGTTATGGTTAGTGATACGTACGCCGTTTCACCGATCTAAACCAAAATGTGTATACTTACCCTTTGGATCCCTGCGGGTAACACTGTCCACTTTAAATTTCGGACAGACCACTCCATTCCCTGCATTTAGTCCCTTTGGCACAAATCTACACCGTTTCACCGATAAGAACCAAAATGTGTATACTTACCCTTTGGAACCCTGCGAGTAACACTGTTTACATGAATTTCGGACAGACCACTCCATTCCCTGCAATTAGGCTCTTTGGCACAAATCTACACCGATCTGAACCAAAATTTGTATACTTACCCTTTGGAACCCTGCGAGTAACACTGCGTGAAATTCCGACAGACTACTCCATTCCCTGCATTTAGGCCATTTAGCACAAATCTACACCGTTTCACCGATCTGAACCAAATTTTACATACTTACCCTTTGGAACCCGACAAATAACACTGTCTGCTTGAAATTTCGTACAGACCACTCCATTCCCTGCATTTAGGCCCTTTGGCACAAATCTACACCATTTCACCAATCTGAACCACATTTTGTATACTTACCCTTTGGAACCCCGCGGGTGACACTGTCTACTTTAAATTTCGTACAGACCACTCCATTCCCTGCATTTAGGCCCTTTATCACAAATCCACACCGTTCCTCCTAATTGCACCAAGTTTTACATATAAGCTGAAACCCTGCTGGTAACACTGTCCACTTGATATTTTGGACAACGCTATCCATTCCCTACAAAGAGAATAACAGACGAAATGAACTTGAAAACCACGTATTAAGGCCCTAGAACCGTTCATGTCCGTAGTAGTGTAACTGGAAGAGTATTTTAATAAGTCTATTGTTGACTGGCAATTCGGGCTGCATCATGTCACCCCTACCAGTGTTCTGGTTCAGAATTGCGAAAATATTTAAATCTTGCGCTGCTTATAAATTGCTATCATGGGCAGTAATTATTAGTGCAAAAAAGTTATCATGAAAATACAGTATTATGCCTCGGTATAAGTTCAACGGTGTTGGTTTTTTTACATAGAGGTTTTTACATTTCTAACAGCCAATGAGGTATGGGCCCTAGGCAGTGTCCTTTATTTCACTTACCCCTCTTTCTAATCATTTTAAAAAGTTCGTTTGTAAATTACATGTGTCAGTGCTGTAGTTAGTAAATAGCCGTTTCCGTATTCATTATTATCATTACGGGAAAACGAACTGAATGTTACGTCCATTATACTGTATTCCTTATCACCCCTACTACAACCACCACCAACACAAAAAGTTATATTTTTAATTTATTTTTTTCTGTTGGTTTAAGTATCATGTGCCACTTTTGTAGTTTAAAACATTCATTATCACCCATAAAACAAATAAATCCACCGGGCGAAGCCGGGCACTACTGCTAGTATAGAGTGGTCCACCAGCCCCTAATTATTCAGTTTTATGACACCCAACTAACATTATATTTCTCCCGAAGGTCGATATTGCTCTGCGCTCTGCCTGTGTGAGAGCAATCTAATTGCACCATAGGTCTAGCAAGGAAAATACGACCCTAAAGATATCCGCGCCAAATGCTAAGGACCATTCTACTAACATGTGATTTATTGCTCCTTGAAAGAACACACTTACACGTAATACAATCGAATTAATAGTTACGCTACGTGATCTGTAATAGTGGGAAGTTAAATTAACTCATAAACCATGATCGAAGACTTTTACATGGATAATAACGTTTGAGGTGGGATCCCCACTGAAACAAGTTCACGTGCAGCGCGCAGTATCCACGTTGTAGTAGTGGCTGAATCAGTATAGTTCCGGCTGGACGTGGTGGGTGAGAACGGGTAGAATCTAGAATGGTGCTTCGAATCCAGCCGTACGCATACTTTTTTGAACGACAGCCCGTGCTCTATTTTGGTGGGGATGTACAGTAATATTAAGCCATACGCAATATAGTCACATTGCCACATATACACTGACGAAAATGGAAATTGCAACACCCAGAAGGAGTGGTGCTACATTGCTACAATTGAACATGCAGGACGAGTGTTTGGTTGTGATTCGATTATTACACTTTCAGGTCTCTCTGACCGCAAGTTTGGACAACAATCAATACAGGATGTGCCCACCACGAGCTGCAATACATTGATGAATTCACGAGGCATGGAGTCAATAAGGCCCTGGATCGCTTCCTGAGGAATTGTGGCCCATGCTTGCTGCACTGCACGGGTCAGTTGTTCCCGAGTTGTGGGTGGCTGAGGAGGGTTGGCCAGTTGTCGACCCATCATGTCCCCCACATGCTCAATAGGACTGAGGTCCGGGGATCTGGCGGGCCATTCTAAGGTTGTGATGTCGTGGAGAGCTTCTCTGGAGATGCGTGCAGTGTGAACCCGGGCATTGTCCTGCTGAAACATCCCATTAGCAATATTCGCCATCATAGGGTCAACCATGGGATTGAGTACCCTATCAACGTACTTTCGAGCAGTCTTAGTGCTCTCAACAAGCACTAATTGTGATTTCACATTAAAGCCAATAGCTCCCCAGACCATAAAGCTTGGTGTAGACCCTGTGTGCCTCTCGACAATAAGGTCTGGGCGGCCCCTCTCCCCGGTACGTCGGCGCACAAGATTCCGGCGATCACTGCGGGCAAGACAGAAGCGCGATTCATCACTAAAGACGACCCTATGCCATTCGTCGACCCACGTCGATCGTTCTCGACACCAGGCCAGCCTTACACGTCGCTGTTGTGGGGTCAATGGAACACCTTCTGCAGGGACACGGGATCGTAAGCCAGCTGCACGCAGGCGATTACCAACTGTTTGTTGTGTAACGTGGGGTGCCACAGCTGCTCGAATTTGCGCTGGTGTTGCATGGGGTTCCATCCGGGCCATCCGAATGATGTGGCGATCCTCTCTCACAGTTGTCTGTCGCGCTGGGCCTGTGCCAGGTCTACGAGTGTGGGTACCTTCATTTGACCACTGCTGCCATACACGTTGTACCGTAGATGCCTGTCGACCAACACGTGCAGCGACAGTCCTTAGCGATAATCCAGCCTCACACCGCCCAATTATCCGAGCCCTCTCAAACGGCGACAGTTGTTGATAGCGTGCTCTTCTCCGACGTCGAGGCATGTTTGACGGGGAACACTTCACTGCACAGACTGCAAGTCAACTACGCTACACCAGAGTCCGTATACTGGAGTTGATTCCTCCGCGACCAATCACGTGGGGAGACCTGTAGCAACAATCCAATGGGTCTGAAACTTGGATCGTTTACATACCTACATGGCATGGTTCCATATCTTGAAAATCAACACAAACGACCAATGCCTTCATGGTGTTGCAATTTCCATTTTCTTCAGTGTATTAACTTTCGATGTGTTCCTGTGAAGTGTACGTAGAATTTTGCTGATTTATAAAGAATACGGTCGAATCAGCAGGTTATGACACGTGACCTGTTATGGCAGAAATTTAAAAAAATCTGACATGGACATTAACATAACATATCGAAATGTCACTCCGGAGGTCCGGGTTCGATTCCCGGCTTTGCCAAGAAATTTAACGCTGCTCTGGGGCTGGAACGGGGTACACTAAGCCTTGTGGGGCAGAACTGAGAGGAGGTGGGTTCGATTTCCCCCTCAGCCTCTCTGGAAGTGGTTTTCTGTAGTTTCCCACTTCTACTCCAGGCTAATTCCGGGACGGTTTCTAACTTAAGTCCACGGCCGCCTCCTTCCCAATCACCTTAATTGCTAATACAGACACCGATATAGCACAGGTTATCACAGAACTTATACACACACCCAAGTACACGGGTCAAAATGGCTGCGATGTTCTAGCCCCTCAAATGAAACAACTACATATCGGAGGAGATTCTGATCACCAGTGATAACATCGAAGATTCCTGAGAAATTCTCTTGGTATTATTTTGTTATTAAATTCTAACAAAAAGAAGACCACTCTATTCGATGTGTACATATTAAGATGTTTCGTGTAATACCGCATTCGAACACTATGTAACGTTCATGGAATCCAACCTGAAAATGCATCTGCTCACTATATTACTAGTGCCCCATCCTCAATAATTACGGTAACTGTTACCTCTTGTATCATTTATGTCTTAAGACATTGGTAAAGCGGTCGACACATTCGATAAAACGTAACGAAAACAAATTATAAAACTCTTACCCTAACAAGTATCGAACCCAAAATCTTTCATTCTGCAGTCCAACGCGTTACCATTTCACCCACACATTATACGAAGTTAGAAAGTGTAAACTTTTTGCGTTGTACGCTTGCCACCGCCTGCTCGATCGATATGGAGCCCATCACTGACGAGCGAGGCGCGCCATGACGCGTGATGGAGCCCATCTTGGCAACGCTGTACAGCTTTCACCGGAGCGGCTAACTGGTGAACCATGTCTTAATTCCCCGTACAAATACAAACCGATATAAAATAAGTGAATTAATTTAGGTATTTCACAATCATACAGCATACCTTATTGATGTATAAGGATTACAACGCGACCAAGAACTACATTTTCGAACCACCCCGAGCTGAGAAAAAATTACCTTACAAAAATGATAACAACTTTGTTTCTTGGACACACAAAATTTTAAAATTAATAAACCAGTTATACAACATTCCAATGTATATTGTGTTAAAATTTGGATTCGATCTGATGACGGGTTTGTGAGATAAATAACTCTTAAATGTGACGCATGGTTGAAACACGCTTTAAAACGGGCACTTTTTGTGTTCCAACTGCGATAAAAAATATTAAAATATAAATTAAAAATTCCAAACCTACATGAACTAACGTAAAATAGAACGACGAAAATGATGTTATTGGATTTTATGTAGGTCTATTGGTTACTTCATAAACAACCTTCAAACTCGAGTACACATAATATTTTGGTCGACAGTAGGTGAAGTTGAGCGGTGGATATTTAGCTTAATAGCGGACAAGAGTTCGACTTTGTCGAGATATAAGAGTTTTCATTTTACTTGTCCAGTGATAAGGCTTCACCACAAGAAGATTCATTAAAATCCATCGAGTATTTTCAGAGATATTAGAGACTTTGTGTTGTCAGACAAAGTTACTCAACTCCGAGCGGAGAATATCATTTTAGTACAGTGCGACTTCAACCCAAGCAAGTCCACGTTGCAGCACGAAGTAAGTACAGTGATATTGTATGAACATTGTGACTTTATTGTGTATGAACATTATGATGGCTACAGACAATTATGAAGTGGAATTTTTTTAAAACTTTTTAAGTATGTGTGTGATGATTAATTAAACTATTACGCGTTTGGGATATATCAAGACAAGGTTGTGATAGCAACGATGGAACAACAGAAACAATCAGAAGATCTATAACATCTAGATAGATAGAATGCCGAGACAACATGACGCATTATGTACACTTCCATCCAGTACATATAATGTATTTTCATGTATATTCATTCTCGACTATGAGCAGATATAATCTTTCATTGACCAACCAAATAAACTTTAACATCTACGATAGCGAATCGACATTCAACTTACGAATTTATTTTGTAACGATGATCCAGAATATATTGCTCAATAATGATGGAGGAACTTAAAGAGATGTCGGCGATTGAAGAGTCGTTGACGGAAGACAGAATATATCAGCCCGATGATTGTTCGAGATGGAATTCAAGTCCGAGGAACGAAGTTCGATACCAGGAGGAGACGAATATGCCGAGAAGGAATCCTTTCCATTCTCCAGGTCGCAGCTCGTATCCGATGGAGGGGACTGGGTTTGATTTCTACAAATCATACCTGGATGACGATTCAGTTGGGCATTTTCTGATACCCGACAATGAACTTCAATTTTCTACAAGACCACGGTAGAGATGTTTTCCGTTATTATTGTTTGAGTGTGTTTGATGGCATTTGGAAACAACAATTCTCCATATTTGTTTCATGTATTTTCACTTCGATGTTTAGTAAATTTTATTCTTCAGGTCTGTATATGATGAAAGTCAGTTTATCATCTATACATTTTAAATTTTTTATGGTTCAGTTTCTGAACTGAAGTCTCTGTTTGAGAAATTTATTTTCCATTGGGAAAATCTTAAAGGAAGTTATTATTCAACTATTTTGATTCTTATTCTATACTTCAGACATTTAGTAGTCTAGGACATTCATTAAATTCATTTTGTTTAAAATGAACTTCGGTGTTCTTTCTGTAAGAAGAATTTATAATTAGGAGAAATCTACGAGTGGTATAATGTGAAATATCACCAATATTATAAGCAATTCGGCGATCTAGCAACCTATATTCGTTATGAATACGACGTGAAAGTGAATAGTTATGAACATTCTTTGTGTAGAATGAAGATACACACATCAAAAAAAGTTTTGCATCACCTCGGTTCCCAGATCTCCGGCATATAGACGTTGACTGTGTATATTGTATCCAAGATACAGTCCCTTTGACTGTTCATAGATGTCACTAAAACTGCTCAAAGATGTAAACAACCATGCATGAGCAGGGCCTATTAGACGGAGGGGGTACGACAGCCGATCAGTTCCAGTCATTCCACCAGGACGAAGGTACGCTGCTCATGTTGTCTGTAGTTCTACCATGCCTAGAAGGTCAATACCGCAGTTCGATCGCGTCCGCATTGTTACTTTGTGTCAAGAAGGGCTCTCAACAAGGGAAGTTTCCAGGCGTCTCAGAGTGAACCAAAGCGATGTTGTTCGGACATGGAGGAGGTACAGAGATACAGGAACTGTCGATGACAGGCCTCGCTCAGGCTGCCCAAGGGCTACTACTGTAGTGGATGACCGCTACTTACGGATTGCCGCTCGGAGGAACCCTGACAGCAATGCCACCATGTTGAATAATGCGTTTCGTTCAGCCACAGGACGTCGTGTTTCAACTCAAACTGTGCGCAATAGGCTGCATGATGCGCAACTTCACTCCCGACGTCCATGGCGAGGTCCAGCTTTGCAACCCCGACACCATGCAGCGCGGTACAGATGGGCCCAACAACATGCTGAATGGACCCCACGGAATTGGCATCACGTTCTCTTCACCGATGAGTGTCGCATATGCCTTCAACCAGACAATCGTCGGAGACGTGTTTGGAGGCACCCTGGTCAGGCTGAACGTCTTAGACACACTGTCCAGCGAGTGCAGCAAGGTGGTGGTTCCCTGATGTTTTGGGGTGGCATTATGTGGGGCCGACGTACGCCACTGGTGGTCATGGAAGGCTCCGAAACGGCTTTACGATACCTGAATGACATCCTCCGACCCATAGTGCAACCATATCGGCAGAATATTGGAGAGGCATTTGTCTTCATGGACGACAATTCTCGACCTCATCGTGCACATCTTGTGAATGCGTTCCTTCAAGATAACGACATCGCTCGACTACAGTGGCCAGCATGTTCGCCAGACATGAACCCTATCGAACATGCCTGGGATATGTTGAAAAGGGCTGTTTATGGACGTCTTGACCCACCAACCACTCTGAGAGATTTACGCCGAATTGTCGTTGAGGAGTGGGACAATTTGGACCAACAGTGTCTTGATGAACTTGTGGATAGTATGCCACGGCGAATACAGGCATGCATCAATGCAAGAGGACGTGCTACTGGGTATTAGAGGTAGTGGTGTGTACTGCAATCTGGACCACAAATGCTGAAAGTCTAGCTGTATGATGGTACAACATGCAATGTGTGGGTCTCATGAGCAATAAAACGAGCTGAAATGTTGTTTGTGTTGATCTCTATTCCCTTTGTAATTAACGGTTCCGGAACTCTTGGAACCGAGGTGATGCAAAACTTTTTTTGATGTGTGTACATTCAGTTAATGGCAAACTTATATTGAATTGAAAGGAAGGCATTGCTCTTCATTAAATATAAATGATTTGAGACTTATCTTTTGAAAGATAACGTATTCGATATTAGGAAAGTTTAGTTAAAACCTTTTCCGGTTCTGATCGATCGTTATTGAGCGATAAGATAACACGAGGTGTTATCAAGGCACACGTGTAACACTACGTTATGTGTCAACGTAGTATTGCAACCGTGCACTTTTGAGAAATGACCAGTAAGAGGAAACGTGAATGTTTTTATTAAATATTTGGAGACATGGTGTTTTATGTCTGAGTAATTTTGTTTAGTAAACCATGAAAGATCTGATAATATCATCGTTTGAGATCGATCAATGTAATTGTAGAACAGATAACGCTGTTCATTGATATGTTGTATTATTGTAACAACAATAAGATCTAAGCTAGGAGAAAGCTACACCAGTACAGTGGAACCATTGTTGAGAACAAGTGTGTTAATGACGTGTGAATTTTATAGTGGACAGTTATGGAGGTTTTTGCCATAAATAGTTGTTTGTAATACGAAGGGGATTACCGTATGCATTGTCATGAAGTACTGAGGATGGTATAAAAGTAGCATTGTTGTATTTTAAAGGGAGTCAGTGAAGACTTCTCATGTGATCAGATCTGCGACACGAAAGTCGTTTATTGGTGGAACTTCATTGGGAAGAGATATAATGTTCCTGTTCTCTAAATTAACATTAACTATATTAAACTGGAGTTGTAACAACAATGAACTCATCTTGAATGATCGGTCATTGGTATACCGATAATGTCTATTAACTTGATATAACAGAATGTGGTCAAGCATTGTGTAAATAGAAGGCTATAGTAATTGATACTATGACAAAGGAGCGTTGATAATTAAACTAACGCGTTCGTATCGCTCAAGAATGAGTCTTAGAAGCGATAGACACTTGTACATAGTGTATAAACATTTCATTTTGTTAATATTTAGGGTATTGAATTTTTGTTAATAATAATAATAATTTTAAATGTTTTTGACTTATGTTATAGCTAGAGAGCGTGAATGTTTTTCAAATGAGTGTTTGAATTGTTATTGTTAATATTGTGTGTAAGCTAGCATCGTTGTTCTTGAACAACGATAGCGATTGTAAGAATGATTGTTTCAAGTATGAATGAGTTTCAAGTAGAATTAGCAAAGATAGAACAGTTTTTGTAAGCATTATTTTATGAAAGGCGAGAACTGCGTTTAGCGTGTGCATTGTGTGTCTAGAGCCGACCACGCCAGCTGAGAAACGAGTTGATCCCGTTTCTGACAGGGTCGAGAAACAAATGAATGAAGTTCTCACACCTGTGGTGTGAAGGACGGACAAGAAGGCTATGACATAACCAGTCCAGTTTTGTTCACGGACACGCGACTGAAATATGCCAGTAATTTAAATGGAACGCTCGCTTTGAAGGAGCAGCTGTAAAATGTAGAGATTTCTTTTTAACACTTGCAGACGGCAGAGCGTCTTTAAATTTCAACAGTTTACGCTTGTATGGATGTGAGGAGTTTTTATTTTAGTGGCAGTGGCGTAAATGAATGTTTAATTATAGGGTTGTTATGTAGATTATTGATTGTTTTTATTTAGTTATATTAATAAATTTATATTTTTCTACACGTTTGTTCGGTGTTCCTTTATTACTCTATAAATGGAGACATGTTATGGAACAGCCTAAAATAGATAGGATGTATTTTTCCCTTCAGACAAAGCCCCGAGAAAAGCAGGTAAGTTTGCACACTTACGCATAAAAGCTAGTTTGTTATATCCATAACATGTTTCAAGCTTGCTGTGTATAATCTTGGAGAGCTCACTGGCGGGACCGTGATATGATCTTTAGCCGGGACATTCCCTTTCCAAAAATTCAGCTTCGCTTTGGATGACCAGCGAGCACCACCTTGATTTTTACGGGTACAGTACTGAGCCAGTATTTTGCATCGATTTGGAACTTGGTCATGTTAGAAAGAACACAGATGATATATTTTATGACAATATTTCAACTACAAGCAGCAGCGATGACTTCGTGACGCGCGCTTAGGAGTTGTACTAGCAACCCGCGTGACAATCTTGACCTCGTGACTTGTCCAAGGTACAGTTATTGCCTACAAGATGGATGCCGTGCAAACGAGACTCCAATATACGCTGTTATAAAGTACTACGAAGATCACAGAAGGGATCGACAACTGGCAAATACATTGTATTTCATGTAGAAGCAACTTGAGAATGATTTTGACATTATAAATGCATTTTTCTGAATACCAGGTGATTATCGCAATCACACTGTGTCGACTTCGATGATCATATCGTTTGAACCCAGGAGTATTGTGGGTAGACTGGCAGTCAGTATGAAATATCTCGCTTCGTTCGTAATACTACTTCAGAATCAGCCAAGAAACGTATCCGCTGGCATGATTGAAAGTAGGCATATCAAGTGAAACTTAAACGTGAGCGGATTGAGAATAGTCCGGTACATAACGATTAGTCTTGACTTGCTACAGCAAGACCCGAGTGTTAGAAAAGCATGGGAAGAACGAATAGCCCATTGTGTTAGATTTGAGTGTAATGAAAGTGAACATAGTTTTTCATATAGACTGGTTATATTCTACTGCCAATATAAAACATTTGGACATTATAGTACGGTCAATATATACTGCAGCAATGAACATTGATATTATATTGTGTGGAAATACACTTCGATACACTGCAGTTATGATGAAGAAATACTAAATGAATCACAGGAATGCAGCAGCTTAGCAGAATTGAGCATTTGGAATGGTTACTAAGCTCAACTATGGATTTCAATAGCAGAATGCTGTATAAGAAAAGGCTGAAGGCACTTTGGAGATATTGACACTACATTCGTATTTCTACAATATGAACTTTCATTGGCATTTTCAACTAAGCTATCGAGCAAACTTAAGACGTGTCGGTGCGATGAACTTTGCAACGCGAACAGCTGTTTTTCGAGCCGGACGGGAACGGGGTTCGATTCTTCGCAATTCCAGGTGGTACGAGATCTACGCAACGCAATGGACAAGGGTTCAGTCCCTACCAGGAATGTGTGCTTCAAATATTCTTTTCCATTTTCATCGAGATGACTACGAGCAAAGTAGACAGTATGAATTAGTCATACTTTAGAATGTCCTTCTTTCACCAATTTTTATTAAGTAGATAGAAAGTGCATTCTAGGGCTAGACTTGATACTTTTATCATTTCTGTCCAAGCATGTATTTTATTTGTAGTTAATATTAATATTAAATGTGATGTTATTCTTAAAGCATTACTTTTCTTTTTCTAAATTTATTTTGGCGATAAATTGAGCATTATAATTGGTTATGAAGACACGATATAAGAGGAGACAGGGCCAAGACTACGATAAAATTATATAAGAATAGTCGTTAGCAAGAAGATGACCGATATTTCACGTATACTTGATCATTATTCGAATAAATATTTGTGACTATTTAAACAACGAAACAGAATATTTTGACATTACATTCAACATTGTTTGATAGATGTGTTAGTCTATTTTTCATCGAGTTCGATATAGACTTGGAAATATAGTGATTTCTAGTGTGAACAATTACGATTTTTGGATTAGGCTTTTGCGATCCACGTTTTTGAATTTCTTATTGAATATAAACACTTTTTCGAGTTCGTTCATTTTTACTATTTTCTTTATTCTTTTGGAATACTCCAACTTGGTTAAGCGTTTGATTCTAATGGATTATTTGTACCTTCTTAAGACAGGCTCTTTTCCATGTTGTAGTTTCTTACGTGTTTCCTTAGAGGAGGATTTCCATTTCGAATTTTGTTTAGGCGAAAACTGAATTATTCTCTTTACAGTGATCACTCTATAATTCTTTGAAAGAAATATTTGTGAAATGTGAGAGTACAATGAGAAATATTCTTTAAAGAAAAGAAATCTATGTATAAAATATTTTCGTCATGAAACGAAATGACAATTTTGGATAATCACAAATACTACTATTTGAACATGTGAATACAACATATTTAACACAGTTCTGATAAAAATTGTCCATGACACTCTAACTTTTGTCTATTATGAAACATGGTATTTTACGATCGTTGTATAAAAGCTTTTTGAATCTTAAAAATGTTTGGTAATTATTTAATGCTATTGAGAGCTAATATACGTGTAAAGCAATTAATGTTTGCGTGAATTGAGTTATAATGAGGCAGATATTAGACATCGATGGATGAAAAATATCAGATTTCCCATATTAAATGAGCTGATAAGGTATTACTGAGTGAATTAATGTGTATTTTTGAACGTGAATTGCAGTCACGATTTCAGTTACTAGAAAGCTAGTAGACTTTTGAATCCAACATTTAAAACCAAGTTATGCATTGTAACAACTAATCTTAAATAGATTGCTAATAGTAACATATGTTTCAGTGGAAAGTTGCGATTTGAAAGACGTGTAATAATAGTTGTATAACATTGAAATAATAATAAGTAAAAGTTTAAGGATGATAATTTAAACATTTTGTGAATGATTTAAAATGAATTGTTATAATTTACTGAAGCGATATTACGTTCGATTAACTTCATTGTTCGTCGGATATGACCAAATAAGACTATAACAGAAATGAATAGAACACTAATTGTCAATGGATTAATGAATAATGTAGGAGAGATTCAAACAACGAATTAAGTGTATAAATGTATATAGATTATTACGAATTTATTAGGGTTTCTGTATTTATAAAATTAACTTGTATGATATTGTAAAATTCAAAGACGTTTATTTTGAACTTCGTTTAAAATGCTGTAATATTTGACCAGCATAATTTAGCCAGATTTCACACTAACGTCACAGTTGACTATCATGTGCTTCGGTGGAAGCAAACATATATTTTGTTGAGTGGAGAGAATTTCCACGAAGCAGCAGTTTCTTAGACAATTAACTGTTGATCCAATTTTAAATTTTCTTCGGATGACATCGGTGATTTATATTAGAACCAGGATGTGCTACGAGGATCAGTGGGTTATTTTATTGAATGCTTAGCCTTATGCCCGAGATTAATTTAATTTTTAAGAGTCTTGTTAGTTCATTTTGAGTGATATTCGTTTTCATTTCGTCGACCACTGGCATCTTCTTATCACATTCTTTTATGTTGAGGTATCCTTATCCCTGGTTGATACTAGTTGGTCGAGTTTTGGGGGTTATTTCAGCTGGGTACTTCCAGATTCTACGATCCAGCTTTTCCATCGGATACCAACAGGTAAGACCACGTGGATACGGGTACACCTTTATATGGCAAACCCAACCTTTGGGGCTATCGAACTGCCTTATTCGAATGCCGTAGTGGATGGACACCTTTATATGGCGGCCCATCAAGTGGGGCATTCGAATTAGCATTCTCGAATACTCTAATGGAAGTCATCTTCGTTTGACAACCCATCTTCATGTGGTTATCGAGTTGGCATTTTTGAATTATCTAGTCGTCAGCAATTTTTCTTTGGCACCGCTACGATTATAGAATTCGAATTCATTGGGAATTCGCGTTTCTTAGAAACCTGGCATACAGATAGAATTATCGCCATTAATTTAAATTCATTTGATATTTTATCTGTGCTTTTAAATGTAATTGAACATGATGATGATGATAATTGTTGTTTTAAGGGGCCTAGCATCTAGGTTATCGGCCCCTGATGTAATTGAACATGATTACGACATGATCATAAGAGAGATTTCTTGGAAACTTTTATAGATCAGCGTGGTCATATGGGGCATGACATGGGGACATTTTTCACTCCATGCTTGTCGGCCATTTTATGCTTGTCACCGGCGATGATATTTGGAAGATCATCAGTAATACTAAATTCATTTCTTTTTGAAAATAAATTTAATAATTAAGACTTGCGATTTCAATTTAAACCATTTTTAATTTGATAATAATGTTATTGGTTTTACGTCCCTTTTAACAACTGCGGCTTTTAGAGACGCCGGGGTGCCGGAATTTTGCCCCGAAGGGGATCTTTAACGTGCCAGTAAATCTACGGACAAGGCTCCCTCGCATTTGCGCACCCTCAAATGCCAGCTGACTGCGCCAGGATACGAACCTGCAACCTCGGGCCCAGCAAGCGAGAACGTTACCCCTGAGCCACGCAGCCAGCCGTTTTTTTTAATATGAATCACCATACTCACACACCTCCTATTTTCTAGTAGATTTAAATTAGTTATTAAGTTCAGAAGCCAAACTAATTATAATGCTCGTATTGGTGAAAAGGGTCATTCTAAGTGTGTCAATTCTGCTATAAATGTGTTGCATTCCTGTATTTCTCTATATATTGTATAACATGACTGGTTCAGCGACTATGGACGATGTTGTGGCTTCGCTATAGGCCATGCAAGAAAAGTTGAGCAAGCAGGAACAGGATTTGGCTGAAAGCAGGTCAAATACCTAAGCTAGTTTAGATAAAATTAATGAAACAGTAAAAAAAAAACACAGAATCAGCCCAGGGAGATATGAGTCAACTTCATTTATCTCTCAAACGTTTTCAAGACAGTACCCGTAAAATCTCAGATAGGACTAAAGAGATTAAAGAAAAAATTGATGATGTAGTGACAAGTGTAGACAGTGTCCAGGAAGACGTTAGACTTGTTAACGTAGAAGTAAGTCACGTGCGTTCCAATGTAGCATCGGTAGAAGTAAAATTGAATGCAGCTCAGACTGACATCACAGCTACACAAGAAAAAATTATTAGCACTGAGGCCAAGCTAGATGCAACTCAGGAGAAAATAATTAGCACTGAGGCCAAGCTTGATGCAACTCAGGAGACAATAGTTAGCACAGAAAATCTTGTAACCAGTATACAATCTAATATTTCTGGCATTAAGGAGGATGTCAGAAATGTTAGATTGGAACTGGAGAATAATCAAGAATACCAGAATAGTTTAGATGCTCTCCAATTGCAATTCTCAAACGAAGTGATTGCAACACAAGGAACATTTTCTAAATTAGAGGGAGACATGGCTCTTCTCAAGGAAAAGGTGGATGATCATAACAAAGTTTCAGGGAAAGACATTGAAATCGACCTTAAGGCTATTGTTAGCGATCAAGTAACCATCATTAGAGGAAGGATCACTAAAATTACCGAAGATATTGTTAAGAATATAACATCTGATTTAGAGTTAAAGATTTCCAAGTCAGAAATAAGATTAAACAAAGATATTTCTCAGGTTAGAGAGGACACTGAAAAAAGAATCAATTCAGTTCAGACTATGCAAACAGATAGCGTTAACAATCTTAGGGAAGACTTAGAGTCTCAGATTAAGACCGTAACCCTGAAATTAGATCAAGTTAACCTTACCTTACCTAGATGGCCACTCAAACCTAAGCAGGTTTTTGGCCTCGCCAACAGCACGGCGCCATCTTTCTCGGTCATCCATTATGTCCTCCGTGACTCCGATTTTTCTCATATCTTTTTGAACTTGTTCCCACCAGCGAAGTCTCGGTCGTCCCAATGGTCGCCTTCCTCTGGGTACACCTTCCAAAACTGCCCTTAAATTCAATTCTCTACTTCTTCTATGTACATGACCAGCCCAGCGTAGTCTTTGGCTTTTGGCACGGGCGACGATATCCGGTTCTTTGTAGAGATCCCGCAATTCCTTATTTGTTCTAATTCTCCACTGGCCATTTTCTACTATCGGTCCGAAAATGCGTCGTAGTATTCTATTTTCAAAAGTTACTAATTTCCTTTCAGTTTGCTTGGACAATACCCAGGTTTCTGAGCCATACTTGACAACAGGAAGTATAATGCTTTTATAAATTCTCACTTTAGTTTTTCTAGATATAATTTTACTCTTTAAGAGATTTTGCAGAGACCAGTAGCTTTTGTTGCCACTGAGAATTCTTGATTTTATTTCTGTTTCTTCCATATTATTCTGGTCTATGATAATTCCCAGATATCTGAACTCAGTACATCTGTGAAAAGCGTATGAAGCAACTGTTAGGGGTTTTGTACTTGTGCTGCATTCCTTCCTACAACTAGATATTTTGTATTTTGTTCATTTATCATTAGACCTACCTCCTTGGCTTCTTCAATAAGGGTTTCTGTGAGTATTTTTAGATCGTATTCGCTTTCTGCCATGAGTGTTATGTCATCAGCATAAGCTAATATGTTTATCTTGGTTCCCACTTCAAGGCCTGGGTGGAGCTGGTTTACTCGTTTCAATGTTTCTTCTAAAGCTAAATTGAATAATAAAGGCGAGAGTCCATCTCCCTGTCTTACTCCAGTGTTGACATTAAATTCTTCGGTATATTCATTATTGATTCTAATTTTGCATTTGGACCCTTCTGTGCACAGTTTTGCCATAGTGATAAGTTTTTCTGGTATTCCATTCCGCTGCATGTATTTCCACATTCGTTTCCTATTGACACTATCGTATGCCTTGTTGAAATCTACAAAAATAAGATGGGCTGTTTTGTTAAACTCCCAATTTTTGGAGATTACTTGCTTTAAGACAAAAATTTGGTCTGTTGTAGATCTTTGGCTTCTAAATCCTGCTTGGTGATCTCCAAGAATTTCTTCTGTATAACATGCTAGTCTGTTGTAGATTATTCTTGAGAATACTTTATATGCGCTGCTTATTAATGATATCCCTCGGTAATTATTGCACTCGAATTTATATCCCTTTTTGTGAATCGGAACTACTACTGCCATCTTCCATTCTACTGGGATTTCTTCCTTCTCCCAGATTTCTACAATTAAGTTATGTAACCTTTTTAGCAAAGGGCTTCCACCTGCTTTAAGAAGTTCTGCTATTATGTTATCCTCTCCAGGGGCTTTATTGTTTTTTAAACTTTTAACTACCTTTTCAACTTCTTCATAGGTAGGAGGGTTAATCTTTGGCTGGACATTTAGGTACAATTCCTCTTCAATGTTTGTTGCCACTTCTTCACAATTTATGAGGTCTTCAAAGTATTTTTCCAAGTTGCTAGCACTTCTGTTTGGTTGCAAACAACATTGCCATTCCTATCTTTTACTCCTACTGATCTTGCCTTGTACCCTTGTTTAAAATATCTGACAAAGCGAAAAAATTCTCTTTGTCAGATATTTTAAACAAGGGTACAAGGCAAGATCAGTTAAGTTACATGTTAACTCAGAGCGAGAGAAAAATACATCAGAATTGAACGAGATCAGGCAGGAGTTAAGTAAGTTCAATTTAACTGATCATATAGATGTGGACGCATTAAGAAACGAATTTAAATCGCAATTCGAAACACTAAAGACTACTATAAATTCCG
Organism: Meconema thalassinum; assembly: GCA_946902985.2. Taxonomy (NCBI): domain Eukaryota; kingdom Metazoa; phylum Arthropoda; class Insecta; order Orthoptera; family Tettigoniidae; genus Meconema; species Meconema thalassinum. The sequence continues at coordinate 378,184,452 of OX336389.2, read as the reverse complement.
CTAGGGAAGGTACAGTTCCCCACGCTAGGGATAGGATAGACACGACATCTCCGGCGAGGAATTATATGGCACGGTCTAATGGGGCAGAATAAACTGAACGGTTAAGACATAGGTCAGAAGTTCCAAGCACAAGCATTCCCGAGTATGTTCCCAGGGATTTTAGAACATCTACACCTACCGACAGATCTAACGTTATGATCGTTAGGAATTACGAAGAGAAAATAAAAAAATTCAAACACCGAGGGTCTAACTCCGATCGAGTTTATTAGAAATCTCCAGTACTATTTTACGGAACATCACGTAACTAGGGATAGAGAACTACGAGTTGCGGAGAGACACGTTGCAGACGGACCTCTGAATTGGTTCAGGCATTCCGTTATACCTTCGACAATTTCTGACAGTTCTCTGAATCGTTCATCAAACGATTTTGGCCCATCGAGGTTCAGCACGCTGTGAGAGCTGAAATATACTCTAGAAAGTATAGTAGTACTGGTCCGACTAGCTATTCGGAGTTTTTCACTTCGCAGTTAGCCCGTCTTCGTTTCCTTCAACCCCCATTGACACAGGAGGAAATTCTTGAAACGATATCAGGTAAGTTACCAGTAGAGGTCAGACGTAACATAATTTCGTCTGGGGTAGCGGATTTAGCCACTATGGACGATTTACTCCGTAGGTTAGACCACACATCTAGTCCACCCACGATAGTAAAAAGCGGAAGGACGAAAGATAAGGCAGTGAACGCTGTGGTGATGGATAGAACCCAACAGACAGAAAGATCGAATCAGAATGAGTCAAAATGGGTAGGTCCCATTCGAAGCAATAAGTACAACGACCAACGGTACGACTCAAGGAATAACCGAGAACCTTACCGGAATTATCAATCCAGATACTACACACATCAAAAAAAGTTTTGCATCACCTCGGTTCCCAGATCTCCGGCATATAGACGTTGACTGTGTATATTGTATCAAAGATACAGTCCCTTTGACTGTTCATAGATGTCACTAAAACTGCTCAAAGATGTAAACAACCATGCATGAGCAGGGCCTATTAGACGGAGGGGGTACGACAGCCGATCAGTTCCAGTCATTCCACCAGGACGAAGGTACGCTGCTCATGTTGTCTGTAGTTCTACCATGCCTAGAAGGTCAATACCGCAGTTCGATCGCGTCCGCATTGTTACTTTGTGTCAAGAAGGGCTCTCAACAAGGGAAGTTTCCAGGCGTCTCAGAGTGAACCAAAGCGATGTTGTTCGGACATGGAGGAGGTACAGAGATACAGGAACTGTCGATGACAGGCCTCGCTCAGGCCGCCCAAGGGCTACTACTGTAGTGGATGACCGCTACTTACGGATTGCCGCTCGGAGGAACCCTGACAGCAATGCCACCATGTTGAATAATGCGTTTCGTTCAGCCACAGGACGTCGTGTTTCAACTCAAACTGTGCGCAATAGGCTGCATGATGCGCAACTTCACTCCCGACGTCCATGGCGAGGTCCAGCTTTGCAACCCCGACACCATGCAGCGCGGTACAGATGGGCCCAACAACATGCTGAATGGACCCCACAGAATTGGCATCACGTTCTCTTCACCGATGAGTGTCGCATATGCCTTCAACCAGACAATCGTCGGAGACGTGTTTGGAGGCACCCTGGTCAGGCTGAACGTCTTAGACACACTGTCCAGCGAGTGCAGCAAGGTGGTGGTTCCCTGATGTTTTGGGGTGGCATTATGTGGGGCCGACGTACGCCACTGGTGGTCATGGAAGGCTCCGAAACGGCTTTACGATACCTGAATGACATCCTCCGACCCATAGTGCACCCATATCGGCAGAATATTGGAGAGGCATTTGTCTTCATGGACGACAATTCTCGACCTCATCGTGCACATCTTGTGAATGCGTTCCTTCAAGATAACGACATCGCTCGACTACAGTGGCCAGCATGTTCGCCAGACATGAACCCTATCGAACATGCCTGGGATATGTTGAAAAGGGCTGTTTATGGACGTCTTGACCCACCAACCACTCTGAGAGATTTACGCCGAATTGTCGTTGAGGAGTGGGACAATTTGGACCAACAGTGTCTTGATGAACTTGTGGATAGTATGCCACGACGAATACAGGCATGCATCAATGCAAGAGGACGTGCTACTGGGTATTAGAGGTAGTGGTGTGTACTGCAATCTGGACCACAAATGCTGAAAGTCTAGCTGTATGATGGTACAACATGCAATGTGTGGGTCTCATGAGCAATAAAACGAGCTGAAATGTTGTTTGTGTTGATCTCTATTCCCTTTGTATTTAAAGGTTCCGGAACTCTTGGAACCGAGGTGATGCAAAACTTTTTTTGATGTGTGTATAAAGGACAAGATAGGTCGTATCAGTCCAACAGAGAACAGGAAAGATATAGACCGTATCAAGATAGAGATAGGAACGATCGATTCGGAAATAGGAATCATGAAAGAGAACAGTACCAGCCAAGAAATAATCGTTACCAGAACCATAACGCTGATAGTAGAACCTTTGGCAACAGGGAAAGGCAAGGTTACTTTCAGAGACAGGAAAGAAACCTACAAGGATACTCGAGATATTAGAACTATCGAGATAAAAATTATCAAAGCCAAGAAGAAAGGGAACAGTCTAGAAAAGACAGGGAAAAGAGAGAAGAAAGAAATAACAGAAGAAGAGACACAGAAAGTGAAACAGAACCAGGGACCAGCCAAGAAGCTGATAGACAGGAAAGGCATCCCAAAGAAAGAAGAAAACTACGAATTTAAATTCTCAACAGAATTAAATTGTTATTCATTATCCATTTGACATAAAACTATAAGGAAGATAGTAAAAGAGGGACGAAAAATCTCAGGAAATATCATAAAAGGTTGAATGATGACAAAATACTGTTCATTTAAGGATATCTAGAAAGATAAAATAAAAGTGTTCACATACTTTTATTTGTTGAGTTGGGAGAGGGATGAGCCAGTATTTTGCATTGATTTGGAACCTGTTCGTGGTAGAAAGAACGCATATAATATTTTTTATGGCAATATTTCAACTAGAAGCAGCAGCGATGACTTCGTGGCGCGCGCTTAGGGGTTGTACTAGCAACCCGCATGACAATCTTGACCACGTGACTTGTCCAAGGTACAGTTATTGCCTACAAGATGGATGCCGTACAAACGTGACTCCAATATACGCTGTTATAAAGTACTACAGAGATCACAGAAGGGATCGACAACTGGCAAATACATTATATTTCATGTAGAAGCAACTTGAGAATGATTTTGACATAATACATGCACATTTCTGAATACCAGGTGATTATCGCAATCACACTGTGTCGACTTCGATGATCATATCGTTTGAACCCAGGAGTATTGTGGGTAGACTGGCAGTCAGTATGAAATATCTCGCTTCGTTCGTAATACTACTTCAGAATCAGCCAAGAAACGTGTCCGCTGGCATGATTGAAAGTAGGCATATCAAGTGAAACTTAAACGTGTGCGGAGTGAGAATAGTCCGGAACATAACGATTAGTCCTGACTTGCTACAGCAAGACACGAGTGTTAGAAACGCATGGGAAGAACGAATAGCCCATTGTGTTAGATTTGTGTGTAATGAAAGTGAACATAGTTTTTCATATAGACTGGTTATATTCTACTGCCATTATAAAACATTTGGACATTATAGTACGGTCAATATATACTGCAGCAATGAACATTCATATTATATTGTGTGGAAATACACTTCGATACAATACAGTTATGATGAAGAAATACTAAATGAATCACAGGAATGCAGCAGCTTAGCAGAATTGAGCATTTGGAATGATTACTAAGCTCAACTATGGATTTCAATAGCAGAATGCTGTATAAGAAAAGGCTGAAGGCACTTTGGAGATATTGACACTACATTCGTACTTCTACAATATGAAATTTCAATGGCATTTTCAACTAAGCTATCGAGCAAACTTAAGACGTGTCGGTGCGATGAACTTTGCAACGCGAACAGCTGTTTTTCGAGCCGGACGGGAACTGGGTTCGATACTTCGCAGTTCCAGGTGGTACGAGATCTACGCAACGCAATGAACAAGGGTACAGTCCCTACCAGGAATGTGTGCTTCAAACATTCTTTTCCATTTTCATCGAGATGACTACGAGCAAGGTAGCTGGAAACATTCATATAAGTAGACAGTATGAATTAGTCATACTTTAGAATGTCCTTCTTTCACCAATTTTTATTAAGTAGATAGAAAGTGCATTCTAGGGCTAGACTTGAAACTTTTATCATTTCTGTCCAAGCATGTATTTTATTTGTAGTTAATATTAATATTAAATGTGATGTTATTTTTAAAGCATTACTTTTCTTTTTCTAAATTTATTTCGGCGATAAATTGAGCATTATAATTCGTTGTGAAGACACGATATAAGAAGAGACAGGGCCAAATTACGATAAAATTATATAAGAATAGTCGTTAGCAAGATGACCGATATTTCACGTATACTTGAACATTATTCGGAATAAATACTTGTGACTATTTAAACAACGAAACAGAATATTTTGGCATTACATGCAAAATTGTTTGATAGATGTGTTAGTCTATTTTTCATCGAGTTCGATATAGACTTGGAAATATAGTGATTTCTAGTTTGAACAAGTACGATTTTTGGATTAGGCTTTTGCGATGCACGTTTTTGAATTTCTTATTGAATATAGACACTTTTTCGAGTTCGTTCATTTTTACTATTTTCTTTATTCTTTTGGAATTCTCCAACTTGGTTAAGCGTTTGATTCTAATGGATTATTTGTACCTTCTTAAGACAGGCTCTTTTCCATGTTGTAGTTTCTTACGTGTTTCCATAGAGGAGGATATCCATTTCGAATTTTGTTTAGGCGAAAACTGAATTATTCTCTTTACAGTGATCACTCTATAATTCTTTGAAAGAAATATTTGTGAAATATGAGAGTGCAATGAGAAATGTTCTTGAAAGAAAAGAAATCTATGTATAAAATATTTTCGTCATGAAACGAAATGATAATTTTGGAAAATCACAAATACTACTATTGAACATGTAAATACAACATATTTAACACAGTTCTGAAAAAAATTGTCCATGACACTCTGACTTTTGTCTATTATGAAACATGGTATTTTACGTTTGTTGTATAAAAGCTTTTTGAATCTTAAAAATGTTTAGTAATTATTTAAAGCTATTGAGAGCTAATATACGTGTAAAGCAATTAATGTTTGCGTGATTTGAGTTATAATGAGGCAGATATTAGACATCGATGGATGAACAATATCAGATTTCCCATATTAAATGAGCTGATAAGGTATTACTGAGTGAATTAATGTGTATTTTTGAACGCGAATTACAGTCACGATTTCAGTTACTAGAAAGCTAGTAGACTTTTGAATCCAACATTTAAAACCAAGTTATGCATTGTAACAACTAATCTTAAATGGATTGCTAATAGTAACATATGTTTCAGTGGAAAGTTGCGATTTGAAAGACGTGTAATAATAGTTGTATAACATTGAAATAATAATAATAAGTGAATGTTTAAGGGATGATAATTTAAACATTTTGTGAATGATTTAAAATGAATTGTTATAATTTACTGAAGCGATATTACGTTCGATTAACTTCATTGTTCGTCGGATATGACCAAATAAGACTATAACAGAACTGAATAGAACACTAATTGTCAATGGATTAATGAATAATGTAGGAGAGATTCAAACAACGAATTAAGTGTATAAATGTATATAGATTATTACGAATTTATTGGGGTTTCTGTATTTATAAAATTAATTTGTATGATATTGTAAAATTCAAAGACGTTTATTTTGAACTTCGTTTAAAATGCTGTAATATTTGACCAGCATAATTTAGCCAGATTTCACACTAACGTCACATTTGACTATCATGTGCTTCAGTGGAAGCAAATATATATTTTGTTGAGTGGAGAGAATTTCCACGAAGCAGCAGTTTCTTAGACAATTAACTGTTGATCCAATTTTAAATTTTCTTCGGATGACATCGGTGATTTATATTAGAACCAGGATGTGCTACGAGGACCAGTGGGTTATTTTATTGAATGCTTAGCCTTATGCCCGAGATTAATTTAATTTTTAAAAGTCTTGTTAGTTCATTTTGGGCTGATCTTCGTTTTGATTTCGTCGACCACTGGCATCTTCTTATCACATTCTTTTATGTTGAGGTATCCTCATACCTGGTTGATCCTATTTGGTAGTGTTTTGGGGGTTAGTTCAGCCGGGTATTTCCAGATTCTACGATCCAGCTTTTCCATCGGATTCCAACAGGTAAGACCACGTGGATACGGGTACAGTACCATCCCGGCATTTGCTCGGAGACGAAGTGGGAAACCACAGAAAACTACTTCGAGGATGGCTGAGGTGGGAATCAATCCTCCTCTACTCATTTGGACCACCCGTGGCAGGTGACATAAATTACTAAGTAAACAAATAAATAACGAAAAAAATAACTAAATGAAGTTAATTAATTATAAAAATTAATAGTCGCCTTCGTGGTGTAAGGGTCAGCGTGATTAGCTGCCACCTCGGATGTCCAAGGTTCGATTCCCGTCTCTGCCACGAAATTTGAAAGTTGTCTGAGGTCTGGAACGGGGTCTACATGGCCTCGGGTTGTCCAAACGAGTAGAGAGGGTTTGATTCCCACCTCATCCATCCTCGAAGTGGTTTTTCGTCGTTTCCCGCTTCGTCTTTGGTCAAATGCCGGGATGGTACTTCCCCCGGAAATTGAATTATTCTGGGACAAAATGAGAGTATTTTCCATCCCCATGATAAAATTTAACCAGCACATATAATTTCTGGAAGTGTGACACAGGAGGGTAGTGTTACAAGCTCCAGGCTGTGGGAGAGCCCGATCACGTGATATATTGCACAATAGACGCTTCTAGAAGGCTATAATTGGCATAGCAACAGCGAGTTGGGAAATTAATATTATAAATATTGTTATAAATTATGCTATTGGATCCCAGCCCAGAGCCAATGAGAAGAGGTCTTATTGAAGACGGGATCAACTTTAACTACATAATGTGATGAAATTATGCATTTAGGCCCTTAGAAGGAGATTTTCTTATTTGGTAATGAAGAGAATATTAAAAGAAATTATGTCTGATACTTTAAAAACCGCAGATCGGTTAATCTACGCAGTAATAAGCATTAGTAATCTACGCGCTAAAATTATGGTGGGAGTTTGATATGGCCGCCAAAATTTCGACTTTGAGGGGGAGATCCAAGGATCGAGGTTCTTATTCCAGCAGTCTTTGAAGAGTGAGGAAGTGTTTTTACTGGGTTAACGGAGATCCCAAGACTTTGTCCGAGTGCGACGACTGTCGACTTGTGGAGACGCGAGGATAGCTAGGTGGAGCGTAGGAAATTGCCGCACTTCCATTTTACGTGAAGTTGTGAGGAACATTGAATTAATTATATCTCTTATATAATTGAGATCTGTATTTAACCAAGCGAATATACAGGGTGTCCGCAGCAAGCCCTACTTTGTGCTGTAACTCGTTTGTTTTTCAAGAAATTTTAATTTTGACACTTGCTTTGGAAAGTACTTGTCAAGCTCTAAAACTTTAGTTTAGTTGGTTTTTGTGTGAAGTTTGCGCCTAACGCGCAAATCAATCATTTGTGGCATGGTTTTGGCACTTTTTTGCTCAAATCGGTTCTTTGACATCACCTATCGAAAGAGCGACATCGACATTGTCATGGATCCAGCTTTTCTTGAACCTAAAGATTTCTACAACACATGACAACAAAAATCGATCCCACGATATGACAGGTGTCTCAATTCTGATGGTGTTTATGTTGCAAAATAGATCAAACATAGCTGTATCTGGTGACAATGAAGTTTTCCATGGACAAAACCAGTACCGGAAATGTTATAGGAACATCCAAACGTCTGCTTTGTAACGGTAGTCACAAGGTAACTTTTAATTTAGATTTCCGAACAATCAAATGTAAAATAAATACGCCGAGCGGCGTTGCGCGCTCACCAAACCGTACCAAGCAATGCCGCACAGCGTAGCAAATTCAGTCTTCTTGCGACCGCCCGGATAGGTTCTCAGCGGCAGAAGTTGTGCCGCTCATTCCCCTCCCTCTTACCCCTGCGCTGCCGCTGCCCGTTGGAGTTGATCGGCTCGAGCCGGGTAGAGGCAGGTCGCATGCTATAAGCGGACGAAAATCTAAACACAAACTCACATTTTGCGAGTTTGATTTGGGCAAAAACTGATATTTTGGTGGCTTATTCGACTAATTCGTTGTCGCTCTTTCGATATGTGATGTCAAAAAACCGATTTGAGCAAAAAGTGCCAAAACAGTGCTACAAAAGATTGATTTGCGCGTTAGGTGCGTACTTCACACAAAAACGAACTAAACGAAAGTTTTAGAGCTTGAAAAGTAATTTCCAAAGCAAGTGTCAAAATTAAAATATCTTCAAAAACAAACGAGTTACAGCACAAAGTAGGGCTTGCTGCGGACACCCTGTATATAAGGAACAGGTCGAATACTACATTCTGTGAAAAGTCGAGCATTTTAAAACTTGCCGTTTCGACAATATAAGCCTGTTAAGACAGATTTTCAGATGTGTTGGAAATAAAGCTGAATATCATTTTAGAGTGCAACGTGAAGTTGGCGAACGCAGTTCAAGTGAACAGTAGCGAAGAACTTGTAACATTGGCGCAGTATATAAACAGTAACAGAATGACTATTATTATTATTCTTCAAGTGTTTTCATACAACATAATTAACATTGTTGATATGATGAACTAAATAGTCATGCGCCATAGACATATTCGATAACAGGAGTTAAGATACAACGATGGAACTTCGTTAGACAACGTATTCTTGAATACAGACGTAGTGTACGGTCCATCTTGTACATTTTCGTCAGTCTACGAACACTAATGTAACATCAATTAGCAATAGAAATATTTCATTCACCATTTATATGAATATTTCTATAAATTATATTCCAATGATGAGGCTGATACATATTTACGACGGAGAATGAAGATTCTACAGAAGATATGTATCAAGATGCTAGGGGTAGCCCAGCAACACAGAAGAATTTGCCAGAAGGATGTCGTTCGAGCCCAGGCGAATGTTGGTGAATTCCAGAGAGGAACGTTTCCTATCTCTAAGGTCGCAGATCCGAGGTTCGAATGCAGATCCATCTCAGTATCTTGAACTGAGGAAACATCTAAAGCATTGTGGGAATACTTACATAGATCTTCAAGTTTTCGTCCAAATAAGGTAGCAGTGTATCTCATTTATAGTGACATCCTGAGCCAACGATCTTACTTCATATTTTCATATTTCCATATTTTCACATTTCATGTATTTCAGTGCTTTCATGTATTTTCACTTCAGATGTGTGTTAAGATTTTTATGCTTCAAGATTATTTAGGAGATGATTGCCTTTCATCTATTTTTCAATTTTATTCTGCGGATCAGTTGTGGAACTGACATTAAAAATTTTGTTTGAGGAATCATATTGCCTCATAGATGACTAGTCGTTTCGACTCTCGAATTTTAATAATTTAATTTAAACCAAGTATTCTGACATTGTGTCAAAGTTTCAAATTAAATTCTTTTTAAATTTAATTTGAGCACTTTAATGTAACAATATCAAACTTCAAGAACAGAAGAAACATCGAATGATATTGTTATATCATTATTGTACATAAACCGTCGACGATCTAAGAAATACTAGTCGTTTGATAAGACCGAAGTCTTAATCCCTATAAACATTCTTTGTGTAGAGTGGAAAAAACATTACGACATTGACAAACCTTTTTATTATTTGTAAAGCTGAGAGCTTTGTTCATTTAATATGTCAGAGGAAATACCATTTGATAGAAGATTATTCAAGTCTTTGGCTAGGAATTCAAAGCTAGTTTATCCCGGTCAAGATTGAATTCTATTTGACACTATAAATAACATGTGTGTTATTTTATACTATTTGTGTAACATCACGTCATTTGTGGACCTGATATTACAACGATAAACAATTTAAAGCTTGACAAGTGAGGTGAGACAGGAGTATTATTTTTATTACATGTATTTGCGACAGACGAGTTAACAGTTAATTATCTTGTTGTGGAGTAAACTTTAGGAGGTTAATCACGACTGTCTAATATCGTTCATTACAATTGGAAGTTTCGTTTGAAGAACTTAAGCATGTATAATTGTAGTTCAGTAGTCATGTGGAATGATTCTGAGGGTCATGCCATTATTTGAGAGAAGTTCCTACAGAAGATATGTTAATAACAATTAATCCGTTTTGGTTATTATTTAACATTGTGGATGATAATTGTTTATGCCATATATACTGTTATATGAGGATTTGTAGAGCTAAGGAGTGCTCGTGCGAAGGGAGTTCCGCATTTTAAAGGGAAGTCAAATTATTGTTGTTCTTTGATAAGAAGGCATGGATCATGATAAGATCCGTTGTATACAAGTAGTCCAGTTCATGTGAAGTAACGATTTAGCTGTGTTGACAGGAGGACTTTAGCGGAAATACAACTAAAGAAAAGATTGTCTACTCATGTCTATAATACAATTATTAAATTTTATTAAACCCGAAGTTGTGTAATTACGTACAGCTAACCTTAATTAGTCGACTGTATTATACCGACAATGTAATGAAACCTATATAAGACGATGTGTAAGCAGTATATCAAAACTACGGAACATTAGAGGATGGTTATGTGAAAAACCAGTGTATATAATTAATTGAGAATTGTATTGTAACCGAGAAGCCAGAATCTCGAAAGTAACGTGTTAACAGCACTAAATAATGTACATAATTATGAACATATTACTTGTAAATATTTTTTTAAATGATTTAATTAGTTAAATAATTTAGTAGGATTTATTAATCAATTGTTTTGGAATAGCGTGTGTTTTGTGAGCAGATGTTTTTGGTATGAATTATTGTTCACTGTTAAGAGCAATTGTCGAACCGAATTGGTCATGAACAATTACGGGTTGCGAATGAAAGAGTGTATAAAAATTTTCAGGATGATTGTTTAAGAAACATAGAAGTTATGTGCATTTTTGTAAGATCTAAATGTTAATTTTACGTGTTTTATAAACGCACTCAAAAGCAGTCTCAGTGTGGTCTGGCTAGAATGATTCACCGTTAGAGTTGGAGAGCGATGTCATAATAATGAACAGGTGCCTTGTATTAATGGTAAAACAGTTTCGAGTGCAGCGTGGTGCTGGTGTTTCATTGATGAAACAAGCTAGCGCACGTGCGTTCTACAAGCGCAGGGTAGTGAATGAAATCATGTGTCAGGAATCCCACGAATGTAAGAGCCTTCATTAAACAGTTTTCTTTTTACGCAGTGTAGGCCTAAAACAAGCCAAGAATCTTATGCTCATAATTTTTTTTGCACAGAATTGTAATAAGATGTGGAGTAGAAAGAAAGTGTGAATGATTGCCTGATTTTATTTAATTTGATTGTTAAATTAGTTTATGGTTATTTTGTTTGTAATAGGTTAGTTTACACCATTGTTAATAAATTTTATTCACTTCGTTATTTGATGTTGTTGGCGTGTGATTCATTTTAAATATAAGAACTAGGGTATTGTGGATGTATTGTAGGCGAAGCTGAATTCTCAGTCCCCGAGAAGGTAAGTAAAGGTAGGTGTACCCCGTGTAGTTGGTTGTTGATCCACAATATTCTTGTAACTGCTGTATGTAAATCCCTAAAGTCCATGTTGGAAGCGATTTCTAATGTAGTAATTTACCGGTGCTGTTAGAAATAGGCAATCCAATGGATATTCCAACAGGCTCCTTTCCAGAATTTTCAGGTACAATACTGTGCCGTAAAAATCGAGAAGTTACTTGCTGATCATCCAAAGCAAAGCTGGATTGTAAAATAATGAAAGTTTCCGGCGAGATGAACAACCAATATCACGCCAACAAGCTCTTCGGGATTATACACTGTAGTTTACGATCGTGATATGGATAAAACAAATTAGCTTTAATTGGTAGAGTGAGAAACTTACCTCTATCTCGGGGCTTTGTAGGATAAATAAGGATATCCTATCTAAATTAGGCTGTTCCATAGCACGTCTCCACTTATATTATAAAATAAGGCAGACGAAACCGTAGAAAAATATAAATTTATTAATAAAAATTCATTTAACAATAAAAAACAAATAGCACCCATTTCCCCATTCACGTCACTAAAGTTCTCATGACTTAACACACACACACACACTAATATTCCTGGTTACAATATGTAAAGACTCTGCCATTTACAAAAGAATAAAATAATAAAACAATTTACTTAAAATCTATTGAGTCTGGCATTCCATATAAAACGTTTAACATTCTTTACGCGTGCCATAAAGCGCGCACCTGATATGCCGTCTAGTGGTTTGTTATTGACACAGTCCACTACTACATCCATTCACAAAATGAACACGTGCACTCCCCTCGGTTATATAACAATCTGATCTTGGCAGATTAATGGGACCTGCTTGTCTTACACCTGTTGAAGTTTCCTGTCCGTTTTAACACATGAAATACGTAAACTGGACTCAGTGGAGACACATGGCATTCTCAAACAATTACATTATATAACATCCATTTCTCTTCCAAACACATCCATACTACACAATACTCTTCTTAGCATTCACTTACATCATTCATGGCTGATGAGGCCTTCATACCCGCATCAATCATCGCTATTGCAAACACTCACTTCAAAAACATTTACTCTTTCTAGCTATAGACAATATTAAAACATGCAGTAAATAATTATTATTATAAATAATAAAACAAACGATATTGAATAATAGAGAAAAATGTATATACAATACCTACACACGTCTATCGTTCCAAAGTTTACTTTTTAACGATATTACTTTGCTAATATGATTATTAACACTATCTCTGGTTTAAAGTTTCCCTCTTCTATGCTTTCAAATAATTACAATGCTATACCATCAAAGTCAAAATTAGGTTAGTTGTCATCTCCGGTTTGATATGACCGATCAACAAAGATGAGTTCATATTTTTTATAGTTCCAGGTTCATTATAGTTTAATAATGGTTTAGTGGGCAAGAATTAAATAACGTTTCCCAACTTTGTTCCGCGTATTTTGACTTTATGTCGTAGATCTATTCACACTAAGGAGTTCTCAATAACTCTCCTAATACACAACAATGCTTTAACTTCTTCTCCCAACAGTACTTCAATACCATAATACGGCAATACTCCCGTATTTCAACACCAAATAAACTCGCAGGCACCACAATCATATATATACGGCATGAATTCATCGTATATCCAATGCACTACTTCAATAACTTCACCTCAATTGTTCCCAACAATTGTTCAAAAGTACTTGCATTAATTCCTTTTCTTCTTCTTTCGAATAACCCATTTGGAGGGTACGATGAATCAACGTTGGCTATTGTCCATTGTATTCAATTTCCGTTGTTTCCAAATTTTTTTCATCGTTCTAGAGTGACGATCTTTCTACTCCTGAGTCCACTTTCTGCCAGTTGTTTGTTTCTTCCTTTCTTGAAATTTTGCGTTTTGAATAGCTTCTCTGAAGAGTGATCTGTTTGCTATTGTGTCTGTCTGAATTTTGGCGTTTGACAAATCTTTGTCAATTTCAATGAACCATGTGGGTTTGGATTTGTAACTAGTCAGTAAGTTGAAGATCTGTTTAGTTAGTCTACTATTTTCCATTCTATAGATGTGCCCAAAAACTGTAATCTTCTCTTTCTCATTCCATCAGTTAATTTTTCACATTTCAAATATAACTCTCTATTTGGTCGTAACCTATATTCTGCGTTATTATTTCGTTTAGCTCCCAGTATTTTTCTCATAATTCGTCTTTCAGTCTTCTCTAATTTGTCTAAATCACCAAATCTTGTTAATTTAAGTGTTTCTGCTGCATACAGAGTTTCAGGTCTGACTACCGTTTGATAATGCCTTAATTTAGTGCTCCAGGATAAGCTTTTTTATTATATATATCTTTTGTCATATGAAAACACCTTTGTAATTTATGCATACGTGTTTCTATTGCTGTCTTTTCCTGTGAGTCATTCATTATCCACTCTCCTAGGTATTTATAGGAATTTGTTTTACATACTGAACTGTCATGAATTGTGATACTTTTGGGGGCATCGGTGATGTTTGTCATGAACTTAGTTTTTTCAAATGATATTTGTAGTCCGACTTTGGCTGCCTGTTTTTGCAACTCTCTAATTTGTTCTTGGGCAGTATCCAGTGAGTCAGTAAGTAATGCAATGTCATCCGCAAAAGCTAAACAATCTACAGTGATTTTATTTGGATGTCTTCCTAGTTGAACGCCTTTAGTATTGATGGCTTTCCTCCACTCTCGAATTACCTTTTCCAATGCACAATTGAAAAGCAGAGGTGACAGACCATCTCCTTGTCTCACACCAGACTTTATTTTGAAAGATTTTGAAAGTTCCCCTATAAATTTAACTTTGGAAGTTGTGTTCGTTAGTGTTGCTTGAATTATTTCAGTTGTCTTGTTATCACGTCCAAATTCCTTCAGAATGTTAATAAGTGCCTTTCTGTCAATGGAGTCATAGGCTTTTTTAAAATCCACAAAAGTAACTACATATTTCAAGTTCCTGATTTTCCTCATGTCTAATATGCTCTTTAAATTTAGTATTTGCTCCATATATGATCGTCCCATCCTAAATCCTGTCTGATACTTTCCCAATTGTGGGTCGAGTATTTTTGCCGCTCTTTTTAAAAGTGCTTTGGATAAGATCTTATAGGTCACTAGCAGGAGGGAGATTCCCCTGTAATTGTTAGGATCTGTTTTCTTCCCTTTCTTATGTAGTGGATGTATCAAAGCAGATGTCCATTCTGATGGTAAACTGTATGTTTTCCATATGTCATTTATGATTTCCGTTAAACATAGGATCATGTTGTCACTCGAGTATTTCCATAATTCAGCAACTATACTATCTTCTCCAGATGCTTTGTTATTTTTAAGTTCGTTTGTAATCTCTTTAATTTCATTTGTTGTTGGTGGTTTCGAGTCTGGAGGAACGGGGAGTATATTATCAAAATTAAATGTCTCCTTTGGTGGATCGCAGTTGAAGAGTTCTTCAAAATATTCCGCAAGTATTCTGCAATTTTCAGCGTTATTATATGCAGTTTTCTGAGTCTTTGGATCTGTGAAAAGTAAGCTTGGTGGAGTATACTTCCTTAAACTACTTCTGAAAGTTTTATAGAAGTCCTTTATATTGTGCTGTCTGAAGTCCGATTTTATTAATGTTAATTGGTCTTTCATATGTTGCACTTTTACCCTTTTGAGTCCCTTAGATGCATGTTTTCGGGATTCTATAAAGCTGTTCCTGGTATTCTCATTTTTATTTGCATTCCAGATGTTCCAAGCTCGTTGTCTTTTAAAGATTAGTACATCACACTCAGCAGTCCACCAGGCATGTTTTCGTTTTCTTTTAAGGAGAATGGTTTCTTCTGCTGTCTGTACTAAGTCTCTTTGAAGTTGTTCCCATGTTTTAGGTGCTCTGCTTTCCAAAAGTGTTTTGAAATTATTTTCTGTAGCTAATTTTTGAGTATCAAACTTTTTGGACTGATAAAGATTTTTCTTTTTATATATTGGTCTAATTTTGAATTTAATGAGTGACAGATAGTGGTCTGAATCTAAACCTGTACTCTTAGCAACTTTCACATTGAGTATCTCCGTTGTAGACTGTCTGCTAATAGCAATATGGTCAAGTTGTTTCTCACCACAAACTGGATTTGGGGAAACCCAAGTAGTTTGTTTCCTAGGAAGTTTTTTGAAGAATGTGGATTTCAGGACTATGTTATGCTCTCTGCATAAACTAATAAGTCTTTCTCCATTCGTGTTGGTTCTTTTATGTGCCGGGAAATTGCCTACTATGGACCGATGTTGACGTTCTTTGCCGATTTGAGCGTTAAAGTCTCCAAGTAGAAGTATTATATTTTTTGATGGAATTTGATCCAGGGTGTTTGATAGTTCTTGCCAAAAAAATTCCGTTTGTTCTTTCTGAGTCCTATTTTTCTCATTAGTTGGTACATGTGTATTGACAATGGTATAAACTTTGTTTACTGATTTAAAGGATAGCAGGGATAATCTTTCATTAATGGATTGAAACTCTATTATTGAATTTAATATGTTCTGATTTACAATGAACCCAGTTCCAAACTGAGGTACATTTTTCATAACTCTCTTTCCAGGTATTCCCTTGAATATTCTATAACCTTCTGAATCAAATGGATGTTCATCAGTATATCTAGTTTCTTGAAGAGCTGTTATCATAATCCTTTTCTCTTTGATGAAATTTATTAGAGTTTTAAGTTTTCCTGTTTTTAAGAGTGAATTGGCATTAAAGGTAGCCAAAAAGTTTATGTTCTTGTGCTTAATTTTACTAGTGATTTGCTTAATGCTATTTTCAAGATGCTCCGACTCATCCTTTTCATCCTTTGCACAATGATGTAGGCCCCCAGAATCCGAGTGCCCACTTTTCATTTCCTTGGAAAATGGAGATTGGTTACTCCCTGGGGTAAAATCTCTTACAATGTGCATATCCATTGCTGATTGTTTGCTAGGTTAAGGGAACAAGTCCCCTAAAAATTCTACTCGAGGTTGTTAGCTCCGAGGATGGGTTTTCAGCCGCACCTTTGGTGAACAGACGCTGACCATCTAGCCGCTTGCTACAAGACAGACGCTAAATGGATTTATGTAAAGCTGACATCTAACTAAATCATAGGGTAGATGCCTTTTATCCTATTAATCCCGGATACAGGGCCGCCCCGTCCGCCATTCATACTGTTCTATAGATCATCTATTCCACTATCAATGCCGTTGAGGACTTCACCGTAACCCTGACAAGGTGCTACCAGCTGGGCCAGCTGGACTTTGTTTTTTTTAGAGGTGTTACTCCTCTATCACTCACCGCTTTGTCCTGGCTTGTGACAGGCAGAGCCTGGCTTCCCAAACATTGGGTCCAGGTTGGCGGGTTTTAGCATTTATTTTATCGTTGTTTCAATCAACTGCTTACATGTTAACAACTATATCTGTTCAAATGATACTCTTATCGTTCTCAAAACGATTATAATGAAAGATCTTAGAGGTTTACTAAACGTCGTTATTTTGTTATCAATGACATGTCTCTCTCCTTTGAATGTATTGTATGTCTACCCCTTATTATTCCCGTTTTCCAACGGGGTTGGGGATGAGATGCGGTGGAAGTCTTTGTAGAGATGGTTTTTACGGCCGGATGCCCTTCCTGACGCCAACCTCATGAGAGGAGTTAATGAGAGATGAAATTAATGATGGTGAATGAAACTGGGCAAGGATGTGGAAGGAAACGGCCGTGGCCTGTCAGAAGGTACCGTCCCAGCATTTACCTGGTGTTGAAAATGGGAAACCACGGAAAACCATTTCAAGGACGGTCGACGGTGGGGCTCGAACCCACGCGTCTACCGAGTCAGCAGAGAGCTTGGCCCCATGACCTAATGCTGCGCTTTAGCCAGCGTAGCCACTACTGTCGGTTGCCTCTCTACTTTTAATAAAATATAAATATTCGTTTCTTCATACTGTTCATTACTTCAAAGTTACACGGCTGCAATAATACATTGACAATTAACGTAGTGTTACATTTGTGTATAAATAACAAATTGTGTTATTTCAGTGTCCAGTAAATATCAATCACGACTGGATGAGATTCTATCTAACTTTCCCTAATGTCGGATGAATTATTTTCCAAGAAGATATGTCTCAAATAATGTCAGATTTAATGAAGGGTAAAGCCTTCCTTCAACTAAATGGGTTTCTCAACGCCTGAATGTATCTTCATTCTATACAAAGAATGTTCATAATTACTTGACTTCATATCGTATTCATGACGAATATTACTTGCCAGATCGACGAACTGTTCATAGTAATGGGTGATATTTCACAGTATATTACGTGTAGATTTCTTCTCCTAACTACTGTTCTTCGTACAATAAGAATGCCCAATTCATTTTACTCAAAAATGAATTTACTAAAATATCAAAGACAAACTGTCTGAAATCTTGAATAAAAAATCGAAAATCGTTGAATACTAACTTCTTAAATTTTTTCCAAGTGGAAAATAAATTCACACACACTCAGACTTCAGTTCAGAAACTGAATCGTTACATTTTCAAGTATAGATGACTAAAGACCATCATCCTTTACGATCTTGTAGAATAAACTTGATAACATCGAAGTGAAAATACATGAATTATATATGGGGAAATGTTGCTCACAAATGCTGTCATAATACCCAAACTACATAATAATGTAAACATATCTACCTTGTCTTGTAGACACATGCAGTTCATATTAGGAATTCGAAAATACCTAGGTGTTTCATCTTCCCAATTATGAATTGTCAGAACCAAATCCGTTCCACGCCAGTGGAAAAACAGCGACCTCAGGGATAGAAGGATTTCCTCCCCGGCAAACACTCGTCTCCGCTGGACATCGAACCTCGTCCCTCGAACATGGACTCCAAGTCTCGAACAATCACCGGGCCTGGACTCTGGTATCTTCTGTCTTCCCAATGACGACTCCTCATTTGCCGACATCATTCTATTGTTCCCCATCATTATCGAACAATGTATTCGCAATAGTGTCTTCGTTACACATAAAATTTGTAAGTTGCATGTCGAATCACTATCGTAGATGTTAATGTTCATTTGGTTGGTCAATGAAAGATTATAATTGCTCATAGTCGAGAATAAATGTACATGAAAATACATTAAATGTACTGGATGGAAATGTACATAATATTTCATGTTGTCTCGGCATTGTAGACATCCTAGATGTTATACATACTTCCGTCGATAATTAACGTTGCTCCATGTTGTCAATCACAACTCTGTATCGGCATACCCCAATCGCACAAAAGTCTTAGTCCATTATCTCAATCATCATCAATGTGTTATATAATAATTTCTCTTGATAAATATTTGTAGCCATCATAATGTTCAATTAATACAAAGAATCAATGTTCATATAATATCACTGTGCTACTCACTTATTTTCTGTATCGTGGACTTGAATATGCTCTAGTCTCGTCGCACTAAAAGTGTTTCTTCCTATTGAGATACAGATTTAAATCGTCCTGTCTAATTACTCTAATTAATCACTTCAAATATTCATACACCGTTGCTATGTATCTATCTGTATATACTGGACACAATTTCCTTTCACTAAAGTCGAACACTTGTTCGCTATAGACTGATATAGCCTTCGTTCTACTTCACCTAGTTTGATAAGCGAGGTTTTAACTATGTACTGGCCGTGATCGGCACTGTCCCCTCGAGTAGTGTTTAACCGTACTCGGCTGAATTCTACGGGATTGAACTCTACCGGATTACACGTCTTGACTCTCCAAAGTCTCCCAGAAAAAGAACGCTTCTTCTAGTCGCCCTTACTCCAGCTCGTCTTATTGTCGACTCCATTGTTATTCCCGCGTAGTTAATGGCGCGCACTTGTAATATGCTTACTACAGTGAATTTCTTCCCTTTTGCGACTTTTAAAGTATTACTAAAATAATCTCTTAAATTTCTTGATAATTTCAATTGAATAAAATTCGTACATAGGGCTTAAATGGAATAGTTAATCACATTAAATAGGTAATATCCATATCTACTTCAATAAACCCTCCTCTCATTGGCAGTGGGCATATATCTAATGATATATTTTATAACAATAAATTGGTTATATTTTGCGGTATAATCTTCTTGCTAGGCACTTTTCAATGTTCTAGTATATTCTCGAGCGTCACAAATCACGTGATTGGGCTCTCCCCCTTGCCTGTGTTCGCTAACAAACCTCGCTTGAGCCACTTTCCAGGATTTATATTTCAATGTTATACTGTATCATGGGGCTCGAAAAACATAATTTTTATCATGTAGCATTCAAATTTCGGACGCCTTCTGCTCTTACCTCAGGTTAAAAACAGTTCTCTAACTGTTTTAATCACATTAATTCAGGACTTTAGATATGTCGCTGAACTGAAATTTTGAATGCTTTTTTAGCCTATTTTCTTAAGATATTTTTTCAAATTCTTCGCGTTGTATTTTCCTAACATGACGTTATTTTCTTCATCGAATAGTTCATAACAGGTATTTCCAAAGGCATTTTCAATGTGGAAGGGGGGCGAAAAACACTGGACTGAACTTAGGGGATATATTTTCTTAGCCACATCCGCTTTAATAAGTCTACGTAACAAAACTAAGTCTCCGATTTCCAATGGTGTACTGAGTCGTTTTCCTTCGACTCTTTTCTATTGCTTTTCAGCTGCCTTCTGGAGTTTCTCCTTATCTCTATCAATCCTAGCTTGTCTTCCTACATCAGGATCTCTAGAAATGAAGTTGAACACGTTATCCCACGGCCTTTCTGGATTCCGCTCTAAGTGTAGCAACATTGGATCTTCCGCCGTGCTTTCTTGAACTGTGGAGTTTAAGCAGTCCTTTATCATGGGCACATACTTAACCCAACTAGGATGATCGTCTGGGCAGAAAATTCGATAGAATTTCGAAAATTCAGCCATATATCATTTACTAGAATTTGACTCGGGATATCTTACACTTGAAAATATGTGACGAATTCCTAACCGTTCCATGTCCGCTTCAAATTCAGCTGAGGTAAACTCAGTACCATGATCTAACAATAGATACTCCGGTTCCCCCGCTTTGGGAAAAACAGCACTCTCACCTGCTGACAACGTTTCTCGTGTTCGCTTTCTGCATGGGGTTCATGGTGACGAATTTAGTGAACTTATCCACTGTCACTAATTAAAACTTATTTCCTTGATAGCCCTTCGGGCAGGGGCCAAAGATATCACAAGCCATCAGTTCCCTTGGTTTAGACGGTATAATAGATCTGGGTCTTCCCTTCATTGTGGTGTTTGAAGCCATATTTTCAGTGTTGCCTTAGTAAACAAGAGTTTAGTGCTTTTCAGTCGGTCAACACGAATGTACCCAAAAGAGATGGGTTATGCCCTAATCCTGAAATAAATTACATGAGATTAATAAAACACTAGGATGACCAGTTTCGATCGTCGAGCGATCATCATCAGATCCATTACACTTAGGCTATAAAATCTATGTTTGAAATACAGGTGAAAATATTTACAATATGTACAATTATTTAGTTGCAGTATTGGTACTGCAACTGTCAGTGTATGCTAAATGCAGTATATATGATGTTAGGTGAAATGCTAAATGGTGATAGCTATCCGGAGTTTGTACTTTGGAGAGATTATATGGTTGTAAAAATCAACTATGGTTAAACTATAAAATTATAGGCTAACTACTTATCTGATTGTCTTCCTTACTACAGCTACTCGCAGTTTTCGTGCTCACTGTAACTCACGGTGCGGTCGACTGCGGTGGTTACCTTAATGACTGGTTTCTCCCTTCCTTCTCCCCCCTGCCCATACGTGCTGTGCGGAGTCATAGCGATGTGTTTATGTAAGGTGTTGCCAACCTAGATAAGATGTATGTTATTGAATGAGGTGGGTCTACAACTATTAAAGACCGTGGATTAGCCCTCGCCACGCGTGGACCATAAGCCATTCGAACTAAGCGTTGACGGTCTTATGAGGACGTCCCGGCACCTTTAATACTACCGAGAATATGGGCCTTGGTTTATTGCAGAAGAAAAGTACATCGTACACCTGATCCAGACAACATTTACCTATTAAAACTCCCTAATTCCCCCCCCCCCTGTTTATCTAGCTTGGCTGTGTCGCTAAATTGTGTCTTGTTTCCGACAGGGTGTGTTTTTTAGTAGCGTGAAGAGGGGTGAGCTCTCCAGGAACGTGTGTTCATTTAGATTGTTGGGATTGTTTCGTTTGGCTAGGTGTATCTCGATTGCTTCCTTTATGTCAAGAGCTCTGCCTTTCGATTCGTGATGGATTATTTTAAGGTCCGACTCTATGTAGGAAAAGCTGTGCCCCGCGTCACACATATGTTCGCACACGGCTGAATGTGTTCCGTATCTTATCGCATTCCTATGTTCATTATAACGTGTGTCTACTCGTCTTCCACTCTGCCCGATGTAATTAGCTTGACAACCGGTGTCTTGGCACGTTATAGAATATACCCCTGACCTTGAATACGGGACACGTTTATTTAGATTACTATTTAGGAGGTGCCTAGCGGTTGTGTTTTTCGTTGTGAAAGCTATCTTTATGCCTTGCTTTTTGAATAGGTTAGTGATTTTATAAGTATTCCCATTCACATAGTTGAAACGCGCAAATTTTTTCTCATTACTGTCCGGTTTGGGGATAGTTTTATCTTTATTTTTATGTTTGGCTATAATTTGGTTTATTTTGCTTGGCGGGAAGTTGCATATACTGCATTTAGCATACACTGACAGTTGCAGTACCAATACTGCAACTAAATAATTGTACATATTGTAAATATTTTCACCTGTATTTCAGACATAGATTTTATAGCCTAAGTGTAATGGATCTGATGATGATCGCTTGACGATCGAAACTGGTCATCCTAGTGTTTTATTAATCTCATGTAATTTATTTCAGGATTAGGGCATAACCCATCTCTTTTGGGTACATTCGTGTTGACCGACTGAAAAGCACTAAACTCTTGTTTACATTGTTCTTTAACATTTCTTTTGCTTTCTCAAAAGCGTCTTCGGTAATACTCGTCCATTTCCAACGGTTGATCTTTTTCAACAAGTCGTAGAGAGGAACCATAATTTCTGTATATTTCGGGCAGTGACTATTGATGAATTGACATGCTCCCACAAACTCCATCACTTGCCTGAGCTTAGTGGGCTTTGAGAATCTCATAATAGACTCTACTTTCTCTACGTTCGGCTGATAACCATGCGGGTCTATAGTATGTCCCAGGAAATGAATTTTCTCCTATAAGAAGTGACATTTATCGAAGTTTATTTTAATATTCGCCTCTCTTAAATTCACAAAAGTTTGAGTAAGTGCACCAAATGTCCCTGTACATTCTCGGAAGAGATAATTAATTCATTAATGTAACAGAGCACGTTCTTCTTAACCTCGTCAGTGAGCTTGGTGTCAAGGGCTTGAATTAGGGCTGGTCCACTATTTATTATACCAAAGGGAACCCGATGAAATACCCAGGAAGTCTGGTCAAATAAAAATCCTGTATACTGCTTACTTTCCTCTTCAAGCTCAATTTGATAGAAAGACGCTGTTAGGTCAAGGACAGAAAAACAAGCCTTTCTTGAATTTCCCTAACAGGTCACGGATCTTCGTGGTCGGTCTGTTTCGAGCAGTATTAATATATTAATTTTCCGTGCATTGAGGCATAGACGTAATTGACCATTATTCTTCTTCACCACAGTACTCGGATTGAGGAAGGATAACGCCTGTTTCTTTATAATTCCATCGGCTTCCTTCTTCTTGATGATCCCTCGTACTTCCTCGTAGTACTTTTCTGGGATGGGATAAATCCTCTTTTGGTAAGGGGTATCATCAGTTAATCGAATCCTGTACTTGTTGTCCTTGATTAACCCAGGTTTATCGTCGAAAATATCTTTAAATTCCATTATTAACCCTTCAAATTCTTCTCTAATTTCTTCAAACCCCTCTGCTTTACAAATCCATGATCCCCTTTCTTTCTCTGCCTCCTCAATGATATTGTTAATGATTTCTTCCCTATAATCCATATCTGGATTATTTTCAAAATCCTTTTCTTCTAACACTTCTGTGTTAATAGAACACTCGCCAAATTTTATAATTCGGTTTTTCATGTCAATTACTGCTCCAACTTTGGTAATGAAATCAATACCTAGCATGATGTCAAAATTAATCTTGCTCACGACAATAGAGGTGTGCTCATAAGTGCGACCATTTATCTCGAAGCTCAGCAATACCTGGATTTTACATTTCACTGACTTGTCTTGGAAAATACCACACACTTTGAATGAAGATGCGAGTAAAACAGTCATTCTGCTACCTTGTAACAGTCTCTGGTAACACTCATCTGACAGGATGTATATAACTGCGCCAGTATCCATCAAAGACTTACACGTTTGTCCATCGACATTTATACTAAAAATAGGCAGCTCATATGGTCTCTCCTCTTTAATTACGTATTTTTCAAACAGTAAATCTTCATCTGTCACTTCATATATCTCATTAATTGTAATCTGGTGTAATGGTATAGAATTTTCTAACACTCGTACTTCTGTTTTGAAAATGGAGTTTTTGTCCCTGAGTGTCATTTCCCTGCTGGCTTGTACTCGGCTTGGGATCTACACTCGGGTTTTTCTCCACTCCTTTTCCATTTTCTCTGTCCTGCCTTAAATTCTGTAAGTATTCTTTCCCTTCTTTTCTTTCATCGTATTGTTCCTTTGTGAACACGTTCTCTCCATAGTTCCTATTTTGGTTATAACCCTGATTATATCTGTTGTTCCGGTTATAATTATTATTGATGTTGTTATTGTTGTACCGGTAATTGTAGTTGTTATGATAATAACCGTTCCTACGATTATTATCGTTGTTCCTTCCCTAACGTTGCTGGTAGGGTCTTCCTCCACGGAATCTACGATACCTCGGTTCAGGTCTCCTATATCTGAAATAATTGTTCCTTTCAGGGCCAATGCTATTCCTGACCCGTTCTTTAGAACTTTCCGTGTGCTGCGTCTGGTCTATGTAGACGGTGTTAATGTCCATGTGTTCTTGTCTATTGCTCCTGGACATTACATTCGGCATCGGGCTAGTATAATCTAGTTTCCTTAGAAGCTCATCTAGGCTGGCAAAATCTTTAATTTGAGACGAGATAATCAGTCTTCTAACTTCGACTGGAAGCTGTCTCGATATCGCTTCAATTAATTCCCCTGTTGATAAAGGAGGCTGAAGGAATCTCAGTTGGGCTAACTGACTTGTAAAGAAGACCGCATAGCGCGTCGGCAGAGTACTCAAATACTTTCTCGAGTATACTTCTGCGCGTAAGCTGTTCTGCGCTTCGATCGACCAAAATCTTTAATTAAGGACTCGGCGAATTCCTCAAAGTCTATGAATGTATACCTAAAGGCACTGAACCACTCTAATGGAGCTGACGACAGATAGCGTTCCACTATCTTCATCTCCCTTTCCCTCGGAACCTGAGTTTCGATGAAGTAATCTCTCAGATTTCTGATAACTCAATCGGTGTGAATCCGTCCTGGTTATTGAACTGACGAGGCTTCTCCTCAAAGTTGTGGATTACAGTTACGTTCCTCGGTTGAATATTTGGAAAACTAGTTCTATGGTCCCTAGTTTCTCTTTCGGGCTCCTGACTCCTGTATTCGGTTCTCTCTGTAGGTCTGAGTACCCTTAGTTCCGGTCTGGCTTCTCTTTCCTCATTATCAATACTATTCCTTCTAGTATGACTTTCCCATTCACCTACCTCCTCCTTTTCTTTCTCTTCCAAGTCGCTAATAATATCTTTCAACTGCTTTCCTACTTCTTTCTTCAAGTCTTCCTTATATGTTTCCATTCTAGCAGCATCTCCTAGATTTAAACTCTGAAGTTTCCTGGTTATGTACTCCTCTAGTTCGGTAGACTTTCCTTCATTGAGAGCATTCACGTCAGTGACAACCTTATTAATCTGATATTTTAATACCTTATTTTCCTGAGTTATTTGATCTTTAAGCGCTTTCGTTTCGCTCGCTAACGATTCCCTTAATGTTTTATTTTCCTGACTTGATTGATTTTTATCGTCTACTTGTGTTTGTTGAAGCTGATCAATACGTTTACCGAGATCAGTTCGCACGCTAGTTACCTCCTTACTTATTTCTAATTGTGTGCTAGCGAATTTCCTTTCTATGTTATCCTAAATTTCCTTAAGGTGTTCCTTACTGGACTTATTCCACTCACTATTCCACACCACTACATTAGCTTTCAACATCTCACCAATATCTAGCTTTATATCATCTTTTAAAATGTCATTGTGGTGAATGACTTGGGAATGTCAAGAGTCCACATTGTCTTTAAGTTCATCCAAAGCATTGCTAGTCTTTAAATTGTCATTGGTGAATTGTGACTGTAACGCACCTATATTTTCTTTGCATTGTGTCTTGGACATCTCTAACTCTTTCCTTACCTCATTCTGAAAAGTTACATTGTTAGTTTCAATATGGTTAAGTTTGGACTGTATGCCATTAACATTTGCATTAACTTTGTCAATATCTCCACGAACATTATTCACATCTATAAACATGTTATTGACCTCCGTTTGCATTTTGTTAACGTCCGTTTGTATACTATTCACATAGGTTTGCACATTATTTACATTGATTTGGATATTACTCACATCGGTTGGTACAGTATCAACCTTTGTCTGCACAGTATCAACCTTTGTTTGCACAGTGTCAACCTTTGTCTGGATCTCCTTGGTACTGACCTGCAATCACGACATATCATCTTTGACTGCAGTGGCAGTAGTCTGCAATCCATCTAAGGAGGACTGTACTCCCTGTATTTCCTCCTTGACACTCTCTTTAACACTCTCTGTAACTCGACCTGTAATGTTTTCTACTACTTTTACAACAACAATATCAATGTCATCATTTCTATCCCTCTTAATCTGTTCCAGGTCTTGCTTGGTTTCCTGAAATTTGCATTGAATACTCTGTATATTTACCTTCAGATTCTCCGTCATCTCCTGCTGTAAATTAGATTGTACACTTTTCAATTGCTCCGTCAAATTCTCATGCAAGTTACCTTGTTCAACCTTTAAATTCTCTTGCATACTACGTTGCAAATTTAATTTCAACTCTTCTACCAGTTTCTGTACATTCTCCTTCGCCATCGTTGCTATTGCAATAATATAAATTCACAAACTGCTGTAGGGATATGCCAAAAAGAGTGCATGATGACAACCATTTGGAGAAAGAATTTCAACCATGTAATTGGGCACCTTAATGTCTATCTAAAAACTTAACATTAACTTACCAAATACTCTCTTAAGATTAATAAACTTATGGTCGCCTTCCGCTCGACGCGCCTTAAATTAACTATACTACCATACTAACATTTAAATTTATCAACGTTAAAACAAGTCAACTTTACAATGAATATGGCTAGCAAAGGGCATGAGCCAGTCTGAAATATAAATAAATTCAGATCGTAGGTTATTTTCTCATAATTCTAACCTATTTATACCTATCTCAGGTTTTCCATCAGATCTGATCTGTATTAGAGTGCGACATTACTAAAACAACTTAAAAACACCTACATCATCTCACTCAATTATCACCTCAATTGGGCTGGCTATATCTCCCTTCAAATAGGCTCTACAAACACCCTTCCACATGTTTTTCGAAGCTAAGACGTAGGGTTACCAATTTCATGCCTAAGAAATGTTCATCGAATGCCCTTTCACAGGCATTTCGACGCCTAGACGTTGGGCCGCCGTTTTCTTCTACTGTACCCGTAAAAATCGAGAAGTTACTTGCTGATCATCCAAAGCAAAGCTGGATTGTAAAATAATGAAAGTTTCCGGCTAGATGAACAATCAATATCACGCCAACAAGCTCCTCGGGATTATACACAGTAGTCTACGATCGTGTTGTGGATAAAACAAATTAGCTTTAATTGGTAGAGTGTGAAACTTACCTTAATCTCGGGGCTTTGTAGGATAAATAAGGACATACGATCTAAATAAGGCTGTTCCATAACACGTCTCCACTTATATTATAAAATAAGGCAGACGAAACAGAACGTAGAAAAATATAAATTTATTCATAAAAATTAATTTAACAATAAAAAACAAATAACACCCATTTCCTCATTTACGCCACTAAAGTTCTCATGACTTAACACACACACTAATATTCCTAGTTACAATATGTAGGGACCCTGCCATTTACAAAATAATAAAATAATAAAACAATTTACTTGAAATCTATTGAGTCTGTCATTCCATATCAAACGTTTAACATTCTTTATGCGTGCCATAGAGCGCACACCTGACATGCCGTCTAGTGGTTTGTTATTGACACAGTCCACTACTACATCCATTCACAAAATGAACACGTCACACTCCCCTCGGTTATATAGCAATCTGACCATGGCCGATTAACGGGGCCTGCTTGTCTTACACCTGTTGAAGTTTCCTGTCCGTTTTAACACATAAAATACGGAAACTGGACTCAGTGGAGACACATGGTATTCTCAAACAATTACATTATATAACATCCATTTCTCTTCCAAACACATCCATACTACACAATACTCTTCCTAGCATTCACTTACACCATTCATGTCTGATGAAGCCTCATACACGCATCAATCATCGCTATCGCAAACACTCACTTCAAAAACATTTACTCTTTCTAGCTATAGACAATATTAAAAACATGCAGTAAATAATAATTATTAAAAATAATATAAAATACCTTAATTGAATAATAAGGAAAAATGTATATACAATATATACACACGTCTATCGTTCCAAAGTTTACTTTTTAACGATATTACTTTGCTAATATGATTATTAACACTATCTCGGGTTTAAAGTTTCCCTCTTCTATACTTTCAAATAATTACAAAGCTATATCATCAAAGTCAAAATTAGGTTAGTTGTCATCTCCGGTTTGATATGACCGATCAACAAAGAGGAGTCCATACTATTTTTATAGTTCCAGGTTTAATATAATTTAATAATGGTTTAGTGGACAAGGATTAAATAACGTTTCCCAACATAGTTCCGCCTATTTCGACTTTATGTCGTAGATCTATTCACACTAAGGAGTTCTCAATAACTCTACCAATACACAACAATGCTTTAACTTCTTCTCCCAACAGTACTTCAATACCATAATACCCTCGTATTTCAACACAAAATAAACTCGCCAACTCCACAATCATCTATATACGGCATGAATTCCTCGTATATCCAATACACAACTACAATAACTTCACCTCAATTGTTCCCAACAATTGTTCAATAGTACTTGCATTAATTCATTCTAGCATTTATTTTATCGTTGTTCCAATCAACTGCTTACATGTTAACAGCTATATCTGTTCAATGACACTCTTATCGTTCTCAAAACGATTATAATGGAAGATCTTAGAGGTTTACTAAACGTCGTTACTTTGTTATCAATGCCATGTCTCTATAATTTTAATAAAAATATAAATATTCGTTTCTCCATACTGATCATTACTTCAAAGTCACACGGCTGTAATACTACATTGACAATTAACGTAGTGTTACACTTGTGTATAAATAACAAATTGTGTTATTTCAGTGTCGAATAAATATCAATCACGACTGGATGAGATTCTATCTAACTTTCCCTAATGTCGGATGAATTATTTTCCAAGAAGATATGTCTCAAATAATGTCAGATGTAATGAAGGGCAAAGCCTTCCTTCAACTAAATGGGTTTCTCAACGCCTGAATGTGTCCTCATTGTAAACAAAGAATGTTCATAAGTACTTGACTTCATATCGTATTCATGACGAATATTACTTGCCAGATCGACGAACTGTTCATAGTATTGGGTGATATTTCACAGTATATTACGTGTAGATTTCTCCTAACTACTGTTATTCGTAAAATAAGAATGACCAATTCATTTTACTCAAACATGAATTTACTAAAATATCAAAGACAAACTGTCTGAAATCTTGAATGAAAATCGAAAATCGTTGAATACTAACTTCTTAAAATATTTCCAAGTGGAAAATAAATTCACACACACTCAGACTTCAGTTCAGAAACTGAATCGTTAAATTTTCAAGTATAGATGACTAAAGACCATCATCCTATACGATCTTGTAGAATAAACTTGATAACATCGAAGTGAAAATACATGAATTATATATGGGGAAGTGTTGCTCACAAATGCTGTCATAATACTCAAACTACATAATAATGTAAACATTTCTACCTTGTTTTGTAGGCACATGCAGTTCATATTAGGAATTCAAAAATACCTAGGTGTTTCATCTTCCCAATTATGAATTGTCGGAACCAAATCCGTTCCACGCCAGTGGAAAAACAGTGACCTCGGAGATAGAAGGATTTCCTCCCCGGCAAACACTCGTCTCCGCTGGACATCGAACCTCGTCCCTCGAACATGGACTCCAAGTCTCGAACAATCACCGGGCCTGGTCTCTGGTATCTTCTGTCTTCCCAATGACGACTCCTCATTTGCCGACATCATTCTATTGTTCCCCATCATTATCGAACAATGTATTCGCAATAGTGTCTTCGTTACACATAAAATTTGTAAGTTGCATGTCGAATCACTATCGTAGATGTTAATGTTCATTTGGTTGGTCAATGAAAGATTATAATTGCTCATAGTCGAGAATAAATGTACATGAAAATACATTAAATGTACTGGATGGAAATGTATATAATATTTCATGTTGTCTCGGCATTGTAGACATCCTAGATGTTATACATACCTCCGTCGATAATTAACGTTGCTCCATGTTGTCAATCACAACTCTGTATCGGCATACCCCAATCGCACAAAAGTCTTAGTCCATTATCTCAATCATCATCAATGTGTTATATAATAATTTCTCTTGATAAATATTTGTAGCCATCATTATGTTCAATTAATACAAAGAATCTATGTTCATATAATATCACTGTGCTATTCACTTATTTCCTGTATCGTGGACTTGAATATGCTGTAGTCTCGTCGCACTAAAAGTGTTTCTTCCTATTGAGATACAGATATAAATCGTCCTAAGACTGTCTAATTACTCTAATTAATCACTTCAAATCTTCATACACCGTTGCTATGTATCTATCTGTATATACTGGATACAATTTCCTTTCACTAAAGTCGAACACTTGTTCGCTATAGACTGATATAACCTTCGTTCAACTTCTCCTAGTTTGATAAGCGAGGTTTTAACTATGTACTGGCCGTGATCGGCACTGTCCCCTCGAGTAGTGTCTAACCGTACTCGGCTGAATTCTACGGGATTGAACTCTACCGGATTACACGTCTTGACTCTCCAAAGTCTCCCAGAAAAAGAACGCTTCTTCTAGTCGCCCTTACTCCAGCTCGTCTTATTGTCGACTCCATTGTTATTCCCGCGTAGTTAATGGCGCGCACTTGTAATACGCTTTTACAGTGAATTTCTTCCCTTTTGCGACTTTTAAAGTATTACTAAAATAATCTCTTAAATTTCTTGATAATTTCAATTGAATAAAATTCGTACATAGGGCTTAAATGGAATAGTTAATCACATTAAATAGGTAATATCCATATCTACTTCAATAAACCCTCCTCTCATTGGCAGTGGGCATATATCTAATGATATATTTTATAACAATAAATTGGTTATATTTTGCGGTATAATCTTGTTGCTAGGTACTTTTCAATGTTCTAGTATATTCTCGAGCGTCACAAATCACGTGACTGGGCTCTAATCCCTTGCCTGTGTTCGCTAACAGACCTCGCTTGAGCCACTTTCCAGGATTTATATTTCAATGTTAAACTGTATCATGGGGCTCGAAAAACATCATCATTTTCATCATGTAGCATTCAAATTTCGGGCGCAGTACCTACGTAAAACCACGGCCGCCTCCTTCCCTCTCCTTGCCTATCCCTCCCAATCTTCCCATCCCTCATGAGGCTCCTGTTCGCTTTGCAGGTGAGGCTGCCTGGACGAGGTGCTGATCACATCTCCCCAGTTGTGTCCTCCATGTCCAGATGTTTCAAGCTCCATGACACAGCCCGTAGAGGCGGTAGTGGTGGGATCCCTCGCTGAGTCCGTGGGAAAAACCAACTTGGACGGTAAAATCGACTAAAATATGATACTGGTCATAGCTGACACCCGGAAGTCCTGGGTTCGATTCCTGGCTCTGCCACGAAATTTGAAATGTGGTACGAGGACTGGAACGGGATCTACTCAGCCTTGGGTGGTCCAAATGAGTAGAGGGGGTTCGATTCCCACCTCAGCCATCCTCGAAGTGCTTTTCCGTAGTTTCCCACTTCGACTTCGGGCAAATACCGGGATGGTACTGCCCCCGTAATTGAATTATATAGAGACCACGGTGGCTATATTTGAAATTATAAGGAGAGTTATGGTTGTCATAGTTATGACGTGGGTAGTCATGACGTAAGCACGGATGACGCAAATGCTATGCTAGCAGGCTACTTGAGCTGAGATTCTCAGTGACGTCAGCATTTAGTCCAGAATGTTCCAAGATGTACGACGCAGTCGCAGGAAACGAGGAATTCTGCTGAGGAAGAAACTATGCTATTGGAGGAGAGGCATGAACCAATCAACGATAGTTTAAAGGAAGACGGAGATTGCTGAAACTATGGTATTTTTATTACTTTTGGAATGCAGAATTGTGGAAATCCATTTGCAGTAGAAGCATTGATTTGGAATTTTGGTGAAATTTATTTTCAGTTTTTGAATTTTGAAAATCCGTCATGTATTAACGAAGTTGGAACTTCTAGCGATGACGCAGTACCACGCTTTGGAAGGGATGGAAACGCCCCTCGTGAAGTTAATAAAAGGGCTTGCGCAGAAGAGAGGAGCCTCTTTCGTTCTCTGATCATTCTGAGATCTCATTCTCAGATCATCGAAGTCTATTTGTGAAAGTTCTTTTCTTATACATTCATTATAGTGAGACGTCGAAGTGAACAGCAGTGAAAAGAATCGTCTTTATAACGCGTGGCGAGGCCACTATATTAACGAGATCCAGGTCAAACTAGGTGAAGTTGAAACGGACCTTAGAAAGCTTCTACAAGTTTAGCTTTGAACAGTTAGCGGTCACCGATAAGCTAATTGTATTGTGCAGTGCTACATGCAGTTATAGAGAAAAGCTGAACAATTTCGACCGATTAATTTAAAAGTTATTAGCAGTTTTATACGACTGACAAAAGTGATTATCTCGCCACAAGAGAAGCACTTTTGTATAGCCAGAATCAACGCGACGGCTGACGCTGTGAGTGGAATAGAAAGACTTCAGATTACTTGGTTACAGAACGATACAGTATAATGGAGCAATTGAATACGGCAGTTTGTTCTTCTGACACTACAACCGAAGAGCAGATGGAAGGCTAAAAGGGCTTATTGCAATTGGGACATACTTCAACGGAGTAAGATAGCGACATGGAACTTCGCTAATTGCTATTCCACACAAGCGAACATGCGGTGAATACCATCTACACCCATGTTTCGTAATTAAAGGCTGAATACCATCGAACAGCCATAGAAACAATTTCATACTCTGAATATGAATAATTTCTTCGGAAATTTTTACAAAACTTCATGGCGATTGTCTACTGGAACTTCAGGGAATTTTTCAAGAGAGGTCAGGGGTGTCCCGACTCACAAAGAAGATTATTGCCGGAAGGATGTCTATTCGTCTTCGAGGAGCAGAGCGATTTCCGGAGAAGGAAGCAGTTCGATTCTCCGAGGGTGCTATTTCCTATTTCGAGGATGGAGCTCAACTTTAACGTGGTGAAATGGATCCATCAGCAGTCTTCTTTGGGGAATTTTCCTCTGGAACGTCAATCGGCAGATAAGGTAGTCGTGAACGTTTATTGTATTTGAGTTTACTAATGATGTTTGAGCAACCATTTTTCCCATATTTTTATCCTCATGTTTTTGCCCTATTTTCTTGTTGAGATTCTTATTCTCAGTACACCTTGATGAGTTTTGCATTTTTCGACGATTTATTAAGACATTGTTATGTCATGGGCATAGTAAATGATTTTGAATCAGTTGAGACTGATATTTAGATTTTTCAGTAATTAATATTTTTCTGTAGTCACGATTTGACTGTAAGTTAATGATTTTTATGGCAGATTTAAATTCAGACAGCGTGTCATTTTATTAAAGTAATTCTACCCCAGTTTAATTACTTTGAACAATTTTCTGTCATCATCAAGAAGGAAGAACATTTAAATGATTTTAGAGCGTTAAAATCTCTTACGTTGTCGACGATCTTGGAAATACTAGTCGTTATTTGATTGATTGCAACACAGACATTTATCGTCAGTTATGAATGAACATTGCATCATAGACAATTTTGTGAAAGATTAACTTTAATAATGAATTATTGAATGCATTAAAGTCAAGTACTTTTGTTAGGAGTTTTTCTCAATTAGAGAATTATATAACGATGTTTGCATTCCCCAGTCTAATTGGATTCTATTCGACTACTTTGCATTTTAGTCGCACTTTATTTGAAGATAGTATTTTTATACTACATTTTCTTTTAAGATGTTAATCTTAAATTTTGATAGACCAGACAGGCGTATATAAGCGTATTCACTATTAAATTTGTTTGTGGTTGGCAAGTTTTGACTTCATTTCGGTTCATGAATGAAATCCACGAAGGTTAAATAAAAACAGTTTTGAAACAATTAATGATTATTAGAATTTTTAAGTGGAACTATGAATGTATAATCGCTAGTGCAGCACGTGTTGAAAGTCGCTGAGGTATAATGCCCTTGAATATGAAGGAGGTTCCCACAGGAATTAATGTTAAAGAATTATTTGTGGAAGTTTTGTAAGTGATGTGGAAGTTTTTAATGCCATATAGATTAATATATGATGATTTTGGGCATATTTTTAATGCAGATTGTGCATTAACTTGTTAGCGAAGGATTTTCCGCTGGAGTAAGATTGTTATAGTTCGTTGAAAATTAATCAAGTGATTTACTGTTATAATTAACACGAGTTTCGAAAGAATTTGAGATAAGATTTTGAATGAAGGTTGCCGTCACAAATCATTATTAAAACCTTTATTAAACCAGATTGTGACATTAACATGTATAACTAACCTTCATTGGTCGATTATATTAAACACGATTATGAAAATTACCAACCGAATGAACATGTGGTCAATGTATTTCTTAAATTAATAATTTAAACAATTTAAATGTTAATATTGTAAATGATTGCTGTAAATATTTTTGAAAATAATGTAGAACGAGAGTGATGTTAAAGGCGTGCTTATAATATTTTTATTGTCTTTGACAAATATTATAAACAATTTCTAATTGTTATAAATAATTTATGTGATTTTGTTATAAACATTTAAGAGCTAATTAAACATTTGGATTGAAGTTAACAAGTTTAAGAAATTAATATAATGATCCAATAGGATGTGAGCAAAGTACTTGAAAGATTTGCGTAAATATAATGTGAGTTGTCTCGTAGACATTTAAAAGTTTGAGAGAACAAGCTGTATTCTTACGTAACTTAGCACGTGAGAAGGGAGTGCATTTGACCAGTATGCAACAGGCTGGAGGGTAGCCCGCAGCTGTGCCAGCATATGGTTCTCAGAGAGTGAGGTCGTACACACTCTGGCCTTGCGACTATAAATACCATTCTCATGTTTATTAAAAGGAAACCAAATGATCTATATATGTCACACCCTGACGTCCTTCTCCAATCCAATAGTGTTATGAATATTACGTTATTTGAAGCTCGTGGGAGCTAAAATGTTTTACATCATGTTGTATGATAATTTTTGCAAGTCCTACTGGAGGACGTAGTCAGATTGACTTGGGCTACTGATAGCCACGTTGATTTTGTTGTGTTAGTAAAATCATACCCTTTATTAGAAATAAAGCTTTTGTACAGTTCAAAGTTCTCGTCTTCGTTTCTGGTTCATTTTTAAATGTCATGGTGGAGGTTATTGTGTGAACAGACTTTAGTGATCCTGTTGTCAACTCAAACCCCGAG
Source organism: Meconema thalassinum (assembly GCA_946902985.2). Taxonomy (NCBI): domain Eukaryota; kingdom Metazoa; phylum Arthropoda; class Insecta; order Orthoptera; family Tettigoniidae; genus Meconema; species Meconema thalassinum. The sequence goes on along the minus strand of OX336389.2, from coordinate 378,148,691 downwards.
ATAATTAAGAGGTAAGTAACGGTAAGTATGAACCCCCGTCTATTTTGGTGTGTTCCACAATGATTTCTTGTGAACTTCTGTGCTCTTATCTCGATAGTATCTGTCAGTGCCATTTTTATTGATGTAGCTGAGCCGGTGCGATTGATAATTGGCAATCCGATTGAGGGGGCGGATTTCTGACAGCCTACTATCCAGGTAAACGGGGACAGAAAGATTGGCGCAGTCAACGTGTGGGGCGTGTTCAACAACACTGGATCACCAGGTTGAACAATAGAAAGATTGGCGCACCTAAAACGTTGGGGCTCGATTCAACATAACTGGATTACCAGGTTGAACGCCAGTAAGAGTGGCAAACCTAAAAACGTAGGGTTCAATTAGACTCAAATAAGGAGGTTGATTCTTTGTTAGATGTCTAGGCCAATTGTAGTATTTAAGAGTGTGATTATATAGGGATTAAATGTTGTATTGTATTAGGAAAATTACACTCAGAAAAGATCAGATCTTATACAACTTGAGAAAGGTTAAATAGGCTGGAAACTTAGAAAAATCGCCTATAATCTGGAATCTTATTTTATTTGACCGGCTTATGACATTTCAGTCATATTAAAGATAAATTTAAATTATTTGGATTGTAAATGTAAATTATTTATGTTAGGATATTTTAAAATGAGCCAAAGAAATTTGAACATGTGCTGGAGTTTGTTTCAACATGAAGTATCTTCGAAGGTTAATTATAAGGTAGTTATAAGTTAGATTTAAGACAGAAAATTGATCAAAATTATATATGGTGAAAAGTGTTGCTCAAATGTTGTTATTTTGCTCTTTTGATGTATGTCCCTACAGCAATCCATTTTTGAATAATATTGTAATGGCAGATGAAAGTTTGAGGTTGATGCTAGAGGAGATGTCTGCTAACTTGAAAGCTAGCATGAATAGTAGTATGAAGCAGATGCTGAATGAAAGCATGAAGGAGAATAATAGTAATTTGTCTGCTAATTTGAATGCAAGAATGGAGGAGAATGCTAGTAATTTGAATAGTAGTATGAAGGAGATGGAAGCTAGGAATAATAGTCGAATGGAGGAGAATATGAAGGTTCTTCATACTAGTGCTGCTAATTTGGAGGATAATATGTCGCGTTTACAGATTAATACCCAAGGAATTGAGAATACTGTAACTGACATCCGCACAGATGTATCTAATGTGCATAAAAATGTTGATGATGTTAAATTTGATGTGTCTAAGGTACAGAAAAACCTTACAATGTTAAATTTAGATGTAGCTAATGTCCGAGGGGATATTTCTTGTGCTAGAGCCGAAGTAGTTGTTGTCAAAAACGATGTAGCGACTGTCCAAGACAAGGTCGAGGAAGTCCAAAAAGAAATTCAAAAAGCTAGAACTGATGTATCCAATGTTCAGGTAGACATTAATAACATTCATGCGGATATAACTGAGGTGCAAAGTGACATAACTAAGATTCAGGTAGAGGTCAACACAGTTTTCGTAGATATGACTAAAGTCCAAACTGATGTAAATAAAGTCAGGGAAGAAATCGAAAACTCAAAAAACTCTTTGTACGCGTAATATAACTGCATTAGCGACTAGACTAGTTGATGAATCAGTTAGAACAACAACGTCTTTAGCAGAGTTGAAGTATGATGTAGAGGTCATGAGAACCCAGGTATTAGACCACAATAGAGTATTAAAAGAGGATATCGAAGTAGACATAGCCGAAATGTTAACAGCAAACGTAGCGGTATGGAAAGACGAGTGGAATAAGTCAAGTGGGGAACATGTAACCCAAATTCAGGAAAGGATTGAAAGAAAACTTGCCAGTACGCAGATAGAAATTAACAATGAAGTAGTACAGATTAGGAAAGATTTAAGCGTCAGGATAAATTCGCTATCCGAAAAACAAGTTGACGATAGAACACAACTAGATCAGGATATGCAAACTTTAAAATCTACATTAGAGGAACAGATGCATAAAGTTGTCTCGGATGTAAATGAAACGACGAGTAAACTGAAAAATTTGAAGTTAGGAGAGGCTAGTTTAATGGAGAACTACAAAGAAGAGATTATCAAGAAAGTCTTAACAGAAATCACCGATAAGGATACAGAAGGCTTAGCTTGCGAATTGAATAGGAATTATACTAGAAGACATAACCTAGAGCCAGAAGAGAGAGACGTGACTCCTGAAGAACGTGTATCCAGATTCAGAGAGGAGGATGACGAGAGGAATATGGAACCTGAGTGGAACTATCGAGATAGTGGGAAAAACTATCCGGATTCATATCCGAGGAACGTGACGGTCATTAGGAATTTCGAAGACAAACCACAAAAATTCAGTAACACTGATAGTTTGACACCTATAGAGTATGTAAGGAATCTCAAAGATTATTTCATCGAAGCTCACATTCCCAGAGAGAGAGAGATGAAGATAGTGGAGAGATATCTGATTGGAGGACCCCTTGAATGGTTTTGCGCATTTAGATACACATTCAGTAACTTTGACGAGTTTGCAGAGGCATTAATCAAACGATTTTGGTCCATAGAAGCGCAGAATTCGTTAAGAGCGGAGGTGTATTCAAGAAAATACTCAGGTACTCTTCCAACGAGGTACGCTGATTTCTTTACGAGTCAGTTGTCCCGCTTGAGATTTTTGCAACCCCCATTGTCCACGGAGCAACTAATAGATGCAATTTCTCGTATGCTGCCAGTTGAGGTAAGGAGACTCATAATTTCGTCCAACATCAGGGATTTATCCAGCATGGATGAATTACTAAGAAGGTTAGACTACACAAGTCCAATGCCTAACGTAGTCCAGAAAGGTCAAAGGCAGGAATTTAAAGAAATCAATACGGTATATATGGACCAAGTCCAACAAACTGACAAGCCAGAGGAGGAGAAAACTGACAATGTAGGTCCTCACAGGAATAATCAGTTTAGAAATTACAGATCACAAGGTTACCGACCGTATCAACAGAGAAGAGGTTGGAACTACAACCGAGGAAACTACAATGGAAGAGGCAGATATTACAACAATAATGGGTATAACCGTAACTATAATAGGAATAACCAAAACCAAAATAGAAACCAGAATACTCAAGGTCAGGTTATGACACCTGATCAGTATCAGCAAAGAGAGAAGGAAAGCCAGCAATACTTAAAAGAATTAAGGGATAAAGAAGCTGACAATCAAAAGAAAAGGCAGGATGTTGTAATCGATCCTGGGCCTTCTACGAGCCAACAGAATTTTGAGGTCGGTAACACAAAAAAAAACCGCCGATTTCTCAACGTCAGTGAGAACCTGTAAATACATTGCCACACCACACCTGATTACGATTAATGAGATATACGAAGTTACCGATGAAGATTTACTAGAAGAGAGGGGTATTGTTAAAGAGGAAAGACCATGTGCCTTACCTATTATTGCTGTACGGATAGATGGACAGCAGTACAAAGCCCTGATGGATACTGGTGCTATTATTTCCATCATTTCAGAGGAATGTTATCAAAGTCTGTTAAGAGGAGAGAACATGACAGTTCTACCTGTTTCTACCGTCAAAGTGAGAGGGATATTCCAAGATAAGGCAGTGAAATGCAAGATTCAAGTGTTATTGAACTTTGAGATCAATGGAAGGAATTATGAACAGATCTTCATTGTGGTGAGCAAGATCAATTTTGATATGGTGCTTGGAATCGATTTTATATCGAAGGTCGGAGCTATTATTGACATGAAGAACAGAAGTATTAGCTTTAATGATGGGTACATAATCACAGAAGAGATAGAAGAACAGGACGTGAAAAACAGTCTGGAAATAGACCTTAGGGAAGAAATTTTGAATACAATAATTAATGAAGTGGAAAACTTAGAAGAAATACCCAGTAGAAAAACTGAAGGATTTGAAGAAATTCAGGGGGAATTTGAGGATCTGATAAAGGAATTCCAAGATATTTTCGATGAAAAGCCTGGATTGATTAAGGATTATAAGTACAAGATAAGGCTGACAGATGAAACCCCTTACCAGAAAAGAATATACCCCATTCCTGAGAAATACTATCAAGAAGTACGAGGGTTAATCAGAAAAATGGAGGTAGACGGGATTATTAGAAAACAGGCGTCGTCTTATATAAACCCCATCACAGTAGTAAAGAAAAGTAATGGTCAGATACGTCTTTGTCTCGATGCCAGGACCATCAACTTGAAGATTCTTCCAGAAAATGACAGACCACCCAAGATTAGAGATCTGCTTCGGAAATTCAAAGGAAGAGCTTGTTTCAGCGTTCTTGACTTGACGTCTTCTTTTTATCAAGTTCAACTAGAAGAGGATAGTATGCAGTACACTGGATTCCTATTTGACCAGACGTCATGGGTCTTTGCCAGAATGCCTTTTGGAATGGTTAACAGTGGACCAGCACTTTTCGAGCACTTGATAGTAAGCTCACTGACGAAGTGAAAGAAAATGTAATCTGCTACATTGACGATTTAATCGTATCTTCACCCAGCGCCGCAGAACATTTAGTGCACTTGAGAAAGTTGTTCGAGAACTTAAGGGAGGCCAATATCAAAGTCAATTTTGGAAAATGTCAATTCTTGAAGAAGGAGATAAATTACTTGGGGCATACTATTGATAAAGATGGATATCATCCAAACATGAAAAAAGTAGATGCGATCACGAGATTTCCAAAGCCAACTAAGGTAAAACAAGTCAGAGAATTTGTAGGTGCATGCCAATTTATTAGCAGCCACTGTCCAAGATACTCGGAAATTATGGCTCCTCTGTATGACTTACTCAAGAAGAACAACAGATGGAAATGGAGTACCGCTGCAGACGAGGCTTTTGAGAAAGCAAAAGAGATGCTCAAAAATAATGTGAAACTGGAGTACCCAGACTTTGAGAAGGTGTTCTATATTGAGTCTGATGCATCAAGAATAGGCATTAGTGCAGTCTTATACCAGAAAGACGAGGCAGGCAACAAGCACTACATTGCGTTCACTAGTCGGAAGTTGAAAAAGCACGAGGAAAACTACTTCACGACAGAGCTTGAAGCGTTAGCTTTTGTGACAGCTTTGCAAGCCTGGAAGAAAATCCTGCTGGGACATAAGGTCATCATTATTACTGACCATAAAGCACTACAGTTTATGTTGCAAACTGACATGAGTGATAGATTGACACGTTGGGCTTTGTTCACCCAACAGTTTAACGCTACTATCGTCCACCAGCCTGGGAAAGATAACTTACTGGCTGATGCTATATCACGTAACCCTATTAAAAATGTGCAGATACACCATGTACAATTGGAGCAAGAAGATGAAGAAACCGTTAGGAGGTTAGCCCGAATCGGTGTGTCACAGAAGAGACACGCTCCAATAAGGAAAATGTACAGGTTCCTCAAGGGTTACATGGACAATACGGATGTTGACTATGAAGCTACACGGAGAAATTCACGACACTTTGTCTTGAGTGGAGACATCGTATGCAAGTATGCTGACTCTGCGCATACAAAACTCCGAATAGTCGTGCCACCTAAACTTGTTGTTAATTTAGTGTGGGTAGCTCATCACGCAACTGGACATGCCGGTTTAGATAAAACTCTTAATACACTTAAAGAGAGATTTATCTGGACTAACATGCGTTCCAGCATTGCCAAGGTCATTCGATCCTGTGACAAATGTCAAAGAGCAAAGTATGCTTCTGCTTTATTAAAGGGAAAACCGAAGGCGATGATTCCTTCTAAGCCAAACGAACTTATGGCGACGGATATATTTGGCCCCTGTCCGAAGGGATACCAGGGTAACCAGTACTTGTTGGTGACCGTGGATGTTTTCTCAAAATTTGTTACAATGAGTCCCGTGCAGAAAGCTAACACGAGGAACGTAGTAAGCAGACTGGAAAATGCTGTATTTCCTAAAGCTGGTATACCAGAATATCTACTGTCAGATCATGGAACGCAGTTTACGTCCGTGGAATTTGCAGCGGATATGGAAAGGCTTGGCATTAAGCACTTATTTTCAAGCATGCGTTACCCTGAATCGAATTCCTCAGAAAGATATATGGCTGAATTTTCGAAATTCTGTCGAATTTTCTGTCCAAATGATCATTCTGGTTGGGTGAGATTTGTACCCCTTATTGAGGAATGTCTGAACTCTACAGTGCAGGAGAGCACAGGAGAAGTGCCAATGCGACTTCATCTAGGAAGAAACCCAGAAAGGCCGTGGGATAATCTTTTCAACCACATACCGAGAGATCCCGACATAGGAAGGCAGCAGAGGATTGACAAGGCAAAGGAACAACTCCAGAAAGCAGCAGAGAAACGATTGAAAAGAGTAGCTGGAAAACGTTTTGGTACACCCTTTCAAGTTGGAAATCTTGTATTATTACGCAGACCTGTCAAGGCTGATATGACCAAGAAGATATACCCCAAATTTGGATTAGTGTTCCTGGGGCCGTTTAGGATTACGAACGCTTATGGAAACAACTGTTATGAACTCTACGATGATGAGAATAATGTCGTTTACGGCAAGTTCAATGCTGGAAATTTAAAAAGATACTATCCTAGAGTAAGCCAGTAATAATTCAATTTCGTGTTCAAGAGAGTTGAGATACTTGTAACATTGGGTTTAAAAACAATTTGCAACTGTTTTTAAAACGTGGTGAGAGGAGAATGCCCCCGTAATTGAATTATATAGAGACCACGGTGGCTATATTTGAAATTATAAGGAGAGTTATGGTTGTCATAGTTATGACGTGGGTAGTCATGACGTAAGCACGGATGACGCAAATGCTATGCTAGCAGGCTACTTGAGCTGAGATTCTCAGTGACGTCAGCATTTAGTCCAGAATGTTCCAAGATGTACGACGCAGTCGCAGGAAACGAGGAATTCTGCTGAGGAAGAAACTATGCTATTGGAGGAGAGGCATGAACCAATCAACGATAGTTTAAAGGAAGACGGAGATTGCTGAAACTATGGTATTTTTATTACTTTTGGAATGCAGAATTGTGGAAATCCATTTGCAGTAGAAGCATTGATTTGGAATTTTGGTGAAATTTATTTTCAGTTTTTGAATTTTGAAAATCCGTCATGTATTAACGAAGTTGGAACTTCTAGCGATGACGCAGTACCACGCTTTGGAAGGGATGGAAACGCCCCTCGTGAAGTTAATAAAAGGGCTTGCGCAGAAGAGAGGAGCCTCTTTCGTTCTCTGATCATTCTGAGATCTCATTCTCAGATCATCGAAGTCTATTTGTGAAAGTTCTTTTCTTATACATTCATTATAGTGAGACGTCGAAGTGAACAGCAGTGAAAAGAATCGTCTTTATAACGCGTGGCGAGGCCACTATATTAACGAGATCCAGGTCAAACTAGGTGAAGTTGAAACGGACCTTAGAAAGCTTCTACAAGTTTAGCTTTGAACAGTTAGCGGTCACCGATAAGCTAATTGTATTGTGCAGTGCTACATGCAGTTATAGAGAAAAGCTGAACAATTTCGACCGATTAATTTAAAAGTTATTAGCAGTTTTATACGACTGACAAAAGTGATTATCTCGCCACAAGAGAAGCACTTTTGTATAGCCAGAATCAACGCGACGGCTGACGCTGTGAGTGGAATAGAAAGACTTCAGATTACTTGGTTACAGAACGATACAGTATAATGGAGCAATTGAATACGGCAGTTTGTTCTTCTGACACTACAACCGAAGAGCAGATGGAAGGCTAAAAGGGCTTATTGCAATTGGGACATACTTCAACGGAGTAAGATAGCGACATGGAACTTCGCTAATTGCTATTCCACACAAGCGAACATGCGGTGAATACCATCTACACCCATGTTTCGTAATTAAAGGCTGAATACCATCGAACAGCCATAGAAACAATTTCATACTCTGAATATGAATAATTTCTTCGGAAATTTTTACAAAACTTCATGGCGATTGTCTACTGGAACTTCAGGGAATTTTTCAAGAGAGGTCAGGGGTGTCCCGACTCACAAAGAAGATTATTGCCGGAAGGATGTCTATTCGTCTTCGAGGAGCAGAGCGATTTCCGGAGAAGGAAGCAGTTCGATTCTCCGAGGGTGCTATTTCCTATTTCGAGGATGGAGCTCAACTTTAACGTGGTGAAATGGATCCATCAGCAGTCTTCTTTGGGGAATTTTCCTCTGGAACGTCAATCGGCAGATAAGGTAGTCGTGAACGTTTATTGTATTTGAGTTTACTAATGATGTATGAGCAACCATTTTTCCCATATTTTTATCCTCATGTTTTTGCCCTATTTTCTTGTTGAGATTCTTATTCTCAGTACACCTTGATGAGTTTTGCATTTTTCGACGATTTATTAAGACATTGTTATGTCATGGGCATAGTAAATGATTTTGAATCAGTTGAGACTGATATTTAGATTTTTCAGTAATTAATATTTTTTTTGTAGTCACGATTTGACTGTAAGTTAATGATTTTTATGGCAGATTTAAATTCAGACAGCGTGTCATTTTATTAAAGTAATTCTACCCCAGTTTAATTACTTTGACCAATTTTCTGTCATCATCAAGAAGGAAGAACATTTAAATGATTTTAGAGCGTTAAAATCTCTTACGTTGTCGACGATCTTGGAAATACTAGTCGTTATTTGATTGATTGCAACACAGACATTTATCGTCAGTTATGAATGAACATTGCATCATAGACAATTTTGTGAAAGATTAACTTTAATAATGAATTATTGAATGCATTAAAGTCAAGTACTTTTGTTAGGAGTTTTTCTCAATTAGAGAATTATATAACGATGTTTGCATTCCCCAGTCTAATTGGATTCTATTCGACTACTTTGCATTTTAGTCGCACTTTATTTGAAGATAGTATTTTTATACTACATTTTCTTTTAAGATGTTAATCTTAAATTTTGATAGACCAGACAGGCGTATATAAGCGTATTCACTATTAAATTTGTTTGTGGTTGGCAAGTTTTGACTTCATTTCGGTTCATGAATGAAATCCACGAAGGTTAAATAAAAACAGTTTTGAAACAATTAATGATTATTAGAATTTTTAAGTGGAACTATGAATGTATAATCGCTAGTGCAGCGCGTGTTGAAAGTCGCTGAGGTATAATGCCCTTGAATATGAAGGAGGTTCCCACAGGAATTAATGTTAAAGAATTATTTGTGGAAGTTCTGTAAGTGATGTGGAAGTTTTTAATGCCATATAGATTAATATATGATGATTTTGGGCATATTTTTAATGCAGATTGTGCATTAACTTGTTAGCGAAGGATTTTCCGCTGGAGTAAGATTGTTATAGTTCGTTGAAAATTAATCAAGTGATTTACTGTTATAATTAACACGAGTTTTGAAAGAATTTGAGATAAGATTTTGAATGAAGGTTGCCGTCACAAATCATTATTAAAACCTTTATTAAACCAGATTGTGACATTAACATGTATAACTAACCTTCATTGGTCGATTATATTAAACACGATTATGAAAATTACCAACCGAATGAACATGTGGTCAATGTATTTCTTAAATTAATAATTTAAACAATTTAAATGTTAATATTGTAAATGATTGCTGTAAATATTTTTGAAAATAATGTAGAACGAGAGTGATGTTAAAGGCGTGCTTATAATATTTTTATTGTCTTTGAAAAATATTATAAACAATTTCTAATTGTTATAAATAATTTATGTGATTTTGTTATAAACATTTAAGAGCTAATTAAACATTTGGATTGAAGTTAACAAGTTTAAGAAATTAATATAATGATCCAATAGGATGTGAGCAAAGTACTTGAAAGATTTGCGTAAATATAATGTGAGTTGTCTCGTAGACATTTAAAAGTTTGAGAGAACAAGCTGTATTCTTACGTAACTTAGCACGTGAGAAGGGAGTGCATTTGACCAGTATGCAACAGGCTGGAGGGTAGCCCGCAGCTGTGCCAGCATCTGGTTCTCAGAGAGTGAGGTCGTACACACTCTGGCCTTGCGACTATAAATACCATTCTCATGTTTATTAAAAGGAAACCAAATGCTCTATATATGTCACACCCTGACGTCCTTCTCCAATCCAATAGTGTTATGAATATTACGTTATTTGAAGCTCGTGGGAGCTAAAATGTTTTACATCATGTTGTATGATAATTTTTGCAAGTCCTACTGGAGGACGTAGTCAGATTGACTTGGGCTACTGATAGCCACGTTGATTTTGTTGTGTTAGTAAAATCATACCCTTTATTAGAAATAAAGCTTTTGTACAGTTCAAAGTTCTCGTCTTCGTTTCTGGTTCATTTTTAAATGTCATGGTGGAGGTTATTGTGTGAACAGACTTTAGTGATCCTGTTGTCAACTCAAACCCCGAGATAATTAAGAGGTAAGTAACGGTAAGTATGAACCCCCGTCTATTTTGGTGTGTTCCACAATGATTTCTTGTGAACTTCTGTGCTCTTATCTCGATAGTATCTGTCAGTGCCATTTTTATTGATGTAGCTGAGCCGGTGCGATTGATAATTGGCAATCCGATTGAGGGGGCGGATTTCTGACAGCCTACTATCCAGGTAAACGGGGACAGTACTGTACCAGTATTTTCCTGTGCCACTTGGTACAACTTTTGTCTGAAGTATTTTTACGAGATGTTACGACACATTAAACATTCGGCAGAGAGATGTTATCTGCATGCCGCTCGCTTAGGAGTAATTCTGATACTACTCCTCCTTGGATATGACGTATCTACCCACAGGCCAGTCCATTACCATCACCCCACATGTTTGTCAAAGAGACACTTGAGCAGTGAAGACAGCAACCTCTCGCAATGGACGTATAAAACTACAGGAAATTACTTATTACAGAGATTACAGAGGGGAACAACTATATGTATTCACTCAGAATACCATTTCGACGCACAATGATGTTGTTTTGAGAACGTTTTTAAGCCGCAGGAGTCTCTAAATGTATTTATCGCCATTGTCGGCGATTGACTTCAATAAATATCGAATGAGTCATCTTGCGTTGCGGGGGAAGCCTGCAGAGCAAGATGTGTACATTCACTAGAGCGATTACTCTGATTTGAATTTTGAAACAGTGCGCTTCGCAGTTCTCGGGAGAGAAACGAAAGTGCTACGCGTTGTTAAGCATGCACTCATGCTAACCTCATACAATGGACTTAGACTCATAAAAGCAACGGTTTTCTACGTTATACAAGCATCTTAATTGAACATAACATATTTACGAGAGACATATAAACCGATTCATGGAACAGTGATACATAATTCGGCAGTGATATTTCTTCATTTTACCACTATGATATACAGACTTGAGACGTGGAGAATAGTCAAGCAGTTCTTCGAACGTGCTAATATGCATTGCTAAGCAAATGAGTGGAACGCAACAGTGAAGCAGAATCGAGTATCAAGAGTAATCCTATGCTAGAAAATGTATATAAAATGCATGAAAGCAAAATACAAGAGGCGACGTAAGGAATCTACATATACCATTCTGAAATGAAATACTATCACATGATGGAGATGATTCAGCTTACAAGAGATTTGGCGTCTACAACCCCAGCGCTACGAAGCCCAATCCAGGGTGGTCGAGTGAGAGAGGTCCAGGGTTCTTGGAGAGGTGTTCGAGCAGGCGAGGAGACGGGTTCGATCTCTGGTTCAAGACCGGGACAGGTCTTTTCGCAGTCTGGAATTTAGGTTCGATCCAAATAGGATTGGTGTGTTCCTATACACATTATCGACCTGAAGCCATCTCAAGGTAGCTGGAAGATCTTATATTATTTAGATGGTAGAATTAGAAGTATTTATAGATGGCCATTTTTTCACCATGTTTTATTAATATGTTGAATGTAAGCTGGTGGATTAATTATGACGCTTCTGTTAATTTTATCTATCAGTTTATTAAGGTTTTGGTTCGACTACGGACACACCTTCTGTCAATTCTTGTAGGTTGTAATATTTTTATTTCATATTTTTTAACATCGTGACTTCAATTCTTGGCTATAAAATTTGAAACTTTCCCTCAATTGAGAAGATTTGCGTTAGGAGAAGACTACGATATATAGAAGATTACGTACAAAAATTAGAATATATTTTGATCGTATTAATGAACATTCGACAACATAATTCCTTAATTATGTGAATTTGCAGAACAGTATAAATTTCGTTGATATACTGTATATAGCAGAGTGCTTTGAATGGTAGAATTATAATTCGTTAATTAGAACCTGGAATGGAATCAAGTGAACGTTTTGAAGTTAATATTAATGGCATTTTGATAGTTGTGAAATTATAGTTAATTTTGATTAATATTTGTAGGAATGGTTTGTTGGATTGGAGGCACTCCAGTTTCCTGTATTTTCTAATTCGGGATTTTTGCTTAGTCTTTTCTGATTTCGTTCCTTTTCTAATGGTCTTTATTGAATCCAATTAATATTTGGAATATTTCCATGGCGTAAGTTTGAAAGACATTCTCGAGAGGCTGACATATTTCGAATTCTTGTTACGGAACTGATTCGAATCTCAACAACAAATTAAATATAATATTGTAATGGACAATCTTTTGGTAAAAAAATGTGAAATGAATAATAAATATAACACGGAGGTAATTTTTCAAGAAATGTTAAAAGCTACTAATAATCATGTTTATAATGAAGCATGTTAATACAGAATGTTAGATTGAAAGTTAAGAAATTTTAAAATGGTGTGGAAGATTAAAGTACAATACTTTAAAGCTATTGGTGTATTGAAATTGGTCAATACATGGTTAAATGTAACCATATTGAAATATTACGGGATCACTGGATATCTTGAACCATTGTTGAAGTATGTATAAAGGAGCTTCAAGTACAGGGAGAGTAGTAAGTTATAATGAATTTATTGTCATGTTATGCGAGCTGATTGACTGTCGCTTGGTTATCTCGTGGATGAATTTATTCGTGAAAGAGCACGACTATTAAAGCAATAAAGCTGATGTTTAAATAACCTATCCACCATTAAAATTTAAGAAGTGATATTTATAATAATGGATTTGATTGCTAAATTTAAATTATATTTTAGGTGTGAAACCTAAATTGAAACTCAAATAGTGTTGAATGAAATTAATGATATTACGAATTAAATAATCGAACATGAAAAATACATTTGATTAACTTGATCGTTCGTCAAATAAGACATATCCTGATGTGATTATAAAATAATTGAAATGAAGTTAGTTCAAACGGTTGACATGAATCTTGGCTAGATTCTCACATTAATAATATTGTAAATAGGCGTATATAATAATTTTCTTGAACATAATCCATGTTTATATGTAGTCGAGCACGATTGTGTTCCATAGTCACTAATGATGTTAGGTGATAAAAATTTATGCAACAGATGCAATACGGGCATCAGCACCGTTAATAAGAAGACATATTTGATTTTTATTTCTTTGTTGTTTGACCATCGTCATTCAGTATGCCCACGATCACTTCGATCAATAAATTGATTAATTTATTTTAAATTCTACCCTGTTCTTGTGATTTATATCAATAACATGATGTGTTAGGAGGAAGCCTCCGTGGCTTAGGCGGCAGCAAGTCGGCCTCTCACCGCTGGGTCCGTGGTTCAAATCCCGGTCACTCCATGTGAGATCTGTGCTGGACAAAACGGAGGCAGACAGGTTTTTCTCCGGGTACTCCGGTTTTCCCTGTCAAAATTTCATTCCAGCAACACTCTCCACTATCATTTCATTTCATCTGTCATTCATTTCATCATTGCTCCAGAGGAGTGCGTCAGGCCTCGGCAGCCGGCACAGTTCATATCCTCGCCGCTAGATGGGGGCTGCATTCATTCCATTCCTGACCCGGTCGGAGACTGGAATCAGGCTGTGGATTTTCATTTTCATGTGTTAGGAGGACCAGAGGGTAACTTTTCCCATCGTAAGCCTTCATGTACGAGATCTATCTTGGATTCTCGAGTTCTTCTCTGAGCTAGTTCATTTTGTTCTTTTCCACTGGTGTTTTCTTAACGCATTCTTCTAACTTTGTGCGTACCTATCCGTGGTTGATCTACGTTGGTAGAATTTTGGTAGCTTTTCTTAGCCGGGTACTTCCCGATTTTGCGATCCTGCTGTGCCTTCGGATTTCAACAGGTAATATCACGAGGATACGGGTACAGAAGTTAAATGGCGCCCATCTATGCGGCTCGAAATTCGTTGGGAATTAACGTGTTTGGGAAACGCAAATATGAGTTTTTCTCAGTCTGTATGGCATACATATGGAATTGCTGCCATTTACTTTAATTTGCTTTGATTTTATAGAAAAGTCTTTATTACGTAATTGTGTTAACGATTAGAATAAGATCATAAATGGAATTTCACCGAAACGTTTACTGATCTGTCTAGTTAAGTGGGACACTGGATGGAGCCCCTTTATACGCTCCATGCAAGTCGTCTATTTTATGTTTGATACCGGCAGATGATACTTAGAAGATCATCAGTAAAAGTAGAATCATTTCGTTTAATGTAAATTCTATGAGTAATAATCAGTAATAATAATCTAAAATAATTAATGTGAATCACTATAATAATATTACTCCCACATCTTTGATATAGTTTTAAATTGGTTTAAGTTGTTATTAAGGTTTAATGCTAAACTGATGAAAAGTTTCCAATTGGTGAAAAAGAGTTACTCTGTGATACTCTAATTTTGCTTTGATCTGTTGTGCTCCCGTATTTTTTGTAATTTGTTATATTATAATGTCGTCGACACCAGTCACAAATAGTGACATACATGCTCTTCTCACGTCGATGAGGATAGGGAATCTTGATAAAGATCTGGCTGATATTCGCACTAATTGTCAACAACGTTTTGACAATATTAACGATGTTGTCAATAAAAATACAGATCTAGTTAAGGAAAGTGTTGGTGAAAGTTTAAAGGGAGGCATCTCTCAGATGCATCAATCTCTTAAACGTTTACAAGAAAGCAATAGGAAAATCCAAGACAGGTCTAAAGAAATAAAGGAAAAGATTGGTGATGTGGAACTCAGTACAGATGGAGTTCAGGAGGAAGTTAGATTGGTCCAACTGAACGTGAGCAATATAAACTTAGAAGTTAACCATGTACGTTCTAATGTAACCAGTATACAATCAGATGTGAGTAGTATACAAACTAAAGTAGACAGTACACAATCAGATGTAACCAGCATACAATCAGATGTAACCAGTATACAATTAAATGTGAGTAGTATACAGACTTAAGTAGACAGTACACAATCATATGTGAGCAGTATACAAACCAAAGGAGATGGTACACAATCTAACATAACTAGTATACAGTCTAATGTCTCTACCATGCATGAGAATGTTAGGAACATCAGACTGGAACTAGATAATACCAAAAAGGAGAAAAGGGTCAGTTTGGATGCCCTACAGCTACAATTTTCTAACGAGGCCATGGCTACTCAGGGCACGTTAGGTCGGTTAAAGGGAGACATTGCATCTTTGCGTAACAAAGTAGAAGATCATAACGAAGTTTTAAGAAAAGATATTGGAATAGACTTAAAAGCTATTGTTAATGATCAGGTTACTATTTTGAGAGGAGAAATCACTAAAATTAATGAAGATGTTGTTAAAGGTATTAAACCAGATCTTGAAACAAAATTGTCCAATGGTGAAATCACTATAAACCGTGATGTTTCGTATGTAAGGGAAGACCTAAATAAGAGAATCAATTCAGTTCAAAATACACAGGTTCATAATATGTCAGATTTACGTGAGGATATCTAAACTAAAATCAAAATATATTAACGTTAAACTTGATCAATGTAAGCTTGATGTCAATTCAGAAAGAGAAAAGAAGAACGCAGGATTAAATGAACTCAGAAATCAATTGAGTAATATTAATCTTGGGGATCACGTAGATATTAACAAATTAAGGGAAAAATTTAAAGGACAACTCGATACTTGAAAATCTTCACTTAATTCAGATGAGCAAAGAACCAGTAGGCAGGAGAGAGACGTAGGCGATCTTAGGTCACCCATGGTGAATGGCATGACTCGTTCAGATGGGGCAACTGGAACAGAGCAGCTTCGTATTAGACCGGAAATCCAGAGTACGCCCACGTTAGATGCTAACGCACGGGATTTTAGGATGTCATGTCTACAGACAGGTCCAATATTACCATAATCAGAAATTATGTGGAAAAACCCCGAAAATTTAATAATGTGGATGGTTTAACTCCTATCGAGTTCATTAGAAATCTCCAGAACCACTTTATTGAGAATCATATATCAAGAGACAGAGAGTTGAGGATTGTCGAACGTTATCTACCAGAGGGACCGTTAAACTGGTTTAGGGCATTCAGGTATACTTTCGACAATTTTGACCAGTTCGCCGATGCTTTTATCAAACGATTTTGGTCAATCGAGATACAACACGCTGTTAGAGCTGACGTCTACTCAAGAAAATATACTAGCACTGGTCCAACAAGTTATTCAGAATTATTTTCATTACAATTGGCCAACTTTCGTTTCCTTCAACCACCCCTTACTCAGGAGGAATTAATTGAAACCATATCCATACAGTTACCACTTGAGGTAAGACGTAATGTGCTCTCATCTGGAGTATCAGATCTAGCCACGATGGACGATCTACTGCGTAGGCTAGACCACACCTCTATTACTCCTAGTATTGTTAAAATACAAGACCCGAAGCTAGGACTGTAAATGCTGTGGTCATGGTCCGTAAGCAACAGCCGGAGAAGCCGTATGATAGGGAATCGAAAGGAGTAGGTCCCATTAGGAATGGTAATTACCCTAATAGGAGATATAACAGCAGTTATAATAGGGAACAATATCGGTCATACCAAGAACGGTATAATAGGGAACAGTATAGGCCATAACAAGAACGGTATAACCGAGAACAGTTCAGGCCATACCAAGACCGGAATGAATATAATAGAAATAGCAATCGGGAGGAATACCAACCCAGGAACAACAATTCGAGAAATTATAATGGGAATGACAGAGATACATACAGGAATTGTAATAGACAGGATCAATATCAACAAGATAACAGAACCCAGCAAGGCTATGTTCGCTATAAAAACTATAGAGACGATGAAAACCAAATTAATAAGAATATGGAAAAATCCAAGAAAGAGAAAAATAATAGGGATGAACAGGATATGAGGAGAGATAACTCCGATGGTCATCAGGAACTAGGCTCTAGTCAACAGACTACAAATCAGGAAAGGGTTCCGCCAAGAAGAAAAAAACGTCAATTTCTGATTGACATTAGCCATAAAAGATTCACCGTCTCCTTTTGACATCACTATTAACGACATTGTCGAGGTATCCGATGATGAATTACTTTTTGAAGAGAAGGAAAGGCCTATTGAGAAACGCGCAGAATTGCCCGTTATTGACATTGATGTTGGCGAACCACTCTATAGATCACTTTTGGATACGGGAGCGGTCATTTCTATTTTATCGGAGGATTGTTATCTCAGGTTACAGAAAGAACAGCAATTTACTACTTTGCCGGCTTCATCGATTAAGATAAAAGGCATCTTCCGAGATAAATCTATAAAATGGAAACTCCAAGTATTAATGAAGTTCAAAATAAATTAGTGAATATTTGAATACGTGTTCATTGTTGTTAAAACATTAATTTCGATGTGATTCTAGGCATAGGCTAGAATAGTCATTGATATGGATTTTAAAAAAATCATGAGAAAGGTATTAGGAAGATAGCGTCCGAAGAAATTGATTCAAATGATGATACCGAGGACTTAATAAGGGAAGAAATTCTGGAAACTATGGTAAATGAAATCGAGCAAGAGAGGGAGCAGTACGCCCTTAGCGCCGTGGGATTCCTAGATATTGAACAAGAGTTTAGAGATTTAATCGAGGAATTTGCTGACATATTTGACTATAAACGAGGCTTAATTAAAGATTACCTATATCAAATCAGGTTAACGGATGATACCCCATACCAAGCTAAATTGTACCCGATTCCTGATAAATATTATGAAGAAGTCAGAACTATTATTAGGAAGATGGAAGCAGAGGAAATTATAAGAAAGCAGGCTTCATATTAACTGAATCCCATTACAGAGGTAAAGAAAAGTAATGGCCAGTTACGTCTCTGTCTAGACGCACGAAAAATCAACTCACGAATCCAAGATCTTGTTAGAAAGTTTAAAGGGAAGGCATGCTTTAGTGTCCTCGATCTAACTGCGTCATTTTACCAAGTGGAATTGACGGAAAACAGCAGGCAATACACCGGGTTCCTCTTCGACCTAAAAACCTTCGTGTTCTATCGTAACCCATTCGGGATGATTAACAGTGGCCCAGCGCTCATTAGGGCATTAGACCGTAAACTGTCAGATGAGGTAAAACAAAGTGTCACCTATTGTATTGATGACCTCATTATTGCATCAGCATATGTAGAAGACCATCTGGTAGAATTGAGGAAGCTGTTTCAAAATCTTCGTAACGCGAATATAAACGTCAATTTCGATAAGTGCCAATTCATGCTCGAGAAGATTAACTTTCTCGGCCACACAATAGACCAGTTTAGATACCATCCTAATCTTAAGAAGATTGATGAGGTCGTAAAATTCCCTAGGCCCAGAAAAATCAAACAGCTACGCCAATTCCTGGGCCTGTGCCAGTTTTTGAGTTGTCAGTGACCATGGCATCTTTATATGATCTGTTAAAGAAAAACAATCGATGGAAGTGGACGGATCCAGCGACGGCTCGTGGGGTGTAAGTTCGGTGCAGCCCAACACACGCTCATGTGCAGTATAGGTGTGTTGGGTCAACTAGCTAGGAGGAAATCTGGTATCGGGGTGATGCTTTGGGAAGACAATGGCATACAAATCATCCGCTGTATTATTTTCATGAACTTACTTTAAATAGCACAACATAAGTATAAAATTAACTAAAAGAGCAAATATTATTCAAATTCGGTCACGTCTATTGCTTGTATGTTAAATCTATTCTTCGGTCTTTTGAAGCAGCGAACTTGTGTATGATGTCATCGTAAAAGGGCATTGTATTCATCAAGTCGTTGAGCAGTGACTTCTCTAGCGATATGGTAGCCAGCGCAGTCAGCCTCTCATGGGATGTTGAATTCCTTAAGTATGTTTTAATCCGCTTAAGGCACGAAAAGCTTCTTTCTACTGAGAAACTGGTAGACGGTATAGTAAGTATTAAACTAAATAATGTATACGCTTCTTTGAACACGTCCTTAAGTTTGATCTTATTGAGCGACAAAATTATTTCCGCCAAACTGGTATTTTTGTAGGTAGAATCAGAATAGATGTACTGAAGTTCGTTTTTAACCTGTGTGTGTCAAATATCGAGGGATAAGAGATTTTTAAGTTCTCTAGAGCATCAAGAGGGAGGATTTTAGAATATTCTTCAAACTTAGAGCTATCTCCTAAGCAAATAAACTGGAGCTTCTGCATATCTTGAAATCTTTTATCAATTTCTACGGAGACTATATCCAATATCTCAAAATACCGCACTCGATACTTAAGAAAAACCTCGTTTTATGGTTTTAAACCAGAATGTCTTTTAAGTTCAAATTTAGTTTTCTTCTCAGCCATTTGAAAATAGGTTTTAAACGTTTCTTCATTCCTTTTACCTAGTATCAGTTGCCGTGTAGTGTTTATTTTGAGAGGCAGAAGTAAATGTCCAGAGCACGTTAAATAATATATTAGCAAGCTCAAAAATGTCATTGGATACTATTGATAAAAATGTGAATTGGAAGCTATTAATGTTATTAAACAACCCTTCTGATTGACGAATGGTATCTTCGTCTGACTGAGGGTCGTGCATAAGTCTTTCAAAATATCTTCCATACCCTCCCACTCCTCGACAACCACGTTTAAAAGTTTTCCATGTGACGACCAACGTGTATCCACACCAGATGGTATTCGTTTCGCAATTACTGAATCAGCGACGAAAGTTCTTTTGGCTGATGAATGAAAAAATGAGGTAATACCACCCAGACTCGCCAAAAAGAAGGGCACTCTGATATGTTGCTAATACTTTGCTTTACCATTAGATTTAACCGGTGTGCCAAACAATGTACAAATAATGCTTGAGGGGCATCTTCCTTGACCTTAGTTGAAGACCGTTTAGATGACCTGCCATGACACTAGCTCCGTCATAACACTGGGCAATCAATTTAGTTTCGTAAGAAAATTCACTCAGAACAGTCTGAAGCAAGTGGAACAAAGTAATCGCTGTACGGTCCGAACTGACATCATAAAAGCCAAGCAACCGTTCAACTAGCGCACCTTTGTAAGTAATACACCGAAGTATGACCGAACACTGCGATTTCTTTGAGTAGTACAGTTCGCTTCACTTTGGATATTGCATCATCATGACCAGAAATTGCGTAATCCTGATGACGTCATGGGATGACGTCATGGGTCCTTAGAGCGAGCACGTGGTCCAGGAGCGAGCATGTGCAGTGCACGTGTTAGCGTGGGAAGAGGTTGACCTTTTGGCTTGTTTGTGCGATGGTGATAAAAAGTTAATGGGTGTTGACGTCATGGAGGATGTTTATTAGGATGCTAACTGTCATCTGACACCCATGCGAGTGTGAGCACCAAAACAAAAGGTCATTCGCGGGTAGTGGGGTAGTGTATGTTCTCTTGCAAGTCGCGTGTGTGCTTGAATACGTATGGCTATGTTGGGAAAATGTTTGGTGGTGGGCGAGGACTAGGGTTGAGTGAGGGTTCGTTTAAATGCTATTTTTCCCGCTCTATTTGATGGTGAGGTAATTTTTTAAAATGGGTGGAATTTGGAAACGCAATTTGAGGTAAACGTGCTTTTTTGACATTTTGGCGAATTAAATGAGCTTGTAAGGCTAGAACGATGTGTTATTTAGGAATGGTGTGACGTCCTCTTTGCTATGAATGTGTGTCGGTATATATATAATATTATAAAATTGTTGTTTTTTGAAATTGGTGCTATTTTGGAAACGGTGAAGATGAGAGAAAAGTTTGTTTGACGTCAATGAAAGGTCCCTATGCCCTCTAGGCTGACAGCAAGTTTGAAGTGTGTAGGACAAAATAAAATGATAGCCTACTTTGTGGCGAACATTGGCGATGATTCGCGAACGCATGGTCGGATTTGAGCATATAGGGTGTCGTAGGACTTGTGGTGAACCACCCCTTGCTATGGACAGGAGTATATCCACCCCAAAATAAATCTACCCTTACCCGGAGGTTAAGTAGTGGTTATTTTTGTATGCATGCGCACTTGAGGACTTTTGTAAGAGAGCGGAATTTTTAAATGATTCTTTATAGACGAGGCTTTTTAAAAAAATTATTAAAAAAACAAAAAACTAATAGGTCATTCGCTTTTTAGTATCTCGCTAACCAATAATGCGATTTAAACATATGGGGTGTCGTAGGACTCGTAGTAAATTCTCCTTTTGTATGAATGAGGTATGTCAACCCCCAAAATAAAAACTACCCTTACCTGGGGTGAAAGAGCAATTTTTGTATGTATGCACACCGGTGGCTTTCGTCAAAAGGGCCTAACTACACATTTGCTAATATTTTCTGAACCCCTGATGGGATTTTGCCATAGGCAGTAAACTAGCACTTGGGGTGACGCCTCGTTTTTGAAAGTATGATTCATTTTTTTTGTCAAAAGGGCCTAACTACACTTTTGTTAATATCTCGTGAACCAATCATGCTAGGGACTTGTATGAGGGGTCCTAGCACTTGGGGCGACGTCCCCCTTTGTGGGGTGAAACTACCCCCCAAAATTGAAAACTCAATATCTTGGAAACTATGAACCCTAAAATTAGGCGTGATAGCTTTAAAAATAGGTGATGACATAGGCTTTTACCTGGTTTGGTCATTTCACCCCTAAAACAGTAAATAGTCATGTTATGGGGAAAAAACGTGTTAAACACCTAAAAATGATAAATGAAACTAAGATCTTTTGTTTTTGATGAAAAATAGCAGGGGGGTGAAAACTACCCCCAAATTGAAAAATCGATACCTTGGAAACTAAGAACCGTAAAATTATGTGTAATAGCTTAAAAATTCGTTGTGAGATAGGCTTTTACCTGGATAGATGATGTCACCCCTAAAACAGTAAATAGTGATTTTACAGTGGGGAAAAAGGTCTTAAACGGGTAAAAATGATAATTGAACCTAAGATCTTTTGTTTTTGATGAAAAATAGCAGGGGGGTGAAAACTACCCCCAAATTGAAAAATCGATACCTTGGAAACTAAGACCGTAAAATTATTTGTAATAGCTTAAAAAATTGGTTGTGACATAGGCTTTTACCTGGATAGATGATGTCACTCCTAAAACAGTAAATAGTGATTTTTAAAGTGGGGAATAAAGTCTTAAACGGGTAAAAATGATAATTGAACCTAAGATCTTTTGTTTTTCATGAAAAATAGTAGAGGGGTGAAAACTACCCTCAAATTGAAAAAATCGATATCTTGCAAACTAAGAACCCTAAAATTAGGTTTGATAGTTGAAAAATAGGTGATGACATACGCTTTTACCTCGATAGATTATTTCACTCATAAAACAGGGAATAGTAATGTTACATGAGAAAAAGGTATTAAACACTTAAAAGCATAAGAGTTTTTTGAAACCATGCTTTAATGAATGAGTGTTTGGAGGATGACAGCTTGCTAATTATTATTATTATTATTATTATTATTATTATTATTATTATTATTAGGTAATTATGGATTAATGTGTTTATAGCTAATGATTAAGGCTACAGAGTTGTATCAGGTGTTGTACAAATCAGGATGGCCAAACCGTTGCCATTCCCCATGAATATACCCAAAAGAGCCAAAACGTTAAGGTTATCGACCTGAGATTTTATAAAACTAATTATCGGAGAGGGTGAAGTAAGGTGTTGTTTTGGACTGACAGTGGCTAACCCTTTCCCATGATTTATGAATTGACCCAAAATGTTTTACCTGACAAGACTGAGTGTACCTGTTGCAGCCTTTAGAAAATCGAACCCGGACCTGTGTGGTGACAGTCAAGTTATATTAATGATGCTTTTTAACAAACACACTCTTGCATACTATCGCTGGGTTGAATCTGCACAGAGACACTGGCTTTGTTTGTGTAATGAGTCTTGGTGATAAGAACACGGCGCTCTTGCCAGCAAGTTTCATATTACTCGTCTGCTTGATAGTGGACGTGATTCGCACCGTGTTAACGTACATGACTTGATAATTGTTAGGTAAGGGTTGACAAGGCTCAATGAACCTTATTGCAACCTTAAGATGAAAATGAATTTCTTGGTATAGTCGGGGTTGCAAGCCAAGGCCTTAGGGTAGACAACCAACTATGTTAATCACTACACTGTGAGATGGTCAAATGATAATGTAACAGAACATATAGAAAAGTTTTATGTAGTTTAACGAATTGACTAAGAGCCATACCATGAGAGGTATAGGTAATTGAAATTGAATCCTTAACTGTTGACCCTACTACATGTAAGCTATAGCAATGCCCGCCTATAAGCTATCATGTTAGAAAAAGAAATTTATGAGTTGTTTTAAACGGAGAATGATTGTGTTTACTGTGAAACACACATCTGAATTTAAAAATAGTTTATGTCCTACATGATGTTTGAACTCTGTTTTTATTTATACTTTAGACAAACGCTAACATAGTTGTAATTCAGAAGCCATGGGCTGCCTCCTTTCCAATCCTACACCGTACACTGAAGTTAAAGTTAATAATGATCACGTTACAGGCAGCCAGTTTCAAAGCCATGAGAAATAAGTGAACAAAGTATAAAATACTTGACCCAGTCGGGAAATCAACATGGTGTTGTTTCAAACAAAAGATAAGCGTTCTATAAACTTGACCACCAAGCTGTCCTATCGACCCCTAATTGTTTGGCTGATGATGAAAAATAAAATTAAATGTAAACTATAACTAAAACAAACTACACATTTATAACTAGAAAAATGAAATGTAAGACAAAAGGATAACAGGACAAATAAAGGACAGAAGGAATAAATAATGCCCCTCAACCCTCAAGAATGTGGATTGATGGACTTGAAAGGAAGGAGAGCCATAAAAGGTAGATATGAAAGTAAAAGAGGAGAGGGTCCCGCTCCAGAGGTAATCGATAAAAAGGAGGAAAACTGGGCCCAGCTCAGGAATCCCTTGTGGTCGCCAACTTCCAAACTCATCAGCCGTAAGCCCCTGAGGGTGTAGGCATATCCAGGGTGCACCACAAGTGGTGGGGCTACATACACCCTACCTTCAGTGTGGCTTGTGCAATAGGCAGGAAATAACATAAAAATTTAAAGAAGGCTGCCTCCTCACACAAGGAGGGTATCAGAAAAAATAAACAAGGGTCAATTAAGTCGGAAAATAAAGAGACTCCCTAAGCCTTGGATAGCCTAATAATGTCGGAGTCGGTAGAGAACAAGAGTTGACCAAGTGTGGTCGAGAGGAAAGAAGACAGACAGGAGCCTAGCACAAGTCAGTGGGAACAATGACGGACTCAGCTGGGGCTCCATGGTCGTCAACCTACATTCCACTAGATGAAAGCCCTTGTTTGGGGGTGGTGGAAAATAAACAGCTCTTTTGTTTTAAATCACTGGCTTTAAGGACGGTAACAAATGGCATGCCTTTATAATGCGATACTGGCCCTAGGGGTATGCAAAATTGTATTAGGTACTCAGCTAATAATAGTGTACATCACCCCTTATTATTTTCCCTAATTACAGTACATGGGAATGATGACCATGATTTCCAAGCCTCTAAGTAAAACAAAAACAAATTATTTCCATTTCCAAACAGTTGGGGTGAGGTGAGGTGAGTTTTCTAAACGTCAAACTCGTGTGGATTTCCATTTTTACTCCAGGTAAATGCCATGTTTGCCCACAGACAAGTGAAAAGAAAATCGAAACATGTTATGTTTGGATCAATTCCTTACCTACATGACAACATGTACTTGAAAGAACAAGTAATGAGCATTCTATGTTAACAATAGAGAGATGCTTGCAAACTGCCAATGCTTAGAGCTCATTAGCGGCTTCTAAGAGAGATAAGGAGTACACTCACTTGAAAAACTAACAAGAGGAGTTTTCGATTTTCCCACAACACCCAATCTGAAAGTAAATATAAATGACTATGCACTTAAGTCCATAACCATCTCCTTACCATTCCTACCCTTCATAGTCAAAGCCACACATTAATACAGCCTTCACAGTGACAGAGGTTATTTTTAAAATATCTAAATATCTGAGATTTATCTTGAAATTGACCAGAATTTTGTAAAATCCACTAAATTTACCGCAAATTTAGCAAATTCCACCAAATTTCAGCAAAATCCAACAAATCACTACCAGATTTATTGAGATGCCATTGAATTATTAAAGAATGGTTTGAACTAGCTCAAATTTATATAAAATTACCCGAATATTGATGAAAATTCACCAAATTCTACCAATTTTAGCCAAGAGGTCTACAAAGCATGAAATTTAACCATTTTTTTTAATTCACAACATATACTCGAAAATTCTATAATATTCCCTTTACGTGTATGCTTTTTTAGTTGTTGTTTCGTTTCCCACACTCCCTGCAGACAAATACCTGAACATGACTTTCTGCTAGACTAGGAGCTCCACATTCGACATGATAGCTGAGTTTCATCTCCCATAAACTCGTCTCTGAGGTGGGTGCCAGAAAAGGCATCCAGCTGTAAAAACCACACCCTCACATAGACTTTCATAACTTCTTACGTTGAGGTTCATAACACTACGTTGAATGATTTATCGGTTTCCTTTTCACAATTCCTGTCTATACTTTCCTCTTGAAGGTTGCAAGATGCTTGCAAGGTTCCTAAAATGCAATTCAATTTAATAAATACCTTAAGATGGTTTGATTTGTTTAATGATATGGTGTTAATACTATTTTTAGGTCTTGACTGGCTTTGCAATAAGAATTGACTAACCAAACATGAGTTACCTATGAGGGAAACATTTTGGCCACTATGTTGGCTATTGACCAGTGAGTTTAGCTGTTTATCATTTTTTTAAATCATAAACAACAGAGGCTTAAACCTATAGATAAACCGTGTGACCATGTTTGTTAAACAAGACATTATACCAGAGACAATTAGGATACTTATGTAGAGTTTACCAAAAATAATGTTGTGTAACAGTAAATGCTAGTCAACAAACAGTTATACACTTCTAAAAAAATCATCATACAATACCTGAGAGCTCTTCTAAAATTATTGATGTGTAACATGATTCCACTAACTTGCTATGTATTTTTTGGCTTGGGGGGTGATTTTCAAGAAATGCAAATGGAACTGAAATGCAATACAAACGATGAGCGCGCCTGGTGGCTGAAATTGATACCACGACGTACTGTCGGTTATGTAGCTATGTGGAATGTATATCAAATATGGTTTACTTCAAGGTCTGGAGATCCCTACAATTCCTACAAAAAATGATCTTGAAATGGTCATACTATGGTGTGAAAATATTTATTAGGTATATGATATTTAATGAAAACAATTATGATTTATTAAATGTTTATATGTTTACAGTATTGTTATTTAACGTAAGCACTTGAGGCACTACCGACCAAAATACAGCACTATCTGCAATGTGTATTGCATACTTGAAGGTTTGGTGGTCCCATTAAAGGTATTCCTACAATAAATGATTTTCAAGTTGTCGTTCTGTGACGTGAAAATATTTATTATATGATATTTGCTAACAGGATATGCCACTGGAATTATTTTACAAGTAGTTATTTTAATGACAACAGAGTTCACTGTTAATAACGGAGAGCCCTATGTGGAATGTAGGATAACATGTAACATAATATACGTGATATGTCACAACTGTAAGGCTTGACTATATATGAACCACAACGAATTCGTCTAGAGTGGGAACATCTACCAGATCATCTAAAGAGAAAATTTCAACTTTCAAGATAGTTGAAAGTGCAAAGAAAATATGGAAGCGGCAACAGGTGCTTACTGAATATGGCAAGGCTTTACACTCCTGGGTTAGTCAGTCTTTCTTGCTAAGGATACCCTAGAAAAGGCTATACATGTTAGTTCTGAACAATTAGTGTTAATTGTATATTAAAATTATATGCACAGCTTATACAAGCACGTTTTGCATGCAGTCAAACTTAGTAAGATAATTCATACAACACGCAAAGTGTGTTTCCGCTACCTAGCGGTGGATATGAGCACTCACTGGTGATATCCGAGGTGAGCTGATTTGCTCCAACATTTGCTCCCATATTGGCTCCCCCATTTGCTCCCACTTTTGCTCCCACTTTTGCTCCCATATTGGCTCCCACTTTTTTCTCCCACTTTTTGATCCCATATTAATGCCAACTCTTATAATTATAAGCAGCAGCAAAATGTAAATGGAATAATATTTCTGATAATGTTCATAACAAAAGTCCTGAAGTCTTGGGTTTGAATTCCCAACTATGGTTGTCAGCCAATGAATTCCACTACAGGAAACTTTTATTTTTGTGTTGTGTAGCGTGATAATTTGCCCATCTCGCGATGTAGTGGTTAGTATACTTTGGTGTTATCCCTGAGGTCATGGGTTCCAACTCGGCTATGCCCAGAATTTAATTTTGATCTGAGAGTTGAAAGGTTAGGTTGGGTGAGGTTAGGTAAAGTTAGGTTAGGTGAATTTATGATAGGTTAGGTTAGGTAAAGTTGGGTCAAGTTAGGTTAGGTGAAGTTAGGTTAGGTTAGGGGAAGTTGGGTTAGGTGAGGTTAGGTTAGGTTAAGTTAGGCTAGGTTAGGTTAAGATAGGTGAAGTTAGGTTAGGTTAGGGTAGGTTAGGTTAAGTTAGGATAGGTGAAGTTAAGTTAGGTGAGGTTGGGGCAGGTTAGGTTATGACTAAGTTTGTTATGCTTAGTTGTTTTAGAAAACACTGCATTGGCTCTCATATTTGCTTCCATATTTTCTTTGCACTTTCAACTATCTTGAATTGTGTATTTACTTTTGCCGGCATATTTGTTGACATATTTGTTAGCATATTTGCTCCCACTTTTTATATTTGCTTTGCTCCCACATTTCATCCCATATATGCTCCCACTTTTTGCTTCCCAATGTTTGCTCACAGTTTTTGCCCCCACATTTGCTCCCACTTTCGCTGACACTTTTTACCCCCACTTTTGCTCCCTCTTTTTGCATCTATATATGCTCCCACATTAATCTAATGTTGTTATTACCAAGTTGTCTTTACTAGAAATTAGTTTATGCTTGACAGTTGATATGGAAGTATCAATGACTAGGTATGGTAAGCCTTATGCATACTATAAAGGATATTCATATATTGTGAAACGAAGCAATAAAAATGGAACTGTTATTTGGCGCTGTTCAAAGCAACGATCGAAACAGTGTCGAGGAATGCTTAAGACAAGAGAATTGGACATACTTTCTTCAAACAGTCATGATTGTAAACTTAATAATCATGCTAGTGTAAATGTAAGGAAAACTCAAACCGAAGCAAAAAACCAAGTCCAAGAAAAAAATAGTGCTGCTCAAGATAATATTAACCTCGGGTTTAATACACTACAACGCACTCATGCTGTTAGCGAGTTGTTTAATGAGAAACCTTTAAGACCTCCAGTAAAACCCATGATCAGACACACACACACATCTCAAAAGCCCTCAACTCTATCAGAGACAACATACCCCATCAAGAAGTTGGTTGGGGAAGATGAAAAGGATGGTGATGGTGATAATAATAACATAATGTTGAAGCACTCTAGTACATCTAAAAAGAAGCTTTCAACACTATCAAAGGGAACTCAAACCATTGAACAGACTGTGGACACAGGTGGAAATTATGATGGTAAAGATGATGAGGATGATGATGATCATTATGAAGATGATTATAATGATGAGGATGATAATGATGTTGATGGTGAAAATGATGGACTGCTTCCCGAGTATTTGAAACCATTCATAAAAAATAGCAAATGGAACGATCCTAATATATTAGTCGAACGTCTACAGCTCTTGCATGCCTGTAAACAGGCTGGTCATATTGGTTATGAGGAAGAGCTGTTAAAAATAGAAGATGAACTTCGTAAAGCTGGTATTATTGTGTAATTGGTCAACGTAGCAACACCTCCAGCCCCTAAAATAATGTTCAGCAAGTGTTATATTTAAAAAATGTAGCAGGACAACATGAACAAAAAAGAGCTGTATTCTCTGTGTGTGTGTGTGTATACCTATTGTAAAAATATATATATTTGAATTAAATTAATTAACACAGTTTGTATATATTTCTTGTTTTCTTTGCATATTGACTGTATATTTGCTCAACCACTTTTTGGTTTTTCAATGCTCATTTTTTGGTTTGTTATGATTTTCCGTAGCATTACAGTTATCAATCTTGTAAACTGGGTGATTAATATAGGTATAAAGGCATCTTTAAAAATCACAAGCCTTACAGTTGTGACATAACACGTATATTATGTTACATGTTATCCTACATTCCACATAGGATTGGGGCCGATAACCTCGATGTTAGGCCCCTTAAAACAACAATTATCATCATCATCATCATTCCACATAGGGCTCTCCGTTATTAACAGTGAACTCTGTTGTCATTAAAATAACTACTTGTAAAATAATTCCAGTGGCATATCCTGTTAGCAAATATCATATAATAAATATTTTCACGTCACAGAACGACAACTTGAAAATCATTTATTGTAGGAATACCTTTAATGGGACCACCAAACCTTCAAGTATGCAATACACATTGCAGATAGTGCTGTATTTTGGTCGGTAGTGCCTCAAGTGCTTACGTTAAATAACAATACTGTAAACATATAAACATTTAATAAATCATAATTGTTTTCATTAAATATCATATACCTAATAAATATTTTCACACCATAGTATGACCATTTCAAGATCATTTTTTGTAGGAATTGTAGGGATCTCCAGACCTTGAAGTAAACCATATTTGATATACATTCCACATAGCTACATAACCGACAGTACGTCGTGGTATCAATTTCAGCCACCAGGCGCGCTCATCGTTTGTATTGCATTTCAGTTCCATTTGCATTTCTTGAAAATCACCCCCCAAGCCAAAAAATACATAGCAAGTTAGTGGAATCATGTTACACATCAATAATTTTAGAAGAGCTCTCAGGTATTGTATGATGATTTTTTTTAGAAGTGTATAACTGTTTGTTAACTAGCATTTACTGTTACACAACATTATTTTTGGTAAACTCTACATAAGTATCCTAATTGTCTCTGGTATAATGTCTTGTTTAACAAACATGGTCACACGGTTTATCTATAGGTTTAAGCCTCTGTTGTTTATGATTTAAAAAAATGATAAACAGCTAAACTCACTGGTCAATAGCCAACATAGTGGCCAAAATGTTTCCCTCATAGGTAACTCATGTTTGGTTAGTCAATTCTTATTGCAAAGCCAGTCAAGACCTAAAAATAGTATTAACACCATATCATTAAACAAATCAAACCATCTTAAGGTATTTATTAAATTGAATTGCATTTTAGGAACCTTGCAAGCATCTTGCAACCTTCAAGAGGAAAGTATAGACAGGAATTGTGAAAAGGAAACCGATAAATCATTCAACGTAGTGTTATGAACCTCAACGTAAGAAGTTATGAAAGTCTATGTGAGGGTGTGGTTTTTACAGCTGGATGCCTTTTCTGGCACCCACCTCAGAGACGAGTTTATGGGAGATGAAACTCAGCTATCATGTCGAATGTGGAGCTCCTAGTCTAGCAGAAAGTCATGTTCAGGTATTTGTCTGCAGGGAGTGTGGGAAACGAAACAACAACTAAAAAAGCATACACGTAAAGGGAATATTATAGAATTTTCGAGTATATGTTGTGAATTTTAAAAAAATGGTTAAATTTCATGCTTTGTAGACCTCTTGGCTAAATTTGGTAGAATTTGGTGAATTTTCTTCAATATTCGGGTAATTTTATATAAATTTGAGCTAGTTCAAACCATTCTTTAATAATTCAATGGCATCTCAATAAATCTGGTAGTGATTTGTTGGATTTTGCTGAAATTTGGTGGAATTTGCTAAATTTGCGGTAAATTTAGTGGATTTTACAAAATTCTGGTCAATTTCAAGATAAATTTCAGATATTTAGATATTTTAAAAATAACCTCTGTCACTGTGATGGCTGTATTAATGTGTGGCTTTGACTATGAAGGGTAGGAATGGTAAGGAGATGGTTATGGACTTAAGTGCATAGTCATTTATATTTACTTTCAGATTGGGTGTTGTGGGAAAATCGAAAACTCCTCTTGTTAGTTTTTCAAGTGAGTGTACTCCTTATATCTCTTAGAAGCCGCTAATGAGCTCTAAGCATTGGCAGTTTGCAAGCATCTCTCTATTGTTAACATAGAATGCTCATTACTTGTTCTTTCAAGTACATGTTGTCATGTAGGTAAGGAATTGATCCAAACATAACATGTTTCGATTTTCTTTGCACTTGTCTGTGGGCAAACATGGCATTTACCTGGAGTAAAAATGGAAATCCACATGAGTTTGACGTTTAGAAAACTCACCTCACCTCACCCCAACTGTTTGGAAATGGAAATAATTTGTTTTTGTTTTACTTAGAGGCTTGGAAATCATGGTCATCATTCCCATGTACTGTAATTAGGGAAAATAATAAGGGGTGATGTACACTATTATTAGCTGAGTACCTAATACAATTTTGCATACCCCTAGGGCCAGTATCGCATTATAAAGGCATGCCATTTGTTACCGTCCTTAAAGCCAGTGATTTAAAACAAAAGAGCTGTTTATTTTCCACCACCCCCAAACAAGGGCTTTCATCTAGTGGAATGTAGGTTGACGACCATGGAGCCCCAGCTGAGTCCGTCATTGTTCCCACTGACTTGTGCTAGGCTCCTGTCTGTCTTCTTTCCTCTCGACCACACTTGGTCAACTCTTGTTCTCTACCGACTCCGACATTATTAGGCTATCCAAGGCTTAGGGAGTCTCTTTATTTTCCGACTTAATTGACCCTTGTTTATTTTTTCTGATACCCTCCTTGTGTGAGGAGGCAGCCTTCTTTAAATTTTTATGTTATTTCCTGCCTATTGCACAAGCCACACTAAAGGTAGGGTGTATGTAGCCCCACCACTTGTGGTGCACCCTGGATATGCCTACACCCTCAGGGGCTTACGGCTGATGAGTTTGGAAGTTGGCGACCACAAGGGATTCCTGAGCTGGGCCCAGTTTTCCTCCTTTTTATCGATTACCTCTGGAGCGGGACCCTCTCCTCTTTTACTTTCATATCTACCTTTTATGGCTCTCCTTCCTTTCAAGTCCATCAATCCACATTCTTGAGGGTTGAGGGGCATTATTTATTCCTTCTGTCCTTTATTTGTCCTGTTATCCTTTTGTCTTACATTTCATTTTTCTAGTTATAAATGTGTAGTTTGTTTTAGTTATAGTTTACATTTAATTTTATTTTTCATCATCAGCCAAACAATTAGGGGTCGATAGGACAGCTTGGTGGTCAAGTTTATAGAACGCTTATCTTTTGTTTGAAACAACACCATGTTGATTTCCCGACTGGGTCAAGTATTTTATACTTTGTTCACTTATTTCTCATGGCTTTGAAACTGGCTGCCTGTAACGTGATCATTATTAACTTTAACTTCAGTGTACGGTGTAGGATTGGAAAGGAGGCAGCCCATGGCTTCTGAATTACAACTATGTTAGCGTTTGTCTAAAGTATAAATAAAAAGAGAGTTCAAACATCATGTAGGACATAAACTATTTTTAAATTCAGATGTGTGTTTCACAGTAAACACAATCATTCTCCGTTTAAAACAACTCATAAATTTCTTTTTCTAACATGATAGCTTATAGGCGGGCATTGCTATAGCTTACATGTAGTAGGGTCAACAGTTAAGGATTCAATTTCAATTACCTATACCTCTCATGGTATGGCTCTTAGTCAATTCGTTAAACTACATAAAACTTTTCTATATGTTCTGTTACATTATCATTTGACCATCTCACAGTGTAGTGATTAACATAGTTGGTTGTCTACCCTAAGGCCTTGGCTTGCAACCCCGACTATACCAAGAAATTCATTTTCATCTTAAGGTTGCAATAAGGTTCATTGAGCCTTGTCAACCCTTACCTAACAATTATCAAGTCATGTACGTTAACACGGTGCGAATCACGTCCACTATCAAGCAGACGAGTAATATGAAACTTGCTGGCAAGAGCGCCGTGTTCTTATCACCAAGACTCATTACACAAACAAAGCCAGTGTCTCTGTGCAGATTCAACCCAGCGATAGTATGCAAGAGTGTGTTTGTTAAAAAGCATCATTAATATAACTTGACTGTCACCACACAGGTCCGGGTTCGATTTTCTAAAGGCTGCAACAGGTACACTCAGTCTTGTCAGGTAAAACATTTTGGGTCAATTCATAAATCATGGGAAAGGGTTAGCCACTGTCAGTCCAAAACAACACCTTACTTCACCCTCTCCGATAATTAGTTTTATAAAATCTCAGGTCGATAACCTTAACGTTTTGGCTCTTTTGGGTATATTCATGGGGAATGGCAACGGTTTGGCCATCCTGATTTGTACAACACCTGATACAACTCTGTAGCCTTAATCATTAGCTATAAACACATTAATCCATAATTACCTAATAATAATAATAATAATAATAATAATAATAATAATAATAATAATTAGCAAGCTGTCATCCTCCAAACACTCATTCATTAAAGCATGGTTTCAAAAAACTCTTATGCTTTTAAGTGTTTAATACCTTTTTCTCATGTAACATTACTATTCCCTGTTTTATGAGTGAAATAATCTATCGAGGTAAAAGCGTATGTCATCACCTATTTTTCAACTATCAAACCTAATTTTAGGGTTCTTAGTTTGCAAGATATAGATTTTTTCAATTTGAGGGTAGTTTTCACCCCTCTACTATTTTTCATGAAAAACAAAAGATCTTAGGTTCAATTATCATTTTTACCCGTTTAAGACTTTATTCCCCACTTTAAAATCACTATTTACTGTTTTAGGAGTGACATCATCTATCCAGGTAAAAGCCTATGTCACAACCAATTTTTTAAGCTATTACAAATAATTTTACGGTTCTTAGTTTCCAAGGTATCGATTTTTCAATTTGGGGGAAGTTTTCACCCCCCTGCTATTTTTCATCAAAAACAAAAGATCTTAGGTTCAATTATCTTTTTTACCCGTTTAAGACTTTTTCCCCACTGTAAAATCACTATTTACTGTTTTAGGGGTGACATCATCTATCCAGGTAAAAGCCTATGTCACAACGAATTTTTTAAGCTATTACACATAATTATACGGTTCTTAGTTTCCAAGGTATCGATTTTTCAATTTGGGGGTAGTTTTCACCCCCCTGCTATTTTTCATCAAAAACAAAAGTTCTTAGGTTCAATTATCATTTTTACCCGTTTAAGACCTTTTTCCCCACTGTAAAATCACTATTTACTGTTTTAGGGGTGACATCATCTATCCAGGTAAAAGCCTATGTCACAACGAATTTTTAAGCTATTACACATAATTTTACGGTTCTTCGTTTCCAAGGTATCGATTTTTCAATTTGGGGGTAGTTTTCACCCCCCTGCTATTTTTCATCAAAAACAAAAGATCTTAGGTTCAATTATCATTTTTACCCGTTTAAGACCTTTTTCCCCACTGTAAAATCACTATTTACTGTTTTAGGGGTGACATCATCTATCCAGGTAAAAGCCTATGTCACAACGAATTTTTTAAGCTAATACACATAATTTTACGGTTCTTAGTTTCCAAGGTATCGATTTTTCAATTTGGGGGTAGTTTTCACCCCCCTGCTATTTTTCATCAAAAACAAAAGATCTTAGGTTCAATTATCATTTTTACCCGTTTAAGACCTTTTTCCCCACTGTAAAATCACTATTTACTGTTTTAGGGGTGACATCATCTATCCAGGTAAAAGCCTATGTCACAACGAATTTTTTAAGCTATTACACATAATTTTACGGTTCTTAGTTTCCAAGGTATCGATTTTTCAATTTGGGGGTAGTTTTCACCCCCTGCTATTTTTCATCAAAAACAAAAGATCTTAGGTTCATTTATCATTTTTAGGTGTTTAACACGTTTTTTTCCCATAACATGACTATTTACTGTTTTAGGGGTGAAATGACCAAACCAGGTAAAAGCCTATGTCATCACCTATTTTTAAAGCTATCACGCCTAATTTTAGGGTTCATAGTTTCCAAGATATTGAGTTCTCAATTTTGGGGGGTAGTTTCACCCCACAAAGGGGGACGTCGCCCCAAGTGCTAGGACCCCTCATACAAGTCCCTAGCATGATTGGTTCACGAGATATTAACAAAAGTGTAGTTAGGCCCTTTTGACAAAAAAAAATGAATCATACTTTCAAAAACGAGGCGTCACCCCAAGTGCTAGGTTACTGCCTATGGCAAAATCCCATCAGGGGTTCAGAAAATATTAGCAAATGTGTAGTTAGGCCCTTTTGACGAAAGCCACCGGTGTGCATACATACAAAAATTGCTCTTTCACCCCAGGTAAGGGTAGTTTTTATTTTGGGGGTTGACATACCTCATTCATACAAAAGGAGAATTTACTACGAGTCCTACGACACCCCATATGTTTAAATCGCATTATTGGTTAGCGAGATACTAAAAAGCGAATGACCTATTAGTTTTTTGTTTTTTTAATACATTTTTTAAAAAGCCTCATCTATAAAGAATCATTTAAAAATTCCGCTCTCTTACAAAAGTCCTCAAGTGCGCATGCATACAAAAATAACCACTACTTAACCTCCGGGTAAGGGTAGATTTATTTTGGGGTGGATATACTCCCGTCCATAGCAAGGGGTGGTTCACCACAAGTCCTACGACACCCTATATGCTCAAATCCGACCATGCGTTCGCAAATCATCGCCAATGTTCGCCAGAAAGTAGGCTATCATTTTGTTTTGTCCTACACACTTCAAACTTGCTGTCAGCCTAGAGGGCATAGGGACCTTTCATTGACGTCAAACAAACTTTTCTCTCATCTTCACCGTTTCCAAAATAGCACCAATTTCAAAAAACAACAATTTTAAAATATTATATACACACATCAAAAAAAGTTTTGCATCACCTCGGTTCCAAGAGTTCCGGAACCTTTAAATACAAAGGGAATAGA
Organism: Meconema thalassinum; assembly: GCA_946902985.2. Lineage (NCBI taxonomy): Eukaryota > Metazoa > Arthropoda > Insecta > Orthoptera > Tettigoniidae > Meconema > Meconema thalassinum. The sequence continues at coordinate 378,112,454 of OX336389.2, read as the reverse complement.
GATCAACACAAACAACATTTCAGCTCGTTTTATTGCTCATGAGACCCACACATTGCATGTTGTACCATCATACAGCTAGACTTTCAGCATTTGTGGTCCAGATTGCAGTACACACCACTACCTCTAATACCCAGTAGCACGTCCTCTTGCATTGATGCATGCCTGTATTCGTCGTGGCATACTATCCACAAGTTCATCAAGACACTGTTGGTCCAAATTGTCCCACTCCTCAACGACAATTCGGCGTAAATCTCTCAGAGTGGTTGGTGGGTCAAGACGTCCATAAACAGCCCTTTTCAACATATCCCAGGCATGTTCGATAGGGTTCATGTCTGGCGAACATGCTGGCCACTGTAGTCGAGCGATGTCGTTATCTTGAAGGAACGCATTCACAAGATGTGCACGATGAGGTCGAGAATTGTCGTCCATGAAGACAAATGCCTCTCCAATATTCTGCCGATATGGGTGCACTATGGGTCGGAGGATGTCATTCAGGTATCGTAAAGCCGTTTCGGAGCCTTCCATGACCACCAGTGGCGTACGTCGGCCCCACATAATGCCACCCCAAAATATCAGGGAACCACCACCTTGCTGCACTCGCTGGACAGTGTGTCTAAGACGTTCAGCCTGACCAGGGTGCCTCCAAACACGTCTCCGACGATTGTCTGGTTGAAGGCATGTGCGACACTCATCGGTGAAGAGAACGTGATGCCAATTCTGTGGGGTCCATTCAGCATGTTGTTGGGCCCATCTGTACCGCGCTGCATGGTGTCGGGGTTGCAAAGCTGGACCTCGCCATGGACGTCGGGAGTGAAGTTGCGCATCATGCAGCCTATTGCGCACAGTTTGAGTTGAAACACGACGTCCTGTGGCTGAACGAAACGCATTATTCAACATGGTGGCATTGCTGTCAGGGTTCCTCCGAGCGGCAATCCGTAAGTAGCGGTCATCCACTACAGTAGTAGCCCTTGGGCGGCCTGAGCGAGGCCTGTCATCGACAGTTCCTGTATCTCTGTACCTCCTCCATGTCCGAACAACATCGCTTTGGTTCACTCTGAGACGCCTGGAAACTTCCCTTGTTGAGAGCCCTTCTTGACACAAAGTAACAATGCGGACGTGATCGAACTGCGGTATTGACCTTCTAGGCATGGTAGAACTACAGACAACATGAGCAGCGTACCTTCGTCCTGGTGGAATGACTGGAACTGATCGGCTGTCGTACCCCCTCCGTCTAATAGGCCCTGCTCATGCATGGTTGTTTACATCTTTGAGCAGTTTTAGTGACATCTATGAACAGTCAAAGGGACTGTATCTTTGATACAATATACACAGTCAACGTCTATATGCCGGAGATCTGGGAACCGAGGTGATGCAAAACTTTTTTTGATGTGTGTATATACCAACACACATTCATAGCAAGGAGGACGTCACACCATTCCTAAATAACACATCGTTCTAGCCTTACAAGCTCATTAAATTCGCCAAAATGTCAAAAAAGCACGTTTACCTCAAATTGCGTTTCCAAATTCCACCCATTTTAAAAAATTACCTCACCATCAAATAGAGCGGGAAAAATAGCATTTAAACGAACCCTCACTCAACCCTAGTCCTCGCCCACCACCAAACATTTTCCCAACATAGCCATACGTATTCAAGCACTCACGCGACTTGCAAGAGAACATACACTACCCCACTACCCGCGAATGACCTTTTGTTTTGGTGCTCACACTCGCATGGGTGTCAGATGACAGTTAGCATCCTAATAAACATCCTCCATGACGTCAACACCCATTAACTTTTTATCACCATCGCACAAACAAGCCAAAAGGTCAACCTCTTCCCACGCTAATACGTGCACTGCACATGCTCGCTCCTGGACCACGTGCTCGCTCTAAGGACCCATGACGTCATCCCATGACGTCATCAGGATTACGCAATTTCTGATCATGATGATGCAATATCCAAGGTGAAGCGAACTGTACTACTTCTTTGTGATGTTAGTTGTATCGTCGACCTGAACTGAAAACAAAGGGGCTTCTAAAATTTCTTCTTTCACAGCATCCCTAATGAAGGTATAGATGCAGGCTATTAGCTCACACTGTATGGTTTACGATTCTCCGCTAATAACTTTCTTTATCGAAGAATAATGCTGTTGCATTTCTAATGAGCTGCCGCAGACTAGAAGTTTCAACAGTTCTTTGAAATTCCCTCTATTTAAGGAGGAGTTGCTCTCATCATGGCCTCTAAATGCCATCTCCTGTTTAGACAGAATTAAAACTGCATCGATTGGTAATCGCATGAAAAGTCTGTTAGGCCTCACATTCTCATTAATCTTTGCAATGTAAAGACGAGCATTTTTTCTTAAAGCGTCAGAAATTTGATTCTGATTCTTTTTAAGTTCTTTAAATCCCACGGCTCTTTTTATATGCTCCGAGGAACCTTCGTGCTTTTGGAAAGACCTAGTAGCACAGGACATATTTTCAAATCCTGTGTGTTTCCAAACTCCCTGTTTCACTCCTACAATAAGACAAGGCCAACTAAGGAGTTTCTGCAAATACTGACTACCGCATACCCACGGATAACTACTATACCAAGATACCTGGAATTTTTGCGTGTGCACCTTTCCGGAGGCAGAACCAGTTTTTTCTGATATGTCAAAAGTGGTTGGGGTTGATTGCTTGATAAAATTTCTTTTTTATCCCCCTCCTTCCATTTAGAAAATGGAGTTTCTCTTAAAATACAAACTAAATCTACGGACGGTTCCATGTTGGAGGGAACAGTATTATTTCACACTACCGTATAAGAAAAGATTGAAATACTAGGTTATATACCTAAAGAACGACCTCTCACTTTACATACTCGTACTTATATTTATAACATAACTGAATTTCAAACGCACTTCCTCTCCAAACATACACCTATAATTATGTTAAGCTTAACACAGTATCTATAAAAACGCCAAGAGCTCTCACTCTTTTAGCTGTGCTACTGTATGCTCTTCAAAACCGCTTATTCTATTTACACTTCACTCACAATTAATGCGCCACACGGCCACGAATCACAATTTAACAGCACAATTTTACTATAAAAGAATACTTCGTACACCACACGTTCAAATTTATAATAAGCTTCTTGTTGCAACTGTTGGAACAGTAGCAACAACTCTCGCGACAAAATATACTAAAAAATATGTCTTTGCATGATTGTGTTTTAGCGTGATTGAGATACTAACATTGGCAGCAATGGTCTACCAGCGGAGAGCCCGGGTTATATTCGGGTGCGTTCGGATAATATCGTCACAGCTCGTGCGAGGCACCAAATATTTCAGTTGCTGGCGGGGCAGCACCAAGTCGAATACTCCTGTATACATAATGCAGGTGGTTTGGCGCGTTATCATGGCAACGGTTGAGTTACACGTCACAAGTCAGCCCCTACTGCTTTCAGCATTGGCAGGGCAGCACTCAGAACGCAACGGAACGCAAGGCGCAATAGTGAAGGAAACGGACTCCGGTGCTTGCTTAATTACTAATAAGTATGAGCGCTACGCCGGTTGTGTAATCACAACATATAAATTGCACTCTTCGTTCTTTTTATCGAATACGGTAGGTTTTAAAGAGAAAATATAGGGATTCAGAAAATGATAGACAATTGTTTTGAGAAATGTTAGTGCAGCCGGGCTGTACCTGATGCTCCCGAAAAGCCGCTACTGGACGGATCTAACTGAGCAGGCCTTCGAGAATGCGAAGACTATGCTGAAGGACTGTATCAAGTTGGAATATCCGGAATTTAACCGCACTTTCTATATAGAATCTGACGCCTCCAGAGTAGGACTAAGCGCGGTCCTGTATCAGAAGGACGAACAGGGTAGAAAACACCACATCGATTTCTGCAGTAGAAAATTAAGGCCTCATGAAGGGAATTATTTCACTACAGAGCTCGAGGCTTTAGCCTTTGTCTCGGCTCTGCAAAAGTGTTAAAATGAGGCGCCTAGAATCAAAACCCGCCAAATCCATATTTTATGAAAATTGAGATAAGCATTGTTTCATATAGCTTTTGCTGCGCTGAATTCATTAAAACTATTATTTTGTTACAAATCCCGCTACATCCTACTGTAAAACGAAGTCAAAGTTGAGGCTTAGTTGCAATATCCGCCAAGTCCAACGACAGTTTCGCCATTTTTGGTCACAAAACCCGCCACATCCACATCAGCCAATAGGAGCGCCCAGATCCGCCATCTTACCTTCCATGATGCTTTGCGAAGTGTGTACTCTTTACCTACGTGCATTAGTCGGAGAATGTACCCCTGCCTGACGTGATTAGTATGGTTTATGTTGTTGTACTTTCTGATAATAATTTGTTTTGGATAATTTTGACAAAGAACGAGAAGAACATGATGATGATGATGATGATTGTTGTTTTAAGGGGCCTAACATCTGGGTTATCGGCCCACGAGAAGAACAATAACATTCTGGTCTGGGTGATGTTTTCCACAGAACTGACATTTGCGAACACAAACGTGTCACGAAACCTGATTTTGATATGACTCACGTAAAGCCAGAAGCCATAAACAGAGGGATTGTCCTTCAGGCACAAGAAGTGAAAGATGTTTCGCGACTGCTTTCGAAGCATTCTGGAGAAAGATGGAGGGAAAATGTAGAGCTGCAGTTTTATTGCAATCTGCAAAGTCGTGGTGAACACGAAGAGAATGATGATGTTTGAGAATCTACTATTGAGGATGAAGTAGAAACAGAAATTGTGTAGCTATAACGTCCAGTAAAGAATGTGATTTAATAGTTGAATGACGATAGTTTTGTCTCTAAAGGCCTGGACCATAGTAAATGAATATTAATTTAATTTGACGCTTTTCCTTATTATTGCTCAGTACTGTAGGCTACAGTATTGCCGGCCCCGTGGTGTTGGGGTAGCGTGCCTACCTCTCACCCGGAGGCCCCGGGTTCGATTCCCGGCTCCGTCAGGGATTTTGGAAACTGACGTGAGAGCTGGAACGGAGTGCACTCAGCCTCGTGAGGACAATTGAGTAACTGACAGTGAGGCAGCGCCCCGATCACGAAAACCAAGATTAACGGCCGAGGGGACCCGATGCGCTGGTCATGCGGCACCCCAATATCTGCAGGCCAAATGGCTGGGGATTAGGCCCTTCACGGGCTGTAGTGCCAGGGTTTATTTAGGCTACTGTACAGTATTATTCCCCTTTCAGGAATTGATTGCCGGCGGTGGAGATGGGAACTATTCTTTATGTAATTGTGTCACACGTCAGCTTGCTTCGTTGACAGGTACAGTTGCGCGTGTAGGATATGACTCAGCTCCAGTTTTGGATTTAACTGTCCATGGTGACATGAGCTCCTGTGACGCTTATCTGACGCAATGCAGCGTGACCTATGTGCAGATTGCACTCTGCCATCGCTGTGTCCTCCGCTTCGCCCCGCAGAGCTCATGCTACAATAAACATAAACGCTGGCACAGCCACACTCAGCGGCAATCAAAGCTTGAATGGGTAATATGAGTTTTATTCTTTTTCTGTTTATTCTAATAAAACACAACCGCCCCTTAAAACAACAATAACAACAACAACAAAACACAAAAATTATACGATTTATTTTATTTTATAACGTATATTTAGTTAACTTTCATTCAAATATTAATTTCTGAATAAAGCTTACGCAGTTTCTACAATCTCTTCGCAAATTCAAATGTATTAGGGCTCTTTGGTATCAAAACCTGCCAAATTCAAATCTTAAAAACAAACCCCGACAAATCCGAATTATTGCTTTATATTGTTCTACATACATTTTTAACTATATCGGGGATCAGCTTCGTACTTCGTCACTGTTTTAAAAATAATTCATTCATTTTTTAGTGAAAAAAGTATTTCGTTTTGGGTATTGGTTCGTTTGTGACAGTTTTTGCCACTTTGCCGAAAAAGTGAAGGAATGGATTTGGCGGGTTTTGATTCTAGGCACCTCAAATATACTACTTGGACATCAAACAGTGATCATTACGGACCACAAAGCTCTTCAATTTATTCTCCAGTATGATATGTCAGATGGACGTTGTTTTTCCAACAATTTAACGCCACCATCAGACATCAGCCGGGCAAAGACAATTTATTCTCAGACGCTCTTTCGAGGAATCCATTAAATAACATCGCGATAAACAAAGTACCATTGATAGGGGGAAGATGAAGTGACCCTGTAAACGCTACGGAAGATAGCTGTGTCACAGAAGAGACACACTCCAATTCGGATAATGTACAGGTATTTGAAAGGCTATATAGATGACTCGGATGAAAGCTATCGCGAAGTAAGGAGATGCTCAGATAGATTTCTTCTATGTGGCGAAACAGTATGTAAATACGTAGACAAGGGCAAGACCAAGCTTAGAATGGTAGTGCCGCCCAAGCTGATAATCCCCATAATTTGGTTAGCGCACCGAACGATAGGTCATGGAGGCCTAGATAAAACTATGAAGACAATCCAGGAGACCCTTACTTGGATGAAGATGCGTGTATCCATTGCTAGATTTGTTAGGTCTTGTGAACAGTGCCAGAGGGGCAAATATCCTTCCGAGATCTCCAAGGAAGAGCTAAGGCTATAATTCCTTATAGACCTCATGAGCTCATGGCATGTGATATTTTAGGCCCGTGCCCTAAGGGGGCCAGAGGAAATCAATTTTTGCTCGTCTTCGTGGACGTATTTTCTAAGTTCTTTACTCTTGACCCAATGCAAAAGGCAACTACAGCTCAGGTTCTAAGTCGCTTAGAAAATAGTGTGTTTGTTAAGGCTGGCAAACCTGAGACCATTCTTTCAGATCATGGAACACAATTTACGTCCCATGAATTTGATTCAGCTATGGAGAGGCTAGGTATTCGGCATGTATTTTCTAGTGTACGCTACCCGGAGACGAACAACTCGGAACGCCTTATGTCGGAGGAGTCCAAATTTGCCCGTATATACTGCCCGGAAGATCACCCTAGCTGGGTAAAATATGTCCCACTTATGGAGACTAGCTTAAATAATACCCATCATAAAAGCTTAGCAGATATTCCCATATTAGTGCATCAAAACAAGAAGCCAAAATGAGCGTGGGATAAAATAACAGAGTTCCTTCCTAAAGATTTCGAACCATCAGAGCAGGAAATGATAGATAATGCCCGAGAAAGCTTGATGGATGCAGCGGAAAGGAGACAAAAAAGAATCAGAGGAAAGCGCTACAGTCCGCCTTTAAAAGTAAATGATTTAGTTCTTATCCGCAAGCCGAGTAAAGCAGATGTAGCCCGTAAAATATACACAAAATTCAGTTTCCTCATTTATGGCCCCTAAAAAGTAGGCAAAGTTTATGGGAATAACTGCTACAAGATTCTAGACATCCAAAGTAACGAGAAAATAGGACACTTCAATGCAAAGAACCGTAGAAAGTTCTTTGAAAGAGCCGATTGAATGACAGAAAAAACTCGACATGTTTACGTTTGTAGCTATAAAATGAATATCTAGAATAATGTTAATAAAGGTATTTGTCACACTTTTATTACTGAGTCGAGGCGAAGATGTATCAGTATTTCCCAGTGCCTCTTGGTACAACTTTTGTCTGAAGTATTTTTACGAGATGTTACGACACTTTAAACATTCGGCAGAGAGATGTTATCTGCTTGCCGCTCGCTTAGGAGTAATTCTGATACTACTCCGCCTTACATATGACGTCCCTCGCCACAGGCCAGTCCATTACCCTCACCCCACATGTTTACAAAGGATACACTTGAGCAGTGAAGACAGCAACCTCTCGCAACGGACGTATAAGACTACATGAAATTACTAATTACAGAGATTACAGAGGGGAACAACTACATGTATTCACTCTGAATACTATTTCGACGCACTATGCTGTTGTCTTGAGATCGTTTATAAGCCGCAAGAAGTCTTTAAAATGTATTTATCGCCATTGTCGGCGATTGACTTCGATGAATATCGATTGAAACATCTTGCGTTGTGGGGGAAGCCTGCAGAGCAAGATGTGTACATTCATTAGAGCGATTACTCTGATTTGAATTTTGAAACAGTGCGCTTCGCAGTTCTCGGGAGTGAAACGAAAGTGCTACACGGTGTTAAGCATGCACTCATGCTAACCTCATACAATGGACTTAGACTTATAAAAGCAACGGTTTTCTACGTTATACAAGCATCTTAATTGTACATCGAATATTTAAGAGGGACATATAAACCGATTCATGGAACAGTTGATACATAATTCGGCAGTGATATTTCTTCATTTTACCACTATGATATACAGACTTGAATCGTGGGGAATAGTCAAACAGTTCTTCGAACGTGCTAAATATGCATTGCTAAGCAAATGAGTGGAACACAACAGTGAAGCAGAATCGAGTATCAATAGTAAACCCATGCTAGAAAATGTATATAAAATGCATGAAAGCAAAATACAAGAGGTGACGTAAGGAATCTACGTATACCATTCTGAAATGAAATACTATCACATGATGGAGATGATTCAGCAAACAAGAGATTTGGCGTCTACAACCCCAGCGCTACGAAGCCCAATCCAGGGTGGTCAAGTGAGAGAGGTCCAGGGTTCTTGGAGAGGTGTTTGAGCAGGCGAGGAGGCGGGTTCGATCTCTGGTTCAAGACCGGGACAGGTCTTTTCGCAGTCTGGAATTGAGGTTCGATCCAAATAGGAATAATGTGTTCCTATACACATTATCGACCTGAAGCCATCTCAAGGTAGCTGGAAGATCTTATATTATTTAGATGGTAGAATTAGAAGTATTTATAGATGGCCATTTTTTCACCATGTTTTATTAATATGTTGAAAGTAAGCTGGTGGATTAATTATGACGCTTCTGTTATTTTATCTATCAGTTTATTAAGGGTTTGGTTCGACTACGGACACACCTTCTGTCAATTCTTGTAGGTTGTAATATTGTGTATTTCATATTTTTGAACATCGTTATTTCAATTTTTGGCAATAAAATTTTAAACTTTCCATCAAGTGAGAAGATTTGCGCTAGGAAAAGACTACGATATATAGAAGATTACATATAAAAAGAAGAATATATTTTGATCGTATTAATGAACTTTCTACAACATAATTCACTAATTATGTGAATTTGCAGAACAGTATACATTTCGTTGATATACAGGGTCATTCATATAAAATAAGAACGCCAAGCGGCTGCTTTGTTCTCCGCTGTTGCGGTGACCTTCACCGAGCATGTGGTGCGCCACGGCCCCCTTCTTTAACCGTGTGTACAATCCAGATATGCTACAGATGCAGCGGCCTTGCTAGCGTGTGTACAATGCTGAAATCTTACTTCAGTTAATTAGTTAGTTATTGTTGTTTTAAGGGGAGGAACTACGTGGTCATCTGCCCCTCTTAACACAGATTGAAGTATACAAATTTGGAATTAAATTTAAAATTTAGAGGTGGAAAGACCGAAAATTAATGAAACAAAAAAACTAATAATTATAAAAATAACTATAATTTACGGAAAAACAAAAATTCATCATTAAAAAACGAACAAGTCGTTGAGTCTTACCTTATAAAAGATGTTGGAAGTGTCGTCCTTCCTGGGTTATACAGGCATTGTATCTGGTAACCACATTCTGGCTGACGCGAGCGAGTTCTGCCACTGTAATGTTCCTGATTGCCAGCGTAATGTTTTCTTTCAGTTCCTCCAATGTGTGAGGATTTGTTCGATACACTTGTTCTTTCAGTTTACCCCACAAGTAAAAATCACACACTGTTAGATCTGGAGAACGAGGGGGAAATAGACCAACACTGAACACTCTGTCTGCAAACACTTCCGAGATTGTAAGAAGGGAATCTTCTGCTGTATGAGCAGGGGCTGAATCTTGTTGAAACCACCCTTGCGATTTTTCTTCTTCCGTTAACTGATTGAAGAACGGCTTCTAAATGTTATATTGGTACCTCTCTGCATTTACTGTCGTCTCGAAAAAAATTGGCCCTATTATTCTTCCGGCATGAACAGCACACCAAACACCGATCTTCCTATCATAATGAGGGACTTCATAAACACCATTAGGGTTTTCTGCACACCAATAGCGAGAGTTATGACTGTTCACATGCCCATTAAGGTGAAACCAGGCCTCATCCGAAAAGAACACAAGCTGTGGGTCAAAGGTCAAATAAACGATCATTCAATGATGCAAGATACCACTCACAATATCTCACTCTTGTGGCTGGATCAGCAGGGTTTAAACATTGGGTCCGTGTAAACTTGTACGGTTTGATATGTAACAGCTTTGTAGCTCTGTATGCAGATGAAACCGAAACCCCTACTTGTTGTGCTAATTTTGTGAGTGATTTATTCGGACACCGTTCAAGATTCTCGCCAATGTCATCTAACTTATCCTCTGTTAAAACTGTTCGTGTGCGCGTATGTTTTTTATTGAGCACCGAGCCAGTAGTGACAAACTTATTTGCAATTACGTGAATCTGTGCTAGTGAAGGTGGCATTTCATCAGGAAATTGCTGAACAAATGCTTCACGTACCCGCCGAGCCGACTCGAACTTAAAATACGTTTTACATAAAAAATACGATGTTGCAATGATAACTGTCTCACCATGTTTGCACTTGAGGTTTAGACTGGCGACTGAACACCTGCACGCTTATTGCAAGGTCAAGTTTGGTAATGTCAATCTATTATTTTTATACAGTCCATCGGAAGTTGGAAAAAAAAGAAAAAAACAGCCCTCTTATGTACTATGCGCGCGCTTTCAATACTACAGCAGGGGGCCGTGGCGCGCCACCTGCTCGGCGAAGGTCACCGCAACGGCGGAGAACAAAGCCGCCGCTTGGCGTTCTTATTTTATATGAATGACCCTGTATATAGCAGAGTGCTTTGAATGGTAGAATTTTAATACGTTAATTAGAACCTGGAATGGAATCAAGTGAACTTTTTGAAGTTAATATTAATGACATTTTGATAGTTGTGAAATGATAGTTAATTTTGAGTAATATTTGTAGGAATGGTTTGTTGGATTGGAGGCACTCCAGTTTCCAGTATTCTCTAATTCGGGATTTTTGCTTAGTCTTTTCTGTTTTCTTTCTTTTTCTAATGGTCTTTATTGAATCCAATTAGTATTTGGAATATTTTCCATTGCGAAAGATTGAACGACATTCTCGAGAGGCTGACATATTTCGAATTCTTGTTACGGAACTGATTCAAATCTCAACAACAAATTAAATATAAGATTGTAATGGACAATTTTGGTAAATACATTTCATTTGTGAAATGAATAATAAATATAACACACAGGAAATTTAATAAGAAATGTTAAAAGCTACTAATAATCATGTTTATAATGAGGCATGATAATCCAGAATGTTAGATTGAAATTTAAGAAATTTTATGTTCGACCCTGACTATTATATGTCAGGATACTGTACTATAGTGAGGTTCATTATAACACTAGTTTTCATTATGAAACAGCTTCTTCCACCAATCAGAGCTCAAGAAACCGTTGATTGACCAATTAGATAAGGATATCATCGCACCTGCACTGAGTTCCACGGCCATATAATTTAAATTTCACTGCCTGGCCTAGTGTCATAGTAGGGTAATCGAGGAGGCCATGGTCAAATACAAGGCATTCTCTTCGTCTCATGCGCTCTGTTCAGTACATAAAACTGGCGAAATCTCGACAGATATTTATGAATATTTATGTTCGAACATAAAATACGGTAGTTCTAATAATTGTCGTCGAACATAAACAGTCGTATGCAACTCGCCTATACTGGTAATTAAGACACTCGTATGGAAATTATAAAACTCGCATATGCTCGTTTCATAAACATACTCGTGTCTTAATTATTGCCATTATAGGCTCGTTGCATAATGTACTATTAAAATGGTGTGGAAGATTAAGGTACAGATCTTAAAGCTATTGGTGTATTGAAATTCGTCAATACATGGTTAAATGTAACCATATTGAAATATTAAGATATCGCTGGATATGTTGAACCATTGTGGAAGTGTGCATAAAGGAACTTTAAGTACAGTGAGAGTAGTAAGTTATAATGAATTTATTGTCATGTTATGCGAGCTGATTGACAGTCGCTTGTTTAACTAGTGGATGAATTTATTCGTGAAAGAGCACGACTATTAATGCATTAAAGCTGATGTTTAAAAAACTTACCCACCATTAAAATTTAAGAAGGGATATTTATAATAATGGACTTGATTGTTAAATGTAAATTATATTATAGGTGTGTAACGTAAATTGAAACTTGAATAGTGTTGAATGAAATTAATGATATTACGAATTAAATAATCGAACATGAAAAATACATTTGATTAACTTGATCGTTCGTCAAATAAGACATATCCTGATGTGATTATAAAATAATTGAAATGAAGTTAGTTCAAACGGTTGACATGAATCTTGGCTAGATTCTCACATTAATAATATTATAAATAGGCGTATATAATAATTTTCTTGAACATAATCCATGTTTATATGTAGTCGAGCACGACTGTGTTCCATAGTCACTAATGATGTTAGGTGATAAAAATTTATGCAACAGATGCAATACGGGCATCAGCACCGTTAATAAGAAGACATAATTGATTTTTATTTCTTTGTTGTTTGACCATCGTCATTCAGTATGTCCACGATGTCTTCGATCTATAAATTGATTAATTTATTTTAAATTCTACCCTGATCTAGTGATTTATATTAATAACAGGATGTGTTAGGAGGACCAGTGGGTACCTTTTCCCACTCAAGCCTTCATGCATGAGATCTATCTTGGATTCTCGAGTTCTTCTTTGAGCTAGTTCATTTTGTTCTTTTCCACTGGTGTTTTCTTAAAGCATTCTTTTTAACTATGTGTGTTCCTATCCCTGGTTGATCCACTTTGGTGGAATTTTGTTTTTTTTCTTAGCCGGGTACTTCCAGATTCTGAGATCCAGCTGTGTCTTCGGATTTCAACAGGTAATACCACGAGGATAATAGTACCTACTGTAAGCCCACGGCCGCCTCCTTCCCTCTCCCGTGCCTATCCCTCCCAATCTTCCCCTCACTTCCCATCCCTCATGAGGCCCCTGTTCGCTTTGCAGGTGAGGCTGCCTGAGCGAGGTGCTGGTCCCATCTCCCCAGTTGTATCCCCCCCGACCAGATGTTCCAAGCTCCTGGATACTGCCCTTTGAGGCGGTAGTGGTGGGATCCCTCGCCGAGTCCGTGGGGAAACCTACCTGGAGGGTAACATCGACTAAAAAGAATTATAATGGTCAAATGTGACACGAATTCCTTTGTATTTGATCCCCAAAGCTTAAAATATGCATAAAAATATTTGGCGGTGATGGGACTCTAACCCACCACCCTAACATAGGTCCGCGACCTTCTAGCACTTTGGCCATTGCTCCACTGCTACTCATACCTTCTTCTTGCCTGAAAGCGTAAGAGATGTGATACTGCTTTCCATTTCGAAGGTTCATTGACGTTTTTTATCAGTAAGCCACCGTACCGAGCGTTAATTTCGTATCCAGCTGAAACCGTATAATCGGCATGTACTTTGTAGATGCCCATATGACAGTTTGATGCAATGTATAATCACTTGTCACACACATGTCTTTGTAAAGGTCTTGCTTCCATGTCGTGATAAATCTTGTAAATTCGTTAAGGGTCATTGTGCCTTGGCTCTAGACGGGGAACTGTCGACCATGATGCCATCAGACGTTGGAAGTGTGGCCGAAAACTAGAAAAATAAGGGACAGAAGACTCACCCAGTATATAGGCTATACAATTATGTAAAATGAACCGATTATCTCGAAAACATATAATTCCGAAGAAAATGTGCCCTCTCATGGTATTATTCCAGCAATTCTCTCAGAATAATTCGTAAAATTCGATACCTAGAGTACTTCGAACGTTCATCCGCCAATATCACATACTCAAGACAGCCGACGGACCGCAAGACTTGCTTGCAGGAATCTCGTCAAACGGACCGAGATCGGCGCCGGTTGCTTAAAATCATAAAATCCGTGCCCGGCCGCTACCTGGTGGCCACGAGGACTGCGGGGATCCTGTCAAAGGTGAGTAGGCTCCCATCACGAAACATCCTGTAGTCTACTAGTCACTTTTCCCATGACCGTATACTCAGTGGCGTAGGCCTGCCGACAGGGGAGCGCAGGGGTTAGGGTTTAACCACCCCCCCTCAGGGATATCTCTATTCTTGAATCTTTATATTGTCCCATCTATCACCTGTTTTACGCTGCCGCTATTGAGTCTTCTTACTCGTTTATAAATTTTGAATGAGATAACGTTCCTCACTTGGTAAATGTCATGCACTCGACTCGCAGTGAGCCTCCTCCTTCAGTGTTGGAGGTAGCCATGGATCAGTTTTGCTGTTTAAGTGTGCGATCGGTAACCTTTTTCACGTCGCTTCGGGTGTCTTTAATTGTGTGTCCGTTTCGTTAAAGATAATTCAGTACATGAGGAGTTTCTGCAATTCATTCCAATTAATGATACAAATAAAGTCATCAAGATAGGCATATTTTGAGAGTCAATAGTAATGGCAGTAGGAACTCGGAGAGCAAAACATTATTTTTCTCTGACATAATGTCAATATTTTAAGCAACCACGTAAGTATGGTCATGATGATACGACTGCATCGTTTCAATTTTAATATTTAGTCACTGTCTTCCATATTTTTTTACAATTCTTTTTCATGTTTTTACTATCGAAAAAATAATGAGGCCTAAAATAGTTTTCATGCAAAGAGAACGGTTATTTAATTATTGTTTTTTATGTATATTAACCGGAATATCATTTTAATTATGATGATGACTGTAGTTTTAAGGAGCGGAACAGCAAGGTCATCTTCCCCTTTAATAATGTACACAATTATCCTATTACAGTACCTGCATATTAATGAACCCACCCCCCCCCCCCCCAGAAGGAAATCCTGCGTACGCCTCTGCATGCTTGAAAGCGCACGGGGAGCAAGAACTGCGTCAAACCACTTAAAACAGAGGCATTGACTACTTGCTTTGCGATATTCATTTCGCCTCGAGATCCACCGCGAACTCACAACCATAGCATAGAGCCAGTGGGAATCACCCGGGTGCGGTGCAGATTGCGCAAGATCGCGTTATTTCTCAGTGTCCAACCGCGAGGACAACCTGAATCTCGTAAAACGGCTGAGAGCGGTGGCGATTGTGTAACATCACGAAATTGATCCGATGAAAAGGACAACGGGGTATCTGTCAAACGGACAGCAAGTGGCGCCGATTGCGTAATAAAGCTATATTTTCCTGTGTCCGACCCCAAAGACAATGGAAATATTGTCAACCTATAGTGATACCGATTGCGTAAATTGCGATGTTTTTTAGTGTTCTACTCTGAAGACTACGGGAATCTCGTCAAACGGCTGAGAGCGGTGCCGATCGTGTCGCAACTCGATATTTCTCCGTACTTGACCGCGAAGACAGAATGCGGTGACGATCACCTCAAGTTGCAATATTTCTTCGTGCCCTACCAAGAGAACAATGGAAATGTCAAACGGCCAAGAGCCGAGTAACTTCTGGATAATCACAACTTTTTGTACTCAAGATTACATAATAGTTGATATTAAATATCTATTATTTATTTAGTTATTATTTATTGTTTGTAATTTATCTATTAATTTCTTACTTTTGTTATTTACAGTAGTTATGTGTACTTAATTCTGTATTATTTATCTTTTTTAAAATTGTTCAGCAAGTGTTTTCGTTTTTAAATTGTTCAGTAAATGTTGTCTTTGTAACATTGTCTGTCAAAAGTTCTCTTTTTAAATTATTTACAGAAAAAAGTGCATTTTCAAGCCTAATCATTGAATATGATCAGAA
The DNA here is from genome assembly GCA_946902985.2 of Meconema thalassinum. Classification (NCBI taxonomy): domain Eukaryota; kingdom Metazoa; phylum Arthropoda; class Insecta; order Orthoptera; family Tettigoniidae; genus Meconema; species Meconema thalassinum. The sequence continues at coordinate 378,096,570 of OX336389.2, read as the reverse complement.
TATTGAGCGTGAAAACACCGCAAGTGAATTTTATTAACCGCTTTAAACACAGTTTGTTATTTTTTCACCGCGCATTAGCTTCTATGTATGCAGACCGCAGAGACTTCTTGAAGTAAAAGGTAGCTTAAAAAAAGGAGCGAATTTTTACTTCATACTTACAGTACACACCCTGATTTAGAATAATAAACTTATCGACGGGATGAAACGGGTAGATTTGCTCAAAATGTGCCTAATAGAGCACTACGGTATGTCTGAAATGGTTTCCTTGCATGGATTCGGAGATATTGTGAGTCTAAGGTGCAAATGCCCAGGGAGAATTATTACATTAGGTAATAAAAATGTGCCTAATCATATATCTTATGGCATACACTGCATATACAAAATTTGATGGAAATGCACTGAAATTTATGGGAGTTACATAGAATTATTTTGGTAACACTCGTGTATAGATGTGTTGCTCAAAATGTGTATCTGAAGTATTAAGTGTAATAGTGTGTAGAGTTCCAATTTGTGTACATGAACAGTAGTACAGTACAGCTGGAATGGTTTTGTTCCAAAAACTGTGCTATGGTTGGCTTTTTGTCAATCGTTAGAAAAGCACAAAAAAAGCTTAACTCTGAATGTTAGAATAATTTGCACGATCATTTTGTCGGAAAACTCAAAAAAACATTGAGAAGCGTTTTTCTCAGAATCAACGTAATTTAAAGAAAAGATGTTTAAACAAAAATGTAGAGGACATTGTCACCTACAATTCGTCTCATTGAGGTCATGTCATACGTTTTGAAATGCAGAAGCTAGGTGGCGGCAAAGTTTCCAAAAAAAGTGATTTTTCACTTTTTGTCCTAGAAAAAATAGTTTTTTCACAAAAGAGTGAATCAGAAATTTGTTCCTCTCAAAATTGTCTGCAACATTTATTTAAACGTTTGTTTCCTCCGACTTACCGTTCCAAAGTTATATCGCAGCAAATGCAACGCTGCGTAGTCAAGGCTACTATTGTTACTGCGGGGAGCGGTAGGCATAATTTAGACAGGGACCGGTGTCGCACAGCTGCCTAAGGCTCGGTCAAACAGGACGCGGGCTGTGTTTGTTAATAGCTCAAACAATCATATCTATTTCAATCGCAACGTATCAATCGTAACTGTACACATATTAACCTTTGTGCCATCTGAATAGTACAATTTTCACACTTCGGCAGACTATAACTTTGGAAACGGTAAGGCGGAGGGAAAAAATGTTTCAATAAATGTTGTAGACAATTTTGAGAGGAACAAATTTCTAATTCGCTGTTTTGTGAACAAAACATTTTTTTTTCTAGGACAAAAAGTGAAAAAACACTTTTTTGGAAACATTGGCGCCACCTAGCTTCTGCATTTCAAAATATACATATACATATGTATATTTCGCGAAACCATGGGCATGCGACATATCGTTGGACTCGGGCTGACGTTCTCTTTCCTATGGTCGACTCGTTATATTTTTCATTTTTTTTGAAAGTAGGCGATAGTTTGAAAACCAAACATGATAGAACGTTGTGCAATAGCTTAAACGAATGATCTTTATGTCCTTTATTTTTTATAATAAAACTTTTTAATTTTTCATGTTTTTTTGAAAAAAAAGTGTAATTTTGAAATTTCTATATTTTGGAAAATTATACATTTACAAAAACGTTTGTTGGACATAAATGAAAGATCCCTACCTCCTCTACCCGCAAAATAAATTTAAAGCCTCTAGGACTAAAACTGTGCAGTAGTGTGGTAAGGCCGGTTCTGCTTCGTCGCCTACTTTCATATATAAACTTTGGCGATATCTCCCGAACGCATGGTCGGATTTTAACGAATGAGGTATTGTTGGCGTTGGGATGACATTCTCTTGGCTAAGAATGTGTGTTGGTATTTTTTTTTTTTATTGAAAATTTGTGTTTTTTGGATTGGCGCTATTTTGGCAACGGTGAATTTTGGAAAAATGTTTGTTTGACGTTAATGAAAGGTGGGTATGCCCTCTAGGAGGGTAGGAAGCTTCAAGGGTATACGAGGAAAAAATGATAGCCTACTTTCTCGCGAACATTGGTGATCATTGGCGAACGGACGGTCGGATTTTAACAAATGAGGTGTCGTTGGACTCGAGCTGACGTCCTCTTTCCTATAGACCACTCGTAATTTTTTTTTTGAAAATTTTTGTTTTTAAAAGTAGGCAATAGTTCGAAAACCAAACATGATAGAACGTTGTTCAATTGTTCAAACCAATGGTCTCTAAGACCTTTATTTTTTATAATAATACTTTTTTATTTTTGAGACTTTTTGAAAACACTGAAATTTTGAATTTTTACTATTTTGGAAACTAACACGTTGACAAATAAGTTTGTTTGACATAAATGAAAGATCCCTACCCCCTCTACCACGAAAATAAATGTCAAGAACTATGCATTTTCTTTTTTTTTTCTTTTTAATAAAAGAGTGTTTGTAGACAGAGAGCCGGTAGCGCTTGACGTATGTTACAACGAGGCTATGACTGAGCATGGTGAATACTGGAAATGGCTATTTCGAGGGGGCGATGTATGACAAAACGAGGGGTCGCTTTTCGATATTTTCCTATGACAAATGATTGAAGGCGAATATTTTCGAAAATCTCTTATGATGATCTTTAAAATAGGTTAGTTGACACTTGACCAGTAACCAAATAAAATTCATAATGCTATGAGACGAATGAGACTAGCAGCCAGAATGGAAAAAACAGAATATCTGCTCGAGAGGCCTGCCAGAAGCTTGGCTGGCTGGTTGACAGAATGTGACATGTTATCGCGTTTCAGGAATGTGGCCAGAGCTGACAACAGGCCAATGGAAAATTACAGTGACGTAGAGGTCATTTGGAGGTCGAACAATATCGCAACGACGCCAGAGAAATAATGCAGTAAGCGAGTATAATTCCTCCCCCTACCATTGCCATAGCCAATTGCAGGGCAAGAGCGATGTTAACAGCTGTGGTAAGAGGGACACAGGGTGAGGGGCTGGGCGAGGAGAGGAGGGCAGGGGAGTATTAGAGTGTTGATCATGTTATGACACACTGTCAGTCATTAATGTTTACACGTTACTGTGTTAACTTAGGCTGTGTCTTATGTGTATAAAATTAATTGCATTCGTGTGCTCAACCCCAGTTGGTTACTATATTGGATGCATTATATATTTGAGGTAGGTGTTGGAATAACACTGTTTATTTTATTTTATGCTAATCAATGATTAAATGATTATAGGTTTACCATTTGATTGATGTATTGTTATATTTTGTTTGTTTTAGATAATTGGCATACCTGGTGTTGGGAGACAGAAACCCCATTCCACTCGAACCTAGGGAAAGGCAAACGCAGGGCTTTTTACAAAGCAAGGTAAGAGTTTTTTGTTATATATAAAAACCGGTTTTTTATTTTATTTATTTTTTTGTTTATGAAAGGTGCTATTTGAAATAGATATACTCATGGTGATTTATTTTATTTATTTTTTTAGTGTGTGTTGGAAAAGGCTTGTCCACTACAGCCACTGCTGAAAACCCGCAACGTGTGTGTTTGGGGCTATTGCTAACCAGGCAGTCTACGGCTGAAAACTCTGGTGAGATTGTTCTTTTTATAAAAATCATGTCTTTTGCCACTGCAGATAGCTTAACTTGGGAGCCTCTCGAGTCCTGTTTCAAGTCACGTGTGTGCTCTGGCCGCATAGTGAATGTTAGAGAGAGAGTTTGATCCCAAAAGACTTTATGGAATCATGTTCTGAAATTTTTAAAGAACAAATTTGTACAGTGCAAAGGTTGCATACGGCTTTAAAGGTCACTACACAACTCGTGTGCGATTATATATACTGCTCAAAAAAATTAAAGCACCACTTTTTTCAAAGGCCACCAAATTTTGAAAAGTTGACCTACAAGCTCGAAATCTCAGTATAACGTTTGTCCTGACGCCTACCAAGCATATGCTTCAGCACAACTCCCCAACTTGAGTAGTTTCGGGGTAGCACCCCGAAAACCAGCCCATTTTCGAAAACCGCAAATTGAAGTTTGCGAAAAACGCTGCAGGACTTGTCGCAGGTTGCCAAAGCAGTCGAAAATGAATGAGTCTTGCTCTTAAAGGTTCCACAAACACGTTGAAATCGTTAGATTTGACGTTTGGGCATTTTCAACCCCCTTCATCATCCCCTAAACATGGACTACCATTGGGGGCGTCTGAGAAGGTACCGGGTGTGTTTAACCACCTGAAAACCTGTACACCGTCCTCAGTTGCTGATTGCAGTAAGTTCTTAAGGCCTCCGGCAATGTCCACACCCCCTAACACCCTCAACTGGCATGGGACCAAACCACCCCTTCTCGATTCACCCCTAAGGAAGGTTTTAATCGAGATGTTTATCAGTGCTGCTAATGGGGGGGTCTTCCCCTAACGTTTCAAAAAAGTAACTGTGCCTTTGTCACCACCCCTTCCCCTGCAACCCCCGTTTGTATGATTTTTCGAAACAGGCCCTTTTTAAGGGCTGAAACGACGTCTTAATCGCTGAAAGGGCTGTAAAGGTCCTTAGAAGTAGTGGTGACACGAAATCAACCCCTTCCGATCGGTGATTGACATTCCTTCCCCCAAATTCGAAATTTTTGCACCCCCAACCCTCCCTGTCTGGACGCGTAATGCGTCATGGCAGAGTTTTAAGAGTTGGATGAAAATGAAGCCTATGGCCTGCAATGGAGCCCAAAACAGCAGGCTGGATAGAAATTCATCGGTAGGTTGGGAAACGGGACCAAAATTTTTCAAAAAAGTGTACAGCCTACAGTAAGTACGCCCATGCATAGGCAACCCACATCACGTCCGTGCGTGTTGGTTGCCTGTGATCGGCAATAGGTTACAAAGTTTGGCAATGGGAGAAAAATGACGTGATGTGGGTTGCCTATGCATTGGTGTACTTACTAGAGGCTGTTAACTTTTTTGAAAACTTTTTGGTCCCGTTTCCCACCCTACCGATGAATTTCCATCCAACCTGCCGTTTTGGGCTCCATTTCAGGCCATAAGCTTCATTTTGATCCAACTCTGAAAACTCTGCCATGACGCGTTACGCGTCCAGACAGGGAGGGTTGAGGGTGCAAAAATGTCAACTTTGGGGGATGGAATGTCAATCAAACATCATAAGGGGTTGATTTCGTGTCACCACTACTTCTAAGGACCTTTACAGCCCTTTCAGCGTTTAAGACCTCATTTCAGCCCTTAAAAAGGGCCTGATTCGAAAAATCATACAAACGGGGGTTGCAGGGGAAGGGGTGGCGACACAGGCGCAGGTCCTCGTTTGAAACGTTAGGGGAAGACCCCCCCATTAGCAGCACTGATAAAAATCTCGATTTAAACCTTCCTTAGGGGTGAATCAAGACGGGGTGGTTTGGTCCCTTGCCATTTGAGGGTGTTAGGAGGGGTGAACATTGCCGGAGGCCTTAAGAACTTACTGCAATCAGCAACTGAGGACGGTGTGCAGGTTTTCAGGTGGTTAAACACATCCGGTACCTTCTCAGGCGCCCCCAATGGTAGTCCATTTTTAGGGGATGATGAAGGGGGTTGAAAATGCCCAAACGTCAAATGTAACGATTTCAACGTGTTCGTGGAACCTTAAGAGCAAGACTTATTCATTTTCGACTGCTTTGGCAACCTGCGACAAGTCCTACAGCGTTTTTCGCAAACTTCAATTTACGGTTTTCAAAAATGGGCTGGTTTTGGGGGCGCTATCCCGAAACTACACAAGTTGGGGAGTTGTGCTGAAGCATGTGCTTGGTAGGCGTCGGGGCAAACGTCATACTGAAATTTCGACCTTGTGCAGTCAACTTTCCAAATTTGGTGGCCATTGAAAAAAGTGGTGCTTTAATTTTTTTGAGCAGTATATATGAAAACAAGGAAGGTGAGCATAAAAAACATTTTATATTGGCAGTAAAATGCGAGAGCTTTTGATAGACGATAATCTGAACGATTGGTATCAATCCTACGTGATAAATGCTTTGCTATCAAAATTTTATAAACTGCAACAAGGACCCAGTGGTTTAGCGTTAAACAAAATTCATTACCTACAAATCAACATTTGTCATTTCAACCCGTTGAATGCTGGGTCTAGCTATATTAAAACCCCACCAGCAATAGCATAAAAAAGGCTGTGGTGAATATAAAGAATCATGACAATGATTGCTTCCTGTGGTGTGTGGCTGGATATTTGCAGCCAGTACAACAGAATAGTTGTTGGTCAGGAATGTACAGGGCCATGTTTGATGAATTGAATCAAACTTAGATTTAACTCGTGTGTCGTTCCCTATGAACTTAACCGAGATCCATAGGTTTGAATAAGATAACCATAACTTTTCGTTCATGGTGTATGGCCTTGATGGTAATGAGATTGTGGGTCCTCTTTATGCCACAAAAGAACCGAAACGACACCACATTCATCTTTTATATTTATCTGTGGGAGAGGTGAATCACTATTGCCTAATTAAAAGCTTATGTAGATTGCTAAGCAGTCAAATGTCCAAACATGTGCGTGAAAAACATATTTGTGATCGTTGCTTGCAATATTTTACAACCCCTTCACTTTTGGAACGTCATAGGGTAGATTGTGTTTCTCAGAAAGCGGTGAGATTGATATTACCACAAGGGGACAAAGCTATGTTAAAGTTTAAGGACATTCATAAGCGTGACACTGTTCCCTATGGGGTGTATGCAGATTTCGAAGCCCTCACCACACCCATGGCGGGATGTGAACCAGATCCCACCATTAGCTCATCCACACCCATTCAAAAATATGAACCTTTTGCCATAGGATTTAATGTGCTGTGTGCCTATGACCCCACACAATCCGTTTACAAATACCGTGAGGGGCCAGATTGTGCCAGATGGTTCTTGAATGAGCTTGTAAAGTTGGCCGACCATGTACAGGGATTACTGGGCCACCCAGTACCCATGAACCTATCTCCAGAACCGCAGCAGCAGTATGAGCATGCCATGACATATCATATTTGCGAAAAGCCACTGATCAGTGCTGAAGACACCGTTCGTGATCACTCGCACGTTACGGGAGAGTTTCGTGGAGCTGCGCATAGTAAATGCAATTTGAACTTTTCAGCGCCTCGTTTCATCAGTGTCTTTTTCCACAATCTGGCGAATTATGACATTCAGTATTTGATTCGTGAATTGGGTCATGTCAACAAGGGCTCGCTTACCATTATCCCACAAAACCATGAGCGTTTCACAGCCCTGACATGGCAGTTGAGCAACTTTAGCATTCGATTTTTGGATTCCTTTAAGTTTATGGCATCATCGCTAGACAGACTTGTGAATGGCTTGGATGAAGAGGAATTTAAAAATACCAGAATGCATTTTAATGATCCTAAGCAATTTCAATTGTGCATTCGGAAATGTATAGTCCCGTATGATTTCTGCAACAGCTGGGATGTGTTAAAGCAAACAAAACTCCCACCACAAGACAAATTTTACTCGAAACTAACACGCAGTACCGTTTCCGATGAAGACTATGCACATGCATATCAAGTTTGGCGAGTGTTTGACATTAAGAAGCTAAATGAATATGCTATGCATTACCTAAAACTGGATGTATTGCTGCTCACTGATGTATTTGAAAAATTTCGTGAGTTGTGTCAGCACATTTATGGTCTTGACCCGGCTCACTTTTATACGAATCCTGGGCTCTCGTTTGATGCCGCTTTAAAATACTCTCAAGTGGAATTGGATTGACTCACTGATATAGACATGGTTCTATTCTTTGAAAAGGGCATTCGCGGTGGCTTTGTGTCGCTTAACCAGCACCATGCCGGAGCGAACAATGTCTACATGCCTGATTATTCACCTGACACACCAGAATGGTACTTAATGTACCATGACGTGAATAATTTGTATGGTTACGCCATGAGTCAGCCTTTGCCCTATGGCCAGTTTGCTGGGCTGACAGACAAACAAGAGTTAGAATTTGATGTGATCAAGGCTAGCCAAGAAACAGGCCGTGGATATGTCTTAGAAGTAGATATTGAATATCCCTCATCCTTGTATGATCAACATGCCGATTTCCCATTCTGCCTTGAGCAAATGGTTCCCCCTGACAGTAAAGTGGAAATTGAAAAACTTATGGGCACACTTTACAACAAAAATCGGTATGTGCTACATATCCAAATGTTGGTGCAATGTCTAGCCCAATGCTTGGTGTTGAAGAAAATCCATAGGGGTATTTCCTTTGCCCAAAAACCATGGCTCAAGCCATACATGCAACTCAACACAGAGCACCGACAAATGGCAACACAGCAGTTTGAAATTATTTTTTTCAAATTAATGAACAACTGCATCTATGGCAAGTCCATGGAGAATGTCCGCAAATACCGCGACATTAAATTGGTGAATGTCTGGGAAGGAAGTTACGGTGCCCGGCGGTACATTGCCAAACCAAATTTTAAATCGATCAACATTATCGATGAGGATTTGGCCACCATTGAATTGAGTAAGACCAGCGTGACCATGGATAATCCCATTTACTTGGGCCAAGTCATTTTAGACTTTTCTAAATCGGTCATGTATCGATTCCACTATGAGTTTGCCAAACGCCATTTTGAGGACGTATCTCTTTTGTATATGGATACGGACTCATTCATTTACCGCATTCGCCACTGCAACCCCTATAACGTCATGAGGCAGCATAGTGACTGGTTCGACACCTCTTCGTATAGCGCTGATAACGTGTTTCAACTGCCTGTAAAAACAAGAAGGAAATGGGGGTTTTAAAAGATGAATGCGGCGATTCCCTTATGACGGAATTCGTAGGTTTGGCCTCGAAAATGTATGCTTATCGCACACTAGACTGTAAGGAAGCCAAAAGAGCAAAAGGTGTAGGAAGGGCAGTGGTAAAATCGCTACGTGTAGACGATTACTTAGCGGTTTTACGCACTGGCAAAGCTATGTCCCATACACAGTGCAGGATACAATCCAGCAACCATCATTTGTATCTTGTGGAACAGAGAAAACGCACCCTCGCCTCCATGGATAACAAACGTGTGTGGGCTGATGACATGCTCACCAGCCTGCCCTGGGGTTATGACAGCAAGGAGGAGGATGTGTGATTTTTCTGTTTGTTCGTTTAGGGACATGGCTTTTTTTTTGTAACTTGTAGATATAGTATTTTATAATTTTTTTTTTTTGTCATTCTAAATAGTAGATTTTGTAAATAGGACAACCCACTTGGACCTTTTGCTCTTTTAAAAGTTCTATGCAACGTTATTTTTATTTTTTATTTTAAATTTAACCGAGTTGGGTATTGGAAAATGGTATATAGTTTGATTCTTTTAAAGCTGTACAAAGTTGTCGTTTTTTGTAAATATAAAATAAGTAATACATTTTTAGTAACTTTAATTATGTTTTTGTAATGTAATTCGTAAATGGTAAACTAAAAAAAGTTCTTTCGGGATGAGTGTGCATGTCGAGAATGTGCTTTTGGGGATAAATAAAGTGGTTGTGTTTGTTCCCAAACACAGGTGTGAATGTATGAGTATGGAGAAAGCTGGTGTGTATGTATGACCAGAGCAAACACGGTGAGGTAGGGTGGGTGGGGAGGGGGAAATTTTCACTTATATACTCATTTTGTTTTGTCGATAGTTTTTTTTCCTTTAAAATGTAGTGGTCAATAGACATTATTTTTGTTACACAGTCTTACCTGAATTAGCCGTAGACCTCGACATTTCTCCAAACACCCATAAACACATTGCAGCATCATCATGGTTAAGCACTTACATCGACATCATTGACAAATCTCAACTTTCAACATACACCAAATGGAAAAATGTCAAAACAGCAAAATGGAAAATCCATGCTTCGATATCACCAAAAACGCAAAACTTAAAACGAACATTTTTTAAAAACTGGGTATGGCCATGTGTGAAATATAAAAATTCAAAAACATAAAACGGACATTTTTAAAAAGTGTCATCAACAAAATGGAAAATCCATATCATCAAAAACGCAAAACTTGAAACAGACATTTTCAAAAACTGTAAATTGCAAATTGGCAAATGACAATGTGTGAAAATGTGAAAATGAAAACATCAGCCCATCAACATCATGATTTCATTTAAATTAAAACGAAACATTGTGTTCTGGTAAACCTTTGTTTTTTATTTCATAACCATAGGGAATTGACAAAAGAAAATAGAATACAAACACATCCCAATTCCTTAATCCTCAATTCCTTAATGTTCATGTCCACGCATCATCAACTTTCTTTCATAGCACTCATCACAATCAGGGCTGCCATCCTTTCACCCACTGAGGCATCACAGGATGTGAAACGTTGTTTAGCTTTTTTCAATAACAATTTATCTGCCACATGTCTTAAACCAGGATGACTATGGTGATAATATAGGTCATGTTCTTTGCATGCTTGAACCAAAAGATTAATGGGTACATCACCACGCTGCAAACGTTTTTCAAGATGAGTTCCAGGGCCACAAAAACGATAACCTGGAAGATGGATTTCGAAAGGTAAGTATTGAATCACTTTGTCAATGACGTCACTGCCAGTACAGGTCTGGCATATCCTTTTCCATCGATGGTGAAAAGGTTTGATCTTCCTCCTCCTCTGTGGACGATGTTTGTGTTTGTTGTTGTTGCTTTTTCTCGCCATGACACCCGTGGAATGATTCAACAAAGTCTTTACACGGACTTTTATGACCGTGATACAGTTTCACTAGCTGACAAGTCGCGCACTGACGCATAGAGGGTATTTTTGCCATGGCCACTTGCTTATGGTGATCGTGATCCGTAGAGGGTTGCAATTCACTCAATACAGGGTCTTGAGTCCATGATTTTGGTACATGTTGCCAGATTTCTTTCACCGCGTTGGCGGCCACATAATATATGAACGACTTGGGCAGCGCCAAGAGCTCTTCTTTGGTAAAACTGTCTAGTTTCTTTTTGCATACAAAGAACTTTCCGATGGCTTTGTCCGTAGCATTCCCTTTCTCCATGGTATCACGTGTAGTAGATGTTTACACGTCGCTTGTAGAAATCTCAATGGCGTCATTTACAGGTAAATCTGGAGTTTTAATTTTGTTCAACAACTCCCAGCAGACATGGGTGGTTAACCAATGAAAGAGATGCCACGCATGCGCTAGGGCTGTATGGGTAATGTTGCCACAGGAACAAGTATCCATCAGCCTTTGCAGGGAGGGGCAGCCCAGGTCCATGAGGTCGATACATTGAAAGTAAGACGCCGAAAATGGTTGCAACCATTCACGTTTTTCATTACCTTTCACAAATACCACATTGGCCGAGGACAAGTGTGCTTTCATGACCACGTCCAAATATTTATAGGAAATGTTTCCTTGATTCCAGTCTAGTTGCTTATGATTTTCAATCCACTGGGTTTGTTTACGATCTTTTTCACACAACAAATCAAAAGCATGGGGCGGTTTAAATAGCAAATGCGTAGGATGCGATATCCAAAACGTGGTACAATCGATAATGGCCACTTGTTTAAATATAAATTTGTTGTCACCAATTTTAAACCCTTGGCAATCCACAATGAGTGTGCGCAACATGTTGCCGCTTGCCTGGACCAAGTTCAACTGACGACTGACTAACCATTGGCCACTAAGGTGTGGTAATGACATGGACTTACCTGCCATGCTAGTTTGAAAAAAAAATGAGGTTAGTGTAGGTCAGGGGGACATGAAAAAAATAAGAATTTAAGAATTACATCTTTTTATTATCATAACACGTCTTACAGGCTTTTGTCATTTTGGGATAAGGACGATACCAACTGATACAACAATATAGACTCTTGTGTTTGTAACGTCCATAACACCGATGATGTCCCAATGTCTCTAAACTAGGCGTTTTTGACGGTGAGCTGCTCGCCGAAGCACCGTTGATACCATACAGTCCACACGTATCGCAACTTGTTTTTTTTCATCACTCAGAGGCACGAGTGAGGGATAGCTTGAATGACAGGGTATATTTCCCACCTCCATTCTGCACAGGTAGGGGCAGGCAGGTGACCAGCGCTGATGTTCCTGCATGGGTTCATCGCTCTCTTGCCATTGGTCTATGATGATGGGACAAAAGGCACATTTCACTTCATCTCTTGTTTTTAAATAGTAGAATCCAGCGGCCGCTAAGGCTTGAGGGTTTATGAAAGGCACTGGCCATGTTGCAAAAGTCTTGAAACGTTGTTCCTCAGAATTTAAATTCATGGATGTGACTTATCTTGATGCTTCAAAGCAAGACATGACTGAGCGGCTTGACGTGGGTTGACCTGTTATTTATACACTCGTCACTTGGTTGGACAGTGGATAATAGTTGACTTGTTTGTGATGAATAATCAAACAGTAGGCTGTCGTATTGGCTGGTACATTGTCATGCGTTTCAAAATCTAGTCGAATGTCAATATTGGATGGCTTGACAGACTCTTCCAGGTAAGAACAGTCAAAGACAATCAGTGGCGCCCTTGCCTTAAACGCTTGGGGTAGCAGCATTGCGCCGATCTCTTTTTGATAATACGACCATCGAAATTTAGAAAACAAGTCGTACAGGGGCCCAAACTTATTTTTTGAAAAATCCAAATCCAGTCCTTCATAGGGAAACACAGCTACGTTGAGGAAAAGACGTGCATTTCTCAATTGCAGGTGATCAAATTGCGTGGCATCTTTGGTTTGTTGATACTTGCGATTTGTTTGAAAACCCACGATCATGTAGAGAGGTCTCTCTGTATAGCGAGCTGTTTTTACAGACCAACTGTGTGTGTTGGTGGTGGGCAATAGCGGGTACTCATGGAGTGCCCAGCTTCTAAATTCCATGGGTAGAGGCATATCTCTCTTTACCATCTTGAGTATGTCCAGTTTTTTGCTATCGTCAAGGGTCACATGGGGCACTTTCCATAGCAAGCGTTGTAGTTGATTTTTTGAATCTATGGGGGCATTGTCAGCTCCCTTGAGTGCATTATTATCACTCCTGTCTCTCACCAGATAAAGCACTTGCCTTGAGTTGACCACAATGCGCTGGTGGTCTTCGGCAAAGCCTAAAATCAGTTTAAGAGGTAAATATCCAGTAAAGGTCCCTTCGGTGTGTACCATCCAGTCATTGGTCGAGTCAGGGCACCAACCTGCCATGCAAAGTGTTTTACCTTCTTCCTCACTATAAGAGGGGTATAGTTTCATGACACTGGAAATGCCCACATTTCGAGTGCTATCCACCACGATATCGTTAATGACATAACGTACTTCAGAAAACAGAAAGGCCAAACCATGCTTGGCCAACTTGGATGTGGGGCTTTGGTGAGCCGACCTTCAATCTGAATGACACTTTCATGCGGTAGGGTGTAAATATCTTGGTTGTTGATAACAAATTGAATTTCATCATTGTTATTGAGTCCAGGTGTTTGAGCTTGATAGGAATGGAGATCAATTCTTACCATTCCTGGTTGCTCCTAGTTGTGGTTCGCTACCTCTAGGATAGAATTCATCATGGGGGTTGAGGTGGTAACCCAAATGCTGTAAAATCTGCTTGTCCTGAGATGTTAACGTGTATTCACGTGTCAAACAACTAACACCATTCCTAGACGGTGTTGTTGCTTTATATACAAACTTCATAGTCGCTTTAGCACCAACTTGTAAGTCACTGGTGTGGTAGAATCTAGATCAATGAGTTGTTGATCTCTATTGATCAGACTTGATGTAATATTACTAATACTATCGACAGCCACAGAATGAAAAAGCACCACTGGAGGGTTTTCACGAATAATATAGCCATTGGGCGATGTCACCATAAAGTCATAAAGCGAATGCGATGGTTCTTGATTGGTGTATACTTGGCTAATAATATTACACGTCACCGACACATGATGGTCCTCAATGAATTTCACTTCATGGTCTGATTCATGTTTTTTGTTGAGCTCCAACACTCGTGTTTTAAATCCTAGTAATGGACCAATGGAATCGGGGCGTGTTTTAAAGTCAATGTTGAATGTAGAGAAAATACTGCAGCGATGAGTGTTGGTATTTCCTACAAGTTCAAACTTGCGCGTTCCATCGAGAAATGACTTTAAACCATATTCATTGATCAACACCACATAAATGTGTTCATAAATATCATCGATCGTATATCCTCCAGAGTTCAGGGTGAGCACAGAATCATCATAGTAAAACTTGTTGTTCATATTTTCACGTATGTTGTATATTCGATTGTACGTTTCAAGAGAAACAAGTCCTAAACCATAGGGTTTTTCACTCAATTCAATGGGTGGGTAAAAGTCTAGGCTGACTTCAGGTCCACGTCCATGCAGTGTAAACGTTTTACTTTCTGTCGACATACTGTTGGCGTTTTTGCTTATGCTGTGTCTTATATAAAAAATTAAACTCAAACGTCCACATTGTTGGCTGTTAAACGTTTGCTCACGTTTCACATTATAATTTATCTTGATTCTGTTTCCAAAATAGGTCACTAGTTCCATGGGCGGGGGCAAATTCCCAAAACTGTCAAAGTACCATACGGTGGATCCCTCTTTGACATAAGCTACATAATGCGTTCCTGGTCCTCGGTGACCATCCAAAATTACAACAGCGCATTCCTGTTTCCAGGGTCGTGGGGGTAATTGGTTTCGCATAAACACACCTCGAAAATGAGAAAGCTTTAGTTGTTTAGCATAGCTTTCCACTTGTTGATGCGGCAGGGCATGTCTTGCTATGGCTGAGGTAATTTTTTATATATATTGCGAAATGGTGAAATCCAATTCCTTGTTGATAAAAGGCTGGCTTTAAATTGGCATTTCTAGCCCCTATAGCAATGGCTTCCATCGTTTAATTATGTCGCTGACTTTCTTTTAGTTGTTGCTTGCCCTACTGCGCGGCTTTAATGGTTTTCGCCATCGCACTGGCACCGCCCAAAAGTGAACCCAGAGCAGCCATACCGGCAAATAGAGCCGGTAAAAATCCCGCTCGTTTGGGGACGGGAATCACTCGCCCTTGTTTTGAACCCTGTCGCCAACGTTTTGGAATAACATGTCTCTGTGCTGCTCGAAGGTTTTTTCTTATGGTTAACACATTATTTTTTCTTTTTTTTCTTTCGCAAGGGTTTGTCCACGAATGTCTTAAGCCCAGGCTTTGCCAAGGACAAAGTCCTTTTTTTAGTCTTTCTCGCCACATACCTTTGTTTCACCATGATGATAATGACCAACAACCTTTCACGAGAAAGTTTAAATCACAACTAACGTCAGATTGTTATTTCATGGCTGTATATTCCAATTCCACATAAAGTGGGAAATCGTTTATGGTTTTTCCCGCTTGCTTTTCATCCCATGTCAACATGAGATGAAAGGATAATTCATCACCTGCATTGACCATTTCATGGTTATGGGGCTACATCCTATGACCATTTATCTTTATTTGTAAATGGTTCTCATCAGGTATGGCATATTTGATGTGAATGGTTCCATCATAGTGTAATCGATAGTGGCTTAAACCCGAAGCAAGCACATAGGTCAAGTGCTGGTCATGGACTAGCGGTAAATGGTTTCTGTCATTCACAGGTTTTTCATTTGTCAGATACACTAAAAATACAGATGGGATAAATTTATAAAGCCTTTTCATTTCATAGGTCACGTAACGCTTGGTACAGACATAGTCTTCGTCTTGCGGGTCTTCCACGTGAATAATCCGATGGTGATTAGTGCTATAGCCATTCACCGTAAGCTGAGGCACTTTGTCATAAAACTCATACACTTTGTTATCCACATACATTTTCGTAGTAACGTCTGTAGACACTTGAGGATGTTTTACATGGGTTAACCGCTTTCCCTTAAAGTCATAATCTCCCTGTTTTGTGCGTGGCACTACAGACCTATCCACATAGTGTTTATTAGCAGGATCTGTTTCTTGTTTGGGATCATGAATGGGGACAGACCTAGCTTTGCCCATCAACGCACGTCCAAAGACATCCATTGTCAACCTGTAGTACGAGTCTACTGTTTCTATGACAAGTCTCGTTGTCCTGTATATAGAAAGCCTGCTAGCCTGTCTAAGCCTTAGTTGATATGAAGATTATTAAGCAGCAAGAGTCATTCCCCGTGGGGGACATGGTTTACCATCACTGTCCCATATCACGTGAACAACGCCATGGTTCACTGTTTCCATCTTCCATTCGCTGCATCATTGTGGGACCTTCCGGCTATGGAAAGACCAATCGTTTGCTAACACTCATCACAGCGCCCAATGGTCTGCATTTCAAAATATTTATATTTTTGCAAAATCTCTCTACCAACCCCTCTACGTGTTTCTGGATCAAGTCATGTCTGGATTACAAAAAGAGAACATGGGTTATTTCACATTTTCCACGCAAGAAAATATTATTTCACCGGATGAGGTAAAGCCTGATTCACTCATGATTTTCGATGATGTATCCACTGAACGTCAAGGCATTATTCAAAGCTATTTCAGCATGGGTCGACACAAACATATCGATTGCTTTTATCTTGGACAAACGTATTCTAAAACGTCCAAACAGTTGATTCGTGACAATGCCAATGCCATTGTTTTATTTCGCCAGGACGAGAGGAACAGTCGTCACATTTATAATGAACATGTGAATCCGGATATGACCTTTCAAATGTTTACTGAATTGTGTGGCAAGCGCTGGAACACTCAACGTCATGCCTGTTTAGTGATTGACAAACAAAGTGAACTCAACCAAGGACAATATCGCTTAGGGTTTGATCATTTTATTGCTATTTACGGCCCTGTCTCATTCCCTCTCAAGTCATTTGTCAAGACACCATGGCGTTAGCAGAGAGTCAATTTAAAAAGCATATTAATTAGAGCAAAAAATACTATTCGCCAAAAGTTTCGTCAATTGAAACGATCACGTGCAGATCATGCTATGTTTATTCAACAACATTTAGCACCTCCGCTAAAAACCATGTTGAAACCCTCTTTCAAGCCATCTGAAACGCTACCCACTGTTTCACAATCCACGCAGACGCTGAACGAGGACCCTGAGGAAGGGGAAGAGGAACAAGAACAGGAAGATTTGACTAGTGTTAGCGAAGTTGAGGATGACGAGGAACAAGTGTTTACGCCTCAAAAAAAGGCCGCATCCCTTGCAGAGTTTTTGAGAAAAAAAGAAATCCTTGGCCATTGTCGAAACACCTTGCCCTTCCAAATCGTCTCCGTTTTCTCAAGTCTTGGCCACCCCTCAAAATAAAGCTCAACTGAAAAACATTTTAATAAAATATTATGGATCAACACTAGAACCCTATCTCATTGATCTATTTATTGAAAACACAGATACCACGTACGGTGTTCGCTATGAGGATGATAGTTTTAAAATTGGGGATTCATCCATTAAATTTGCTCGTGCTAAAGCTGTCATTAAGAACATCAACTATAAATTGACGCCAGGACTGTTAAAGCTGCTCTTTTCTCGAACTCCCTCAATCCTTGATTATACGTCTGAGGACCTTGGGAAATATAAATCCATTTTATTGGATACCCATGCCCACAAAAGACAGTATGATCCAGCTCAACGAGTGAATGCCAATATATCTCAAAAATATAAAACCATCATTGCAAAAATGTTTCCCACCAGTCAAAGTACTCGTCGTAAAGTGTCCGCTTCGGGAGTGACATTTAAACCATTAAAACCCCTTGTGTATGTTACCTACTGGCAGAATCCCAATAAGCTCGTCCAGCGGCTACAGTTGTTGCATGCTTCACGTCAAGCCGGCCATACCGGTCACGATTGGGAAAATCAAGAAATTGAACAAGAACTTTGAAATGACAAATTATTGTTTAAGCCCTCACCCATTAAAATGGGTATTGCTCATGAGTTGCATCGCCCAGCTAGGTGTCACTATCCGCGACTCAAGGTGATTTCACGAGGTGTGGATGAACTTTGGCAAGCTGACCTGGTTGAAATGATACCCTATGCTGGCGTTAACGACGGTGTACGCTATATGTTGACCGTCATTGATGTCTGTTCCAAAATGGCCTTTGTTGAACCTGTGCGTCGCAAGTCTGGTCCACTGGCACCAAGGCCTTTCAACATATTATTCAACACTCCAAACGTCAACCTCAGTTGCTACAAACTTATCAGGGGAAATAATTTTTCAACAAGGATTTCTCCAGTTTTCTCAAATCTAAGGATATTCACCATTACACAACGTACAGCAATCTCAAAGCCAGCGTGGTCGAGTGGTTCAACCGAACATTGAAAACGCATATGTGGAAAGCGTTCACTGCTCAGGGCACTTATCGCTGGTTGGACATGTTACCTGAGCTAGTGTCACGTTACAATGACACCAAACATAGAACAATTGGGACCAAACCACGCATCGTGACCAAAAATATTCAGCGATTGGATAAACTGTTTAACCCCATAAAAACAGTCGATCCTAAACGTCACCGACTGAAAATTGGGGATTTCGTTCGTGTGAGCAAATTTAAGTCTGCCTTCAATAAGGGCTACACGCCTCTGTGGGGGACTGAACTATTTCGAATTCGTCATGTCAACTTGGACAGTCCAGTCACCTATTTACTCCAAGACCTCAACCATCAACCCATAAAAGGTAGATTTTATCCCTATGAACTTCAGAAAACAGCATTTCCTAAGCATTATCTTGTGGAAAAAGTGTTGAAACAAAAAGGAAATAAACTATATGTCAAATGGTTAGGATTTAACTCTAGGTTTAATTCTTGGATCAATAAATTACATGTTGTGTGAACCTGTGTACTTTTTTATTTATTGAATTATATTGTATAAGAGCCCTGTGTTCAGCGCTCCGCGCTTCGTGCTTGCCCATAAATGTTTGTCTTTCTCTCTCCACACCTACGTCTCACTCCTTCACTCCATGTTGACATACAACTCGTTCAGCTATTGGCTGTCATGGGTTCTCCACTCCTCCCCTCACCTCCCAGCCCTCTGGCCCCGCCCCCACGTCCCTCGCCGCTTTGCAGTGGTCACGTGATTTCCTGTTCTCTCTTTGTGTTCACGCTTTCCGCTCTCTCCCCCTTTCCTCTCTGCGGGGTCCCTGCCTGCTGCTACTGCTCGGCTCGCCTGGCTAGCCGTTATCACCTTTTTACAGAGTTGCCACATGGTTCCAACCTGTTATCATATGACATCAATGTTGTCAGCTCTCAACCACATTCCATTCTCTTAGCTGGCTAGCCAGGCACCAAGAGGGTCTCTCGAGGAGATATTCTGTTTTCCCATTATGGCTGCCAGTCAGACATGCATACATACATACATACATACATACATACAAAGCTAGTTCTTCTTCTTCTTACAGTTCTTAATGACAACTATCAAAACGTTTCCCGCTTTTATTCACCTCATACCATTATGAATTTTATTTGGTTACTGGTCTAGTGTTTACTAACCTATTTTAAAGATCATCATAAGAGATTTTCGAAAATATTTGCCTTCATTCATTTGTCATAGGAAAATATCGAAAAGCGACCCCTCGTTTTGTCATACATCGCCCCCTCGAAATAGCCATTTCCAGTATTCACCATGCTCAGTCATAGCCTCGTTGTAACATGCGTCAAGCGCTACCGGCTCTCTGTCTACAAACACTCTTTTATTAAAAAGAAAAAAAAGAAAATGCATAGTTCTTGTCCTAGAGACTTGACATTTATTTTCATGGTAGAGGGGGTAGGGATCTTTCATTTATGTCAAACAAACTTATTTGTCAACGTGTTAGTTTCCAAAATAGTAAAAATTCAAAATTTCAGTGTTTCCAAAAATTCTCAAAAATAAAAAAGTATTATTATAAAAAATAAAGGTCTCAGAGACCATTGGTTTGAACAATTGAACAACGTTCTATCATGTTTGGTTTTCAAACTATTGCCTACTTTTAAAAACAAAAATTTTCAAAAATTAAAAAAAAGAGTGGTCTATAGGAAAGAAGACGTCAGCTCGAGTCCAACGAATCCTGATTTGTTAAAATCCGACCTTCCGTTCGCCAATGATCACCAATGTTCGCGAGAAAGTAGGCTATCATTTTTTCCTCGTATACCCTTGAAGCTTCCTACCCGCCTAGAGGGCATACCCACCTTTCATTAACGTCTAACAAACTTTTTTCCAAAATTCACCGTTGCCAAAATAACGCCAATCCAAAAAACACAAATTTTCAATTAAAAAAAAAAATACCAACACACATTCTTAGCCAAGAGAACGTCATCCCAACGCCAACAATACCTCATTCGTTAAAATCCGACCATGCGTTCGGGAGATATCGCCAAAGTTTATATGAAAGTAGGCGACTAAGCAGAACCGGCCTTACCACACTACTGCACAGTTTTAGTCCTAGAGGCTTTAAATTTATTTTGCGGGTAGAGGGGGCAGGGACCTTTCATTTATGTCAATCAAACGTTTTTTTAAAAGTCCTAGTTTCCAAAATATAGAAATTTCAAAATTACACTTTTTTCAAAAAACATAAAAAATTAAAAAGTTTTATTATAAAAAATAAAGGACATAAAGATCATTCGTTTAAGCTATTGCACAACGTTCTATCATGTTTGGTTCTCAAACTATCGTCTACTTTCAAACACAATTTTTTTTTTTAATTGAAAAATATAACGAGTCGACCATAGAAAAGAGAACGTCAGCCCGAGTCCGACGATATGTCGCATGCCCATGGTTTCGCGAAATATACATAAAAGGTCAGCGTGGCCGAGCGGCTCGTGCCACTATTTAGAACCATCACTACTCCCCTACTAACATATCGAAAAACACTCACTCAGAATCACTCAAGGGGCTCTCCACCGAGTTTTCCATACTGAACAAACTCAACACACATACTCATTCCTCATACAGAATTAATTAAACACACAATAACAACTTCTGTGATAAAATATTCACAAACTCAGAAATACTTTGTGTGAGCACGCAAAAACTGAAATTCTCAATGTTACCAAAGGCATTAAAATGAAACAGCAATGGCTGGCTGCGTGGGTCAACGGTAACGTTCTCGCTTGCTGGGCCCAAGGTTGCAGGTTCGTATCCTGGCGCAGTCAGCTGGCATTTGAGGGTGCGCAAATGCGAGGGAGCCGTGTCAGTATATTTACTGGCACGTTAAAGATCCCCTTCGGGGCAAAATTCTGGCACCCCGGCGTCTCTAAAAGCCAGCGTTGTTAAAAGGGACGTAAAACCAATAATATCTCTAGTTAGTATAAAACGAAGTCCCCGATTCTTGGATGTTACGGGTAAACTCGAGAACCACTGGATGGATTTTGATGCGGTTTTCGCCATTCTGTAAAGGATATCTCGAGGATGATTTCTGTAGAAAATAATTTATTTTTGATCAAAGGAAGCCGAGCAGTAACGATTTCACTGGAAAAGTCGAAAAAAAAACTGGCGTCCGAGCGCTTTGTAAGCTTACGCTGGGCAAACCGTTAAAAATATCTAAATACTATGAGTGTAAGAATTGTTCAGCATGAAGAGTTCTACAAAGAAGTCCGCGAGAGCATGTGTCTCTCTTCAATACATCGCCCACTATAAGTGTTATTATGTTTTAATTTCTTCCAACCATGTCCATTCAACTACTGAGGCGACAGTTTACGAGCTAGCTATGGGCGAGTCTATCATTCCTGTTACAGCCTAGTAAGCGGGCGAACCTATTGCCCCAGATACAGCCAGCAGCAAACCGTCGAGTCGTGTTGAGTTAAGACTTCTCAGAAGGGTGGTTGTGTTTGGAGTTTCCCTGGAAGTGCAACTCGGGTTTTCTTCATTTCGCATGTGAAACACAGGCAAGTTAAGATTGGACGGAAGGGGAATTTGAGTTTCATTCACCTCGCCATTCCCTGGAAGTACAACTCTCATTTCGCCTGTGAACTTTTCGTTCCGCAAAATTCACAGTCAATTTAACATTGGACGGAAGGGGGATAATATTATATTAAATTATACTGATTGGCGTATAATCTCTACTTAGTATAAAACAAATTCCCCGATTCTTGGATGTCACGGGTAATCTCGAGAACCACTGAATGGATTTAGATGCGGTTTCCACCCTTCTGTAAAGGATATCTCGAAGGTTGCTGTAGAAAATAATTTATTTATGACCAAAGGAAGTCAAGTACTAACGATTTCAGTGAAAAGGTCGAAAAAATGGCGTTCGTGCGCTTTTTAAGCTTACACTGGGCAAACCGTTAAAAATATCTATATACTATGAGTGTAAGAATTGTTCAGCATGAAAAGTTCTACAAAAATCCCTGGAGAGCATATCTCTATCTTCAATACATCGCCTCCTATAAGTGTATTTACGTTTTCATTTCTTCCAACAATCTCCATTCAGTTACCGAGGCGACAGTTTACGAGCTAGCTAGGGGCGAGTCTATCACCCCAGTTACAGCTTAGCTAGCGGTCGAGCTTATTGCCCCAGATACAGCTATCAGTCGTGTTGAGTTAAAATCTTTAGAGAAGAGTGGCTGTGTTTGTAGTTTCCCTGGAAGTGCAACTCGGCTTTTCTTCATTTCGCCTGTGAACTTTTCGTTCCGCAAAATCCACAGTCAAGTTAAGATTGGACGGAAGGGGGATTTGTGTTTCATGCACCTCGCCATTCTTAAATTACGTCTGACAAGAATTTGTTGCACATGCATCTCCATGATAATATAATTAATAGTCCAGTCAGTGATTTTAACCCATCATGCCGAGACGTAAAACGGATATTGGTCGTTGTTCATTGACACTGAAAAAAAAATCGCTTATCACGCAATGCAATCATAACTGTTCCCGGGCGAAGCCGGGCCGGGTTGCTAGTTATTATTATATTGAAACAGCAACGCCGTAATGCAAAATTGCATTTTATTTTGCTACAGTTAAATTTACTAACTACACATTTTGTAACTAAAGAAAATCACAATGCAGTATGATGTCCTTATTTTGACAACATAAAAATTGTATTTTTTACAATTCATCGATTTGATGATGATGATGATGATGATGATGATAATTGTTGTTTAAAGGGGTGTAACGTCTAAGTTATCGGCCCCTCATCGATTTGCAAAGTGTGGTAAGTTGGGAGATTAAAAGATCTTCTGGCGAGAACAGCTGATGGCTACTTCTAATATTTTCCCGCGTTTGCTTTGAGCGATTTCCTCTTAAATACTACCGCAGACTCCAGAGGGTGCCATCTGCCACGTTGTCATTTCGTGTGACCAATGCTGTATCTGTGTTTGAACAAAGAATCGCTATGATGTCTTGGCTCTGATCTTGGTTGTTGTCCAAATGGCACAGCGGAAAAGGATGGCACGCATGCGCAAAAGGCAAAGTTCATGTTTGCTGGCAATAAACTTAGAAATTGTGACTGGCCTGCGATCTGCACAGCCAGTGGCGGATGCGATGTGGAGCGCACGTCCAGATACGTCGTTGTGAGGGGAGTTGAAATATTTCCTATTCTTTGGCTGACGTCTTTCTATTGCGCTGTATTTGATTGTAGATACAATCATTAAAGTAATTTATTTTCAAATAAAACAATATGCTGCAGCACATAAGGTGCGGCCGTCCCTTATTCCATACGAATGATTTTGGGGCTTCTTTAAACCAGAAGGTCTAAATGCGGATTCCCTTGCATCATGTGAAATTTTAACAACTTGCTTAAAGGTATGGTTCACCGCACAAAGTTATCGCACAGACCTACGACGGGACGTCATTAATGAGTGGTGGTAAACGTGGAGTGCAAGCAAAGATAAAAGCCTGCTATTCCAACGCACATTACAGTACATCCACTGCTATGCACACCAGCTGAATGCAACAATGTATTATACTGCTTCGCAGAAACAGTCGACTAGGGTGTTCTTCGCTCACCTGTCAGCGTTGGCTGCTCTCTTTTCAAGGTCGCCGCAACTGATGTCTGCTTTAAAAGCAGTGGCAGCTTGGAGAACTCCAACAGAACCTGCGACTAGATGGAGTTTCATGTCGCGCACAGTAAATGTGGTGTACGAACAAAGGGAATCCATAAGGGAGTGTTTATTAATGTTGGAGAAAACCCCATCCTTTAAAACTTGCCTTCAAGCAAGCTGATGCTGTAAAGGTAAAACCGGCTGTGCCACACTTCCTTCAAGTGATAAACATTATAAGGAAATCGGCAGAAAACATTGTCCGTTGTTCTGAAGAAACGTGTACCGGTGCTTCAGAAACCAAGCACAGAAGGCTATCATGTCGGCGTACTGATACCAAGGAAGTGTGTGATAGAAAATCACGTGAGGCCCTTGGTCACTTCCAACCCTTGGATCACCTGGAAGCAGCGAAACTGCTAAAGAGTCCATCTACTTTGAACGATTTTCCAAAACGTTTCCAGATAAAGAACTAGACGTAACTGCCCAGGCTATTGGCAACTCAAAGTAACACTTGGGGCGCTGCGGTCGGTCTGGATAAGTAGGGTAAAAATACTCAATAACATGCGTTTGATATGGAACACTTTTTATTTTTCGGTTATAATCAGCAAATGTTGTCCCTAAAATAATGACAGTGTTATTTTCAATTGTATATATGTATAAATGTGCGATACACGTGATCTAATTTTTGTGTTCCACTGGATTTTATGTGTCAATTGCATATTATCAAGTATCGGTTGTCTGCTGGTATTTGTTTTTGTGCAGTTCGGGTCATGGCGCTGTTACGTTTAAAAGCTATATCTGAGTTTGCTCACTGTACCATAGACTCTAGAAATTATTTGTTGCTTGGTAGGGCGAAGGGATGAGTTTAACTTGTATTAAAATTCGGGGTAGACAGGAATTGCTTGATTTGGATGGTAGGTATTAACCCTGCGAAGTCAAAATTAGGCCTATATGACTCGTAGTGAAATGGCTCGGATATCGCAGAGCGAGGTGATGGCGGTTGGTAGGGTTATTGGAAATGAACTAGGGAGGGGAGGTCTGATGAAGCTTGGCTGTCTTCCCTCGGCTGGTGTAGGCTTGGATGTCTTGGTACGGTTTGGCTCAGCGAGACTGTGCTTGGCTGTCTAGGTGCGGCTTGGCTAGGCGTAGGCCTAAGTGAACAACCTGTCCTGTCGTCAGTGAGTGTAGTGGTGAGCGGTCCAACCCGCTCGTGTTGCCCGTATTTATTTGGTATAGTCACCTTTAGGCTATTGCTATTTCCATCTTTTGGAATGAGATGAAAACGTATATCCGCAGCCCTCTTATACATCGACTTACAGCTGTAAACTGAGCAATATACTTTCCTTTTACTCATTTTGCACTCTTATCAACGAGTAAAACTTATAACTTATGTATAAACACGAAGAATTTACCACGATCTGCTCACCAATACAAGAAACCGTATACAAACAGTCACCACGTGACAAATGTACCCTACTTGGTAAGTTTTTCATTTTTACCGCTAGATGTCATATCAGATAGCTGGAGTTGCTAATAGCATGCTGGAAACGAAAAGGCTCGAAACATAGCTGTCGGTTCTTTACTGTAGGCAATATTTTAAGAATATTGGTGGGGCACTCCCTCTTCTGCATTTCATAATATCCAGTAATCTGCAAGGTACATTGTGCCTAACAACTAAGCTTCTGAGGATATTAGTAACAACACCCGTGACTACTTCAGAGCCTGAGAGGTGTTTCTCATCGCTGAAGATGATGAAGGCCTTCCTGCGGAACACCATGTCACAAGAAATACTAAATGCCCTTGCAGTGCTCTTCATTGAGATGGAGATGGTCTCCAGTATGGAAGGGTTCAATGCCAGGATATTTGACAAATTCTGCAGCAAGGGTGAGCGACGTATGGACTTATTCTTTCGTCACTGAGTGAGTGTTTCTATGTGTTTCTAAATTTTTTTTTGGAGGGGGGATGAGTTGCCCCCCACAAATGACTCCCTGCACCAGCCGCCACTACCTTGGCCCTAATTCAGTTACACACACTACTACTGTCATCACATAAATACAGATTATCAGAAAAGTTAAACACACCTCTAATTACACGTGGTTGATGATCAGACAAGTTTAACACACATCGAATTACAAGGGGTTGATGATCAGGATGTCCCAAGCCCTTAAATGAATTAACAGCAACTTAAAAGGATTGAAAGGTATTCATTATGCCGTGTTCCCGCACGAAGGCGAGTGTGCCAAGAAATGTACTCGAACCTAAATTATAACTTGTACGCTTACAATGGTCCAAGTTATGCATACTATTGTCCATTAGCGAGAACGGCTCATTCAAATTACAGAAAGCAATGGCCTTCTTTATAGCGTATGCTACTATTGTCCATTAGCTAGAACGACACTTTCAAATGGTCGAAAACAATGATCCTTGTTACACCAGATTATTGGCCTCTTTCAGGAGGCCGCACGCTTTTTCTTCCATTTGTTAAAACGACTTATTGAAATGGTATTAATAAATGGTCCTTGTAGCAGCACACTATTGCCCAGCAATTAGAATCACGTTTGGCCTATAAAGCCCTCAAATTCATGACGGCACTGAGATTTCTCGGGAGTTGAAAGTGAACGATCGAGTGGATGAGACGATTAGTAGCGTGCATGTGCAAGGTTTCACACGGAAGACTGTACAACCGTGCTGGATTAGCGTAGTAATAAATATAATATACGCTACGGGATACCCGCTAAACACTTGGAAGCTTTCGCACAGTATCCTTACAATCTTTGAAATTCTTTCAACGTCAAGCAAGACCTGGTAAGAGTTACTGTACGGTAGTGGGCCTATCGTAGGATAATTGAAGCTTCTTTGAAGTCATTTCATGTAGAGAACGTCTTTTGCATCTTCTTTTCCCCATGCTTGCCAACTGAGATGGAGATAAGTCCTCTGCATAACGGGAAATATATGGGTCAAATGAACATTAAGGAATCTCACTTCAATTAACACTACGCAAATTTCCAGCGTTATCAAATTCACTCATGATCAATCTTGAAATGAACCATTACAATTTCAGGTTGTTTTGGACAGTTGAAACTGAAAACTACATGAGAAGAACAAGGTAAGTTAGAGTTATCAATCTATTCAAGAGAGCACTTTAAAAGTTTGGCACTAAATGACTTGCCCACATTTAGCTTTGATATAACTTCTTTTGCAAGAGTTTACCTACCTTTGGTTCCTCGCGTAAAATTCATTGATGAGATGATATTATTATCATTACACGATGGGGCCGAATTAAAATAAAAAATACTAGATGAAACCCGTCAAAACATGACGGCCAATGGGAATAAAAATACTGAAGGATTTTCCTATATACGACATTTTTTGTAGGATTACTTTTTGGTATTATTGCAACTTTAAGGGCGCCGAAAGATCGTACTCTTGAGATCTATAATAATACTGTATAATAAAGCTGAAGAGCTTGTTTGTTTGTTTGTTTGTTTGTGTGTTTAAACGCTCTAATCTCTGGAACTACCAGTCGGATTCCAAAAATTCTTTTTGTATATGATAGCCAGATTCAAGAGGAATAGTTTAGGCTATGTAGCATTAGGCTATACCTCACATGTAACCTTGAATATTGATTTTTGTTCATTAAGTCGGAACAACAAGCGTTCCTGAACAGCTTCATCCGCGTGCGCTGGCGTTATGGTTAGTGATACGTACACCGTTTCATCGATCTGAACCAACATTTGTATACTTACCCTTTGGAACCCTGCGGGCAACACTGTCTGCATTAAATTTCCGACAGACCACTCCATTCCCTGCATTTAGGCCCTTTGGCACAATTCTACACCGTTTCATTGATCTGAACCAAATTTTACATACTTACCCTTTGGAACCCGACGAGTAACACTGTCTACTTGAAATTTCGGACAGACTACTCCATTACCTGCATTTAGGCCCTTTGGCACAAATCTACACCGTTTCACCGATCCGAACCACATTTTGTATACTTACCCTTTGGAACCCTGCGGGTGACACTGTCCACTTTAAATTTTGGACAGACCGCTCCATTCCCTTCATTTAGACCCTTTATCACAAATCTACACCGTTCCTCCTAATTGCCCCAAATTTTAAATACTTACCCTTTGAAACCCTGTTGGTAACAATGACCACTTGATATTTTGGACAACGCTCTCCATTCACTACATTTAGAATAACAGACAAAATGAACTTGAAAACCACGTATTAAGGCCCTAGAACCATTCATGTCCGTAGTAGTGTAACTGTAAGAGTAATTAATAAGTCTATTGTTGACTGGCAATTTGGGCTGCATCATATCGCCCCTACCAGTGAGTGATCTGGTGAAGAATTGCGAAAATAGTTAAATCTTGCGCTGATTATAAATTGCAGTCACGGGGAGTAATTAGTGCAAAAAGATTTCTTAGGCTCCTTAAAACATTTATCATCATGAAAATAATATGCCTCTGTATAAGTGCAATGGTGTTGGTGCAGTACATTGAGGTTATCAGCTGTAATAAGCGATGGTGCTTTCAAATTTACCTTCATTTATTCCAAACCTTATCGTTGAGCGCTATGTGGCGATAAATGATACTATTGCTACATCAGGAGCACGGGACAGCCGAATTTTTCCAAAGTGTTCTAATTATTTTCCTACGGCGCTATGCGACAAACGACGACACTATTGGTCTCTACATTTCTAACAGCCAATGAGATATAGGCCCTAGGCAGTGTCTTTTATTTCACTTACTCCTCTTTCTAATCATATTATAATTCGTTTGTAAATTACAAGTGTCAGTGCTGTAGTTAGTAAATAGCCGTTTCCCTATTCATTATTATCATTATTATCATTACGGGAAAATGAACTGAATGTTACGTCCATTATACAGTAAACTGTACTACTTATCATCCCCATTGCAACCACCACCACAAAAAAGGTTTTTTTTCCCTGTCAGTTTAAGTATCATGTGCCACTTCTGTAGTAGCATTCATTATCATCCATAAAACAAATAAATCCACCGGGCGAAGCCGGCCACTACTGCTAGTTGCAACACATAACTGGCCATGACTGAAAACTTGGTGACGTAAATAGAGTTCTACACATTCCAGAGTTTACCTTTGGACTTTCTTAATATAATTGTGATACAGTATGCCAAGCGAATTGGAAATCGGCCCCTCTAAAAAGAAAATGGGAGAGTTTTATCGGATAGTGTTATATCAAGTCGAAGGATTAGAGCTCTCTGCCTAGTTTTACCTGCAATTATTATTTCCAAGCAATTTTCATACATTTGTCTTACAATTAATCTGGTTGAATTAAGGAACCCTTGGGAAAAGTTCAGATTTCTATAATTAGTTTCTCAAACGTTTAGAGTAAGAATATGTGGATGCAAACCACTTGGAGTAAATTCCAATCACGACAATAAGGGAAGATGAAATAGAAAAAGGAGAAGGGTTCGAAGCGAAAGAAAAAGATTGGGTAAAAAAGAACAGACCCCGTAAACAAAATATTTATTAAGAAAGAACAAGTGGTAACAATAAAAAGAAGACTGATAAATATAAGGGAAATCTTAATATAAGTAGTTAAACGAGCCAGGCAACGTAGTGCCAAGTAAAGGGAGAGCTCGTAGCTCATTTACGAAATTTGATAATTGTTTTTTGTTTATAACTTTTATGATCATAATTATGATCAAACTTGAAGTTTAGAACAATTTAGATTTTGTTGTTACTCGAAAAGCATGCTAAATCCAAAGGAGGAAAGATCAAAGTACAATTGGCAATAGCGAAAAGGCGCAATTAACTTTAATAATTATTGAATATGGGTTTTGAGAACCTGAGCAAATAGAAAAAGCCGTGGCGAAAGACCAGGAGACTGCCGTGGCCAAGATTAAAAAATAGTTATAACTAGAGGTAATCTCCAAAAGAGAACAAATGTTGTGCTCGAAATACACTAAGTTTTTCACCAGCAGAACGCTGAGAATTTTACCGAAAGAATGAACCAAACAAGTCTTGATTGCGTAAGAACAACAATCAAGATACATAGATTAAAATGATCCAAGTAGGAAGTTAGCTGAACGAACTATACCAGCATTTGCAAATCTAAAAACAAAATTAGAACAAACTTGACAACATTGCGTTAATATCAATTCGTTTTAAGCATAACAAAGATAAGAAAGATTTGCACAACTGAACGTGGAGCATTTGATATTGCTTCCTTAATTGAAAAGGGAGACTAGCGGAAAGGGTAAAGCATTGTGAATCATTTAAAATACTCCTCGTGTAAAAGCAATGAACATGGTCAGCCGTGGCCTCGTGCTTAGAATCTATGAATTCATGGATCCTTAGATCTTTGGAACAGCAGGTGCCGGTGGGAATAATGAAATGTATGTGGAGCAGGATGTCTCCTAAAAGATACAATGCCTAGACGGCAAGGAAATGCATAAGAATGGCCCGAGAAGGCACCAGAATGAATATAATTATGTTTAAATTAAAGGAGTGGGTTATAACCACTCAGATTATTCCAGCAGCTTGACGTTATGGTATATACTGTGCCCGTCTGTCCACCTGGGATGGACAGGCGACTACGTGCGAGGCAACATGATCACAGTGTGAGCACGAGATCTGATCTCAGGTCGTCCTGGGCTGGGCTAGGTATTTACTACACACTGCACCCATGCTCCCCGTAAAGGATGAGGAACGACACACAATACAACACAAAGTGAGAACAAAGATATTAAGATAAAGCCAATTCACCAAATTGTATTTCAAAAGAAACTGCCTGATGGCAACAAGAGAAAAAGAAAAGCAATAATCATCACTTCCCTTGATGACGAAATAACTGCACAGTGGTGCCAGCAATTAGCCTTCGATTATGCATCTCAAACTCGAAAAAACATAGTCTCTTCTCGATATAGTTCATGGGTTTGACTATGGTTGATTTATAACAATCATTTTTACCCTATACAAGCGAGATTGCATAACCTCCCATACCACACACAAAAATATCTAAACCTGACTTAATTGATGCAGTTCATATTGTCCTATACTCAAATATATTATTTACATTTATTATTTACAGGATTTCAACGATATTTTACACACGCATTTCACTGTTCTTTTATGACGTAATTATAATGGGTTTGGAATACTCCATTTAGAATAGCACTTAACGGCACAGCATATCAGATTGCTTAAACTTGACACTTGCCATTAACAAATTATTTATAGCCTACTCAAAAATAATTTTGATGTGACAGTAATAATAATAATAATAATAA
The DNA here is from genome assembly GCA_946902985.2 of Meconema thalassinum. Taxonomy (NCBI): domain Eukaryota; kingdom Metazoa; phylum Arthropoda; class Insecta; order Orthoptera; family Tettigoniidae; genus Meconema; species Meconema thalassinum. The sequence continues at coordinate 378,065,419 of OX336389.2, read as the reverse complement.
TAATAATAATAATAATAATAATAATAATAATAATAATAATAATAATAATCTGTAGGCTTCACCTATTGTTGCCTGTAATATCTGGTTGTATGTTTCATAATTCCATGCTTTAATTAGAAGATAGATAACACTGAACACTAATTATACACAAGCCGTCACAAGAATCGGCATAACATTTGACGTAACGTCATTATATTCTTAAACAAACCAATGACCAATATTAATTTATCTTAGGGGAATTCTATGTTATTGGACTGACATTCGAAGCAATTAATACCATTATGGGACAGGATATCAATTCCGCATAGATCCCATTTTATTATCGAAGCAATTAATACCATTATGGGACAGGATATCACTCCCGCATAAATCCCATTCATCAGAGGACCAAAACCTCAAACCACCTGAGCTAAACTCAGAAAACACATTAGTGAATCGGGGACAAGTCAAGCATCCCAATACCAACACTATTCCACTTATAAGTAGTATCATTAGGCTTCGTTTTAAGAATGTTCAATACTATCTAAAGTTCATGAGATCCCAAACTCTTAAACAATTAAACAATTGGTTCATAATCATATCATAATTTATCATTTTTGATCTTTTATCAATTATCATTTTACTCATGGAATATTACACTCATTATTATTTATTGAAATTCAGTGTTCTTCCAACATACATTTGTGGAGATTTTATTATTATTATTATGGAATTAGAAAATATTTTATGATCATCAAGACGTGTTCAAAAATAGTGTAAATGCTTTCAATGTGTCATAATCCTGCTGCCTTTTATGCAAATGGGGTAGGACATCCCTTATTATTATTATTATTATTATTATTATTATTATTATTATTATTATTATTAAAGAATGAAATTTTGAGGATCCACCTCACCCAAAAGTCTAAGCAATGAATCAAAGTATTCGCCTGGCATAATATGCAACCATTATAATATAACGAAGTTTAATGACGACTAGGGGAGTTAACGGATTATAACGGAAATTATGGAAATTCATGGCCCAAAAATAAGATTCACATAAGTCGGAAGGCTACCTTAGATGTTCTGTGGCGGAGAATCATCCCTCGGTTCGTGTCAGACCCTGGCACCACGGACCCGATATGGCTCCACCCTAAGGAAGAGTCGTATCCCAGCATTTGCCTCATGCTGCCTTCACATCCACAGAAATATGCCCATAACAGGCATCGCTTCTGGTACCCCATCCAGCAGTTCTGGTATCGCCGCCTCACCTAGTGCCTATTCTAGCCGACCATCATGTTGGAACAGTAGGGTAGTGACGTCATAATCCTGTGGGGTCGTCCTGAACTCCTCCACAAACGCACACTCTGCATTTCGATATTGTAGTCTACAGTTTTTGAATATCCAATTATTCTGACTGTCTCAATTATAATCAGTGAAATATTACGTGGCTTGATAATAATAATAATAATAATAATAATAATAATAATTATTATTATTATTATTATTATTATATCCATGTGATATAATATCTCAGATATGCCTGTTCTGTTTCAAGCACGAAGTTTTCCACAATATGACATTGAATAAGTTCTTATGGTCGCTCACAATCACTTCACAGTTTGACATAATTCTAGTTCATAAATTTGACATAATTCCAGTTCATAAATATCAAGCATTGCGTGGAAGTTAACAGACAAATTATCAGTCAGTTGCGTGTAAACAAGCGCATAACCACATACCTTTAACTCTTCCCATATTCCCGTAATGATGAATTTTCACAAGCACAATAATAATAATAATAATAATAATAATAATAATAATAAGTTGTGGTGAAGCACAACGGCACTTTACTTTCCACGCACTGGTATAAAAATGAAACTATGTCTTCTGACATACGAGCAGAGTAACTTGGAGATGTTACTTTAAGTATTTTATAATAGACGCCCAGCCTGCCGGAGTATTTCCGCAGTATTACGACGGCGTAATGTCACACGAACCATAACAGGTGAGCACCACTGATCAAAGCTGATCAACACTGATACCTTGGTCTTCCAAGAGCCGGCTTTTATACTACATCAAGGTCAAATATCGATACCTGTAGTTGCATTACGTAATGTGATGCATTCGCTCCTATTGGTTCCCACGGTGGAATACACTAGAAGGTTTCTTATATTAATTGAAACTTTATAAATTAAACAGGAGAATAATTCCCAATAGAATTCCGAAGTGCTGATGCCTTCCTCTCCCTTATCTAAATACAAACAAGTATATTGTGCTCCGCCATTCCCTGGCGGTACTTGGACCACACGCTTGCTTCAAAACATGGCTAGTCGTCAGCTTGTCGCGACCTTGGTCTCGCCTCAGCGCGCTCAATTCAAATAATGCATCACGCCAGTATCTCCACTCCGTCTTATAAGGGCACAATACAAAGTAGGGGAAGACACCATTCTGGTGTAACTTCTGTGTTTACCAAAAAAAAAACAAGCATAGGTTAATTACACTAGATTTGTTAGTAAATTGTAAAAAAAAAGGGGGGGGGGGATAAAGAAGGAAATCCAGATGTATTGTCTGGCCATATATTCATTCACTCGCGACACGACCCGATTGAACGATTAAACGCACATTATGTTTTGAAGCTCAGAAAGTTCTGAAACGAGAGTACAACTTCTTGGGTAGAGGAAAGTCACTTATTATTGTGGTGAATTACTTTCTTGTAGAGAGATTATAGTTCAGGTTGAATGAAACTAAAGAGGTTTTTTATTAGCGGAAATATTCAATTTAACAGTTAGAGGCAGAAACAGGTGTACTTCGTCGTGATGTCAGAAACTTTGCATTTGGTTCCTTCTCGAATCGTCTGGATAAGATCTCTAGAATTTGAAGAAGTTTAGTGCAATTTCCATGATGGCTAGTTATTAGCATTTAACAGAGTTTTTGAGTATTCCCACGTTGGCCCGAACATACTGTAAGTAACAACATCTTATAAGCATGAAATCCCACGGGGGGAATTGATAATTAAGGGACACTGGGACTGAGTTTTAAGCATATTTTATTAAAAAAATCAAATTTTCGATTTTGACATATTATTGTACCCCTGACCATAACGGATCAATTAGCGGTATCATTTTCCACATTCCGCCATTTTTGAGGCACGGCGAGACGTTTAAATGCCGGCCGCACTGCCATTTAAACGCCCCTTTCTCTTGGTACATCATCCTGTACACGCATTTATGCATGTTTTATCGGAGTAGTTTGAATACGGATTTGAAATTCCCTCTGTACTACTGGCTCTGCATTGTGCTACTATCTCATGGACACTATTTACTACGTAAGCTTTACAAATACTTCAAATGTTTGAAAATAAATAAATAAATAAATAAATAAATAAATATCTCAAACGGTCGACATGATGAAATTTTGCATTTATATTGCATTTTCTAATTTCATGAGAGTTTCTAGTCGCTTATAGAATGACAGTAGATGCACAATTTATCTTTATTTGATACTAGCAGTAGTGCCCGGCTTCACCCGGTGGATTTATTTGTTTTGTGGATGATAATGAATACTACTACAGAACTGGCACATGATACTTAAACTACCGTAACAGAAACCAATATTTTAAAAATATATCTTTTCGTGGTGGTGGTGGTGGGGTGGTGGTGGTGGTTGTAGTGGGGGTGATAAGTAGTACAGTATAATGGACGTAACATTCAGGTCAATACCCCGTAATATAATTATGAATAGGGAAACAGCTATTTCCTAACTACAGCACTGACACATGTAATTTACAAACAAATCTACAAAAAAATAGAAAGAGCAGTAAGTGAAACAAAAGACACTGCCTAGGGTCTTTATCTCATTGGCTGTTAAAATGTAGAGAACAATAGCATGTCGCATAGCGCCGTAGGAAAATAATCAGAACTTTTTGGCAAACTTCGGCTGTCCCGAGCAACTGAGGTAGCAATAGTATAATTTATCGCCACAAAACGCTTAACGATAAGTTTCGGAATAAATGAAGGTAAATTTGAAAGCACCAACGCTTATTGCAGCTGATAACCTCAATGTACTGTGCCCGTCAGAGGAGCTATCAGGGTTGGCAACAGCCGAAACGACATCCCTAACACCTCACCTGCCGGACCCATGTGCCATGAGAATCAGGTGAATTTCTTATAGGCCATAGCGGCACGAGAATCCATGATCCAGGGGATCCGTGGTAACATGGTTGCTAAAAAGGTCATAGACAGCCCAAGAAAATACACCTCCTAAAGCTAGACTGAGAAATAAACTTCCAGGCTTAAGTAAAACATGTAGAAATATTTATTCAAAATATTCAGACACCTAGCCTAGTTCGGAGGGTTTCTATCGGCTAATCCGCAAACTAATAAATAAAAAAATAAAAGATCAGTACCCTACCTTTAAACTACTGTAAACCCTCGCGAAAGATTTATCTGACAAAGTAAAGCAACAACAGCAACGCTGGGAAAATGGTACGGCAATAATCTCTAAGTCAAGTTACAAAATAAGCTAATAACGGAATTTACACTTAACAGGGTAGCAATAGCAAGTCTAGGTTAGGATGATACCATTTCCTCATTTACATTTATTTTTAAATAATCTAGCTAATTCCTAACAATTAATACAAAATTTACGGCGATGACGTCCGTAAAGCAAAACAGTTAGTACAAATCTACATGACAAGCCGTCAAAAAAATGCCCTCTTAAAATCTAAAAAAAGGGTAAACATGGGGTTATCATACACTTGAATAAATAATAACAAGACCATAAACAATATTATTCCTGCCTTCGCCCTGGGTTACTCTTTGTAAACCAGTGTCATCTACGTGCATGTTAATTACGGTGGCGATTGCGTAGTAAAAACTACGTCTAACGTCGCATGAGGCTCACGCTCCACCAGCTACTGACTAAAGGTTGAGCAAGCACTCCGTCGATAAAAAATAGTGTCATCTGTCCTAGATTACTTCCACAAAAGAAATGTGCACAAAGCAAGTGTCAGCCAGCAGGTCCAAAGTGCAAGAAAATCAAGGTTAAACGCTATAAATAGTTAATTATCATCAGATTATAATAATGACATTCTGATTATTAGAATCGTTGGTATAAATTATCGTTGGTTTATGGCAAATATGCTGACAATCCTGAATACCTTGGGCTCAGCAGTAGCAGTCTCGTGCGAGATCAATCTCTGCTATAAAACACCGTCAACGAGCTCTCCCGCTCGGACATAACAATAACACAGGTTATTGGTGGCTCTCGGCTCACTTAATTTACCTCTGGGTAAGGCCTGGCATGAACATCTGTTACCTCCCTACAATAACACAGTCAACAGAATCGAAGTCTGGACACACATAAATATAGCCTCTATACAGGTGCCTCATCTAGCCTCTTAATTACAACAAATAAACCTTAACATAACGTGTAATCATTCTCAGATGGAGAAGAAAGATAGTCGCTTCAATAGCGATGCAAACATATGGCTCTTGCCATTCATCTCAAAGTAGCAAAACATCTGATTATTCCAAAATGGTGGCCTGGACATTGACCTACATATGACACACATCATTTAAATGTTAGTAATGCTATAAGCATCGTCAAAGTGTCTGAAAAAGTATGTCTCACTGAGTGAGTGGTGCTCTAGTACATTGCATGCTGGGAACTGTTACCACCTGTCCATGATTCGAGCTAGCCTCGCTGCTCACAATCAACCACACGGACAGTTTACAAAATGAACAACACTAAAAGCAGGTAGTTTTCTCGCAGAAAGTCCTATCAGAAAACTGGCCTTGTTATCATGTCCCAGATATAATACAAAATCACATAAGCATTAGGCTGAAAATCACGCCTCAAAACTATGCACAAAGACGTAGCATGTTTGTAAAAGTCAAATAAATTAAAAATACAGATATTTTACTTAGTCTGAACCTCTTTGAAATGTGCAGATATGTCAGTTCATAACTGCTCTGTCTAATCATATCCAAAATAATGTAAACTTGACACGAAATAAACATCATAAAGGCGCAAATCTTACAATTGCTAAGTTTGCCAATGATACGGCATTCATTGCAGGGTTCGATGCTAGATTGCATACAAAATGTAACACCCTGAATGTGTTCATAACTTGAACTGGATGGCTTCATAGCACATCAAAATGAAAATGAAATTGAATTACAAAACTGATAGCTTCAGTCGGCTATCTAATGATACAGACTGTTCTGACTAAATCAGTGGCCTGACAACATTTACTAGAAAGGGGTGTTGTAAAAATAACACTGGCCATGACGTCTGATCGTCATCCCAAATAACTGTACACAAAATCACCCACCTAGGGTTGAACAAAACGTAGTAACAAAGACTACAGTCACGCTTAGCAGGGGTAGAAATAACATCTTAGCGATGTCCATCAGAATGCACCGTGATCGAAAAGAAATTCAATCACAACGGGTGACTAACAAATCACTGAAAGTGAACTACAAGGATTAATTCTATCAGGACAAAACCTACCTATGGCTTGTCAAGAAGTTCGGCTGATTCTACAATAAACTACAATAAACTACACTAAGCTACACCACAATAGAACCTCACAAGGAATGAATTATTCGGACTCACAAGAAAGGATGTCTACATCTCAGTCGTTCCAAAGACCTGAGGGATACAATAAGGCTTTGGTCTCCGGACAAGGGTTGTCCAATCTGGGCCTCAACATAGGCTCTATCCATCTCCACGGCCTTTATTCGTCCTCGTCGTTGTCGTGATGATATGACCAGACTCCTCCCCAAAATCGTCATTGACCTTGGCTTAGCAGATGCAAACGTCATGGTTCTCCCGTCATCGGCAGTAGTTCTCCGGTCCTCTCCTTCATATGATGAAGCTTAACAGCTCGTCTCCACAGGTGATGCGTAACAAAGATCGTTGTGCACGTGGTTATCAAGAAGTGACATTTTGAAGTACGAATTTATCACTTGAAAATACGAAAAATGAGCGTAGCACAGTTGCACTGAAGCTAGCTTTAATGTGGTCATAAATTCACTGCTACTACACGGCGCAGATGGTTTATAAATTGGCCATGCACTATTATCTGCTTCACTAACACAGATTTTACTTGCCAACAAATCACGTGGCATCGACGTTGTGTTTCACAGAAAAGAATCGCATTTGCGATTAAAGCAATATTTGTAGTTATGAGTGTTGAAATGATTCACTCGGTTAATAATAATCTCGCAGTGAATGATATATTTTATCGCCACTTGACGATGTCGAAATACGCTGTTAGAACACGTGGTTGAAAATATGGTGTTCCACAATTATAATCACTTTTCCAAAAATTCACAGTATTCGTAGCACAAGCCTTCTCCGGCTGTAATATTCACTAATATTATGTACTGTTCGTAGTTAAATAATGTGCGATGCACTGAGATTGCTTTCCTCGCCTCCAGGCGGACTATTACATCGTCTTTTAGACGGATCTGACAAGAACAACATCCAACTTGGATGGTAAACCAAACACATGTGATAAGAGCTCAGTCATGTGCTGCGAGAACTTGTGAATACACTAGTCGTGCAGCGACTGTCTGGTTCCGGTTCGCGTATCTGCGATGTCACTACCTTACCAAAAACAGAATTAACATTCTAAAGAATGTTTCGGTGATACAGAATTAAAACATGAGAATATCTGAGCTTCGTAGAATATAGAAGTGTCATAATTTAGCCTCAGATTATTTAATAATGGTTTTCTCCATAGTCAAAAGATCAACCATTTATAACTCCAAAGAATGTTAGCATGTGGCGACAGCATGGTCGGTCAGTGGGTACGTTCTAAAGTGATGCATCAAAAATGCGTTGCGATGAAAAATATCACATGAACCAGTGCTTAGCGGGTTCATCTGCCTCTCCGTCCTTTCAAATAAAAATGAAGGAATGCATTTTTATTTGTCTCCAATTCAAGCTCAAGCTTGGTGGTATTTTTTTTAGATTAGCTGCGTTGAAGGTTCCAATGCGCTCTCCAGTTTGAAGATCTTCAATCACATAACTTCCATTGGTCAGTGGTTCTTGAACACGATTAGGTCTATAATATAACGATAGGAATTTCCTGTATACTCGGTCTTTAGGATTTGATATTCCGGGTCTCCTTATAAGAACAAGGTCCCCAGCGACCAATGGTTCTCTGAATCTCTGGCGTCTCGTTCTTCTCAAACGTTTCGCAGTTTGTCTGTCCAAAGTATCTCTCCCAGCTTGAAGTCTGCTTGCGCGTGATGGTTGTTAACACTGTGGTGTTACAATCACTCGGTTCCATATTCTCATTGGCGTCTGGTTCAAATGCAAGACCATGGGTATTTGACCAGTGCATTCATGGACAGTTGAATTTATACAGTTTGCCATTATCACAAGGACTTCAGTCCAACGCCAGTGTTCCTCCTGGCAGTATAAACGACAAAATTTTGCAATAGTTAACATAACGCATTCCGCCGGATTGCTCTCAGGGTGGCGAATTGATGATAGTAGGTGTCCTATTTCCAAATCAATCATAGCGTTAGCAAATTCAGCAGAGGTAAACTGTGATCCGTGATCAGTCAACAGGAATTGTGGCTTTCCTGCCTCCGGTATCACTTTTCATCTTATCCTTTGTATAATTTGGTGTGCAGTGGCTTTCTGTACAGGGTGGAGCATCGTGTATATGGTAAACGCGTCAATCGTTACGACGATGAAGCGGTTCCCTCGGCGAGCCTTTGGAATCGGTCTATAAAGATCCTGCGCGTATAGTTCCCTCGGTTGAGTTGGGAGTATGGGTCTAGGTGGTTCTTTCAACAAGTGTGACGTGTACTTGTTACGCTGGCATGCGTCGCAAGCACGTAAGCACTGTCTAACAGAGGTTCCTAACCCTTTCCTTGGGGAGGACTCTTTATTCGTCGCAATGGTCTTATCAGTCCCTCCGTGTCCAATAGCTAGATGTATCAAAAGAATAACCGTTTTCTGGTATCTTCGTGGAATTACTGCACGCAATTGAGTGTGGTCCTCATCGACAAATATATATAAAACACGATGGTAGATCAAATAATCATCGGCGATAGCAGCTGTCTGAGCATAATTGACATCCTGGGCGTCCATTCGGTTTTCCAAAAAACTAATGTTATTCCTCAGTTCCTCCTCACGTCGTTGTCCTTCAGGTAAATGACGAAGTTGGAGAAGGTGTTCTTCGCATTCTCCCTCGAAGTCAATGGCATTCACAGTGGCTTCAGGATTCCGGCTGAGAATGTCGGCCAACACATTCTCTCTGCCAGGACGGTAAACAATCTCTAGATCAAACTGTTGAAGAAACAGTGTCCAACGTGTAATCCTGTCGCTTGCCAGTCTTGTTCGTAATATAAAAGTCAGCGCCTGATGGTCGGTCCTCACTATGATCTTCTGGCCTAACAGAAGTTTCTGCCAGTACTCCAATGCATAGACAATTGCAAGTGCCTCGATCTCCGTGGTAAAATTGTGAGTTTCATGGGCTCTCAAACGTCTGCTTAAGAAAGCGATGTAGTGACGTTTCTTCTCATCGTCTTCCCGCAATAAGATTGCTCCGATTCCCACGGCAGATACGTCAGTTTCCAAGATGAAATTCCGGGAGTAGTCTGGATATTCCAACTGGATTGCGTTCACAAGCATCTGTTTAGCCTTCTGAAAAGCTGTCTCACACTTCTCGTCCCATGCCCATCGGCAATTCTTCTTAAGTAGACCTTGAAGTGGTGCGACGGTTTCGGAATACCTCTCACAATGAGCAGCAAAAAATTGGAGAATCCCAAAAAACTGCCTCACATTTTTGACACGGGTCGGTGTCGGAAATTCTACGATGGTTCTGATCTTCGCCGGATTCGGCCTATATCCATCTCCGTTAATTATGTGTCCCACGAATTTAACTTATTTCTGGAAGAATCGACACTTGTCGAACTTCACCTTGAAATTAGCCTGTCGAAGATTATCCAATACAAGGCGTAAGGTGGCTAAATATTCCTCTTCCGTCTCTGAAGCTATTATGATGTCATCCACGTAGCATATGACTTTCCTCTTCACTTCAGGAGTCAACTTCGCATCGAGTGCTCTAATTAATTCAGCTCCTGCATTCTTCAATCTAAAAGGTAGTTTTCGGAAAACATACGTGATCTGATCAAACAAAAACCCCGTATACTTCTGAGTATGCTCGGACAATCTAATATGATAGTAGGATTGAATCAACTCTAACGATGAAAATACTCGTTTTCCCTTAAATTTTCGTAGAAGATCTCTGATCTTCGATGGTCTGTCATGCTCTGGATCTAAGCGTTCATTCAAAGCCCTGGCATCTAAACAAAGCCTTAGACTGCCATCCACCTTAGCTACAGGCGTTATAGGATTCACATATGAAGTCGGTGCTTTCTGGATAATACCGGCTGCTTCCATCTCATGGATCTTCCTAGCCGGTGTTTCTCCGCGATAGGGTGAACCTTCTTCTGAAATGGAGAATCGTCTAGTACAATCAGGTCCTACTCATAATCAAGTATCTCACCAGGCGTGGTATCAAAAATATCCTTAAATTCAGTCAGAAGTGCCTCTAATTTCTTTTGTACGGGTGCTGATAATTGCTCTGCCTCTTCCTCGGCGTTTTGTGTCTTACCATTTCGCTTGCCAATCAACTCTTCAACTATGTTGACTTCGGATTCAATTTCCGGATCATCCTCCACTAAATTCATCTGAATGGGCTCGTTCTGCTTAAATTCCACAGTATTACGTCCCATATCAATGATTCCATCGTATCTGCGTATGAAGTCTGCGCCTAAAATGGCGTCATGATGCAGTCCCTTCATGACTAAGAATTGGTGCATGTACACGTGGCACGAAATTTTTAAAGTGCACAAAATCTGGATTTTGCACGTTACAACACGGTCAGGTATAACTCCTCTGACTCTTACTGCAGAAACTGGCAGCTCTGTCACCTCAGAGTTTGCTTTCAATCGGGCATGGCAATCAGCATAAATGACACTTATCATAGCCCCTGTATCAGTTAGAATGGTCACTGGACATTCGTTCAAAGTAGCCGTTATTTTCGGTAGACGTGTTAATTCGTAGTCGTGGTTCGTCGATAGTCTTTCGTCCAAAAGATCTTCCTGGATTGGTTCCCAGAGTAAGATAGTGGCTGTTACTCTGTGAGCAATCAGGTTAGAATCTATTTCCTTTTCAGCGTTGTTTTTTTCCTCCTGGGAAGTACTGGGCTGGTCATGCTCAATATCGTCCTCTGGAATTTCGCGTGCATCCCTCGGTGTACGGTTCTGATCCACCTCTTCTTGTTGATTGTGGAGTTGTCGGATGTATTCTCGACTCTCCTGTGCACGTCCTCGCCAGTCTCGATCGGCCCTCCACCTAGGATCTCGATCGCGTCGATAGCCTCCTCTGTAGCGATAGTCTCGACAAATACTTCCTCTTCCTCGCTGATTCTCTCCTGTCCCACGACGGTCGTTGTCGTGACGACGGTTGTCGCTCGTCCCTTGGTTGAAACGTCGGTTCCAATATCCCCTATTGTCACCTAGTTGTCTCCCTCTCGCATATGGAGTATTATTCCAGTTACTTTGATTGGGATTGCAACTTCCTCTATTCTCATTCTGAGTCTGAGTTTGCTGTGGCGTCTGACTAACTTTGTCCACAGTAGTCAAGTTCACGTGGCGTGTGTCTCTTTGGTTGGACGGTGGCTTGCAAATTGTTCAGTATTTGCGTCCAATCGCCTCAGAATTTGATCACATTGCTGGAAGGTTGTTCCTCCCGCAGCAATTAATACTCGTTGAACATCGGCTGGATATTGCCATATAATAGTGTTCACTAAATCCTGCTCTGATAGTGGGGGTTGAAGACATCTGAGTTTCGTCAGCTGGGTTGCAAAGTAGTTTGGATAACGTGTAGGCGTATTTGAGCTGTATCGGCGAGTGTACATCTCCGTTATGATACTCTGCTGTATGTCGCTCGATCAATAAGTACGTAACAAAGCTTCTCTAAAATCCTGGTATCCAATAAAAGAGTATTTAAAGGCCCTGAACCAAGTGCAAGCTTGACGTTCAAGAAGACGCTCTATGACCCTGAGATCTCTTTCCGGTGTCACCATAGTGTCACGTAGATAACTCTCTACATTTGCCAAAAATTCGACTGGTGTAATGCCGCTACCAGTACCTGAGAATCGAGCTGGTTGCTCTTCTCTTGATCGTATGATCATCACATTACCTTGATTGTGCTGAGTTTGTGCTGGTCTAAATGGATTTGCAGTGTAATTCAGCGTTGATTGAGTATTTACGTTGGCGTTATCACCGAAGTATGACTTCGTGAATGGTGATGTTTCATTGTTCATGGTATCTGCGAATCTGAATGGTTGTGTTTCGGGTGGTGCGCTCGGTTGAATACAGGACGATGTCGATTGTACGAATTGTGGTCCTAGTGTATTCTGCGTTTCAGTTGACAGTGTGGAAGTTCGAGTCTCTCTCGGTTGAGCTTCCAACTTATCTAAACGTCCCTCAATAATTTCGAGGCCTGGAATAGTCTTTGCCTCAATTTTACTTCCAAGATCGTTTAATTGCAATTCGACCCTTTCGATTTTCCTTTTGAGGTTGGTGTTGACCTCTCTAATCACGGTCCTAAGGTTGTGGCTAAGTTGAAGACGCTCTGTCAGTGGAACTTCTTCTAACCCTTTCTTCGTGGATTCTACTTCCATTTGGAATTTAGATACGTCCTCTTTGACCTGGTAAACGTCCTCCTTAACCTCTGTGACGTCCCCTCGAAGTTCCCTTACTTCGTATCGAACACGAGCTACTTGAGCTTCTACAACATGTTTGTGTTCATAAAAATCTCCTCTTAATAATGAGATGTCAACTCTCGTTTCTTCTATATGAGTGCGTATGGTTTCGCGTAACTCTCCCACGGTGTCCGTTAACTGAGTAACGTTCTTCGTATTCGTCGCTAGTGTTTCTCTGAATTCAACTATGCCGTCAGCGATAGCTTTCACATTAGCGTTTACGGCGTATGCTGCTCCTCTCATCAAGGTTAATCCTACATTGATTGCAGCGATATCCCTCTTGACATTGTCAATAGATCCCTCGACTTTTGTGAGTCGATTACCAAACTCTTCTGTAGTGTGATCCAAATCAGCCCTCATATCGATCTGAACTCTATTTATAGTCGCCTTAATCTGAGTGGTGTGTTCGCCTAACCTGGTCTGAACATCTTCCCTCGCTCGGTTCATTTGATCGGTTAAATGATCTATCCTATCATTTGCATTCTGCTGGTGTCGCAAGATATCAACTCTAACTGCGGCTAGACCTGCTGTAAGGTTATTCCTAGCCTCTTCCATATGAGCATCTATGTCAGCCCTGATCTGAGTTAGATCAGCCCTATCATTATTTACAGTTTGAGTGTTGGCTTCGAGATCAGCCCTAACATTATTTACAGTTTGGGTATCGGCTTCGAGATCATCCCTAACATCTGTGATATCAGTCCTAACATTACTGATAGTTTGAGTATTCACACCCAAGTCACCCCGGACTTGTTCAACATTTCCACTTACAGTTCCTAAGTCACCTCGAACTTGTTCAACATTTCCACTTACAGTTCCTAAATCACATCTAATCTGTAGGAGGTTGCTGTTAACAACAGCCAACATCTCCCCCATCACACGACGAATCGTCTCCTCATCCATGACACAAGAATGTATATGAGAGAACAGAAGGAGCATTACAGAAAATTTACAGCTATGACTAGTTACTTTTGCGGTGTAGAACAGCCTGCTTTCTCTTGAATAAATATTACAAGTACTGCTGGAGTATGCGAACTAAGTGCTTCTACATTTACATTAACAGCAACAAGCAAAGCAAAGTCTTACATTTACTTAGGATGAGGCATCATCAAAGAAAAACCTATCCTCCAATTATCTGTACTACAAAGCCTCACCCCATGGACTTAAATCACGCACGAATGCCATGCGGTTAACTGATCTGCAGTACGACTTCTTACGTTCGTCCCAGTTCAGTCAATTTACCTTTAATCACAATAAAATCCTCATAAAAAGAGCATGGAGCAGAAGGTCGCCATGTCTACATCGGCACAACCAGTTGGGCACCAAAAAAAGAAGGAGTGGTAGTTCTGTGCCCGTCAGAGGAGCTATCAGGGTTGCCAACAGCCGAAACGACATCCCTAACACCTCACCTGCCGGACCCATGTGCCATGAGGATCAGGTGAATTTCTCATAGGCCATAGCGGCACGAGAATCCATGATCCAGGGGATCCGTGGTAACATGGTTGCAAAAAAAGGTCATAGACAGCCCAAGAAAGTACACCTCCTAAAGCTAGACTGAGAAATAAACTTCCAGGCTTAAGTAAAACATGTAGAAATATTTATTCACAATATTCAGACACCTAGCCTAGTTCGGAGGGTTTCTATCGGCTAATCCGCAAACTAAAAAATACAAAAAAATAAAAGATCAGTACCCTACCTGTAAACTACTGTAAACCCTCGCGAAGGATCTATCTGACAAAGTAAAGCAACAACAGCAACGCTGGGAAAATGATACGGAAATAATCCCTAAGTCAAATTACAAAATAAGCTAATAACGAAATTTACACTCAACAGGGTAGCAATAGCAAGTCTAAGTTAGGATGATACCATTTCCTCATTTACATTTATTTTTAAATAATCTAGCTAATTCCTAACAATTAATACAAAATTTACGGCGATGACGTCCGTAAAGCAAAACAGTTATTACAAATCTACATGACAAGCCGTCAAAAAAAACCATTAAATGCCCTCTTACAATCTAAAAAAGGGTAAACTTGGGGTTATCATACACTTGAATAAATAATAACAAGACCATAAACAATATTATTCCTGCCTTCGCCCTGGGTTACTCTTTGTAAACCAGTGTCATCTACGTGCATGTTAATTACGGTGGCGATTGCGTAGTAAAAACTACGTCTAACGTCGCATGAGGCTCACGCTCCACCAGCTACTGACTAAAGTTGAGCGAGCACTCCGTCGATGAAAATTAGTGCCATCTTTCCTAGATTACTTCCACAAAAGAGGTGTGCACAAAGCAAGTGTCAGCCAGCATGTCCAAAATGCAAGAAAATCAAGGTTAAATGCTATAAATAGTTAATTATCATCAGGTTATAATAATGACGTTCTGATTATTTGAATCGTTGGTTTAAATTATCGTTGGTTTATGGCGGATAGGCCGACTATCCTGAATACCTTGGGCTCAGCAGTAGCAGTCTCGTGCGAGATCAATCTCTGCTATAAAACACCGTCAACGAGCTCTCCCGCTCGGACATAACAATTACACAGGTTATTGGTGGCTCTCGGCTCACTTAATTTACCTCTGGGTAAGGCCAGGCATGAACATCAGTTACCTCCCTACAATAACACAGTGAACAGAATCGAAGTCTGGACACACATAAATATAGCCTCTATACAGGTGCTTAATCTAGCCTCTTAATTGCAACAAATAAACCTTAACATAGCGTGTAATCATTCTCAGATGGAGAAGAAAGATAGTCGCTTCAATAGCGATGCAAACATATGGCTCTTGCCATTCATCTCAAAGTAGCAAAACATCTGATTATTACAAAATGGTGGCCTGGACATTAACCTACATATGACACACATCATTTAAATGTTAGTAATGCTATAAGCATTGTCAAAGGGTCTGAAAAAGTATGTCTCACTGAGTGAGTGGTGCTCTAGTACATTGCATGCTGGGAACTGTTACCACCTGTCCATGATTCGAGCTAGCCTCGCTGCTCACAATCAACCACACGGACAGTTTACAAAATGAACAACACTAAAAGCAGGTAGTTTTCTCGCAGAAAGTCCTATCAGAAAACTGGCCTTGTTATCATGTCCCAGATATAATACAAAATCACACAAGCATTAGGCTGAAAATCACGCCTCAAAACTATGCACAAAGACGTAGCATGTTTGTAAAAGTCAAATAAATTAAAAATACAGATATTGTACTTAGTCTGAACCTCTTTGAAATGTGCAGATATGTCAGTTCATAACTGCTCTGTCTAATCATATCCAAAATAATGTAAACTTGACACGAAATAAACATCATAAAGGCGCAAATCTTACAATTGCTAAGTTTGCCAATGATACGGCATTCATTGCAGGGTTCGATGCTAGATTGCATACAAAATGTAACACCCTGAATGTGTTCATAACTTGAACTGGATGGCTTCATAGCACATCAAAATGAAAATGAAATTGAATTACAAAACTGATAGCTTCAGTCGGCTATCTAATGATACAGACTGTTCTGACTAAATCAGTGGCCTGACAACATTTACTAGAAAGGGGTGTTGTAAAAATAACACTGGCCATGACGTCGGCGTCATCCCAAATAACTGTACACAAAATCACCCACCTAGGGTTGAACAAAACGTAGTAACAAAGACTACAGTCACGCTTAGCAGGGGTAGAAATAACATCTTAGCGATGTCCATCAGAATGCACCGTGATCGAAAAGAAATTCAATCACAACGGGTGACTAACAAATCACTGAAAGTGAACTACAAGGATTGATTCTATCAGGACAAAACCTACCTATGGCTTGTCAAGAAGTTCGGCTGATTCTACAATAAACTACAATAAACTACACTAAGCTACACCACAATAGAACCTCACAAGGAATGAATTATTCGGACTCACAAGAAAGGATGTCTATATCTCAGTCGTTCCAACGACCTGAGGGATACAATAAGGCTTTGGTCTCCGGACAAGGGTTGTCCAATCTGGGCCTCAACATAGGCTCTATCCATCTCCACGGCCTTTATTCGTCCTCGTCGTTGTCGTGATGATATGACCAGACTCCTCCCCAAAATCGTCATTGACCTTGGCTTAGCAGATGCTAACGTCATGGTTCTCCCGTCATCGGCAGTAGTTCTCCGGTCCTCTCCTTCACATGATGAAGCTTAACAGCTCGTCTCCACAGGTGATGCGTAACAAAGATCGTTGTGCACGTGGTTATCAAGAAGTGACATTTTGAAGTACGAATTTATCACTTGAAAATACGAAAAATGAGCGTAGCACAGTTGCACTGAAGCTAGCTTTAATGTGGTCATAAATTCACTGCTACTACACGGCGCAGATGGTTTATAAATTGGCCATGCACTATTATCTGCTTCACTAACACAGATTTTACTTGCCCACAAATCACGTGGCATCGACGTTGTGTTTCACAGAAAAGAATCGCATTTGCGATTAAAGCAATATTTGTAGTTATGAGTGTTGAAATGATTCACTCGGTTAATAATAATCTCGCAGTGAATGATATATTTTATCGCCACTTGACGATGTCGAAATACGCTGTTAGAACACGTGGTTGAAAATATGGTGTTCCACAATTATAATCACTTTTCCAAAAATTCACAGTATTCGTAGCACAAGCCTTCTCCGGCTGTAATATTCACTAATATTATGTACTGTTCGTAGTTAAATAATGTGCGATGCACTGAGATTGCTTTCCTCGCCTCCAGGCGGACTATTACATCGTCTTTTAGACGGATCTGACAAGAACAACATCCAACTTGGATGGTAAACCAAACACATGTGATAAAAGCTCAGTCATGTGCTGCGAGAACTTGTGAATACACTAGTCGTGCAGCGACTGTCTGGTTCCGGTTCGCGTATCTGCGATGTCACTACCTTACCAAAAACAGAAATAACATTCTAAAGAATGTTTCGGTGATACAGAATTACAACATGAGAATATCTGAGCTTCGTAGAATATAGAAGTGTCATAATTTAGCCTCAGATTATTTAATAATGGTTTTCTCCATAGTCAAAAGATCAACCATTTAATACTCCAAAGAATGTTAGCGTGTGGCGACAGCATGGTCGGTCAGTGGGTACGTTCTAAAGTGATGCATCAAAAATGCGTTGCGATGAAAAATATCACATGAACCAGTGCTTAGCGGGTTCAGTACTGCACCAACACCATTGTACTTATACAGAGGCATAATATTGTCATGATTATAACTGTTTAAACAGGCCTAAGAAGTCTTTTTGCACTAATTACTACCCGTGACTGCAATTTATAAGCAGCGCAAGATTTAACTATTTTCGCAATTCTGCACCAGAAAACTGGTAGGCGTGACGTGATGCAGCCCGAACTGCCCGTCAACAACAGACTTATTCAAATACTCTTACAGTTACACTACTACGGACATGAATGGTTCTAGGGCCTTAATACGTGGTTTTCAATTTCATTTTCTTTGTTATTCTAAATGTAGGGATTGGGGAGCGTTGTCCAAAATATCAAGTGAACAGTGCTATCAGCAGGGTTTCAATGTGTATGTACAATTTGGAGCAATTAAGAGGAACGGTGTAGATTTGTGATGAAGGGCCTAAATGCAGGGAATGGACAGGTCTGTCTAAAATTTCATGCAGACAGTGTTACTCGCAGGGTTCCAAAGGGTAAGTATACAAATTGCTGTTCAGATCGGTGAAACGGTGTAGATGTGTGCCAAAGGGCCCAAATGCAGGGAATGGACTGGTCTGTCCGAAATTTCATGTTAACAGTGTTACTCAAAGGTTTCCAAAGGGAAAGTATACAACTTTTGGTTCAGATTGGTGAAAGGGTGTAGATTTGTGCCAAAGGGCCAAAATGCAGGGAATGGACTGGTCTGTCATAAATTTCACGTATGCAGTGTTACTCGCATGGTTCCAAAGGGTAAGTATACAAATTTTGGTTCAGGTCGGTGAAACGGTATAGATTTGTGCCAAATGGCCTAAATGCAGGGAAATAAGTGGTCTGTCCGAAATTTCATGTAAACAGTTACTCGCAGGGTTCCAAAGGGTAAGTATACAACTTTTGTTTCAGATTGGTGAAAGGGTGTAGATTTGTGCCAAAGGACCTTAATTCAGGGAATGGACTGGTCTGTCCGAAATTTCATGTAAACAGTGTCACTCACAGGGTTGCAAAGGGTAAGTATACAAATTTTGGTTCAGATCGGTGAAACGGTGTAGATTTGTGCCAAAGGGCCTAAATGCAGGGAATGGACTGGTCTGTCCGAAATTTCATGCAGACTGTGTTACTCGCAGGGTTCCAAAGGGTTAGTATACAAATTTTTGGGTCTGATTGGTGAAACGGTGTGGATTTGTGCCAAAGGGCCTAAATGCAAGGAATGGAGTGGTCTGTCCGAAATTTCATGTAAACCCAGTTATTCGCAGGGTTCCAAAGGCTAAGTGTACAAATTTTGGTGCAGATCGGGGAAAAGGTGTAGATTTGAACCAAAGGGCCTAAATGCAGGGAATGGACTGATCTGTCATAAATTTCACGTAGACAGTGTTACCATCAGTGTTCCAAAGGGTAAATATACAAATTTTGGTTCAGATAGGTGAAACGGTGTACGTATCACTAACCATAATGCCAGCGCATGCGGATAGAGCTGTTCGGGAGCACTTGTTCTACCTACTTACTGAACAAAAATCAATCTTGAAGGTTACCTAAGAGGTGTAGCCTAATGCTACATGGCCTAAACTATTCCTCTTGAATCAGGCTATCATATAAAAAAAGAGTTTTTCGAATCGGACTGGTAGTACCAGAGATTAGCGCGTTTAAACACATAAACACACAAACACACAAACCCACAAACTCTTCAGCTTTAGGGGGGCGTGGTGGCTCAGCGGTCTAGCTGAACGCCTCTCACCAAGGCGGTCCGGGTTCGATTCCCGGTCAATGCATGAGAGATTTTCGATGTGAAATGCCATGTCCTGTGGTTCGGATTCCACGTAAAAAGGAGGTCCCGTGGCTCATGATCTCGAGATTAACGGTCACGTTAAACTACAAGCTTCCTTTTTTTCTTCAGCTTTATTATATTAGTATAGATTTGTGTTGACTTTAGAAGTGTACGCATGGTCTACTTCTGCTTATAAACAAGTTATTGGACGCTAGGCTAGAGTGAAGTTATTAGGGGGGGGGGGCACACACATCACACAAGACCAAGGTCACAAAGATGAAGAAGGAGGCTGCAAAACAGAAAAAGTAAGGTGTTACTTATGCTGCAGGAGAGTTCTAATGGGTAAGATGAGTGGAAATAATAAAATATATGCATGTTTTTAGAAAAATGCAGTTTCTCAGTTTCTTATTTTCTGATGTACAAAATCTAGTACGCGTTACAGATGTAATGCGATTTTCTTGTTAATTAACATGCATGTTCCTTAGTACTTTATCCACAATCGCGTGCATTACTTTTTGGATTGGAGTTCTGGTTTGCCTGTAAAAAAACTTCAAATTTCAAGAATTTTACAAAAAATAAACTTTATTGGGAAAAAAATCATATCTTCATAGTAAACAATACAATCCCAAATTCGATGCACCATTTTATTTGTATAAGAATAAGGTACTAGAAAACTAAAAATAAATTGTGCTATCTACATTAGTATGACGCGCTTGACATTTTGAATATTAGAATAATTTGCATATAAATATTGGAAAATAATTAATTTCTATGCAGCTAGTCAAGCTACATTGATCAAATTTGGTACACATGTTTATACTACCACATACTACCAGCAATCAAAATATCAAGATCGTACCTTAATATTTACAGTAATTAGAAAACTCAGTCCCAGTGTCCCTTAAAACATACTAGTAAAATGCAGCTCTTGAAGAAAAGGTAGTTAAAAGCAGATGAGAATGGCTAAAACAGCTTCACGCTGTACTAAAACAGACTTGATTACTTATCTTTTTTCACATGATGAATTGTAGAACAGGTTCGTGCTGAATTGCTACATGACTATCACAAAATGTCAGGTGGACGGAAACCTCTCACAGAGAGGTCCAAAACAAGCTGCCTGCTTGCACCTAAGTCTGACTGCAGAGTGAGTGACACACAGCAACGCGGCAGACGAGCCTAGGGCGGCGGGGATGAACGGAAGGAAGTGTGACGTAGAAGTACCAGCATATAAGTACAAAATTACACAAAATTCATATCTGCAGGTAGAGTCTGAAAGGTGTAGTTCATGGAGAGAAGGCGAGAAGGTTGCCCTCTGGTGTAGATGAGTGTGAGAATTCTTCATAAGCAGCTGAGAACCGTTAACTTCAGCAGTTTGCCGTATGAAGCGCCGCAGGGAGAAGCCTGCAGTTGCAGCCAAGCAAGAAGAAAATCTCTAACGCTAGAACATACTTTCAAAAGACATAAAAGAATGAACAACGAGAGAGATTAGCACAAAAAAGTGTGTTAGTGGTTTGCACGGAAGAAAGAATTAATGGAAAGTAAAAAATCAAAGAAAACCCAAGATGGGTGCAAGATTTCTAAGCGATTAAATGTATATTCAGAAGGAATATACCACCACTTAATTCCAAGGAATTCAAGAATTCTGTAGGTAACTGAAGTAGCTGGCTTTCATCTCCAGTATTTAATCTGTTAACGCTAGTGTATGTTTTTCAGCTACCAGATGGACGTACGATGACTTTAAAATTAATATCATTACAGTGTTCATCTTTTGTGTATGAATGCAAACTTTCGAGGAATTGATTATATTCTTCGCAGAAGTGAATGTTTCACCGTAAAGCTCAGTCACGATGTCATCATGCACTGAAAGTCTAGCCGGTAATTCAATAACATTTGATTCTTCATCATCGACAGAGGGATAGTCGCCGTTACCAATTTGTAGCAAAAAGAAAATAAGAAAATGACATTTCATCTGGTTTCGACCACATGTTTTAATGTCAGCGGCGTATTTTGAAGAAGGGCCATAGAGGGGAGTATTTAAAACAATTGTGAATAATTGTTTGGCGATGAGCGTGTATTACAACAGGAAATACTGTATCTACCTGAATTCTCCTCCAAGAACAATAACTTTCCCACAAAAAAAGAATAATGCCTTTACCCATAATATATTTTAGAAGACGATTCACACACATTAATGAATGAATATTTGCCATTGGGGCTTCATGCCTTATTGTGTGCCGTGATAATCGAATATCGTCAGCTGCCATGGAATTAATTTTATCCAGACACTTAACTCCCATTTAAATTTAGATAATTTGTATATGGGGAAGAAGATTGAGAACCATGTAATGGAAAGGGAAGCGGAAATTTATGAGGATGAGAAAGGAGATTTAATATTGAGATCAGAATTTGACACAGCATTAGAAGACTCAAGCAGAAACAAAGCATCAGACATAGATCTATACTAATATAATAAAGCTGAAGAGTTTGTGTGTTTAAACGCGCTAATCTCTGGAACTACCAGTCCGATTCGAAAAATTCCTTTTTTATATGATAGCCAGATTCAAGAAGAGTAGTTTAGGCTATGTAGCAGTAGGCTACGTCTCTCAGGTAATCTTAAAGATTGATTTTTGTTCAGTAAGTCGGTACAACAAGCGCTCCCGAACAGCTCTATCCGCATGCGCTGGTGTTATGGTTAGTGATACGTCCACCGTTTCACCGATCTGAACCAAAATTTGTATACTTACCCTTTGGAACCCTGCGAATAACACTGTCTAAGTGAAATTTATGACAGACCAGTCTATTCCCTGCATTTAGGCCCTTTGGCACAAATCTACACCTTTCCACCAATCTGAACCAAAATTTTTATACTTACCCTTTGGAACCCTGCGAGTGACACTGTTTACATGAAATTTCGGACAGACCGCTCCATTCCCTGCATTTAGGCCCTTTGGCACAAATCTACACTGTTTCACCGATCTGAACCAAAATTTGTATACTGTACTTACCCTTTGGACCCCTGCGAGTAACACAGTCTGCATGGAATTTTGGACAGACCACTCCATTCCCTGCATTTAGGCCCTTTGGCACAAATCTACACCTTTTCACCGATCTGAACCAAAATTAGTATACTTACCCTTTGGAACCCTGCGAGTGACACTGTTTACATGAAATTTCGGACAGACCACTCCATTCCCTGCATTTAGTCCCTTTGGCGCAAATCTACACCTTTCCACCAATCTGAACCATAATTTGTATACTTTCCCTTTGGAACCCTGCGAGTGACACTGTTGACATGAAATTTCGGACAGACCGCTCCATTCTCTGCATTTAGGCCCCTTGGCACAAATCTACACTGTTTCACCGATCTGAACCAAAATGTGTATACTTACCCTTTGGAACCCTGCGAGTAACACAGTCTGCATGGAATTTTGGACAGATCACTCCATTCCCTGCATTTAGGCCCTTTGGCACAAATCTACACCTTTTCACCGATCTGAACCAAAATTTGTATACTTACCCTTTGCAACCCTGCGAGTGACACTGTTTACATGAAATTTCGGACAGACCACTCCATTCCCTGCATTTAGGCCCTTTGGCACAAATCTACACCGTTTCACCGATCTGAAACAAAATTTGTATAACTTACCTTCCCTCCGGAACCCTGCGAGTAACACAGTCTGCTTGCAATTTTGGACAGACCACTCCATTTTCTGTAATTAGGCCCTTTGGCCCAAATATAGGCTACACCGTTTCACCGATCTGTACCAAATTTTTCATACTTACCCTTTGGAACCCGACGAGTAATACTGTCTTCTTGAAATCTCGGACCGACCACTCCATTCCCTGTATTTAGGTCCTTTGGCACAACTCTACACCGTTTCACCGATCTGAACCACATTTTGTATACTTACCCTTTGTAACCCTGCGGGTGACAATGTCCACTTAAATTTTGGACAGACCACTCCATTCCCTGCATTTAGGCTCTTCAACACAAACCTAACCGACAGTAGTGGCTACGCTGGCTAAAGCGCAGCATTAGGTCATTGGGCCAAGCTCTCTGCTGACTCGGTAGACGCGTGGGTTCGAGCCCCACCGTCGGCTGTCCTTGAAATGGTTTTCCGTGGTTTCCCATTTTCAACACCAGGCAAATGCTGGGACGGTACCTACTGACAGGCCACGGCCGCTTCCTTCCACATCCATGCCCAATTTCATTCATCTTCATTCCATCTCTCATTCTGACGCGCAGGTCGCCCACGGGCGTCGACTTGAAAGACCTGCACTCGGCCTCTCGGGAGATTGCACGAAAAAAAAAAAGAATCTACACCGTTTCTCCCAATTGCACCAAATTTTATATACACTTTGAAACCCTGCTGGTAACACTGTCCACTTGATATTTTGGACAACGCTTTTTGCATCTTGCGCTGTTTGTAAATTGCAGTCACGGGGAGTAATTAGTGCAAAAAGATTTCTTAGGCCCCTTAAAACAGTTATCATATAAATATTATGCCTCTCCATAAGTGCAATGGTGTTGGTGCAGTACATTGAGGGTACCAGCTGCAATAAGCGTTGGTGCTTTCAGATTTACCTTCATTTATTCCGAACCTTATCGTTGAGCGCTATGTGGCGATAAATGATACTATTGCTACCTCAGTAGCTCGGGACAGCCGAAGTTTTCCTAAGTGTTCTGATAATTTTCCTACGGCGCTATGCGACAAACGACGACACTATTGGTCTCTACATTTCTAACAGCCAATGAGATATAGGCCCTAGGCTGTGTCTTTTATTTCACCTTCTCCTCTTTCTAATATTTTTAGCCTACTTTTCACATTTTGCAAAAATGAGGAAAAAGTAGACTTATGAGATCGATCCGGGAAAATGTCTGTCTGTCTGTCTGTCTGTCTGGCTGGCTGGCTGTGTGTGTGTCCCCCCCCCCCCCTATCAACTCCTAAACGGCTGCAGCAATCAAAACCAAATTTAGTATGAGTAAAGATGTGCACCGGAATATCTCACGTCCAAATTTGAAAATGATGTCAGTGCTACCAACTGCTGAAAAAACGCACTAGAAATTTGAGCTCCATGTTGGATATCTTGCAAGGTATGCATGGGAGCTATTCAAAATTGGCACACATGTAGATATTACTATTTCAGTTTAATTTCCAGGAGGCCATACATGACAGTGTTGCCAACATAATTTTAAGCCTTCTGATAGGTCCAATGTTTAAATGCATATAACTTCTACACTATCAATGGGATTTCAACCACATTTTGTATGTAAAATGTGTACATAAACAGATATGACTGAGCGTATTCTTAAGAGCCACCAGGGCTGCCAACTGTTAATATTTGCTCTCTCTATTTTTTTTATCCAAATACCAATATATCAGAAAGTATGCAAGCCGACAGCTTTAAACTATGCACACGTATATTCTGACATTTTAGATTAATTTGGAGTAACTTATATACATCAGTTCTACCAACATGATTATAAGCCTGCTGATAGTACCAATTTTTAAATACATGTAACTTCTATACTATCAGTTGGATTTCAACCAAATTTCGTATGTGCTATGTGTAGCATAACAGATATGACTATAAGTATTGTTAGGAGCAATCAGGGCTGCCAACTGTTAATAAATGCTGTCTATATTTTTTTACCCTAATATCAATATATCAGAAAGTATGCAAGCCAACAGCTCTATACTTTGCACACGTATAGCACCTGACTTTCTAGATTAATTTGGTGTAATTAATATAAGTCAGTGCTGCCAACATGAGTCTATGCCTGCTGATAGGTCCAATTTTAAAATACATGTAACTTCTATACTAACAAATGGATTTCATCCAAAATTGGCACAACAAGATATCATAAAATTTCAGATTATTTCTGACCAGCACACGCATGGTATTGTTGTCATCATGCTTTTCCGCGTGCTGATAGATCCAGTGTCTAACTGCATGTAACGTCCATTGGACTTCAACCAAATGTTGTATTCTGTACCTTAAGCGATGGAAATAAGAATATATTCAGTCACCAGGGCTGCCAACTGTAGTGCGTTATTAGGCTACATTACACCAGGTATGTTTTGAACTAATTAGATATTTCGATATTACCAACTTAATTTCGGCATTATTCTAGATAGGTTCATATACTGTAGAATAATCATTAGCATGAAAAGTAGGCTGTATAGTTCTTCACGGAACTTCTTGTTTTAAAATTTGTTTGTAAATTACATGTGTCAATGCTGTAGTTAGTAAATAGCAGTTTCTCTATTCATAATTATCATTACGGGAAAATGACCTGAATGTTACGTCCATTATACTGTACTACTTATCACCCCCCACTACAACCACCACCACCACCACTACCACCACAAGCACCACCACCACCACGAAAAGTTATATTTGTAAAATATTTTTTGTGTTAATTTAAATATCATGTGCCAGTTCTGTACTGGTATTCATTATCATCCATAAAACAAATAAATCCACCGGGCAACGCCGGGCACTACAGTCAGTATACCGATATAGGTGATGAAGATCTGATCAGGTTATTTCACTTGGTGTGTAGGATTCATGAGACAGGAGAGGTACTCTATGGTTTCAAGAAGAATGTTATCATCCCTATACCGAAGAAAACAGGAGCTGACAGATGTGAAGATTACCGTACAATCAGCTTGATCACTCATGCTTCAAAGATCCTGACTAGAATAATTTACGAGGGGATGGAAAGACAGAAACAGAGTTGGGTGAAGACCAGTTTGGTTTCAGGAGAAACGTAGGAACAAGGGAAGCTGTACTAAGTCTTAGGCTGATTTTGGAAGCTAGAATAAGGAAGGATAAGAGAACGTTCATGTCATTTGTAGACTTAGAAAAGGCTTTTGATAACGTTGATTAGAGTAAGTTGTTTGACATATTGAAAACGATTGGATAAAGTACAGGGATAGGAGGGTACTATACGATCTATACAGAAACCATACAGCAGTTATTCGAGCGGAAGGACATGGGAGAGAATAGTGTAAGGCAAGGCTGCAACTTATCACCCATACTTTTCAATCTATACATTGAACAAGCAATGAAGGAAATTGGAGAATTTTTTTGTAGGAGTAAAGATTCAAGGAGAAATAATTTCAACTCTGATATTTGCTGATGTCATAGCCATCTTAGCCGACACACCAGAGGATTGGAATAAGTTTTTAAATCATATGGATTCTGTCTTGAGGAAAGAATTCTTGATGAAAATGTATAAATGTAAAACAAAAATATTGGAATGCAGCCGAAATAAATCAGAGACCCCTTTGGATGTCGAATTGACAAGTGAAAAGCTAAAGGAAGTAGGAGACTTGTGTTACTTGGAAGCAAGATAGCCAGCGATGGACGAAGCAAAGAGGATATAAAAAGTAGGTTAGCACAGGCCAGGAAAGCATTTCTACACAAAAGGAATCTGTTGACATCGAATATAGATTTAGGTGCGGTATTAAGAAGTCATTTTTGAAAGCCTTTGTCTGGAGCTTGGCACTCTATGGAAATGAAACTTGGACTGTTGAAGCAGCAGAAAAGAGGAGAATTGAAGCGTTTGAAATGTGGTGTTATAGGTGAATGATGAAGTTCAGATGGGTAGATAGGGTAACAAATGAAGAGGTATTAAGACGATTGGAAGAGGAGAGATGTTTATTATATTGTTGTTTTAAGTGGCGGAACTACGAGGTCATCTGCCCCAAGAGAGAGAGAGAGATGTTTCTGGCGACTGCTAATGAAGAGAAGATATAGGTTGGTAGTGCACATACTAAGACACCCAGGAAAAGCAAAGTTAGTTATGGAAGGAAGGGTCGAGGATAAGAACTGTAGGGGTAGACCTAGGTTAGAATTTGTTAAACAGATTACCTCGGATGTAGGGAGTGGTAACTACTTTCAACTTACATTTAGATAATCAATTCTTAAAACAAACTGACGATACATGAGAATGAGAAACTCACCCTGGGGTGAGTAATATTCCATGGGGAAGGGGGCAATGCACCTTCTTTTACAATTTGAAAAGTTGGCACCTGTGGTACTGTGCCCACGTTATATCTCTGCCAGTGAGCTACGTCATTACTTCCAGGAAAGGTATACCGACTGTACTAGCCACACCAAAGACATTTCTCAAATTGGCACACAAACAAGCACTAATGAGTGTGCCGAGTGCATTATGCTAAGTCGGCCGTCAGAACTCCCGAGTCCTACACTGCAGGGTAATGTCTTATGAATAGGAGTAGAGGAGTTGACGGCTCGAATTCTCAGAAATGCAACGGTCCTCACCGGCAGATATACAGTATAATGCGGATATTGTACCTGATGTTTTAACATTACCAGTCAAGTTTTATTCCATTTTTATTTGGTTTTTCAATATTCGGATATAAAATGATTTGAAGTTAATTAAATATAATGTGATTATTGATGTGTGCAGTCATGTAGCCTACATTATTTTATCATAAAATTAAACTAAGCATATTTTAATAATAGGGTAATAAGAATAATAATAGGTTGTTAGATGTCGTTTAATGTTCATTACATGTGAATTTCACGGATACCGGATGTCGGAATTCATAATGCGCTGATGAATCTGCCGCCACGAGGCTGTATAATTTTAACATCCATGACAATTGTACGGTAGCTTTAATAGGTGCCCATGACCTAATAATTGGGTAGCATGCTATTCTAGCATTCGCTGGAGTGAGTGTGGAGCAAATTCACTTAGGCAAGTGTCGGCTTGGAGTCAGGGATCGAACCACTCAAGTTTGGCTCACTTGTCCTATTAACGCAGGTACTGTATATGCCTACGTTCGGTCGGGCTTGCTTCTGAGCAATTCTGTTTATTTCTGTCTTCTTCACGTGCGAGCGCCGAGCGAGGGATTTGAAATAGCGAGCTGTCATGCACAGAGCACGTGGAAGCCAGCCTGCCGACCACGTGATTCCCAGCTGGAACCTGAAGAGTCTGAAGGGAGCCCCCTGCCCCACGCCTCTTTGTCTGGAACGAGGAGTCGAGGACAAAGCCAAAATTATCTGTTCAGAAATACCATACCCTTCATTCCATCATGAATGGGTTCTTCTATCGTGACACTTCTTCCAAGCAAATACTGTATAAAATAATCAAATGCAGTTAGCCTAGTTTATTAATAGGGTATTTCTTCAGCTAGACCATCA
Organism: Meconema thalassinum; assembly: GCA_946902985.2. Lineage (NCBI taxonomy): Eukaryota > Metazoa > Arthropoda > Insecta > Orthoptera > Tettigoniidae > Meconema > Meconema thalassinum. Next base: position 378,036,520 of record OX336389.2, on the reverse strand, counting down.
TTTTACACTTAAATTACTTTACAGCATCCTGTTCTACTCGCACTCCTGCCACTTTTTCGCCCGAAATGCGACAATCTCCGCCTTCAAAATACAGTACTGTATTCAACAAGTAAGGTCTGTCGAAGGCAAGTTACTTTGTTGTTTTATATCAAGGGCTTTGATATTGTAGTCACTTAGCCCCGTGTACTTGGGTGTCTATATACTGTATAGCTTAGTATATACAGTATATATAATAAATACAATTTGTCTGATAATCTGTGCTATTGTGGTGTCTGCCATAGTAGACTATGTGTATTTGCAATTCAGGTGAGGATTGGGAAGAAGGCGGCCGTGACCTTAAGTTAGGAACCATCCTGTAGTTTGCCTGGAGTAGAAGTGAGAAACCACAGAAAACCACCTCCGGGGTGGTTGAGGTGGGAATCGAACCCTTCTCTTGTTAGTTTTGGCTCACGAGGCTATATTTACCACTTTCTAGCCCTCAGACCACAATTAAATGTCTTGGCAGAGCCGGGAATCAAATTCAAACCTCAGGAGTGACATCCGAGATAGCAAGCCACAGCGCCTCGAGGCGGACTGAAAGTGAAGTATGACTTCATGCGATCGAAGCTCAATATTGCCGCACGCTCTCACCACTGAAATTACTTACTTACTACTTCTTCTCGCGTGTTATTGCAATCTACCTCTCATAGTTCGTGACATACCGGCCGCGCTGGCATCGGGAGAGCATGGGTTCGAATCCCACGTCAGCCGTCCTGTAAATGGTTTTCCTAATTTCATACGGTTCCTTTCAATAGGTCCACGGCCGATTTCCTTATAAAATCCCTTTCCTGACCCGTCCTGAAAATGAAATAAATAGACAATGACTGCATTAATTTAAAAATAGGCTATAGTACTGTACCCGATATCCGGATAGTAGGCTGTCAGATATCCGCCCCCTCAATCGGATTGCCAATAATCAAACGCGCCGGCATAGCTACATCAACGAAAATGGCACTGACAGATACTATCGAGATTAGAGCACAATAGTTAACAAGAAAATTATTGTGGAACACACCAAAATATACGGGGTTTCATACTTACCTTTACTTACCTCTCAAATATATCTCGGGGACTGGGTTGTCAACTGGATCACTTAAAAGTATGTCCTCACAATAACCTCCACCATGATATTTAAAATGAACTAGAACGAAGACGAGAAACTTTAAACTGCACAATAATTTATTTCACATAAAGAATGATTTTTAACAAAAATGAAACAACAAAATATACGTGGCTATCAGAAGCCATTGATCACATAACCATGTCCTCCTGTAGGACCTGTATTCTCTACATATAATGTTTTACCTTTCTCAAGCTTATAGCAACGAAAATATAACAATGCACTGGGAATGGAAACGGGATTTGGGATGAGACACACATATATCAATTGCTTTGCGTGTTTATATACTGCATATTTTATTTATAGCCACAAGGCTATTATGAAACGCCCTTGGTCTCAGTAACACAGTTGTCCGGACCAGCTGCAAAGCACCTGTATAGTCAAAACGGACACCCGTTCGTTCAACCCTACCATAAGCGTGCTACCTCAGAGCTCGGCTCTCTCTTTAAACACGTAAATGTTCACATTTCAACTGAAATATTATCACGCAAATGTCTTACATGCTTCATTCAAACACCAGTGGATTCCTCCAACAATCCCAAATCATGATTATTTGTTTAAACCACTTGCTTAACTTGCATTGTTTAGAGTATATAAAAAATCTAAATGTTAATAACAAAAGTTCATTAAATATTTATAACAATAACAAATTGTTTATAACAATGTCAAATGACGATTGAAAATTTAATACACGCTTCTATTAATCACTATCATTTCAAATTATTTAACAAGATATTTACAAACTTATTTTACAATATTAAATTGTTTATATTATTTATACAAGGAATACATTGAACCACACGTCTATCCGATTGATAATTACTCAAATCGTGTTGATATAATCGACCAATGAAGGTTAGTTATATTAAACTGTCAAATTCAGGTTTAATAATATTTAATAATAATTATTAATATTTGTGACTGTAACCTCCATTCAAAATCTTTATCTCAAATTATTTAACACTCTTGTTAATTTTAACAGTATCTTCATATGAATAATCTTTCAAAGAACAAGAACAACATTCAGCGGGAAAATACTTCGCTCATAACGCACAAAAATGGCACAACAATTGGCCCAAAATTCATCATATATCTTTATATATATGGCATAAAAATCCTTCCAAACTACACACAAAAAAACCTCCACTATTAATTCATCAACTTCATTAATTATTGTGGGAACCTCCTTCATTATTCAAGGGCATTACTCAACAGCGACTTTTACACGTCCACTGAACTATCGATTATACATCCATTGTTCCTCTTTAAAAATTCTTATATTCATCAATTGTAATAATGACTGTTATCATTTAACCTTCGTGGGTTTCATTCATGAATCGATATGAAGTAAAAATTTGCCAATCACAAATAAATTTAATAGCAAATACGATTAGACACTCCTGCCTGGTCTATCAAAAATGAGATTAACATCTTCAAAGTAACGCAGTATAAAAATACTATCTTCAAACAAAGTTCAACTAAACTGCAAAATAGTCGAATAGAATACAATTAGATTGTGGAATGCAAACATTATTGTTCCAATCTAGAATTGAGAAAAACTCCTATCAAATGTTCATTACTATAGTGTATTCAATAAATTGTAATCAACGTTCGTATTTCATAAAATTGTCTATAATGCAATGATAAATGTCTATGTTGCAATCATGTTCATAAGACGACTAGTATTTCAAAGATCGTCGATATCGTAAAAGATTTTAACGCTCTAAAATCTTTTAATTTATTCTTCTTTCTTGAGGATGACAGAAAATTGGTCAAAGTAATTAACTGAATAGAATTACTTTAATAAAATGACACGCTGTCTGAATTCAAATCTGCCATAGCAAATCGTTAACTTTACAGTTAAATCGTGACTACAAAAATATGTAAATTACTGAAAGAATCTAATATCATCAGTCTCAACTGATCCAAAATTATTTAAGTATGCCAATGACATAGCAATGTCTCAAAAGTCGAAGAAAAAGGCATAAATCATCGAAGTGTACTGAGTACAAAAATATCAATCAAGAAAATGGGGCAAAAGGTAGGACAGAAAATATGGGGAAAATGTTTGCTCAAATATCGCTACAATACTCAAATAATACAAGAAACGTTCACGACTACCTTATCTGCCGATAGAAGTTCCAGAGGAAAATTCCCCAAAGAAGACTGCTGGTGGATCCATTTCACCAACTTAAAGATGAGCTCCATCCTCGAAACAGGAATCAGCGTCCTCGGAGAATCGAACTGCTTCCTCCTCCGAAATTGCACTGCTCCGTGGATACGAGAAACATCCTTCCGGCAAAATTCTTCATTGTGCGCCGGGATAACCCTGGCCTCTCTTGAAAGTTCTCTGAAGTTCTTGCAGGAATTCGTCATGAAGTTTAATGTAGCTATTTCCGCAGAAATATTCATAGTTGTGGAGTATGAAAATATTTCCACTGTTATCTGGTATAATTCAGCGATGGATTAACGATGCATGAGTGTAGTTGGATGTTCACCACATGCTCGCTTTTGTAGAACGATTAACGAAGTTCCATGCTGTTACTTTACTCCAATAATATATGTCCCAATTGCATCAAAGCCTTAGCCTTTCATCTCAACTGCAGTTATAATGATCAAAAGCACTGCAATATTATAGTGTTCCATAGTCGAATGTATCGTTGTAATACCAAACTGTTGCACTCCACGTGTCAGCCGTAGTGTATAATGTGGAATATAAAAGTGTTTCTCCTGTGGCGAGAAAATCACTTTTGTTGGCAGCCTAAAAGTTCCAATATCTTTCGAAGTATCACTGTGAAATTCTTCAAATCTTGTATACACCTTAATGTTATACTGCCTAATAGAATTATCATAAAGGCTGAAGTTAGCGCTTGATATCTTGACTGGTGGAAACGTTAATGTGCGCGTTTCAACTTCACCTAGTTTTGAGCAGCGTGAAATGGAACTGCCTCGAGTTCGTTCGATGCGGCAAGGCTTTCACCTCACGCTAAAGACACCTTACTTCACTGAATCACTTGACAATAACTCCATATCACCAGAAATATATATGCGATCACAAGTATTAGATCTGAGCGTATGAGATCTGAGTATGATCTGAGTATGAGAGCTCCTCTCTCCTGTGCACGACCTTTTATCAACTTCTTAAGGGGCGTAACCATCCCTACCATAGCCTGTTGCTGCGTCATTGCTGGAAGTTTTAACTTTGGCTATACTTGACGGATTTTCAAAATTCAAAAACTCAAAATTAATTTCTTCAAAATTCCAAATCAATGCCATAACTGAAAATAGATTTTCACAAATCTGCATGCCAAAAGTAATCGAATATCGTAGTTTCAGCAATCTCCGTCTTCCTTCCAAATTATCGTTCATTGGTTCGCGTCTCTCCTCCAATAGCGTAGCTTCTTCCTTAGCACAATACCTTGTTTCCTGCGACTGCGTCGTAAATCTAAGATCTTCCTCGAATAAAATAATGACGTCACCAAGAATCTCAGCTCAATCAGCCTACTGGCATGAATCCTACGTCATCCGTGCCTACGTCATGAATATCCACGTCATAACTATGACATCCATAACTTTACTGATATTTTCCAATACAGCCCTCGTGGTGTCAATATAATTCAATTTCCGGGGGCAGTACGTAACATAGATATCTACCTAACAGTCGTTTTCATACTGCAATTATTATTCAAGAGTGATAGAGGCCTAAGTGCTAAAAACATGCGACAGATAAGCACAATATGAATTGACAATATAACTTATTATTACAGACTGCTTTGTTGACATATTCGTTTCCAGCATGTCTCTTAATAAGAGTAAGCCATTGTCCAATTTAAATAAATGAATAAAACCTCTCATACACACACATGATTTTGCTTACTGAATTAAAAGCGTTAGTTGCAATAGCAACGTAGCCCCAACGAAGAGTCGTGGAGCACACGATATTGTAATATCCAGTTATATGAATGTTATTTTTAATCAAAATGTTTCCAAAGCAACAGACCACTCTCAAATAGGAATAATAATCGACTGATCTCCTCTTTTTGGAAATACGTGGTATCGGGTAGAACGCATTCTGATGGAGATTTTCTCGAAACACTTCAAGAGTCGCCATTTTCTAGGACATCTGTGAGCCCTTGTGTTAAGAATGTAGGTGATGTCGAAGTTACTTGCAATGCACGCTAAGGCATCGTTGATGGTACATGTGTGTCAGTGTATGAACGATCTTTTGATTAACCACAATGCCATACTGAATGTAACCTACGAGAGCTTTGCAGAATGCGATGTTCAATACGTACTGTTGTTGGGTACTACAGTTTAACATACCGTCTTCGCAAATGAAGAGTCGTGGAGGCACACGATTTTGTAATATCCAGTTATACAGGGTGCTTCAGAAATACTTTGACAAACTTCGGGGATGGGTTCCTGACACTGACAGAAGAAAACAAGGTCATATGACCATGTGTCCCCGACCCCTTTGTTGTAGCACAAACAGCCAATCCATTGTTTCTCTCGTCTGTATTGTTTACAGACGAGGCAACGTTTGGGCGGGATGGTATTACCAATTTCCACAACCAACACGTATGGGCGGATCGTAATCCTCGCGCTGTAGTTCATGCTCGCCATCAGCACCAGTTTAGGATTAAACTGACGGAGATCTTCCAGGACAGATGGTCGGGCAGAGGAGAGCCCGTTCCATGGCCTGCATGGTCGCCAAACCTCAATCCGTTAGACATCTGTGGGGGCAGCTGAAACAAATGGCGTATGCTGTAGCCATCCCGGATGTGGAAACACTTCATCGTCGTATCCTGGACGCCTGCGACACCATTCGACACCAGCCGGTGTCTTTCAACAGGTCCGGCAGTCCATGATGCGACGTGTTCATGCATGTCTCAGCGCAAGAGGAGGACATTTCGAGCACTTGTTGTGAGCTGTGTGTGGTGAAGTGTTATCAATGTACCAATGTGTTCAACAGTCCCTCCCGGGAAAACAAAGGATTCTGGGACACCTGTGCATATGACAGTTTTTCCTTCTGTCGGTGTCAGGAGCCTTTTTTGATATGAGTTCATGTGTTAAACACTTCCAAACAGGCTGTCAATTAATGAGTCACTTTACAGTGTTCTTTCATTAATAAATCGAAAACGAAGGATTTTGGGACATATGCGTATATGAACTTTTTTTCTTTTTTTGGTGTAAGGAACCAATCCCCAAAGTTTGTAAAATTATTTTTGAAACACCCTGTATATGGCGTGATCAAAATAATTCCGCGTGACGCCGTACAGTCCAGAATCAGTTTGCTAATTAGGCAAAATCGCCGTGAGTACTGAGGCACTCATCCCACCGACGCACCAGGTTGAAGATCCAAGTGTGATAAATCACCATGTCCTATTGCGTGAAGAAGTCCGTAACCGCCTGCTGCACATCCTCGTCCCACAGGAATCGTCCACCCTTCAAGGACTTTTTTAAGGGACCGAAGGCGTGATAATCGCATGGGGAGAGATCAGGACTATAGAGCGGTTACTCGAGTGTCTCCCACTTGAGTTAGCATACCTTCTGCGTTACGAACTTTGCGGTATGGGGACGTGTGTTATCATGAAGCAGCAGCACTTCTTGTCGCAGTTTTCCCGGACGTTTCGCCTTAATTGCACGCCGTAATTTGTGCAGTGTTGCGCAGTACCATTCCACAGTGATGGAGACACCAGGTTCCTTGAAATCAATAAGCAATGGGTTCCAGTAATCTAAGAACAGGGTGAGCATCACCCAGTGGCGACTGCTGATTTTTATAATGAGTAGCCTAGGACGTAATATGATAGGCTTATCTTAAGATAATTATTGTAGCTGGGCTAAATTGAGATATTAGGCCCAGACTCAGTCTAATATTAATTAATCAGTCGTACAGCACTATTACGAACACATTACACAATACAATACAATACAATACCACTCCCAAGATGTTCAGACGCTGAAAACAGACTATCCATTCTGACCGCGCGAAATCGTAGCCCATAAGCCCGTAGTATTGGTTTAAATTCAACCAATTGTGAGACTTGAGGATCTCAGTCGACGTCCTCAGAGCGCTATTAAACAGACCAAACCTGCCCCTTCCCCTTCAAGGGCTCCCATACATTTCTAAAGCTATAAACACGTGCTTTGAGGATGCAAGGCCTTCTTCCTCAGCTTTCTACTCCGGGCGATGAAGTTCACACTTCACCCATCTAGGGGTGAAATGTAGAACTAGTTACAAGTAATGACAGTGACAGTGAGACAGAGCTTATCGAGAGGGCGCGCAAGGTAGCCCCAAAGACTATTTCATAAAACAATCTTTTTTTTTAACAGTTTCAGCTGAGAGCTGACTGTAGGATGATCCTCACGTCCTACATGGAGGAATCACCAGTGGCATCACCTTCCCAGCGGATGGTTGGCTCTTGAACTTCTTGGGAAAAGGCGACGATGGATGCCACCACTGTATCGTCGGCGCTTTCGATTCTGGTTCCCAGTGGTGGCACGAGCTTTCGTCGCCTGCATAAAAAAAAAAAATCTAAATACCCTACTTTTACAAACTTCCACAATATAAAGTTCAAACTTTCTCCGAATCTCTTACTTACAAACCAATCAATTCATGAACCGCAAAACTTCAAACCTCCTAACTCAAAAATTTACAATGGTACAATGCACAAAAGAGCAATCTTCTCTAACTCAACATCTTTCAAAACTTAAATCTTAGCCAAGAGGTCAAACCATTCCTCCTTCTCCAATTTATTCAATTCACCACCACCCTTCTCCTATAACTCTATAACTCCCAATACACTCCCCCCCCCCCTTCTGGCCCAAGAGATGGTTCGGCCATCTATAGGGGCCCGCCCGCCCTTTCCTGGGTGGGAATGAAATGACCCAATATATACATATCGCCTGCATCAATGCGTTTCAGGGACGTGTTACATTGAACATTGAAACGCTGCAGGCAAACAGCCATCCGGTGTGCTTTTTGTTCGGCATTCAAGCCCTGGGTATCACTGCAGCAACGCCTCCAAACGGAAACTTTTTGATCAGGCCTTATATTAATGTTTATTTCTTTACATTGAACAAGCAATGAAGGAAATTGTAGAACTATTTAAAGTGGGAGTGAAGATTCAAGGAGAAATAATTTCAACTCTGAGATTTGCCGATGACATAGTCATCTTGGCCGACACGCCTGAGGATTTGAATGAGTTTTTGAATGGTATGGACTCCATCTTGAGGAAAGAGTTCATGATGAAAATTAATAAATGTAAAATAAAAATATTGGAATGCAGCCGAAATAAATCAGAATCCTCTATGGACATCAAATTGGCAGGTAAAAAACTAAAGGAAGTAGGAGACTTCTGTTACTTAGGAAGCAAAATAACCAGTGATGGACGAAGCTAAGAGGATATAAAAAGTAGGTTAGCTCAGGCAAGAAAAGCATTTCTACAAAAAAGGAATCTGTTGACATCGAATATATATTTAGATGTTAGGAAGTCAGTTTTGAAGGCCTTTGTCTGGAGCGTGGCACTCTATTAAAGTGAAACCTGGACTATTGGTGCAGCAGAAAAGAGGAGAATTGAAGCGTTTGAAATGTTGTGTTACAGGAAAATGATGAAGATCAGATGGGTAGATAGGGCTACAAACGAATAGGTATTAAGACTAGTGGGAGAGGAGAGATGTTTCTGGCGACTGCTAATGAAGAGAAGAAATAGGTTGGTAGGACACGTACTAAGACACCCAGGAATAGCAAGCTTAGTTATGGAAGGAAGGGTCGAGGACTAAAACTGTGGGGGTAGACCAAGGTTAGAATATGTTAAACAGATTGCCTCGGACGTAGGGTGTGGTAGCTATGTAGAGATGAAACGATTAGCTCAGGACAGGGAGGAATGGAGTGCTGCATCAAACCAGTCATAAGACTGAAGACTCAAACACAAATCAAAATGTTTCCATACGAATGATTCATTATTCCTTTAAAAGATGAGTGTTATAGCTGCTATTAATAAACTCAAATGTTAGTGCCAGAGAAACATCAGTCAATCAGGCAAGATGTTAGTGCTGATCATCAAATTGTTAACCCAAATAGCCAAGTGCTCGATATGTAGCGGAAGCCAAACGGAGCTAAATTCTATTACCTGCCATGAACGAATTGCTTATTGAAATCTTTCATTCCTCTGGTTCCTTTTTGAAGTCTGTACGGAACCATATTGATTTATGGGTTTAGGTCAGATCCTCCGAGAGATAACACTCTTTGTATTGATACTTGGCAGACCATTAAATACAACTGGATCTCGGATGGATTCCAAACAACAAACAAGTATTACACAGAGATATAGCCTATTTTAGATACCTGGTAGATCTTTTAAGCAACACAATTAACACAAAGATCTCCGTGTATGTTAACTAAATACAGCTAAGGAATCAAGGTGTCCAGCCTCCGTGGCCTAGGCGGCAGCACGCCGGCCTCTCACCACTGGGTCCGTGTTTCAAATCCCGGTCACTCTATGTGAGATTTGTGCTGGGCAAAGCGGAGGCAGACAGGTTTTTCTCCGGATACTCCGGCTTTCCCTGTTACAATTTCATTCCAGCAAAACTCTCCTCTATTATTTCATTTCTTCTGTCATTCATTTAATCATTGCCCCAGGGGAGTGCGACAGACTTCGGCAGCCGGCACAGTTCATATCCTCGCCGCTAGATGGGGGCTTCATTCATTCCATTCCCTGACCCGGTCAGTCGACTGGAAGCAGGCTGTGGATTTTCAAACAAGGTGTCCCACAAAATGGCCAAGACTTGTTTTTCGAGTATTGCCGATACTACCGTGGCGTTACGTCAATACGATCTGTACTGTTGGACAACATTTTTCAGTGGTATATCAGCACAATTCCATCGGTTGGTGTCAACTAACAGAATAAAATAATCCTAAAAATGTTGTGAGCCATTCGGGACATTAAGGATACCGATAACTAGCAAAAAAAAAGTAGTTCCGTGAAGAACTAAATAGCCAATGTTCATATATCCTACTTTTGTTAATTACCTCTATCAACATACAAAATTTCTGTATGATTGTTGTAATAGATTCGAGAGTTATTGAGAACCGTCTGAATATTTCGTATGGTCGCCATGTTGGATTTTTAAATATGTAGGCCATAGAGTTATGCACTATTACACGAAGTTTATTGCGTAGCTTTACTATTAAAACTTCAATCGGATGATTAGGACACAACAAATAAAAAGCGAGATTTTAAAATTTCCCACAGCCGCCATCTTTAGGTTATGAAAACAACTGAAACATATTAAATGGCAGTGGATTAAAATTTGTGTAAACATTTACCGTACCAAGTTTCACTGCGCTCGGATGGTTAAATCGCTAGAAACGTCCTTTTAAAAAATTATTTTCGTGTCGCCACCATGTTTGATTTGTGCCCACCAGGTTATTGAAAGTCCCATAAGTGAACTTATTATCATAGCCTTTATCAACAAACAAAAATTCAATTTGATTGCTGTCATAAATTAGTAGATATTAAGAACCGTCTAAATATATCGGATAGTCACCATATTGAATTTTTATATAGACCTGTATATATAGGCAGTAGTGTGTTTTGGCCGGTTCAGATGCCACCGCCACCGCTCCACCGCTGGAATACTAAAATGGCAATATCTCGCGAACCAATTAGGCTAGAGACTAGTACGAGGTGTCATTGAACTCGGGCTGATACCCCCTTTCCAATGGACAACATATTTCCACCCCTAAATAAAACCTACCCCTACTAGGGGGTGAAATTGTATTTTTTAGAGAATCTCTCTTTCCAATTGCAACATGTGAGAGTTTGAATGCCAATATGGTATGAAACGTTGTTCTACATAAAGTGCATGTGTTCGGTGGGTAGTCACTATGAATTAACATGCTTGTTTTTTGTTTTTACGCATGCCCACTCATAGCTTTTGTAAGAGGGCGGGCTTTTTGAAAGATGGCGGCTGTAGTGTAACCTAACCTAACCCAACCTAATGGGTTATTGTTGACGGGTCATTGTTGACGGATTATTGTTGGCAGGTCCATGTGGACGAGTCCCTGTGGACGGGTCATTGTTGACGGGTCCTTGTTGACGAGTCCCTGTGGACGGGTCATTGTTGACGAGTCATGGCTGACGGGTCCTTGTTGACGAGTCCCTGTGGACGGGTCATTGTTGATGAGTCATTGGTGACGGGTCCTTGTTGACGAGTCCCTGTGGACGGGTCATTGTTGACGAGTCCTTGTGGATGAGTCCTTGTTGATTAGTCCCTTTGGACTGATCCCTTTTGGACCGGTTCCTACGGACTGGCTCATGAATTTATTTAAATTATGTCAAAGGGCCTAACTACATTTCGCGTGTGTTGAACTGACGTTGTTCACGTTGTGATAACGATATGAAAGTAAAGTGACGAAATACATGTGAACATACAAGGGATCTAACTTGGTGGATGGATGTGTTCCAACGAGTCATTTGTAGTTGAAAGAGAATAATACATGTTCTTAAGATGTTAAAACTGAGGAGATGGTATGTGCAGTAAGACGTCTTGTTATATTTCCTGTGTCATATTACAGACATGGCAGAGAGCGCACAGATCTGTTGCTATTACTGACGCTGAAGTAATTTGAAACTGAAAGTGTTCATTAAGACAATGGGTGATGATCATGCAAAGTTAGCAGTTATTGGATATTACACAGGTGTTCCTTCCGGTGTCATGTTGCTGACATGGCAGAGACCGCACACTGCTGTTGCTATGACTGACGCTGCAGTAATTTGAAACCTCAGGTGTTGATCAAGACAATGGGTGATGATCATGCAAAGTCAGCAGTCATTGGATACCACACAGGTGTTCCTAGTGTGCTTTGGACTCTCAGCTGTATTGGGAAAGGAATTGCAATGATCTGCAAAAAACTGCTGACACGAGCGATGAGAGTTTATATAAGAGGGGTGTCATATATCTCCCTACTGTAAGTCTTTATTACTCGCTTTGAGTGAACAGTGCTCTATTACTGCTCAAGAGTTGTAAAAAAAAGCCGTTTTGGTAGAAAATCATTAAATTATTTGCAAGGTAAGTACTTATTATTAATGGATTGTAGTCTTTTATTACTAATTGATGTTGAAGTTATTGATTGGAATGTATTTATTGATTGATTGATTGATTGATTAATTTGTTTACAGATAATTGGGTACAAGAAGGTTACCAGATTCCTACAATCTGTTCATTCAGTGGCAGCAGTTGATCAATTATAAAAAGGTAAGTGCCCCTCTAATAACTTTTTAACAGCTAGAGTATTATTTTCCAATGTTCACCACTACATGTCAGTGAAAATGGTATATTTAGCAGTCAAAAGTTGGAACTACTTGACCATGATGTGTAAAGCTAAATTTGTAGGTTAGATTTTGATTACCACTCTATTCAGTTCGAATGTTCATTGCTAGGTGTCAGTGACAGAGGGAATATTTAAAGTCTTAACCCCAGTTCACTTAACTTTACCTAACTTAACCTTGTCATGTGACATGTTTTACAAGTTTAAACTTGTTTTAAGACTGACTATGACGTCACACTTAGGTCACTTAACTGGCGATCGCTGGTTTCCAATATGTGACATGTTCTACAAGTTTAGACTTGTTTTAAGACTGGCTATGACGTCACTCTTAGCTCACTTAACTGACGATCACTAGTTTCTATCACGTGACATGTTCTACAAGTTTAGACTTGCTTTAAGACTAGCTATAACGTCACACTTAGCTCACTTAACTGGTGACCGCTGGTTTCTACCACTCTATCAAGTTCCAATGTTCACCGCTAGGTGTCAGTGACAGTTAGAACTACATGAAGTTAGACTTGCTAGGAGTTCACAGATGATCGATTTAAATACCCTGCTATAACCATTGACTGGAATGTAATTAAACTATTTATATTGTACTTTTGTTTATCATTTATTAACATTTATGATTTCTTTCTTTTATAGGTAATTTCGAAAGTGATCATCATGTTCAAGTGTGATGACTGTAAGAAACAGTTCTCAAGACCTGACAGCCTTCAACGGCACGCAAATGTTAAACATGACAATAAAATGTTTATGTGCAGTCATTGTGCTACCACATTTAACAGACAGGATAGTCTTGGACGGCATGTAAATCTAAAACATGTCAGTTCAGCACCATTTTCGTGTTCAGTTTGTGATCTTGGATTCTCTGCTGTAAAGCGATATAAATCCCACATGGTTGAAGTGCATGGAGAACAACAAGAATTAAAAACTGTAAAACCATCAACTAGCACGGAACCTTTAAACGAATGTAATGCTCAAAAGCGTAAACGATCTCAAGATTGTGAAAATAGTTGTGCAACAAAAAGAAAGAAGAATTGTGAACCTTCGATAACACATTGTAATGTATGTAATATTGATATACCTTCTTCAATCATTCATGGACATTTACGCAGTATTCAACATAAAAATAACACTTGCCATGAAAGAAATTCTGGAAATGTTCAACAAATTGGTAGTGCATTTAAAAGTCGAATTGCTAGTTATAGACTTTATAGTGAAGAAAAAACTCAAAGTATTGAATCATTTTTAAAAAATGTTCAACCTACTGTGTTTGGCTTGGTAGGTAATGTTTTATTAGAGCATAAAACATTTAAAATGAATTTTGAACTTTTTGGCCTCTATGTAAAAACTGGGAGCGAAGGTGAAATTACGGATATCAAATCTTTTAATACAAAAAACGTAATTGTTAGCGAATCAACTAATATTAGTGATATATACCAAAATATTTCAAGTGCTATCATTGTGAAGAGTGAAGAGTTCCAGGAATGGGAGTCAGGCTGGGCGTTAGTTGAAGTACTTTATTTAGAAACCAACATGAATAAATACAACCCCCTTCGAGCATCATCATACGTTGATTTGCCAGGATGGATCAAACGTAAGCACGCTTGTGTAAACGTTATGAATAATGATGACGCATGCTTTGCATGGGCTGTAACCTCAGCTCTCCATCCAGCAGTGAGGGACACAATGAGAACATCATCATATCCTCACTATTCTTCAGTGTTAGATTTAAAAGAAATGGAATTTCCTATGGCGATAAAAGACATTCAACGTTTTGAAGAGCTGAACAATGTAAGTATTAATGTTTATGAAATTGAAAATAAGAGTATAGTAGGCCCTCTATATTATACTCAGGAAAAAAGGATGCTCAAGTAAATTTACTTTACATAACCGAAGGTGAAAATGCCCACTATTGTTGGATAAAACATTTAAGTAGACTTGTTGGTAGTCAGATAACAAAAAGAGAACATAAGAAGTGGTTGTGTGATGGCTGTTTGCTATATTTCAGAAAAGAGGACCAACTAACTCAACATCAAAAATGGGGGTGTAATCATGTGTGTACGGTATTACCGACTCCTAAAAATAACATTCTAAAATTCAAGGATTATGAGAAACAGCTTCGAGTACCATTTGTTATATATGCTGACTTCGAGGCTTTGCTAAACTCATTTAATACGTGTTCATCGAATCCAGCCCAACCTTTCACCAACACTACTCACATTCATGAACCTTTTAGCTTTGCATATTATATTAAATGTAGTTTCGATGACTCTTTAAATAAGTTTGAGCTCTATAGAGGACCTGATGCACCTAAAGTTTTTATGGAAAGACTTGAGAAAGATGCCATCCGTATATCCTCTATTTTAAATACGATCATTCCAATGGAGCCACTAACTTCATCAGAGCATATGAATTTTGAAAATGAAACTAATTGTTTTATATGTGGTGAATGTTTATGTACAGACAGGGTTCCCGATCATGATCATTTAACAGGAAAATATCGTGGTGCTGCTCACCAAGAATGTAATTTAAATTATAGAGTAAGTAAATTCATTCCGGTCATTCTACACAACGGTAGCAAATACGATAACCACTTTATCGTTAAAGAATTTGGAGCTTCAGATGTGAAAATTGATGTTATTGCAAATAATAAGGAACAATACATATCGTTCACAAAATACATCAAAACTAGCAATAAAAAAAACATTAAACTGCGATTTTTAGATTCATTCCGCTTTATGCCGAGTAGTCTTGATAAGCTGACTAGCAATTTAAAATCAGATCAGTTTCATGAAATTCAACGTGTCTTTCCTAAAGAAGATGATTTTAATTTGATTCGTCAAAAGGGTATATTCCCTTATGAATATATTAACTGTGTGGAACGTCTTGAGGAGTGTTCTTTACCACCGAAAGATGCATTTTACAGTTCCTTAAACACAAGTCATATCAGTGATCAGGAATATTTACATGCACAACGTGTATGGGCACAGATTGACATTCAAACTTTAGGAGAATTTTCAGGCATATATTTGAAGACAGATGTGTTGTTATTAGCAGATGTTTTTGAAAAATTTCGGAATGTATGTATGAAAACTTATGACCTTGATCCTTGTCAGTATTTCACAGCTCCTGGGTTAAGTGTCAGTTCAATGTTGAAAAAAACGAAAGTAAATTTAGAATTAATGACTGATATAGACATGATCAATTTTATAAAATCATCAATTCGAGGTGGATTAAGCCAATGTAGTGGACGGTACTCTAAAGCGAATAATAAATACATGCCTAGCTACAACCCTTGTGAAGAGTCAAAGTATATTGTCTACCTCGATGCAAATAACCAATATGGTTGGGCTATGAGTCAATATCTACCACTGAAAGATTTTCGCTGGCTGACACAACCTGAAATTGATGCCTTACATGTTGACACTCTTAATGATAACGATGATAAAGGATATATTTTAGAGGTAAATCTTGAGTACCCTAAAGAGTTACATGATGATCATAATGATTTACCATTTTATCCTGAGAATATGAAATCTCCATACATCACATCACGAACAAAAATGTTAATTGCTAATGTAAATGATAAATGTAAATATGTAATACATTATCAAAACTTGAAACAGTGTATACAACATGGATTGAAATTAACTAAAATCCATCGCGTATTGCAATTTCATCAGTCAGCATGGCTCAAACCGTATATTGATCTAAACAATAATTTAAGAACACAGTCAAGAAACGCGTTAGAAAAAGATTTTTATAAACTCATGAATAATAGTGTTTTTGGAAAGACTATGGAGAATGTTGATAAACGAGTTGATGTAAAGCTGATAACAAAGTGGGAGAATGATGGTAAAAGGTATGGTGCGAGCAACTTAATAAGCAAGCCTAACTTTCATAGCTGTTCAATTATTCATGAGGATTTAGTTGTAATACAAATGAATCGTCTTAAAGTAACTTACAACAAACCCATATATATGGGTTACACCATTCTAGAATTATCAAAAACACGTATGTATGAATTTCACTATGATTATGTAAAGAAAAACTATCTTGATAATGCTAAATTACTCTACACAGACACAGATTCTTTTATTTATGAGTTTAAAACTAATGATTTTTATGAGGATATCAAAACTGAGCTAAATAGGTTTGATACAAGTGACTATCCCGAGGATAATATTTACCATTTACCTCTAGTAAACAAAAAGGTTCTTGGGAAATTTAAGGATGAATGTGCTGGTGTTATTATAGACACCTTTGTAGGCACAAAATCTAAATCATACAGCTATATGACAATTGATGATGTAGTAGTAAAAAAATTAAAAGGAGTGAAAAAGAATGTTGTTATTAAAGAGTTAGATATAAGTGATTATAAAAACTGTATAGTTAGTAACCCACCTGTATTATATAAGAAAATGAGTGTATTTAGAAGTAAAAATCATCAGCTACATACCAATTTGCTGAACAATGTTGCTTTAAGTAATGAAGACAACAAACGATTCATTATACCCAACACATTTGATACTTTTGCTTGGGGAAACAGTCGCATTGACGACTATTACTTTACTTAAGTCTAGTGATCACTATATTGTAATATTTGTAGTGTGTTTTATATTGTAATATTTTTTTGTAAAAAACTGTAAGTAGAATGTATAATGTTAGGCTACTGTAGTTTAGTAAAAATAAGATAAGTAATACATTTTAGTGTAAAATGTTTGCTTTTGTATATTACGAAAAAGATTTTTAAAAAATGTACAGATTGTATGAACTAAACAAGGGAAATGTAAAAATGTAAAGTGGAAAATTGTAAATATCCATGTGTGAAAAAGTGAAATAGTTATCACCATTTTAAAATTAAAAGACATTGTGATCTGGTAAACCTTGTTTTTATTTCACAACAACAAAAATGTACAGAATGTGTAAACTAAACAAGAAGAATGTAAAAAAAATGAAAAGTGGAAATTGTAAATATTCATGTGTGAAAAAATGAAAATAAAGAAATGGCTATCACCATTTTAAAATTAAAAGACATTGTGATCTTGTAAAGCTTGTTTTTATTTCACAACATATATGGCTTTACAAAATAGAATACAAAGAAATACCATTTCCTCAATCCTTTTCAATGTTCATGTCCACTCATCATTAACTTCCCTTTTATAGCAGTAATCACAATGAGGGCTGCCAACCTCTCCCCCACTGAGCCATTATAGGATGTCAAACGTTGCTTAGCTTTTCAACGATACTTTATCCACCACACGTATTAAAGCATAATGACTATGACGATAAGAAAGGTCGTGTTCTTTACATGCTTAATCCAAAGAAATTATAGGTATTTACTTAACACAGGGTCTTGAGTCCATGAGTTTGGTACATGTTGCAAGATTTCTTTCACGGCATTGACTGTCACAAAATAAATGAAAACTTGGAGAGCACCAATAATTCATCTTTGGTAAGACTATCCAGGATCTTGAGTCCATGATTTTGGTATAAGTTGCCAGATTTCTTTCACGGCATTGACTGTCACATAATAAATGAACAACTTGGAGAGCACCAATAATTCTTCTTTGGTAAAACTATCTGCATATCAATGACAGATAACCTTTTAGTTCCACCCTTAAAACAACAACACTACCTCTTGCATAATCTGCGATGTTGATGGCTCTTGAGACGTGAAAGATGGATTAAACATAACTTTTACATCAACAGGAGTTGGACTTTGCTCAGTAAACAATGCACTGTCATGAGCCACAGTATTTTGTTTCTTGGACTTGTTTTTTTCTTTTCTTTATAAGTGTTTGAAACGGTGTATTAAAAGAGAATGATAAACATTCAAAGGGTAAATAGAGTGACAAATAAAGAGAAATGAAAATGATACTTCCATATCAATTGTCAAGCATGAACTAATCTCTAGCAAAGTTCACTCAATACTATAAATAATAGTTTAAAGTGGGTGCAAAAGTGGGTGCATAAGTGGGTGCATAAGTGGGTGAAAAAGTGGGTGCATAAGTGGGTGCAAATGTGGGTGCATAAGTGGGTGAAAAAGTGGGTGCATAAGTGAATGCAATAGTGGGTGCAAAGGTAGGTACAAAAGTGGGTGAAAAAATCCCCCCCTTTTTGAATCTCGCTAATCTATTTTTTGAAATTTTGACAAAGGGTCTAAGTGCACTTTTGTTAATATCTCGCGAACTCCCTGTGGGCGGGTCCTTTGGACTGATCCCTATTGACTGGCCCATTTTTTTACGGGTCCCGGAGGACGGGTCCTTGTTGACGGGTCCCTGTGGGCGGGTCTTTTGGACTGATCCCTATGGACTTGTCCATGCATTTTATCCAAATTATGTCAAAGGGACACTTCACTTCTATTGCGCTTGCCACGGTGGGTGAGTGGTTATAGTGTCGGACTACCAACCCCAAGATTGCAGGTTCGCTCCTGACCATGGTAAGTGATTTTTGAAAGGCGACAAAAATCACGACACTCATGTCATACGTTGTTGGCATGTTAAAGAACCCATTTGAATTCAGTAGGCCGTGTTCAATGGCAAAATTAATCTCGGGATTTTCCGCCAACACAAAGTTTCTCCATTCTCTACTTGAAAGCGCTGTAGTGTCAAGGAGTTTAGATATCTAACCTCCTTGACTTTCATAGCGTTCAAGGGAACGACGAAATTCGACATGCAAGCTACCCTCTGGGTGTCAATTAACAAAGCTTGCACCAGGCACCCGAGGCCATACGATATTATATTATACCCACTATTGCATTCACTTATGCACCCACTTTTTCACCCACTTATGCACCCACTTATGCACCCACTTTTTCACCCACTTATACACCCACATTTGCACCCACTTATGCACCCACTTTTGCACCCACTTTTGCACCCACTTTAAACTATTATTTATAGTATTGAGTGAACTTTGCTAGAGTTTAGTTCATGCTTGACAATTGATATGGAAGTATCATTTTCATTTCTCTTTATTTGTCACTCTATTTACCCTTTGAATGTTTATCATTCTCTTTTAATACACCGTTTCAAACACTTATAAAGAAAAGAAAAAAGCAAGTCCAAGAAACAAAATACTGTGGCTCATGACAGTGCATTGTTTACTGAGCAAAGTCTAACTCCTGTTGATGTAAAAGTTATGTTTAATCCATCTTTCACGTCTCAAGAGCCATCAACATCGCAGATTATGCAAGAGGTAGTGTTGTTGTTTTAAGGGTGGAACTAAAAGGTTATCTGTCATTGATATGCAGATAGTTTTACCAAAGAAGAATTATTGGTGCTCTCTAAGTTGTTCATTTATTATGTGACAGTCAATGCCGTGAAAGAAATCTGGCAACTTATACCAAAATCATGGACTCAAGATCCTGGATAGTCTTACCAAAGATGAATTATTGGTGCTCTCCAAGTTTTCATTTATTTTGTGACAGTCAATGCCGTGAAAGAAATCTTGCAACATGTACCAAACTCATGGACTCAAGACCCTGTGTTAAGTAAATACCTATAATTTCTTTGGATTAAGCATGTAAAGAACACGACCTTTCTTATCGTCATAGTCATTATGCTTTAATACGTGTGGTGGATAAAGTATCGTCGAAAAGCTAAGCAACGTTTGACATCCTATAATGGCTCAGTGGGGGAGAGGTTGGCAGCCCTCATTGTGATTACTGCTATAAAAGGGAAGTTAATGATGAGTGGACATGAACATTGAAAAGGATTGAGGAAATGGTATTTCTTTGTATTCTATTTTGTAAAGCCATATATGTTGTGAAATAAAAACAAGCTTTACAAGATCACAATGTCTTTTAATTTTAAAATGGTGATAGCCATTTCTTTATTTTCATTTTTTCACACATGAATATTTACAATTTCCACTTTTCATTTTTTTTACATTCTTCTTGTTTAGTTTACACATTCTGTACATTTTTGTTGTTGTGAAATAAAAACAAGGTTTACCAGATCACAATGTCTTTTAATTTTAAAATGGTGATAACTATTTCACTTTTTCACACATGGATAATTACAATTTTCCACTTTACATTTTTACATTTCCCTTGTTTAGTTCATACAATCTGTACATTTTTTAAAAATCTTTTTCGTAATATACAAAAGCAAACATTTTACACTAAAATGTATTACTTATCTTATTTTTACTAATCTACAGTAACCTAACATTATACATTCTACTTACAGTTTTTTACAAAAAAATATTACAATATAAAACACACTACAAATATTACAATATAGAGATCATTAGACTTAAGTAAAGTAATAGTCGTCAATGCGACTGTTTCCCCAAGCAAAAAGTATCAAATGTGTTGGGTATAATGAATCGTTTGTTGTCTTCATTACTTAAAGCAACTTTGTTCAGCAAATTGGTATGTAGCTGATGATTTTTACTTCTAAATACACTCATTTTCTTATATAATACAGGTGGGTTACTAACTATACAGTTTTTATAATCACTTATATCTAACTCTTTACTAACAACATTCTTTTTCACTCCTTTTATTTTTTTTACTACTACACCATCAATTGTCATATAGCTGCAGGATTTAGATTTTGTGCCTACACAGGTGTCTGTAATAACACCAGCACATTCATCCTTAAATTTCCCAAGAACCTTTTTGTTTACTAGAGGTAAATGGTAAATATTATCCTCGGGATAGTCACTTGTATCAAACCTATTTAGCTCAGTTTTGATATCCTCATAAAATCATTAGTTTTAAACTCATAAATAAAAGAATCTGTGTCTGTGTAGAGTAATTTAGCATTATCAAGATAGTTTTTCTTTACATAATCATAGTGAAATTCATACATACGTGTTTTTGATAATTCTAGAATGGTGTAACCCACATATATGGGTTTGTTGTAAGTTACTTTAAGACGATTCATTTGTATTACAACTAAATCCTCATGAATAATTGAACAGCTATGAAAGTTAGGCTTGCTTATTAAGTTGCTCGCACCATACCTTTTACCATCATTCTCCCACTTTGTTATCAGCTTTACATCAACTCGTTTATCAACATTCTCCATAGTCTTTCCAAAAACACTATTATTCATGAGTTTATAAAAATCTTTTTCAAACGCGTTTGTTGACTGTGTTCTTAAATTATTGTTTAGATCAATATACGGTTTGAGCCATGCTGACTGATGAAATTGCAATACGCGAAGAATTTTAGTTAATTTCAATCCATGTTGTATACACTGTTTCAAGTTTTGATAATGTATTACATATTTACATTTATCATTTACATTAGCATTTAACATTTTTGTTCGTGATGTGATGTATGGAGATTTCATATTCTCAGGACAAAATGGTAAATCATTATGATCATCATGTAACTCTTTAGGGTACTCAAGATTTACCTCTAAAATATATCCTTTATCATCGTTATCATTAAGAGTGTCAACATGTAAGACATCAATTTCAGGTTGTGTCAGCCAGCGAAAATCTTTCAGTGGTAGATATTGACTCATAGCCCAAACATATTGGTTATTTGCATCGAGGTAGACAATATACTTTGACTCTTCACAAGGGTTGTAGCTAGGCATGTATTTATTATTCGCTTTAGAGTACCGTCCACTACATTGGCTTAATCCACCTCGAATTGATGATTTTATAAAATTGATCATGTCTATATCAGTCATTATTTCTAAATTTACTTTCGTTTTTTTCAACATTGAACTGAAACTTAACCCAGGAACTGTAAAATACTGACAAGGATCAAGGTCATAAGTTTTCATACATACATTCCGAAAATTTTCAAAAACATCTGCTAATAACAACACATCTGTCTTCAAATATATGTCTGAAAATTCTCCTAAAGTTTGAATGTCAAACTGTGCCCATACACGTTGTGCATGTAAATATTCCTGATCACTGATATGACTTGTGTTTAAGGAACTGTAAAATGCATCTTTCGGTGGTAAAGAACACTCCTCAAGACGTTCCACACAGTTAATATATTCATAAGGGAATATACCCTTTTGACGAATCAAATTAAAATCATCTTCTTTAGGAAAGACACGTTGAATTTCATGAAACTGATCTGATTTTAAATTGCTAGTCAGCTTATCAAGACTACTCGGCATAAAGCGGAATGAATCTAAAAATCGCAGTTTAATGGTTTTTTTTATTGCTAGTTTTGATGAATTTTGTGAACGATATGTATTGTTCCTTATTATTTGCAATAACATCAATTTTCACATCTGAAGCTCCAAATTCTTTAACGATAAATTGGTTATCGAATTTGCTACCGTTGTGTAGAATGACCGGAATGAATTTACTTACTCTATAATTTAAATTACATTCTTGGTGAGCAGCACCACGATATTTTCCTGTTAAACGATCATGATCGCGAACCCTGTCTGTACATAAACATTCACCACATATAAAACAATTAGTTTCATTTTCAAAATTCATGTGCTCTGATGAAGTTAGTGGCTCCATTGGAATGATCGTATTTAAAATAGAGGATATACGGATGGCATCTTTCTCAAGCCTTTCCATAAAAACTTTAGGTGCATCAGGTCCTCTATAGAGCTCAAACTTATTTAAAGAGTCATCGTAACTACATTTAATATAATATGCAATGCTAAAAGGTTCATGAATGTGAGTAGTGTTGGTGAAAGGTTGGGCTGGATTCGATGAACATGTATTAAATGGGTTTAGCAAAGCCTCGAAGTCAGCATATATAACAAATGGTACTCGAAGCTGTTTCTCATAATCCTTGAATTTGAGAATGTTATTTTAGGAGTCGGTAATACCGTACACACATGATTACACCCCCATTTTTGATGTTGAGTTAGTTGGTCCTCTTTTCTGAAATATAGCAAACAGCCATCACACAACCACTTCTTATGTTCTCTTTTTGTTATCTGACTACCAACAAGTCTACTTAAATGTTTTATCCAACAATAGTGGGCATTTTCACCTTCGGTTATGTAAAGTAAATTTACATGAGCATCCTTTTTTCCTGAGTATAATATAGAGGGCCTACTATACTCTTATTTTCAATTTCATAAACATTAATACTTACATTGTTCAGCTCTTCAAAACGTTGAATGTCTTTTATCGCCATAGGAAATTCCATTTTTTTAAATCTAACACTGAAGAATAGTGAGGATATGATGATGTTCTCATTGTGTCCCTCACTGCTGGATGGAGAGCTGAGGTTACAGCCCATGCAAAGCATGCGTCATCATTATTCATAACGTTTACACAAGCGTGCTTACGTTTGATCCATCCTGGCAAATCAACGTATGATGATGCTCGAAGGGGGTTGTATTTATTCATGTTGGTTTCTAAATAAAGTACTTCAACTAACGCCCAGCCTGACTCCCATTCCTGGAACTCTTCACTCTTCACAATGATAGCACTTGAAATATTTTGGTATATATCACTAATATTAGTTGATTCGCTAACAATTACGTTTTTTGTATTAAAAGATTTGATATCCGTAATTTCACCTTCGCTCCCAGTTTTTACATAGAGGCCAAAAAGTTCAAAATTCATTTTAAATGTTTTATGCTCTAATAAAACATTACCTACCAAGCCAAACACAGTAGGTTGAACATTTTTTAAAAATGATTCAATACTTTGAGTTTTTTCTTCACTATAAAGTCTATAACTAGCAATTCGACTTTTAAATGCACTACCAATTTGTTGAACATTTCCAGAATTTCTTTCATGGCAAGTGTTATTTTTATGTTGAATACTGCGTAAATGTCCATGAATGATTGAAGAAGGTATATCAATATTACATACATTACAATGTGTTATCGAAGGTTCACAATTCTTCTTTCTTTTTGTTGCACAACTATTTTCACAATCTTGAGATCGTTTACGCTTTTGAGCATTACATTCGTTTAAAGGTTCCGTGCTAGTTGATGGTTTTACAGTTTTTAATTCTTGTTGTTCTCCATGCACTTCAACCATGTGGGATTTATATCGCTTTACAGCATAGAATCCAAGATCACAAACTGAACACGAAAATGGTGCTGAACTGACATGTTTTAGATTTACATGCCGTCCAAGACTATCCTGTCTGTTAAATGTGGTAGCACAATGACTGCACATAAACATTTTATTGTCATGTTTAACATTTGCGTGCCGTTGAAGGCTGTCAGGTCTTGAGAACTGTTTCTTACAGTCATCACACTTGAACATGATGATCACTTTCGAAATTACCTATAAAAGAAAGAAATCATAAATGTTAATAAATGATAAACAAAAGTACAATATAAATAGTTTAATTACATTCCAGTCAATGGTTATAGCAGGGTATTTAAATCGATCATCTGTGAACTCCTAGCAAGTCTAACTTCATGTAGTTCTAACTGTCACTGACACCTAGCGGTGAACATTGGAACTTGATAGAGTGGTAGAAACCAGCGGTCACCAGTTAAGTGAGCTAAGTGTGACGTTATAGCTAGTCTTAAAGCAAGTCTAAACTTGTAGAACATGTCACGTGATAGAAACTAGTGATCGTCAGTTAAGTGAGCTAAGTGTGACGTCATAGCCAGTCTTAAAACAAGTCTAAACTTGTAGAACATGTCACATATTGGAAACCAGCGATCGCCAGTTAAGTGACCTAAGTGTGACGTCATAGTCAGTCTTAAAACAAGTTTAAACTTGTAAAACATGTCACATGATAAGGTTAAGTTAGGTAAAGTTAAGTGAACTGAGGTTAAGACTTTAAATATTCCCTCTGTCACTGACACCTAGCAATGAACATTCGAACTTAATAGAGTGGTAATCAAAATCTAACCTACAAATTTAGCTTTACACATCATGGTCAAGTAGTTCCAACTTTTGACTGCTAAATATACCATTTTCACTGACATGTAGTGGTGAACATTGGAAAATAATACTCTAGCTGTTAAAAAGTTATTAGAGGGGCACTTACCTTTTTATAATTGATCAACTGCTGCCACTGAATGAACAGATTGTAGGAATCTGGTAACCTTCAGGTACCCAATTATCTGTAAACAAATTAATCAATCAATCAATAAATACATTCCAATCAATAACTTTAACATCAATTAGTAATAAAAGACTACAATCCATTAATAATAAGTACTTACCTTGCAAATAATTTAATGATTTTCTACCAAAACGGCTTTTTTTTACAACTTTTGAGCAGTAGAGCACTGTTCACTCAAAGCGAGTAATAAAGACTGACAGTAGGGAGATATATGACACCCCTCTTATATAAACTCTCATCGCTTGTGTCAGCAGTTTTTGCAGATCATTGCAATTCCCCTCCCAATACAGCTGAGAGTCCAAAGCACACTAGGAACACCTGTGTGGTATCCAATGACTGCTGACTTTGCATAATCATCACCCATTGTGTTAATCAACACCTGAGGTTTCAAATTACTGCAGCGTCAGTCATAGCAACAGCAGTGTGCGGTCTCTGCCATGTCAGCAACATGACACCGGAAGGAACACCTGTGTAATATCCAATAACTGCTAACTTTGCATGATCATCACCCATTGTCTTAATGAACACTTGCAGTTTCAAATTACTGCAGCGTTAGTAATAGCAACAGATCTGTGCGCTCTCTGCCATGTCTGTAATATGACACAGGAAATATAACAAGACGTCTTACTGCACATACCATCTCCTCAGTTTTAACATCTTCAGAACATGTATTATTCTCTTTCAACTACAAATGACTCGTTGGAACACATCCATCCACCAAGTTAGATCCCTTGTATGTTCACATGTATTTCGTCACTTTACTTTCATATCGTTATCACATTATACTAGTGGGGGTTGGTGAACAACGTCAGTTCAACACACGCGAAATGTATTTAGGCCCTTTGACATAATTTAAATAAATTCATGAGCCAGTCCGTAGGAACCGGTCCAAAAGGGATCAGTCCAAAGGGTCTCATCAACAAGGACTCATCCACAAGGACTCGTCAACAATGACCCGTCCACAGGGACTCGTCAACAAGGACCCGTCAACAATGACTCATCAACAATGACCCGTCCACAGGGACTCGTCAACAAGGACCCGCCAGCCATGACTCGTCAACAATGACCCGTCCACAGGGACTCGTCAACAAGGACCCGTCAACAATGACCCGTCCACAGGGACTCATCCACATGGACCTGCCAACAATAATCCGTCAACAATGACCCGTCAACAATAACCCATTAGGTTGGGTTAGGTTAGGTTACACCACAGCCGCCATCTTTCAAAAAGCCCGCCCTCTTACAGAAACTATGAGTGGGCATGCGTAAAAACAAAAAACAAGCATGTTAATTCATAGTGACTACCCACCGAACACATGCACTTTATGTAGAACAACGTTTCATACCATATTGGCATTCAAACTCTCACATGTTGCAATTGGAAGGAGAGATTCTCTAAAAAATACAATTTCACCCCCTAGTAGGGGTAGGTTTTATTTTGGGGTGGAAATATGTTAACCATTGGAAAGGGGGTATCAGCCCGAGTTCAATGACACCTCGTACAAGTCTCTAGCCTAATTGGCTCGCGAGATATTGCCATTTTAGTATTCCAGCGGTGGAGCGGTGGCGGTGGCATCTGAACCGGCCAAAACACACTACTATAGGCCATAGAGTTATGTATTATTAGATGACAATTATTGCGTAGGTTCATTATTCAAACGTTGATTTTGATCGCGCGATTAGTACACGAAATAAAAAGTTAATTTTAAAATTTCGCACAGCCGCCATCTTGAGATTATGTAAACAATTGAATTAAATTAGATGTCAGTGCATTACAATGTGTATAAATATTTGCTGTATCATGTTTCACTGCGCTCGGATGGTTAAATCGCGGGATAAATCTATTTAAATGTTTGAACTTCGATTGGCCGCCATGTTCGTTTTGTACTCAAGAGGTTTTTGAAATTCTCATAGGTGTGCTCTTAGTAGTGCCCTTTATCACCGTACAAAATTTCAGGGTGATATAAGTAATACACTAGTTTCGGAGATATAGAATGCCAGTGAAATATTTCGCACAGCCGCTATGTTGGATTGGTGAAACGTAATTAAATTTGAAGGGCACGGTCGGGGTCGGACGAAATAGTACTCTGTTCTTACCGAGTTTCATTGAAATCGCTCCAGCCGTTTAGATTTTATTGGGGGGGGGGGGGGACACACGCACACGCACACACACATACATACACACACACGGACAAAAGGTGATCTCATCAGCCTATTTTTAGCCTATTTTCAATTTTGAAAGAAAAAATAACTATTTTCAATTTTGAAAAAATAGGCTTATGAGATCACCTTTTGTCCGTGTGTGTGCGAGTGTGTGTGTGTGTGGGTGTGTGTGTGTGTCCTAATAAATTCTAAACGGATGGAGCGATTTCAATGAAACTCGGTAAGTTCATAGCACTATTCCGGACGACCCCGACCGTGCCCTTCAAATTTTGTTACGTCTCACCAATCCAACATGGCGGCTGTGCGAATTCAGCATTCAATATCTCCGAAACTATTCCCGATATCACCCTGAAATTTTGTATGGAGATAAAGGGCACTACTGAAAGTTCATCTATAAGACTTTCAAAAACCGGTTAACTACAAAACGAGCATGGCGGCCAAGCGAATTTGAAAATTTTAAATAGACCTTTCTCGCGATTTAATATTCTAACCACAATGAAATCTGGTACAGGAAATGTTTATACACATTGTAATACACTGGTATCTAATTTAGTTCAGTTGTTTACATAACCTCAAGATGGCGGCTTTGCGAATTTTAAAATTAAGTTTTTATTTCTTGTGTCGTAATCATGCGATCGGTGTGAAAGTTTGAATAATGAACCTACGCAATAATTTTCCTTTAATGGTACATGACGCTATGGCCTATACATTTAACAATCCAACATGGCGACCATCCGAAATATTTAGACGGCTCTGAATATCTACGAATCTATTATAGCAATCTAACTGAATGTTTTTATGTTTATAGGGGCTATGAACTTAAGTTCACCTATAGGACTTTAAATAACCTGGTGTTAACAAATCCAACATGGCGGCGACGCGAAGTATAAATATTCACATGGACATTTCTCGCAATTTAACCATACGAGTGCAGTGAAACTTGGTACAGTAAATCCTTATACGAATGTTAATCCACTGGCATCTAATTTATTTCAATTGTTTCCATAACCACAAGATGGCAGCTGTGCTAAATTTTAAAATCTCCTTGTTACTTCTTGTGTCCTAATCATGCGATTGAAGTTTGAATGCTACACGTACACAATAATCTTCATGTAACAGTACATAACTCTAGGACCTACATATATAAAATCCAACATGGCGGCCATCCGAAATATTTAGTCGGTTGTCAATATCTACGAATCTATTACAGCAATCAAACTGAAATTTTGTATGTAGATAGAGGCAATTAACATAAGTAGGATATATGAAAATAGGCTGTATAGTTCTTCACGGAACTACTTGTTCATAAATGAAAATAGGCTAAAAATAGTTGTTGCTACTCGTGTTATAATGACGTATACCGTCTCCACACTTGCTCTGAGGACAGGAGGGCTGAGGTAGGAGAAGCGGGGTTGGTAGGTGAGTGGTGTAAATCTAAAGACTTAAGATCTTGAGTGTACGGTTCTTCAAAGCTGCTACTGATAGGAGGGCGTTTTGAGGGTCGTGGAATCATTAGTAATGATTAATGAAGTCGCTTGTTTTCATAGTACGATAGGCGACACAGAGACACATGACTTTGAGTAGTATAGAGTCCTTGTGAATGAACAGTGCTGCACTCTGGCAGCAGCCTCGTGAGGCAGAAATGAAAAGAAGTGGGGTTTGATTTCCACCTCAACCGTTCTGAAAATGTTTTTCCGTGGTTTCCCACTTCTACTCCAAGCAAATGCCGGGATGGTTCGAACTTCAGGCCACGGCCACCTCCTCCACAAACATCACGTGAAATACAAATACACAGACTAGTACAGCCATCACAATAACACAGGTTTTCAGATAAAAATCAAACACACACACCCAAGTACACGGGGCTATATGACCACGGTGTTCAATGCCCTAAAATGAAACAACAAACCTTCCTCCATAGTTGCAATCCGATACTGATCTTTGTTGATGATCAATTTAGGGGTTTTGCGACATCGTGGCCATGTAGCCCCGTGTACTTGTGTGTGTGTATGGAATTTGTCTGATAACCTGTGTTATTGTGATGGCTGTATTAGTTTGTACATTTGTAGGCTAATTCAGGAGGTTTGGTAAGGTAACGGCCTTCAGTTAGAAACTATCCTTCATTCGCCTGGTGGAGAAGTGGGAAACCACGGAAAACCACTTCCAGAATGGCCGAGGTGGGAATTGAATCCCCTTCTCAGATTTGCCTCACGAATCTGAGCTACACCGTTACAGTCCTCTAACCAACATTCAATTTCTTGGCAGAGCCGGGAATCAAACCCGGGCCTCCGCGGTGATACTTTTTTGAAAGTGAAAGTTAATTTACAAGCAGCAGTAAACAAATCATCATCTTCTGTGGCGAAGAGGGTGATGTTGACTACTCATTTAGGGGCTTTGCTTCATCTACAGTAGGTCACGTAGCCCCGTGTACTTGTGTGTGTGTAATAAACTGTGTTATTGGTTTGTCTGTAAAAATAAGTTTATTTGTAACTGAGGCTAGGATTGAGAAGGAGGCGTCCGTGCCCTAATTTAGGAACCATCCCGACATTTGACTGGAGTAGAAGTGGGAAATCACAGAAAATCACTTCAAGGATGACTGAGGTATGAATCAAAGACACCTGTTCATAGGTTTACCTCACGAGACTGACAATGAGTGTACTCCGTTCCAGCCCTCAGACCAGATTGAAATTTCTTAGCAGTGGTGCCGGGAATCGAACCCATGACCCTTGGGATCGGAACTTCCGGGATCACAGAAGGCGATGTATTGAAGAGGAGTCCAAAGTCTTAGCCTATACAGTATAAGTATGACAATGGGCCTACCTCACGGTACATGGTCTGGACGCGGAGCACTGTGCTACATTAATCATGTTGTTTTCTCGGAACTGGGTACTGTTTCCCACTTAATCGAGAAGTTTGATGTTTGTTGAACACATGGCTGTAACGCGAGAACACAATAACAACAGCAGGCAATTGTAAAGGCCATCTGCATAATTGCTACATGTGGTGGTGGTGGTGTTGCAACATGGATATGATACGGGTGAAAACATTTTTATGGCCATGTTACTCTCATGAATACGACACATCGCGTCGTGGAGATAGATACCTTCATCACCCAGCATTCGTATTCTATTTTTTCAAACATGGCCCCTCCTCTTTCTTTCTATGCACACGTTTGCAGGATCGAATCCTGGCGCAGTCCGCTGGCATTTGAGGGTGCGCAAAAGTGAGGGAGCTAAGTCAGTAGATTTACCGGCACGTTAAAGATCCCATTCAGGGCAAAATTCCGGCACCCTGGCGTCTCTAAAAGCCGCAGCAGTTAACAGGGACGTAAAACAAATAACATAATTATTACTTTTTTATCTCTTCAGGACTTCCCATCAGAACGATAAATCACTCCTTCATGGTAATCTATCAGCTATGTAAATTATCAAAATCAATATGAACATTCAATTAGTTAAAAGAAAGTGACACCAAATATTCTTCTTCTGTACTATATAACTTACGAGTCATGTACGGTAACTTGTTACTAAACATTTCTAAAATAACTTAAATAATCTAAGTTAAAAGATAGTACAGTAGTAGGGAATTATTTAAAACAGCAGAAATCCAACGATTATCCAGATGTAATAAGAACTATCTGTATTAAGAACTTTTGTCAACTGAATGTTTAGGTTAAGGATGTTTTTCTTCATTTATTTTATATAACCACCCTCTAAATGATGAGAGCTTCATAAAGAGGCTTAATAGCCTCAGTGGCCTGTATAAGAGAAACAATAAATTCAAATTATCTGTCCCGCAGCGTAGCCGTACTTGTTAAATCGCACACCACGGTCGCGAGGGCAGCTACAGCAAGCCCGGAGATCGTAGGTTCGAATCCCGGCGCTGACAGTGGCTATCCTGAGTGCAGTGTTTCCCCCCATGCAAATTCTGGGATAGTACCTTATTTCAAGTCAGGGGTGCCTACCCCATCCCTGCCTCCGACATAATTACAAACACTACCGCAGTCATCACATAAATAAGGTAAGGGCACTTAAGATTGTGCACTTAATGTATTTATGTCCATAGATAAACAACTTTTGTGACCAATTTAACACAAAATTTATTAACAAGACTTCAAATAATTACGAACACAATGCGTATACAAAAAACACGAAAAATAATATAAATTAAATATAAATTAATATTTTTAAATTAATTGCAAATGCGCAATCTTACAGGCACTGTCCTTTAAGAATGCGCATGGTGTCCTGTAAGAATGCGCATTTGCATAGTTCATATTTGAAGAGTCCTATGCCTTCATAGTTCGAACACCCTTCATGCCACCACCGTTTGCACCTACTACATTGCACCCAGTCTTCAATAATTGGATCCTCATACTCTTCGTCATAGCAAGGACACACGATTTTCTCTTCTTCGGCAGTTGTGACAGCTGACGAAGTTGACGCTACTGAACTTCCATCGTAGCGAAGAATTTTCCTGCCCTGTTTTTTTCGCTTGTTCATTCCTCGTTAGAAGGCCATTCTTATAAGGAGAGGAAGACAGAATTTTAGGCCTTTTGCAAGTTCTCTTTCGTTTCGTTGTTTGAGCTGCCTTTGGTAGGGGAGATATCATAGCAGGTGGCTCGTCAATTTTTGAATTCTGAATTTTCTCCCCTACAGCAGGTTCTTTCTCCTGCACAGATGGGCAGAATGTTACCTCCGAAGGAGCAGAGTCGTCATCCGAAAATGCATTCCGGTTAAACGGATGAATTCCAGTTTTGATGAAAGCTTGAACGGCTATCTCCATCTTTGCTGCTCTCTCGTACGCTGATTTGAAGATCCTGGCCACGTTGGCCTGTGTAATTGCATTGCTAGGATGATTCACCAACCACGTATCGGCTTCTTGAGAATAAGCTTTCTTCAGAGGCCCAAAAAAGCCAACATCCAAAGGCTGAAGCCTGTGGCTTGCATGGGGTGGTAGAGAAAGCAAGGTGATGCTGTGTTCTCTGCAGTAAAGAACAGCATCAATGCTGCAGTGGGAAATGTGGTTATCCAGTATAAGGAGAATCACCATAAACAATTATTAATCAACTACCGTAATTAATTTCTTCCTTACCAATTTTAATCTGTTTCTCAAAGTGGATTCCTTCGTACCCAATGAAGTAGCCACCTTTGCTTGACTTTCACCATTTTCAATTCTCCTTCTGGCTTCCTCTAAGATTTCTGACGTAAATACAAATTTTCGGTCTGATTTTCTTGAGTATGTTTAGCTCATACTGCCGTTAAATAGACGTCTGCAAGAAAGAATATCCTAGATATAAACTATTTCTACAGAACAAGAATGTGCCTGTAAGATGGCGCACAATGCCTGCAAGACTGCGCAGAGTGCGCGGTCTTACAGGCTTCTGCGTAGTTCAACACTTACGCTAATAGGTGGCAGAAGCAGTTACGTATACACACACCGAGCCATTCACAGCCTTTGTTAGGAGTTCCCATTGTGAGAGTAGTATTTATTTCAACTATATCATAATTTAAATGAGCGCAAAGGCTTATTTTCTCAAGAATAAAAATTATATCAAATAGGATGATTAGTTATTCTTACCTCTTAATTCTTTATAGAATTAGAATCAGCAAAATCTTTCACAGTTTCGAAGAGCACTCTGCAAGCCACGTTTCTCAACAGAATGGTTTGGGTCAGCAGTGCTGCCAACTGTAAGAAAATGCCACTGCGCAATCTTAAAGGCTGCGCAATCTTAAAAGCCTTTACCTTACAGGTTATTAGACAAGATCAACACACACCCAACTACGCGGGACTGATGACAAAAATGTCCCTAGCCCCTCAAATGAATTAACAACAAATCTTTCTCTGTCTCTCTTTCCTTCCAAACAGCTGTTGCTGTCTCACAACCTGCCTGTGTGGAGCCAGGTATAACCGACAGCCATGGCTGGGTTCTGACGCGGCCTAATCAGTTGAAGCCTGATATTCAGGATCATCGAAAAATAATGCCTAGATTTTAAATAATTGCTACAATAGTACATTATGCAACGAGCCTATAATGGCTATAATTAAGACACGAGTATATTTATAAAACGAGCGTATGCGAGTTTTATAATTTCCATACGAGTGTCTTAATTGCATACGACTGTTTATGTTCGACGATAATAATAACTTTATTATATGTTTTAACATAAATATTCATAAATATCTGTTGAGATTGTCACTAGAATTTTGTGATCGGGTGCTGCGCTGGGTAGGCTATCTCTGATTTCCAAGCTCTCTGACCGACCGACGCATGCGCTCTGTGTGCTTCAATGCCATATGTGCAGATTGAGCACCAGTATTCAGTAAAAATGTTACCGAAATCGTTTGAAAACAACCCGCTGTGTAGAAATTGGATTTGGGGATATTAAGGTACAGTGTCTCATATTCACCAGTTTATTAACGCGAACATATGGACGGTTCACCTTCGGTAATTTATATAGACATGTTGGATTTTGAGCGCATGCGCGAAGGTATCCTTATCTAATTGGTCAAACAACTGTTTCTTGAGCTGTGATTGGTGGGAGAAACTGTTTCATAATGAAAAATAGTGTTATAATGACCATCATTATGATACAGTTTTCAGACATATAATTGTCAGGGTCGAACATAAAAACTATTAAAGGTAATGCAATGGTTTTAGCCTTAAAATGCGTTTAAAAGATAACTTTTTTTTCGTACCTTATTGTTAGTTTTTTTAAATTATTATTTAGTCAATTTACCCTCTAGGTTGGTGGTTCCCACGGACTCAGCGAGGGAACTCACCACTACCGCCTCTATGGGCAGTGTCCTGGAGCTTGGAACATCTGGTCGGGATGGATACAACTGGGGAGGTGTGATCAGCACTTCGCCCAGGCGGCCTCACCTGCAAAGCGAACAGGGGCCTCATGAGGGATGGGAAGGGATGGAAGATTGGGATGGATAGGCTAGGAAGAGGGAAGGAGGCGGCCGTGGCCTTACAGTAGGTACCATCCCGGCATTTGCCCGAAGACGACGTGGGAAACCACGGAAAACCACTTCGAGGATGGCTGAGGTGGGAATCGAACCCCCTCTACTCATTTGGACCACTCGAGGCTGAGTAGACCCCGTTCCAGTCCTCATACCACTTTTCAAATTTCGTGGCAGAGCCCGGGAATCGAACCCAGGACCTCCGGGGCGGCAGCTAACCATGCTGACCGCTACGCTACGGAGGCGACTACCTTATTGTTAGTAAGTTTCAATGTGCGCTCCGTTTGTTGCTTTGCAGTGGTCTCATCTGTGTCAATGTGTGGCGCGGATTACTTCATGACCAAGTTATTGGACCTTTCTTTTTCGCTGAAAAAACAATTACAAGCCTAATTTACCTTGACATGCTTGAACAGATTGTGTTCGCTCAAATCGAATATATCGGACAACTGACTGGACAGCGTATCATTTGTAAGCAAGGTGGGGCTCCGCGGCGTGGTACGCGATACACACACGACGCACATCTGCAGAGCAACAAACGCAGCTCACATTGAAACTGACTAGGGTATAAAAAAATGTTATCTATTCCCCGCATTTTAAGACTAAAACCATTACATTACCTGTAATAGTTCTCTTATAACAATTATTTAAAATCTAGGCATTATTTTTCGATGACTCTGTACAGTATCGCGTAATAGCTTTACCATGGTATATCGGTCTTCCACTGAATATTCGTCACCCTCATGCGACGTTATCATGAAACGATTGTGATACTGATTTGAGGATAGGCTTATCCATTCAATTAGAAGTAGATTATACACATATAACACGTAGTCGCAACTCTCGTAAGGCATCTAAATAATCAACAATAATTCATTAGACAGATAATAGTTGTTATGTTTTTTTTTTTTAATCGGAGCATTATACTTGAGAGTGTGCAAAATAGGCCTTGATTCACACCCATTCGTGTCAGCCGATCCCTTTCGAACGAGTAACTGTGACAAGGATTGGGGAGGAGGTACCATCCCCGTGTTTGCCTGGAGTAGAAGTAGTAAATCATGGAGGCCCACTTCTAGGCACTTAGGCCATTGTTGTTGAGAATTTGGTACATTGTACATCCTTGAAAATTAACGTTTTCCCCTTAACATTGGTTGGCCTTGCCTTATCTTATTCATAGCCTCACTTCCATCGTTATGTCGCTTCCTGCATGTTATTGAAATATTTATGCCGGCTGTTGCTTTAAAGCGTGAATGAGTGTGAGCTCTCCAAAAATGTGCGTTCGTTTGTGTTACGGTAGATGAGTTATTTTGCTTAGCTAAATAGATGTACTGTATATGGCTTCTTTTATGTCAAATACCCTGGTATTAGACATAGAAATCACTCAGTAATATTTGAGCAAATGCACGATGCCGGGCATAGCTTCAGTAATATAGAAACATATCTAAATCTTGCTCCGCGAAACGAATGGGGGAGATTGTTAATTCAACTGCACCGCCTTCTGTAGCCAAGTTGCACGTATTGAGACTCCGGATACAGAGGTCCTGAATTGGACTCCCGGCTCTGCCAAGAATTATTCTAATTCTGGTCTGATAGTTAGAACGGCGTACACTGAGCCCCGTGAGGAAAAACTGAGAAGAGGTGGATTCGCTTCCAACCTTAGCTGTCCTACAAGATGTGGCTTTCCGTGGTTTCCCACTTCTACTGAAGGCAAACGACGGAATGACTCCTCACTTAAGGTCACGGCCAACTCCTTCTAAATCCTAACTTCAATTATAAATGCACACATTACGGCAGCCATCGTAATGACACAGGTTATCAGACAGATGTACAGGGCTACATAACACGATGTCGTAAGGCACATAAATAATCAACATTAATTCATTAGACAAGTAGAACCTCCGTGGCTTAGACGGCAGCACGCCGGCCTCTCACCGCTGGGTCCGTGGTTCAAACCCCAGTCACTCCATGTGAGATTAGTGGAGGCAGACAGGTTTTTCTCCGGGTGTTCCAGTTTTCCCTGTCGCAATTTCATTCCAGCAACACTCTCCGCTATCATTTCATTTCATCTGTCATTCATTTAATCATTGCCCCAGGGGAGTGCGACGGGCTTCGGCAGCCGGCACAGTTCATATTCTCGCCGCTAGATGGGGGCTTCATTCATTCCATTCCCTGCCCCGGTCGGTCGACTGGAAGCAGGCTGTGGATTTTCATTTCAATTCATTAGACAGAATCTAGATGTTATGTTTAATTTTCTGAGCATTATGAAGCAACATACTGTAGCCTACTTACAAGCTCATAACTCCACACTTACGTGTCTGAGACCATACGGGGATGACGGCAACATAGCTTGGATTCACCTAATATTTAGTGTTGAAAGTTCAAATCCCCTTTCTTGGGATCATTTTTGGTATAGCATACTTTGTACGCATTTGCATACAGGCTCACAAATGTCCTTCATTAATGATGGGTGTAGTGGCTAGCATTCTTGGCTATCGCCCCGGGGTTCGGGTTCGATTCCCGGCTCTGCCAAGAAATTTTAATTCTGGTCTGTGGGCTGGAACATGGTACACTCAGCCTCGTGAGGTAAAACTGAGAAAAGGTAGGTTCGATTCCCAATTCAGCCATCTTGGAAGCGGTTTTCCGTGGTGTCCCACCTCTACTACAGGTAAATGCCAGGATGGTTCCTAACTTAAAGGCCACGGCCGCCTCCTTCCCAATCTTCACCTGAATTACAAATAAACACTCTCCAGCCCCACGAATGACAAATACGAAATACGAATTAACACGTGTGCCTGTCAGATCAGTTGCGCCCGACGTAAAGTTGGCTCATAAGTTTCTCACTCCAAGACAATAGTTATACAGCCACATCACCTTTAAAATCCTTAAAGCACGCGAGCCATCTGTTTATTTATTTGTTGACGGTACACAACAGGACTCAGAATGCGCCCCGATATTGTCGAGAGAAAGGTAGCCGACACCGGACCCACATTACTAGTTGGGCGGGACTGAGTGGCAGGATTATAGGGGATGAAAGAACGCCGCCTGGGTAAGCGTTGACTGTCATGGCTTTACTAAAGTTCTAGCGAGCAGCACGTAATTTGTGTTGGGTTGTTGGCGGTTAAAGACCGGTGACACGAAGTGTCTCTGAATGCCGTTAGTTTAATGGTTCGATCCCAAACTTTTTCATCTGTTTTGAACGACAGATTAACCCTCCAGTACTCGCATTCGCTGGCGTTTCACCAGTAACCGCGTAGCAGTGTTTACACCGCGCTCGAAAGAACCATCAATTTTTCTTAAAAGATGAAAGGATACAACTACCAAAGGGCTATAGGATGAAATATGTATTGTTTCTTTACGATATTAAAGCAATTAAATGCACAAAATTAAATGTATGAACCTAATTAGCAGAAAACATGAAGATAATACCGCCTAAACACATATAAGCATATTGACACAAAGTCATACAGATTGTAGACGAAAGTATGTAACATATTTTTCAATCTAAAACAAGCTAACTCAATAAATACTGAGATAACTAGGAACAATCACTAAGTCAGTCAGTAATCACCATCTTCGTATTCCATCGCATTTGCCTTCTCCAAACAGACGTCGCATTTTATTCGTCGCTGACTGTGGTTCTAGCAAACATTGTAGATGCATTCCTCACATCTAACATTATTTTTGGTATTCATATGAGAACCGCAAATGTAACAAATTCCTGGACGTGTGTTGATATGTTCTTTCTCATCATTTTCACGA
The DNA here is from genome assembly GCA_946902985.2 of Meconema thalassinum. Taxonomy (NCBI): domain Eukaryota; kingdom Metazoa; phylum Arthropoda; class Insecta; order Orthoptera; family Tettigoniidae; genus Meconema; species Meconema thalassinum. The sequence goes on along the minus strand of OX336389.2, from coordinate 377,998,144 downwards.
TAGCGATCTAAAAAGTGCGATATGTCTTTGGGCAATTTTGTTAACTTTACCCCGGTGGTTTTTCATCAACTGTAGGGCCAAGTTCTTAAAATATTCCCTCCTCTTGCAGGTCTTTTCATGTTGGTTGAAAAAGAAAACCTTTTGGGCATTTATTCCAGCGATATCAAGCTGAAATAAAAAAATAAAAACTGCAAACGTGGATAGGAATTTTACTTACATGACTGTCCGCGTAGCTGTGTAAACACCGCTTGGCTCGAGTGCATGCGTCACATTCAGTTTCACAACTGCGTCATAATTCAAATACTACTAGTAGCGTGTCCATACTAGTGCATTCTAGTAGCGGTGATAGTTGTCTAAAAATACGAAAGACAACTGAAAGGTTGAGCAATCTTAGTACAGTCTTGCAATAAAAGTAGTTGCAAGTGCGGTGTAACACCGCATAGGCTACGCGAGTTCCTGAGTGATAAGAGCCGTAACAAATTTTTAATTAAAGTCAAACTTGTTTTTATGCACATCTACCAAGTCACATTACAGCACGTATTCCTTCAATCATGATGTATTCACGATTGATCTTAAGCTTTATAGGCTACAAGTGTTTCTCGCCCAGTATGCAGATTAGGGTTTTTAACGGTATCACTGGGGTAGTTTTTATTGACCTGACTTCAGCATATGACACAGTCAAACATCGTATACTGATAAATAAACTATGCCGTATAACGAAAGACTACAAACTAACTAAGATGGTTGAGTGCTTTCTGAAAAATAGAATATTTTTTGTTGAATTCCAAGGGAAGTGATGCAGTTGGAGGAATATGAAAAATGGCCTCCCACAAGGAAGCGTTCTCGCTCCTCTACTTTTTAATATCTACACCAATGACCATCCCCGCCCAAAAGGAACGAAAAGTTTTATTTTATGCTGACGACCTTGCTCTAGCAGTTCAAGAGACAAATTTTGAACTTATCGAAGAGAAGTTCTCCCATGCCCTGCCAGATCTAGGTGACTACTACCAAGAAAATTACAGTCAGTCTGAAAGACTAGACGTTATATCATTTCAAATGACGCATGCTACAAATGCTACACATGTTAGAAAGACTCAGTAGTGCTCTTTCAACAGACTCCATTACCCATTAACTTAGGCTTCCCGTGTGGGCACCTCTTTAAGGGTCACCCTGTATTTGAGTCTGACATCTTTTACAACTCTTTAAGGGTCACCCATTATTTTAATCTGATATCTTGCAAACCTCTTTAATGGTCATCCTGTATTTGATTGAATCTTACATACTGTACACCTCGTTAAGTGTCACCCTGTATTTTGCTCTGACATTCTGCACACCTCTTTAGGAGGCACCCTGTATTCTTATCTGGCATCTTGTATATCTCTTAAGAAGTCACCGTGTATTCTTGTGCGACATCTTGTACATCTCTTTAGGAGTCACCCTGTATTCTTGTCTGACATCTTGTGCACCTCTTTAGGAGTCACAGGTATTCTTTTCTGCCATCTTGTACACCTCTTTAAGAGACACCTTGTATTCTTATCTGGCATCTTGTATATCTCTTTAGGAGTCACCCTGTATTCTTATCTGGCATCTTGTACTGTATTTTGCTCTGACATCCTGCACACCTCTTTAGGAGGCACCCTGTATTCTTACCTGGCATCTTGTATATCTCTTTAGAAGTCACCCTGTATTCTTGTGTGACATCTTGTACACCTCTTTAGGAAAAAGGAAAGGAACGAAGCTTGTAGTTTAACGTGACCGTTAATCTTGAGATCATGAGCCACGGGACCTTCTTTTTACGTGGAATCCGAACAACAGGACATGGCATTTCACTTCGAAAATCTCACATGCATTGACCGGGAATCGAACCCGGACCGCCTTGGTGAGAGGCATACAGCTAGACCGCTGAGCCACCACGCCCCCCAACACCTCTTTAGGAGTCACCCTGTATTCTTGTCTGACATCATGTGCACCTCTTTAAGAGTCACCTTGTATTATTATCTGGCGTCTAGTATATCTCTTTAGGAGTCACCCTGTATTCTTATCTGGCATCTTGTACACCTCTTTAGGGGTCACCCTGTATTCTTTTCGCTTCGCTCGAAGCCCCAGGTCGCTCGACGCCCCAGGACTCTTTCAACAGACTCCATTAACCATTAACTTAGGCTTCCCACGTGGCTGCATGACGTCACGCACTCGCCGTCCTTTACCCATTAACTTAGGCTTCCTGCGCGGCTGCATGACGTCACAGTCCCCGTCTCCGTAACGCAACCGTCTCCGTCCCGCGTAACGTTAGACCCAAAGCATAACGACGAAGTCGACAAGATCATTTGAAATGATAAAACCAGTGTATACCGAACCCAACCAAAACACAAGTCTGTGCCTTCCATCTCAAAAAACAGGTAGGCAACAAGAACACTTACAAATAGTCTGGGAAGGTATACAACTGAAACATTGCTTCACTCCCTAATACTGTATCTAGGAGTGACACTTGATAGAAAACTCACTCACCTACTCTGCTTGAACACTAGAAGGAAAGTATCAGCAAGGAGCAATATTCTTAGGAAACTAGCTGGAACACCTGCGGAGCACAGCCTCTTAAGAACTTCAGCGATTGCCCTATGTTATTCAGCTGCAGAATATGCCTGTCCTGGTATGGTGCAGATCTAGTCACGTTAGTGGAGTGGATATCGCTCTGAATGAACCTGTAGACTTATTACAGGTTGTTTGCGATCCACACCACTTGAAAAAATTTACTGTCTGGCAGGTATCCAACCTCCAGATATTTGCCGTGAGTCTGCAGCAAGACTGAAGAAATCTAATGTATTGGACTTCAAATCCCACACTTTATATGTGTATCGACAGGCAACTTCAAGGCTCAAGTCAAGAAAAATTTCCTCCACTCGACATGTAATGGTTTAGAGAGATATATTGACTATTAATAATAAGAAAAGCGCTCCGCTAGTTGGGCGTCATTTGTAATGGTTTATTATAATAAGAAGAAAAATGTTAATATGCAAAGCTAATTAATTAAATAGTCGCCCTTTTTTGGGTGATCAAAATGAAACATTTAATTGTGTATTAATCTAATAGTGTATCTGTATTGTTGTCAGCTTCACTAAAAAAAGTGCATAATGTGTAGTATTATATGTAGCCAAGGGCGCCAGACCATTTATATATCATGATCAAAATAATATATTAAACCTCGGTTAAACAGAGGTAGAGCATAGAAATTCCTATCTCCAGCCGTAGTGAAACTTACGTAATCTAACCTTACGATAATTAGTTCAGGAGTATGGTGTTGCCTTATAGTAATTTCTAGCTACTAAAGGAAACCAGTCAAACATTTGAATTTTAAAAATGAATTGTAATATATAAAAACAACAAGTGCAAAAAGAATAAAATACTAAAGATAATAATAATAATAAATTTAAATGAAAGAATCTACTGAATTTACTTGTATTATGGGTCTTGATTGGAAATTGGAGTATTTTGAGTTAATTGAATAAAATATAGATTGAATTTAATAATCATGAGAGCCTTCTGACTTGACTGGAGTATAACTGTTTAAATCGCTCACCGCATTGAAGATCTTTGTAGTCGGATTGATGCGTAGAGAGTTCCTGATGGCGCTAATCTTCCTCAACGTAATAAATTTATATGTGGATGACGGAATAAATTCCAAAAATCATCCCTGTGACAATAGCCTCGTACACAACCATGTCACAGTTTGATGAGACAGAATGTCTTATCAAATTCACATACTTAAATAGTCAACTGTCTAGCTTAGAACTGCGTTACAGACTCCATCTCGCTACAAGTTCCACTCTTCTCCAGCAATTCAATAATAATAATCCATTTGGGCGGCCGTCATATATATAACGTTCCCAGGTAAGGCACGTGTCTATCCCCTCTTCTGAGGTCGCTAGGCAATATTAGCCCGCCTTTCACATATCAACAATGACAATACTTCTTTGTGGCATTTCTCGGGAGGTCCAGCCCACCTTTTGTATAAAGTTGCAAAGGACTCATTCATCGGCCCAGCATTGTTAGTGGCAAGTCTTCATAGAATCCCTTCTTAGTATGATTTGTATACTGGTAGAATACTTGATGTGAAAGACATAAGTGTCTATTTATGTCATTTCCAAGAAGCGGTATATAAGCCGGCCTTCTGTGAACACCCTCTTCTTCTCTTGTTCGTATTTTCTTCAGAAATAATATTCAGTCAAGCGTCTAACTTATTTCAAATATAATGTGTATCGCTCCAAGTCCTTTCAATTGCCATAATATTCTACATTACGGCATAATAATAGATATAAACATATTAGTTAACATAATAACTAATAAAAGGTAAAATGTAAACTTAAAAATATTGATAATAATAATAATAATAATAATAATAATAATAATAATAATAATAATAATAATAATAATAAAATATATAAAATTATTTCATTCTGGTCACAAATTGGGACCGTTACATTTCGCCCCAGAGAATTATGGTATATGTCCACAATCATATCACCATACTTCTCTTCAACACTTGTACAAATATGAAATATTATACCCTACAAAGAAATTACCAACATCGACAATATTACACTCTTCAAAGCAATTACCAACATACAAAACATATACCCTTCAAGTTTAATATATATATATATATATTTTAAATCTCATCATTTCAGTCTTTCACATTTCATAATGTCTTTTTCTTTCTTCTTTACATAATTAAAGCGACCTGTAAACAATGTACATCAAAATACCCTTCACTTTTATATTCTTGTTTTGGACATAAGTCATCGTTGCACTTATGTATATTTGGGTGGCCTACACCTTTGCTTTATATCTTGAGGACGTAGAATTCAATTTTCAGCCTGATGTCGAACTGAATACACTATGGCTAGTTGGTGGGACTGCCAACTGATTAATTCACTTTATCACTTCACAACACTTGGTATGTGATGCGAATAACCAGATCTACTCCAGTCTCTCAGGAATTATATGTATCTAGTAACACAGGCATATTATAGAAAAAAAATGAAACTTTATTAGCTTATATTACCTAAGGCAACTTCGTTCAGTGCAAATGTAGTGCGCTAATTTACCCCACATATGTATATATATCACACTCAAATACACAAGCTTATAGCCGACAAAATACGCTTTATATTTCCTCTGTGCTCTTCAAGACACACAATATCATAGATCGGCGCAACATTTCGCCATTACCTGCTCGTTCAGACCACAATCAGTCACTTAATATTAGGTGACTTTCCTTACTTACCATCAGTTATACTCCTATTACTCATGATACATATTTCCTTAAGGATCTCACATTGTAAGTGCCGTATAATCGTTTTCCTGCGTCTTCTACGACATATGCGGAATTACCTATCCTCTTCTGCACAGTACAGGGGCCTTCAAAAATAAGGAAGAACTCCATTATAACTTTCTGAAGAATACTGGATTACCTTGGAACTCGCAACAAGACTTTGTCACCGACCTCAAATTGATCCAGCTTTTTACCTTTTTGTTGGCGAATTTTGCGTTCAGCTGCTTTACCTAAATTCTTTTTCGCCATCTGGATAATGACATCCAACCCTGGTTCTTTTCCCACTGTTAATCCCAATATTCTTGCTAACTCATTTTGTGGCTTACTGCCAAAGTGCACTTCATGCGGCGTCATTTTCGTGCTTTCGTGTTGGACAGCATTCAACCAAGTTTCAACTCTGCTAAGTTGCGATACCCAAGAAGAGTGTTTGTCATACACGAGAGCTCGTAACAAGCGACCAAGTTCCTTCATATTTCGTTCACAAATATTCCCTTGTGGATAGCGAACTGATGAATGGACATGTGATATCCCGGCTTCACGCATCTTGGTTTTCCAGTGTTTTGATGTGAATTGCGGGCCGCTATCAGTTAATATTTTGAGTGGAAGACCGAACTCAGGTATATATTTCTCTATGATCAATTTGCTACAAGCTTTCCCGGTGGCCTTCCTTAAAGCATATAGTTTGACATATTTACTGAATGAGTCAACTATTACAAAAATGTATTCATAGCCAAATTGACCTTTCACTATAGGCCCAAATAGGTCCGCACATAGTAACTCTCCGGGTTTACTTGTGAGAACGGCCTGCATTTCGCCCGTTAAATATCTATTTGGAAATAGACAGAGGTCACACTTTGCAAGAATAGTCCTAATTTCTCTCCCCATTCTACACCAAATGAAGTTTTGTTGGAGCTCATAGAGCACTTTATTAGCTCCAAAATGCCCTAATTCCTTATGGATAAACCAAATAAGTTCCTCCGTTAAAGATTTAGGCACACAAATAGCCCATTTTTCTTCCCCACATTTCCGTGCTAGAAATCCGTCCAACATTTTGTATATGAATCTCCCAGATTCCACACACTCTAAATCACTTCCTTCTAACAATGACAAAGGTTCACTTAATACCTTATCTTCTCTCTGACTTACCAACAGATTTCTTAACACCTTTAAAGATTCTTTATTGGTAGGATCCAAGCATGCGCATATCAACACCCCTTGGTTCGCCTTAACAACTGACTCACTCTGATTTAAATTGACGTCTCTAGATAACATGTCTGCCAAAATGTTATCCTTACCTTTTATATGATGTATGTCGAAATCATATTCCTGCAGTGCAAGAATCCATCTTCTAACGCGGTTACTACTAAGTTTACATGTGTTAATAAATGCTAGGGCGTGCTGATCTGTGAAGATTTCAAATTTCCCGCCAAGGACATACATTCTGAATTTACTTAGGCTGTACACAATGCCTAGTAATTCCAACTCCGTTATGGTGTAGCGCTTTTCAGCGGCAGAAAGACCACGTGAGGCCAGGGACACAATCCTCAAATTGCCCTCCTCATCTTTCTGGCATAGTACACCGGAAATGCCAATGTGGGATGCATCAGTCATCAGCACATATGGTCTGTCCTTTAAAGGGTACTTTAACACTACGGCCTTCTCAAATCCAATTTTGAGAGCCTTAAATGCTCCCTCGTGCATTTCTGTCCAACACCATTTATTACCTGATTTTAATAACTCACGGAATGGTTCCACCATACAGGCATACCTCATAATACATCGACGAAAATAATTGCACATGCCCAGATATGTTTTCAGTTCTTTCACATTCCTAGGTGATTTAGCATCTAAAATCTTACCTACCCTGCTTTCCTCAGGCTTCACACCTTCCGCAGACACCGTATGACCAAGAAAAGTAATTTCCTTACGACAAAAAAATGACTTACTGAGTTTGAGAGTGAAACCAGCTCTCGCTAATTTCTTAAAAACCCGGTCCAGGTGCATTAAGTGCTCACTGAACGTCTCTGAACTAATCACCAAATCGTCTATATATATAGTTACAAATTTGTCCATGTCGCTTCCTAAAGCGATCCCTAGAGCTCTAATCAGTGCTGCAGAACTACTCTTCAGGCCAAAAGCTACTCGACAGAATTGATACAGATGATTTTGAAAGGAAAAAGCGGTTAAAGGCCTATCTTCCTTTTTTAGCGATACTTGCCAAAAACTTGAACTTAAGTCAACACATGTAAACCATTGTTTACCTGGAAATCCCTGAACTAATTCCTCAATTGATTGAGATCTAAGCTGATCCACAGATATATGGTTGTTCAAATTTCGTGCATCTAAACAAAGTCTTACTTTTCCGTCAGACTTGGGAACAACAATTAATGAATTAATATATGGGCTAATCGAGGGTTCTATAATTTTATCCTGCAACATGCTTTCAATCTGCCTTCTCACAGCTTCCTGTAATTTGTAAGGCACGGGGTAGCGATGACCTACAAAAATACTGCGATCAAGTACATTTAATGAATGTTCGTAGCAATTAGCTAATCCAATACGGTCCTCAAATACATACTTATTCTCTATCAACACCTCCAATAGTTCATCCACTCGATTACTCTCTAACTCACTCTGTAATGCAGCTTTACGCAAGGTATCCTCTAGAGAATCCTTCGTCATCATACTGCCTAAAAAATGTAAAAAATGAGGTTCCTTTTCAATAGATACCCCGACAATCTCACCACTAACCTTACTGCAAATATCGACTCCTTTAGTCGTTAATATCTCCTCAAGCGTACATATATTCTTAGAACCACCATAAAACTTACTCGAATTATTAAATGATATGATCACATTTTCATTCATCCATCTGAATTTAACATTACCCTCCATATAGCATAGCTGTGCAGAATGTTGCGACATCCAGTCCGAACCCATAATTAGTGAGTATACAAGATTTGGAATCACTAAACAAACATGAGTTCCAATCTTACCTCCTATTAAAATTTCTACAACCACTTGTTTAGAAATTATGTGAGATTTCTTGCCCACCGCAGTTAACACGAAAGTAGTTCTAATTGGAATTTCCTCAATTTTAATACCATTTTCCTTCCTATTATTATAAAATGCTGCACTGATGCAAGAAACCTGACAGCCACTGTCAAGAAGTGTATCGATACACGCCCCTAACACTTGTAATTTTAAGACTGAGTTAAAATTAATAACGATAGGTTCTTTAGATACCTCCATAAATTCACTTAATAAATCATTGCGGATATTTAGGTCATACGGTTCGCTCAAAATGGTGTAAGCTGGAAAAGACTCAGACTGACAACTTGACCTTACGTCACAGTCTGGTTCACATTTAAAGTATCGGTACCATTATCTTGGTTTTGTGTCTCCCCGTTATTTTTGTTGTGGTTCTGACGAGGGTTGCTGCCATTACCTTGATTTTCTTCTCTCTGCCTCCCTGAATTTCCTGCATTATTTCTTTGATTGTAATAACGCTGCCCATTGTTAGGACCTGCATTATTATCCTGATTACCATTGTGGTTATTATCATGGTTTCTCGTATTGCCATGATACTGGCCACGGTTATTCTGATAACCATCTCTACCTTGAAATTGCCCCCTGTTATTTTGAGCATATGAATTTTCAAAATTACGCCCCCTATTGTTGCCTTGAAAATTCTGGTGTTGTTGCCTGTCAATATTATTTTGATTCCTATTCTCATTCATATATCGACTATTCTGCTGTCCTGCCGGTGTTTCACCAACACTATTCCCTAGAGCATCAAATCTTCCTAATAATCTTTCTAACTCTGTGATAGTCGAAGTGCGTTGCATGCATGCAGCCTCTCTTATTCGGAATGGGAAATGCTTTATCATTAGCCTGACTATATCGCTGTCTTGTGTCATGCCATCTAGATATTTGCAGATGATAACCTTGTTCAGAAAATATTCAGTCATATTGCAAGTACTTTCAGGCGGATATATCCCACAAATAATACTTTCCCTTTTCTGGGCCTGTATTTCATCATTCCAATATTTTTCACAAAATTTATTTTTAAAATCATTAAAGTCCACTAAAGTGTTTTTATAAACAGAAAACCAGCTTTTTGTTTCCCCCACAAAAGCCTGATCTAATATCTCCACTACCATATTCCACTCTATCTGTCCTTCTAGTAGCCTTTCCTTGAATTTATTTTCAACTATAGTTATGAATTCCATAGGACATCCCCGCTCGTTAGAGAACTTAACTAGTTCAGTTTCCTTCGTTCCACCTCCTGATACAATAACTCTACCCTGTATTCCCTCCTGTCTTAATTGCTTTCTTAACTTTATCTCAATTTCTGCTATCTTTTTATCCGCCACTTTTTCTACCATTTCCACTCTTTCTTTCAAATTATTCTCTTTTTCTATCAATTCATTTCTTAATATCTTCTGTTTTTCCTGAATCTCCTGATAATTTTCTTCATTTGTCAGGTGACTTTCCTCTACTTTCTTATGAAATTCTGACTGCACTTTCTTTATCTCTCCTCCCAATTCTGTTCTTACTTGTCTAGTTTCCATCTGTACTATTTTCTGAAGATTCTCTCTTTCATTGACTAACTTTTCCTGAAATTTCCCTTCCACTTCTACTAATTTCAGATCTACTTCCTCTATAATATTTTTAGCCTTTTCTTCTAACACATCCTTAATTTCACATCTGATCTCCTGTTTTTCCCCCTGAATACTCTCCTGCAGCGTCCCAAACTTTCTATTTAATTCCTCATTCTCCTTGACCATATTATCTAGCTTCTGATTAATTTCTTTATTATCTTTACATATCGCTTCTCTTATCTCCCAACTCATCTCCTGATTTTGCCTACTTATTTCCCCTCTCATCTCCCTACTCATCTCCTGATTTTGCCTATTCATCTCCTGATTTTGCCTACTTATTTCCTCTCTCATCTCCCTACTCATCTCCTGATTTTGCCTATTCATCTCCTGATTTTGCTTACTTATCTCCCTACTCATCTCCTGATTATCTTTATTGCTATCTTCTAGCTTCTTGTCTATTGCCTTGCTTATCTCCTGATTTTGCTTACTTATTTCCTGTCTCATCTCCCTACTCATCTCCTGATTTTGCCTATTCATCTCCTGATTTTGCCTATTCATCTCCAGAAACATTCCCATGATCTCATCTAATTTGTTTTCCGAAATATCCAAAGGCTTTTGTTTCTCCTTCCCTCCACTAGTCTCAGGATTTATTTCAGGATGTACCTCTATATTCGTCTCAGGGTTAACCTCGGGATTATTCTCAGGATTACTCTCCGACATCTTGGTATAATCCTCTACGCTCTCAGCCTCAGTACCACTATCAACTTTCGTATAATTAGCTTTCTCGCTTTTACCCCTACTCCTCAATTTCCTTTGTTCCTCATCCGCCATCTCGAAGTACACCGTATAAAGTTTACCGTTCCAAAATTCACCTCACTTTCCCCCAAAATCAATCACTAATAATACACTAATTCACATCACTTTCCCCCAAAATCACTGACAATTTGCACTGAATTTACACTCACTCCTTCCGTAAATATCGTTAGGTTTTCGTTCCCCACGTTGGGCGCCATTTGTAATGGTATAGAGAGATATATTGACTATTAATAATAAGAAAAGCGCTCCGCTAGTTGGGCGTCATTTGTAATGGTTTATTATAATAATACGAAAAATGTTAATATGCAAAGCTAATTAATTAAATAGTCGCCCTTTTTTGGGTGATCAAAATGAAACATTTAATTGTGTATTAATCTAATAGTGTATCTGTATTGTTGTCAGCTTCACTAAAAAAAGTACATAATGTGTAGTATTATATGTAGCCAAGGGCGCCAGACCATTTATATATCATGATCAAAATAATATATTAAACCTCGGTTAAACAGAGGTAGAGCATCGAAATTCCTATCTCCAGCCGTAGTGAAACTTACGTAATCTAGCCTTACGATAATTAGTTCAGGAGTATGGTGTTGCCTTATAGTAATTTCTAGCTACTAAAGGAAACCAGTCAAACATTTGAATTTTAAAAATGAATTTAATATATAAAAACAACAAGTGCAAAAAGAATAAAATACTAAAGATAATGTAAATGAAAATCCACAGCCTGTTTCCAGTCATCGACCGGGTCAGGAATGGAATGAATGAAACCCCCATCTAGCGGCGAGGATATGAACTGTGCCGGCAGCCGAGGCCTGACGCACTCCTCTGGGGCAATGATTAAATGATTGACAGATGAAATGAAATGATAGTGGAGAGTGTTGCTGGAATGAATTGTTGACAGGGAAAACCGGAGTACCCGGAGAAAAACCTGTCTGCCTCCGTTTTGTCCAGCACAGATCTCACATGGAGTGACCGGGATTTGAACCACGGACCCAGCGGTGAGAGGCCGGCGTGCTGCCGCCTAAGCCACGGAGGCTTCACTAAAGATAATAATAATAATAAATTTAAATGAAAGAATCTACTGAATTTACTTGTATTATGGGTCTTGATTGGAAATTGGAGTATACTGAGTTAATTGAATAAAATATAGATTGAATTTAATAATCATGAGAGCCTTCTGACATGACTGGAGTATAACTGTTTAAATCGTTCACCGCATTGAAGATCTTTGCAGTCGGATTGTTGCGTAGAGAGTTCCTGATGGCCCTAATCTTCCTCAACGTAATAAATTTATATGTGGATGACGGAATAAATTCCAAAAATCATCCCTGTGACAATAGCCTCGTACACAACCATGTCACAGTTTGATGAGACAGAATGTCTTATCAAATTCACATACTTAAATAGTCAACTGTCTAGCTTAGAACTGCGTTACAGACTCCATCTCGCTACAAGTTCCACTCTTCTCCAGCAATTCAATAATAATAATCCATTTGGGCGGCCGTCATATATATAACGTTCCCAGGTAAGGCACGTGTCTATCCCCTCTTCTGAGGTCGCTAGGCAATATTAGCCCGCCTTTCACATATCAACAATGACAATACTTCTTTGTGGCATTTCTCGGGAGGTCCAGCCCACCTTTTGTATAAAGTTGCAAAGGACTCATTCATCGGCCCAGCATTGTTAGTGGCAAGTCTTCATAGAATCCCTTCTTAGTATGATTTGTATACTGGTAGAATACTTGATGTGAAAGACATAAGTGTCTATTTATGTCATTTCCAAGAAGCGGTATATAAGCCGGCCTTCTGTGAACACCCTCTTCTTCTCTTGTTCGTATTTTCTTCAGAAATAATATTCAGTCAAGCGTCTAACCTATTTCAAATATAATGTGTATCGTTCCAAGTCCTTTCAATTGCCATAATATTCTACATTACCGCATAATGATAGATATAAACATATTAGTTAACATAATAACTAATAAAAGGTAAAATGTAAACTTAAAAATATTGATAATAATAATAATAATAATAATAATAATAATAAAATATATAAAATTATTTCATTCTGGTCACAAATTGGGACCGTTACAGACAGAACGCCTGACTCAACCTTATCCAACATTTAGGAAAAATAAATGGCACTCAAGATTGAACAGTTCGAATGCCTCGTCCCAGGACATGAGGAAACTTGGCCAATATGGAAGACGCTTAACAGGCTGCACTCAGGAGTTGGCTGATCTAAAAGCAACCTGAAAAAGTGGGGACTTGCGTGTGACTCTACATTATGCAAATGCAGTGAAGAGCATCTCCTCATCTGAAAGCTGTGTCCAACAAACTGCTCCCTCGAAGACTTGATGCAAGCCACCAAAGAGGCCTGCAAACTGGCTGGATACTGGTCAGATTGCATTTAAATTTTGTATAAATTTGTAGAATTTATGAAAGTAGCCACTGTACGAAAAATGTATGTATGCTTTTAGTACCAATTACGGGGTTGTTTTGTGTGTATATAATATTTTATCTGAGACGATTAAGTTAAGCGGAAATTGAAGGAAGCGGATGTTGCTCTCTTATGGAGTAACACGGCAGAACGAATTCCAGTTACAACGTCTGTATCACGAGCGTTTTTCTGACAGAGGACTACCGACTACCAATTCCTTCCGCAACCTTGAACGAAGATTTGCTGGTGGATCACTCTGTATAACACATTGGCATAAGGGAGTATGTATCTCCTGTTAGAGATGCCCTTATAACGTCGGGTCCAAATGAAGACGCTCTTCAGAATAATCCTCAAATTAGTACACATCCATTTGCACAACAGATCAACATCAGCCGGTCATCTGCCATGCAAATACAGCATAACAATACATTCCACCCCTACCATCTGCAGATACATCAGCAGCTCCACGGTCGTGGTTTCGACGCTAAAGTAATAGTTTACCAATCGGCATTACGCAGTATGACCAATAATGCAGCCTTCCTTTTTTTTGTCATGAGTCCTGTTTTCAGACGAATAACGATTTCACAATGGCACTGTGTACCGACAAAATATGCACTACTGTAACGCGGAGAATCCCCATTGGGCGCATTTTAAGTGCAGTGGGGAGTAAATGTCTTGTGTGGGATCTTGGGTGACTAACTGATCGGACCATATTTCTCCGACTGCCACCTAACGCAGGCATTCTGCCTCCTCTTTCTCCAAAATGAACTCCCACAGTCGCCGGAGAATTTACCACTGCGCGAGAGATTACGAATGTGGTGGCAACAGGATGAGGCCCCACCTCACGGATCAATAGTCGTCTGGAACCATCTTCATACTACATATCCAAATAAATGGATATGAAGGGGAGGACCCGTTCACTGACCTTCCAGATCACCCGATATTTCGCCACTTGACTTCTTCTTGTGGGCTTAATTAAAACAGGTAGTGTATGCGCAGATACTGGTCACCTTCAGCAACTGGTCACCGATGCATGCCAAGCTGTTGCACCTTACATATTACAACGTGCAAGACTGTCTGTACAACGTCGTGCGGAAATCAGAATAAACCAAGGTGGTCAACATTTCGAATACTTGCTACACTGAATATGCAGGGTACCCTGCTTCCTACCTATAGACCATCATAACGTCGTTCAACCTGGCTACGTACCATCGGATAGAATCGGTTTTTTACAAGACCTAATAAGAATCACTCGTTGGAACAGGGAGATATGTGGCCATAGTATATCAACTGTAAACGGCATTAAGCGATCAAAATGCACCTATCTGAGAATCGTACATGATACCAAGCAGCTAGGCTGACGCACCAGTAGCGATTCTCGACTTAGCCACCTTAACTACTGAGAGCTGTTTTGTAGTCATTGTAGACACTTCTTGTCCAAACGTAAGGTTCGAAGCTGTGATCGTTTTATACATTCATTTTAGTTAAGGTCATTGAAATAACACTGCCCATACTGATGTATACTATATTCGCGAGCATGAACTCAACGGTATAGTCGTACTAAAGCCGCAAAGGAGACGGTACTAATGCTTTTAGGATGACAATGATATAGGCCTACGTGTTAGTTGTGTTGTCTTTTTTCGAAAGAAATAAGGTGCTGGTGGATCACTCTGTGTAACACATTGGCATAAGGGAGTATTTTTGAGTTGATTACTCGAATTTTACGGTGGGATGTAAACAATAATTGGTGGCTGTAGAAATAGCACATACAGGTATTATTACTGTTTATTTAATTTAATCTTTAGCCTATATTTTATAAGACAATAGACATAAAAATATTTTTAGCAAAGCAAGCCAAGTGTTGCGGTGTCTGAACGTACCTCGTCCAAAAGCCAAAGCTGTCGTTGTTTCTCAGCTAGCTCCCTTCAACACACCTCCAGCTTTCTGCAGTAATGGTCTTAACTGATTAACCACGCAGAAGCTGGAAGCACTCTCTGGATAGGTATTAAGAAAATTAGGTTCGTTTTTTCTTCGCAGAACCACTTGTTCTATTTCCGATTTGCCTTTCGTGGTTCTAATGACTTCCTAGTCCCCCAATCCTCATTCTTCAAGGATTTCAATTCCCTGCCTATTAATTTTCTCATTCCTTTTTTTCTTTTTCATTATTTCTTCTAGAATGTTAGATGTTAGTCAGTAGTTAGTAGTGGAAATATTAATTATCGTAATAATTCATATCATTAAAGGTAAATGACATAGATGTTACCACCGTTAAATCAACAATCACCACCATCGGAAAGCTTCGTCGCCTCACGGATGCAATTAACCGAGATGCAATCCTCTGTTTGGACAGCGTTAGGTGTTATGATGGTACACGAGAGACCATTATCAGACTACCGTCAAGTTAATAACTTTTCCTTAGAAGATACCGCAAATTCCAACGATATCAACACGTCGTCCTGTTTTTTAATGCAATGGGAGTTCCCAGAAGTAATTAGACATGTCCACGCGTTCGCTGCATGCTCCAGCCAACAGCTGAGCATTGTTTATGACTGCCACGACACATCAAGGCAAGCCAAAACATTAATGGCAGTAGTGGACTACATATCCCTGAGGAGCTCACTCGGTCGAACTGGCTGACGCACTAGGAAATGAGTTGGTCCTCTGTAATGATTAAATAAATAAAAACCAACCCACAACAACTCGGTGCGTCAACATGGCGACCAGTACGATCAAGTAATGCTGACTTGGCAGAATGTTTGGTTTGAATTCAGCAGTCGGCCACTCATGATTTTTTTCTCCAACTTCAAGAAAAATGCTGGGATGACCCTCCTCTCAAACCCTATGCCACTGCCTTCCAAACTCCAGGGCCAGTTACAAATGCACACCTGATGTACAGTTACCACAGTTTACACACGTTATCAGACAGATTTGACAGAAAGATATTCATAATGTTTCTTCTCCAGTAACAATTACGTTCTAGAAATTTGACAAGATTATATCCCTCATACGGCGTGGTTTTGGTCATGATTGTAGTTTTAAGTCCTACTGTACTACGACTCTACATACAGTATAGGCTATCTCTAATGCCGGTTTATTTGTATCATTGTTATTAACGTTTCCCTTTCTTCCGTTTCACAGCTTTTAAAATATAAATAACTCATATTTTGTCAGAAGTGACAGACTACCATAACACTCGATCACAGAATCGACTGGACATACCACAATGTATACCAGAGAAGATTAAATCTAGTTTCTTAATAGTGGCGGATCCAGGCCTTGCGGGGCCCTGGGCGATATGATAAGGTGGGGCCCACAACAATAGGAAATAAAAAATGTATATAATCAAATGGAAAATAGTTGGGTAATAATAATAAAATAAAGAATAGTTACAATATTTTGAATACACTACAGTACATTTTTTAACATGATAGAAACCTGTAAGTACCCTTGAAGAAGATTATGTAAAATATGAAATATTAAAATACTAGCAGTAGTACCCGGCTTCGCCCGGTGGAAAGATGGTAATATTTCAGTCTCCTTAACACTCAACGTCATAAATTATATCTACTTATGTATTCATTTCATACATTATCAAACCCAGTGACAATGTTTATACTTAAGTCACTATGGGAAGGCTCTGTAAAATAATGATCATTCTCGTGATATTTGTCTTCAGTCCGAGTCGAGATATGTCGTTAGCGGTCCCAGAATTCGTGACATCTCAGTCGTAGAAGACTTTATGTGGTGGTGATTAGAAATATAATGGACTTAAAATCTAGGTCATTTACCCCAAATGACGTTGAGGGCGTAACATCTAAGTAATTTGCCCTACTGATCAGGATGATATTGAAAATTACTACATAACTGACATATGAAACTTAGAAAATAATAGAAAAAGTTATTTTTAGGACTCACATTTCGGGAAAGACTTGATTATTTTTTGCCAAAGAGCTCCCACTTAGATCGCTATCTGGTTAAAAGTTTCGTCTTGTTAAGGTTTAAACTGTACGATAAATGTCTGAAGCAATTCCTCAAAGAGAAGCTTCCAGATTTCGCAGTCGATATATCGTTAACGTTCCTGAGCATCCAGTTGTCTTTTCTTCTGACGCAAAACATCTTCTACATAGTGATGATGAACATAGAAGCGACTACTGGCACATGTAACTTATCAACGAATGGGAATAATTGATACTTTAAAGGAATGAGAGGTCATTTGCCCTTTTGATGAGGATCACAATGCAGACTACTACTACTACTACTGAACGGGTATATCAAACTTACAAACTAATGGAAATACGTATTTTTAAAATCACAGGCTAGGTAGACTCTGGTGTTGCTTAGTAGTATAATGGACGTAACATCTAGGTCATTTGCCCCTTTGATGAGGATGATAATGAAGACGACTACTACTGAACGGGTATATCAAACTTACAAACTAATGGAAATACATATTTTTAAAATCACAGGCTAGGTAGACTCTGGTGTTGCTTAGTAGTATAATGGACGTAACATCTAGGTCCTTTGGCCCTTTGATGAGGATGATAATGAAGACGATTACTACTGAACGGGTATATCAAACTTACAAACTAAAGGAAATACACATTTTTAAAATCACAGGCTAGGTAGACTCTGGTGTTGCTTAGTAGTATAATGGACGTAACATCTAGGTCATTTGCCCCTTTGATGAGGATGATAATGAAGACGACTACTACTGAACGGATATATCAAACTTACAAACTAATGGAAATACACATTTTAAAAATCACAGGCGATGAAGACTGTGGTGTTACTAAGTGGTATAATGGACGTAACATCTAGGTCATTTGCCCTTTTGATGAGGATGGTAATGAAAACTACTGTTGAATTGACACGACAAACTTACAAACTACCGTGATAGAAAGAAATATTTCAAGATTCACAGGCGATGAAGACTTATTGTGTGTGGTGATTAGTGGTATAAAGGGTGTAACATCTAGGTCATTTGCCCTTATGATAATAATAAGGTAATGAAAAATGACTACTAAACGAACATGGTGTAATTTTAAATCTGATATAGGTAATTCAGATTACTACCTTCGATGTCTTCCAAAGTCTGAACGTTATATTCTGGCTTAGGCCTATTCTCGATGCGTGTAGTGAAAGAGCTTATCGAGTACTGCTCGGGTCCAAGCTGCACGTAGCTGAGAATATCGCAGATGATGACGATATATGAGGACAGACGTTCGGGGGGGTTCCTGGTCCTATTCACATTGACTGGTGAATCACTCATTCTTTCGTAACACTACAGCGGTTTGAGCAAAGACCCTGTATGAACATCAGCATAGTCAGCAATAACAGGTAACACGGTGGGGTCTGGACATTTTTCTCATGTCACCTCGCGATGAATGAGCAAGCTATTCTCACCCCTGCCCCCTCTTCCCCCCTCCACCCACCAGGATCACAAGTTGTGGGACGTGGGTTTGCGACCACGGGACCCCAGCTGAGTCCGGCATTGCTTCTACTTACTGGTGCCGGGCACCTTTCAGTTCTCTTTCCTGTCAGCCTCCCTTGGTCAAACTCTTGTTCTCTTCCGACCCCGATGGTATCAGGTTATCCGAGGCCTAGCGACTCTTTCACTTTCCCGCCTTAATTGGCCCTTGTCTAATCATTCCGGATAGCCTCATTCTTTTCTTAATATCTCATATCTTCTGCTCAAGACCCTCAAGGAGGCAGGGTGTGTGTAGCCCTGGTGCACCCTGGATAGTGCTACATCCTCAAGGGCTCATGACTGGTGAGTTCAGGAGCTGGCAACCCTGAAGGTTTCCTGAGCGGGTCCGGTTTTACCCCTTTTTTCCATTGCCTTTGGGACGGACCCTGTCCACTTTCCGGGAATGGAGTGGTCTGTCTGCAATTTCAAGCAGACAGTGTTACTCGCAGGGTACCAAAGGGTAAGTATACAAATTTTGGTTCTGATCGGTGAAACGGTGTAGATTTGGACCAAAGGGCCTAAATGCAGAGATTGGGTTGGACTGTCCGAAATTTCAAGTGGGCAGGGTTACCCGCAGGGTTGCAAATGGTAAGTATACACATTTTGGTTCTGATCGGTAAAACGGTGTAGATTTGGAACAAAGGGCCTAAATGCAGAGATTGGGTTGGTCTGTCCGAAATTTCAAGTGGACAGGGTTACCCGCAGGGTTGCAAAGGGTAAGTATACAAATTTTGGTTCGGATTGGTGAAACGGTGTAGAAGTTTGCCAAAGGGCCTAAATGCAGGAAATGGGGTGGTCTGTCCGAAATTTTAAGTGGACAGTGTTATTCACAGGGTTACATAGGGTAAGTATACAAATTTTGGTTGAGATCGGTGAAACGGTGTAGATTTGGGACAAAGGGCCTAAATGCAGGGAATGGGGTGGTCTGTCGGAAATTTCAAGTGGACAGGGTTACCCGCAGGGATCCGAAGGGTAAGTATACAAATTTTGGTTCAGATCGGTGAAACGGTGTGGATTTGTATACATAACAGACAGACAGACAGACAGACAGACAAACATTGAGCTTTATATATATAGATTAGCGACTTTTTTCCCGGCTGAAGTCTTCTATAATTTCACTGAAATCTAAACTTGCCTAACGGTCACGGGAGGTCATAGCTGCACTGAAAAAAGGAATATGAATTATAAATTAGTTTGAAAAGTATAATTAATTAATTAATTAAATTTAAAAAATCCATGGCGCGGGGCCCCCTGGTCCGCGGGGCCCTGGGTGGTCGCCCTCCTCGCCCTCCCCTAGATCCACCCCTGTTTCTTAATATTTGGTTTGAAACTGTTCAAGAAATTACCTTTTGGCTTGCTTACTATTCTATACTCTACTTTCAAAATGAAACTAAACAAGTTGCTGATTAAGCATCCTTTTTATTCTGTGAAAAGGTTTCTGGCAATTGAAGATGCTGAGGGTTTGTATGGTCTAAATTAGCATAGCAAATTTTGAATGTGCAATGGTATTTTGTATTCTGCTTTTAATTTTAATCTCTAATTTTTAAGCATTGTATTTTTGTATTATGTTCATGGTCTTAATTTATCTGTTCATAATTATCTGCACAGTATATACTTGGATGTTATATTGTAGAATGTTTTCCTTATATATTTAGGTCCAAATACCACATTATGTGGCCACTGTCTTATTCTTAAAATAAAATAAATGAAAAATACTCCAGGCAAATTACGGGGTGGTACCTAAATTAAGGCATTGTTCGCCTTCTACCAAATCCTAGCCCCAGTTTGAAATTAAAAAATCAGTCATCGCAGACAAATTCCACACTCACCCAAGTGCATGGAGTTTTGTGGCATTATGGTAGCCTACTGTCGCAAAGCCCCTAAAAGAATCAACAAGCGCAACAACCCACTGTTTTCGTCGTTATAATATGGGATATTGTTCTCAAAATACAAGCTATTGCTAACAATGATCAAGAAAGTATTAGACTACATCACAAGTAACTTACTTAAAAATCTGGAGCAAAACAAAGGGAGGGTGGAAAGTCACCTTGCTACGATCACTGCTCGCGCATTGCAAACAGTGCTCTATGGCAATTAACAGGCAGACTTAATTTCATGCTTCACTTGTTGAGCTCTTTTGCTTCCAGAGTGGCATTTATGGCCTGTTCTCTGCCCAACGCAGCCGTTAACACTTCGTTATTTAGTTGTTTCATTTAGGGTCTTAGACATCGTGATCATTTCTGACCCGTGCACTTTAGGTGTGTAATGTAGAATTTGTCTGATAACCTGTACTATTGTGCTGTCTGTACTGGTGGGTGTAAATGCAATTAAGGCGAGGATTGGGTAGGAGGCACCGTGGCCTTAAGTTAGGACCCTTCCCAGCATTTGCCTGTTGTATAAATAGGGAAACCAAAGAAAACCACTTCTAGGATGGCTAAGGTTAGAATCGAACCAACCTCTTCACAGTTCACCTCTCAAGGCTCTCGAGACTTTGTTCCAACCCTCAGACCAGAATGAAATTTCTTGGCAAAGCCAGTAATCCTACCTGGACCACAACTCATAGAATGAGGGTACAGTACTAGGAAAGATGACACAAGGGCCAATTAAGGCGGAAAATGAAACACACCCTAGGCCTCGGATACCCTAATGCCGTCAGGTAGGCTACCTTCCCGGCATTTTCCTGGAGTGGAAGTGAGAAATATAGGAAAACCACTTACAGGATGACTGAGGTAGGAATCGATCCCACCTCTCTGTCCCACGGCGGAGCCGTGATTGTTAAATCGTGCACCATGGCCGTGAGGGCAGCTTCAGCAAGTCTTGGAGATCGTAGTTTTGAATCCTGGCGCAAACAGCGGCTATCCTGAGTGTGTTTTATCCTCGGGGTTATCCCCACTCCCTCCAGGCAAATGCCGGGATAGTACCTTACTTCAAGTCACGGGGCGCCTACCTCATCCCTGTCCCTGATACATTAACACTCACTACTACAGTCATCACAGCAATACAGGTTATCAGGCAAGTTCAACACACACCCAACTACACGGGGCTGATGGCCAAGATGCCCCTAGCCCCTCAAATGAATTAACATTCTCTCTCTGTCTCTCCTCCCTTCCCAACCGCTGTTCCCGTCCCACAACCTCCTGGTGTGGAGCCAGGTATAACCGACAGCCATGGCTGGGTCCTGGCGCGGCCAAGTCAACCGTGATGATTGGGGCTGGTACTTTCATGTAGTAACAAGTGGTATAATATGTACATACAGTACATAAAATGTAAAAAAAAGCATCAGATCATGTACTGTAGTAAAATATGTAGAGTGGGCAAACTATATAATATCTCATATGTAATATAAACTTACCATTCGGTCATGGCCGTGTTGAAATTCTTTTTTCTGGAAAATGTCCTTGAAATTGAAACGGTCGGGGTACGGGAATTCACACATTCACTGTCTGGTATTTCTGGAAACATTGCAATGGAATAGTTTAAAGGCAGTTAGGTCTAATAGGGATGAGTCGCCCCGGATGACAGATGTCAATACCCGGGACAGTAACAGTGTTTCCTGCATGTAATTGGAAGTGTTGGCGAAACCTATTTAACAGGCGTCTTTACCTGCACTTGTCACTTACTTGGTCAATCAATCAATCATAAGTAACAATCTTAATTCCTCCTGTTGAGGTAAAAGACAAAAGTGTGAGACTTCAACACAGTGTACCCGTTCGTCCTGGGGATGCGATGATCCATCTGCTATTACATCGCATTCCTGGATTTCCAGGACAGAGCGGAGTTAAATGAACACCTAGTCAAATAAGGAATGTGTCGGAAATTCAGTTGAAATATCTCAAACGCAGAGGGTAACACAAGATAAAGTATCTCCAGGGTCGTTACGGGTTTAAATTTAATAAAAAAATACAAATATCAATGGGCGCCATCGACTGAATCCCTAGCAAACCACATCCTTCCTGGTTAAGCCTTAATTAAGACAAGGAAAGACAAAGGAAAATCACATCATCATCAGATCACAACTAAGATAAAAACAAATTTATTCAACTTTGATAGTCAGACAGACATATTAAACACTCATCCTACCTGAGAGCATGGTCGAATGCCAACGTTAAATTGTCATTGTCCAGAAAATCGAACCATCTCTATTCTACTCAAAGTGTATTTAATACACATAAAATAGGAAAAATTTCTAAAGTTCTCTTGGGTTCTCAGGATCACCGTAGCACTATGTCTTTGCGTCACTGACATTCGTGATAACTGAGACCTAATTTCTCTTTAAATTAACATCATGAATGTGGATGTAAAAATATTATTAATCTGTCTAAACACACATATTATAATCACATATTTTAAATATCACATAATTTATGGCTTGCATGGCATTATTCAAATGCTGAATATGTTAGTAAAATGCTCCTAAACATCGAATAACTAATTTACACTATTTACACTGTCATTAATCATTGCTTATTTTGTGAATCACAGAAAATCCACTACTCATTGGTTATAATTATCATCATCATCAAAATTAATTGTTTAATTCATCAACACAAGTTACAATTCTTCAAATCATATCTCAAATAAATTTATTTAAATTCATTTAAATTTATTAATCATCAGCTTCTTTATTTAATTATCACCTTCTAATTCAGTTATTCATCATCTATTCAATCATCTATTAATTTATTTAAGTCAGCTTATTTATTCAATCTTTAATTCATCCATTTATTTAATTCATTGATCTATTCCAAAATTTAATTTATCAACTTATTTAAATTCTATTCATCTGGTTATTTAGATTTTAATTATTTCATCTAGTCATTCTGATTTTTATTTCATTAGGTCAGATCATTAATATGTTTAAATTTCAGATTATTATTTCATTAATTATTATTATCAGAAAATCTTGTATTATCAACATTATTTATTTGTTTAATTTCCTAACAAATTGTTTAATATGGTTTATAGAACGTTGTCTTACAGTTTGATCACTTCCAAGTTATATCTCGTATTTAATTATCATGCCAAAAAAAATATTATTGCCTTCACAAATTCACGTTGGATCTCACTATCCACAACTACATTATATATTTTCACTTTATCAAATATCACCTTTGAATACCACAATTATTCCACAAAACTCCATAAATATTCAGCGCATGGCATGAATCTCAAAATTATGCTAGACTGGGTTCGACAACCTCATGTCTGCTTCAAAATGCATTAGCAATATTGCAACTTCCACTCGGCAACTTCCACAAAATGCCTATCACAAACTTCACTTAATCACGTTGCATGATCTACAAAAATACATAACTGGCTTCAAATTATCAACGCACACAATCTCCAATAACTGTAATTAATCTGATCACATCTAGACAACTTCTTAAACAATTAGGAAAAATATATTACCTCTGTAATCGACATCAAATTCAAAATCTGCTTTCAAATAGCATAAATTCTCTTAAAATTCTCATAATTCACTTCACAGAAAAACACCAATGTGCTATAATCTCTCACATCGAAATATGCAATACTGATCTGCCTTAAAATAAATCTGACCATTAATGATTCATCTTACAAGATTCAATTACTTTAAATCCTTCTCAAAGGTATCAAATTCAATCATAAAAATTATCAAAAGCATCAGCTGTATCAGCTGTTAACTGAAAGTACTCTCAAAAGAGTATAGCAACAAAATATTGGATTGGCAAACAAGAATTACAAAATGTAACCCTGCTGGCATGTATTTTTAATTTATTTAACAAAATTCGACTGATATGTGACTAGTAGTTCCTTGTTTGATCCTCTTACAATCTCAAGTACAATCGGATGATAAAAATGAGTTCCTCAATGGCAAGTAAGATGAGTAACCACCACACGATCGTATAAATACGAAAGGCCTTGCCCCGTCGTCTAACATGATAATGCCCTGAACGATGGGTAAAGATGTGTACCACCACGCAATCGTATAAATACGAAAGGCCCCATCTCGTCGTCTCATGAGTGAATGTACCAGATTGGAATCAACAAGTCCCTAGTTGTCACATAAAAGCGATATTCATTCACATGAGTGAATAACATCTTAATATCTCCAAACAATCCAATGGAAAAAATCCCTACTGATGAATAATACACACTCGCTAGTATGCAATGAACTGACGAAGTAATTTAAATAATCCAATAGCAGATCACGAGTTCGAAATACTCGTCACAAAAAATTTAACTATCCAGGAAAAACTATCCTTACTGGAAAAATGTCTAAAAGACCAAACATCTGCTTAATAAAGCCAACCAATGGTGAGAATTTCGAATAATGGTGCCTGCCATATCATATGGTAACGCCATATTCTAGCAATACTCGGAGCAAATAATGTTTAAGCCATGTCTAAATAATTGTTGAACTCCTACTAGAAAAATATATACATGTATGCCCAGTGTTCATGAAAATACCATATTAGAAAGTCATAACTCTTACAGTACGTTCTCATATCAGCTGTTATTATATTTCAAAGATCGTCGATTATTCTTGTGTGTAATAAATTTCTCGAAAGATCGACGTGAATATCGCATCACCCACGCAATAACGATTGCCTTCATATCCCAAGTGAATCAGCTGTTAGACCTCCTCTTCTTCAGGAATCGAATCCATCGCTCCGTGGTGCCATCGCGTCTCTGTCTTCGTTTACTCCGACATGATGAACTGCATGTTATCCATAATGGATACTGTCCAAATCCTTACGTAAAAGTTCATAAAAGCAGCGTACCCCATATTCCTCTTCTATGTTACGCCACTGTCTCATACAATGTTCGGTTTGCTTGTTAAAAGTTCAATCTCCACAGCGGTTAAGTCTCACTTGCAAAAAATAAATTTTATTTATGAGAGTGTATAAGTTTTTGAAACACCCAGTAGCTGTGTTCGTACTCGGTATTTTATGATAATTCATGAAAAAAAATCTATTAATGCACGTGCCAATGTTCATAAGTGCATATAATTGTAACAGTTCGTTTGCTTAAAAGCGTTAATGTTGTTTGGACCCCATGGTCGCTCTACATATTCCGTTATGAAATGCATAGTCGTAATGTAATTTGAATATCTAAGTTCATAATTGCAGTATATTGTAACTATCTGCCTGCACAATTCTATTACTGAATACAAGTCCCAACTCAATGTTGTAACTGAATGTTGAAATGAAGTTCAGCTTCTTTAATGTTGCCTGCGTATACAAGTCGGAACTAGCCCGCTCGGATCTACTGTACTGTTCCCGAATGAACTATGCTTAAAACCGGCCTCGCCATGCCGCTTTGCTATACTGTTCTGCGTTATAAAATGCAGCTCGAAATAAAGTTCTCAAACTCGTATTACAATGCTGTTCTGAACCCCGGCTTTTCTCCTCCGTACACGACCCGTACAGCCTGCCTCGTAACCGGTCTTCTCGCCGTCTGCCCTGCGTTGCTCGCCTTGGCTCAATGACCTACTTCCTGCTCTCTGCTTGGTTAAGTAATACTGTCGCCTTCGCTTAACGTAACAAGTGCTGTTCACCGCTCGACTTTACCGTACGCTCTGCGCATGTGTACCACTCAGCTCGCTGGCTGAACTCGACTGACTTCTCTAAACTGCATTGACCAGCTCCTACCTGGCGCGGTCACGTGATTCTCCCCCACCTACTACGGTCGTGCGTCACAAATATAATCTCGACCACCTTCATCTCGGCTATTAAGTTATACAATAACTTAAGGGATTATCTGTCTTTCTTCAAGTTATTATCATATATAATGCTTGTTATCTCTTCTCTTCTGAGATGATTAAATACTATGTTCCATAAAGATCTTAATAAAACATTAATATTCCTCCCATAATTCCATCTACTTGATTGGCAGTGCCTTCTTGATCCTTGGCATTCTACGTCATTTTCTAATATTCTCCTCCACTCGATGTGAGCGCTATCTTTACAACTTTTCTCATAAATCTCAACTACGGCTTAATGTCAGCTGGCGTAGCCGATAGCCTCAACTAGGTATCGGGTACATCTCTCCCGTACATCTCCTTTTTTATCAGGCTTGAGAAAAAAAATACACTCTCAGGCATTCTATACACAACATATGTACACGATAGCTCTATAATCCTCTTATTCAGCATAATGATATTTTCTAATGCTAGCTGCGTTAAAAGTCCCCACAACTTCATTAGTATCCATTCTGACAATCTTGTAGCTGTTATTTCGGTACGTTTCATCAATTCGGAATGGACCCGCGTACAGTGGCGCAAATTTATGGTAGATCTTCAGTTGAAGATTCGATGTGACTGGCTTCCTAATCAGCACCTCGTCATTTTCTTGAAATGGCTCGTGAAACCTCCTTCCTGTGTGTCTCCTGGCTCTCTTCTCCGCCTGTCTTCTGAGTCTCTCTCCTGCTATCTCGACTCTTCTTTCTTGTGTAGGTTGAGGATCTACTGGTGCCTTCACGATTCGGTCCCATGGTCTGTCAGGTTTCAATCCATGATGAAGCATGGACGGAATCTGTCCTGTGCTTTCATGTATGGTGGAATTCAAGCATTGACTAATGA
Source organism: Meconema thalassinum (assembly GCA_946902985.2). Classification (NCBI taxonomy): domain Eukaryota; kingdom Metazoa; phylum Arthropoda; class Insecta; order Orthoptera; family Tettigoniidae; genus Meconema; species Meconema thalassinum. The sequence goes on along the minus strand of OX336389.2, from coordinate 377,970,929 downwards.
TGGGTATTACTTCCATCCATCTGTGGTGTTGTCTTGACACATATAAGCGACACATTTTACTAATTTCCGGCATAATTCTTTCGGCTGGATTTCCCTCTGGATACCGCACAGAATTAAATACATGCCTAATTCCTAAACGTTCCATCGCAGTAGAAAATTCCATACTGGTGAACTGTGATCCATGGTCACTCAACAAAATTTCAGGTTTCCCCATACTTGGAATAACTGTTTTCTCTAATCTGTTGATCACGTACTTGGATGTAGCTTTCTGGATAGGACATAGAGATACGTATTTAGAAAATACGTCTACTGTCACCAAAACAAACTGGTTTCCTTTCGTCGAACGAGGAATCGGACCGAAAATGTCCGTAGCGAAAAGTTCTCTCGGCTTACTAGGTAAAATTGATCTAGGAACTTCCTTCATTAGCTTAGATGAATATTTGCTTCGCTGACAACTGTCACAGGTCTTTATGACGTCACGGATCGTTTGTCCCATTTGTCTCCAAACGAAAGTTTCTTGGGCAAGAGCCAAAGTCTTGTCTACACCTACATGAGCTGCGGTTCGGTGTATCATCCAAATAACTGGTTTGACAAGCTTGGGTGGGATCACTACTCTAAGTTTAGTATGATCCTGATCGATATATTGGCATATAACACCTCCCATAATATGATATTTTCTAGCTTCTATCTCAGTTCTTCGAAAATCTGGATCAGCGTTGTCCATCCTGCGTGTCAAAAAACGGTAAATTCTTCGCAAAGGTGCATATCTCTTCTGAGTTTGCGCTAACATCTTCAACTTTTCTAGAGATCCCTGGTCCTCTTGAATTAGATTTGTATGGTTGACAATCACCTCCTCACAAGGGTTTCTGCTCAACACGTCCGCTAACAGATTTAATTTCCCAGGTCTATGCACAACAGTTGGGTTAAATTGTTGTAAGAACAGAGCCCATCTGGTGATGCGGTCACTTGCTAAGTCTGTCTTCATAATAAATTGGAGGGCTTTATGATCTGTGATCACCGTTATGTCATGTCCAAATAACACCTTCTTCCACGTCTTAAGAGCATGAACCACTGCTAATGCCTCTAACTCGGTTGCATAGTAATTCTTTTCACAATTCCTGAGCTTGCGACTGGTGAAAGCTAAATATCTGTGTTTGTTGGTATCGTCCAACTGATATAGGATCCCACTGATACCTATTTTGGATGCGTCTGTCTCCACAAAAAATCTTCTTGCAAAATCTGGGTATTCAAGTTTGACATTCCGGATCAACATGTCCTTAGCTGCTAAAAACGCTTGATTGCATCTATCGTCCCATTTCCATCGATTTCCCTTTCTTAGTAAATCCTGCAGAGGTGCCATCGTTTCAGTATATTCAGGACAATGTGTTGAAAAGAACTGACACGTTCCTAAAAACTGCCGTACTTCTTTAAGCTTTCTTGGGGTTGGAAATTCTGAAATAGCCATGATCTTCTTTGGACTGGGCCTATAACCATCTCCATCGATTCTATGTCCAAGAAATTCGATTTCTTCATGAAAGAACTGACATTTGTTGATATTCACCTTGAAGTTCGTCCTCCTGAGATCTTCAAAAAGCATTCGAAGGTGCCTGATATGCTCTTCCGCTGTCTCAGACGCTATAATCAGGTCATCAATATAGCTCACTACATGCTCCTTAACTGCATCTGATAAATTCTCATCTAGTGCTCGGATCATCACCGGACCACTATTCTTTACTCCAAAAGGTAACCTATTGAACACATATGTTTTATGATCAAATAAGAACCCTGTATATTGTTTGCAGTCTTCTGCTAGCTCTATATGATAATAAGAACTAGTCAGATCAATCGTAGAAAAGAAACTCTTTCCTCTGAATCTGCGCAACAATTCACGAATAACAGGTGGCCTGTCGTGTTCAGGAAGAACTCTTTCATTAAGGGCTCTAGCATCTAGGCAAATCCTCAGCTTACCATTAGGTTTCTTGACAACAGCTAAAGGATTCAAATAAGCAGTCGGCATCTTCTTGATAATTCCATCTTTCTCCATATCGCTTATCATTGTACTGACTTCCTCCTTCCATTTATCCGGAATGGGATATAAATTCTTATGGTATGGTTTGTCATCCATCAACTTGATGCTGTAGGTAAAATTTTCTATGAGTCCTGGTTTATCATTGAATATGTCCTCATATTCTGAAATTGCTTGATCAAACTGCTCCTTGATTTCTGGATTTATCTTACTCTTCGTATTAGTTTTATCCTGTATAGACCTTTCAATGCTGCATACTATCTCATCCAATATATTCTCTCTAAAGAATGTCATCTCGGATTCCTGATTTTCTATGACCCCTTCTTGAAAGTACATGCGCCTACTCTGCATATCTATGATCAGGCCACTCTCACTTAAAAAATCCACTCCTAGGATCATATCGAAATGTAGTTGACCCACAACTAAGAACATCTGTAAATATCTGGTTCCAATCCCAACATCTAAAAGTACCTGACTTTTACATTTCATACTTTTGTCTGGGATCACCCCTTGAATTTTGCTAACAACAGTTGGAAACATCGTAATTTCTCCTGACAATTTCAATTCATCCAGGCAGCCTATGGATATCAAGCTCACCATAGCCCCCGTGTCCACTAATGTCTTTATTTCCTTTCCCATGACTTCCACACTGATAACTGGCAATTCATGTCTATTCCCTCGATGTACTACGTCTTCCTCTTCAATTAAATCCTGGTCCTTGACCTGATACGTTTCAACAATGATGATTGATTCCCAATGACTAGTATTCTGGATCGATGTTAATTTGTCGTTTTTTTTTCCTTCACCACTCGTGCTTGCTCGATTAACATCTCTAGTTATCTCTTCGGGTGGTGCACTAGGCTGTCTACTTTCTTGCCTTGATCTTCCATATTCTCGATTATCTTGTCTTTCATTTGGATCATTTCTTCTGCTATCCTGCCTATCGTTCTGATTAGACTGTTGACCTTGGTTCCAGTTGTATCGACCTCGATATCTATTATTGTACCTATTCCTATTCTGGTATCTGGAATTCTGATCATAGTTCCTGTATCTACTGTTTCTTGCGTCCTGATCGTATGGCCTCTCATATGGTCCTCGATATCGATCATTCCCGCGAACGTTGTGAATATTACCTCTATTCCCTTCGTTCCTTCTGTTTCCCCAGGAATCTCTTCTATCAGTCTGTGCTGCATAATCGACAACTACCGCATTCACCCCTTGCGTGTTTCGATTATCGTTCCTTGCAGTTATGGGTGTAATTTGAGCGCTTGTGTAATCTAATCGTCGTAAGATATCGTCATAGTGCTCAAGTGTGTTCGCTCCCGATGCTATGAGTGATCGTCGTACCTCAATTGGCAATTGTCTTGCTATAGCTTGCAAAAGCTCTTCTTCTGGCAATGGAGGAATCAAAAACTGCAACTTAGCCAATTGCGAGGTAAAGTAATTAGCATAATGCGTTGGATGTGACGTAGAGTAACGCTTCGAATACATTTCTGCTCTTACGTTCAGCTGATCCTCTGCACTCCAAAATCTCCTTAAGAATGCTATGGCAAATTGTTCCATATTCGCAAAATTGCTCCTGAATGCGCGAAACCAAGTTAACGCTGGCCCATCTAAGGCGCGTTCGACTATCCTTAGTTCCCTTTCCTTGGCTACTCTATGTTCCGCCATATAATCGCGAATATCCCTCAGAAATTCGACTGGTGTGACTCCTGTGTTTCCTGAAAACTTCCTTGGCTTATCATCCAGATTTCTGATGATGGTCACTAGACCTGAGTATCGTTCACTCGTACCAAACGTACTCCTATTCGAATTCGGATTATCTTGAGGGGTTGAACTAGCCCTTTCGAATGTTACATTCTGTTGCGTTTGACGGTCTTCTCCCACGCTAACCTCTTGACTGTTCATACTGCGGTCTATCGGTGTCTGATTCATCGATACCTCCCCCGTTGTAACATTTTGACTTGTGAAACTATTTATTATCGATTCTAGTTTAGTCATTCTATCTTCTGTTCTTTTTTCTACGGTCTTGACCTGAGTCTTCAAATCATCTAACGACGTAACATTCTGCGTTCTGCAACTCTCTTCTAAATCGTTCTTTAATTTGTCTATCTTGTCTTCGCATGTAGTCTTTACTGACGCGACTTGTTCCTTTAACTGATCAACATCTGTCCTAAACTGAGTTGAATCTATCTTCATCGCATCCTTATTCTCAGTAAATCTCGCTTCCAAGTTCGTCATAACTGCGATTAATTTCTCATCCAACCCTGCACGTTTTTCTTTTGCTTCGGCATCGACCTCACTATACCGTTCTTCCACTATTGCACCGACTCTATTTTTGAATAAAGCTAAGTTTTCATTAACCTTTTGCTCTATATCATCATCAATTTTCCGAAATGTCTATCTGCAATTGGTTTTCTAAGGATTTCAAGTTAGAATTAACCTCTCCTCAGACTTCCTCTTTAACGGTCCCAATTACTGACTTTAAACCTTTGATTTCATTACCTAGATTCATTTCTAGACCTTTGATTTTAGTTTCGAAAGATACTTCGGTAGACCACTCTTGTATTTTGCCTACATCTGCCACTAAACCATCAATATCGAATCTCAACTTCGATACATCCGATTTAATGTCTTTCTGAATAGACATAACATCTGTTCTTAAATTAAGAATGTTTTCTTCTTCTCTAATTTCTAAATCAATAATATTCTTTCTTAACATTTGCTCATGTTCCTCTCCTTTCATTTCTACTGCTTTTATATCTAATTGTAAAGCCTTAAATATTTCATCATTCTTTAATGTTAATCTATTCTCCAAACTAGTTAAATTGTTTTTCAACTCTGTGTTATTTTCTTCACTACGAGCTTGTAATCTAGTTTCTAATAATTTAAAACTATCCTTTAAGTTAGCTTCATTAGCTTTCAAATTGCTTTCAGTACTGGTCTGTAACCTAGTCTCTAATGACTTTAAATTATCTTCATTACTAGTCTGTAATAATTTTAAGTTTTCTTCATTACTAGACTGTAATAATTTCAATTCATCCCTACTACTGGACTGTAATCTGGTCTCTAATGACTTTAAATTATCTTTCAGATTGTCTTTATTACTAGCCTGTAATGACTTTAAATTTTCTTCATTACTAGTCTGTAAAGCTTTTAAGTTTTCCCTACATCTAGCTTCTGAATCAGTTATCTGCTCTTTAACTTCTGTTTCCATTTTAGAAATAGTTACGGCAATACTAGACATGCCATTCTGTAACTCTCCTAACACCTTAGCTAAATCTTCCGGTAACATAATTATATTTTTCAAAAACGTTTTATTCAGAGACGTTAGACAACAACACATCACAATGTATCAATTCCTGCATTCACTTGGGTATAAGAAAAATGACTTATAACTAAACATGATATAATACTAATATGATTAACATGATCACTGGAATGGGCATACAAGTATATTGTCTGACTAAGTTTAATACATTTTATAACACCATTAAATGAAATTGAGATCAATACCTCCGTAATCTAAATCTGATGTGATTCCATAGAATAAACAAAATCGAAGCCCCACAGATGGGTAAAGCCTCCTTCTCTCCTTCTCTCTCTGTACCCGTTCGTCCTGGGGATGCGATGACCCATCTGCTATTACATCGCATTCCTGGATTTCCAGGACAGAGCGGAGTTAAATGAACACCTAGTCAAATAAGGAATGTGTCGGAAATTCAGTTGAAATATCTCAAAAGCAGAGGGTAACACAAGATAAAGTATCTCCAGGGTCGTTACGGGTTTAAATTTAATTAAAAAAATACAAATATCAATGGGCGCCATCAACTGAATCCCTAGCAAACCACATCCTTCCTGGTTAAGCCTTAATTAAGACAAGGAAAGACAAAGGAAAATCACATCATCATCAGATCACAACTAAGATAAAAACAAATTTATTCAACTTTGATAGTCAGACAGACATATTAAACACTCATCCTACCTGAGAGCATGGTCGAATGCCAACGTTAAATTGTCATTGTCCAGAAAATCGAACCATCTCTATTCTACTCAAAGTGTATTTAATCCACATAAAATAGGAAAAATTTCTAAAGTTCTCTTGGGTTCTCAGGATCACCGTAGCACTATGTCTTTGCGTCACTGACATTCGTGATAACTGAGACCTAATTTCTCTTTAAATTAACATCATGAATGTGGATGTAAAAATATTATTAATCTGTCTAAACACACATATTATAATCACATATTTTAAATATCACATAATTTATGGCTTGCATGGCATTATTCAAATGCTGAATATGTTAGTAAAATGCTCCTAAACATCGAATAACTAATTTACACTATTTACACTGTCATTAATCATTGCTTATTTTGTGAATCACAGAAAATCCACTACTCATTGGTTATAATTATCATCATCATCAAAATTAATTGTTTAATTCATCAACACAAGTTACAATTCTTCAAATCATATCTCAAATAAATTTATTTAAATTCATTTAAATTTATTAATCATCAGCTTCTTTATTTAATTATCACCTTCTAATTCAGTTATTCATCATCTATTCAATCATCTATTAATTTATTTAAGTCAGCTTATTTATTCAATCTTTAATTCATCCATTTATTTAATTCATTGATCTATTCCAAAATTTAATTTATCAACTTATTTAAATTCTATTCATCTGGTTATTTAGATTTTAATTATTTCATCTAGCCATTCTGATTTTTATTTCATTAGGTCAGATCATTAATATGTTTAAATTTCAGATTATTATTTCATTAATTATTATTATCAGAAAATCTTGTATTATCAACATTATTTATTTGTTTAATTTCCTAACAAATTGTTTAATATGGTTTATAGAACGTTGTCTTACAGTTTTATCACTTCCAAGTTATATCTCGTATTTAATTATCATGCCAAAAAAAATATTATTGCCTTCACAAATTCACGTTGGATCTCACTATCCACAACTACATTATATATTTTCACTTTATCAAATATCACATTTGAATACCACAATTATTCCACAAAACTCCATAAATATTCAGCGCATAGCATGAATCTCAAAATTATGCTAGACTGGGTTCGACAACCTCATGTCTGCTTCAAAATACATTAGCAATATTGCAACTTCCACTCGGCAACTTCCACAAAATGCCTATCACAAACTTCACTTAATCACGTTGCATGATCTACAAAAATACATAACTGGCTTCAAATTATCAATGCACACAATCTCCAATAACTGTAATTAATCTGATCACATCTAGACAACTTCTTAAACAATTAGGAAAAATATATTACCTCTGTAATCGACATCAAATTCAAAATCTGCTTTCAAATAGCATAAATTCTCTTAAAATTCTCATAATTCACTTCACAGAAAAACACCAATGTGCTATAATCTCTCACATCGAAATATGCAATACTGATCTGCCTTAAAATAAATCTGACCATTAATGATTCATCTTACAAGATTCAATTACTTTAAATCCTTCTCAAAGGTATCAAATTCAATCATAAAAATTATCAAAAGCATCAGCTGTATCAGCTGTTAACTGAAAGTACTCTCAAAAGAGTATAGCAACAAAATATTGGATTGGCAAACAAGAATTACAAAATGTAACCCTGCTGACATGTATTTTTAATTTAATTAACAAAATTCGACTGATATGTGACTAGTAGTTCCTTGTTTGATCCTCTTACAATCTCAAGTACACTCGGATGATAAAAATGAGTTCCTCAATGGCAAGTAAGATGAGTAACCACCACACGATCGTATAAATACGAAAGGCCTTGCCCCGTCGTCTAACATGATAATGCCCTGAACGATGGGTAAAGATGTGTATAAATACGAAAGGCCCCATCTCGTCGTCTCATGAGTGAATGTACCAGATTGGAATCAACAAGTCTCTAGTTGTCACATAAAAGCGATATTCATTCACTTGAGTGAATAACATCTTAATATCTCCAAACAATCCAATGGAAAAAATCCCTACTGATGAATAATACACACTCGCTAGTATGCAATGAACTGACGAAGTAATTTAAATAATCCAATTGCAGATCACGAGTTCGAAATACTCGTCACAAAAAAATTAACTATCCAGGAAAAACTATCCTTACTGGAAAAATGTCTAAAAGACCAAACATCTGCTTAATAAAGCCAACCAATGGTGAGAATTTCGTATAATGGTGCCTGCCATATCATATGGTAACGCCATATTCTAGCAATACTCGGAGAAAATAATGTTTAAGCCATGTCTAAATAATTGTAGAACTCCTACTAAAAAAATATATACATGTATGCCCAGTGTTCATGAAAATATCATATTAGAAAGTCATAACTCTTACAGTACGTTCTCATATCAGCTGTTATTATATTTCAAAGATCGTCGATTATTCTTGTGTGTAATAAATTTCTCGAAAGATCGACGTGAATATCGCATCACCCACGCAATAACGATTGCCTTCATATCCCAAGTGAATCAGCTGTTAGACCTCCTCTTCTTCAGGAATCGAATCCATCGCTCCGTGGTGCCATCGCGTCTCTGTCTTCGTTTACTCCGACATGATGAACTGCATGTTATCCATAATGGATACTGTCCAAATCCTTACGTAAAAGTTCATAAAAGCAGCGTACCCCATATTCCTCTTCTATGTTACGCCACTGTCTCATACAATGTTCGGTTTGCTTGTTAAAAGTTCAATCTCCACAGCGGTTAAGTCTCACTTGCAAAAAATAAATTTTATTTATGAGAGTGTATAAGTTTTTGAAACACCCTGTAGCTGTGTTCGTACTCGGTATTTTATGATAATTCATGAAAAAAATTCTATTAATGCACGTGCCAATGTTCATAAGTGCATATAATTGTAACAGTTCGTTTGCTTAAAAGCGTTAATGTTGTTTGGACCCCATGGTCGCTCTACATATTCCGTTATGAAATGCATAGTCGTAATTTAATTTGAATATCTAAGTTCATAATTTCAGTATATTGTAACTATCTGCCTGCACAATTCTGTTACTGAATACAAGTCCCAACTCAATGTTGTAACTGAATGTTGAAATGAAGTTCAGCTTCTTTAATGTTGCCTGCGTATAAAAGTCGGAACTAGCCCGCTCGGATCTACTGCACTGTTCCAGAATGAACTATGCTTAAAGCCGGCCTCGCCATGCCGCTTTGCTATACTGTTCCGCGTTATAAAATGCAGCTCGAAATAAAGTTCTCAAACTCGTATTACAATGCTGTTCTGAACCCCGGCTTTTCTCCTTCGTACACGGCCCGTACAGCCTGCCTCGTAACCGGTCTTCTCGCCGTCTGCCCTGCGTTGCTCGCCTTGGCTCAATGACCTACTTCCTGCTCTCTGCTTGGTTAAGTAATACTGTCGCCTTCGCTTAACGTAACAAGTGCTGTTCATCGCTCGACTTTACCGTACGCTCTGCGCATGTGTATCACTCAGCTCGCTGGCTGAACTCGACTGACTTCTCTAAACTGCATTGACCAGCTCCTACTTGGCTCGGTCACGTGATTCTCCCCCACCTACTACGGTCGTGCGTCACAAATATAATCTCGACCACCTTCATCTCGGCTATTAAGTTATACAATAACTTAAGGGATTATCTGTCTTTCTTCAAGCTATTATCATATATAATGCTTGTTATCTCTTCTCTTCTGAGATGATTAAATACTATGTTCCATAAAGATCTTAATAAAACTTTAATATTCCTCCCATAATTCCATCTACTTGACTGGCAGTGCCTTCTTGATCCTTGGCATTCTACGTCATTTTCTAATATTCTCCTCCACTCGATGTGAGCGCTATCCTTACAACTTTTCCCATAAATCTCAACTACGGCTTAATGTCAGCTGGCGTAGCCGATAGCCTCAACTAGGTATCGGGTACAACAGCAATCATCTTATTATTTAATACGTTAAGGTGTATGTTTCTTAAAACTCAAGCTCAGAAACCAGAGGGAGTTAGAAGGTGTGGATTCTACCAAAATCTTCCAAATCGTCTCAATAGTACAGGAAAAATCTTGCATTTCTTGAAAAGTCAACGGAAATATAGTTCTTGTTTATAAAGCGCTTTTAAACAAATAAGCAAGATGATAGCCCATGGCAGAACTGTGTCGCGTACAGCCCGCATAGCATTAGAGCCGGGCGGGTAGTCTGTACACATGGAGCGCACACAACCCATTATGCAAGAGTTCTCGTACGGGTCCGCTAGTTTATACAATATGAGAAAAAGAAAGCGCTAAAATATCTAATTTTATGTAATATCACTATGAATATGTCGAATACTTACAAATATGAAAAAATATGTAAAATGAGGCTCAGTTATAATAACCATAACATAGTGGAATGAGAAACCGGGTGAGTTAGCCGTGGTCGTTACGGCATGACTGTTGGCAATCGCTCACATCCGGGAGGCAAGGAGGTTCGAATCCCCCCACCGGCAACCTTGAAGATGGTCTTCTGTGGTTTCCCATCTTCCTTCCAGGCAAATGCCGGGGTTGGTCCCTAACTATAGGCCACAGCCGCTACCTTCCAACTCCTCGTCCTTAAGGTGCGTATACACTTGCGCGCCGCGCCGCTCGCGCGCAGCAAGTTCGCTAGATTAGTACGGGGTTTCGAAGCTGCGCGCGCGCGGCGCACGACGATCCATCTCCTGTCGGTTTTTTCCACGCGCACTTTGAGTGTTCGCAGTTCAGATTTGGACGGGATTGTGAGAAGTTCGTTGTTTCTCGCGCGCATATGATTGCAATATTTGTGCGTTTTGAGTGGTCAGACGAATCTGTGATAAAATTTTCGATGCTTATCGCAAAAAGCCTCTTCTGTGGGATCCTCAACAGAAGGATCATTTTAAGAAACCAATAGACTAAAAGCAGATGCCTGGAGGGAAATTGGAGCTGAGATGGATATATCTGCGGACCAATGCAAGAAGGTGATATCTCTGCTGTCTTCCTACCGGCTTGAGAAAAGTAAAATAAATCGCAGGGCGGAAATACGTATCTTCTTTGGAAATGTGGGGTCCAATCTTCTGCAGCAGATTCTCAAAGTCAGAAGGTGACATTCGAGTAAAATTCTTATACTGGCCGCTTATTTCTTGTGACTTCAAGTCCTTCATTAGCTCCGCACCATTCCTTTTTTTAAACATGTCAGTGTGCCACCAACGTCGTCGTCGTTTCTTTTTCTTTTTCTTTTTGCACAAACGTGCCATTAAAACAGCCGCACCACTCATCACCACAACCGCGAGGTTTTCCTCGTACGGCGGAGACATGATTATATTTACCACACTCCAAACTGACTAGTGAATGTTCGTGGGTTTCCTATGGATCGCGAGAGGTTCGTTTAAATAATAATTCTGGTCGAGCAACACACGCGCCGCGCATGCACCACGCGCAGTGCGCGGCGCGCAAGTGTATACCCACCTTTACATTCCAACTTCCCTCCCAAACGGTACTTGTAGCTCACCCATTGGGTGTACACTCCCGGCACTGAAAGTCATACGCTAAAAAAAAGTGGAATGAGAAGATATATAGTTTCTGAGCATTTAAATAGCAAGGAAGAAATATGTAATTACATAGAAATCCCAGCCCTAATGATGATACAGATGAAGCCTGATATGTACAGTATATCGTGTTAAAGCCATACCGTGGTATATCGGTCTTCCACTGGATATACTTCACCCTCATGTGACATTATGTTAATACTGTACATGTAACTTCATGATTTGTTCTCTCAATCACGTAAGTTACTTACTTTTCACGTGGTTCCATTCACTTAGAATAACGACTATGGTTTTGATTCGGGGATATCCATTCAATTTGAGGCAGAATAGAGAATATCCTTGAGAGTGTGGCTTCGCTATATGTGGGCTAACAGTTCATGACTCACACCCACATTTGTCAGCCCATCCTCTTCGAATAACGCGTCACTAAGAAGGCTTAGCCCAATTTTTGATTGCTTAACATCTCAAAAACTACTTCTCTGATTTTTAAAAATCACTCCGCTGAATTTAGTTACTAAACATTATGTCATGCTCGTGAGATATCAGTATTATTCCATTAAAAACAAGATGTTCAGTAAAAATCATATTGCTTACTTTCTCCTAAATGCATGGGTCTAGTTATAACTCTTTGTCCTTTTCAAGGAGTAGGCTATAATTGAATGTTGGTTGTAGTAGCTTGTTGAAATACAACGTGCTATACGGATATTATACGTTGATTGATTAAATCTTCACCTGAATTATATATACACACACTAATACAGTCATTACAATAACACAGGTTATCAGACAAAAATCAACACTCACCCAAGTACACGGGGCTAAATGACCATGATGTCCATGCATCTCAAATGAAACAACAACAACTGCTTCCTACCCAAATACTTCCTCGTATAAAAGTACACACACTAGTAAGCCTAAAGACATCACAGTGACACAGGTTATCAGACAATTTCTGCACACACCCACGTGCACAGGGCTGCAAGGCCAAGATGCTGCAAAACCCCTAAAGAATCAACAATAAAAGCAATAACAATATACTCTACCGCAGATCAAGGACAACGAATTTCAATCGCTGTAGTCGAGTGTTGAGATAGGTGGTGTTATAAGTGTATATATCATATTTTCGATTGCAAATACACACTATACTGTATATGCTTAACATTATAACGTGTGAGTAGTTATAAATCAATAAATACAAAAATGGAAACGAAGTAAAACAAATTAGAACCTGCTGGGATTTGATCCACGAACAACTAGACATTGAGTCCAGGTAACTACCCCTACGCCACACACGCTCTATGCTAACACGAGATTAACAACTGGTTTAGTATAACTCCATAATATTTTGTCTTGGAATCAATGATTTCATTTGCGATTTCTGCCGTCTCTACAAATCATTTGATACTAAATATGTATTATTTTGTTCAGTACATTCCTAAAAGTCGCCTCCGCAGCGTAGCGGTCAGCATGGTTAGCTGCCGCCCCGGAGGTCCTGGGTTCAATTCCCGGCTCTGCCACGAAATTTGAAAAGTGGTATGAGGACTGGAACGGGGTCTACTCAGCCTCGGGTGGTCCAAATGAGTAGAGGGGGTTCGATTACCACCTCAGCCATCCTCGAAGTGGTTTTCCGTGGTTTCCCACTTCGTCTTCGGGCAAATGCCGGGATGGTACCTTCATCAAGGCCACGGCCGCCTCCTTCCCTCTTCCTTGCCTATCCATCCTATCCATCCATTACCTTCCCTCATGAGGCCCCTGTTCGCTTTGCAGGTGAGGCCACCTGGGCGAGGTGCCAATCACACCTCACCAGTTGTATCCACCCCGATTAGATGTTCCCAGCTCTAGGACACTGCCCGTAGAGGCGGTAGTGGTGAGTTCCCTCGCTGAGTCCGTGGGTTCCACCAAGCAGGAGGGTAAACGACTAAGAGAGAGAGAGAGACATTCCTAAAATGATATAAACTTACGAAGTTACGGAAATATATGGATTTGCAAGCAAACAATAGTCTCCATTTTGACCCAACAGGACGGCATGGACAAGCACGATATAACACTGTCAGCAGTGCCGGATTAAGACTCACAGTGGCCCTAGGCAATTGTTAATTTGAGGCCCCTTTTTCCCTTCTTTTCACCCCCCCCCCCCCCCCCGGCCCCTTCATAAAAAGTAAATCATAACTTTGAAAGAGATTTTATTTAAAAATTTACAATGAATAATGAATACAATTTAGATCATATGTACATTTTCAGAAAAACCTTTTTCTGCATTTTGTTTCGCTGAAAGTTTCAATAACATCACCGAAGTTGATTTTCCTTAAAATGTCTGATTCTATGCAGAGAAGACTTAACATGTCCAGTTGTTCTTGTCGCATAGTAGCTCTTCGAGGCGCTTTATTTCGTTTCAACTGTGAAAAAGAACGTTCCGCAGTACAGTTCGTTATCATTAAAGTTTAAAAAATTCGGAGGGCTATTTCTTCATTCGGAAATACATTTGCCACTTGGTATTTCATTAAAATCTCATACAACTGACTATGAGATATTTCGGCAGCGGTATATCTGTTGTTTATATAAGAATGAAAATGTTTCAGTTCAGCTGAAAATTCTTCCAAATCTTTATCATAAAAGCCAACCAAATTGTTTACCGCTTCACCGAGTTCTTCATCGCTCGTTTAAAAAATATTCAAAAAAGCAAATTTCTTAGAAACGTCCATATAAACTTTTTTCCTTTTTTAAAATTTATTAGCCTATTTTCAATTTTGAAAAAATAGGCTTATGAGATCACCTTTTGTCCGTGTGTGTGTGCGTGTGTGTGTGTGTGATTCGTGTGTGTGTGTGTCCCTAATAAAATCTAAACGCCTGGAGAGATTTCAATGAAACTCGGTAAGTTCATAGCTCTATTCCGGGCGACCCCGACCGTGCCCTTCAAATTTTGTTACGTCTCACCAATCCAACATGGCGGCTGTGCGAAATATTTCACCAGCATTCAATATCTCCGAAACTATTACGATATCACCCTGGAATTTTGTATGGTGATAAAGGGAACTTCTGGAAATTCACTTACGTGACCTTTGAAAACCTGGTAACTACAAAACCGACGTGGCGGCCAAGCGAAGTTGCGACTTTTAAATGGACGTTTATCGCGATTTAACCAACCAAACGCAATGAAACTTGGCACAGTATATGTTTATATACATTGTAATGCACCGACATCTAACTTCGTTCCATTGTTTACATAACCTCAAAATGGCGGCTGTGCGAAATATTTCACAGGCATTCAATATCTCCAAAACTATTTATGATATCAACCTGAAATTTTGTACGGTGATAAAGAGCACTGCTAAAAGTTTATCTATGTAACTTTCAAAAACCTGTAAACTACGAAACGAACATGGCGGCCAAGCGAAATTGACACATTCTAATACATTTTTCTCGTGATTTAATCATATGAGCGCATTGAAATGTGGTACAGTAAATGATTATACATATTGTCATTCACTTGAATCTAATTTAGTTCAATTGTTTACATAAACCGAAGATGGCGGCTGTGCGAAATTTTAAAATTAAGTTTTATTCTTGTGTCGTAGTCATGCGATCGAAGTGAAAGTTTGAATAATGAAGCTACGCAATAATTTTCCTTTAATGGTACATAACTCTATGGCCTATACATATAAAAATCCAAAATGGCGAGCATCCGAAATATTTTGAAGGTTCTCAATATCTAGGAATCTTTTCCAGCAATCAAACTGATTTTTTTACATGTTTATAGAGGCTATGAACATAAGTTCACCTATATGACTTTCAATAACCTGGTGAGCACAAATCCAACATGGCGGCGACGCGAAGTATAAATATTTAAATGGACGTTTCTCGCGATTTAACCATCTGAGTGGAGTGAAACTTTGCACGTTAATGCTTATACAAATGTTAATCCACTGGTATCTAATTTATTTCAATTGTTTTCATAACCACAAGATGGCAGCTGTGCGAAATTTTAAAATCTCGTTTTTACTTCTTGTGTCCTAATCATGCGATTGAAGTCTGAAAACCACACGTACAGAATAATCTTCATGTAATAGTACATAAATAAAAATCCAACCTGGCTACCATCTGCAATATTTAGTCGGATCTCAGTATCTGCGAATCTAACATAGCAATCAAACTGAAATTTTGTATGTTGATAGAGGCAATTCATATGAGTAGGATATATGAAAATAGGCTGTATAGTTCTTCACGGAACTACTTGTTTCGACGTTGAGTTTATCGATGATTTCGAGAAAACCTGTTGTTCTGAAATTCTCACGAGGCGAAAATTCGACTCCAGGAGCGTCTCAGTTGTTTTTTTCTTCGACGCGACGATTTTTAGCCTATTTTCAATTTTGAAAACAAATAGGCTTATGAGTTCACCTTTTGTCCGTGTGTGTGTGCGTGTGTGTGAGGTGTGTGTTTGTGTGTGTCCCCTAATAACTTCTAAACCGCTCGAGCGATTTCAATGAAACTCGGTAAGTTCATAGCACTATTCCGGGCGACCCCGAACGTACCTAATTTATTTGACTTTTTTTCCACAGAAAAAAAAAACTTTTTCGTTGGATTTTTTTTTCATTTTTGGGGGACCCTTTTGAGCCGGGGGCCCCAGGCAATTGCCTATTGTGCCTTATGGTTAATCCAGCACTGACTGTCAGCCTGAACTCTTAGTCACTACTACGGTTACATATTCCATTTTAAAATGCTATTATCCTACCGGTCACCTCCTTGAGGACAGTTTAGACCTCCCTATGTAGGACGAGCGTATTTGGTAAGGCCAGGCCTTGTTGAATCGTAAGTTATGGTTAGGCTATAATACTTGCATTTTTCATACATCCGCCATCCTGAAACTATTTGTCTGATGACCTTGAAGTTTGAGCAAAAGACGCTTCCCACATTAAGGTATATTGTTGCAAAATTTGGTAGAGATGATGGTTAGGTTAGTCGTAATTTGGTTTAAGCTCAGAACATTTGGGTGGGCGCCATTTCTGTTTTGATATGATGGCGACGAAATACAACATGACACTGAGTTGTCCTTCGCTAGTGCCACCTCGGTACCCAAGTTGGTTCGATTTGGTTTCGTTGTGTTTGAATTGGTAGGGGGGATCGATTTGCACACATACACGGCCACCATCTTCAAACTATTAGGCTGATGACCTTGTAGTTTGGTCAAAAGACGCTCCCCTCATGAAGGTGTGTTGTTGCAAAATTTGGTAGATATCAGATGATTAGGTTGGGCGTAATTTGCTTCAAGCTTTAAACATTTGGGTGGCCGCGATTACGTTTTCGCCAAGATGGCGGCGATATAAAACATGACACTGAGGTGTCCTTTGCTAGTGCTACCTCTCTACTGAATTTCATTTAATTCGGTTTCGTTGTGTTTGAATTGATAGGAAAGGGGTACAGATACACACACTCACACACCGACAGACACACAATTTTAGGTCCTGAGGGATCTCATAAGTCTACTTTCATTTTTTGCAAAAAATCGAAAGTAGGCTGAATAAACAAGTTTGTATCTCAGTGATTAACAAAGCCGCGGAAGAGATGTGCAAGTTTCTCTACAAGCTCTTTAGCACCATTCACAAAATTGAAAGCAGTTGTTGTTGTTTCATTTGAAAGGCTTGACAATCGTGGTCATTCCACCCCGTGTACTTGGGTGAGTGTGGAATTCTTGTCTGATAACCTGTGTGTGATGGCTGTATTAGTGCGCGAATTTCAGCCTAGTTTCATTTATGAAAAAAAGGCTTATGAGATCACCTTTTGTCCGTGTGTGTGTGTGTATGTGTGTGCGTATGTGTGTGCGTATGTGTGTGTGTCCCTCTAATAACTTCTAAACAGCTAGAGCGATTTCAATGAAACTCGGTAAGGTTACAGCACCATTTCTGCCAACCCCAACCGTGCACTTCAAATTTTATTACGCCTCACCAATCCAACATGGCAGCAGTGCGAGATATTTCACCGGCATTCTATATCTACGAAACTATTACTGATATCACCCTGAAAGTTTGTACGATGATATGTCACAGCAAATGTTTATACACATTGTGATGCACTGGAATCTAACTTTGTTCAATTGTTTACATAATGACAAGATGACGGTTGTGCAAAATATTTCACCGCCATTCTATATCTCCGAAGCTGTTACAGACATCACCCTGAAACTTTGTATGGTGATAAACGGTACTACTACAAGTTCATCTATGTAACTTTCAAAAACCTGTAAGGTACAAAACGAACATGGCGTTCAAACGAATTTGAAACATTCTAATAGACTTTTCTCTCGATTTTACCATCTGAGCGCAGTGAAATTTGGTACAGTAAATGTTTATACACATTGTAATGCACTGACATCTAATTTAGTTGAATTGTTTACATAACCTCAAGATGGCGGCTGTGCTAAATTTCAAAATGAAGTTTTTATTTATTGTGTCGCAATCATGCGATTGAAGTGAAAGTTTGAATAATGAACCTACGCAATAATTTCAATTTAACGGTGCATAACTCCATGGCTTATACATATATAAATCCAACATGGCAACCATCCGAATTATTTAGATGGTTCTCTATATCTACGAATCTATTACAGCAGTCAAACTGAAATGTTGTATGTCGATAGAGGCAATTAACATAAGTAGGATATATGAAAATAGGCTTATAGTTCTTCACGGAACTACTTGTTTAAGGAGATGGCCGTTAATTTAAGTTAGGTACTGTACCATTATCTTCATATTGACATGATGAGTAGTGCAGCTTGAAGTTTATTTTGAAACTTAGCGCGACCTGCAGTTGCAACTCCAGCTGGGAGATTACGGTACTTTCCGAGCACTGGCGAGCACGCACGAAGTCATCCGAATAAGGCTCCAACATGGCGACCATTGACCCAGTTTATTGATCGTACACCAGGATTACATTTATCAGTAATAAGAAGAAGCGAAAATGACATGCAAGATTTGCAGTATTATACAAGAAACTAGAACAGAACATGATATGTATTTTGATATATATATACATGTCAATTATTTATCTGAAACATTATAAGTTATGAATTACATCCGCCAATGAGAGATCAGTTCGGTCCTTGTCACGCCGTGGTGGGGGTAGCAGGAGGCTAGTTGAAATCATTTCCTCACAGCTATGAGCAGAGAGTTTTTCATAGTGCATGAAAATACATCTTGTATTGGAAACTGAGAGCGCGTTTCGTAATTACAGTGCTACGCGATAAATACATCAAACACTTTGATGCTTATACAGAGCCAGTGTCAAAGGACTCTGTTATTTTTTTCACAAGATGCAGCCTTGTCTAGTAATACACGCGAGTGGAACTTGCATTGTTCACCGATTAAGACTTTATTAGACTGTGTGGACTTAAAAATTGTAACGTTACAAGGATGAGCATTATAAGGAACTTTAATCACAGTACAATAAGCTGCTAGTAACGACGGTGAACTCTATTTTTCAAAAGCAGTGCCTTTCACTGTTGTATAGACATCGAATGCGCAGCAATGCTAGTGAACTTTAAATATTATTCCTTATCTCTAACAGACACATTCTTTGACAAGATGTCGAGAGGAATAATTATAGTATTGTTTATTTCTTCTGTTAAAAACACAGTAACATGAGCACTACTGAACCGGCATATTTTCGAACGTTTCAATGAATAATTGCCATGGATCCGGTGGTACGTAGCCAGATTGGACGAAGACATAATGATCTGCAGAACGAAAGCAAGGTATCATGTATATTCATGGTAGCAAGTGTTCGAAATTTTGACCACCTTGGTTTAAAGGAAAACTCAGACTCACTCAGACGACCCACAAAACAAATAGATTTGTTATGTGGGTAGGCTCACGAAAAAATGCATCAGACCGAAACTTTAATTTCTTTCGACGGCGTCTGTGCGAAAAGCGCTTGCTATACACATACAGTAATAGATAGTGAGGTTTAAGAGGCGGAACTACGAGTTCATCTGCCCGAAACATACAGTTGTTGTTTGAGTCTTCAGTCTTTTGACTGGTTTGATGCAGCTCTCCACGCCTCCCTGTCCTGAGCTAATCGTTTCATCTCTACATAGCTACCACACCCTACATCCGAGGCAATCTGTTTAACATATTCTAACCTTGGTCTACCCCTACAGTTCTTGTCCTCGACCCTTCCTTCCATAACTAAGCTTGCTATTCCTGGGTGTCTTAGTATGTGTCCTACTAACCTATCTCTTCTCTTCATTAGCAGTCGCCAGAAACATCTCTCCTCTCCCACTCGTCTTAAATCCTCTTCGATTGTAATCCTATATACCCATCTGATCTTCATAATTCTCCTGTAACACCACATTTCAAATGCTTCAGTTCTCCCCTTTTCTGCTGCACCAATAGTCCAAGTTTCACTTCCATAGAGCGCCACGCTCCAGACAAAGGCTTTCAAAAATGACTTCCTAATACCTAAATCTATATTCGATGTCAACAGATTCCTTTTTTGTAGAAATGCTTTCCTTGCCTGAGCCAACCTACTTTTCATATCCTCTTTGCTTCGTCCATCACTGGTTATTCTGCTTCCTAAGTAACAGAAGTCTCCTACTTCCTTCAGCTTTTCACCTGCCAATTTGATCTCCATAGAGGTTTCTGATTTATTTCGGCTGCATTCCAGTATTTTTGTTTTACATTTATTAATTTTCATCATGAATTCTTTCCGTAAGACGGAGTCCATACCATTCAAAACTCATTCAAATCCCCAGGCTTGTCGGCCAAGATGATGATGTCATCAGCAAATCTCAGAGTTGAAATTATTTCTCCTTGAATCTTCACTCCCACTTTAAATTTTTCTCCAATTTCCTTCATTGCTTGTTCAATGTAAAGATTGAAAAGTATGGGTGATAAGTTGCAGCCTTACCTTACACCTTTCTGAATACCAACTTTTCTCTCATGTCCTTCAGCTCGAACGACTGCTGTCTGGTTTCTGTATAGATTGTATGTCACCCTCCTATCCCTGTACTTTATTCCAATAGATTTCAAAATGTCAAACAATTTAGTCCAATCAACGTTATCAAAAGCCTTTTCTAAGTCTACAAATGCCATGAACGTTCTCTTATCTTTCCTTATTCTACCTTCCAAAATCAGCCCAAGACTTAGTACAGCTTCCCTTGTTCCTACATTTCTCCTGAAACCAAATTGGTCTTCACCCAACTCCGTTTCTATCTGGCTTTCAATCCTCTTGTAAATTATTCTAGACAGGATCTTTGAAGCATGAGTAATCAAGCTGATTGTACGGTAATCTTCACATCTATCAGCTCCCACTTTCTTTGCTATAGGGATGATTACATTCTTCTTGAAATCAGGGGGTACCTCACCTGTGTCATAAATCCTGCACACCAAGTGAAATAACCTGATCAGACCCTCATCTCCTATGCAGCGTAGCAACTCAATCGGTATATCATCTATGCCTGGTGCTTTGTTACTGCGTAAGTCCTCTAATGCTCTGTCAAATTCTGATCTCAATATTAAATCTCCTTTTGCATCTTCATCAATTTCCTCCTCCCTTTCCATTACACGATTCTCAATCTCCTTTCCCTTATACAAGCACTCTATGTAAGCTTTCCATCTCTCAATCTTTTCTTCCCTATCTGTTAGAGGCTTTCCATTTGTGTCCTTAATATTTCAGCACTTAGTCTTATTTTCCCCAAAAGTATTCTTAATCCTTCGATAAGCTGTGTCTACTTTTCCTAATTTCAGACAATTTTCTATACCTGCACATTTCTCTTTCAACCATTCTTCTTTAGCTTCCTTGCACTTCTTGTTAACCTTATTTCTCAGACGTCTGTATTCTGCTTTCCCCTTTTCGTCTCTTAGATTCTTGTGTTTCCGCCTTTCATCGATCAATTCTAGTATATCCTGAGTGATCCACGGTTTTCTACCTATTCTTTCTTTCCTACCAATGTTTTCTTCTGCGGATTTTGTTGTTTCATACTTCAAAAGTGCCCATTCGTCTGCAATTGAAGTTTGTTTAGGGGTTTTCATTAGTCCTTCCTTTATACTCTTCTTGAATCTTTCGTTTACATCCTTTATTTTCAGTCTGTCTATTGCCCACCTTTTGAGCTTTTGACTTTTCTTCAGTTTCTTCAACTTTAATCTGCGGTTCATTACAACCAGATTGTGGTCAGAGTTTATGTCAGCACCAGGAAATGTTTTACAATCCAAAATCGGGTTTCGAAACCTACGCTTGACCATAATGAAGTCGATTTGGTAACGCCCTGTATCTCCTGGTCTCGTCCATGTGTATATTCTTCTATTGTGGTTATTGAGTAAGGTGTTCTATGACCAACTCATGCTCGGTGCAGAATTCCATCAGCCTGCTTCCTCGATCATTCCTTTCACCTAATCCGAAATCTCCTACTATCTTCCCTTCTCTCCCTTTTCCTACCACAGCATTCCAATCTCCCATTACTATAACATTTTCATCACCTTTGATATACCTAGGAATTTCATCTATTTCTTCGTAGACCTTTTCAACATACTCATCATCAGCTTGACTGGTAGGCATATAGACTTGTACCACTGTGGTGCACGTAGGTTTAGTATTGATTTTTGCTACAGTAATCCGTTCACTATATTGCTCATAATGTTCCACCTGCTGTCCAAGTTTCGTACTCAATATGAGACCAACCCCTGCTTGGCCATTGTTTGATTTAGTGCTAATGACCCTATAGTCTCCTGACCTAAATTCCTGTTCTTCCTGCCAGCGCATTTCACTAATGCCACTAATTCAACCTATCTATTTTCCTTTCTAAGTTTTCTAACCTTCCACTTCCTAGCAGACTTCTAACATTCCACGCTCCGATCCGTAGAATGTCAGATTTCCTCTTTGTCACTTCTGTGATGTTAACCCCCTCTCGAGTAGTCCCCATCCGGAGATCCGAACGGAGGACTAGTTTACCTCCAGATTGAAATTTTACAAGGGAGGAGGCCATCATCACATGTAATTATGCAGAGATAGGTGCATATCCTCGGGAATAGCATTACGGCTGTAGTTTCCCGTTGCTTTCAGCCGTGCAGCAGAACGCAGTATAGCCATTAGTTGGCTTATATTATCAATACCTTAACCGTCTATTAGATTAGTAAAGAATTGATTTATTCTGAAAGGCTGCTACTCCCTTTCAGAATAAGTAAAGAGCAATTCTACTAACAAAAATACTAACCTTCTACTAACAATTAAATACCAAAATTCTACTAACGAAAAAAAAAAAAGTTCCACCAACCTCAAATACTACCACTAAAACAGTCTGTCACTAGGCACACTCACATGCACCCTCACATATCACAGTCTAATGAAACAATGAACTATAACTAATAAACAATGCAACTGCCACCAGACACACTCACACACCACAGTCTAATAGAACAATGACATATATCTAATAAACAAACTAACTACATACTTAAAACTAAAACTAACTACATACTTACTGTACTGTAATTTGAATTGACAATATTTACAAAATGCAATTTAGATAGAAAATACTTAAAAAAAGTAATTTAGATTCAAGCCCTGTTACCAACCTAAAATGTTGACTACTAGATGCCATTGACAATACAAGTTTGCAAATCCGTGTTAAAATGACTTGACCATTTGTGATTTGATTAACACTCTATCCAGTATTCATGTTCATTACTAGATGCCACTGACAATATGAGTTTGAAAAGCCAATGTTCATAACTAGATGTCATTGACAATACTATTTTGAGAATCTGTGATAAAACGACTTGACCATTTGTGATTTGATTAATGCTCTATCCAGTGTCCATGTTGATAATGATGATGATTAATATCACTGAGTTCCATTTGAAATGGCCAAGAAATAATATTCCAAAATGTTTCCCAATGGTCAACCACGTATAGAGACCCAACTCTTACAAAAGAAATGTTGATGATTTATTAAGTCCACATTTTTTACAAATCCTTTTTGTCGCAATTTTGCATCCGAGGAAGCAAGATGCATATTTTGGTGTTGAATGGAACCAGGTCCTGGCAGCACTTGTGCTATTACCACAGCCGTCAAGTTAGTTATTTCGTGTTAAAAATATTGAAAATATTATTAGTTCATGTGCCCCCTTCATTGTTAGTATTACTTCGCCACCGATGTGAGAATTATGTCTGTTGTGATTTATGTGTTATTAGCCTATTTCCATCATTTGAAAAAAAAAATAGGCTTATGATATCACTTATTGTCCGTGTGTATGTGTGTTTGATGTGTCCCTAATGAAATCTATTAGGCTGGAGCGATTTCAATTAAACTCTCTAAGAATATTGTACTGTACTAATTTCCCCAACCCCGATTCTGCTATTCAAATTATAATATGTTTCACCAATACAACATGGTGTCCACGGAAAATATTTCACCGGTATTCTATATCTCCGAAACTATTACCGCTAACATCTTAAATTTTTGTATGGTGTTTTGTATGTTTTGTATGTTAGTTCCGTTATATGACACTTTAAAACTTAAGTACATGGCGGCCAAGCGAAGTTAAAATATTTAAATGGCATTTTCTCACGATTTTTTCATCCGAGCTCAGTGAAGCCTGGCACGCTAAATATTTATATAAGATTTAATATATTGAAATCTAATTTAAGTCATTTGTTTTCATAAACTCATGATGGTGGCTGTGCAAAATTTAAAATTTAGTTTTCATTTCTTGTGTCCATTCATGCGATCAAGTTGAACGTTTGTATAATGAACTTACGCAATAATCTTCATCTAATGGTACACTACTCTATGGCTTACTGTGCATATAGAACAATCTAGCATGGTGATTATCCGAAATATGTTGACGGTTCTCAATATCTACGAATCTATTACAGCAATCAAACTGAAATTGTGTATGTTGATAGAACCTATTGACGTAAGTTCATGTATGGGACTTTCAATAACCTGAAGGAACCAGAACCAACATGGTGGTGACGCGAAATTTAAATATTTATATGGATTTTTCTCGCGACTTAATTATCCGGGCGCAGTGAAACTTAGCACGGAAAATCTTCACAGAAGGTTTAATATACTGGAATCTAATGTAATTCAATTATTATGAGAACCTAAAAATGGCGTCTGTGTAAAATGTTAAAAATTACGTTCTTATTTCTCGTGTACTAAGCAAGAAATTGATACGTAGGTTGATATAATGAGCCACGTTAATAATTTTCATCAGCTGGCATATAATTATTTTGCATACAGTATAAAACCATCCAACATAGCATCCATGCCATATATATCAACGGTTCTCAATATCTCCGAAACTAGTAAAGCAATCAAACTGAAATTTTGCATGGTGTTAGATATAATAATAATGCTACTGGCTCTATACCCCTTTTAACTACTGTGGCTTTTAGAGGCGCAAGGGTGCCGGAATTTCGCCCTGTATGGGGATCATTATAATGAAAAATGAAAATCCACAGCCTGCTTCCAGTCTCCGACCGGGTCAGGAATGGAATGAATGAAGCCCCCATCGAGCGGCGAGGATATGAACTGTGCCGGCTGCCGAGGCCTGACGCACTCCTCTGGGGCAATAATTAAATGAATGACAGATGGAATGAAATGATAGTGGAGAGTGTTGCTGGAATGAAATTTTGACAGGGAAAACCGGAGTACCCGGAGAAAAACCTATCTGCCTCCGTTTTGTCCAGCACAGATCTCACATGGAGTGACCGGGATTTGAACCACGGATCCAGCGGTGAGAGGCCAGCGTGCTGCCGCCTAAGCCACGGAAGCTCATCATTATAATAATAATAATAAATAATAAATAGCCTTACAAATCCCATAAGGGCTATGGCCTCCTGCTTTGCAGGGAATTGCTCAGTTTTAACTCATCAGGTGAGCAAGTCCTGAGGAGCATTCGGGGTTATTCTTTCTGATTGGGCCTTCTATATAGATGTGCAGCTGATTAAAGATTAAGTAAATTATATTACGCTGGCATAACATTCGCTACAACAATCTTCATTTCTGAGTCTGGCGATATCAAGGCCTCAAATATCCATTAGTATTACGGAAATCATAATAGCCATCAACCAATATCTGGGAGCTTCCCATTGCCACTAAGCACAAAGCTTACCCTGTCTAAGCACTTGAACAATGACAGGAACTGCCAAGTCTTCACTCTTCAGTAAAATCTACGTATATTGAACCGTTTCAAATAGGTCTTTTTAAAATGTAATACAAAACCTTACCGGTGGAGTTTTAACATCTAGTTTGGATGCAGATACCTATAAACGTTCTTTAACATCCCACAAATCATTCACTATGTTGTGCACATGTGGTCCCGGAACGAATTAAGAAGTGTTTCGCAAGATAGTCGAACCTTTTGAATTCCTTGTAACAGGTGATGCAGTAAGGTTATTTTCCCTAGTGAACACGATGATGTTTCCTCAAATTAGAGCGCGAGACAATGCGGTCCCATCCCTGAGTGAACGACAAAATGTTCCATTAGCTCTGTCCGCCGTGCAAATGACTTCTCACATGTGCTACAAGTGTATTACTTCACTCCAGTATGAACAGCAGTGTGCTTCTTGAGGTCACCGCTCTGTGAGAAGCCTTGATTGCACACCAGAGATATGTACCGCTTTGCTGCATGTCCACTGAACGGTGTCTTTCTAGTTGATGCATTGTTTTATTGGTCACTGCATGCGAGTCTCCCTAGGTCTTTCCACTCCTGCCTCATCTTCGCTGTTCTTGTCCATTGTTTTCCTCCCCATTTTACGAACCAGTCTGCCCATCTGATTCTTTGTCTCCCAACGTTTCGTCTTCCTGTTCTTGGTTCCCACATCGTCATTTTGTACGTCCATCGGTTAGGATCTAATCTCGCTACATGTCCACCCCATCTCCATTTGAGCTGGTCTGCTGATGTCATAGCGTCTTTCATGCCGGTTCTCCTTCTTAAATCTTCGTTCCGTATTCTATCTCTCAATGAGACATGAAGTATCTTCCTTTCCATTTTCCGTTGACATCTCTGGCTCATTTGTCTTTGTTTCGATGTTAATGCCCAAGTTTGGCAACCATATAGTAACACCGGTATAACGCATTTTTCCAGAACCTCAGCCTTTAAAGTGAGTTTTTGGGTCTTGTCAGCCAGTATAAACTTTAGGGACCAAAAGCTCTTTCATGCTTGTCGTTTTCTTCGTTTGACCTCTTTCTCTGAACGACTTGAAAATGACATGTTCTGACCGAGATATACATATTCTTCAACATATTCCAGTGTTTCTCCGTTCACATTAATTGGGGCTTCTAACGCATTGGTCATCAGCTTCGTTTTCTTCTGGTTCATTGTAAGGCCCACTTCTTTACTTGTTTTGTCTAATTATTTTATCATTTGTTCCAGCTCTTTCGCTGATTCAGCCACCAAAACAATGTCGTCTGCGAACCGTAAATGGGTTAGTCTTGTCCCATCGATTCTGGTGCCATATTTTTCTTCCCAGTCTAGTTTTCTAAACTGATTTTCCAGCAAACAGGTGAATAATTTTGGTGAGAGGGGGTCTCCCTGTTTTACTCCCCTTTCTATCAAGATGTTACATCCTTCTCTTTCTGTCTTTATTCTGGCTTGGTTACCGTCGTAGAGTTTGCCTAGGAGTCTAACGAATTTGTTTGGGATGCCTTGTTTTTCCAGTGCTTCTAAGACGCTTTCCTGTTCTACGGAGTTAAATGCTTTGTTGTAATCCACAAATGCTATATACACCTCTAGATTAAATTCCTGAACTTTCTCCATGAGTTGATTTATTGTTTGCAAGTGGTCTGATGTACTGAAACTCTTTCTGAATCCTGCTTGCTCTATCGGTTGCTGTTCGTCCAGTGCCTTTGTCATTCTATTGGTTAGGATCTTCATAAATAGCTTGTAGAGGTTTACAATTAGGTTGATCGGTCTGTAGTTGTTTATGTCGTCCTTGGCTCCCTTTTTGTGTAGAAGTATGATAATGCTTTGTTTCCACTGCATTGGTATGTCTTCTGATGTGAGTATGGTATTAAATAATGTTGTGATGACTGGGATTAGGTCTTCTTCACCCCATTTTAGAAATTCATTGTAAATTCCATCTTCACCTGGGCATTTTTCGGTTTTCGTTTGTCGAATGGCTGCTCTTACTTCACTGGGTAGTATTGGAGGTGTTTCTTCCTCTAGGTTTTCTTCTGATGTATTCTGGTCCTGATGCAAGTTGGATCTTTGAGAGTTACTTGAGTATAGTGTTCTATAGAACTCTGTCGCTTGCGTCATTATCTCTTCTCTTGAGGCTTGTCTTTTTTCGTTGTTGTCTTTTACTCCCAGTATCCAATGTTTGCCTGGAGTTAATTCTTTTCTAATCTTCTTTATTGATTTTGTGGTATCCATGATTTCTTTGACCACTTTAGTGTTGTGTTCTCTGATGTCTCTTCGGATTTCCCTTTTTGATTGTTTATTGACTTCCGCATATTCCAGCTTTTTGTGCTCGTTTTCTATGGCTTGTGATTTTAGGCGTTCTCTTTCTTCGATCAAACATTTGGTGCTATCCTTAAGTTTTATTCTATTTTCATACTGTTTCCAGGTGTTGACGATTGTTTGGCTGCGCGGGATATGCAATTTACGAGCTCTGTATAGTGTTGTTGGACTTTTTGCTCCGTTTGTTGGTTGAAGTCTCGTAGGTTTTGTTGTAGTGCTTTTACATAATCCGCCCTGTCTATGCATCCTGGATGTGTAGTTTTGTTGTTGAAATAGTGTCTCCTTTTCTTCTTTATTCTCACATCATTAACGTGCCATTAAATCTGCTGACACGGCTCCCTCACATTTGCGTATTCTCAAATCCCAACTGGCTGCGCCAGGATTCGATCCTGCAACCTTGGATATAGCGGGCGGGAACGTATGGAGTTGGAGGACTGTTCGTAAAGAAATATTTGTGACTTTCAAAATCCTGAGAATCACAAAAACAACATGGCCAATTGATTGTCAAATATTTTAAAAACTGTTCAGTCGTTCAAATTACCTGAGAGCAATGAAAATTGGCATAGCGAATCTTTATTCTGAGCTTAGTATATAGACATAAATAAGGATGTTAAATTGTTTTCAAATATTCAAGTTGCCATCAGTTCGAATTTTTAAAACGTTATTTTTAGCCTACTTTCGATTTTTGCAAAAAATGAAAGTAGACTTATGAGTTGTACACAAGGCCGAAAATTGTGTGTCTGTCTCTGTGTGTGTGAGTGTGTGTATGTGTGTGTACTCTGTATGTCTGTCCCCCCTATCAATTCAAACACGGTGAAACCGAATTGAACAAAATTTGATACAGAGGTAGCACTAGCAAAGGGCACCTCAGTGTCATGTTTTATATTGCCGCCATCTTTACCAAAACTGAATGGGGCCACTCAAACGTTCAAAACGTAAAATCAAATTACGACTAAACCAATCATCCGATCTCTGCCAAATTTGGTGACAACATACCTTCCTATTGGACGTGTCTTGCATCGTAATTACAAGGTCATCAGCCATGCCATTTCAGGATGGCGGCCGTGTGAAGTATGCAAGCATTATAATTAATAACTTTGAGCCCATAAGTTCCGATTATCGAACCGAGAATGTTTTAAAGTGTCCTAAAGGACGTGTCCCGTTCGATATTTTAAGTTCATATTATATTAATACATGGTAGCAGTGGCTTTAAAACCGAGTCGTCTCGGTTACAAGACAAGATGGCAGCTGATGTCTTGTGCCTGACCTATATTTCACTAGTTTGAGTATTGCATGCAAGATAGCCTACTGATAGAAATAATATAAACTTTGTATGAAATGCCTTATATATAAAAATATACTCCACTGAAGAAATCGTTTAGTCCAAATCATTATTTGCTAAGACGTTGTATGTAAGTCAATTGATGACAGCGAAATTCGTTGGACTTATTTGGCTGTGTGGTTAAGGCATTAGTCTTTTACCCGTTTGATTTGGGTTCAAAATCTGTCAGAGTTGGGTTCTTTTGCATTAATTTTCTATATTTATTGTTTTGTAATTCCTCAAAAGTTATAAAATTAGCGTTATATTGTGCGTATTACAATGGAAGATATATATTTAATTAAGACAACATTCGCCATCGGATCTGCACGAGACATCTAACAGCAACCAGATGAACTATCATGGCCACCTGGTTGTGAGCTGCGCACCGGCCTGAACGTTGGAACAGCTTTAATTGAAAAATTCCCTTTTATGGCAGCTAGAATGCACTCGCCCTATTAGGATTATTTTATGCGAAACTTTCCATCAGATGTCATGACTGGTCTATGTGGGACTCCATTGGTTAGCCTACCGTTGGTATTCTATACGCATCGAATTTGAAGAATTACAAGTTGATAATACGAAAATTTTTTATTTTAAAGCGTTTGTAACAGCCTATTGTGTGTTATTTGAAAATGTTATTTGAACTAAAGAACAAAACGATCTCACATAGTACCTGCACTCTATCTGTTGTTGCTAGTTCTGGATATTAATTAATACTTTTATTGCAGCCAAATAGCAATCGAAAATAAAGAATGAACTTGTACACTAAAATTGCGCTCTGGGGATTTGAATTGCGTAGTAGGTGATTGTTTTCCTTCACTACAGAGCTCTAAGTGGTAGCGTTCACATGCTTGTCTACATAGTTGGCATACACACGTCACTGTAGGGTCATGGAAAGATTTGTTAATGCAATTAAGGTGGTGAAAACAATGGACAGTCAGACGTGTAAACACATGCCTCAACTCAAAGTTGGATATAGCCAGCGTCCGGTCAATAATGTCTCCAGTTCCATAAAATTCTTGAGATATGTCTTCTCTATCTTCCTTCAATGATGGTAGTAGTTTTTCTGAGGTTCTGGTGTTTGCTAGAGGTAAATAGTTTCTAAGTTCTTCTACCAAGAAATGATTCTATTATACTCCTTGATGAAGACAAAGAGTTATAACTATACTCATACACTTGGAATAAAGTAGGCTATATGTTCCTTACCGAACATCTTGTTTATTTCTCATATGTTACTCAGGCGATTGAAAAGATTCGTACACCAGTACACAAATCTTTAGCGGTAAAAGGCGCATCGTGTAACTTTGGACGCATTTTTGTTCCGAGTTGGAGGTGTGTTGACGTGAGTTACCTAGACGAACGATGAAAGCTTTTATTTAAGACAGTAAATGCACTAGTTCCATAGTAAGACGATTATGCTTTCGTTATGTTTCTTGTCTGAAATGACAGGAGACGAGGGTCAGGCCGTAGAAGAAGCACAAGTGCCAGGGATGACAGATTTCTCACCCTCCAAGTTCTGCGTGATCGGCATACCACAGCAGTTCAGGCACGAAATCAACTGGAATATGTCAGAAATGTGAGAGTGAGTGAGCGAACAGTAAGAAGAAGGTTTGAAGAAGCTCATCTTTCGTCCCGGAGACCTGCACGTGGACCCGCACTCGAACGGCATCACAGAGAGGCGCGTCTTCGCTTCGCAAGGCAGCATCTGGGATGGACCCACGAGCAGTGGGCCTCTGTTCTCTTCACTGACGTGAGTCGCTTTAACCTTAGATCTCCTGATGGAAGAGAAAGAGTGTGGAGAAGGCGCGGGGAGAGGTACAGCCCTGTTGCTTTCTCCTCCAGGACTCCATTTGGAGGTGGCTCGGTTATGGTGTGGGGTGGCATCAACGTTATGGCCCGCACTGAGTTGGTGTGCATCGATCACGGGACGCTCAATTCCCAAAGGTACATCGAAGAGAACCTGATTAACCATGTGATGCCCCTTGCACCTTTCATTGGTCAGAATTTCATGCTGATGCAGGATAATGCCCGCCCTCATACTGCTCGCTGTGTTGTACAATATCTGCAGGAAGTGGAGATTCAAACCCTGGACTGGCCAGCTCGTAGTCCTGACTTGAACCCCATCGATCATGTATGGGATACGCTTGGAAGAAACGTCAGACAGCCTGACCACACCACCTTGGCACAACTGAGAACATCGCTGCTGGAGGAATGGGATCGCATCCCGGCAGATGCCATTCGACGAGTTGTGAACAGTATGCCTGAGCGTTTACAAGCTGTCATAGACGCTAAAGGTGGAAACACCCGTTTTTAGTGACCAGTGTTCTCTTGCAGTGCAGTGCAAACATTAATACTGTTTTGTTTGGCAATACGTTTGATAAACACCAGTCCAAAAGAGCATTACTAAAAAATAGAAAATTGTAAGATTTGCAAAATGTAACGAAATTTGTGAGTTAAAGCGTGTTGTAAAACATGATTCGGTATTTTCTGTTGCCAACCATCTAAATTTACATGAATAATGCAAATATTGGAAAACCGATACATTTTAGTGGAATAAATTAAGAAATTACATAAAAAATTAAAGTGTTCCACTTTTTTGCCGGTCAGTGTATTTAGTACTTCACATGGAAAATCCTTTTAATAGGAGGCAGAGTTTT
Organism: Meconema thalassinum; assembly: GCA_946902985.2. Classification (NCBI taxonomy): domain Eukaryota; kingdom Metazoa; phylum Arthropoda; class Insecta; order Orthoptera; family Tettigoniidae; genus Meconema; species Meconema thalassinum. The sequence goes on along the minus strand of OX336389.2, from coordinate 377,938,945 downwards.
TATGGAAAATACCAGTCAAATATATGAAAATAGGCTATTTATTTCTTCACGGAACTACCGTAAGTGGTGGTAATTTTATGCCTGCCGGGTAACTTTCTGACATGACCTCACTTTACTGTATTTTATAAATCCCGCCATAATTGACCTTACGTTTGGCGGGCAAATCGTGGCCAGTGGGATGCCAGGCAGGCACAAAGTTACCCCCACTTATGGTACTTAATTCATTGATGTATCATGTTTTGTTCCCTTACACTGTATTTGATCTTCATCTCCACTAAAATCTCACCTTAGTGCTGGGCCATCCACACAGCGCTCCGGCCGCGCTCTAAGCCAGTGCTCCAAGCGCTTTGGTGGAAGGTAGTTTCGTTAGGGGTGGGAGGAGCTTGGCTGGCTGAGCGCGTCTAGTCGCTCGTCTAGTCCAATGTGCCTTGTTCACAGCGTGTAAGTGAGTCAATTTCGCAGTGGTCATGACTGAACATCATATTAAAAAAAGGAGTGGCGAAGCAGCAGCCCTTAAAGCAAAATGGGAAATTTCATTTTTGTGTACAGCTTATAAAGGGCATGCCATATGTTTAGTGTGCCACTGAGATTTAAAGTGTTTAAAGAAACACAATTTGGAACGGCACTGCAGTGCCAACTACAGGGATGATCATGGTGATTTGACAGACGCCAGTCGCCGATCGAAGTTGGAAGAATTGAAAGCAGCACTTTTCTGTATTATTGTCTTAATTTTAAAATGCTTGTTAACAAACAAACAAATAACTTAATTAACTGAAGAACACTAAAATTGTTACTTGCCGTATTTCTGTCCAACAGGAGATAGAGGAGAGTGAGGTTGTTGGAACCAATTTACGAGCAAGCTACACATGTTCGATGCGAATTGCCAAAGCTGGGAAACCCTACCCGGAAGGGAATTTAATCAAGGAGTGCTTAATGGACGCGGCGGCATGTGTTCGTCTTATGGAGCTAGTTGAGAAATTAGAAAAAATCTCACCCTGTAGGCCTATGTGAGGTATATTTTTATTTCAAAACAGCCCTATCAATATTATGTCAACAATACCACAAAAGCCGTCGACCGCACGACTGTACGACTTGTCAGCGTGGTCGGAACATCGTCCGTCTGTTTCAGGTCTCCTCCCCTGCCACATAGTGGTAGTAGGGGAAGGAACGCTAGTCTGACTGCCCAGTGCTCCCCGAGCGCGGCCACGCTCTCACAAAGCGCAATGACTGGATGGCCTTGCCTTAGCGTGTTATTAGATATCATATGACTACTCCACGTCTTAGAAACAGTACTTACAAATAGTGTATTGCTTGTAACATCACTGTTGTTTCTGCGTATTTGGTTGCGTCTTTTGTAGTGTTGCGAGCGCCACATATCTTCATAAATTATTTCTATGTGGTTCAAGTGCTGTTCCAGCGCTCTCGTCCCTCTAGACTGCTTACTCTTCAAGGTTCTAAATCTGTTTGGTCATGGATTATGGCCATGTCCTAGGGTTTCACACCTAACTGGTCACATCTTGATCACATCTGGGTCGTCAAGCTTCACAAGACAGGACGTTTTCACCTCGGGACACTCTTCTTAACAGGCGCTCTGTACTGTAACGTGGCGACTTCGTACTGCATCGCTCTTTAATCATCAAAAATGATGTGATGTTCAAGCTTCAACTATATACCTATACAAAATGTAAACATTCATAATACTTATTTTAATTGTTCTAGTGTATGTGTACTAAGATTTCATAATGAATCACGTTTTACGTCATTTTAAAGCATGTCAATTCATCAGAGTGTAAACCACCGACTTCCACTAACTACAAGAATTCCAATAATCTTCTCTTCGATAAGATTGCCAGATATGTCCAGTGATTTCAATTCACTAAACCTGCACTTTTGTACCTGAACTTTTCTATCCAAGAAAATATGTTTTCTTCGTAAATTGTGTTACTCTGTTTGCTCATCGGACATTTATGAACTATAATCTCATGCTGTTATTATTGAATTTTTACATGGTTGATTTCATTGGGTTTCTGTTCACAAATCCATTCAAAATTGATAATTTATAATCTATTCCTTTCTGTATCCAACTGCATTTACCGTATATCAATTTCGTGCTTAAGTGTGCCTTATGTTATCAAAGCTAACTGGCTACTTTACTCTTTCATTGTCAAATAAGTCATTTTATGACAAATTTATACGTAAATTTAATTAATGGCTTTTTAAATTTATTTAAATTTTGTAAGACTTCATTCACAGAAATCAGAATATTTTGTGGAACCAGAATGACCTTGTTACACCAATATACTGTTTTATTCAGTCAATTATGAAGTAATTACAATCACTAAATGTCTTAAACTGCAATCTATAATAAATTGTTTTGTACCGACAGTGGTGGATACGCTCGCTAAAGCGCAGCGTTAAGTCATGAGGCCAAGCTCTCTGCTGACTCGGTTGACGCGTGGGTTTGAGCCCAACCGTCAACCGTTCTTGAAATGGTTTTCCGTGGTTTCCCATTTTCAATACCAGGCAAATGTTGGGACGGTACTTTCTGACAGGCCACGGCCGCTTCCTTCCACATCCTTGTCCACTTTCATCCATTCATATCCTCTCTCATTCCGACGCACAGGTCACCAACGGGCGTCGACTAGAAAGACCTGCACTTGGCCTCTAAGGAGGTCACACGAAAAGAAAATTGTTTTGTTATAATCATTATCTTCATATTGCTCAGATTTCTTACTTATGAATTTACTTTTTCTCACACGTAATTTCTCTCGCTTTCCCAAACTATTTTACTCTTGTTCTCCTACAAAAATATCGTTCAAGCTCTCCCAATGGTTTTCTCATTTACCTTCTATCTCCCTGGTGTCTCCCATACTGTATGATGCCGAAGCCTGGGACCTTCCGTTTGGATCTTGAGTCATCATTATTAGTTGGTACCGACAGCGGTGGCTACGCTCGCTAAAGCGCAGCGTTAGGTCATGCGGCCAAGCTCTCTGCTGACTCAGTAGACGCGTGGGTTCAAGCCCCACCGTCGACCGTCCCTGAAATGGTTTTCCATTGTTTCCCCGCATTTCCAACAACAAGCAAATGATGGGACAGTACCTCCTGACAGGCCACGGCCGCTTCCTTCCACATTCTTGTCCACTTTCATCCATTCATATCCTCTTTCATTCCGACGCGCAGGTCGCCCACGGGCGTCTAGAAAGACCTGTACTCGGCCTCTTAGGAGGTCACACGAAAAAGAAAAAAAATATTTGTTGCAGCTTTGCAATCGGGACTAATCACTTAAGTATAATTTGCTATCCAGACCTATGCGAAATGAAGGTATTAAAGTAGATTAAAATTGATAATCACTTTGTATTTCAGGCTTATTCAAGCTTTGGCAGTATCTAATGCAATATAGTTTGATTGCAGCTATAAAATGGAGACTAAAAGAACAACACGGTCAAGGCTGGGATTATTGTCAGTTAACCCAACGGACGAGCAGCTGCACTCTCCGCTTAACCGGTATAACCCAGCAGGGCCTGCCTTGAGTGCGGTGAGTCACACGAATTTAACATACAAAATGTCACTCAAGGAACGATTATAGGGCTTCCTATAAACGAACAATTGCCAGATTTCAGAAAATTCTTTGTGAAAATTTGGATCAAGATCATTACTTGGATATTCTTTTGCAACGATTACAAAATTTTGAACTGGCATTTGAAAACTATGACCGGATTCACTTAGAAATTGAAATTTTTCCACCCGAACAAAGTGGGGTTCTTGAAGAAGTCAACTAAATATTGGAAAATGCGTGCCTGTCAATATTATTAATATTATTATTGTTATTGAAAAGCATTTACATTTCATTTTTCAATGCAGCACTAAAACATGGCTTCAACAACATAACAGTATTATTATTATTATTATTATCATAATTATTATTATTATTATTATTATTATAGTTCTTAATATTTTTCTGTTACGGTATACCAGGTTAATGAGCTGCCCCTAATAATATTGTTTTATGCAGCCCACTAACGCGTGTTGTTAGGAAGGTCCATATATCTGTGCTTGCACCCCGTATAGTATGCTACTAATGCACTGCAAGCATATCCCGCAAACGATAATGAACTCTATTATTTTCCCCTCGTGTTAGTCTGCAGTCACATTGAGGGATAAATAATAGAGTTCAGTATCGTTTGCAGGATATGCTGGCAGTGCATTAGGCCTAGTACTATACGGAATGCAAGCAGATAAATATTGACCTTCCTGCTAACAGCGCTAGCTGGGCTGCATAAAACAACATTACTAGGGGCAGCTGATTTACCGGGTATTATGATGCATGTAGTTTTCGTGGAATTTATTTTGGATATTTTCGGGGACGTATGGGAAGGGAGGTCGACAAGCTACTCAGCCCCGTATCAGCAGGTGAGGGGGGCACCTGTTAATAAGCTGGTCCATTGTAGTGGCTATAGAAGGCTAATGTTACTTGTAAAGGGTGCTGGGATTGGATTGGTGGCAACCATGGTCTTAATTTAGATAGGCTACTTTCTAGGCATTTCTCTGTCGTAGAAGTCGAAAGCCACAGAAAAACACTTCTAGGATGGCTAAGATAGAATTTGAAAGCATATTTCTCAATTATTAGCACAAGGTTTAATGAATCCCACCTAAGTTAAGCCTCCAGATCAGAATTTTCTGAGCAAGGCCAAGAATAGAACAGAAGATTCGAGGCGTAGGCTACAGTACCGAGCATTCGTTGACAGAAGAGTTGTTTTCAGCAGTAAGCATAGTGCTAATAAGTTTGGTCAATTTGTCGTCAACAAGTTTACTTTTATGCGGACTTATATTTAGAACACCATCATGCTGTACTTTGCTATTTAGGAATGTTATTCTTAAGGTGTTAATTTTTAAGGTGTTAATTCATGAAATAGCTCTAATACAGCATATATACGTCAGCTGTGTAACATGTCTCCCACGGCTCTAGTTTCCGTATCAATAACATGGTTCAAGGTCGAGTCCGTATTGGGAGAGCAGAGCCACCTCTCAGTAGATAAAAGAAAATCCCCCCTCCCCCCATCTTATTTTGAATAACCACGGTTCGTTTACAAACTTCTTGTGCTTAACTCTAGTTGCTTGATAATTCATTTTAGGACCTTGTGATCCTGTTTATCAGCCCCGTGTGCTTGGATGTGTGTTGCATTTTTCTGATAACCTGTATTTCTATGCTGACTGTATTAGGATCTAGAATTAATATAAGTTACAAAAAAGTTGCGAATGACCCACTCGTGTCTGTGAAAATCACTGTAGAACAATGAAATGTTTAAATGACTCTTTATGTTCGAAAAATATTTAATAAGAAAATTCTGATTACAAAACAGAAATTCCTACGCCTATAGAAGAAGAACCCTCATCCATACCTCTTTTGTGTTTGGAAAGATTTACTAACTATTCAGTGAGTAGGCCTATCGCTATCACACTTCCGTGTTTCTTCTTTGCATTTAATTGCAACTCCATATACATATTTCGCGTCATACTCAGTATATGAATCTCCCCACTTAGCTTATTGCTCTCGTTAGCGAACAAATGTTCTTGACTTCAGTTCAGTCCTCTCTGCTAAAGGAAGACCAATCACACTATACCTGAAAAGCCAGGAGGCGTAGTAGCCAGGCTACTGGTGGCAAGGTCCTGAATACAGTGAGGGTTTCAGAGTATAATGATAATGTCCCTTTTAACTACTGCAGCTTTTAGAGACGCTGGGGTGCCGGAAATTTTCCCCGAAGGGTATCTGCAACGTGCCAGTAAATCTACTGACACGGCTCCCTCACATTTGCGCACCCTAAAAGGCCAGCTGACTGCGTTAGAATTCGATCCTGCAAGCTTGGGAACAGCAGGCTAGAACGTTACCGCTGATTCACGCAGCCAGTCGGGTTTCAGAATATCCATCCATCTCGGGCAGCCAACGCGTCAGTCTATCCTTGCTAGTGGCCTATGGAAGGGCCATAGCCCCCCACAGGGGGGGGGGAATGCCTCCACCCCCCTTCCTCCGCCCTCCCCCTCCTCCGCCGCCCCCCCCTGGAAACCTAAAATGTTAAACGATATGAAAATAAGACTGAGAATATTTTTTTTTTGCAAAAGTGCTCATTCTAATTAATTTTGTGCTAAGTATAAATAGTTCAGATATTTAACTTTCTGTCGGGCGCAATATTAAATATAGAGGCAGTGGGCGCATTAAGCCTGTCTAGCACCCATCAGAAATCAGAATTTTAATAAATTACGATATTTGATGAAGAACGGTTTTGCTACAATACTGAATACACTCATTCATTCTCTGCATATTACGTAATGGCGCAATGTACCTGGCAGATCACTTTTACAATAACAGCAAATGTGTAGGAGGGTCATTGACAAACTGGCCGATATGAACTTGAATGTCATGGGGAAAGAGGCAGCTACTGAAAGGTGGAAGTAGCTTCGTCCCCGCAAATAACGAATACGAGATAAAAATTAACGCGTGTGCCAGTCAAATTAGTTGCGCCCACCAAAAGGTAAAATATCATCCTATAGCTATGCTGGTGCGCATTCAATTTTTGATAAACACTTGAGTAATGTTACAAAGACATATTGAAATTTATATGGGCATACTATTCGTTCGTGTGTATTGTGTTTACTAAGAACGGCCGCCTATACTGTGTATGTGTGGTTATAACGGTATTCATTTCGTGTGCATGGTCTACGAATGGATTTATATTTCATTTAAAGGTAAGTAATGTAATTTTATCTTAGTTATTTATAATCCAAAAATGGCATGGGCGCCCGCACGGTGGGAGGGTCAAGGTGAACCGTGCCCCCTCCCCTAGATTTCCTAGAATGTTGATATTCGATTGTTCATTGTCACACCAGTTTATTTCATAAATGGAAGTTGTTGATTGTCAACTGGCAACTGTTACAACAGAAAATGTGTTTACTGTTGCTGACTTATTATGAATTTACATTTTAAAAAATGGTTCTAATGCTGCCATACAGTAGACCACCAATGGAAACATAGATTCAATTTTCAATATGGTATTGCCGAGTGCTAAATACCGTATTTTCCCCCAACACTATCGCGAGTGGTGGCGACCGCACTTTGGCAGTGGCGATATGAAAGCACGTTCTGGAGGCAATTTTAGCTTATTTTCATTTATGCACCGGTAGTGTTCCCCCCTTACCCTTTAAATAAACCAAAATGATAATAATAATAATAATAATAGCATATCAAAATATAATTCATCAACATGAGATTACCATATCAAAAATTAATAATTTATAACACACAGGAAAAGGCCTAATTTAATTACTCGCTAGGTCAGCTGAATTCACAGCTAAAAACCTAGGCAGAGAATATTCCTAGTTTCATAGCATTGTGGAATACTCTGATCTAATCTAGAATAAGGGAAAAGGTGGGATGTAACCGAGGTCAAGACCAGCTTGTTGAGAGGAAGGCCTGATGCGTACCTCAGTAGGCCGTATTAAAATGACCCTGCCAAAAGATGAAGAAGGAAAGGGGAATAATCCTCCTAGTGACTTCATGCAATAAATAACGTGACAAATCGAAATAAGCTAACATGTATTGAACAGTAAGATAAAACAATTACAAGAGAGACCCTTCCACCACTTAATTAACTAACTGACAAATATGATCTAATTAAACACAAATGAATGACTTAACCTAAACAAACCAGACACTTGCCCGCTTGGCAAGATTACACCCACCTACATTTGTGATAAAAATGAATTTAACTAGAATGATTCCCCTGACGACAAAACTAAAGGAATAACAACATGAAATTAGACTCTATGTCACCTCAAAAAACAATGTCACATAAGCAACTTAAGAGCCGTTTAATACGACTAAGCCGGTCCGAAAGCCTGCTTTTGACTTACCGTCTTCAGCAGCCTTTCTGACCAAAGTTAAAACCATTTTCCCTCCCTGAATCTAATGCAAGCCAAACCCATCTGGGTATCCAAAAACTTAGCAAAATATACTTATTAACTAACAATCATTATTCTAGAAATATCAGTCCAGAAACGCCATTCGACACATGGCATGGAAAATTCACAGTATTGAAAGGCAGTCCGGTATGAGTTAATCAAAACGACAGTTACCCCCAAAACAAATGTACTTGGATACTTCCTGCATCCCGAACCCGCCCCGAGGAACAAGTCCCCGGGGGAGTCGTTTCTCAACACGTCAAGCTTGAACCAGTCTCAGTCGAGAAGTCTTTCTTACACACTTGGTAACGCGTCCAGTCGGAAGGAAACAACCCCCTCTCCTGACCACAGATACAGGTCGTGCCAACATAACATGGGGGTGCAGACCACCATGACAACGACAGAGTCCTTGAGAAATGTTGGTACCACAAATATCACCCCACACAGTTAGTGCGTAGAATCTTCCCAGGAGTTGAGGCGTTACACAATGTTCTTGCAAGATTTTTCTTAGAGCAAGAGCTTGGCCAAATGTAGCTGACAGGAAGTGTTAACGTCCCCAATGTTCACAGATACAAAGCTTGATATATCCCCCTCGACAAGTTTCCATTAGCGATAATACTTTAAGTGGCAGGACACACAAAGGGTAAAAATCCTGGCAGAAAAGGGCTTGGCGAACCCATTTCACCAACAGTCAGGTGCCGGAGGGGCGAAAAGAATTCCCAGAAGAGGCTTGGTGTATGCTCCCATGATAATCCGGTCAGACCTGGAGTTCTTACTGCGTCTCGAAGATAAAGATGAATATGTACTGATTTACAAAAACGGTACATCCTCCTCCTCCAAAGGAAGACGATGGGGAGATGAAAAGCAGGGTGACGGTGTCCAGCTGGCTTCTTGGCAGTTGAAGAGGCTACTCCAATCTCCGCCAGCAGACCTTGAAGTAGATCTCTTCGGGTAGAATGATGCCATGGGACCTAGATGGTACCTCCAAACTGGACCCAGATTGGTAGTACACGTCCCACATAGTGACCACTGTAAAACTCATCAGAACAGCAGCGTATGGTGCAAATACAGTTCCCTTAGAGGGAACAAGCGTTCCAGGCCAGTCAACCAGCCCTAAACAACTTAAGTTATCCCATGAAGGATAATAAAACATCACACGAAGCATTAGTGTGCCACCGAAGTTCACTTAAGAGTCTTTCAAGTCACACACGGGATGCTTGAGGCCACGAACAAGGTTCTGCGCCAAGACAGGGGTTCCAGGGCATAGTTAAGGTTCACTGAAGTATGAAAATCAGCGAAAGGGGCAACCAACTACACGATATGACTGACGTCAACAAGCTTAATAAGAAAGTTCACTACAATACTTAGCAAGAATGACCAAAATTTAACTAAGGTATACAGAACCCAGAATTTTTACAGAATACGCAAATCAAAGGCACCTACAAACTTGCCCACCAAAAATTTTAAACAAATTTTCAAAATGAATTTACTTTAACCAAATCCGAAGGACCATTTTTCTGCGACTTCACGAAATCAGCACTGCACGTAACTATTCCCCAAATTCACAATGACAATTACATTTAACATGCCGCACGGGGCATTCCACCAAAACTACATTTACTATACCGCCCGTGGTATTGCTTAAGTTAAATACATTACAAAATTACCTACCGCACCGAAAGCATCACACAGAGCTCGTTTTGATATGCACACAAACACAATTTACATGTCTTGCTCAATTTCACATGTTCCTGACCCAAACTGCCCTCAGTTGCCTCCAAGGACAGGAGGAACAGAGACCACAACATCCTATCACACAAGCATACTAGCAGCAAGACAAACAAAATAAGGAAAAACCACGTCACCCACATAATTCACACACATTCACACTCCCGGCACCTGGGCTGAGAACTGAACCCAAGGCCAAGGACTCATACAAGGCGGAGGACTGGCTCTGCAGAACGATTCACACTAAAATATAAGACCCTCAATTCCATCGGACTGTCACCCCGATATTTCTCCCACTCCATAACTGCCTACGGGCACTGATCCCGGCGACAACACAAAGACATAATTACCCATTCATACTGCAACTTACGAACTAGGAAAACAGCACGGAGACTGCAGTTCATAAGCCTGACGTGAATTATTAAAACAGTATGCACTGTCATTCACGCACTACACAAATATCTCCCTGTCCTTCATACGACAGGTCCTCTCCCTTACCAACACGGGAGGAACATTTACTCTTGGGCCCCTGGCCATCAAGACGTAAATGAGCACGCTACCTGAGCTCTCCCTCCGGATCAACACATGACTCCACGGAGGGTACTTGACATCTTCTCCACAAAGGCAGGCCGCCTCAGAAGATGAAGTACAACACTTTACAAACACATAAATACACATAGATATACCTTTCGACACAAGGTAGGGCACCCACCAAGCGTCACACACACCCTAGTGCACGTGGCTCACCTTCCAATCACACAACACAGACAATCAAAACCCCGAAAATTTCTCTAACTAGCGTTACCACACTCAAATCGAACCCATGATGCTTCAACGCACCACTGTCATCATACGTTCCCAAAACATTAACTTCACGAAGCCACTTAAAATCTCAAAATTCACAACCTTCTCGACCAACAACACGTGTATGTATCTCAGGAAATACTACCCCCAATAGAATCCCTCCCAGAATATCAACACAAAATTATTCAGAATTACAAATCACAGCAGTGAGAGATGTTACAACTCAAAAGGCACGAAGCAATTAAAATCTTCAAAATAAATCCATAAATCCAGCTCGCACCAACCACATCGGAACCTCGCACTAAAAAAAGCTGCCAAACTATCAACACTCTATTACTCAGAGAATTTAAATTTATTTACCACCAAAGATGACTACTCCAGTAACCTCCCCAGGACACTGACTTACACTATGGCTCACAATCGATCAGAACATCCGGTGGCAACAGCCGAACTCACACACACCCAAGGTGACGGGGCTACACAAAATTTTAACGAACCCAGAACTTTTCAGAGTTGAGACTACAACAGCTGATTGTGAAGTGAAAACACACCCAAGCTAACGGAGTCTATATTAAATCTCACGAACCTACAACCCTTCATAAATGTGACCACAATAGAATAACCTAGCCGCCTAACAGCAAGAACTGCAAGTTATGAATAACTAACGAACCAGCCTACTCAATGCCATCGCAAACGAAACACTGCAACCTCAAAAAATCTCAAAATCAGACTAGCGAACACAGCAGCTGACATACAACGACAGCTCAGCATGCCACTGCAGGGTCATCTCCCTAAAGGAAAACTTTCACCAACCGAACTACCAAATAATTTTTTACTACCCAAAAAATCAACAAGTAATCCCAGAGCTAGCAACTTCATCACTGGAACTCGAACACAGGACTCCAGTTCCTAACATTCATCCATCATCCATCACACATCCTTCTCAAATATCTCATTATAAGATTTAACCACCCACGACAATAACCCGTTACATTCAATCATGCAAATTAGCAGTCGCACAGACATCATGAACACAAAATACCCTATGGTATAGAAACACTTACGGACAGCTCAGCAATCGTGGCTCGACTCTCCATACAAACTGGACGAGTGGCCTCTAATACCCAAAAAAAAACTTGCCTGTCACCGAGATAACGAAGTCCCATACCTTCAGTCACTCGACTCGGGCAAATAAGTTACTAGCCTATATACACCCTGCCCGGGCCCAATCAAGATGGTACTCACACCCCAAATTAACTGGACTCCTAACAGTAGATCCCCGTACGAAGCACATCTGCATAATAGGTCCATTTTCAAAATGCAACTAATACAACTAATATAAATAACAATCCACCTTACGTTACTGGCAATTAGGCCTCAATTACTCCCACTCAAATTCAAATTGCAAACCTACATCAATTCATTCACACATGACTAATTCATTCAATCAACAGGATCAAAAAAACTTGAAGGATTACAAAAGAAAATAAATACAATCTTGACCATCAAAGAACACCAGTTCGATTCCTAGTCAGGGCAGCAATAAAGATCGCATCACACATACATTCTTACATCCTGAACACAATCAACCACAGAAATACATTCATGCATCCACCAGACACACAGGCTCCCTTCCCTGAACAATTTTAAATTCCCCATTTACACCAGTATGTTAGTATCCGGATCGTCAAGACACTATAATGTCAACGGAGTATCAACTCACGTGAGGACCTGATAAAACAACCCGTAGTTGTAGCCCTGAAATCACAGTTCCCCTTACATCGTATAAATACGTCCTAAAACGGAAGACACGAATCGGGGGAAAATATTTATTTACACCCTAAATGAGATGCGACCTGAAGGTGAATGCCTCACAGAAAAATCCTACTTAGTAAGTCACTCGACGAAACACACACTAAGATACTGGATATTGAAGCAATTTAATACTTGACCAATTTAGATGACAACCTAACCTTAAAATCCCATGTCACAACAAGACAATTTACTCTCCCCCCAATTACTAAGCAAACTTAAACATCAATCAATCATACATAAACACTCACCTGATTCATTTATACTGAATTAGCACACACGCAATTCGACACTTAACATCATTCAAAACACAATTACCGAACGCACATATAGACAGCAATGCGACCATTCCCCAGAATTAATTTAACGCAGAATAAGTTAACAACACCAAATTTTAATACTCACACGGACCGATTTAATTTGACAGAACTACCAACAGCGAAATAATTAACCCCCAGCTAAAGAAATGACAACAAAACTTGAAATGTTTGGCCTAACGAACAGCAGACCACTACCATTTATACCTCACACGTATTATGCACAGCGAATCGCAGAACTTCACATCTCGAGCCTCACGTCACTAATAATTATGAAGAACAATTACAGATTTACCCCCAAGGAACCTGCTGATGATAAATCCACACACGCAATTCACATTTTTACTGACATCAGTTACATAAAATAATAACTTGTCACAGTCGCCGGCCATGATAGATCAAAATCACTACGTGATTCAACAGGCGTGCACTAAACGCACATCAAAACAAACACTAAGTTATTATTACTGGAAATACAAGCTTATCAATTTCAGCCTATTGTCAAGAGAATTTAGAACGTCAATAACTTAAATTTTACCAACACTACTTCCAATCAGACAAACATTTTATTCTTTCCAAACACGTGACACAATTCAGTCAAAACAGCATTTCCCGAGGTGTACTTTTAGCACAGGCGCAGTAAAATTGAGCTGGACTATTTCCCACAAGAAACAGAACGAATTTACAACCACCCCAAAACATACAAACAGCATATCAAAACTCACCACGTGCGAAATTCATTCGGCCGGTCGATAAATAAATCTGGCAACGCAGCTCCGCCATTACTATCCCAGCAGTCCTGACTTCCGTTCCGCGCACGTGACTGCCACTTACAGTTCTCGGCTATCTTCTCGTCTGACAGCTGACGATATGAATTGCTCATTTGGTCCTCGGTGTACACAGCAAGTTATTTTACATGAAATCAAATCACAACAGGTATTAGGTTCTGCTCTAATAACTAGCCTACCTATTGGAAAGAAGAAAAATTAGTAAGGAGGACCCAATCTACGTTAATTAAGTTACTGAATTTAATTTTAATTAATTACTGCAATCAGTCAGCAGGAAAGATTATTTGCTAATGGCAAGATCACAGAACAAACCATGCTCTGCTACCACTGCACCGGTAGTGTTCCCCCCTTACCCTTTAAATAAACCAAAATGATAATAATAATAATAATAATAGCATATCAAAATATAATTCATCAACATGAGATTACCATACCAAAAATTAATAATTTTAACACACAGGAAAAGGCCTAATTTAATTACTCGCTAGGTCAGCTGAATTCACAGCTAAAAACCTAGGCGGAGAATATTCCTAGTTTCATAGCATTGTGGAATACTCTGATCTAATCTAGAATAAGGGAAAAGGTGGGATGTAACCGAGGTCAAGACCAGCTTGTTGAGAGGAAGACCTGATGCGTACCTCAGTAGGCCGTATTAAAATGACCCTGCCAAAAGATGAAGAAGGAAAGGGGAATAATCCTCCTAGTGACTTCATGCAATAAATAACGTGACAAATCGAAATAAGCTAACATGTATTGAACAGTAAGATAAAACAATTACAAGAGAGACCCTTCCACCACTTAATTAACTAACTGACAAATATGATCTAATTAAACACAAATGAATGACTTAACCTAAACAAACCAGACACTTGCCCGCTTGGCAAGATTACACCCACCTACATTTGTGATAGAAATGAATTTAACTAGAATGATTCCCCTGACGACAAAACTAAAGGAATAACAACATGAAATTGGACTCTATGTCACCTCGAAAAACAATGTCACATAAGCAACTTAAGAGCCGTTTAATACGACTAAGCCGGTCCGAAAGCCTGCTTTTGACTTACCGTCTTCAGCAGCCTTTCTGACCAAAGTTACAACCTTTTTCCCTCCCTGAATCTAATGCAAGCCAAACCCATCTGGATATCCAAAAACTTAGCAAAATATACTTATTAACTAACAATCATTATTCTAGAAATATCAGTCCAGAAACGCCATTCTACACATGGCATGGAAAATTCACAGTATTGAAAGGCAGTCCGGTATGAGTTAATCAAAACGTCAGTTACCCCCAAAACAAATGTACTTGGATACTTCCTGCATCCAGAACCCGCCCCGAGGAACAAGTCCCCGGGGGAGTCGTTTCTCAACACGTCAAGCTTGAACCAGTCTCAGTCGAGAAGTCTTTCTTACACACTTGGTAACGCGTCCAGTCGGAAGGAAACAACCCCCTCTCCTGACCTCAGATACAGGTCGTGCCAACATAACATGGGGGTGCAGACCACCATGACAACGACAGAGTCCTTGAGAAATTTTGGTACCACAAATATCACCCCACACAGTTAGTGCGTAGAATCTTCCCAGGAGTTGAGGCGTTACACAATGTTCTTGCAAGATTTGTCTTAGAACAAGAGCTTGGCCAAATGTAGCTGACAGGAAGTGTTAACGTCCCCAATGTTCACAGATACAAAGCTTGATATATCCCCCTCGACAAGTTTCCATTAGCGATAATACTTTAAGTGGCAGGACACACAAAGGGTAAAAATCCTGGCAGAAAAGGGCTTGGCGAACCCATTTCACCAACAGTCAGGTGCCGGAGGGGCGAAAAGAATTCCCAGAAGAGGCTTGGTGTATGCTCCCATGATAATCCGGTCAGACCTGGAGTTCTTACTGCGTCTCGAAGATAAAGATGAATATGTACTGATTTACAAAATCGGTACAATTTATGAAAAAATAGGCTTAAGAGATCACCTTTTCCCCGTGTGTGTGTATGTCCCCAATAAAATCTAAACTGCTAGAGAGATTTCAATGAAACAAAGGGCATAGTACAATTTGTCCGACCTCGACCGTACCCTTCAAATTTTATTATGTCTCACCAATCCAACATGGCGGCTGTGCTAAATATTTCACCGGCATTCTATATCTCCGATACTATTACTGATATCACCCTGAAATTTTGTACGGTGATAAAGGGTACTACTAGCCGTTTACCTATTTAACATTCAAAAACCTGTTAAGTACAGAACAATCATTGAGGCGAAGCGAATCTGAAACATTAAAATAGACTTTTCTCACGATTTAACCATCCGAGCGCAGTGAAACGTGGTACAGCTAATGTTTGTACAAATTGTAATGCACTAATATATAATTTACTTCAATTGTTTACATAACCTCAAGATGGCGGCAGTGAGAAATTTTAAAATTAAGTTTTTATTTCTTGCATCCTAATCATGTGATCGAAGTTAACGTTTGAATAATGAACGTACACAATAATCCTCATCTAATAGTACATAACTCTATGGCCTACATATATTTAAATCCAACATGGCGACAATCCGAAATATTTAGACGGTTCTCAATATCTATGAATGTATGACAGCAATCAAACTGAAATTTTGTATGTTGATAGAGGCTATAAACATAAGTTCACCTATGGGACATTAAATAACCTGGTGAGCACAAATCCAACATGGTGGTGACGCGAAATTTAAATATTCAAATGGACGTTTCTCTCGATTTCACCATCCGAGCGCAGTGAAACTTGGTACGGTATATGCTTATATAAATTTTAATCCACTGGTATCTAGTTCATTTCAATTATTATCATAACCAAAAGATGGTGGCTGTGCGCAATTTTAAAATTACGTTTTTATTACTTGTGTCCTAATCATGCGATTGAAGTTTGAATAATACACCTACACAATAATCTTCATGTAATAGTACATAACGCTAAGGCCTTTATATAAAAATCCAACATGGTGACCATCCGAAATATTTAGATGGTTCTCAATATGTAGGAATCTATTACAGAAATCAAACTGAAAATTTGTATGTAGGATATATGAAAATAGGCTATATAGCCTAGTTCTTCACGGAACTACGTGTTAGATATTGCAACACCTCTAACAGATCGTAGCCCCTAAAACATGGTTTTCTTTGTTGACTAATAAAACACTAGTCCCTTTAAGTCGTCCATAACATATTGGATCATTTACTGCAGTGGTGGCCAACTTTGTATGGACTGAGGGCCACATTATTGAAGGAAACATGTCGGCGGACCAAAACTCCCAATTAATTCAAATCTGACGTGATAATTTCAGAAGTAGGAATATAAAATCTAAAGAGGATCAGCCGCTATGCAACTGTAAATTCTCTTGCCATCAACCCAATTAAAACACAAGCTATCGTAATAGGGCAGACTAAATTGCTTTTCCATTTACACAGCAGACCTCTTTCCTTAATTCAATTTAATGGTGTTGCTATCCCGTTCTCCAAATCGGTAAAAGGTCTTGGAGTCACACTAAATGAAACTTTGAATTGGGATGGACACGTTACTAATACATGCAGGAAAGTTTACTCGTCACTTCATCCACTTAAGATTCACCAGTCCGTTCTACCCCGTAACTTGAAAATGAAACTCGTCCAAACTTTGATACTCCCTATATTTAACTACTGCGATGTTGTGTTAGTAGATGCTACCGGAGAACAAAACAAGAAACTTCAGAGAGCTTTAAATTCCTACAATAGGTTTATTTTCACCGTGAAATTTTCCTCACACGTGTCTCCTTTTTATGATCTACTTTCCTGGCTAAAAGTAGAACAACAAAGAAACCTGCACATATGTACCCTCATCTATCGACTTCTCAACGAAAGTACACCTCACTATCTCTCTTGTAATTTTCGTTTTCTTTCTTCCTTTCATGATCGTCACACGCGATCTGGATCTATAACTGCAATTCCTCTACATCATTCATCTGCCTTCAGTAACTCTTTCCTCGTGTCGGGAACTAGAATTTGGAATAACTGTCCTCGTGACGTTAGAAATTGTACATCCCTAACAACTTTCAAACGTGCATGTAAAGATTTCCTCTTGAATTCGTAGGCCAACTAGAACAATTTGTGTATGAATGTGTGAGTGAATGACCATAGTATAATTTTGTTAAAAATGTATGTCACTTAAATTGTATAGCTTAGTTAATATCACGCAGTCGCCAATTTAATTTAATTTAAATTAATTCTAGTATTTAAGTTTTTCCTAGTATTTAAGTTTGGTTGGTTAAGTATATCATATTTGAGTATGCATGTAAGTTGCACTGTGTGTGGTTAAGTGTAAGAGAGGGCCTAGAGCCCTAACTTCGCCACAATAAAGGCACCAATAAATAAATAAATAAATAATATAACATATATGATTTACGTATGTTGAAAGGTTGCAGGCAATATTTATTGAATAAAAACACAAACAATTTATTTTAATGCGAACATTGTGGTTTTTCAAAATTGTGTAAAAAAGATTTGAAGTCTACTTCCATGTCTGATGTAGCAACTCTTAGTGCATGGCACAATACAGAGTCAGTCATACGGCTTCTTATCTTGGACTTATTATGTTTCATAGCTGAAAATGTAACCTCACATATGTATGTGCTCCCCAAACTTGAGCACTGTCTTAGGGCCCAAATCCTTAAGAGCGGGTAATGTTCTGGAGACAACAATTTCCAGAACTCAAGCCTAGTTGCCCCTGTGTTGTTGAGAGATGGTCACACTGAAAGTCACACAACTCTTAACTGCACTTATGAAGCTTGAGATTCACAGTACTCTTCGTAGGGTTATTGAAGAGTTCCTTTTCTGGTTGCAGCTTCTCAAAATCTTGAAATTCGTGGTTAAATTCAGAAAGCAATAGCTCAATGTGTTCAATGTACTTATCAAACACAACTTCCTCTTCTCTGGATAGTTTTTCACAACATGGAAAATGGAACAGCTCATTCTTAACTAGGGGGCTGCGTGGCGCAGTCGGTAGAGGCACTGAGCTTCTAACTGAAAGGGAGTGGGTTCGATCCCCACCCAGGTAGAGGATTTTAGAAACAAAACTACCACTTTCGGAAACGCAAATAGCCCTGGGGTTCCCTCAGCCTACACCAGAAATGAGTACCAGGGTAATTCCTGGGAGCAAAGACGGCCGGGCATGAAGCTGACAACTCCATCCCATCTAGTGCCGATGTCACAAAAAGTGGAAGCCTCTACCTTCCACTAATCCCAGGGCCTCCATGGCCTGTATGGAGTTGGCTTTGCTTCTTCATTCTTAACTAACGCAGATTTAAAGAGTTGTAACTTCCTCTTAAAACCATCAACATATCCCATCATTTCAAAAATAATCTGCTTTTTCCCTTGAAGCTACAAATTCAAAACGTTCAAATGTTGGGTGATACCTGTTAGGAATGCTAAGTTTTGTATAAAGTCAATGTATCTGAGCTTATGTTGGAGATCTGCTGAGTTAGGAACAAGCTGTTAGAGAAAGGCAAGTATTTCCCCGCACTAAGCCACCTTATGTCAGAGTGAAGCAGGAAGTCCCCGTAAGCACTGTCAAGTTATTCTAAGAGATAAATGAGTTAAAGACCTGCTCCCCCCTCTTATTACGTTTGTGATTTTTGTCACAGCCGCCATAGTGTCACGTAATTTAACATATTTTCCACAAAGGGCATCTCGATGGACAAGCAATGGAAAGCTAGCACATTACCTTGTTCTTGTTTTAAAATACCGATAAAACCAGTACTAGATCCAACCATTGCCTTAGAACCATCTGTAACTCCAGCAGTCAACTTACTAAATCCGCCATACTCTTCTACAGCTGACTGCACTGCGGAAAATATGTCATGTCCTTTACTTGCCCCATGCAAAAAGCACACTTTTAGCATTTCTTCTATGACGGTAAAGTCGTTCTGAATTAATTTCATAAAAACGAAGAGCTGATTTGTGTCTGTTATGTTTACACTCTCATCTAAAGCTAGTGAAAAATACGGACAGTTCTCAATAGTTGATTTCAGGTTGGTTAGTAGACAAATGAGTACTGATAGCTTCCATTCTTATTGTCACAGTTGTTTTCGAAAGTGGTACAGGCTGGAATTCTTAAAAAAACTTTATGTTCCTTTAAGGCCTCAGCAATTCTCAGATAACATTGTTTAACGGTCTCGCCAACCGTGAATGGCTTCTTAGCTTTGGCGAGCTCATAACTGACCGTGTAGGAGACTAAAACAGCCGATTCCTGTATTTTAGTCACACCACTAAATACGTTTTTTTGCTGAGTTAACTTCTTTCTTGGCTGCCTAACCGCTATTTTACGAGATTCACGTAAGTGTTTTTCATATTTAATGTCTTTTGAGGTTATATTCTTTTAACACCGCTATCACTTGTATACACACCAAACATTGGAGTTTGTTGTCTTTTGAAAGTGTAAAGAGATAATCCAACTCCCATTCTGGTTTGAACGTACGGTTTATAGTGTCCACTTTTCTATGCTTTGAATACATTTTTAATTGCTACACAATAGGTCTATGCCTACTTCTTCAAAAGTAAGAACCACTGAATAACCTGTAAACTGGCCAGTGTGCGGCAACTTAACAGTACCAGCGTTGCCAAGTCTCATTCACGAAAAGCCACTAACAAACATTTCAAAATCCGCTGAAGTCCTATGGATGTTTTCAACGTAAAAAATAAGATTTCGTGCCGCTGTAGACTGTTTGAAAGCCCCTAAACCTCTATCGCCATTGGTTTTTTTTTCATTCTTCCCACTAACGTGATCCGTTGAATTTGTAAAACTGAACATCGCTTGGCTTCCTCGATCCCAACCTTTAACCCAGCTTGCTACGTAGCGGAAGAAAATGGATTTATTTGCCGTGTACCTACTTACCGGAAGAACGTGAAACTATTTCAATATAATGTTAGCAGTTAGTATGGAAGCATAGTATCGGGTGGACAGGCGGGCAGTTTGAAAGAAAATATATTATTCATTTAAATATATAATAAACAGAGAATATTACGGGGGCCGCTCAAATATTATTTTTGGAAATATAGTGTGTGTGTTTGAGTCTTCACTCTTTTGACTGGTTTGATGCAGCCCTCCGTGCTTCCCTGTCCTGATCTGATCGTTTTATCTCTACATAGCTACCACACCCTACATCCGAGGCAATCTGATTAACATATTATAACATTGGACTACCCCTACAGTTCTTATCCTCGACCCTATCTTCCATAACTAAGTTTTCTAATATTACGGGGGCCGCTCAAAATGGCTTGGCGGGCCGGATGTTGCCCGCGGGCTGCGAGTTGGTCACCACTGATTTACTGCATCCAGGCCCGTATTTATGGTGGGACAAATTGGGTAACAGGCCCGGGCAGCATACTTTATGGACTGTAACATTTCTGGAAAACTGAACAAACCAATTGGGCATTACACGTCAAGTTATTAAAGTTTAAACCTCCCAGAAGAGAATATACTTTGGCAATGTTGATTATTTAAGGACCAAATTAAAGGATCGTCTTAATCACCTTGGTGTTCTTGCTGTTGATCTGACCTGAATGCGAAATTGTACAAATGAGGAAATCGTAAACTTGTTATTTAAATAATTGGTGTTTTAGGCATTGGTTGTGTATGATAACTGTTAAAATGTAATGTATATGCTTTGTATTAAGTTCTTTTCTATTTGTTATTGTTGTTGTTGTTGTTTGGGTTTCCCATTTTCAACACCAGGCAAATGCTGGGACGGTACCTTCTGACAGGTCACGGCCGCTTCCTTCCACATCCTTACCCAGTTTCATTCACCATCATTCATTTCAACTCTCATTAACTCCTCTCATGAAGTTGGCGTCAGGAAGAGCATCCGGCCGTAAAAACCATCGCCACAAAGACTTCCATCGCATCTCATCCCCGACCCCGTTGGAAAACGGGAATAATAAGGGGTAGACATACATTGTTGTTGTTGTTTGAGTCTTCAGTCTTTTGACTGGTTTGATGCAGTCTCCATGCTTCTCTGTCCT
The DNA here is from genome assembly GCA_946902985.2 of Meconema thalassinum. Lineage (NCBI taxonomy): Eukaryota > Metazoa > Arthropoda > Insecta > Orthoptera > Tettigoniidae > Meconema > Meconema thalassinum. The sequence continues at coordinate 377,917,515 of OX336389.2, read as the reverse complement.
GAGCTAATCGTTTCATTTCTTCATAGCTACCACACCCTACATCTGACGCATCTCTTTAACATATTCTAACCTTAGTCTACCCCTACGGTTCTTATCCTCGACCCTTCCTTCCATAACTAACTTTGCAATTCCTGGGTGTCTTAGTATGTGTCCTACCAACACACACAGATACATACACACAGGGATAGAAACGGCCCCATGTGTTAAGAACACTTTAATAAATCTACATTTTCTAACACAGGGGCAGCAAAGTTGTATTGTTTTTGCCCAGAGGCGTCAGGAGCCCTAATTATGGGTCTGGCAGTATTATACTCTCCCCATTTTTAGTCCATTTTCATTCATAACAAAAATAGGCTTATGAGATCACCTTTTGTCCGTGTGTGACTATGTGTGTGTGTCCCCCTAGTAACTTCTAAACGGCTGGAGTGATTTCAATTAAAATCGGTAAGGTCGTAGTACTATCTTGGCCCACCCCGACCGTGACATTCAAATTTTATTACGTCTCACCAATCCAACATGGCGGCTGTGCGAAATATTTCACCGGCATTCTATATCTCCGAAACTATTACTGATATCACCCTGAAATTGTGTACCGTGATAAAGGCCACTAATAGACGTTCACCTATGTGACTTTCAAAAACTTGTTAAGTACAAAACGAACATGGTGGCCAAGCGAATTTGAAACATTTGAATAGACTGTTCTCGTGATTTAACCATCCCAATGCATTAAAACATGGTACAGCAAATGACTATACAAATTTCAATACACTGACATCTAATTCACTTCAATTGTTTACATAACCTCAAGATGGTGGCGGTGCGAAATTTTAAAATAATGTTTTTATTTCTTGTGTTCTAATCATGCGATCGAAATCAACGTTTGAATAATGAACGTACACAATAATCCTCATCTAATGGTACATAACTCTATGGCCTACATATATTAAAATCTAACATGGCGACCATCCGAAATATTTAGACGGTTCTCAATATCTATTAATCTATGACAGCAATCAAACTGGAATTTTGTATTTGTATAGAGGCTACAAACATAAGTTCACTTATGGGACGTTCAATAACCTGGTGAGCACAAATCCAACATGGTGACGACGTGAAATTTAAATATCCAAATGGACGTTTAAATCGCGAGAAACGTGGTACGGTATATGCTCATATAAATTTTAAACCACTGGCATCTAATGCATTTAAATTATTTTCATAACCACAAGATGGCGGGTGAGGGAAATTTTAAAATCTCGTTTTTATTTCTTGTGTCCTATTCATGCAATTGAAGTTTGAATAAAACACCTACACAATAATCTTCATGTAATAGTACATAACTCAAAGGCCTATATATAAAAATTCAACATGGTGTCCATCCGAAATATTTAGACGGTTCTCAATATCTACGAATCTATTAAAGCAATCAAACTGAAGGTTTGTATGTTGATAGAGGCAATTAATATAAGTAGAATATATGAAAATAGGCTATTTAGTTCTATACGTAACTACTTCTTTACTCCGGTTTGCCTTCCCGCGATCGGTATTCGTGCCGCGAAATACAGTACATTTTTATTTTTAATAAGGTGTGCAATAGTATGGTGGCTCATTTCTTGAGAACAACGCGATTAATGCTACGTATTAACAGCAATCTACCATTGGTGTTGTAGATTTCTGACCTGTGGTGTTACATCTGCTACAATGGAAGCAATTTTTAATATAATAGTTAAATTTGTCGTGCGATGTTTGAGCCGTTATCAAAGCTTCTAAGATTCGCATAGAATGTAGACGGCAGGTCAGTCGAGACAAAATGGCGAACTTAATGGTGATACACGTCGTAATGTTGTATATGACTCCAATGGATCCCACTTGCAAGGCAGGCCATTTCTGATGCACAACATGTACCGGTACTTATGAGCGGAGTAGCTTCACAGAATTAAGTTTAAGCTCGACTTAATGCTTAATCGTAACTACCAGCAATTTGAAATGGGTACGGTACTTCAACATATTCAAAATATGTCCGGTCATCAGTAACCATAGACTAAAAATCAGAACTTGCATATTTAGGCCTAGTCTATACCTTAGCCTGACAATTCTGTGAAATAGCATGTAAACAAAATGAAACCTACAGTATAAATGATGGGTATAAAAATGTACGTTTTAAGTTATACGGCTGCGTGAGCAGCGCTTTTTTTTTCGGGCTCCTATCATAAATCTGGAAGGCCTGAACTCCATAGATCTGCATTTTGGCCAAAATATCTCCAAAATCGACGTAAATTCGTTGTAAGAAAGGACATCTGTGTAGCTGAGTACCTCAATTTACGCTTCACGCTGAGGACTGGTTACCTGAATATTCGAAATTTAATTTTCGACGCTGACAGCAGCCATCCTATGTTTGATAATTTCAACACTACCTTCAGGGGTATGTCACGTCGGTACCATATTTCATGTACCGGGGCACTCATCTCAAAACTACGGTGCTCTAAAATAACACATTTTATACACACTCGCCTACTGACACCACACAGATTATTAGATAAATTTCACTCACAGTCAAGTATAAGGGGTGGAGGTTACAGCAGTTCCCAAATAAAGCAACACCATTAACAACAATGCCAGATGTTGAATATAAGAAGGCTAATTTCTCCTCTTTAAGGGTACCTAGCCTTAACAAACATCCATTTAAAAAACTCAAATGTATTTGTACAAGATTGGTTAGTGTATTATTTACGTCACAGGCACAAAAGAATACTCACTGGTCTGGAAGAAAGTAATCATCCTATGTAAAACGTCGATCTGCTCATTTCTTCGAAATCGATCGAGTGAGATGATGCACTCGACCTCATGCTTTTGTTATGTCTTACATTTAGGAAAAAAAAAAGGTGAAATATCACTTAAAACTCAGCAATTCTTCTAGGTTTGTGCCGTGTCTCGTGTGGGGTTTCGCCTAGGACACCAAGCTGGCTCATCGGCGGGCTCTTGGTGTCCCCGCCCGGACCCCCACAGGAGTAACGAACAGCGCGCTACCTTCCTTTATATTAGGTGCAACTGCACCACTTGACTGCGAGAACTAAAAGCTCAAGCAGCCTTAACCTCCCTATTGTACCCAACTGGAGTTGGTACAAGAGTTGAACTTCGGATCTCTGATATGTAAAGATGCAGTTTATGTCACACCGAGTAGTGGACCTAGCAGAGGGTTACGTCAGCCATATGTGAATCATGCCTCACAGCTGTGTTATCGAGACCAATTTAATGGAGTAATAAATATATTTATCAAATGACAGGAGCCGAGAAATTTAACAAGATAAGAATAATTCCGCTTACTCATAAGCGATAAGCCACGTGCAAGAAGTCATTAAAAATCTTAATATAAGCGAGTCTTAATCACATTTATGATAGCATAACTGTCAAGGTAAAGAGACCAACACAGCATTAATTGCGATATGGGAGTCAGGGAGATCCCCAAACAAATGTCAATCAGTGTTAGGGAATAACATGACAGATAAATAATACTATAGTCAAATAGCAAGCGTATAGGCATATACGGACCTTATCTTTTCATGGGTTGCTAACCATGAAAGCTGACACGGAAAAAAATTTGCATCGTCAACATGACATCATTGATAGTTAAAACGCAAGGATATGGGAGTTAAATAAAGTCATCCACCGGCCCCATAACGAGGATAATAATCATTTTAATTAATTATAAATAAACGTATGATTGAAAATAACTCCGCATGAAATAAATGTTTGAATTAGCACATTCTACAGTAGCACACAAAGTTTCAAGCAGGTTGAAGCCTAGATAGAGAAAATAAGCTCTTCGTTGAGCAGGGGAACTACATTTTTATAGATTTGAATAAATAGAGGCTAGGACGAAGCAAAGGCATGAAGTCTTACAGTGGACTCCAAATGCAGGAGCACTGCATCACATCACATCAGGCCCGGAGAGGCTCTGCGCGATTTCATACAGTGTATAGTATACAGTACGCAGTATCATAGTCCACCTGGACGGAAGTTCGTCGTCACGTTGATCAAAACTCATCGCACTTCTGTATGGAGATGACGCATCGAGGAACTCAGTTCGTTACCGACCGCTAAAGTGGATCGTGTTAAGTCAAATTAACAAATCGTCAGTATCCGCGGTTTCAACGAAAAGTTCGTATGGGCGTAGTAACATAAATACGTCACATCATAAAGTACTGTTTTTTTAGTGATCACTAAAGCACTTGTGCTAGATCAGATAAAATGTTTCACTACACGGGAACCGTGACAAAAATAAGTTGCGCCGCGTCGAATTTTAGAACATTACTCAGCTAGAAAGCACAAGTCCAGATCAGTAGAGACGCTACGCTGCAAGTCATCGGTTCGAGACTATAGTCGGGTCTTCGTAAAAGTCAAGTAAAAAGACCACATTATTAAGGGTCAGATATTGAAATGGAATCAAAAAGTTCAAGTAAATGGACACGGGTTCGAGACCCAAAGCGTATTCAGTGAACTTTAGCGAAGCTACAGTGTGTCTAACAGGGACTTAACCAGAAAAACATTCTCGTAAGAGAAAGAAAATAAATCTCGTCGCAGTATAAAAAAGGACAGATTACGGTCAAGAATCAGGAGGATCACAGGCTCGATAGACCGCCATATAAGCGTAGGGGCAAGTGATGGGCACTTACTCGATTATAGGAACGATAAGGGAAGCCGAAATAGACTGTTAAAAGGACTGGACAGAGACTAAATCCAGTGAAGAACTAGGAGCTGTTCGAGTTATCACGCGTCCAATGCAGGGTCTTGGGATCTCATCAGGGCATCGATCACCGATAGGAAGTGCCGAAGATCACTGAGATATGGCGAAAAAATTGCGGTGTAAATAATTGAGAAGAAATATATTTTTAGTGTTAATATAGTGTTTTATAGAATAATAATGTGTTTAAATATAAGTGAAGGTCGATTGGGCCTAAGTGAAATGCAGTTCACGAAAGAAAGTGCCATGGAAAAGTGCTAGATATGCAGTTAGATGGGTGAATCCGTCTAAGAATGAAACAAGAGCAACACACGGGTGAGTCATGATTTTCCATTAAAATTTGCAGCTGTACTATGCACTGACCCATTGAAATCAGTCGTTGACTAGGGAGTTTAACGATTGATTCACTGGGTTGTTGAATGCACAAAGATAATTGAAATGTTGGGATAATAATAATGAATAACTGCGAGAATGACCTCGCAGAAATAAATATACAAATGGGATCAGTAAATATAAAGTAATGGAAACCCAAGAAATGAAATAATAAGTAATAAATGATTTGGAGGAAGGAATCGAAATAATAACCTAAATGGCTTAGAATTTTTGCCACGGTAAAATCAGGTTATGAAATAAATACGCGCCATAAAGAAGTCGTTAAAAGACAAAAGAATAAGGAAAATAAAAATAATTTGATTTTATACCATGTAATTAAATGGTAAATAACTAAAAGTTGTAATAAAAATAACTGAAAATCTGAAAGGATAATAATAATAATAACGATTATCGAGTTGTTATACTCTAAAAATAAAGTTGTGGTAAAAATCGTAATAAGGAACTCAAGTAATAAAAACGGAACGAAATAAATAATATCTTGACGTATTGTTGTCAAAATAATCAATTTATAAATCTCTAAAGTAATTGGTGAATAAAACACCCAAGGGAAAGATGTATTATTGTAGGCTATCAGGCCAAAGATGTGAAAATAAAATAATAGGAAGACCGAGGTCTTACCGCTATAAATGAAAAATTATACAAGAGATTAAATGAACCGCGAATATCCAAGCAAGAAGCAAGAAATCGTGTAGCCGAAAAGGTCTAATAATAAAATAAATGTAGCTTCAAGCTAATTAATATGCGTTAATCAGGATATATTTTTTCGGGAGATGGAGAGCATCGTCGAAATATTATGGATGAACGATTCCCATTAATGTATTGTTTTTGTATGAAAAGGTCGTGTTAAATTGTGTAGGTGAAATTCCCACTAAAGTATTGCCATATTGAAGCGTCGTATGTGAAATGTGCAAGTAAGTCCGATAAGGCATTGTTATAATAAAATATTGTAGGCAATAATCGTCAAAATAAAGCGTCGTATGTGAAATGTGCAAGTAAGTCCGATAAGGCATTGTTATAATAAAAATATTGTGGGCAAATAATCGTCGAAATAAAGCGTCGTATGTGAAATGTGCAAGTAAGTCCGATAAGGCATTGTTATAAATATAGTGTTGTGATAAGACGTCATACAATTTGTTATTAAGGTTGGTGTAATCAACTATTATACATCCTCTCCGAAATAAGTAACAAATATCCTGAAGACACGAAATGTTAATGATAATAATAATAATATTAAAAGCAGAAGCAAATAGCCGCTTTAGAAGTGAATGTAAGTCTTGGGAATCATATGGTTAAATAGTAAATAACATTGTAAAGCATGGCGGTCGGCGAGACGTCATAAATCAAGTGAAGTGTCACAGGAAGAGGGGGCAGCCGTTAGAGCCTGACCTACCGTAGTGAGGGAGTGAGAGAGGAAATTTAACGAATTCCGCGGTCATGTAGGGTCTAGCAAAGACTAATAATAAAGAGGCCACTATATGAAAGTTTTTATTAAAAGGTGCAAGCTCAAAATAACCTATTAAATCATAATGCTGGGATTGAGACCATTCTCCAGAATATAAGTTTGAAGCGTCTATATAGATTTTGACGGATTTTGCCAAATACTTTTATTGTTGATAAAAGGATTCCTTCCTCAAAAGGAATGAAATAACGGGTTATGGAACAATGTAGTTTTAATATGAATAAAGATGCCACTATGATAAATAACACAGTGCATGGTACAATGCTGAGGAAAAATCACCTGATGCATGGAAAGTAACTGGTGGAATAAGGGTTCGATCCACAGAAATGGCATGTTCTTGTACAGTATTTTAAATGTTTAAAATCTAAGGCTTTGTGAAAAATTATTATTAAGGTCCAAAGGACTTAATACATGATAAATAAATAATGTTTAAGTAAACATAAGGAAACCCTGAAGGGTGAATGAAATGAATGTAAATGTCCAAAGCCTTGAAGAGATTATATGACTAAAATGATAGGCGCGCTCGACGCCTGAGTGAAATATACTAAAATGTTAATAATTTAATTTAAGCAAGACAAAGTAGTTAGAAAGTTCATGGAATAATGGAGTGACATTATAGTGAATTTTTTACGAACTTTTAAAAAGTGATTTTTAGCTTTTGAGTGACACTTGAAGAGACTATGCCAAGTGATTTGATTTTTGATATGTTTTGAGTGAATCTATTTTTCTTCTATGAAATAAATAATGTAAAATTGTAATGTTGAGTTTTTCATCTAATCCTTGTGAACCTTGAGTATTCCATATCGGATGTTAAGTCAGTGGTGGAGGGAACGTTACACGCCCCGATGCCGCAGTAGCAAAAGCCGAGTGCTGACTGAGCATCCTCCGTATAAACGGGCACACTATGAAGGCTTCCAAAAAGAAATATCACTTGTTAATTTAAGAAAACTCGACGTATTTGTACAATATCTGTTAGTTTTCTCTTCATCGTCTATAATTTTCATAAACAGAGAAAAGCTTGAGCATAACGTTCAATTACACATTGAGAGCAGTGGTTTGTTTACGTTCATATCTCCATTCCTCTAGTTTCAGTCACGTGGCAGCACCACCACTTGAGAATGCGAATACCGATAGTAAGAAGTACGTGATACAGTTGGTTTTATCATTTTAAATGATCTTGTCGACTTCGTCGTTACGCTGAGGTCTGGCGTTACGTTACGGTGACGGGACGAAATGTACCTAGAATGCACTGAGGCGTGTGAGGTCATAGTACGATGTAGCAGCCGAGTACCAAGAAGGCAGTGCGAGAATAGAGTTTCAAGAAGGCAGAGCGAGAACAATCAAGTAGGCAGTGAAGAAACAAAATAGAATATTGAAACTCTGTTCTCGCACTGCCTTCTTGGTACTCGGCTGCTAGCATTTAAAATTATATAAATTCCAGTCTTCCAGACTGACTATCCGTGTCCTTTTATCTATTTTACTTTGTGGTTAGTAATAATCAAGCAAAATATTTTTATTGCAAAAACAAATGTTTACTAAAACCGTGGGCTCACGCTACGAGTTTATCACATCGTAGGTTACAAGTGTTTCATGATTCTAATAAGAGCAATGCGAAGTATTTTTGATTGATTGTGAACAAGAGGAAAAACGTGATGATCTGCTGTAACGGCCAGTACAAACTAGCTATTTGGAAACAGTGCTTTTTGAATTATTGGGTAGATTCAGATGTAGGGACATTTCCACAGTTTAATTTAACTTAGTAATTTGGGATTATATGAAAACATGCCCAGTTATTTAGAAAATTGGTGAACTGGATTAACAATACCATTTTAATGAAATGCTTGATCTTCATTTTTGTTAGTACCACTAAGTTTTACCTGTTTTTAAGAACTGATCATTACGACGATGAATCACGAAGAAAAGCAAACTTTTAAGGACAAAACTCAAACAAAATATAACTCGCATTCTTGCCATCAAGTTGCGAACGGTTTCAGAGCAATCAAAGGGAGGGGGGTACGTCTCATCATCAAGTAGTGACAGGTAGGTAATGAAACGAAAATTTTTACTTGGCCCCCCACTGGAAAAATCCTGTGGGCGCCCAAGGGCCTACGTACTCCATGCATCTATGTTCAACCCTTATCATTCCCTTTTTCAACGGGGTCGGGGATGAGATGCGATGACAGTCTATTTGACGGTAGGTTTTTATGGATGGATGCCCTTCCTTATAGCCAACCTCATGAGAGGAGATAATGAGAGAAGAAATGAATATGATTGAAACTGGGCAAGCTGTTTGAAGGAAGCGGCCGTCGCCTATTAAAGTTACCGTCCCAGCAATTGTCTGGAGTCGAAAATGGGAAGCACGGAAAACCATTTCAAGGGCAGGCGATGGTGGAGCTTGAGCACACATCTACCGAATGCGCAGATAGCTTGGTCCCATAGCCTAGTGCTGCACGTTAGCGAGCGTAGCTACCGTTGTCGGTGACATGTGCTCCATAAAACTTGCTTATTTTAATGGAGATCTAAATTAATTCAAAATGAATGGAGCTCAAAAAATCATTGCTATATTTAGCCTTTCTTCATATGAAACATAGAATTTCGTTACTGGCTTTATTCCCCGCTTTCGTGTGCTTGTGTGTATCTGTGACCCCTGATTACCTCCGACCCATTGGACGAATCTGAATGTAATTTGGTAGTGAAAAACAGTAGTAGAGCTTCCGCTGACTCGGACCGCTTCTTCTTATGTTCGCAATCGTCACCAATCCAACACATGTGCGCCAAGAAATATTTCACCAGTGGTATTCAACCTCACGGTAAGCAATCGACTTGATAAATCACACACGAACGAGTGTTATAAAGCAAGTTCACGTATGCATCTTTTGCAAACGTAACAGGCATGGCACTAAAATCACGACCGCACAGGTTTCTAGAATCTAATTGTTATTTTTGGCGATGTAATCACGTGAGAGTTGGTAGGCTGAACCGGTGCTAGTGGTGAAATATATCGGCATAAAGTTCCTTTCAAAGCGAATCCGATCTGTCTTGGCGAGCCCGATTATTCCTTTCATTTGTTTAGAAATGTTCAATATGGTGACTACGCGAATTTCTGAAATATATTTTTAAATTAAATAATCTAATCAACCGATCATTGGGAATCTCGATACGAATTACTTCTAAGTGGAGATACCTCTATTTTTAGGGCATATCATGAGTGATGTGTAAATCTGAAATCGCCAACTCTTTTGGCATTCTGACACGGTGTTACAAGAATTCAAACATTTGATGTGGGAACTGTTATTTTTGTTAATTCATTTAAGTTGTTGTTGCTATTGTTTCATCTGAGGGTGTTGGGCATCGCGGTGACTTATCCTCATGTACCTCAGTAGGTTAGCAAGGCGGGTTCTGCTTCACTAGATGCCGCTGTACCCAAAAAGCAATCATGGCCGCCGCGTGAAGTTGAAACATTTAAATAGACTTTTCTCGCGAACCCATGGTTGCATTTTGATAAATGAGGTGTCGTAGGACTCCGACTGACACCCTCCTTCCTACGAACCACTTGCACTATTAAAAAAAAGTTTGTTTTTGAAAGAAGGCGATAGTTCGAAAACCAAACTTAATAGAACGTTGTGAAATGGTTCAAACGAAAAGTCTCTATGTCCTTTATTTTTTAATGAAGTGTTATATGTTTATGAGTTTTTTTAAACAGTTCAATTTTGAAATTCTTATAATTTGGAAACTCACAAGTTTACAAAAAAGTTTGTTTGACATAAATGAAAGGTCCCTACCCCGTCTACCGTCAAGATAAATTTCAAGTATCTAGGACAAAAAATAAACTAGTAGGGGAGTAGTGATGGTTTAAAATAGTGACACTAGCCGCTCGGCTACGCTGACCCCTTATGTGGATTACTCGCGAACGCATGGTCCGATTTTTGCATGCGATATGTCGTTGGACTCGGGCTGACGTCCTCTTTCCTATGGACTACCCGTTATATTTTTTAAAAAGAATTGGAAACTGGATTATGGGGTAAAACAAGTTTTTTTGTGATTTTTGCTGATATTTCGGGAACCAATAAGTCTAGAGACTTGTACAAGGTGTCATTTTTTTTGGTGTTGTGTTGTCCTCTTGACGAGGATGCTTGTTTTGAGTAAATGTGAAAATGGATTTTGGGGGTAAAAAGGTGATTTTGAACTTTTTGTATTATCTCGCGAACCAATGCTGCTAGGGACGTGTACGAGGACTCGTAGGACTCGGGGTGACGTTGTCTTTGAAATGTGATCGTTACTGTTTGGAAAATAAATTACAAAGGACCTAACGCCATACATGTTGAAAAAAATCCCATTTTTTAAAATGGTGGTAGACAGAGAGACGGTACCGCTGAACATGTGTGTTAGAACAAGGTTATCACTGGCCACGGTGGTGGTATTCCAATAGAGCAAATGACTATTTCGGCGGGGCGGTCTACGACAGAGCGAGGGGTCACTTTTCCGATATTTCCTATGAAGTATGGACAGAGACCAATATTCCAAAATCCCTCATAGGAGATCCTTAAACAAGTTAGTAAACGGGTCGTGAGTAACCTGACAAATTCATAATGATATGAGGTGAATGAATGCGGTAAACGTTTGATAGTTGTCAACAACTTGAAGAACTTGCTTTGTATGTATGACTGGCAGCCAAGAAAGAAAAATCTGCTCGAGGCATGGCTAGCCGGCTAAGAGAATGGAATGTGAAACCTTATTACAGGACGCGACTTGGCAACACTGCTGTCAGGTGATAACAGGTTGGAACAACCTGACAACTCTGTAACGGAGATAACATTTTACATTCTGTCAGACAGCCGAGCAGAGCAGCTTGCATGAGTGGACAGAAGCGGTGAAAGGGGAGAGTAGGGAAACCTCTACACAACAGGAAATCACGTGACCAATGCAGAGCGGTGAGGGGCGGGGCCATAGGGACGGGGAGAGGTGACGGGAGGAGTGGAGAACCCATGACAGCCAATAGCTGAACGAGTTGTACGTCAACATGGAATCGAGGAAAGAGAATCAGGTGTGGAGAGAGAGAAAGAGAAAAACGTGTTGCTGATAACATATGTGGACATGCATAAAGCGCTGAGCGCCGTACACAGGGCTCTCATACAACATGATTCAATAAAATAAAATAAAAAATAAAAAAGTGCACAGGTTCACACCACATGTAATTTATTGATCCAAGAATTAAAGGTAGAGTTAAATCCCAACCATTTTACATATAGTTTATTTCCTTTCTTTTTCCACAAGATAATGTTTAGAAAACGCTGTTTTCTGAAGTTCATGGAGATAAAACCTGCCTTTTATGGGTTGATGGTTGAGGTCCTCGAGTAAATAGGGGACTGGGCTGTCCAGGTTTACTTGACGAATTTGAAATAGTTCAGTAGCCCTTATGGGAGGCAGACCTAAATTTGCTCACACGAACAAAATCCCCAATAACCGTTTATCCATTCGCTGAATATTTTGGTTACGAGCCGTGGCTTGGTCCCAATCGTTCTATGTTCGGTGTCATTGTAACGTGACACAAGCTCAGGTAACATGTCCAACCAGCGATAAGTGGCCTGAGCGGTAAACGCTTTCCACATATGCGTTTTCAATGATCGGTTGAACCCCTCAACTACGCTGGCTTTGAGATTGCTGTACGTGGTATAATGGTGAATATCCTTAGATTTGAGAAAACTGGAGAAATCCTTGTTAAAAAATTCCTTCCCCTGGTCGGTTTGTAGCAACTGAGGTTGAAATTTGGATTGCTGAATAATATGTTGAAAGGCCTTGGTGATTAGTGGACCAGACTTGCGACGCACAGGTTCAACAAAGGCCATTTTAGAATAGACATCAATGACGGTCAACATATAGCGTACACCGTTGTTAACGCCAGCATAGGGTATCATTTCAACCAAGTCAGCCTGCCAAAGTTCATCCACATCTCGTGAAATCACCTTGAGTCGCGGATAGTGACGCCTAGCTGGGCGATGCAACTCCTGGGCAATACCCATTTTAATGGACGAGGGCTTAAACAATAATTTTGGCATTTCGAAGTTCTTGTTCAATTTCTTGAATTTCCCAATCGTGGTCGGTATGGCCGGCTTGACGTGAAGCATGCAACAACTGTAGCCGCTGGACAAGCTTATTGGGATTGTGCCAGTAGATAACATCCACAAGGGGTTTCAATGGTTTAAATGTCACTCCCGAAGCGGACGCTTTACGATGAGTACTTGGACTGGTGGGAAACATTTTTGCAATGATGGTTTTATATTTTTGAGATATATTGACATTCACTTGTTGAGTGGGATCATAATGTCTTTTGTGGGCATGGGTGTCCAATAAAATGGATTTATATTTGCCAAGGTCCTCTGGTGTATAATCATGGGAAGAGGGTGTTCGTGAGAATAGCAGCTTTAACAGTCCTGGCGTTAATTTATAGTTGATGTTTTTAATGACAGCTGTAATACGAGCAAATTTAATGGATGCATCACCAATGTTAAAACTATTATCTTCATAGCGAACACCATACGTGATATCTGTGTTTCCAATAATTAGATCGGTGAAATAGGGTTCCAGTGTTGATCCATAATATTTTATTAAAATATTTTTCAGTTGAGCTTTATGTTGAGGGGTGGCCAAGAGTAGTGAAAAAGGAGACGATTTGGAAGGGCAAGGTGTTTTGACCATGAACAAGTATTTCTCTTTTCTTAAAAACTCTGCAAGGGGTGAGGACTTTTTTGAGGCGTAAACACTTGTTCCTCGTCATCCTCAACCTCGCTAATACTAGTCAAATCTTCCTGTTCCTGTTCCTGTTCATCTTTCTCTTCCTCAGGGTCCTCGTGTAGCGTCTGCGTGGCTTGTGAAACGGTGGGTAGCGTTTCAGCTGGCTTGAAAGAGGGTTTCAATATGACTTTTAGCGGAGGTGCTAAATGTTGTTGAATAGACATAGCATGATCTGCACGTGATCGTTTCAATTGACGAAACTTTTGGCGAATAGTATTTTTTGCTCTAATAATATGCTTTTACAATTGACTCTCTCTTAACGCCATGGTTTCTTGACAAATGACTTGAGAGGGCATTAGACAATGCCTTAAATAGCAATAAAATGATCAAATCCTAATCGATAACGTCCTTGGTTAAGTTCACTTTGTTTGTCAACCACAAAACAGGCATGACGTTGAGTGTTCCAGCACTTGCCACACAATTCAGTAAACATTTGAAAGGTCATATCCAGATTCACATGTTCATTATAAATGTGACGACTATTCCACACGTCTTGGCGAAATAAAACAATGCCACTGGCATTGTCACGAATCAACTGTTTGGACATTTTAGAATAAGTTTGTACAAGATAGAAGCAATCGATATGTTTGTGACGACCCATGCTGAAATAGCTTTGAATGATGCCTTGCCATTCAGTGGATACATCATCGAAAATCATGAGTGAATCAGGCTTTACCTCATCAGGGGCAATAACATTTTCTTGCATGGAAAATGTGAAATAACCCATATTCTCATTTTGTAATCCAGGCATAACTTGATCCAGAAACACGTAGAGGGTTGGTAGAGAGATTTTGCAAAAATATAAATATTTTGAAAACGCAGACCATTGGGCGCTGTGATGAGCGTCAGCGAAAGTTTGGTCTTTGCACAGCCGGAAGGTCCCACAATGATGCAGCGAATGGAAGATGGAAACAGTGAACCATGGCGTTGTTCACGTGATGTGGGACAGAGATGGGAAACCATGTCCCCCACGGAGAATGACTCTTGCTGCTTAATTATCTTCATATCAACTGAGGCTTAGAGAGGATAGCAGGCTGTCTATATACATGGAACCGAGCCTTGTCATAGAAACAGTAGACTGGTACTAGAGGTTGACGATGGATGTCTTTGGACGTGCGTTAATGGCCAAAGCTAGGTCTGTCCCCATACATGATCCTAAACAAGAAACAGATCCTGCTAATAAACACTATGTGGATAGGTCTGTGGTACCACGCTCGAAAGATGGAGATTATTACTTTAAGGGAAAGCGGTTAACCCATGTAAATCATTCTCAAGTGTCTACAGACGTTACTACAAAAAAGTATGTGGATAACAAGGTGTATGAGTTCTATGACAAAGTGCCTCAGCTTACGGTGAATGGCTATACCGCTATTCAACACCGCATTATTCACGTTGAAGACCCACAAGACGAAGACGAAGTCTGCACGAAACGTTATGTGACCTATGAAATGAAAAGGCTTTATAAATGTATCCCTTCCGTATTTTTAGTGTGCCTGACAAATGAAAAACCTGTGAATGACAGAAACCATTTACCGCTAGTCCATGACCAACATTTGACATATGTTCTTGCTTCGGGTTTAAGGCTCTATCGATTACACTATGATGAGACCATTCACACCAAACAAGCCATGCCTGATGAAAACCATTTACAAATAGAGATAAATGGTCAAAGGATGTTGATCCATAACCATGAAATGGTCAATTCAGGTGATGAATTATCCTTTCATCTCATGTTGACATGGGATGAAAAGCAAGCTGGAAAAACCATAAACGATTTCCCACTTTATGTGGAATTGGAATATACAGCCTTGAAATAGCAAGCTGACGTTAGTTGTCACTTAAACTTTCTTGTGAAAGGTTGTTGGTCATCATCATGGTGAAACAAGGATATGTGGTGAGAAAGACTAAAAAGACTAAAAATAAGACCCTGTCATTGTCAAAGCCTGGTCTTAATGCATTAGTGGACAAGCCCTTGCGAAAGAAAAAATAAAAAATAACGTGTTGACCATAACAAAAGCCCTTGGAACAGCATAGGGACGTGTTATTCCAAAACGTCGGCGACAGGGTTCAAAACAAGGGCGAGTGATTCCCGTCCCCAAACGAGCAGGAAATTTACCTGCATTATTTGCCGGTCTGGCTGCTCTAGGTTCACTTTTGGGTGGTGCCAGTGCGGTGGCGAAAACCATTAAAGCTGCACAGCAGGGCAAGCAACAACTAAAAGAAAGTCAGCGACACAATGAAACCATGGAAGCGATTGCTATGGGGGCTAGAAATGCCAATTTAAAGCCAGCCTTTTATCAACAAGGATTTGGGATTTCACCATTTCGAAATAAAAATAAATTAACCTCAGCCATAGCAAGACATGCCCTGACCCATGAACAAGTGGAAAGCTATACTAAACAACTAAAGCTTTCTCATTTTCGAGGTGTGTCTATGCGAAACCAATTACCTCCACAGCCCTGGAAACAGGAATCTGCTGTTGTCAATTTGGATGATCACCGAGGACCAGGAACGTATTATGTAGCTTATGTCAAAGAGGGATCCACCGTATGGTACTTTGACAGTTTTGGAAATTTGCCACCGCCCATGGAATTAGTGACCTATTTTGGAAACAGGATCAAGATATATTATAATGTGAAACGTGAGCAAACGTTTATCAGCCAACAGTGTGGACGTTTGAGTTTATTTTTTTATGACGCAGCATAAGCAGAAACGTTTACACTATGTCGGCAGAATTTAAAACGTTTACACTGCATGGACGTGGACCTGAAGTCAGCCTAGACTTTTACCCGCCTATCGAATTGAGTGAATGACCTTATGGTTTAGGACTTGTTTCACTTGAAACGTACAATAGAATATACAACATACGTGAAAATGTGAACAACAAGTTTTACTATGACGATTCTGTGCTTACCCTGAACTCTGGTGGATATACGATAGATGATATTTATGAACACATTTATGTGGTGTTGATTAATGAATATGGTTTAAAGTCATTTCTCGATGGAATGCGCAAGTTTGAACTTGTAGGAAATACCAACACTCATCGCTGCAGTATTTTCTTTACATTCAACATTGAATTTAAAACACGCCCAGATTCCATTGGTCCATTATTAGGATTTAAACCACACGTGTTAGAGCCCAACAAAAACATGAATCAGACCATGAAGTGAAATTCATTGAGGACCATCATGTGTCGGTGACGTGTAATATTATTAGCCAAGTGTACACCAATCAAGAACCATCGCATTCGCTTTATGACTTTATTGTGATATCGCCCAATGGCTATATTAATCGTGAAACACTCCAGTAGTGCTTTTTCATTCTGTGGCTGTTGATGGTATTAGTAATATAACATTAAGACTGATCAAAAGATTGCAACAACTCATTCAACTAGATTCTACCACAACTTGTAAGTTGGTGCTAAAGCCACTATGAAGTTGGTGTATAAAGCAACAACACCGTCTAGGAATGGTTTTAGTTGTTTCACACGTGGATACTCGTTAACATCTAAGGACAAGCAGACTTTACAGCATTTGGGTTACCACGTCAACCCCCATGATGAATTCTATACTAGAGGTAGCAAACCACATCGAGGAGCAACCAGGGGTGGTAAGAATTGTTCTCCATTCCTAACAAGCTCAAACACCTGCACTCAATAACAATGATGAAATTCAATTTGTTATCAACAACCAAGATATTTACACCCTACCGCATGAAAGTGTCATTCAAATTGAAGGTCGGCTCACCAAAGCCGATGGCTCTACACCCACCACATCCAAGTTAGCCAACCATGCTTTTGCCTTTCTGTTTTCTGAGGTGCGTTATGTCATTAACGATATCGTGGTGGATAGCACTCGAAATGTGGGTATTTCCAGGGTCATGAAACTATATCCCTTTATAGCTCTTATAGTGAGGAAGAAGATAAATCAATTTGCATGGCAGGTTGTTGTCCTGACTCGACCAACGACTGGATGGTACACACCGATGGGACCTTTACTGGATATTTACCTCTTAAACTGAGTTTAGGCTTTGCCAAAGATCACCAGCGAATTGTGGTCAACGCAAGGCAAGTGCTTTATCTGGTGAGAGACAGGAGTGATAATAATGCACTCAAGGGAGCCGACAATGCCCCCATAGATTCAAAAATTCAACTACAACGCATGCTATGGAAAGTGCCCCATGTGTCCCTTGACCTTAACAAAAACTGGACATACTCAAAATGGTAAAAAGGGATATGCCTCTACCCATGGAATTTATAAGCTGGGCACTCCATGAGTACCCGCTATTGCCCACCACCAACACGCACAGTTTGTCTGTAAAAACAGCCCGCTATACAGAGAGACCTCTCTACATGATCGTGGGTTTTCAAACGAATCGCAAGTATCAAAAAACCAAAGATGCTACGCAATTTGATCACCTGCAATTGAGAAATGCACGTCTTTTCCTCAACGGTGCTGTGTTTCCCTATGAAGGACTGGATTTGAATTTAAAAAAATAAGTTTGGTCCTCTTTACGACTTGTTTTCTAAATTTCGATGGTTGTATTATCAAAAAGAGGAAAGCCCTATGCTACTACCCCAAGCGTTAAGGCAAGGGTGCCACTGATTGTCTTTGACTGTTCTTAGCTGGAAGAGTCTGTCAAGCCATCCAATATTGACATTCGACTAGATTTTGAAACGCATGATAATGTACCTGCCAAATACAACGGCCTACTGTTTGATTATTCATCACAAACAAGTCAACTATTATCCACTGTCCAACCAAGTGACAAGTGTATAAATAACAGGTCAACCCACGTCAAGCCGCTCAGTCATATCTTGCTTTAAAGCATCAAGAGACGTCACACCCATGAATTTTAACTCTGAGGAACAACGTTTCAGGACCTTTGCGACGTGGCCGGTGCCTTTCATAAACCCTCAAGCCTTGGCGGCCGCGGGATTATTTTATTTAAAAACAAGAGATGACGTGAAAAGTGCCTTTTGTGTCATTACCATAGACCAATGGCAAGAGAGCGATGAACCCATGCAGGAACATCAGCGCTGATTACCCACCTGCCCCTACCTGTGCAGAATAGAAGTTGGAAACATACCCTGTCTTTCAAGCTACCCTTCACTCGTGCCTCTGAGTGATGAAAAAACAAGTTACGATCCGTGTGGACTGTATGGTGTTAACGGTGCTTCGGTGAGAAGCTCACCGTCAAAAACGCCTAGTTTAGAGACGGGACATCATCGGCGTTATGGACGTTACAAACACAAAAGACTGTATTGTTGTATAAGTTGGTATCGTCCCTATTCCAAAATGACTAAAGCCTGTAAGACGTGTTATGATAATAAAATGATGCAATAAAACAAATACTTTGTGGTTGTTAATATTATTTCTCTTGTCCCCTGTCCTACCCTAACCTCAATTTTTTTTAAACTAGCATGGTAGTAAGTCAATGCCATGAGCACAACTTAGTGGTCGATTGTCGGTCAGTCGTCAGTTGAACTTGGTCCAGGCAAGCGGCAACATGTTGCGCACACTCATTGTGGATTGCCAAGGGTTTAAAATTGGTGACAACAAATGTATATTTAAACAAGTGGCCATTATCGATTGTACGACTTTTTTGATATCGCAAGCTACGCATTTAATATTTAAACCCCCCCCCCCCCATGCTTTTGATTTGTTGTGTGACCGTAAACAAACTCAGTAGATTGAAAACCATAGACAAATAGAGTGGAATCAAGGAACCATTTCCTATAAATATTTGAATGTGGTCATGAAAGCACACTTGTCCTCGGCCAATGTGGTATTTGTGAAAGGTAATGAAAAACGTGAATGGTTGCAACCATATTTGGCGTCTTACTGTCAATGTATCGACCTCACGGACTTCGGCTTCCCGTCATTGCAAACCCTTATGGACCTCTGTCCCTGTGGCAACATTACCCATACAGCCCTAGCACATGTTTGGCATCTCCTTCATTGGTTAACCACCAATGCCTGCTTGGAGTTGTTAAATAAAATTAAAACTCAAGATTTTCCTGTGAATGACGCCAGTCAGATTTCTACAAGCGACGTGTAAACATCTAAAGCACGTGATATCATGGAGAAAGGTAATGCTACAGACAAGGCCATCGGCAAGTTCTTTGTGTGCAAAAAGAAACTAGACAGTTTTACCAAAGAGGAATTATTGGCGCTCCCCAAGTCGTTCACTTATTATGTGGCCGCCAATGCGGTGAAAGAAATCTGGCAACATGTACCAAAATCATGGACTCAAGCCCCTGTGTTGAGTGATTTGCAACCCTGTACGGATTACGATCACCATAAGCAAGTGGCCATGGCAAAAATACCCTCTATGCGTCAGTGCGCGACTTGTCAGTTGGTGAAACTGTATCACGGTCATAAAAGTCCGTGTAGAGACTTTGTTGAATCATTTCACGGGTTTCATGGCGAGAAAAAGCAGCAACAACAACCACAACAAACGCAAACATCGTCCACCGAGGAAGAGGAAGACCAAACCTTTTCACCATCTATGGAAAAGGATATGCCAGACCTGTACTGGCAGTGGCGTCATTGACAAAGTGATTCAATACTTACCTTTCGAAACCCATCTCCCAGGGTATCGTTTTTTGTGGTCCTGAAACTCGTCTCGAAAAACGTTTGCAGCGTGGTGATGTACCTATTAATCTTTTGGATGAATTATGCTATGAACATGCCCTTTCTTATCGCTATAGTCATCCTGGTTTAAGACATGTGGCAGATAAATTGTTATTGAAAAGAGCTTAACAACGTTTCACATCCTGTGATTCCTCAGCGGGTGAGAGGATGGCAGCCATGTTTGTAATGAGTGCTGTGAAAGGAAAGTTAATGATGCGTGGACATAAACATTGAGTAATTGAGGAGTGAGGAATTGGGATTTGTTTGTATTGTATTCTTTTGTCAATCCCTATGGTTATGAAATAAAAAAACAAAGGTTTACCATAGCACGATGTTCTTTTTTTCTATTTTAAAAAATCATGATGTTGATGGGCCGATTTTTCTTTTTAACATTTCACACATAATCAATTCATACATTGCCATTTATCATTTTAAATTTACAGTATTTTAACAAGAAGTTCCGTGACGAACTAAAGAGCCTACTTTTCTTAAAATTTTAAATTCATGCCATTGATTAATCTATATGGATCTATCTAGAATAATGACAAAATTAAATTGGTAATATAGAAATTTCTAATTAGTTCGAAATACTGTATACCTGGCATAATGTAGCCTAATAGAGAACTACAGTTGGCAGCCCTGGTGACTGAATATATCCTTGTTTCCATCTCTTAAGGTACAGAATACAAAATTTGGTTGAAGTCCAATGGATAGCATGGACGTTACATGCAGTTAAACATTGGATCTACCAGCGCGCTTAAAATCATGTTGGCAACAATGGCATACATGTATTGGTCAGAAATAATCTGCAATAATATGATCTCTTGTTGTGGTTAATTTTGAATGAAATCCATTTGTTAGTATAGAAGTTACAGGAATTTTAAAATTGGACCTATCAGCAGGCTTAGAATCATGTTGGCAGCACTGACGTATATTAATTACTCCAAATTAATCTAGAATGTCAGGTACTATACGTGTGCAAATTTTAGAGCTATTGGCTTGCATAATTTATGATATATTGATATTAGGGGAAAAAAAATAGAGACACCATTTTTTAACAGTTGGCAACACTGGTTGCTCTTAAGAATACGCATAGTCGTATCTGTTATGGTGCACATAGCACATACAAATTTTGGTTGAAACCCAAATGATAGTATAGAAGCTACATGTATTTAAATTTGGACCTCTCAGCAGGCTTAGAATCATGTTGGTAGCACTGACGTATATAAGTTACTCCAAATTAATACAGAATGTCAGGTACTATACGTGTGCATAGTTTAAAGTTGTCGGCTTGCATACTTTCTGATATATTGGTATTTGGAAAAATAAATTGAGAGCATTTATTATCAGTTGGCAGCCCTGGTGGATCTTAGGAATACGCTCAGTTATATCTGTTTATGAACACATTGCACATACGAAATTTGGTTGAATTCCAATTGATAGTGTAGAAGTTATATGCATTTAAATATTGGACCTATCAGCAGGCTTATAATCATTTTGGAAACACTGCCATGTATGGCCTCCTGGAAATTAAACTGCAATATTATTATCTATACGTGTGCAATTTTCAAATAGCTCCCGTTCATACCTTCCGAGATATCCAACATAGAGCTCAAATTTCAATTGCGATTTTTCAGCAGTTGGTAGCACTGACATCATTTTCAAATATGGCCGTGAGATATTCAGGTATAGATCTTTACTCCTACCAAATTTTGTTTCGATTGCTACAGCCGTTTAGGAGTTGATAGGGGGGACACACACACAGCCAGACAGACAGACAGACAGAAGGACAGACAGACAGACCGACAGGACAGACAGACAGACACACATTTGCCCAATCTCATAAGTCTTCTTTTCCTCATTTTTGCAAAATGTGAAAAGTAGGCTAAAAATGTCCGTTTCAAGTTTTACGTTTTTTATGATATGGATTTTTCCATTTTGTTGATTACACTTTTTAAAAATGTCCGTTTGAAGTTTTTTGAATTTTCATATTTATGTGAGTGTTTGACCATGATTATGATGCAGTCTGTTTATGTGTGTTTGGAGAAACGTAGAGGTCCACGACTACTGCAGGTGAGACTGTTTTACAAAAAAATAATGTCTATTGACCGCTACATTTGAAAGAAAAATACTATTGAAAACAAAATGACTATATAAGTGACAATTTCCATACCCACTCTACATCATCGTGTTTGCTCTGGTCATACATACACACTAGCTTTCTCTCTACTCAAACATTCACAGCTGTATTTGGGAACAAACACAACCACTTTATTCTTCCCAAAAGCACATTCTCGACATGCACACTTATCCCAAAAGAACTTTCTTAGTTTACCATTTATATTAAAAAATAATTAAATAATAGTCGTTAAAATTACTTAAAAAAATACTATTACTCATTTCATATTTACCACAAGAAAACTACAAGTTTGTACAGCTTTAAAAAATCAAACTATATACCATTTTAAAATTCCCAACTCTCTTAAATTTAAAATAAAAATAAAAATAAACTAGGGTTGCACTGGGCTTTTAAAGAGCAAAAGGTCCAAGTGGGTTGCCACTATTTACAAAATCCACTATTCACAATAAAAAAAAATAACAATATTTACAAATTACAAAAATTACTAAATCTACGAGTTACAAAAAGCCATGTCCCTAAACGAACAAACAGAAAAATCACACCTCCTCTTCCTTGCGATCATAACCCCAGGGCAGGCTGATAAGCAGGTCATCAGCCCACACACGTTTGTTATCCATGGAGGCGAGGGTGCGTTTTCTCTGTTCCGCAAGATACAAATGATGGTTTTCTGGACTTTATCCTGTACTTGGTATGGGACATAGCTTTGCCAGTGTGTAAAACCGCCAGATAGTCGTCTATACGTAGCGATTTCACCGCTGCCCTACCTACAATCTTTGCTCTTTTGGCTTCCTTACAATCTAGTATGCGATAAACATACATTTTGGAGGCCAAACCTACGAATTCTGTCATGACAGGATCACCGCATTTATCTTTTAAAACGACCATTTCCTTCTTATTTTTTATGGGCAGGTGAAACATGTTCTCAGCGGTATACGAAGAGGTGTCGAACCAGTCACTATACTGCCTCATGACGTCATAGGGGTTGCAGTGGCGAATGTGATAAATAAAAGAGTCTGCATCCATATACAAAAGAGAGACGTCCTCAAAATTGCATTTGGCAAACTCATAGTGGAAGCGATACATGACCGATTTTGAAAAGTCTAAAATGACTTGGCCCAAGTAAATGGGCTTATCCATGGTCATGCTGGTCTTACTCAATTCAATGGTGGCCAAATTCTCATCGATAATATTGATCGATTTAAAATTTGGCTTTGCAATTTATCGCCGGGCACCGTAACGTCCTTCCCAGACATTCACCAATTTAATGTCATGGTATTTGCGGACATTTTCCATGGACTTGCCATAGATGCAGATGCAGTTCTTCATTAATTTTAAAAAAATAATTTCAAACTGCTGTGTTGCCATTTGTCGGTGCTCTGTGTTGAGTCACATGTATGGCTTGAGCCATGCTTTTTGAGCAAAAGAAATACCCCTATGGATTTTCTTCAACACCAAACCTTGGGCGAGACATTGCACTAACATTTGGATATGTAGCACATACCGATTTTTGTTGTAAGTGTGCCCATGAGTTTTTCAATTTTCACTTTACTGTCAGGGGGAACCATTCGCTCTAGGCAGAATGGGAAATCAGCAAGTTGATCATACAAGGATGAGGGATATTCAATATCCACTTCTAAGACATATCCACGGCCTGTTCCTTGGCTAGCATTGATCACATCAAATTCTGACACTTGTTTTTCTGTCAGCCAAACAAACTCCCCACAGGGCAAAGGCTTTCTCATGGCATAACCGTACAAATTATTCACATCATAGTACATTAAGTACGATTCTGGTTTGTCTGATGAATAATCAGGCATGTAGACATTGTTCGCTTCGGCATGGGGCTGGTTAAGCGACACAAAGCCACCACGAATAGAACCATGTCTACATCAGTGAGTAAATCCAATTCCACTTGAGTGTATTTCAAAGCGGCATCGAACGAGAGCCCAGGACTCTTATAATAGTGAGCCGGGTCAAGACCATAAATGTGTTGACACAACTCACGGAATTGTTGAAACACATCAGTGAGCAGCAATACATCCAGGTTTAGGTAATGCATAGCATATTCACCTAGCGTCTTCATGCCAAACAATCGCCAAACTTGACATGCATGTGCATAGTCTTCATCGGAAACGGTACTGCGTGTTAGTTTCGAGTAAAATTTGCCTTGTGGAGGGAGAGTTTTTTACTTTAACACGTACCAGTTGTTGCAGAAATCATACGGGAATATACGTTTCCGAATGCACAATTGAAATTGCTCAGGATGTTCAAAAGGCACTCTGGTGTTTTTTAATTCCTTTTCATCCAAGCCATTGACAAGACTATTTCGCGAGGATGCCATAAACTTAAAGGAATCCAAAAATCGAATGCTAACGTCGCCCAACCACCATGTCAGGGCTGTAAAACGCTCATGGTTTTGGGGGATAATGGTAAACGAGCCCTTGTTGACATGACCCAAATCACGAATCAAAAACTGAAGGTCATAATTCGCCAGATAGTGGAAAAGGACACTGATGAAACGAGGAGCTGGAATGTTCAAATTGCATTTACTGTGCGCAGCTCCACGAAACTCTTCCGTACAGTGCGAGTGATCACGAACGGTGTCTTCAGCACTGATCAGTGGCTTTCGCAAATATGGCATGTCATAGCATGCTTATACTGATGCTGCTGTTCTAGCGTTAGGCTCATGGGTACTGGGGGGTCGAGTAATCCCTATACATGATGAGCCAACTTAAGAAGTTCATCCAAAACCATCTGGCACAATCTGGCCCCTCACGGGATTTGTAAAATGATTGAGTTGGGTCATAGGCACACACCACATTAAATCCTACGGCAAAAGGTTCATGTTTTTGAATGGGTGTGGTTGAGCTGATGGTGGGATCTGGTTCAAATCCCGCCATGAGTGCGGTAAGAGCTTTAAAATCTGCATACACCACATAGGGGACAGTGTAACGCTAATGAATGTTCTTGAATTTCAACACAGTCTTTTCCCCTTGTGGCAATATCAATCTCACCACTTCCTGAGAAACACAATCTTTCCTATGGCGTTCCAAAAGTGTAGGAGTTTTAAAATATTGCAAACCACGATCACAAATATGTTTTGCACACTTGTTCTTGGACATTTGACTGCTTAGCAACCTACTGAGGCTTTTAATAAGGCAATAGTGATACACCTCTCCCTCAGACAGATATAAAAGATGAATGTGATGTCGTTTCGGTTCCTTTGTAGCATAAAGAGGACCCACAATCACATCACCATCAAGGCCAAACACCGTGAATGAATAGTCTCGGTTATCTTGTTCAAACCTATGAAACTCGGTTAAGTCCATAGGGAACGACACTCTAGTTAAATTCAAATTTAGTTTTAAGTGGTTAAATGCACCCTTGTACTTACCTGGTCGAGAACCATTACGGTCTTGTGCTGGCTGCAAATACGCGGCCACAGACCACAGGAAGCAATCATTGTCATGGTTCTTTATATTGACCACAACCTTTTTCGAAGCTATTGCTGGTGGTGTTTCAATAAAGCTAGACCCAGCATTCAACGGATTGAAATGACAAATGTTGATTTGTAGGTGATGGATTTTGTCTAATGTCAAACCACTGGGTCCTTGTTGCAGTTCATCAAATTTGTTAGCAGGACTTTTATCATTTTGGATTGATACCAATCGTTCAGATTATCGGCTATCAAAAGCTCTCGCATTTTACTGCCAATATAAAATGGTTTTTATGCTCACCGTCCTTATATTTATATAAGAAATCGTACAAGAGTTGTGTGTTGCCCTTTAAAGCCGTATGCAACCTTTGCACTCTAAAAATTTGTTATTTAAAAATTTCGAAACAAGATTCGACAAAGTCGTTTGGGATTAAACTCTCCCTAACATTCACAACGCGGCCAGAGCAGACACGTTTCTTAAAACAGGACTCAAGGGGCTCACAAGTTAATGTATCAGTAACGGTAAAATACATAATTTTTATAAAAGAAACAATCTCACCAAACATTTCAACCGTAGACTGCCTGGTAAACAATGGCCCCAAACAAACATCAGTGGTTGTAATGCTCAAATGTTTTTCAACACACACTAAAAAAACCTTAAGTATATCCATTTCAAATAGTCCCTTTCATAAACAAAACAAAATAAAATTAAAGTAAGACAGGTTATCTTGCGTTGCTCTTTATAAACGCCTTGCGTTTGCCTTCTCTCGTAGGCTTTAATAGAATGGTTTTCCAGGCTTTTTATGTGTCCCACAACAGGTATGCAGATTATCTTACACAAATAAAATAAAAGCAATTCATCAATGAAATGGTAAACCAATAATAATTTTAACATTGATTTGCATTAACATAAACTAAACAGTGTTAATGTTACACTTACCTGTAAATATATAATGTATCCAATATAGTAATCAACTGGGTTTAAGCACACGAATTCAATTACTTTCATACAGATAAGACACAGCCTATGTTTGCACTGCAAAGTACAAACAGTAATGACAAACTATGTGTCATAACATGATCAACACTCTATTTTCGCGCTTCTCTCCACCCCCTCTGGCCCCCTCACCGCTCTTACCCGGCAATTGGCTGTGGCAATGGTAGGGGAGGAGTTGTAGTCACTTACTCCGTTATCTCTCTGACGTAGTTGTTAGATTGTTTCACCTTCAAGTGACCTCTATATCACTGTAATTTTCCATTGGCCTGTTGTCAGCTCTCGCTTACATTCCTGAAACGTGATAAGAGGACACATTCTTCTAGCCCGTTCTCAGCCGGCCAGCCATGTCTCAAGCAGATATTTCCTTCTTGGCTGCCAGTCATACATACAAAGCAAGTTCTTCAAGTTGTTGACAACTATCAAACGTTTCCCGCTTTCATTCACCTCATATCATTATGAATTTGTCAGGTTACTCACGGCCCGTTTACTAACATGTTTAAGGATCTCCTTTGAGGGATTTTGGAATATTGGCCTCTGTCCATACGTCATAGGAAATATCGGAAAAGTGACCCCTCGCTCTTGTCGTAGACCGCCTCGCTGAAATAGCCATTTGCTCTAATGGAATACCACCACTGTGGCCGGTGATAACCTTATTCTAACACACATGTTCAGGGGTACCGTCTCTCTGTCTACCACCATTTTTTTAAGGGAAAAACATTTTTTTCAACATGTATTTCGTTAGGTCCTTTGTAATTTATTTTCCAAACAGTAACGATCACATTTCAAAGATAACGTCACCCCTAGTCCTACGAGTCCTCGTACACGTCCCTAGCAGCATTGGTTCGCGAGTTAATACAAAAAAGTTTAAAATCACTTTTTACCCCAAAATCCATTTTCACATTTACTCAAAACAAGCATCCACGTCTAGAGGACAACACAACGAAAAAAATGACACCTTGTTGGTTCCCGAGATACTGTATAAGCAAAAATCACAAAAACATGTTTTACCCCAAAATCCAGTTTCCATTTCTTTTAATATAACACGTGGTCCATAGGAAAGAGGACGGCAGCCCGAGCCCAACGACATGTCGCATGCCAAAATTGGACCATGCGTTCGCGAGTAATCCACATAAGGGCTCAGCGTAGCCGAGCGGCTAGTGTCACTATTTTAAACCATCACTACTCCCCTACTTACCTCTAACATTAGTTCATGTCATGAGTGATGTGTAAATTTGAAATCGCTAACTCTTTTGACATTTTGATACATTTTGATACTGTGTTAGAAGAATTTAATCATTTGTTGTGGGAACTGTTATTTTTGTTAATTAATTTAAGTTGTTGTTGCTGTTGTTTCATCTGATGGTCTTGGGATCGCGGTGATTTATCGACATCTACTTGGGTTTGTAGAATGTGTCTGATTACCTGTGTTATTGTGGTGTCTGTAGTAGTGTGTGTATTTGTAATTTGGTAAGAATTGGATAGGAGGCGGCCGTGGCCTAAAGTTAGGGTCCATCCCGGTATTTGCCTGGAGTAGAAGTGAGAAACCACGGTTGACCATTTCCCACCTCTACTCAGGTTTGCCTCACGAGGCTGTCAGAACCGGGAATTGAACCTGGACCTCCGGGGTGACAGCCAACAACGTTAGCCGCTACACCAGGAGGTTCATTCATTTAAGAGGCTTGGGACATCGTGTTCGTCATCTCCGTGTACAGTAGTTTGGTGTGTGTTAAACGTGTATGATAACCTGTGTTTATGTGATGACTGTGGTAGTGTGTGGAACTGTATTAGTGACTGAAGCTCTTTAACATAACATTACCCTACTAACAATTTTATTTCATACTTCTCAAGTATTGGGTAGGAGGTGGCCGTGGCCTAAAGTTAGGGTCCAACCCGGCGTTCATCTGGAATAGAAGTGGGAAAGCAGGGTTAACCACTTCCCACCTCTGCTCAGGTTTGCCTGTCAGTGTATAGCCTATTCTCAATTTCCGATAATGAGTCAACAATCAAAATCTAATATGTGCGAGTATCGTACATTTGATGAATTTCATGGATTTATCATCCTGCTCCTGCAGTGGATTTAAACACTGGGATGTAGGGTTAAAATCCTACACAAGAAAAACAATCGCCCGTCAACAAGAGTAAACATAATAAACCTCGCCACGCATTGGCTTCGCATATGGAATTACGTGACTCGTCAATACACCATCATTCAAGTCCCATTATCTCAACTAATACTTTTATTAGTATGATTCACAGTCACAGCTTATATTGCCTATAACTATCAAATCACAACATTAGCACCGGATCAATTAGCAATAAAAGTCTTGACGTCAGCGACAATAAGGATAATTACAACCTGTTATGGGACTGTGTACTGCTATTGCCTAGAAACTGTTTCTATTGTGAAGTTGCAAAAGGTTAAAAGTTTATCTGGCAGAAGAACGAGATTATACGCTATGAATCGTCAGAGACGCCTTCCCCTCGTGGAATCTCTCACAGCATGTGTATCTTCCATGCCTAAAGTACAACTCTTTACTTGCCTCAAGCTCCTACCAATTTCTTGAATTAAGTTTTGATATGCATAGTAGAAAGGCTATACCTGAGCAAGGCCACTTTTCTTCATGAGCGTGTGAGCGTGCGCACTCAAGGCTCTCTCAACATGGCGAATTCTCAGCAGGGTTGTCAACCTACGGATGTGAAAAATCCCTAAATATCCTATATATTTGGTAGAAGACGGGCTGAGCAGGGACTGGACAGATTTGTATGCTTCTACTCCACTTTGTATGCTTCTATTCCAACTAACTGTTACTACTCCAATTTGTATGCTTCTACTTCGGCTAACCTTGCCTAACCTAGCTCCACTTGGTACGCTTCAACTCCATTATTTAAGCTTCTACTCCAACCTAACCTAACTCCACTTTGTAAGCTTCTACTCCATCCCTTAAGCTTCTACTCCACATAACGTAACCTAACTCCAATTTCTATGCCTCTACTCTAACTAATCTAACCTAACTCCACTTTGTATGCTTCTACTCCATCCCTTAAGCTTCTACTCCACATAACGTAACCTAACTCCAATTTCTATGCCACTACTCTAACTAATCTAACCTAACTCCACTTTGTAGGCCTCTATCCATCCCTTAAGCTTCTACTTCACATATCGTAACCTAACTCCAATTTCTATGCCTCTACTCTAACTAATCTAACCTAACTCCACTTTATATGCTTCTACTCCATCCCTTAAGCTTCTACTCCACATAACGTAACCTAATTCCAATTTCTATGCCTCTACTCTAACTAATCTAACCTAACTCCACTTTGTAGGCCTCTATCCATCCCTTAAGCTTCTACTCCACATAACGTAACCTAACTCCAATTTCTATGCCTCTACTCTAACTAATCTAACCTAACTCCACTTTGTAGGCCTCTATCCATCCCTTAAGCTTCTACTCCACATAACGTAACCTAACTCCAATTTCTATGCCTCTACTCTAACTAATCTAACCTAACTCCACTTTGTAGGCCTCTGTCCATCCCTTAAGCTTCTACTCCACATAACGTAACCTAACTCCAATTTGTATGCTCCTACTCCATCTTTTAAGCTTCTACTCCACATAACGTAACTTGAATTTGTATGCTTCTACTCCATCCCTTAAGCTTCTACTCCACATAACGTACCCTAACTCCACGTTGTATGCATTAACTCCATTCTATAGGCTTCCAAGCCAAACTAAACTAACTCAACTTCACTTTGTTTCGTTAACGGAAAGCAAATTTTCTTTTGCACTGTTCGAGAGTCGGTGAACTTCCTTACCACAAGAGTTAATTCGTTTCATCATAGAATATATGAACTAGGGGTTGTTCAGCCTTGAAATTGGTTAGAAGTTTTGAACCATGTCAGCGAACTAAAAATTGTATCAATTGTTCAGACTAGAAGTATGGCAATGGTAGCGTAGTGTACAGTGCTTTGACAGACATAACTTTGGTTCTGAGGTGAAACAAAAGTTTAAACAAGATGTTCAGTAAAGAACATATAGCCTACTTTCTCAGAAATGCATGGGTATAGTTATAACTCTTTGTCCTTTCAAGGAGTATAATTGAATGTTGGTTGTAGTAGCTTGTTGAAATACAACGTACTATACGTATATTATACGTTGATTGATTGAATCGTCACATGAATTATATATATAAGTTAAACTAATACAGTCATCACAATAACAGGGGTTATGAGACAAAATTCAACACATACCCAAGTACACCGGACTAAATGACCATGATGTCCATGCATCTCAAATGAAACAACGACAACAACAACAACAACAACTTCCTTATCCAAATCCTTCCTCGTACAAAAGTACACACACTAGTAAGCCGACAGACATCACAGTGACACAGGTTACCAGACAGGTTCTACACACACCCAAATACACGGGACTACAAGACCATGATGCCATGAAACCCCTAAAGAATCAACAACAAAAACAACAACAACAGTAGACTCTACCGTGGATTAAGGACAAATAATTTTAATCGCTGTAGTCGGGTGTTGAAATATGTGGTGTATAGGCCTATATAATATCTTGATCACCTAATATTTACTAATATGCATCTCTCTCAAATGTTTCATGACGGGCGTGCTAATTTCTTGACATGCAATCATGAGCTCAAGGCAAAAAAAAAGGCCTAATCCACTGGAGAGAGCATGCTTAGATAGGTTTGATTTTGTTTCGTTTCTCCGAACAAACATTCAGGGTGGTCACAAAAAAAAAAAAACGTTAGCCCAATAAATATACAACTAAAATTAACTACATCGCATCGCAGTAGTATTTCTTGAGAACTGAAAATGAATTTACGATTCATAACACATAATATATTCTAATCTACATAGAGCGATAGAGATTAATCTCAGTGTTTTTGAACTGATTGTTTATGCGTAGCAAATCAAGAGTGCTGAATAAGCATCAGAGGATTCACCAGCATGTTTCTGCTCGACTCTGGAATGACCTGCCTTGTGCTATGAAATACCTTCCTGTATACGACAATTTGGCCGCGAAGTGAAGGCTCTGAAGGAACTTACCCATATAAATTATTGAATGTAGCCTATATGTATAATGGAACTGTATATTGACATATATGCAAATTTGTACAATATAAGCTATATTCAACAAATGGCCATAGCAACACTGCTTTGAATGTAAATAAATAATTAAATAAATAAATACATAAATAAATTAAAAAAATTACGAGCCTTACAGTAGTCGCATATGATGTGTAACATCTGACATAGAAGAAACCTCACGTGAAATTGTTGATACACCGGTATTTTATAGTATTATTGGCACAAATATGAATCTATTGTAAAAGGGAGTGTTTTACAGATATTGTAGTTTATAATACGGAACTCATTTTATTACATGATTTGTAGCTTCCACCAGCAGTAGCCTAAATAAAGAATACGATATGGATCAACTAGTTTAATAGGCGTTACAC
Source organism: Meconema thalassinum (assembly GCA_946902985.2). NCBI lineage: Eukaryota > Metazoa > Arthropoda > Insecta > Orthoptera > Tettigoniidae > Meconema > Meconema thalassinum. The sequence goes on along the minus strand of OX336389.2, from coordinate 377,885,429 downwards.
CGCTCATAACCTTAAATTCCTTATAAACAGGTCCTCTTGATTCACAGACCGACACGTAATTTCATATGGATTCTGTTAAAATGAGTCATATTGATATGATAAATATCGTTTAAAATGATAATCTGGTAGCAAAAATATCTACCCCGCCCAGGATTCGAACCCAAGTTCTCTAGATTCACAGTCATACGCAATAACCCCACGGCTATTTCGACTACGCAAACATTGTGCACAAGATGGTGACTTATTTCCACGTTCCAATAATACTGCATTACGGAATTAAGTTTCATTTATATTTTGCTTGTTTCGATAATGTTCCTGAGTGACATTGAGTTTAAAATGCCTTATGCCAATGCAATGCCGACTACTTACAATGTTTGATATTAAGGCATTTTACAATTTAGATACTGATACGAAGACTTCGAACATGTACCATGTCATTTGTTTAAATCACTTGACACCAGAGTTCGCATGAGCGTTTTCCGTTCAGTATGTCATATACATTCCACATGGCCGAGAGTGCGTCATAGTATCAATTTTTGACACCGCGCGCTGATTGTTTCTCTTACCAGTGCCAGCTGGATCGATCGATCGAGTTGGCAGTGCGTCTTATACTTCCGTTCGATCCACCACTGCCAGCTAAAGCACACTTCCATTCGATCGATCGAGCGGGCAGTGCATACTTCCGTTGTCCACCACTGCCAGCTAGTACACTTCCGTTTGATCGATCGAGCGGGCAGTGCATACTTCCGTTGTCTACCACTGCCAGCTAGTACACTTCCGTTTGATCGATCGAGCGAGCAGTGCATACTTCCGTTTGATCCACCACTGTCAGCTCGATCGTTCCGACCCACTTCCGTCCCCAATTTTCAAAATTACTCCCACAAAACTATCCAGCAACCGAGCGGAAAGATGTTACACATCAATAAATAAATAATTCAGTTTGAACCCAGGATTGACAAAGTACTACTTTGAAACTGTTATACTGAATTTGCAGATATGTTCAATCTTAAAAACTATTTTTTCTTTTAATTTTCTCAAATTAGGTTCGGAACCTGCGAACTATCGAGTTCAAATTTCAGATTTTTTTCCCGCATCTGCCAATACGACAAAGGGTGATGCGTCCCAGGATCTTTACGGCATGCTTTGAAGCATGGCTGGTAGTGGCGGTCGATGAGAATAGGCCAGGTCTCCCCTCCTCGACATCATGCTTGTGTTATGTATGTGTTATAACCTATACATACATGTACAGTACATATCCCCTGTAATGAGGCAACAACTACAACAATACCTGAAGGAGGAGGAACAAGCATCAAGTCGAGGCAAGGAAGGCCTGGTCTCCTCTAATGGGCTGGCACTGATGGCTGGTATATCCTGCACGAAAACTCTCTCTTTCAGTTCGTGTGCAACGATAGGCTACCCTTTATGAATCACATGTGATGCGATCTGGGCTTTGCTCCTTATTCTCTACATCTCATGTGGAGAAGAATTTATGATCCCATCTCAACAGTGCTCGTTTTGGTGGAGGATCCCGTTGAAAACGCTCTTGAAAGTCTTCAATAGGCTTTCCTGTGTGAGTACTGCCATGCATCCAACAGCTCGCTATAACACGTTGTTCACTAGTGTAAGCAGACGTATCAGTCATCTGAAACAGAAAAGAAATAACATTTAGTATGATTTGCCTCTACAAATGTTGTTTTCATTTGGAGGCTTGGATATCGTGGTCATTTCATCCTGTGTACTTGGGTGGATGTGTGTATTATTTGTGATGGGACCTAGTGACCAGCCCACTCGATTGAAGGACCGACATTACGATTTTCAACCAACCTTTAAGTAGATGTAACAAATTAATTCCTATGGTGTAGTACCGTGTTTGGCTGGCTCCCTTGAGGTTCCAGGTTCTGTTTCTGGCTCTTCAGAATTTTAAGGTCTTAGTCTGGCACGGAATCTTCAAGAACCAAGATCAGCCAGATGCTGTGGCAGGAGGAGGAGCGGCTATCCTACCTCACGTAAACTCCGGCTCAGTACGTCTGGCTAATGATCTCTTGGCATGGACGAGGTCTCGGATCGGGATCACCCACGTCGCTTGTAGATGAGGCTTCCCGAATAGTTGGTAGTCTATTGACTAGGATTCCGACCCTGACGGTATTAGGGTATCCGAGGCCTAGGGAGTCTCTTCCTTTCCCGCCTTAATTGGCCCTTGTCTCATCTATTCTGATTCCCTCCTTCTGAGAGGGGTCAGCCTTCTAATTCTTTTCATGTTATCTCCTGCCTTCTGCTCAAGGCCCTCAAGGAGGCCGGGTGTATGAAGCCCCACCACTTTTGGTGCACCCTAGATAATGCTACAACCTCAGGGTCAGGGGCTCACGCCTGGTGAGTTCGGGAGTTGGCGACCCCGAGGGATTCCTGAGCTGGGTCCGTTTTCCCCTTTTGTCCCTTACCTTTGGGGCGGACCCTCTCCTCATTCACTTTCCTATCTGCCTTTCATGGCTCTCCTTCCTTCCAAGTCCCTCCATCCATATTCTTCGAGGATTGAGGGCATTTCTTTTCCTCCTGTCCTTTATTTGCCTTACTTTCATTTAGTTTTCCTTTTCTTCTTCTAGTATGTAGGTTAGTAGTTAGTTTTAATTTTAAGTTTGCATTTTCATCTTCAAGATCACCCAAACATTATCATGGTTTAATGATAGGCAACATGGATTTCGGAAAGGTTACTCATGCGAGAGTCAGATGCTATCACTTTTTCAAGACATTAGCGAATCGTTAGACCATGGAGTTTCAGTCGACGCCGTGGTTATAGATTTTGCGAAGGCATTTGATGTCGTGCCGCATGACATGCTACTCCATAAATTAGCTTCGACGAAGATTGATAGAAGAGTAATTTTATGGATCCAAGAATTTTTGACGGGTCGTTCCCAGAAAGTGAAAGTCGAAGGCATATTCTCGGATGAAATTACCGTAACGTCGGGTATCCCTCAGGGCAGCGTAATCGGAAATTTGTTATTTTTGGCGTTTATAAATGACTTACCAAATGGGATTCGCAGTGATTGTCGATTGTTTGCGGATGATTGTGTAATATATCGAAAGATACATGACTCACAAGACAATGCAGTGCTTCAAGAGGACCTGGACCTGGTCTATAAGTGGGCGATTGTGAATAAAATGAAAATAAACACAAGAAAATGTAGTCTCTTAAGAATAGGGAGAGTGCGAAGGCAGGATTTTCAATATAACATTGGCTCGGAAATACTTGTAGAAGAAGATTCTTGCAAATATTTGGGCGTTCACGTAAGGAATGATATGAAATGGAGTAGTCATGTAGGATGTGTAGTTTCAAAAGCTTACAAATCCCTGCACTTTGTAATGAGGGTATTAAAAGGAAGTAGTACCTCTGCTAAAGAATTAGGATATTTGTCACTTGTAAGACCTATTCTGGAATATGCCTCGGCGGTTGGGGATCCATATCAAGTAGGGCTCATCAATGAGTTGGAAATGGTACAAAGAAAGGCCGCTAGATTTGTGCTCAGTGACTTTAATCCCAGGAAGAGTGTGAGCCGTATGTTAAAGAAACTTGGGTGGGAATCACTGGAGGCTAGGAGGATGAAATCTAGACTCTGCGCTATGTACAACACGTATACAAATCAACCAGCATAGGGTAAGCTTAGCAAACGATTGGAAAAGCCCACTTACATGGGTAGGAGCGATCATCCTTTCAAGGTTAAGGGCCGACCACAGCGAACAAATTATGGTAAATATTATTTTGTAAACCGTGCCATTGATAACTGGAACTCTCTACCTGCCGCAGTCTTAGAGCCTTTTTCCAAACATATAGGTGTGTTTAAGAAAAGACTGACTATTTGTGTAAATACTCCAGTTTAATTGTTGTATAATTGTTATTGAATTGTTATGTATAATTATTTATTTGTTATGTATATACAATTTGCCAGCGGGGGACACACCCCCCATTGCAAATAAATGAATGAATGAATGAAAAACCATCAGGGGCCGATAACCTAGATGTTAGGCCCCTTAAAACAACAATTATCATCATCATCATTTATTGACTAGGATGATGGGTTTCATACGCGTGCCTTTTATTGTTTAAAAGGATTACTGGATTACATTGTTTATTTTCTATGTTCTGTCTCACACTTGTTGTATTTTCCATTTAGGGACTTGGATATCATGGTCATAAGAGCCCCATGTACTCGGGTGTGTGTGAAGAATTTGCCTGATAACGTGTGTTAATTTGACGTCTGTATTAGTGTGTTCTGTAACTAAGGTGAGGATTTGGAAGGAGATGGCCGTAGCTTTAACGCTCAACTTTTTACGAGTTAATTTTGCATGAATGGTTGGTGGATACATAAAATGTGACAACTTCCATCAAGGACGTGATAAAATATATTGTACTCTATCCTTAGTGGCATGAATGTTGTTCATAGTCACTTAGTGGCCAAATGTGAAGCCACCTTTTGTATCTGAGGAGCACACACATCTGATGCAAATTTAACCTATGCAGTGGCGTAGCCTGGGGGGACTTGGATATCTTGGTCATAAGAGCCCCGTCTACTCGGGTGTGTGTGAAGAATTTGCCTGATAACGTGAGTTAATGTGATGTCTGTATTAGTGTGTTCTGTAACTAAGGCGAGGATTTGGAAGGAGATGGCCGTAGCTTTAACGCTTTAACCCCCCCCCCATTGGAAAATCAGCAGGTTGAGATTTGTGTCGGTGGTGATGTACTGTTGTCGCCTATCGGCCCGGGTCCCTATTTGAGGCTACACACGTCTTCATGACAATGTATAACCACAGTCTACCTACAGATCGCGAAGCTTGGCTCATATTTTTCTACCGCGAGACAGTAATGCTCTCATGGAGCCAGCCGACTGCGCTATGTTCGTGTATGTTATTGTTACTGGATTTACTGTATGTGAGCATTGTTTAAAGGTATTATCTTTAATTCAACATGTGCTTAACAAGAGGAGATGTGCAGTTCAATAAACAGATCTAATATTAGAAGCAATATTTCAGTGATGTTAAGTAACCTATATGATCGCTTTTCAGTCGGTCAACACGAGTGTACGGTACCCAATTAGATTAGGTGAGCAGTGACAATTTATCTCCTAATCCCTGAAATAAAAATACATGAATCGTTTATACACTTAATAAAACACTTCTCACATAAAGGGGCGGGGTTATGAGGAGCGTTCTATTAAATGTATAAATAATTATTGTATTATGAATTACACGGGGAAATTAATCGTTACTCCTCGCCCAATCTAATTGGGTGTATTTGTGTTGACCGACTGGGAAGTCAGACTGTTCAAATAGCAAGACGACAGCCGAGTTACCAAAGGACCCTAAAAGGTAAGATTTGAGCTATGGATTTTAGGCCAGTATTATAAAGCATTTCAAGGGGAGCGTGATGGTGCAGTGGCTTAGCTGCTCGTCAATCACCCGGACGGCCGGAGTTCCAATCCCGGTAACAGTGGGGTGGAATTTTCACCTGAAAAATTACGTGGCGTCAGGAAGGGCATCCGGCCTTAAATCCTCGGCCAAAACCAAAATGAGTCTGATTGGCTCCGGCGACCCCAATTAATTGGGATACGTAGTAGAAAGTATTATAAAGCTTTTCAATCAAACAACGGAACTAGGTCTTTAACTGGTTATAAATCAATAATAATATTATTGGTTTTAGGTCCCTTTTAACTACTGTGGCTTTTAGAGACACCGGGGTGCCGGAATTTTGCTCAGAAGGGGATCTTTAACGTGTCAGTAAATCTACAGACACGGTTCCCTCGCACTTATGCACCCTTAAATGCCAGCTGACTGCGCCAGGATTAGATCCTGCAACCTTGGGATCAGCAGGCGAGAACGTTATCGCTGAGCCACGGATCCAGTCGGTTATAAATCAGAAGCATGTCTCGGTAGGATATCTATGCTTGGCTTTGGTGGCGTAGTCGGTAGCATGCTGAACTGCTATGCCCATGTTTGCGGGTTCAAACCCAGTCGAAGTCGTCGGGCCCATGTCACAGATTTATGGTACGTAAAAGAACTTACAACTACAATTGGTAGTCTGTAGCCAAAATTTGTAGGCTATTGGGTTAGACACGCTCTATCATGTTCCAACGTTCGCCGTTGGGTTTCAGTGGCAGTGGCGTCTGGTAGCTTAAGTTGGAACATTGAAATTGGGGAACCTACGGGCGTTCGTGTGAAATACCCTGCTATGGCCATTGGCTGCAAATCAAATATCTATGCATTTTGAAAATGAAGACATACGGTAGGATAAGTAAACGTAAAATATGTCATCCCAAACACGTGCCGACATTTTAATTTTCAGATGTATAAAATGGCGTTTTAATAGTCAGAGAGCTGATTTAATGAATAAAGATTTTGTACAATAATATAAACTTATTCATGAATCATTTGGAAGCAAGCCAATTTATGTCGTCAGTATAATGCTCACAAACTTGGATGTGGTAGGCCTACACTGTTTGTTAATTCTCTTATGAAATACCTGGTCTCCCAAATGGCAGCTGTGAAGGTACGGTACACAATTATTATTGCCGATATTTTGTAAAATTGGCATTGGATTATTTCGTCAAATTCAGGAATGAAAGGTTACAAACCCACAGAAAAAATACGAAGTACCTGCAATTGAGCCATTTAACACCTTAAGATCTTTTTATACTTTTCGTTTCACAAATCACACTGGTATTTTTTACTAATTAACTCTATTGTTACTCAATTTTACGGAATAACTAGCTTTTGATATGGTTAAGAATTTGATATTATATTATACCCAAACTATCAACCCGCCCCGGCTTCGCCTGGTATCTTAAAGGGGTTACTCAGCGTAAGCTTAAAAGGCGCACGGACTGTAGGTCTCAGACGTAATTCAGAAAAGCCGAGGTGAACAGCGAAACTCCAAACACTTATAGTCTACTCTTCTCTGAAGTCTTAACTCGACACGACTCGACAGTTACCGCTGGCCGAAGCTGGGGTGAAGGGCTCGCTCGCTAGCTCGTAAACTCGCTCCGAAGCTAGTAATTGAAATTTCCACTGAATGGAGATTGTTGGAAGAAATTAAAACGTAAAATCATTTATAGTTGGCGATGCACTGTATTAAAAATAAAGATATGCTTTCGCGGACTTCTTTGTAGAACTTTTCATGCTGACCAATTCTTACACACATAGTATATGGATATTTTTAATGGTTTACCCAGCGTAAGCTTAAAAGGCACACGGATGGCAGGTTTTCCTTCGACACGATTCACTGAAATCGTTACTGCTCGACTTCCTTTGGTCTTAAATGAATGTTTTCCTACAGAAACCTTCCTCGAGAAATTCTTTACTGAATGGTGAAAACCGCATCAAAATCCATTCAGTGGATTTAGACATAACCCGTTACATCCAGGACAAATTAGGTAAGGATAGCTTCGCGCATGCGCTCAAAATCCAACATGTCGGACATGAATTACATGATTTGAAAGTTCAAATTGGATATCGGATCAAACATTGTAGTTACAATCCCAAACACAAAGACAAAATTAGCAGAACCTTTACGGTAACAAGAAAATACTATGACGTAGGCAAGAAATTTATGAGTCTACGTCCAGAAGTTAGCAACACAGCAACCTTCTATATAAATTACCGACATGGAAAGTGCACCGTCCCATATGTTTGCGCAAATAAACTGGCGAATATGAGACAAGAAATAGCACTGTACCTTAATATCCCGAAGTCCAATTTCTACACAGCGCATTGCTTTCAAACGACTTCGGTGACAATATTAGTGAATGCTAGTTCTGATCGGCACTAGACATCATACAGGCTGTAAACAATAGCATTGCAAAGCAAAGTAAATGGTCTCTGCTTTCGACATTCTTTGACCCACGCATGCGCTCTGTTCAGTCAGCAAACCACCCAGCGCGCTCTGTTCACTAACTGATGTTACTGAATCCCACAGATATTTATGAATATTTATGTTAAGACATACAGTAAAGTTATAATTATCGTCGAATATAAACAGTCGTATGCAACTTGCCTACAATGGTAATTAAGACACTCGTATGGAAATTATAAAACTCACTTCGCTCGTTTTATAAACATACTCGTTTCTTAATTATTACCATTATAGGCTCGTTGCATAATGTACTATTCAGGCATTGCAATTTTGGTCACATTTCCTCCCTTGCTTTCGTTTTGTTCCAATTTTTCTTTGACTGGCTGCGTGGCTCAGCAGTAACGCTCTCGCCTGCTGTGTCCAAGGTTGCAGGATCGAATCCTGGTGCAGTCAGCTGACATTTGAGAGTGCGCAAATGCGAGGGAGCCGTGGCAGTAGATTTACTGGCACGTAAAAGATCCCCTTCAGGGCAAAATTCTGGCACCCAGGCCGTCTCTAAAAACCAGAGTAGTTATAAGGGACGTAAAACTAAGAACAGTATTATTATTATTATTATTATTATTATTATTATTATTATTATTATTATTATTATTATTATTATTATTATTATTATCAATATTCATATTTACAATATACTGAATATTGTTTGACATTCACCTGATCAACCACAACACAGCGAAGGCAGTACGGGAGGGAGTGAGACGTGAACGCGACCGAGAGGGACAAACATATCATCTCTTAAGAAGCAATACTGCCTAATTTACAATGCACTTTTTTCAATAGTTTCCTTATGATTAGTCGTATGTGGATGTGACGTTTAGCAGAACAATTCACACCTTAAGTTCACTTTTCTGTGTATAAGCACAAAGAAAAATGAACATTAAATGTATTATACTGTAGAAACGTATTTTTGCTTGTTATTATGCACTCCTACAGTACAGTATATTTAGGGTCCATTTCTTTATGATCACACGCTTGAAAATGGACCTAACGTGAATTGTTCTGTTGGATGGATGTCACATCAACAAACGGCTGGGAGGCGTGACCAATCAAAAGGAAACTATTGGAAAAGGAGAGCATTTTCAGATACGCGGTATTGATTCTTAAGGGACGATATAGTCTTCCCCCACCATCGCTCCCAGGCCGTCCGCGCGAAAAGAACGCTGGCGTGCTCTAAGGACATCTCTGCACTTCTAAGAGGTGGCCTGTATTCTATTGTGGGTATAGTAGCAAACCGTGCACTTTTCAATACAAATTTTGCTCCTTACCCGAACGTATTGACCATGCATAACAGTGCCAACAAATGGTATGTTGGCGCATGCACCCCTCCTATTTTTCACTCTAACATTCCGGTCAAAGGAATACTCCTAACATCGTGTGCAGGGTTGGGAAAGTCACTTTTTAACATTAACTACGTTATAGTTACCGTTACTTACAAAAGGTAGCTACAGTTACTTTGTGTGGAATGTAACTCATTCACCGTTACAATTTTGAAGTAACGCACAATTTAACCAATACTTGTAGAATATATACCAGGTGAATCAGCTGCCCCTAATAATATTGCTTCATACAGCCCAACTAACGCGTGTTGTCAGAAAGGTCGAAATTTGTCGGCATGCATTCCGTATGGTAATAATGCACTCCAAGCATATCCCGCAAACGATGAAAATCCACAGCCTGCTTCCAGTCTCCGACCGGGTCAGGAATGGAATGAATGAAGCCCCCATCTAGCGGCGAGGATATGAACTGTGCCGGCTGCCGAGGCCTGACGCACTCCTCTGGGACAATGGTTAAATGAATGACAGATGAAATGAAATGATAGTGGAGAGTGTTGCTGGAATGAAATTTTGACAGGGAAAACCGGAGTACCCGGAGAAAAACCTGTCTGCCTCCGTTTTGTCCAGCACAAATCTCACATGGAGTGACCGGAATTTGAACCACGGACCCAGCGGTGAGAGGCCGGCGTGCTGCCGCCTAAGCCACGGATGATCTCCCGCAAACGATAATGAACTCTATTATTCTTCCCTCATATTAGTCTGTATTCACATCGAGGGAAATATAATCGTGTTCAGTATCGTTTGCAGGATATGCTTGCAGTGCATGAGTACCATACGGGATGCAAGCAGAAAAATATCGACATTCCTGGTAACAAAGCTTGTTGGGCTGCATAAAACAATATTATTAGGAGCAGTTGATTCACCTGGTTATATTGAGCCTGACTGCTCTGAAATTCCATGGGGGCGAGTGCCAATATTGACCTCCATGAGGCCCCATTCCAGAGAAACATCATAGAGATACCAGATATGCATTCGAACTAGTTCCAGCACGAAAGTTTTAATCTCAGGTAGTAATGGGTTTGGGTAAGGAGATGTTATGAAATTAGCCCAATAATGCACATCCGAAAAGAAAAAGGAAAATGCAAAACTACAAAAGATTAATACAGGTGACAAAAATGCTCTCTCGACATTTATTTGTTTCGAAGATCCCTAGCCTCCTCTATGTTGGGGATATAGTGGCTAATCCACAAGCAAACTAATTAATACCCTCCTGAAAAATAAATAACATCCTACTACGTTGTCCTATCACTTCCCCAAGAAGTTCTAATCAACAAAAACGCGATAAAATATAAGTAGGAAGATGGTACGTAAATACATCCCTAAGCAATACAATTGTAAGTTAAAAATATAATCACTCCTATACTCGGAAGCTGATGGCTATCCGTTGACGTAAAACAACGTTTAAAGGATCCGACAAAAATATCCTTCCATAAAAATAAGCTATGATACTATGGTACCTTCCAACATTTTAATTCACATTTCCGGTCTAGCTAAATCCTGCATAATCCCTAATAACAAATATCCTGAAAATGTATCCTCACCAGTGCAATACATCTCACGAAATCTAGGGGCGTGGTGGTACAGCGGTCAATCTGCTGTCTTCTCACCACGGCGGACCGGGTTCGATTCCCAGTCAATGCATAGGAGATTTTCAGAATGAAATGCCATGTCCTGTGGTTCGGATTCCACGTAAAAAAGGAGGTCCCGTGGCTCATGATTTCGAGATTAACGGTCACGTAAAACTACAATCTTCCTTTCACGAAATCTTACAACAAAACATTAACAATAAACAAAAGTATTCTTTGTACTAAAAATATTTACCGTGCACAATTTGTACACCCCTACCTACAGTACACCGAGGCTGTACTGTGTATACTGTGTCATCAGGATCTCACCATAATCCATTGTCATAATACCGTAAGTGTGTCTCACCATATCACATGAATTCAAAGTCGTTTCACCAATATTTAAGTCTCATTTTCATGTAATGAGCTAGTGTCAGCATTTTCATATGTATTATAAATAACTAATCTCAGCAATTTTTACGTCATAATTCAGCATTATTTACAAGATGGAGTTTAGGATTTAGATATTCCATTTAATAAAACCCAATTATCTAGTTTTACAGTATTCATGGAGGTATTTAATGTAATATTATTCCTTCCACTAATCATAATCATAATTTATGTGCTTCAATATTAAATTCCATCAATATTCTGCGTAGACAATACCACAACAAGCTTTATGAATCACCTGTCACCTAACATGACCGTCAATGGCTAACTCCCCATGATATCTTCATTATTCATCACAATAAAAATAACAATGCGGCAAATTGGCCCATCTCATATTCGTACAACACTTACATTGTGAGCACCCTCCGTAATAATCATGCCATTCATTAACAGCATCAAACTTCTCATACAGATCGTTTTGAATATTCAACACATAGCCTCCTGCTTGCATAGAGTAACCTACTGTCGACCAAAGTATTATGTGTACTCGAGTTTGAAGGTTGTTTGTTAAGTAACCAATAGACCTACATAAAATCCATTACCATCAACATTTTCGTCGTTCTATTTTACGTTAGTTCATGTAGGTTTGGATTTTAAAATTTATATTTTAATATTTTTTTTATCGCAGTTGGAACACAAAAAGTGCACGTTTTTATGCGTGTTTCAACCATGCGTCACATTTAAGAATTATTATCTCAAAAGCCCGTCATCAGATCGAATCCAAATTTTAACACAATATACATTGGAATGTTGTATAACTGGTTTATTAATTTCACAATTTTGTGTGTCCAAGAAACAAAGTTGTTATCATTGTTGTAAGGTAACTTTTTCTCGGCTCGGGGTGGTTGGAAAATGTAGTTCTTGGTTGCGTTGTAATCGTTATACATCAAAAAGTTATGCTGTATGACTGTGAAATACGTAAATTAATTCACTTATTTTATATCGGTTTGTATTTGTAAGAGGAAATAACACATGGTTCAACAGCTAGCCGCTCCAGCAAAAGCTGTACAGCGTTGCTGAGATGGAGCCCATCACCGCCGAGCGAGACGCGCCATGGTGCGTGTGGGCACCTTTTCGGCAACGCTGTACAGCTGTTCCCGGCGCGGCTAGCTGGTGAACCATGTGTTATTTCCTCGTACAATTACAAACCGATATAAAATAAGTGAATTAATTTACGTATTTCACAGTCATACAGCATAACTTTTTGATGTATAACGATTACAACGCAACCAAGAACTACATTTTCCAACCACCCCGAGCCGAGAAAAAGTTACCTTACAAAAATGATAACAACTTTGTTTCTTGGACACACACAATTTTGAAATCAATAAACCAGTTATACAACATTCCAATGTATATTGTGATAAAATTTGGATTCGATCTGATCACGGGTTATTGAGATAATAATTCTTAAATATGACGCATGGTTGAAACACGCTTAAAGACGTGCCCTTTTTGTGTTCCAACTGTGATAAAAAATATTAAAATATAAATTAAAAAATCCAAACCTACATGAACGAACGCAAAATAGAACGACGAAAATGATGATGTTATTGGATTTTATCTAGGTCTATTGGTTACTTCACAAACAACCTTCAAACTCGAGTGCACATAATACTTTGGTCGACAGTAGTCTCTTATCTGATCAAAATTACAGCTTTTATTTCATTCATGTAACAACATTTTATTATGCTATTAAATTATGTGATCACTGCTTACGGCTTGTCTATAAATCACCTACCTAATGTCATTTCTGTTGTCACAATTCATTACACAATGTACAGCATTGGTTTCGAACTCAACTTCCTAGCTTATGTTATTTAGCCTTAACCATGAAAATTCTTAACCTTAATAAAACATTTGAAAGGCCTTCGATACTGTGCGCAGCCCCCAAATCGTCTGTTGTAAAGTCCATAGTGAATACCAGCAATGTAGAAATAATAATAATAATAATAATAATAATAATAATAATAATAATAATAACTTTTTAATTTAATCTTAATTTTACTCATTAAATACTATTTATGTTACATTTTTGTAATAATAATAATAATAATAATGTGTTTCCGAAATATAACTTGGGGAGGATCCATGCTGCATTGACGCGAAGCGCGTGCCAGTGTCTGCCACCGCGCGAGGATTGCTTTCGCATCGCGGGCCGGCACGGCTATTTGTCTTAAATGAGGCCAATAAACAAAGTTGCGGCAGTTTATTTCCTTACGAACGATCCCAACAGAATCGTCTATTGTCTGTTTCACGTTACAGTCTGGAGCTACTATACCCTAAAATAAGACATCTGGAAAGAAAATATCCACTATTAAACTGCAACTCACACAAGCTCATACAATACGAGTAGGCGTAACTCAAAATGATACACAAGTTAAGATGCGAAATAGTAATAATAATAACAATACCAGCCACGGTGTCCTGAAACGCTAACACGCTGGTATGTGTTCGAATCGCACCTCGGCCGTTTTAGTGGTTTCCCATTTTCACCACCAGGCAAATGCCGGGACGGTTCCTGTCGCCTCGAATCAGTGGCTCAGTCCCCGTCAACCTGCCAAAGTCTTCGTTTAAAAGGATCGGTTCGGCCTCAAAGTGATGTTGTATGTCTGGTAGAATTTTGAAAGAGTGATCCACTAGGAGTTTGTTCCAAACGGGCGTGCAGTCAATGTGGATCTTTATTCTCAACAACTGGAGAGAGTTCATGAAATTTTAAGACGAAGATACCCAGCATTATTTAACCAAATTAGAGTTTTCTTGCATTAGGACAATGCGAGACTTCATACTGCACGAACAACCATGACAAAAAATTAGGAATTGGGAGATGTCGAACTGATACCAAATTTAGATTACAGCCCTGATGTTGCGTCTTCTTCAGGTTACCAACTTTTTCGATCCATGGCCAATTTCTTGCGTGAAAGAAATTTCGAAAACATTGAAGCTCGAGTGGAGTCATGCAGCTATCTCGGGATTGCCATAAATAAAAGGCTACACTGGGGTGAGCACGTTGAGAGCGTTGCTAATAAGGCGCAAACGTCGTTATACTTCGTTGTGAGAAACATGAAGGGTGGCAGTATTCAGGCTAAAGAATTGGCTTACAAATGTCTTGTGAGACCAATTTTAGAATACGCCACGAGTGTGTGGGAGTCCTACCAATCAACTCTAACGAATAAATTGGAGATGGTGCAAAGGAAAGCTGCAAGAATCGTACTTGGCAAATTCTCCCAAACTGACACTGTCTCTGACAAGTTAAAGTCATTGGGTTGGGAATCCCTCCACAGCAGAAGACATAAAAGAAGACTCCAGGAGATGTACAAAGCATACACAGGGGAGCCGGCCTGGAATGAGTTGCGAAACGGAACGCATGGGCCAGATTATATGGGTAGGAGAGATCACGAATACAAAATTAGGCCCATCATTCAAAAAAAAAACTTAGCTAAGAATTCGTTTATAAACAGGGGTATTCAAACATGGAATGAGTTACCTGAAGAAGTCTTAGAACCTTTTCCTAACAGTTTAAAAGTTTTCAAGAAGAAATTAAATGTTGCATTTAGGGAACACAGAGAGAAATTGAGATATACAGCATGTAAATATCTTGTTACCACCAGGTTTTGCCTAACTGTAACAGTACCCATTAATATTTTTTTTTTTTTTTTTTTTTTTTTTTTTTTTTTAGCGTATCGCTTTTAGTGCCGGGAGTGTCCGAGGACATGTTCGGCTCGCCAGGTTTGTAGCTGCTTCGAGACGGACACCCAATGGGTGAGCTACAAGTACCGTTGGGGAGGGAAGGAGGGAAGTTGGAATGTAAGGACGAGGAGTTGGGAGGTAGCGGCTGTGGCCTATAGTTAGGGACCAACCCCGGCATTTGCCTGGAAGGAAGATGGGAAACCACAGAAGACCATCTTCAAGGTTGCCGGCGGGGGGATTCGAACCTCCTCGCCTCCCGGATGTGAGCGACTGCCATCAGTCATGCCGTAACCACCACGGCTAACTCACCCGGTAATAAATAAATAAAAAGCTGTGGACAACTATCGTTGTTATCAGGAAAGTCAATATGTCTCTGCCTGCATCCCGTATGCTACTAATGCACTGCATTAACGCTGTTATTTCTCCCTCATATTAGTCTGTAAATACACCGAGGGAAAAATGATAGTGTTCAGTATCGTTTGCAGGATATGGTTGCAGTGCATTAGTAGCATACGGGATGCAAGCAGAAAAAAAATAACGATCTTCCTTATAGCGCTTGTTGGGCTGCATAAAACAATATTATTAGGGGCAGCTGATTCACCTGGTATATACAGGGTGATTCTTTTGCTGGAGCGGGGCCAGCAGCCAGCTACCAGGCGCACGCACGCCTTCCACCAGCCAACCGAACTCGGTGCGCAGATTGCGCGCAGGTAGAAACCACAACAGGGTAGTATACATTAATTAATAATAAATTCAACAGCAAATCATGATTAAGGAAATTACGTTTTCACAGAACATGCTGAAAATGTTCTCCTTCAGCTGACAGCAGGGACGGATTTACAAATCTGCCGCCCCTAGGCACATTCTGACCCCCTCCCACGTTGGTCGTCCAGGGGTGGGGGTGGCACCTGAGAGTGATCCTTAACTCACGCACGCACACAAATGCAGCCGACCGGCTAATGAATCATCGAATTCATCGGCCGGTTGGCTTTATTTGTGTCCGAGTAAGGGTAAGCCCCGCTGGGCGGCTGAGTATAGGATAAATCTTGCACGTAATTTTAATTTTAGACATTATTGATTGTATATAAAGCAGATTGATTATTTAAAAAAACGTAATCTAATTTGAGGGGTTGATGTTAATAAAAACTAAAGGTTATTGATCTAAGATTGATTTAATCACATAAGAATTAAGAATATTCTTACAAACTGGCATATTTCCAATAGGCTAAATTTACTCAATAGAAAAGTTTCCTTTTCACTTTGATAAAGTTTTAAAGTGATTGTTAAGTCTTTGTATCACCTACAATAAATGACACATCAAGTCTATTAAGGATTTTACAATTTTTAAAAACATAATTCAATGTTCATAATTAAGAACAAAATTAGATGTTAAAAACTAGCAAATCAATACACATATCTTATGCATCAATACAGTACATCTGCACCAGCGGCGTTTTTTTATTTACATAGATTTTCTCCTGGATTTCATAATTGAGAACTCCTCTATTAGATCATCAACTTTCATCTTGTCACTGTTCAAAAGTTCAGCCTCGATTTGTAGAATTGCCAACGAGTTTAATTTGTCTTCATTCATCCTTGATCTAAGACAAGACTTTATTCTTTTTAAGACAGAAAATGAACGTTCCGCTGAGCAGTTGGAAACAGCTGTGCACAAATACATACGAAGACCTATATCAATGTTGGGGAATGATGATTGGAGTTGTTCTTCTCTAATATATTTCATCATGACGAGTGGGTTGTTTCTAATTCCACTACTCTTCAACAGACAAGAAAAATGTACACATTCATATGAAAATGACTTTTCTAGATCATTGGTATTCAATGACTGAAGTTTGTTTGCACGCTCTATTATTGTTTCAGATGAGGAGGACGGATCGTTAAAAACTGAAAACTTGTCTGCAATTTCACCATATGCGTTTTTCCGCTTCTGCAACTCAGTTTTTAGTTGGTCGAGAACTACATAAAATGTCTCAACTCTAAATTTGTCACGTCCTTCAAGAAGTATTTCAGTTTCTTTGTTTTCGTCAGCCTGGAATTTTCTATTTTTTTGACGTTTGTAGCAAGTCTCATAGTCCTAATCACATAGTTTTTTAGCCCTTTCTTCATATACGGCAAACATGTCTCGGAGAGAATCAATAAAAAGGACTAAAGAATCATAGTCTCACAACTCTTTCTATGGACGTTTCTATTTTCTGACGAGTTTGGCTAACTTGTTCAAACCTGTCCAATATATCACTCCAAAGTTCCATCATGAATACCGTTTCCAGCCTATTCAATGATATCAAAGGTCCCGTGGCTTCACTTCTTACCGACAGCTTCTCATTAGTGTTCTCTTCATAGTCCTTTGAAGCCAGCATAACACCGTCTAAGTTTTCACAGAGCCCTTTACATGCACTTTCACGTGCACTCCACCTTGTTTCAGACAAACCCTTAAGAGTTTTACTTTCAGGTTGACTGAAGGTAACTAGAATTTCCCATCTCTTAGTAGATGCAACAAAAAAGTTGTAAACGTTTTGTATAAGGTTAAAGAAAGCACATGCTTCTGGTCAACAGTTTGCAGCACACGTATCTACAAGGTTAAGTGAATGTGCCGAACAAGGAACAAACAGTGCTTTGGGATTTTCATCCTTTATTCTAGCTTGTAAGCCACTATAGACGCCTGACATGTTGCTAGCATTATCGTATGATTGCCCTCTACAGTCGGATAGATCGATGGCATTTGATCTTAAAACAGCCATAACAGCATTGGCTAAGTCTTCGGATTTGTGCCCAGTATTCGACAAAAACATGAGAAAGCGTTCAACAGGTTTGCCATTTTCTTGTACAAACCTCAAAACAAATGAAAGCTGATCAGTGTGACTTATGTCAGGCGTTGAATCCACTATTATGGAGTAATACTTCGCTTGTTTCACTTCACTGATTATGATATCTGTAACTTTAGTGGCTAACAGTACAATTACCTCATTGCAAATAAATGAAGACAGATAGGACGTTTTCCCTGAACCTGGATCACCGAATTTACGTATGTGTTCAGCGAGAAAAGGATCGAATTCCCCTACTAATTCCAGTGACATCATGTACTCCCCATTGTGTAGAGACCCAAACGTTTCATCAGCTCCTCGAAACGGACGTCCTCGGCTTGCCAGCCTTTTCTCCACAGCGAACACTCTTTCCAAAACGTGTTTCCAATACTTCCTTTCAGTTTCGACGATGGAATCGTATTGACTGTCTAGCGTTCCAATTCTTCTCTTGCGGGTCAAAAGTGCCAGTTCAGAATTGATGTGTTCTTGTGAGCTTTCATGTGCAGACTAATTCGCTCCAATATTTTTCCAATCCGAAACACCTTCACTGGCTAGTTTAGAACACGTCTTCTGAAAGCCAAATAATCTGCAGGAAGCGCAAAATACCGAACCTGTACCTTTTGAATACACCAAGTAATCTCTTGAAATGAGTTCTCCATTTTGTAATTTCGTACTAAAGATTTGTTTATTTAAATATCTGGTTTTATTGTCAAAATCCGTTTTAGAGTTTTTAAAATCACAATCTTTATTCTGATTGATTCCTATGTGTAATAATACTTCGATCGTGGTGTCATTTATTTTCCACTCAATGGGGTCGTCACTAACAGTAAAATGTACGTCAGTTTGTTGTGAAACGGAATCATTTGAACTTTTATTTATTTGTGTACTGTCGGAACTACGTTCGTTATCACCACTCAACATAAAATTATCCGTTTCAGGGGCACTTGTTGCTTGATCATTATTTTCATCGTTTGAACCACTTTCGTTGAAATTGTACTGTTCCCAAGATGAGCAACCTTCTCCACTCAGTCCACTCTCATTGGATTTTTCAAGAGGTTTAAAAAACTGTCAACCGTCTTAATATTTTTCAAAAAGTTAGTTTCTTTTTCACGTTTTTCACTTGCGATTTTGCGGTAACCTGAACCACTAAGCTTCCGACGTTTTTCACTCATTGGTACTTTTTAGTTCAACATTATAAAAAAAATAACTATAACACACTTTCTTTATCTAAGCAATGTGGCCATGTGAACGACATGGTAAGGATAACAACTGAACGTGAAGACGTTAAGCGAACGACTATAATCTGATTTACAAAGGCTACTCGGTGAAAGCTGTCATACGCTTGATGGGTGAGGTGAGGGAGGAGTGGAGACGAGAGGGGTAACGGTCTCCATGGTGCCAAGAGTGAGCAATGTTGCAGTGTATGCCGACACAGCAATAAGCACATGGTTTGACTCAGTGTGTCTTTACTCGTCACGGTCATTAGAGCGCCGGGCAGGGGGGGCTAACTTCCACAGTATTTGTGTCTTCCTGCAAGCCTCTTGGAATGTTATGCGTCATGATCTGCCTCAGTGGCAACGCAGCATTTCCCCACGTGCTAGCTTTGACAGCTGTCAGCGAGCTTTATTGGTAATTCAGACTTATAATACAGTAGCTTTGACAGTCTGCTGAATCCCCACTGACTGGCAGAGTTGCCAGTCTGTTGACTACCGGCATAAAATATGCCCATATTAAATAAAACAAAACTTCACACTTGACTTGTAAAAGAGATTTTTTTTAGTTTATAAATTGTATTTAGATATCAAATTTACGTGAGAAAATACAAAGTAACCTCCCTTTGACTGCCGTTCTCGGTCACTACGCCTGGCGCTTGGCACGGCAATTCACCCGAAGCCGCGGCGCCCGTCGGACGTCAGGCTGTGCCGCCCCCCAGGCCGTGCCGCCCCTAGGCACGTGCCTAGTGTGCCTAGTGGGAAATACGTCCCTGGCTGACAGACAGGCGTTGTATCGTGTAAATAAATTAGCGTTTACACGTTGTAATTTCCTACCTTATTTTGTTCTCCAGCTCCACTAGAGTACGGTAATTGATCTGTACACTTTGTATTTTAAATTACCCCACAATTACACATCAAACGGGCTTCGATTAATCACAGTAAACACGCAGGGGGGAACAGGAGTAGCTACATAATGTAACGATGTAACTACCAAAGTTACTGTCTTTCAGCTGAAGGAGAACATGTTCACCATCTTCTGTGAAATGGTAAGTTCTAACCTTTAACTGGTGACATGAGGTCATCCAGATTCCCAAGAAATAAATTAAAATTTAATTAAATTAATTTAAATTAAATTAATTTAATTAAATCTTGCAGGAAGCTGTTGTTTATGTTACCTCCTTATCTCTGTGCTGACACTTCACACCCTCGTTGATGAAGTTTAGTGACCCTGGTTAGCTCGCCTCGTTAGGTTGAAGTTAATGATTCTATCTGCGTAGAATCCACAGCCTGCTTCCAGTCTCCGACCGGGTCAGGAATGGAATGTATGAAGCCCCCATCTAGCGGCGAGGATATGGACTGTGCCGGCTGCCGAGGCCTGACGCACTCCTCTGGGGCAATGATTAAATGAATGACAGATGAAATGAAATGATAGTGGAGAGTGTTGCTGGAGTGAAATTGTGACAGGGAAAACCGGAGTACCCGGAGAAAAACCTGTCTGCCTCCGTTCTGCCCAGCACAGATCTCACATGGAGTGACCGGGATTTGAACCACGGACCCAGCGGTGAGAGACCGGCGTGCTGCCGCCTAAGCCACGGAGGCTTATTATAATTATAATGAATGTGGAAAATGGTGAAAGTGAAAGATTAAGGAGGACCTGATAAGAATGACATGCTTTGCTTCTCCAGTCCGATTTGTACAAGCCACCACTGATCGTGAGGTATGCGAACTATCTTCTCTGTGGCCCTGATTCGCACTTGACAGTATCTGATGGAACCCATCCATCATGTCCACCCCACCAACACGAAGACACATTTTGTGGGTAGGTAGGTTCATTGCGATAGAGATCTTTCTCGGTATTGCGAACGGCAATCGGCAGTTGCTTCAATACCGTTTGTGCAAGATGCACCCGCTTTGGCATTGTAACTGTCTTATTGATATCTCCTTGCTAAGCGCCAGATCTCTCAGTGATGAAGCCTAGGTTATCACAGACCCTATAAAACGTAGCATTCCCAGTGGTTGGCAAAGAGTACCAGCATGCGTTTTTTTTCGTGGGGGGGGGGGGGGGGGGGGGGGGGTCGAATAGGTTTCCCGCACCCCAACGTGGCACCCGACCTTACTACTGGTGCCTCCGACATGCAGTTAGTCTACATAGTAGAAGAGAAAGCATAGGGGTTTGGAAAAGGATTGTCCTTTGAGGCTTAGCGCCTGTCCGATCGCGGTCGCGATTTACCAGGCATTATGGGTATATATTAACAATGGTATATTTTACATATATGCACATATAAATATGTACATATATGTAAGGGTTGAATTGTAGGGCCAGGGAAAACCGCATAGGCAGAAAGGAAAGATTGCCTACACGTAAAACCTGGCGGCTTGGATATTGCCACATGCAAGGAATGTGGGTATGGAAATGAGTAGGTTTTGTTAGTACGGGAGGTGTGTTATGCAACAGTTGCAAAATTAGTTTCCTAGCCGAGATTGGTAAATATGGGAATCAGTTGGCTTGGTACTGCTGGGACTAGCAGCAATTGATCCTCAGTCCTTTAGAAGTGTTTCTCGCCCTACAAGGTGGGGAGGGGCGGTTTTAAGAGGATAATGGGTTTGAACGAGAATTGAGACTTCTCTCCTAAACAAACAGTTACAACAATGTTCTTGTTAGCGCAACCACTACCCTCTCTTACAGGCCAGACAATTATTCACACGTGTTTGGTTCACTGTTTGAAAATATTGTATTTAACTTCATTAATATCGATAGCGTAGTCGGTAGCATGCTGAATTGCTATCCCCAAGATGGTGGGTTAAAGCCCAGCCTTACTCGTCGGATTTTTAAGAGCGTTAAAATCTTTCAGTATGTCATCCTTTGGAGGGGAACCCATATATTTATGGCATGATAAAGAACCTACCACTACAATTGATAGTGTGTAGCTAAATTTGTAGGTTATATGGTTTGGAAACGCTCTATCAAGTTCCAAAGTTCGCCGCTGGATGACGGTGGCGTCTGGTAGCCAAAGTTGGAACTACTTCAAATTGAACTTTCATTCATCTCCATTCATTTCATCTCTCATTAACTCCTATCGTGAGGTTGGCGTCAGGAAGGACATCCGACTGTAGAAACCATGAGCCACGTGGAATTTCATCGCATCTTATCCCCGGATTAATAAGGGGCAGACATAGAATATTTGAATCGGTCATTTTTGAAAGGGCGTTATCGACATTTTTTAACATTTTCACTTCTTTAGCGTTTTGTTTTCCTTTTGGATAGAGTCATCTGTTTCCTTTAAAAGGACGCTTGTGCAAGCGTTCTATCCGTATAAAACTCATGTTCATAAATATTGAGTTTTTTTGAAAGGGCGAACGTGCGTCACACCCAAAGTACATGGGACTACATGACTGCGTTGTCGCAGCCCCTAAACTAAGGAACCAACCAACAATGACTTTCTTATGTTGTAAGTGTTTCCGTGGGCTTCAGATTTGTTGCAATTTTTGTGTGTAGCAAATCTATTCCATCTGAAAACAATGTCTGTGCTTTAGATTTGCACTAATTTCTTAGTATTGCAAAAAAAAAACCAATTTAAGTCCTAAACTGATATTTAACAATGACCCATTATATTGTGTGTCCATCTTTGCCATATATTTGTGTAAATATCTGTCTCTATCAAATAGATTGTATTTTCGAACAGTTTAATGAACATTTTTGTGTCTAATTTTCGTTTTTTTTTTTGAAAGGACGTAGTTGCAGGATTTTCTTTTGTGCATATCTTCCGGAGAAAAATTTATAAAATTATTTTAGAGAGCGGAACATGTTCCATAAAAGCATGTTAGTCAAAAAATCCATTAAAATAAAAATGAAATTAAAAATTGAGCCTTTGGGGAAGTTTTATTTAATTTCCCAACAATTTCCTTAGTGAAAAGTGTTGCTTTACAGACAACTTCATTCCCTAATGCGGAGGCCTTCAGAAAAAAAATTACGAGCCTTACAGTAGTCGCATATGATGTGTAACATCTGACATAGAAGAAACCTCACGTGAAATTGTTGATACACCGGTATTTTATAGTATTATTGGCACAAATATGAATCTATTGAAAAAGGGAGTGTTTTACAGATATTGTAGTTTATAATACGGAACTCATTTTATTAGATGATTTGTAGCTTCCACCAGCACTAGCCTAAATAAAGAATACGATATGGATCAACTAGATTAATAGACGTGACACCGCTCATAACCTTAAATTCTTTATAAACAGGTCCTCTTCATTCACAGACCAACACGTAATTTCATATGGATTCTGTTAAAATGAGTCATATTGATATGATAAATATCAAAAGTAGCAAAAATATCTACCCCGCCCAGGATTCGAACCCATGATCTCTAGATTGACAGTCATACGCACTAACCCCACGGCTTTTTCAACTACGCAAACATTTTGCACAAGATGGTGACTTATTTCCACGTTCCAATAATACTGCATTAGGGAATTAAGTTTCATTTATATTTTGCTTGTTTCGATAATGTTCCTGCGTGAAATTGAGTTTAAAATGCCTTATGAACAGGCCCTCTTGTGAGTAAAGAGAATGTATTGTGTAATAGTTCATGAAGGCTTGCTCAATTCTCGTATAACCACAACGATTATATTATATTGATGACTCCTTTACCGTTATGTGGGTTAATAGTTGAATAGCCATTGTGCAGAAACATAATACCGGCAATGCCGAATACTTACAATGTTTGATATTAAGGCATTTTACCATTTAAACACTGATACGAAGATTTCGAACATGTACCATGTCATTTGTTCCAATCACTTGACACCAGAGTTCGCATGAGCGTTTTCCGTTCAGTATATCATATACATTCCACATGGCCGAGCGTGCGTCATGGTATCAATTTTTGACACCACGCGCTGAATGTTTCTCTGACCAGTGCCAGCTGGATCGATCGAGTTGGCAGTGCGTCTTATACTTCCGTTTGATCCACCACTGCCAGCTAGGGCACACTTCCGTTCGATCGATCGAGCGGGCAGTGCATACTTCCGTTTTCCACCACTGCCAGCTAGTACACTTCCGTTCGATCGATCGAGCGGGCAGTGCATACTTCCGTTTTCCACCACTGCCAGCTAGTACACTTCAGTTCTATCGATCGAGCGGGCAGTGCATACTTTCGTTCGATCCACCACTGCCAGCTCGATCGTTCCGATCCACTTCCGTCCCCAATTTTCAAAATCACTCCCACAAAACTATCCAGCAACCGAGTGGAAAGATGTTATACATCAATAAACCTGAAAATTGACGCGCCAGCAAATGCTCCCCAACCGAGCGCCAATGGTTTATTGCCCGCGTACTCGACCAACTACCAGCGGTTCACGAAGGAAGGAGATATGTTATTGTTGTTGATTCATTGAGGGTCTTTGCGACATCGTGGTCATGCAGTCCCGTGTAATTGGGTGTGTGTCGAATTTGTCTGATAACCTGTGTCATTGTGATGGCTGAACTTGTGTGTGTATTTGTAATTCAGATGGAGATTGGGAAGGAGGTGGCCGTGGTCTGAAGTTAGAAACCATCCTGGCATTCGCATGGAGTAGAAATGGGAAACCACGGAAAACCACTTTCAGGATGAGTGAGATGGGAATCAAACCCCCCTCATCTCAGTTCTTCCCCTCGAGGCTGAGTGTACCATTTTCCAGCCCTCAGACCAGAGTTAAATGTCTTGGCAGAGCTGGGGATCGAACCCGGGCCTCCGCGGTGACACCCAAGAGTGCTAGCCAGTAGCCACTACGCAACTAGGCGGACAAGAAGGAGATACTGTTGTACTGTAGAAGAATCCCTAATGACAGAAAGAAAGGGAAAATGAGATTGTGTTTCGTTTTTATCTGACTCGGGACATGTTGGCCATCAGCTTTGTGCACTTGTGTGTGTCACACAGTGCATTGTAATGGATTATTTAAGTAATGAGGCGGGGCTTACGATACTTACTAAAAAATACTGGTAAAGGATAGGGGGAGTAATATTATATAATTAGTACATCTTACAATTTTAGGGAACCGGTATAAATGCATTTTGGGGCAGATGACCTCACATTTCCGCCTTTTAAAGCAACAATAACTAACTAATAACTGTATATAACTTCAGATAAATTGAATTTCATATCAAGCGTCTGAAGTCACAGGCCAATGCACTAGTAAATCTACTGACAACACTTCCCCACATTTATGCAAGCTGAAATACCTACCGGTATGTTGTTCTTGACATGTTCTTGATGTTGTTTCATTCAAGGGGCTTGCACATCGTGGTCATTCGACCCCGTGTACTTGGGTTTGAATGTGTAATTTTGTCAGATAACCCCTGGTACTGTGATGGCTGTATAACAGTGTGTGTTTGTAATTCAGGCGGGAATTGGGAAGGAGTTGGCCTTAGCCTAAGTTAGGAGTCATCCTAGCATTTGCCTGGAATAAAAGTGGGGAAACCATGGAAAACCATTTCTAAGGTGGATGAGGAGGGTATCGAATCCACCTCTTCTCAATTTTACCTCACGAGGATTAGTGTACCCCGTTCCGTCCCTCGGACAAGAATTAAATTTCTTGGCAGAGTCGGGAATCGAACCCAGACCCCCGGGGTGACAGCCAAGAATGCTAGCCGTTACACGGCTAGCAACAAAAGAGTCAGACAGGAAAATTGCGGACTCATTTCAGATTATCCTGTGTTCGCCATTCTTGGCACAGTTTCGCATTCACATAATTTGGAGATTTCGAGTTTACAAAGGAATGCGGAAATTTTGTGACAGAGCCGGGAATAGACCGGGACATCCGTGGTGACAACCAGGAATGTTAGTCATTACGTCAGGAGGTGGACAAAAAACATTTCCGAGCTCAATGACGAACAGTTTCTTTGCATGTAGTGACGTTAACGTTCGGAATGTCTCTCCATAGGTATGCCAACTCAGCAAAGCTGATATTGATGATGTTAATGGGCAGATGAGGAATGAACTAATATTATTGTCAAAGTCCTGAAGTTAGTGAACTGGGTAGATGGCCTCAATTTTCTAGTAATGGAAGAGTCGTTAGTTTATCAGTTGGCTCATTAGTCGTGCTGCCGAGGGGTAGGCCTACTTTATTCTCTGGTAGTGACCCTCGTTCTTCAGGACAGATACTATTTCACTTCTAAGGTGAGTTACTTTTAACTGACCTTCATAGATGTATAGGAACAGCTCATAAATGGAAGCTATTTTCAGTGTGTCATGTATTTGTGCACTACATAAATGGAGAATATTTTTTAAATCGCTTATCCTCCCAGCTCGGCTTTACCCACGGACTCTGCGAATGGATATTTCCTCTACCGTCGCAAGGTCGGTGTCTGGGAGCTGAACATACATTGTCAGGAGATACAACTGGGAATGATCACAGACCGATCGCTCAGGCACCGGTAACTTGGCTCCAATCAAGGAAGAGTCAGGGAAGGCATTTGGAAGGAAGTCAGCCGTGGGCCTCCCGGCATTTGCCTGGTGGTAAAAATGGGAAACCATGAAAACCATTTTCAGGATGACCTAGGTGGGATTCGAACCCATGCTCTCCCGATGCCAGCGAGGCACGAGCTCGCGCGTAGCACTATCGGCCTTCGTGGCCGGTACAGAAGAATTGTATTGAAGAAAATGGGTCTATTGAATTAAGCAAGAATGTCCATGAATGTGACATTAAATATCTATTGTTTAACACCGTAAGTTGTCTGATGATTTTAACCATCTGCGTATGTACACCAAGATACCAATTGCATTCATGGTTTTTTTTAGCGTATGGCTTTTAGTGCCGGGAGTGTCCGAGGACATGTTCGGCTCGCCAGTTTTGTAGCTGCTTCGAGACGGACACCCAATGGGTGAGCTACAAGTACCGTTGGGGAGGAAAGTTGGAAGGGAGGGTCGAGGAGTTGGAAGGTAGCGGCTGTGGCCTATAGTTAGGGACCAACCCCGGCATTTGCCTGGAAGGAAGATGGGAAACCACAGAAGACCATCTTCAAGGTTGCCGGCGGGGGGATTCGAACCTCCTCGCCTCCCGGATGTGAGCGACTGCCAACAGTCATGCCGCAACGACCTCGGCTAACTCACCCGGTTGCATTTATATGGTAAGTGGTCATTGTTCTCCGCTCGTCCTAGAATCTGATATGGGCCTAGTCAGTGTCCATCTTGGTTTACCATCTCATGGCTGTAGCCAAACACATTGCTTTAGATGTTGTTATTGACGATTCCACAAGATTCAGTGGGGCCTGTTTTGGTCTACAAAGAGACATAGCAAATCAGTATCATCCCTTACGTTGCATGTACGCCAATCCTCTTCAACTCCGTCTCATTCCTCTATTATTCTTGAAACTGTTTGATTTTGTGTGTGTCTCTTATTTTAATGTGTTCTTACTGTGTGATTGGAAGATGTTTTGTATGTTATCAACAATCTTTCTCTCTATTGTTTCTCTGTTTTTAACAAAAAAAAAATATTTACTTTTGTTGTCGAAATTTTGGAAATGATTTAATTTTCTTTCATGAAAAAAAAACATAGCTTACCGTATACGTTTTCATGTTATCCTTTCTTTTCCTTTTACCTATACACTACAAAATTAAATATCTAGTACGCGGTACATCGTAAATATTAACCCCATATAGGGTGGAAGGATTATGATTCAAGTGCATGATACGAGCTGTGTTTGTTTTAATTGTATACACGTGTATAATACTCATAAGTAGTTCACAAACCGTATAAAACTAACTAACCTTATACTGGGTGGTACAGCAGCCCCTTCAAATATCGTTTGCTGCATCCCTTATGGTACTAACGCTCTGCAAGCATATCCTGCAAACGATACTGAACCCTATTATGTTTCCCTCGATCTGACTACAGACTAATATGAGGGAAAAACAAGATGTTCAGTAAAGAACATATAACCTACTTTCTCCTAAATGCATGGGTTTAGTTATAACTCTTTGTCCTTTTCAAGGAGTATAATTGAATGTTGGTTGTAGTAGCTTGTTGAAATACAACGTTCTATACTGATATTATACGTTGATTGATTGAATCCTCGCCTGAATTATATAAATCACACTAATACAACCATCACAATAACACGGGTTATGAGACAAAATTCAACACTCACCCAAGTACACAGGGCTAAATGACCATGATGTCCATGCAACTCAAATGAAACAATAACAGCTTCCTACCCAAATACTTCCTCGTATAAAAGTACACACACTAGTAAGCCTACAGACCTCACAGTGACACAGGAACTTCTTCACTCACCCAAGTACACGGGGCTACAAGACCATGATGCCATAAAACCTCTAAAGAATTAACAACAAAAACAACAAAAACAATAGACTCTACCGCGGATCAAGGACAAATAATTATATATAATATTTTCGATTGCAAATACACACTAGGCTATATATGCTTAAGATTATAACGTGTGAGTAGTTATGAAGCAATAAATACAAAAACACGAAGTAAAAATATTTGAACCACGATCTTCAGGGGTAAGAGTAAGAGACGCTACCACTTACGCTACACCAAGCACTTCTGACGTTGGGTTAATAAAAGCTTTAGTATAATTGCCTAGAGCATTTTGTCTTCCAATGAACGATTTCATTAGCGTTTTCTGCCGTTTATGTAACCCATTTGATACTAAATATGCATTATTTTGCTCAGTACATTCCTAAAAGTATATAAACTTACAAGGTTACGGAAATATATGCAGTTATGAGCAACAGTAGCCGCCATTGACTCAACGGGACGGCATGGATAAGCACGATACGCCACGGGCAGCCTGAAGTGTTAGTCACTACTTGCGGTTACATATTCTATTTTAAAATGCTAATATCCTACCGGTCACCTCCCTGAGGACAGTTTAAACCTCCCTATGTACGATGAGCGTATTTGGTAAGACCAGGCCTTGTATAATCGAAAGTTACGGTTAGGCTATAATACTTGCATGATTCATACCACCGCCATCTTGAAACTATTGGGTTGATGGCCTTGTAGTTTTGGTAAAAGAGGCTTCCCACATTAAGGTATATTTTTGCAAAATTTGGTACAGATCGGATGATTAGGTTATTCGTAATTTGATTAAAACTCAGAACATTTGGGTGGGTGCCATTTCTGTTTTGTTATGATGGCGGCGATATACAGCATGACACTGAGTTGTCCCTTGCTAGTTCTACCTCTGTACCAAAGGTGGTTCGATTCGGTTTCATTGTGTTGGAAATGATAGGGGGGATCGATTTCCACACATACACGGCCGCCATCTTTAAACTATTGTTTTGATGACCTTGTAGTTTGGTCAAAAGACGCTTCCTAGATGAACGTATGTTTTTGTAAAATTTGGTAGAGATCAGATGATTAGATTAGTCCTAATTTGATTTAAGCTTTGAACATTTGGGTGGACGCCATTACGTTTCCTTCAAGATGGCGGCGATATAAAACATGACACTGAGGTGGCCGTTGCTAGTGCTACCTCTGTACCAAATTTCGTTCAATTCGGTTTCACCGTGTTTGAATTGATGGGGGGGACACACACTTTCACACTTTCACATACACAGACACACAATTTTTGGCCCTGTGTAGATCACATAAGTCTACTTTCATTCTATGCAAAAATCGAAAGTAGGCTAATAATAGTGTTCAGTATCGTTTGCGGGAAATGGTTGCTGTGCATTAGTACCATAAGGGATGCAGGCAGAAAAATATGTACCTACCTGCCAACACGGGTTAGTTGGGTTGCAGCAAACGATATTGGAAGGGGCTGCTGAATCACCCGTCACCCGGTATAACGAGATTCAAATTGCGAATCGTAGTCTAATATTAACATCAACACGACTCATTATACTAAGTATAATAAGACCTTGTCGATTAATAGTATATAAATGTAAACTCAACCCTAGTGATCAGGATCTGATGATGACCGCTTGCCGGTCGAAACGTGTAATCATAAATTACCCATTTATAACTAATACGTGTAATATTTTCAGGAGTGGTTATTTATTATTTGATTATTTACTTATCTTTATATTATATACACTGCATTCCGCTCAGTCAGTTTGGTAAATTTGTGTTGACCGACTGAAGACTTACAACTAACAACAGTATATCTAGGCAGCCAGGAACGTACAATCCTCCAGGTCAAGAAGCGCTGATAGACGTGACTGGTTCGTGGTTTCGGAGAAAGCAGGAAGGATAATTACGTCGCGTTCGGCAACGCCACTTGCAAGCCTAATACAATATGCCGACCTGGGGACCAAATAACGAGACTTTACAAACATTACGATTCTCAGAAACGTTAACAAGATAACGCATAACAGACGTGTAGCCAGCTGGTATCTAGGTGAAGGTAGGACATGACAAGGCCAGTCTTGTGGAGTAGGAGGGAACCCATCCAATCACATTTCTCTTTTATGTACAGTACAAACGACATTGTTGCGTGTTTGCCAGACTGATTACAGAGTATGACCTACAAAGTGATTGAAGTAACATGAATTTTTGGAAGAATCACTCGCCTTACATGGAACCACTACGGATATAATTTCTTTATTTTGGTATGCTGCACAACATAAAGCCATAGAACCTTAGATCATAAATACAATAGATGGCTGATGACGTCACAATGGTGAAACCAACATCTCGATCAGCTGACTAAAGGGAACTGCCGGGAACTGCGGATAGTTTGTAGCACTGAAATACTACACGTGATGATAGAATTGGGCTATTCTATTCTATTCATTACCTTACTAAGCCAGAATGGTGTATTACTGTGCAGCGTATGGATGTAAGGAGACGTTTAGAAAAGGATCGGGCATTTCTTTCCATAGATAGGCCTAAGTTAATTCATTGTAAAATAACCCTAAAATTCTTGACTTCGCTGCTTGCATTTCTTTACGTTTCCTTTAAACTCTGAAACACGAAAGAAAAATAATTTAACATGTAAATGATGGCATTTATTACAAGTTATTAAAATTGACCCTATCCCTTACTCCACTGAACAGGCCTATGAAGCAAAATTTGGACCATCACAACATCAAAGAACATTCCTTTTCAATCATGTTCAGTGTCAAATTGAAGGTTATGCTACTGATGTGACGGTGTAGTCTTCGATAATAAATACGGTGAAGTAATATTTGAGGCGTTCAGATGCAAAAGGGACATTATCCACTTTTTGTGAAATTGAGTTATTAATATTGCCATCTTGTGGAATTACATATTCATCTTTTAGTAGTAGCATTTTACGTCAAAACCGACATTATCCTGGTTAAGTTACACATTGAATATTGCGTCTTTCTGCATAAGGGAAATTATCCATGAGGACTCCACGATCTGTCTGCAAGCCGATGAAAACCTTTAGTGACCTAGCACCTCCTATAATCACCAAAGGAAACAGCATCAAAAAAGCAAAACAAGGAAAATGTTGATAGTCTTCTAACTAAGCATTATGGAGCAGATTGGCGGAATGACGACAGGGTAATATTTTACAAGTTCGTCATTGATGCAGGTGCAGATCAAGATTTGAACCAAGATGACACTACGTACTCCTCTTTTAAATATTTGAAGTTTCTGATAGATGCAGTTTTCAAATTTTTGAAATGCATATCATCCAATCCGTCATTTCCAATCAAACGGTACATTATCCATTTTATAATACTTTCTTGCTGTTAAATTCATATGATTTTTGTAACTGGAAATTACAGACTTAAACTTTGTCATCAAATGTTAATGAGTTAGTGAACAGAAATCAATAATTGCATAACTATATGAGTAATTTTACGTTATTTTCTGTTCCTGTAATTAAAAAAAGTGGATTATGTCCTTTTTGCATCATTCCCAATCAAAAGGGACATTATCCATTTTATAATTCATATTTTGCTAACTTCTAATGATTTCTGTAACTGAAAATTGCCGGCTTAACCTTTGTCATCAAATGTTAACGAGTTAGTGAACAGAAATCAATAATTGCACAATTATATGAGTGACTATAAGTTTTCCCCTCTTCCTGTAATTTTTTTAAAAGTGGATAATGTTCCTTTTGCATCTGAACGCCTCATTTGTCATCTTATTAAACGTATGCACAGTGCGTTTGGTTGAGGAAATTTTCAGATTCTTCTTGAATTGTATGCAGCCCTAAATTAGTCAATCTTCGTAGAATTTCAAAGTTCTGGGTTATTTTTGCGAAGGTTTATATGCTTCATGGATAATGGAATTTGAAAGGAAACAGTTCATTCCTTGTTATGTTTTCCTTTGTAGCAAATGTAATGCATAGTTAAAAAGCAACGCTTACTAAATCAATAGACTTTCTTATTTCCATGTGCCCATGTTTTGTTTACTTTCATAAAATACTGAAGTGGAAGGTAACGCTGAATAAGAGCTAATCGTACGATAACATTTTGTAAAGTAATGTACTGAAATTGGCCAAAATACATTTTCTAATGACGAAAAATGAATTAGGAAATGATGTAGTAATAGATTGAACTTGTTTGGAGCTCTCGGGCGTACAACCAATAAATGACCAGCTACACAAACATAATTCTGTTCAAAAATCAGTAGGCCTAATTCAGAGTTGTATTTGTTATTAATTAAGAGGGGATCCTGGATGTATGAATATTACGGAACACGACAGCCACTTTTTACACAAACACAATTCTGTTCAAAAATCAGTAGGCCTAATTCAGAATTGGATTTGTTATTAATTATTTACAAGAGGGGATCCTGGATGTATGAATATTACGGAGCACGACAGCCACTTTTAACACCAAATATGTTACATTCTTAACCATTGCTACCTTCCGGTACGTAAAGAAACATGCGATGCTTTTCCCAATGTCGTATAAATTACGAAAATGTGTGTTTAAACCCTCATTAAAAATCATTTCCCCACCTACTCCTATCACCTTCCATTACGAGTTCCTCTGTTTTCCCTTTAGTCAGCTGATCGAGATGTCGGTTTCACGTTACAGTACAGGCGCAGTGTGGCAATGCGCACTCTATTGTATTCATGCTCGAAGCATAGAACTTACGATTAGCCTCTAGACGTACAAATAACCAAGATGGCGGCAAGAGTGAGTGCGCGTGTGTACACTGCTGCAGCAGTTGGTTTCCTTTGTGCGGTATTTTTAAAAGTCATGGTGACAAATTGTGGTCCACGAGACAATATTCAATATTGTGAATCCGCAAGTGCAAGTGGAAAAGTCTGTGACACTCTCGTGTGGCTGTTATCTGAGAGAACTTACTACATCCCGGCTTTATCTCTGTCAGGGTACGCCATATTCCCGTTAGGCAGGCACCTGTCCACTCGGCCTGGGCCAGTCAAGCCCCGGGCAGGTTATTACTCGGCCGCTATGACGCTGCTGTGTCTCTTGCTGTTGGCTGGAGACATACAGCTGAATCCTGGGCCCACTTTCTCTGAACACAAACACCAAATCAGAACTAAACATCTATTACCAAAACCTGCGTAGCCTCAATAATAAACTCTGTGACTGTGAAATTCATCTGCCTGAATTAAGTCATGTAGACGTGGTGGGGCTGTCTGAGACATGGCTTACCCAAATGGTTAGCGATAGTGAACTGCCTCTCAATGCTAACATTAGTATATTTTGCAGTGATCGTGCTATGAGAGGGGGAGGGGTTTTGATAGGAATGAACAGTGCTTTACCGTGCAAAAGGAGATCAGACCTCGAACGGAACTGTGAGTTAGTGTGGGTGGAGTTACTCCTTCCAGGCCGCCACATATTTGTGGGTTGCTATTACCGGCCACCGGGCAGTCCCCTGTACAGCTTGGAGCAGTGTCTAGACTCAGTGCTTGCAGCTGTATTGCAAGGCGAAGTGGTGTTAATGGGCAACTTCAATCTTCCCACATTGAAATGGATCTCTCCAACAACAGGTACACCTGATAATGATGATGACTCCTTCTTTATAGATAATTTTATTACTGGCCTCGGATTACAGCAGCCTAACATGTACCCAACGCGGGGCCCCAACATCCTGGACTTCATATTATCTTCACTTAAACTGAAATCCAACACTGCTGGTAGAAACATCTTTGTCTCTGATCATAAGGCCCTCGACACCTCTTTGTCCCCCCACACACAAAAGTAGTCAAGGAGTCACCCTCACGCCCGACCTTCAACTGGCGCCGAGCTGACTGGCCAGCCATATGCCGAACCTTGGAATGCCTGCCGTGGACCCTCCTCGAAACACCTCACCTGGAGTCGGCAATCGCCCTGCTGTACGACTGGCTACTTGCTAGCATCAAAGACTTCGTGACGGTACGGCAACCTACTAACAGGAAGTACCCGTTCCAGATTTCCTATGAAACTCGGATGGCCATGGGAAACAAAAAGAAGGCCTGACGGCTTTGGAAGGACTTCCCAACCCCCACACTCGTAATACTTTCGAGTACATTCACCGACACGCAAGACGTCTGCTCAGGAGAGACTACACGGGGCATATAGAAGCCATCACTGAGAACGTCTGGAAAAATCCCAAGCGCTACTGGTCCGTCATCAACTCGAGGAGGAGAACCGAACGGATTCCCGTCAGCGTAGAACACCAGGGAACCACAGCAGAGGGACCAGACCGCAATAAGCTATTCAACAGGTATTTCTTTGAGAAATGTTCCACTCCCACCCAAAATCAACCTCTTCCACCGGTAGAAACAGCAGCAAATTGCAATTTTCGAAATTAACAACAAAACCAAATGAAGTCCTCAGTCTACTTCAATCTCTCCGCACCAACAAAGCTACCGGTCCCGATGATATTGGTCCCAACTTCCTGAAAAACACCGCCACTGTTCTCTGTACACCGCTTTCCGATCTATTCAACAGGTGCTTTGCCAAGGGCTATTTTCCCACTGCCTAGAAACAGGCCAACATCGTCCCTATATTCAAATCTGGGGACAAAACAAACGTATCATCCTACCGACCAGTATCTATACTACCCACATTATCCTTTATATTTGAAAAAATAATCCACCAACGTCTCCTGTCTTTTACCTTACCATATATTTCAACCAGCCAGCATGGCGGCCTTCCTGGAGGCTCGTGCCTCACTAACTTGGCCACTATCCACAGCTATGCAACACATCCCATTGCAGAAAGGTCCCAGCTCGATATCTGCTACGTAGATATATCGAAAGTATTTGACTCAATAGACCATACCCTACTACTCCACAAAATCGCTGAACGGTTCAATATACATGGCAATCTCCTAACACTCCTTGCCGGCTTTCTACAGAACCGACAACAGAGAGTCGTAATATCAGGCACTTCATCCCCTTGGCTACCTGTGCTCTCTGGCGTCCCACAAGGCAGTGCCCTTGGGCCACTTTTATTTTCATTATTTATGGACGACCTACCAACCAAACTCTCTGACACAGCCGATACCCTACCCTTCGCAGGTGACTGCGAGATTTTCAAGGAAATTAAGACACCAGCTGACGCCGCACTCCTTCAGTCCTCACTTAACGCTCTATCCGACTGGTGCCGCACATGGAAGTTGAAACCAAACCCAGATAAATGCATCCATTTAACAATTACCCTACGCAATTCCCCAGTACCTACCACACATTCCTTACTTGACAGGCCCATTACCGCAGTTGCGCATCAGCGAGATCTCGGGGTCATATTCGACAACCAGCTAAGCTTTAAAGAACACATACAACATTCTTTATCCAAAGCCATGAAATTCCTTGGCATACTCTACCGCTTCTCAGAAATATCAAATCCCACAGCCCTTCACCTCTATTACCTCTCGATAATACAGCCCATTGCAAACTTCTGCTCTCCCATTTGGGCAACTTCTTGCCCGTCAAACATAACTAAATTAATCAGAATTCAATCCTTCTTTGCTTTTTTTAAGGAACAGAATGCCAAGGTTTAGACACTTCACCACTCAGCAGGTACTTTCAGCCATAAACATCCCTCTCCTTAACACGACAAGACAGGTAACTGACCTGTCCTTCCCACATTCTATTTTAAATGGCCATTACCGTTCGGACCACCTGCTGTCACTTTTCAAACTAAGAGCCCCTTCCCGTTCTACCAGGCTCAAAGATATTTTTCACATTCCACACACAAAACATTCCATAATCCAAAGATCCTTCCAAATCCGCATATCATCCCTGTACAATAGCATTGCAAGGAAACGCGAGTTGGACATATCCACAAACAAGAGGACGTTCCTGAAGCAGGCGAAGGAGAAGTTAAATTGTATTTAGAGCTGTCATCTTGGCCACTGACGACACGGCTACGAGCAAGGACATTCTACCGGCTCTTGATCTGGACTTTTTCTTTGGTGATTTGTTAAATTTTATGTTATATTTTATTAGCCTACTTTTCACATTTTGCAAAAATGAGGAAAAAGTAGACTTATGAGATCGATCCGAGAAAATGTGTGTCTGTCTGTCTGTCTGTCCTTCTGTCTGTCGGTCTGTCTGGCTGTGTGTGTGTCCCCCCCCCTATCAACTCCTAAACGGCTGCAGCAATCAAAACCAAATTTAGTATGAGTAAAGATGTGCACCGGAATATCTCACGTCCATATTTGAAAATGATGTCAGTGCTACCAACTGCTGAAAAAACGAACTAGAAATTTGAGCTCCATGTTTGATATCTTGCAAGGTATGCATGGGAGCTATTCCAAAATTGGCACACATGGAGATAATACTATTTCAGTTTAATTTCCAGGAGGCCAACCATGACAGTGTTGCCAAAATAATTTTAAGCCTTCTGATAGGTCCAATGTTTATATGCATTTAACTTCTACACTATCAATTGGATTTAAACCAAATTTAGTATGAGTAGAGATGTGCACCGGAATATCTCATGTCCATATTTTAAAATGATGTCATTGCTACCAACTGCTGAAAAAACGCACTAGAAATTTGAGCTCCATGTTGGATATCTTGCAAGGTATGCATGGGAGCTATTCCAAAATTGGCACACATGTAGATAATACTATTTCAGTTTAATTTCCAGGAGGCCAACTATGACAGTGTTGCCAAAATAATTGTAAGCCTTCTGATAAGTCCAATGTTTAAATGCATATAACGTCTACACTATCAATTGGATTTCAACCAAATTTTGTATGTAATATCTGTACATAAACAGATATGACTGAGCGTATTCTTAAGAGCCACCAGGGCTGCCAACTGTTAATAATTGCTCTCTTTATTTTTTATCCAAATACCAATATATCAGAAAGTATGCAAGCCAACAGCTTTAAACTATGCACAAGTATATTCTGACATTTTAGATTAATTTCGAGTAACTTATATACGTCAGTTCTACCAACATGATTATAAGCCTGCTGATAGTACCAATTTTTAAATACATGTAACTTCTATACTATCAGTTGGATTTCAACCAAATTTCGTATGTGCTATGTGTACCATAACAGATATGACTATAAGTATTGTTAAGAGCAATCAGAGCTGCCAACTGTTAATAAATGCTGTCTATATTTATTTTACACTAATATCAATATACCAGAAAGTATGCAAGCCAACAGCTCTATACTTTGCACATGTATAGCACCTAACATTCTAGATTAATTAGGAGTAATTAATACAAGGCAGTGCTGCCAACATGATTCTATGCCTGCTGATATGTCAAATTTTAAAATACATGTAACTTCTATACTAACAAATGGATTTCACCCAAAATTGGCACAGCACGATATCATAATATTTCAGATTATTTCTGACCAGCACACGCATGGTATTGTTGGCAACATGCTTTTACGCGAGCTGATAGATCCAATGTCTAACTGCATGTAACGTCCATTGGACTTCAACCAAATTTTGTATTCTGTACCTTAAGAGATTGAACTAAGAATATATTCAGTCGCCAGGGCTGCCAACTGTAGTGCTCTATTAGGCTACATTATACCAGGTATATTTTGAACTAATTAGATATTTCAATATTACCAACTTAATTTCGTCATTATTCTAGATAGGTTCATATACTGTAGAATAATCATTGGCATGAAAAGTAGGCTGTATAGTTCTTCACGGAACTTCTTGTTTTTAATTGTTATTTGGTTGTTATTTGTACAAGCGTGAAGGGCTTGCATAACTGTAGTTTGTGCTTTGATTAATATATATATACCACGCACCATTTACCATGTGTTTTTCACGTCCTTTGGCGCTTCCGGACCTGGGGACTCCTGGTAATACTCCACCCACCGCGTATAACTCCAGTGTTTTAAAACAATAAGCGAAGCGTAAGATGAAATCCTAAATGTCCAGGAATTTTTCATAAACCCAGTGTTGTTGAATGTGAGATCACATCATTTTGTGACGATTTACAATAATTCAGTTCACCTCTATCTGTAGTGATTAGCATTCTTGGCTGTCACCGTGAAGTTTCGTTTCGATTCTCGGCTCTGCCAAGAAATGTGATTCTGGCCTGAGGGCTGGAACGGGACACAATCAGCCTCGTGAAGGAAAACTGAAAAGAGGTGGTTTCGATTCCTATCTCAGTCATCCTGGAAGTGGTTTTCCGTGGTATCCCACTGCTGCAACGGCTGCTTCCTACCCAAATCCTACCTCAATTACAAATACACACACTAGTACAGACATCATAGTGACACAGGTATTCAGACATATTCTACACACACCCAAGTACACGGGGCTACATGGCCACAATGTCACAAAGCCCCTAAAATAATCAACAGCAGCAACTACAATTTCATCTGTGAGAAATACACTTGCGTTCCATCTTTAAATAACAACGTCAATGGTAAGGCATTATACTGTATATCAGAATATTTACAGCATTCCACTCATCAGTTGTACGAAGTTCCACTATGATTGGTTTATTTAGTCTTTAGATATGAAAAGAATATAAATTCAAGCAGCCGCTAACAGGAATCTTGGACTGGCTGCGTGGCTCAGCGGTAACGTTCTCGCTTGCTGGGCTCTAGGTTGCAGGTTCGTAACCTGGCGCAGTCAGCTGGCATTTGAGGGTGCTCAAATGCAAGGGAGCCGTGTCAGAACATTTACTGGCACGTTAAAGATCCCCTTCGGGGCAAAATTCTGGCACCCCGGCATCTTTAAAAGCCACAGTAGTTAAAAGGGACGTAAAACCAATAACATTAGGCTATTATTTCATGAATCTTCTTTAAAGAAATGCATGAGATGATTTGATGGTATTTTTGCATCTTAGCACAGATTCATCGAACCAAGTTTCACAACGTTCGGATGATTGGGTCACCAGAAATGAGAATACAATTTTAGAAATTTGCGTATGCACCATGTTACATTCAGGTCTGTTTCGCTTGTGAAAGGCACATCTGTGAATGTATTCCATAATGCTGCACCATTGTGCCAATTTTCACGTTTATTTCGTGACGCCTGCGCTGCCATGTTGAATTCGAGATGATTGTGAAAGAGACTCAAAGTTCAGCAAGGAACTAATCCATCTATATCAATGAATCAAACGGAAGGGTCTATCCCGGATTCTCCCTTGAATTAAATTTTCATTTGATTGACTCAATTACTCATGAGTTAGTCTAATTTTTTCCGACGGAAACCTAACTAACTCGTGTTAGGTTATTTGTTGTGAGCGTAATGGTGCAGCAGTTAGGCTGCTTGCTCGTCCCAAGGTGGACAGGGTTAATGCATGTGAGATTTTTGACATGCAATGCCATGTTTGGTGGTTTGGATTCGACGTAAAAAGTAGGTAGGTTATATGCCATGTACTATTATAAGCTTCCTTTCTTTGTTTATGTTATTTCTTGCTGCAATTAGTGGAGGCCAGATCATTTATGGCTGTGAGAAGACTGGTACACAATGAGAATGAAAATAATCGTACTGTACAGAAGTTTTGTTTGCAAAATACGAAGGTGGATCAAAAAGTTAGTTGCACTAACGCGCTGCAGCAGCGCGCTGTGTGTCGCAAACGTGGGCACAGCGGAGAAAGGGACAGACACTGCCCACACATCTGTTAGGCAGGTCGGTGTGGTGTCTCGTCTTGTATGGTGTGAATAGCAGCCAAAAGCAATGGCGCGTCGACTGGACGTTCACTCCAAATATGAGGTGCGTGTGACAATCCGATTCCTATGGGCCAAAAGGAAGAATTGCACGGACATACATCGTGAAATTAGTGCTGTGTATGGGGAGCGGGCCATTTCCCGGCAAGGGATCGTAAAGTGGGGTCAGCAATTCGAAGCCGGACGCACGGATATCACGGACGAATATCGCAAGGGCAGGCCCGCAACGTCCAGGACCCGTGCAAATGTCAACAGTGTGAATGCGATCATTAGACAGAACGGTGGTTGACATTCCCAGACCGCTGAGGAGGTGAAGGCCACTGTCTCCGTGTGGTTGCAGAACGCTGGAGGAACTTTCTATGCATCCGGCATCGACAAGTTGGTTGTGCGTTCGCAGAAATGTTTGAAGTCTCTTGGAAACTATGTGGAAAAGTGACGTTACATTGTATGTCGTTATAGGCGCGTTGCTGTTGTATAGGTGGTGTAATAAATGGCCATGACTGGGAAGTGCAACTTATTTTTTGATCTGCCTTCGTATAACGTAAGTCGACCTCCTTGTGTTGTAGCGGCTTGCTATCTTGGCTGTCACCCCGGTGGTCCGGGTACGATTCTCGTCTTTGCCAAAAAAAACAACTGGTCTGAGGGCTGGAACGGGGTACACGCAGCCTCGTATGGCAAATCGGAGAAGAGGTGGGTATGATTCCCATCTCAGCAATCTTGGAAGTGGTTTTCCATGGTTTCTCACTTTTACTCCAGTCAAATGCCGGGATGGTTCCTAACTTAAGCCCTAGGCCAACTCCTTCCCAATCCTTAGGCCTACCTGAATTTCAAATACACACACTATTGCAGCCACCACAATAACAAATGTTAACAAACACACCCATGTGCACAGGGCTACATGGCCATGTCTGAAGGTCTCTAAATCATTCAACCACAACATAACGTAAGTCATTCTGCTGCACGTTTTATATGACGTATTTTTGTAGGTCGGGACTTACGTCTGAGCCTGGGGTTTAACAAATCAATAAAATAGAAGTTTGTAACAAGCACTAGTACATTCACAATTCTACGTAGTGCTTGGGTCGAAGTGTCACGTTTCAAAATCGTCCAGATTACTGTCATACCAAACAGTTCAAGGGGGCAATCAACTCAAACAGGTTATCGGATATATGCATGATGTTGTCGTAATCTAAATTACAGTAAGGCACAGTCAGAATGTCTTTAGATATGTTCATCCGATAGAAGGCAGAACGGTGGCTAGTTGAGACCATAGTGATAATCTCGGCTGAATAGTGGGATATGATTTATCTGACAAAATCCCAATCGTTCTACTCGTGGCGCAGTGGCTAGCATTCTTGGCTGTCAGCACTGGTGTCCGTGTTCGATTCTCAGCTCTGCAAAGAAATTTAAATCTAGTCTTAGGGCTGGAACAGGGCACACTCAGCCCCATGAGGCACAACTGAGAAGATGTGCACAACGACTCACCAAAGTTTCATCGCAATCGGATGAATGGTATATGAACGTATACGGGACTTTGTTGAAACAATTCGCGCGAAAACACTCATTTGTTGAAACTACTCGTGCGCAGCATGAATGTTTCCAAGCTCTTAACCATTGATCCTGTTTTAAATATTTGCATATGATCATAGTAAATGTGAGATGTGAGAGATAATCGTCGTGTTTACGACTAACCTGGACTGTTTTGATTTGAAAATTATCTCCTTAAATTACTATACGACGTTGAATTATTATCGAGGCCATGGTTTACGTCATATCACTTTGAAGCCATTAGTTCGCAATAATTATAGTATTTCTTTTTTTTAGAATAAGCAATATTACATCCAGTAATACAAGAAAATAAACGCATATATAAATTTTTAAGTAAAAGGGCATACCAGTACATTATTCAACCACATAGCGTATGACTTATAGGCATTGTCCTTGTCACTACAACACTGTACAATAATAATAATAATAATAATAATAATAATAATAATAATAATATGTTTCAAATTTCTCATCCTCACAACTCGGCTTCACCCATGGACTCTGCGAGGGATCATTTCTGGGAGCTAAACACACTTTGTCAGCTGAGGATGTGACAGGCCGATCGCCCAGTCGACCGTTAACTTGACTCTAATTAAGGAAGGGCCAGACAAAGGATTTTGGAAGGAAGTTGGCCGTCGACTTGTTGTATGAAACCATCCCGTCATTTGCCTGGTAGTGAAAATGGGAAACCACGAAATCCATTTTCAGGAGATGGGATTCAAACCCACGCACTCCCGATGCCAGCAAGGCACGAGTTAGGGTGTTAGCGCTCTTAGCCACCGTGGTCGGTTTAATAATAATAGTTTGATTATAATATGCTTTTTCACTATCTCTCTGCAGAAAGAAAGCTTTCTGTCTGAACACTTTAATTATTTTGGCTAACAATAAGTATTTATGCCGGATGAGGTGCTTAAGGACCAAATATACACTCAGTTTAATTTGGTCTATTTGCTATGGGTTAGCTCGAAACTGCTCGAGTGAATGGCATGACAATTGGTATTTAAGTAGAAGACATAAAATGCGCCACAAATTATTAATATACTCGTAAGGCAGAGATGTCCATAGAGTACGCTGGGTGCGCTGGCACTCCGGCTAGACGCCGGCGTGCTTCTGGCGCGGGCGGCCTTGCAGCGATGGTGGACGAAGACGATATGTTTGTCCCTATCACTTGCTTTCCCGTCTCACTCCCTCCTGTACTGGCTTCGCTGTGTTGTGGTTGATCGGTCGAACGTCAAATGGGATTCAGTAAATATAAAAACAAATTGAAACAAAACGAGAACATGGGGGGGGGGGGGAATCTGACCTAAATCGCAATGCCTTAAGGACACTGGGAAGTGTTTTGCTGTCAATTTCTTTTTGGTGTGTTATAATTCCCTGGAGTGTAATTAATTTTTACATTATCACAATTTAAAGTCACCAAATCGGTCATTTAAATATGGCGTCTGTACAGCCACGCCCTTCTTTCAAGCTTGGAATGGTCACGCAATTGTAAATAACTGCTGCAGTTGGAACAATTCTCTTTATTCCTTGGTAAATGTCAACTGGCCACTACTGTCGACCAAAGTATTATGTGTACTCGGGTTTGAAGGTTGTTTGTGAAATAACCAATAGACCTACATAAAATCCAATAACATCATCATTTTCGTCGTTCTATTTTACGTTAGCTCATGTAGGTTTGGAATTTTTAATTTATATTTTAATAATTTTTGTCGCAGTTGGAACAAAAAAGTGCACGTTTTTAAGCGTGTTTCAACCATGCGTCACATTTAAGAATTATTATCTCAAAAGCCCGTCATCAGATCGAATCCAAATTTTAACACAATATACATTGGAATGTTGTATAACTGGTTTAATAATTTCAAAATTTTGCGTGTCCAAGAAAAAAAGTTGTTATCATTTTTGTAAGGTAACTTTTTCTCGGCTCGGGGTGGTTGGAAAATGTAGTTCTTGGTTGCGATGTAATCCTTATACATCAAAACGTTATGCTGTATGACTGTGACATACGTAAATTAACTCACTTATTTTATATCGGTTTGTATTTGTAGGCGGAAATAACACATCGTTCACCAGCTACCCGCTCCGTGAAAGCTGTACAGCGCTGCTTTCCGAGCGAGGCACGCCATGATGCGTGATGGGCTCCATTTCGGCAACGCTGTACAGCTTTTCCGGATGCGGGTAGCTGGTGAACGATGTGTTATTTCCGCCTACAAATACAAACTGATATAAAATAAGTGAGTTAATTTACGTATTTCACAGTCATACAGCATAACGTTTTGATGTATAAGGATTACATCGCAACCAAGAACTACATTTTCCAACCGCCCCGAGCCGAGAAAACGTTACCATACAAAAATGATAACAACCTTTTTTCTTAGACACGCAAAATTTTGAAATTAATAAACCAGTTATACAATATTCCAATGTATATTGTGTTAAAATTTGGATTCGATCTGATGACGGGTTTTTGAGATAATAATTCATAAATGTGACGCATGGTTGAAACACGCTTAAAAACGTGCACTTTTTGTGCTCCAACTGTGACAAAAAATCTTAAAATGTAAATTAAAAATTCCTAACCTACATGAGTTAACGTGCAATAGAACGACGAAAATGATGGTGTTATTGGATTTTATATAGGTCTATTGGTTACTTCACAAACAACCTTCAAACTCGAGTGCACATAATACTTTGGTCGACAGTAAGTAGTAGTTATGAAGGCCATGAAAACAAATGAACAGCGTATTTCCCGCCCTTCAGTTGTATGTTTACATGAGGTGTGTTATGGCTAGAAAGTTATTGAAAGCGACGTGTTTTTGTTAGTTTTGTCCTAATATTGTGTATGTAGTTTATGAGTATGGGCAGAATTAAGAAATTTGGGAAGGGAAAGTATTATTCCCGTGTTGTTACTAAAGGAAACAGTTGTAGTGGAACAATGGAATACTCTACGAATGTACCTGTTAGTGCCTCCAAGAAGAAATTGACTTCATTGGAGAATCATAGTGATAATCCTTTCTTCGTAAATCATGTGAAACCTTCTCATGGATATGTGGTTGTTGATTCATTTCTGCTGTCATACTTGATAAAGCAGTTCACCAAGTGTTAGTACTGTGACAATGTAAATAGTGTAGAAATTAGAGAACAGGAAAGCAGTAGAAGGGGATTAGCTACTCGATTATCAGTAGAGTGTAAAATTTGTAAAGCCAATGAATCAAGTATG
Organism: Meconema thalassinum; assembly: GCA_946902985.2. NCBI lineage: Eukaryota > Metazoa > Arthropoda > Insecta > Orthoptera > Tettigoniidae > Meconema > Meconema thalassinum. The sequence continues at coordinate 377,840,683 of OX336389.2, read as the reverse complement.
ACCTCTAAATTAGTGCAAAGAAAGTATGAAGTAAATGTGAGACTGGCATATAGCATGAGGTGTATAGGGAAAGGTCGGAGATCAGCTGAACTTTTTTGTGGAATTATGAACCATGCACTTATAAAATTGGTGTACGAAATACTGTTAAGTTTTGTATCAGGAATAAGGAAACACAATAAAAATTGTTGGTTCCCATTTAAAAAACATCACGTGACCATCAAATTACCATCCAAACATTCTCCAAATAACTACGACATAATTATAGCATGTTCTTTCCCCCTTAATATCACGCAACTTTTTATCCAGACAGTTCTTTATACACACATCAAAAAAAGTTTTGCATCACCTCGGTTCCAAGAGTTCCGGAACCGTTAAATACAAAGGGAATAGAGATCAACACAAACAACATTTCAGCTCGTTTTATTGCTCATGAGACCCACACATTGCATGTTGTACCATCATACAGCTAGACTTTCAGCATTTGTGGTCCAGATTGCAGTACACACCACTACCTCTAATACCCAGTAGCACGTCCTCTTGCATTGATGCATGCCTGTATTCGCCGTGGCATACTATCCACAAGTTCATCAAGACACTGTTGGTCCAAATTGTCCCACTCCTCAACGACAATTCGGCGTAAATCTCTCAGAGTGGTTGGTGGGTCAAGACGTCCATAAACAGCCCTTTTCAACATATCCCAGGCATGTTCGATAGGGTTCATGTCTGGCGAACATGCTGGCCACTGTAGTCGAACGATGTCGTTATCTTGAAGGAACGCATTCACAAGATGTGCACGATGAGGTCGAGAATTGTCGTCCATGAAGACAAATGCCTCTCCAATATTCTGCCGATATGGTTGCACTATGGGTCGGAGGATGTCATTCAGGTATCGTAAAGCCGTTTCGGAGCCTTCCATGACCACCAGTGGCGTACGTCGGCCCCACATAATGCCACCCCAAAACATCAGGGAACCACCACTTTGCTGCACTCGCTGGACAGTGTGTCTAAGACGTTCAGCCTGACCAGGGTGCCTCCAAACACGTCTCCGACGATTGTATGGTTGAAGGCATATGCGACACTCATCGGTGAAGAGAACGTGATGCCAATTCCGTGGGGTCCATTCAGCATGTTGTTGGGCCCATCTGTACCGCGCTGCATGGTGTCGGGGTTGCAAAGCTGGACCTCGCCATGGACGTCGGGAGTGAAGTTGCGCATCATGCAGCCTATTGCGCACAGTTTGAGTTGAAACACGACGTCCTGTGGCTGAACGAAACGCATTATTCAACATGGTGGCATTGCTGTCAGGGTTCCTCCGAGCGGCAATCCGTAAGTAGCGGTCATCCACTACAGTAGTAGCCCTTGGGCGGCCTGAGCGAGGCCTGTCATCGACAGTTCCTGTATCTCTGTACCTCCTCCATGTCCGAACAACATCGCTTTGGTTCACTCTGAGACGCCTGGAAACTTCCCTTGTTGAGAGCCCTTCTTGACACAAAGTAACAATGCGGACGCGATCGAACTGCGGTATTGACCTTCTAGGCATGGTAGAACTACAGACAACATGAGCAGCGTACCTTCGTCCTGGTGGAATGACTGGAACTGATCGGCTGTCGTACCCCCTCCGTCTAATAGGCCCTGCTCATGCATGGTTGTTTACATCTTTGAGCAGTTTTAGTGACATCTATGAACAGTCAAAGGGACTGTATCTTGGATACAATATACACAGTCAACGTCTATATGCCGGAGATCTGGGAACCGAGGTGATGCAAAACTTTTTTTGATGTGTGTACAACGCTTAGATTTTGAGATATTGTACAGTCTCAACTTATGTGTTATGTGGTCCACCCTGTATATACACTCCAACGATCTTCGCTCATCATAATAACACACAATGTAAGTAAAACATTAAATTGGTTGTTGTTTCATTTGAGGGGCTTGGGCATTCAGCCCCGTGTACATGGGTATGTGTGTGTGTATAAATATATTTGTAAAAAATATGTCATAACCTGTGTTATTATGGTGTCTGTAGTAGTGCGTTGATTTTTAATTCAGGTTTAGAATTGGGAAGGGGGCGGCCGTTGCCTTAAGTTAGGAACCATCCCGAAATTTACCTTGAGTAGAAGTGAGAAACCATGGAGATCCACTTCCAGAATGACTGAGGTGAGAATACAACCCACCTCTTCTCAGGTTTGCCTCACGAGGCTGAATGTACTCCGTTCCAGCCTTCAGACCAGAATTAAATTTCTTGGGAGAGCTTGGAATCGAACTCGGATCTCAAGGGTGACAGGCAAGAATGCTAGGCACTGCACAACGAAATTAAATCGGTTCGAATAGGTCAATAGCCTATATTAAAAATAAAAGGTCTGTAGAATTTGCCTGCCGGCTGAAAGATTTTTTCTCTTAACAACTGTTTAGTATTTATTGTTGTCATTCCAACATTCCCTTTTTATCAATTCCTATTATAAGCAGAATTTTGTACAGGATACATAGGCCTAGCCATAGTTGAGCTAACCCTTGTCCGCCAATACACGAGCGTTAATTTTTTCTTAGCTTTAGAGCACATTTCTGTCAACGAAGGGTACGAAAATCATGAAGGTACGGTCAAGAAGTAGTGCTTTTAGTTAGTGGCGTAATTAAGGTTTGCATTTTAAGGGAGATAAGCTGAGTGAAAATTACATTGGGGGGTGAGGGCTCGGACATAATGAGACATTATCAACGGAAGCAAATGTACATAATTTTCTTCCTAATTTTTTTCGTGTTTGATTTCATTAGCATTTGATACGTTGTATTTGCTCGAAGATTAATATTTTTGTTGATATTATGATATTAAATAATAAAATCCAGTTTTCTTCGCGAAGTCATTCCCCGACATTGTATAAATGTTAATATACCCTTTCTATTCCCCGACATTGTGTAAATGTTAATATACTACTTTTTCCAGCTAAAGTGTAAATGTAAACAGCAATACAGCTTAACACAATATTATTCACTTTTCAAGATGACACACGCATTTGGATACTAACAGGATGACAACTGACAAGTGCGTATTTTTTGGAAAGGGACGAGGAAAGATAATGCCACACCCATCTCATTGCTACCCCTCTGGGTAACTGAACAGCTGTCCATATTATTCATTCAATAAGTGGTAGGTTTAGGGTTACACCAAAATTTTAACACGTGTGAAAAGAATTGCTTTCAAATTAGTAAGTATAAACTTACTTACACAATCCAATCATTTCCCATCAATCCGAAGATTAAAGCAACCCCGTGGCACTTCAGCCCATGGAGGTCCTAGGCCTGCCAAATGACCGCTGTCCAGCCATTTGGCCTGCAGATATTGGGGTGACGCGTGGTCAGCACATCGGGTCCCCTCGGCCGTTAATCTTGGTTTTCATGGTCTGCCTCACTGACATACATCTACTCAATTTTCCTCAAGAGGCTGAGTGCACTCCGTTCCAGCCATCACGTTAGTTTCTAAAATCCCTGATGGAGCCAGAAATCGAACCCGAGGCCTTCGGGTGAGAGGAGCCGAAGATTGGTTTTATTAAAAATTAAAGACTTCAACAAATTTCATATTTTTATAAATTGGTTCAGGGGGGGGGGGAATTGGTCCCCCTTATCACCCGCACAGTTACGCCACTGCGTGTAATGCACGATAAACAGTAAGCAGTCAACTCTTCCTCTTCTCTTCCTTGTGTCTTTTCATCTCCCTTTTACTGTATGGCATCCTTAATGTCATAGATGCTATCATGTCATACTGGAACAATGCTGGACCTAAAAGCTTCAGCTGCCTGTTGTTCTCCTCTGAGAGAGATGACCTCTCCCCAGTGTTTGGTTACATCACTACACTCCGCCTGTATGTGCTTGGCACCCTGACTGCCTGGAAGTCACACAATCGTGCATCGTGTCGTGGTTGAGAAGCTGTGGAGGTCTTGAACGTTGGAGTAGGATAATTTGCACCCGACGATATAGAGAAGATATGTCCTCAAAGGATCGGTTGCGTTTTGTTTTCCTGAAATTTCAGTAGAATAATGGGTTCGTATTCAGTTTCATAGAAGTTGAAGTGTTGCATGGTTCGAGTGAAGGGGAAAATAGTGAGGGAAGAGAGCTGCTCACAAAATGAGTTTCGTACATGTCCTGTAATATGATTGAGAGGGGAGGAATATTCACTTTGCTGGTTGCTGCAGAATTGTTCATGTCGGCTACTGGTAATTGTAGCTGTGTTGCGAGTTAAGATCTCAATTGACAAAATGTTACTCTCTAAACTTGGTGAGGGGAGAAAGCCTGTGTAGAGGACCTGGTGAGCGTCATGTGATTTATAGCGTGTATAAACTCGTTAATTAGTTATATGTACAAGCCTGGAGACTCTGTTCACAAAATGTAACCCTGGCCGTGAAATCCTAAGTAGCTGTATTAATTAATGATGATGATGATGATAATTGTTGTTGTAAGGGGCCTAACATCTAGGTTATCGGCCCCTAATGGTTTGGGTGATCGTGAAGATGATAATGAAATGTAAACTGTAACTAAAACTAACTACTAACTTATATAAGTTACTAGAAGAAGAAATAAAAAAAGAGAGTAAGGTAAATAGAGGACAGAGGAAAAGATATGCCCCCAACCCTCGAAGAATGCAGATTGAGTGTCTTGGAAGAGCCATGAAAGGGAGATAGAAAAGTGAAAGAGGAGAGGGTCCGACTGGACCCAGCTCAGGTATCCCTCGGGTTCGCCAACTCCCGAACCCACCAGCCGTGAGCCCCTGAGGGTGTAGCAATATCCAGGGTGCACCAGAAGTGGTGGGGCTACATACACCCAGCTTCCTTGAGGGCTTTGAGCAGAAGGCAGGAGTTAACATGAAAAGAAAAGGAAGGTTGACCCCTCGCAGAGGGAGGGTATCAGAAAAGATGAGACAAGGGCCAATTAAGGTGGGAAAGGAAGAGACTCCCTAGGCTTCGGATACCCTAATACCGTCGGGGTCGTAAAAGAACAAGAGTTGACCAAGTGAGGTCGAAAGGAAAGAAGGCTGAGAGGAGCCCGGTACAAGTAACTGGAAGCAATGCTGGACTCAGCTGGTGCCCTGTGTTCGCCAACCCACGTTCCACTAGATGTGAGCCTCTGGGGGTGTTTTATGAGATAGAATTGGTTTTATTTGTTTAACTAATGCTATTTATAGGAGGCCATGACTATAATTGCGTATCGTATATTGCGAGTAGCCTATGTATTCGTCGTCAGATTTTGGCATACGATCACAAAATAATGGATCTTACAAGGTTGGAGGTAAGGGTCCTTCTAAAGCACTTCTGGGAACAAGATTACAAAGCTGCTGCCGTGGCTCGAAGAATATGTGAAGTGGAAGGAAAAATTTGCCGTTAGTGAGCATGTGGCATAACCATGGTTCCAACGTTTCAACACTGGAGAAGAAAATACTACAGATATACCGCGTTCTGGAAGTCCTAAACTATGGGATATTGAGAATACACGAAGAGTTTTGGAAGAAAATCCGCAAAGATGTACTCGTAGGGTGTCAGAAGAACTTGGTACATCAAAGGATACCATACATCGCCAGATTAAGAAACTTGAAGAATCAGAAAGAAGCTGTAGATCTGTACGTCATGAATTGACCCCTGATCAGGCTCAACGTAGAGTGAATATCTCGTCAGCTTACCGGCAACCCCATGGACGATAGATTTATCAGGAGAATTGTCTAATGCGATGAAAAGTGGGTGTATTACCGCAACGCTGACGCTTCGAAACAGTGGCCCAATCCCCATCAACCTGCCAAAGTCATCGTTAAAAAGGATCGGTTCGGCCCCAAAGTGATGATGTGTGTCGGATGCAATTTTGAAGGAGTGATTCACTGGGAGTTTGTTCCAAACGGGCGTGCAGTCAATGCGGATCTTTATTCTCATCAACTGGAACGAGTTCATGAAATTTTGAGACGGAGATACCCAGCATAAGTTAACCGAAATAGAGTTCTCCTTCAGCAGGACAATGCGAGACCTCATACTGCACGAACATGCATGGCAAAAATTCGGGAATTGGGAGGAGTCGAACTGCTACCACGTCAACCATACAGCCGTGAACTTGTGGTTTCAGATTACCATCATTCCATGGCCCATTTCTTGCGTGGAAGAAATTTCGAAAACCTTGAAACTGTGGAAGTGGGTCTCGCCGAATTCTTCGCATCAAACCCCAGAGACTGGTAACGTCGTGGGATAAGAAACCCCGCTGATAGATGGCTCAAGACCGTAGAATCTGATGGTCTCTTCTTTGACGAATAGTTTAATTTCTTGTCAGAAATGTTCCCAATAATATTTTCTTAAAAAATCGACATTACTTATGAGACATCCCCTGTATATTACTATACCACATTATCACCTGATAATTCTCGCTACTAGGTCCATTCGACATAATGCCAACCCTGTGCGAGCTCCCTCCTCTGCGCAATGGTCTTAGGATCTTAGTGTATGAACGATAAACCTGCTAAGTTGCAATACTGGTAATATTTGGAAGATGAAAGCAACTACTGTGTTGTTGATAAAGTTAAAATACATCGTGTGTGGACATAGCTTATTTTTAACTAGGCCCACAAGTGCACATATAAATGCTAAGGATCCTAGAACTTACGAAATATGTTACGAAAATCAACTTAAATACCTTAGTTTTGCATGATGACGCTTGTCGTTAACCTGCTTTTCACTGCGTTTAGATTTGAATCAGAAGAATGCAAACATTTTCCCATTTCAACAAGAATATCTCCTAAACTAGAACCTGGGAAATGATAACGTTTCAAACGAATGTGCACATATCAGTTCTTCAGGAGCAGCTAGCGTAGTTCCTAATCACTGGTTTAAGACATACCTAAATATTTTAATTGTGTATCTTTAAATGAAGTGTTGTAAATATGCATTCTGTACTTAGGGATTCTGTATTACATTTGAAATACGCAGCTCCCTCCATTGGATCACATCGACCAATGAGATTCGGGGGGTTGGAACGTAATGGTTTTGATGTTGGCTGAAAGTATCACTATCACCAGGAGGGAGGAGGGTAACACCTCACACACTGTTAGCATAACATAATTATAGAGCAGGTTCACAGGCTCTCTTTTTGTCAGAATAGGGAAAGCAGCCAATCTATCCGAGTTCGATAGGGGTCGAATTGTGATGGCACGTCGCCTTGGTACCAACCTCGGTGAAACTACATCGTATATGGATTGTTGGCTGCTCGCGTGTCGCTTTGGTGAGTGCGTATCGAAAATGATGCAACACTGGGCAAACAACGACCCGTCATGAGCCATGTAACGACAATGGCTTATCGTTGCCAAAGACCAGTGGATGCTAGCATGTATTGTTCAAAGTGACCACAGGGGCATAGTTTGAGAAATCGCTCATAGCGAAAACAGTGTAGACCAAGGCAATATTTCACAGCACAGGGTCGTATTTCAATGTCGGCTGCACTCTGCCGAAACTGCACATGAGGTGGACATGCAATCATTGACACTCAACCATGGAAGATTGGAGAAAGATCAATTGGTCCGATGAATCCAGATTCTTGTTTCATCACTTCGACGGTCGAGCGCGTCAACGTCGATTTCGACCAGATGCAATGGCACGTGGTTGCAATGCTGGGTGGAGGCAGGCCCGTGGATGAGGTGACCATTATTGCAGTACATCAAACTCTTGACAGCGTGTCCGATATCTGGACGTTATTGCGAACATAGTTGATGTCAACCGTGTTCCTTGCTGGTGACGGTCACTTCCAAGCGCCACGCCACACTGCCAGAGTTTTGAAAGACTAGTTCAAGGCCTTAAGTTAGGAACCATCCCGGCATTTGCCTAGAATAGAAGTGGGGAAACGACGGAAACTCACTTCTGAGACAGCTGAGGCGGGAATCGAACTCACCTCTTCTCATTTCTGCCTCACGAGGCAGAGTTCCTTGGAAGAGCCGGGAATCGAACATGAACCCCAGAGGTGACAGCCAAGAATGCTAGCCACTGCGTCACAAGGTGGTCGTTTATGAGTGTGAAAGTGTATTCATATAGGTGGGTGAGTGACGATGTGTGAACGTGGGGTTTGAGCGTGTGTGTACCGAGGATACAGACAGAGAATTGTGGATATTTTTAGTCAGCGATTGGTCTACGTACTCCAAGCAGTGGTCCAGGAAAGCAGGAGGGGGGACGCTGGGTGGTACCACGGTAGGATGGGTTGCCTGCCAGTAGGCGCCATTTAAGAGCAGCGTCTGATTGTTTCATTCTGGCTCTCATACGTTACTATGTAGGGTGGCTGTGTGTTATCACTTTGTTGGGCCCCAGTTTCAAACTCCGGCACGGGTGGTTTGTATTAAATTATGTTTAAATGTGAGAGGCTTTTGCCAATAGGTTTATTGGTACGTATAGATACCCAACCTAGACACATTATCGACACCATTACGCCTCTAAAGTGATAACGAGTCAAAGGTACGTAAGGCCCACTATATTATTATCATCATCATCATCATCATCTAAGACGACTCTTGTACGCACAGCGTTTGACCCATCGTGTTCAATGCTAGCTTCAGCGATCATTCTTGCTACTTTAATGTGTGTTAAAACCTGTGTTCAACCACACCGAATATCAGTTCGATTGCCAGTCTGTTTGCGAGCAGTCCCAAGCCTGTCGACTTGAAGTGAGATATGGTCACTCCCAAACGATCTGGCTTGCATTTTACATTGATTTTTGATAGCGGGTTTGAAAGAAATGCCCGTGAAATACGTTGGCAGCCATATTTATCTCGGCTCTAGTGAGTATTACCTTAATTGGTTAACTATAGGCACCTGAACCCAAACAATGCCAAGACTCCGAAATATACGAAATATCCAGTCCCATTCCTAGAAATTGGTATCCTGATCCGCACGACCGCTTACTAGGCCTCTCAGATGTTGTCTATGGCTGACGGGCTGTGTGTTTGAGTCTTCAGTCCTGAGACTGGTTTGTTTCTTTGTCCTGAGCTAATCGTTTCATATCTACACAGCCGCCACACCATACATCCAAGGCAATCTATTTAACACATTCTAACTTCAGCATATCCCTACAGTTCTTGTCTAAGTTTGCAAATTCGGGGAGCTTTAGTATGTGCACTACCAACCTATCTCTTCGCTTCTTTAGCACTCGCCAGAAACGTCTCTCCTCCCCAACTCGTCTTAATATATCTTTATGTGTTACCCTATCTTCATCATACTCCTGTAATAACACATTAAATGTTTCAATTCTCCTTTTATTTGCTGCACCAACAGTCCGTTACACTGCCATAGAGCGCCATGATCTAGACAAAGGCTAAAAAAAACTAACACTTAAATTTATATTTGATGTCAACCGATTTCGTCTGTGTATAAAAATATATCTTAATGGTGCTAAACTACTTTTTATATCCTCTTTCCTTCGTCTATCACTGCTGATCTTGCATCATATGTAGCAGAAGTGTCCTACTTCCTATGCATTGCCAAAAAATTAAATTTCTATGCATCATACTGTGCCTTCCAAGATTGCATTAAAATCAATAGAGTCTCTCCTATATAAGGTCGTGCATTCTGAAAGCATCCTTCGTCATTCTGAATATTTCATTTAAAAATGTGCCCGTCAGAAGAGAGTTTCGGGGAACTGCCGGTCTTGAACAGTCCTTCAGAGACCCTCTTCTGACCAACACACATTACTCGGGGAATAATGCATTCATCGACTGGCCTAGCACAAAAAACAGCACTCGGGGGTGTCGGGAATAGGAGAGTTATATTCTTACGACCAGCCTACCAGAATACATTCACAAGAATACACAAAGAAACAATGAATGAATGAGGCCAGGCTTAAATTGAAATCACACTAAATTTATTGCAAAACTCAGATCCCTAGCCTACTTCTGAGAGGTAAAAAAACCGGCTAATCCGAATATAAACTGCCCTGAAAAAGGATGTAAAAATGTAACCTATATAATATCTGTCTTAAACCACTCGAAGTCCTATCCACAAAATCGAAGAAATAAATCAATCACTAAGAGAGTAATACGTAACGAGTCCCTAAGCAATTACATCGGAGATAATAATGACAAGCATGAATCTAATCTACTAACAAGAAAGATATTTACTTGTTTACAATGCGAAGTGGTAGTTACGTTAAGCAGTAGCACAATAAGAATAGCTAAGCTACGATGGTATTCTCTCCAACATTTAAATTTACGATAAATCTAAGCTACCCCTATATGGAGTTAAAAGAATACTGATAAACGAGGCGCGTTTATTCAAAGAAAATTTAAAACATAGAGCTATGCACATTCTTATCCTATCTGGATAAATATACAAGTAGTTCCGTGAAGAAATATACAGCCTATTTTTATATATCCTACTTATTTTAATTGCCTCTATCAACACACAAAATTTCAGTTTGATTGCTGTTATAGATTCGTATATATTGAGAACCGCCTAAATATTTCGGGTGGTCGCCATGTTGGATTTTTATATATGTAGGTCTTAGAGTTATGTACTATTACATGAAGATTATTGTCGAGTATTCAAACTTCAATCGCATGATTAGGACACAAGAAATGAAATTCAAATTTTAAAATTTCGCACAGCTGCCAGCCTTTTTTTATGAAAACAATTGAAATAAATTAGATGGCAGTGGATTAAAATTTGTACAAGCATTTATCGTAAAACGTTTTACTGCGCTCGGCTGGTTAAATCGCGAGTAACGTCCATTTAAATATTTACAATTCGCGTAGCCGCCATGTTGGATTTGTAATCACCAGGTAAATGAAATTCCCATAGGTGAACTTATATTCATAGCCTCTATCAGCATACAAAATTTCAGTTTGATTGCTATCATAGATTAATATATTTTGAGAACCGGTTAAATATTTCGGAAGGTCGCCATGTTCGATTTTTATATATGTAGGCCATAGAGGTATGTGCTATCGGATGATGATTTTTGCGTAGGTTCATTATTCAAACGTTCACTTCGATCGTATGATTAATCGCATGATTAATACTTAAGAAATAGAAACTTAATTTTAAAATTTCGCATAGCCGCCATCTTGAGGTTATGTGAACAATTGAACACAATTAGCTGCCAGTGCATTAAAATGTGAATACACATTTACTGTACCAAAATTCACTGCGCTCAGATGGTTAAATTGTGAGAAAAGTCTATTAAAATGTTTCACGTTCGTTTGGCCACCATGTTCGTATTGTATCATACAGGTATTTGAAAGTCTCATAGCTGAACTTCCAGTAGTGCCCTTTCACACCTTACAAAATTTCAGGGCGGTATCAGTAATAGTTTCGGAGATATAGAATGCAGGTGAAATATTTCGCACAGCCGCCATCTGGAGGTTATGTAGACAATTGAACTAAATTAGATGCCAGTACATTACAGTGTGTTTATGCATTTGCTGCACCAAGTTTCATTGCGTTTGGATGGTTAAAACGCGAGAAAAGTCTATTTAAATGTTTCAACTTAGCTTTTCCGCCATTCTCGTTTTGTAGTTAACAGGTTTTTGAAAGTCTCATAGGTGAACCTCTAGTAGAGCCCTTTATTACCCTTTCACGAATTGATTGCCGGTGGTCGAGATGGGATCTGTTCCTTGTTTACTTGTGTCATACATCAGCCTGCTTCGTTGACAGGTACAGTTGCACGATTAGGATATGACTCAGCTCCAGTAGCCTCAGTCATGGCTCAGTCATCGTTTCAGTGTCCGTGGTGAAATGAGCTCCTGTGACGCGCAATGCTGCTTGACGTATGTGCAGAATGCAGTCCGTCATCGCTGCGTCCCCCGCTTCACCGCGGGGCAGCTGCTACAATAAACAACAAACACTGGCGCTGCCAGGCTCAGCGGCAATCAAATCTTAAATAGGTAATATCACGGTACAAAATTTCAGTGTGATATCGGTAATCGTTTTGGAGATATAGAATGCTGGTGAAATATTTCGCACAGCTGCCATATTGGATTTGTGAAACGTGTCAAAATGTGAAGGACACGGTCGGGGTCGGCCAAAATGGTACTATGACCTCACCGATTTTTATAGCAATCGCTCCAGCCATTTAGAAGTTATTAGGGAGACATACACATACGCGCACACATACACACGCACGGACAAAAGGTGATCTCATAAGCCTACTTTTTCATAAAATGAAAATAGGCTAAAAATAACAAAGCTATACAACACGTCAAGAAAAATAATATCCTCCTAAGTGTAGCACAATTGGCGCTCCTGCCTACCCAGTTTATTTCTGTTTGCAAAGAAATGGTCATGAGTATGAGGAGGAACAATTTATGTTGTTGACTGCAGTGACGGGTTGCCACGTCTTACGTCGCATATCATCTTAAATACCGGGTTTTCAAATTATCCTGTCATTAGATGATCGTCGTCTCAAAATCGAGAATAGTCAAGAGTGTATTTAAAAAGGCGTCGAAAATCATGAACTCTAAGAAATTTGTCAGAATAGAAATTTATGTTTAGCATGTATCAGGTTAGAATTCGTAATTATTCAGTTCTTGGTTTAATTTTAAAATCCTGTCACATGATTATTAATTTTCATTTAATTCATAATTAGTCCTCAAAGTATCATTGTATTATTTAGTGACCATTAAACTGTCTAGTGTAGCTATAAGTGTGGGAGAAAACATCTAAAATACCTCAAAAATATATGTGAATCACTGTTCACTAAGTTCCTGCACATCCTGTGTTCTATAACAATAACACGGACTCGTCAGTTTCCAATCATCAGTCGACATGTCAAAAGCGCACAATGTCGCTGGAATAGTACCATAAAGGCATACTTGCTCAAAAACACGAGCAAAAACGTCTCCCTGGAAAACTTCACTTCTCTAGACAACACAATAACATGATCCTAAATTATACAGAATGTCCCATCCATGGATTCAAATTCGTAATAACTGATTTATAGTTGATTCATTCAGAACTAGAAATCTCTTGTAATAGTCGAATGCATTAATGACTGCAATAATTACTCAGTGTCTAATACACTATGGAATGCTGTGCTCAAATAGGTTCCAGGTCTAGACCTGTTTCGAACCAACGATATCTCGCAAACAAAACACTCAATTTCTTTCAGTCTTATACAGTCGTCGAAGTCGTAATCTAAATATAACAAAACAAAGCCTCCTCTCCCTTACCGTGCGGTTTTAAACAGGTTCGCAGCTGACACCAAAAAAAACAAGTTCCTCGGCTCACAGCCGTTACAATTCTTATACAGAAATCTTGCTACAAAACTAGCGAGCTGCTTCTCGCATTCAATAACGTCGGCCTTCACTCAGCCTTGAAAATCATCTGTTAGCATTCCACTGCTCTTGCTGTTATGTCATTGCCTCCTAAAGTTTTAACTTGACAATATGACGAAGCCATGCATTCGGCTCGTACGAAAAATTTCACAAATATATTTACAAACTAGCCTCCCTCCAGGCTTAACATGAAGTGATACGATGACCAACCAGTAATATAAAAATAAACGAAAATTTGCCTACCTATAAGAATGTGCGTTGAGTAAGACCATCTAAAACTAATCTACTCTTTTATCCAATCCTTACTGTAAAGTAGTTGAAGCGTTGTTCACTTACATTCTGCCCGTATTCGTTCGAGCCTCGCCTGGATCATGTCGGCGAGTAATGACCTTCCTCCCAGCCATCATTTATGGCCTCCAGCACATCCAACATTCATCGCCCTCCCAAGCCATGGTAGATTACTCCATCTTAGCATCTCGTAATGAAAAAGGATACATTTCCAACTGGACTGACTTTGTTTCGATTCCAATGTGCGATCATGATGATTGTAGCGTATTTTCACTGGATGTAGCTCTAACGTGTTGAAATTATACTGGTTACACTGAAGTTACACATGTGCGGTATAAGCAAATTGAAATATCATCCCGCAACAGGCTTTACTAATATCATTGGGATGATATTTGCCCACCAAGAACTGTACTCATTGCACACGATGTCACCACGTGATCGTACAATATCGTATTAATCGTACACTGTAAAATGAGTATTTTCCACACTTTCTCTTTCCACGTTGTTAAGGAGCAATAATTCACGATAATTTCGTGTAGATGTCCATTAATGTCACAAATAAAATGGTTGCGCGATGACTTCGATTTATGCACTATGTGCTGACTTATGAATTCGGCAAATATTGTCTAAAAATGCAGATAACTGATTAATACAACTTCTGAGTTTTAATACAACATCTCACTGCACTGTGCTTATAATGATGCACAATATTATCACACTTTTAAACAGATAACATGTAGATTAGCAATTCCACGTTCTTATCACTTCACTGATATAAAAATACGTCTCCCTATCACGAGGGTTGACAAATCAAGTGTGTCACGTCGTAGATGGCGGAACTAAGCTGTAACCATTTGATGATGATGATGATAATTGTTGTTTTAAGGGGCCTAACATCTAGGTTATCGGCCCCTGTAACCGTTTGAGACAAGTACTCATTTTAATATTCCGTTTCGCATATCCGCGATGTTATATCTTTACCAAAAGCATTACATAATTCCCAAATTGCAAAATATTGCTATCAAATGATTCCAAATGTTTCCCAAAATGGAAAAATTACAGGGTACTCAAAAACAAATTAGCACGGTAATCAAGACAAATCAAAGTTCACAAAGAGATGACATCGCACTGAGGTGCGCTCAATACTGTTCGAATGTGACTTCTTAGCAATCAATCTGAAGCTGCAATTGATCTCCAAATCGAAGATGCGCAATCTGGCGCAATACATACATTTTCAATTGAGATTGTTTTGCGTTTCAGCGTCCGGTCTAGTCTGCAAGTCTCTGTTTGCAAACAAGTCGTGTCCATGATCCCCTATTAGGCCTAGCAGTTAGCACTGTGGCCTCCTCTGTTTCTACACCTCTCACTTTGAAATCTTTCAACACTGAATCGAAAAATTGCCCCCTAGATCTACCTCGGCTTCTCTGCCCCTTTGCAGCCCAACTCATTAAACTCTTAGGTTATCTCTCCTCCCCCATTCTCTTCACATGTCTCCACCGTCTGAGTCAGTTCACGGTGTAGTTCTAGGTTCATGGTGTAGTCATGTCCAAGTTCGTGAACCGTGAGTAACGGCTGAGTGGCCTAGTGAGTCGGGATTCATGTAACTATGGAACAGGAGTAGGCATATTGGACATATTCTTAGTTGTGGTCCTCGTTGTGCTCAGGCAGCTGGGACTACCCAACTTAATTGTTTGTTCTCTGAGGTGAAACTCATGGGTACTGTGTAAGTAAGGCTAGCAACCTGCTTCACTTGTAGGCTACTTTCTAAACCTGCTAACAATGTCATGAGCAAGCCTCGGACCTATGGGAGTGATAGAGTCCCACTCCCATCTGACAAATCGGGGACTCTTTGCCAAAGTAAAATAATTCTATTATTTTTAAATTACTTATGACTGTCGCAATTATTTTTCCTTTCTACTTCCGTGAAATAGCCTCCTACGGAAGTTTATGGCTATAGAACTTATTTGGTATATAATGGCTTACTGAACAAAGGGTCATGTTCAAAATGCTAAGCCTGAGCGCTGCGCTAACACGACAGTGTTTGTATACGTCTTCGCAGCGTGTGAATGTACAGCAAATAGATATGCAACGTTTTGTTCAAACAACAATTCCCATTTGGGTAAGTACGAGGCGACGGGGGCGATCCCGTACTAGCGTTCCCATCTCCAATTACCCCGTGGCGTATCTCTGCTTGATAAATCGTGCGCCACGACCACGAGGGCAGCTGCATAAAGTCCGGAGATAGCAGGTTCTAATCCCTGCACTGACAGCAGATAACTTGAGTGTCTGTTTCCTGTTTTCCCTGGGTTTTTCCACACTTCCTTCATGTAAATGCCGGGATAGTACCTTGCTTCAAGTCCTGGGGTGCCTAGTCAATCCCTGTCCCTAATACAGTTACACATGCAGTCATCACAGGAGTGCAGGTTATCTTACAAGTTCAACACACAGCGAACTGCACAGGGATGATGACCAATATGACCCAAGCCCTCAATTGAATTACCAACAACAACAACCTATCTCCAATTGATTCTTGCACTGAAAGTCTGTATTATTGTTGTTTCATTTAGCAGCATAGACGTCATGATCATGATCCCCGTGTACTTGGGGTGTGTATAGAGCTTGTATGATAGCTTCTGTATGATAGTCTGTAGTAAACAGCGTATTTGTAATTGAGGCTAGGATTGAGAAGAAAGCGAGGAACCATTTGCTTGAAGTAGAATTGCGGACACCACGGAAAACCACATCTATGATGGCTGAGGTGGGAAAATAAACAGTCATGTGAGTTCTGCCTCACGAGATTAAATGCACCCCGTTCCAACACTCAGAGCAGAATTAAATTTCTTGACAAAGCCGTGAATCGAACCCGGTCCACTGTGGTGACAGCCAATAATGATAGGCACAGGTGGTTGAAAGTCTATATAATCATCACGAAAATACAACGTGATAGTGATGTAGTGATTGTTATTTCAGGGGACGGAACATCTAACAATAATAAGACAAAAGCTGTACGAAATAGTCCATCCTGTATTGCAATGTGTAAATGATGCCCGTAAATTACCATTGGATTTTTAATTTCGGTCCATCTCCTGGTATAGCGACTAGCATTCTTGGCTGTCATCCCGGAGATCCGGGTTCGATTCCTGGCTCTGCCAAGAAACTTAATTCTGGTCTGAGAGCTGGAACGGGGTACACTCAGCCTCGTGAGACGAAACTGAGAGGACGTGGGTTGGATTCCCACCTCAGCCATCTTGAAAATGTTTCTGTGTGGTTTCCCCACTTCTACTCCACGAAAATGCCCGGATGTTTCTTAACTGAAGGCCATGGCCGCCTCCTTCCCAATCCGCACCTAAAATTACAAAATCAATTACACACATTACTACAGACAACACTATATCACAGGTCATGAGACGAATTCTACACGCACCCGAGTATACGGGGTTAAATGTCCCCCATGTACAAACCCCTCAAATGAAACAACTTTTAATTCCGGATGTGGCAACCATCTTCATGATCTATCTGGAAATTCATTCTACATTGAATATTTCTGCTTTCAACACTCATTTTTAGATCTCGTGGTGTAGCCGAGCGCGTTAAATCACTCCCCACGACTGCAAAGGGGAGCTGCAGCAAGTCCAGAGATCAGCGATTTGAGCCCCAGGGCTGACGTGAGTGTGGGTTTTCCCCGAGTTTTCCACACTCTCTCTTGGCAAATGACAGAATAGTACGTTATTTGAAGCCCCGGGGAACCTTCCTCATTCCTCATTCCCGATCCAAATAATTTCAGATACACACACTGCTACAGTCACTACAGAAATACATATTGAACACACACCAGACTACACGGGACTGATAATAATAATAATAATAATAATAATAATAATAATAATAATATCGTATGGCCTCGGTTGCCGGGTGCAAGCTTTGGTATTTGACACCCAAAGGGTAGCTTGCATGCAGAATTTCGTTGTTCCTTGAAGCACTATGAAAGTCAAGGAGTTTAGATATCTAAGCTCCATGAACACTAGAGCGCTTTCTAGTAGAGAAATGAGGAACTTTGTGTTGGCGGAAACTCCTGAGATTAATTTTGCTATTATGAACACGGCCTACTGTATTCAAATGGGTTCTTTGACATGCCAACCTCGTATGACATGGTGTCGTAATTTTTTCCGCCTTTCAAAAATCACTTTTCACGGCCAGGAGCGAACCTGCAAGCTTGGGGTCAACATGTTCCAACGAATTACCAGCAACTTAAGTTTAGGTGTGGTGATCTGCTTTAGTTTAGTTAGTATTTTACATGAAAAGATTGTTGTTGATTGAGTTAGGTGCTTTGCTACATCGTGCTCATGTAGCCAAGTGTTCTTGGATGTATGTGGAATCTGCCTGATAACCTGTGTCATTGTGGTGTACATTTATCATTTGGGGCTGGGATTTAGATAGGATGCGGCCATGGCCTTCATTTAGTTACCAACCCAGCATTTGTCTGGAGTAGAAATGGGCAACCACGGAGAACGCTTCTAGGATGGTTGAGTTGGTAATAGAACCCACCTCCTCAAGTTCAGTAACCTGACACACAATACAAAACGAATTGAGAAAAGAAAACAATACCGTGTACATTTGGATAAACTCACCAATTAATGAGAGGTCTGCGTCTTCGGTTGAAGTGCCAGTGTTGAAATGTCTGGAGATAGATTTGACACTGCCACCCTCAGAATGGAATTTATGTGTTCATCACTGATCCGGGAAAGTAATTTTGATTTTATAAACTTCATCTTGGAAAATGCGTGTTCACAAATTTAATTACTCGCAATCGCGCACACAAGTATTTTCTCACAAATTTTAAGAAAACCGGAAAGTTTTCATTACTTGCGCCGTGTAAAAGTTAATAAGATTACAATTCAGCAAACTTGTCCCTTAATTGAGAACATCGCTGAACTTCAATTAATTCGACCTGTAGTTTCACTGGTGAATCACCAACGTCTACTACAAATTGATTCGCACAAATGAATTTTTACCTTACTCACAGAATGGTCTTTAAACTCACCATTCAATAAGTGAATCACGATGATGATGATGATGATGATGATAATTGTTGTTTTAAGGGGCCTAACATCTAGGTTATCGGCCCCTAATGGTCTGAGTGATAGCGAAAATGACAATGAAATGGAAACCAGAACGAAAATTAAGTGAGACTGAAAATACTTACAAAATGTAACTCAGATTGAAACGAATCACAAAATGGAGAGTGGTAATACTTACAAAAGAGAATTGACAATGGAAAAAAACTCACAAAAGGAATAGATTGAAAAATACGCACACAATGTAGTTTAGGTTCAAAATACGTACAAAATGCAACGAAGAGTCGAAATACTTACAAAATGCAATTGAAATTCAAAGTACTTACAAAATGCAAATGAGATTGTAAATACGTACAAAATGCAATTGAGGTTCAAAATACTTACAAAATGCAATTGAAATTCAAAATACACAATGCAATTTAGATTGAAAAACGCACATTTCAGATCCAAAATACTCACAAAGTGAAATTGAAATTCAAAATGCAATTGAAATTGAAAATGCTTACAAAATGTATGATAGATTCAAACTACTCACTTGGATGGACAATACTTACAAAATGCAATTTAGAATAAGTGAATCAACTTAATAGACCGATTATATGGCACTCAACTGTTTGAGTTTGCTTCTTGAAGCTCATTACAACAAACAAAGTACGGGAACAAGCCCTTCTCTAATTGCTGTCGTAATTATTTCAAATTATTTTGGAACGCTACCATAACTAAACACATCATTTAAAAGCACGTCTTTCTCTTGTAATCCCTTAGGCCCATTCAAAATATATAAATGTTGCGTATGAAGTAGAAATTGCGAACCACGGAATAGCTGAGGTGGAATTCGAACACACCACTTCTCAGTTCTTCCTCACGAGGCTGAATGCACCCCGTTCTAGCACTAAGACCAGAGTTAAATTTCTTGGCTGAGCCAAGAATCTAATCTGGACCTCAGGGAAGACAGCCATGAATGCTAGCCACTACACCACGAGATGATCAGAGTAAACCTCTATTATTGTACTGTACTACCCTTATGCAAAGTTTCGAAATCTAACATTATGGTGTTTGAAGCCATTTTCAGTCTTGGCTTAGTAAACAAAAGTTTGATGATTTCAGTCGCTCAACAAGATTGTACCCAAATGAGATGGGTTATTCCCTAATCCTGTAAAAAACATGAGATTAATAACCCATCTAATTTGGGTACAATCGTGTTGACCGACTGAAAAGCATTAAACTTTTGTTCGAAATCTAAGTTTATTAGGTAGTGAATATGCGATCTTTAAATCTTATGTACTGTGTTCAAGATGTCGCATGCAAGCTATATTTATCATGATTACAGTAGTCTACTTTGTTTGGAAAATTTATGTCTGCCATATTTGAGCTTCCTAAATCTCAATTTTGCGGAGTATTGAACTATGGTGTTCGACTCACCTATTAGGATGGTACGTGACATGAATTAGTAGGGATCTGATAATTGGTTCAGCCAAAAGATGACTTAGATAATGACAATTCACCACCATTTTGGATTAGCTAATATGGTGGCAAAATTAAAAAAAGATGCGAGCCTTACAGTAGTCGCATATGATGTGTAACATCTGACATAGAAGAAACCTCACATGAAATTGTTGATACACCGGTATTGTATGTCTACCACTTATTGTTCCTGTTTTCCTACGGGGTCGGGGATGAGATGCGATGGATGTCTTTGTGGCGGATGGTTTTTACGGCGGGATGCCCTTCCTGACGCCAACCTCACGACATGAGTTAATGAGAGATGGTGAATGAAACTGGGTAAGGATGTGGAAGGAAGCGGCCGTGGCCTGTCAGAAGGCACCAACCCAGAATTTGCCCGGAGTTGAAAATGGGAAACCATGGAAAACCATTTCAAGAACGGCAAATTCTTGATACACCGGTATTTTATAATATTATTGGCACAAATATTAATCTATTGTAAAAGGGAGTGTTTTACAGATATTGTAGTTTATAATACGGAACTCATTTTATTAGAGGTTTTGTAGCTTCCACCAGTACTAGCCTAAGTAAAGAATACGATATGCATCAACTAGATTAATAGACGCGACACCGCTCATAGCCTTAAATTCCCTATAAATAGGCCAACTTGCGAGTAAATGCAATGTGCACAGCAGTAGATCATGAAAGGCTTGCCCAATTCCCGGTCCTCTTGATTCACAGACCAACACGTAATTTCATTTGGATTCTGTTAAAATCAGTCATATTGATATGATAAATAATGTTTAAAACGATAATCTGGTAGCAAAAATATCTAACCCATCCGGGATTCGAACCCGAGATCCCTAGATTCACAGTAAAATACGCCAACACCACGGCTATTTCGACCACGTGAATAGCAAGCACAAGACGGTGACTTGTTTTCACGTACCAATAATACTGCATCACGGAATTATGTTTCATTTATACTTTGCTTGTTTCAATAATGTTCTTGCGTGAAATTGAGTTTAAAATGCCTTACGAATAGGCCCTCTTGTGAGTAAAGAGAATGCATTCAGCAATAGTTCGTGAAGGCTTGCTCAGTTCTCGTATAAACACAACGATTATATTATATTGATGACTGCATTACCGTTATGTGGGTTAATATTTGAATAGCCATTGTGCAGAAACATAATACCGGCAATGCCGACTACTTACAATGTTTCATATTAAAGCATTTTATCATTTAAATACGGATACGAAGACTTCGAACATGTGCCATGTGCTTTGTTTCAATCAGTTGACACCAGAGTCTGCATGAGCGTTTACCGTCACAATGAAAGTGTTCAGCAATGCGATCCAGCTGGCAGTGCGTCTTACACACTTCCGTCCGATCCACTTCCGTCCCATTTTTCAAAATCACTCCCACAAAAATATCCAGCAACCGAGTGGAAAGATGTTACACATCAAAAGTACTTAAGATGTATGGAAACACATTTCAAAGCAAATTTCATCCAATTTGAACCAGAGGTATAGGAATTGATAGGGAGGCACACAACACAACGGACATACGGACACAGACCCACACACTTACCCGTGAGTGAATTTATAAGCCTATTTCATTTTTATGAAAGTAGGCTGAACATATACCACTGGTAAACCTAGCCCGGA
Source organism: Meconema thalassinum (assembly GCA_946902985.2). Lineage (NCBI taxonomy): Eukaryota > Metazoa > Arthropoda > Insecta > Orthoptera > Tettigoniidae > Meconema > Meconema thalassinum. Next base: position 377,818,942 of record OX336389.2, on the reverse strand, counting down.
AGTGCGCACAATGTACAGTATGTTGGCTTGCAACTCACGCCGTCAGTGTCTGAGCAGGTTATGCCACTTGGTTCCTGTGATTTGGCCCATAGGAGGCAGCGGGGATGTATAATTTTATTTCCCATCACATAATGATGGATCATTATTTCTACTTCAATATGTTCATACCTCCGTCTCTGGCAGCGTTTCTACGATGGATATGCGACGCTTCTGTCAGTTACTCGCCTTTTAAGTGCCACGTGCCATTTAATTGGCGGGTTCATTGAGTAGCACTCAGTGTGGTGGTACTATTTAGTCCAAGGCTAATGTCCCGGCGTGTATAACTTTTGCTTGTCAACAATACCATTCGGCACCATTCCACTTAACCAACAGAGACAATGGTACTCCTACCCCATTGATGAGCTCTATGAACAACATCATTGTTATCAAAAATACGACACAATTTCAATTGACCAGCAGGTTCAATGGGGCTGCTACTATTAAGATGGGGCTGTTCTAGGAATCACATTACCCTTGTCAGCAATATCACACGGCACCATTCCTCTTCACCAGCAGATAAGACGGTCCTGCTACTTTTATGACGGAGTCTATGAACCATATTACCCGCATAAACAACAGCACACCTCACCATTCCAATGCACGATGGTCGTACTACCCTTTTGACGTGGCCTAAGAACCATGTTTCTTTTGTCAACAATAAACACACGGCACCATTCCAGTTGACCAGTAGGTTCGATGATCCTACTACTCATCTGACGATATCTAAGAACCATATTACCTTCTGTCAAGAATAGCTTATGACACCATTCCTTCTGACCAGAAGGTTCGATAGTCCTACTACTGAGCTGACGAGGTCTAAGAATCATGTTACCTTCGCCAACCATAGCACACGGCAACATTCCGTTTGACCAGTAGGTTCGATGATCCTGCTACTCATCTGACGAGATCTAAGAACCATATTACCTTCTGTCAAGAATAGCACACGGCACCATTCCTTCTGACCAGAAGGTTCGATGGTCCTACTACTGAGCTGACGAGGTCTAAGAATCATGTTATCTTTACCAACCATAGCACACGGCAACATTCCGTTTGACCAGTAGGTTCGATGATCCTACTACTCATCTGACGAGATCTAAGAACCATATTACCTTGTGTCAAGAATAGCACATGGCACCATTCCTTCTGGCCAGAAGGTTCGATGGTCCTACTACTGAGCTGACGAGGTCTAAAAATCATGTTATCTTTACCAACCATAGCACACGGCAACATTCCGTTTGACCAGTAGGTTCGATGATCCTGCTACTCATCTGACGAGATCTAAGAACCATATTACCTTCTGTCAAGAATAGCACATTGCACCATTCCTTCTGGCCAGCTGACAAGGTCTAGGAATCATGTTACCTTTTCGAACCATTGCACACGGCAACATTCCCTTGACCAGTAAGTTCGATGATCCTACTACTCAGCTGACAAGGACTAAGAATCATGTTACCTTTTCCAACAACAGCACACGGCACCATTCCATTTGACCAACGAGTTCGATGTTCCTACTACTCAATTTATGAGGTCTATTAACCATTATTATCTTTGTTAAGAACGACAGTTTTTATTTGTTATTTGTTTTACGTCCCTTTTAACTACTGCGGTTTTTAGAGACGCCGGAGTGCCGGAATTTCACCCCGAAGGGGAACTCTAACGTGCCAGTAAATCTATGACATGGCTCCCTTGCATTTGCGCACCCTCAAATGGCAACTGACTGCGCCAGAATTGATCCTGTAACCTTGGGAACAGAAGGCGAGAACGTTACCGCTGTGCCACGTAGCCAGTCGTCAAGAATAGCACACGGCACCGTTCCATTAGATCAATAGGCTCGATGGTCGCAAACTCCACTGGCTCTTTATTTCGAAGTTAGACGACTTCGAACATTATTTCACGCAGGAACTGCATTCTGAGACTTTCGGTACGATAGGAATAGAAGTGCAAGTGGTGTTTCCAGACATGCAGAGAACGTTTGTTGTAGCATGAGGGGCAAGTCAGAGGACAAGTGATCATCATAGAGTCATTTGATGAAAGAATTCCAGCTTGATCAGCGATGTAACGCAGGGTGCCATTCTACGGTGACTGATCAAGTAAAAGCTCATCACGTATGGTACTATTATTACAATTATAAACAAATAGTTGTAAGGAAACTTATAGTTTTAAGTGACCGTTAATATTGCTATCATGAACCACGTGGAATACGAACCACAGGACGTGATATTTTACTTCGAAAATCTCACATGGATCGACCGGGAATCGAACCCGGTCCACCTTGATGAGTAAAAATCAGCTTGACCACTCCACCATCACGCTCCTATTAAAACAGTTAGTGTTAAGGAGTTGTGCCTTACTCTGAAGCCGCAGTAGTTCAATGGGACGTAAAACCCATAGCATTACTATGTGAAAATGAAAATCCACAGCCTGCTTCCAGTCTCCGACCGGGTCAGGAATGGAAGGAATGAAGCCCCCATCTAGCGGCGAGGATATGGACTGTGCCGGCTGCCGAGGCCTGACGCACTCCTCTGGGCCAATGATTAAATGAATGACAGATGAAATGAAATGATAGTGGAGAGTGTTGCTGAAATGAAATTCTGACAGGGAAAACCGGAGTACCCGGAGAAAAACCTGTCAGCCTCCGTTTTGTCCAGCACAGATCGCTCATGGAGTGACCGGGATTTGAACCACGGACCCAGCGGTGAGAGGCCGGCATGCTGCCGCCTAAGCCACGGAGGCTTGTAGCATTACTATGTATTATTATTTATTATTATTATTATTATTATTATTATTATTATTATTATTATTATTATTATTATTATTATTATTATTATTATTACTATCTTTTTGATTTAAGTTTCTCATTTATTGATTTGATATATTTTTCTGTGCAGTAAGATACGAGTACCGTATGTACACTAGTGTTGGAGCTGTAGGTTGTTTTATTGATGATGAACGTAACAATTACCATCACAGTCATTCTCAAAGATATATGGTAGGCTACGAGTTCGATGACATTGTAATAGGCAACCATGCTACCAGATTCAACAAAGACATGACTTGGATATACAAGTATATTTAGCCTATACAATTTGTTTACAGAAAACTGAAGAACATCTTTGTTTTTCTTAAGGATCTTCTCCTCACCACGTGCCACTGGTTTTACTGATAAATACTGATAGATCAAGTTCCAAGATAATTATTTAAACCTTCATTGTTTGAAATGAGGTTGTTTTTAACTCCCTACTCTTTATCTTGTAAAGATTATCCATGCTACTACACTCAGGGAACTGATGATAATAGTTTTGGGGCCATTCCCATATAATGTAAATATTAATCTCCAATAATATTTTTAGCCTACTTTGCACATTTTGTAAAAATGAGGAAAAAGTAGACTTATGAGATAGATCCGGGAAAATGTGTGTGTGCGTGCGTGTCTGTCTGTCTGTCTGTCCTTCTGTCTGTCTGTCTGTGTGTGTGTGTGTGTGTGTGTGTGTGTGCGTCCCTATCAACTCGTAACGGCTGCAGTAATCGAAACCAAATTTGGTATGAGTAAAGATCTATACCGGAACATCTCAATGTCATACTTGAAAATGATGCCATGCTACCAACTGCTGAAAAATTGCAATTGAAATTTGAGCTCCATGTTGGATATCCTGGAAGGTATAGCCTACATGGGAACTATTCCAAAGTTGGCACACATGTAGATAATAATACTTCAGTTTAATTCTCAGGAGGTCATACATGACAGTGTTGCCAAAATGATTCTAAGCCTACTGATAGGACCAATTTTTAAATGCATATAACTCCTACACTATCAATTGGATTTCAACAAAATTTCTTATGTACTATGTGTACATAAACAGATATGACTGAGCGTATTCTTAAGAGCCACCAGGGCTGCCAACTGTCGATAAATGCTCTCTCTATTTTTTATCCAAATACCAATATATCAGAAAGTATGCAAGCCAACAGCTTTAAACATTGCACACGTATAGAGCCTGACATTCTAGATAAATTTGGAGCAACTAATGTATATCAGCGTTACCAACATGATTTTAAGCCTGCTGATAGGACCAATTTTTAAATACATGTAACTTCTATACTATCAATTGGATTTCAACCAAATTTCGTATGTGCTATGTGTACCATAACATATATGACTATGCGTATTCTTAAGAGCAATCAGGGCTGCCAACTGTTAATAAATGCTGTTTATATTTTTTACCCTAATATCAATATATCAGAACCTATGCAAGCCAACAGCTCAAAACTTTGCGCACGTATAGTACCTGACATTCTAGATTAATTAGGAGTAAATAATATACGTCAGTGCTGCCAACATGATTCTAAGCCTGCTGATAGGTCCAATTTTAAATTACCAGTAACTTCTATACTAACAAATGGATTTCATCCAAAATTGGCACAACAATATATCAAACTATTTCAGATTATTTCTGACCAACACATGCATGACATTGTTGCAACATGATTTTACGTGCGCTGATAGATCCAATATCCAACTGCATGTAACGTCCATGCTATCAATTGGACTTCAACCAAATTTTGTATTCTGTACATTAAGAGATGGAACTAAGAATATGTTCAGCCACCAGGGCTGCCAACTGTAGTGCTCTATTAGGTTACATTATGCCAGGTATATTTCGAACTAATTAGAAATTTCTATATTACCAACTTAATGTCGTCATTATTCTAGATAGGTCCATATAGAATAATCATTGGCATGAATCTTAAATTTTAAGAAAAGTAGGCTCTTTAGTTCGTCACGGAACTTCTTGTTGGCATATGACCTAGTTGTTACGACTCTTAAAACAATCATCCCGAATAAATAATCTAATAATAGTTCTATTGCTGCAGGGTCTCTCAGGGTTGAATTATTTCATTACTATCTCAAGCTGTTTTAACACAGCACTGTGTTTTAAAAAGCTTGGATGGTATTTATTGGCAGCGCGCACGACCATACATGCTCTGAATGCAACGTTGGTCAGCCCCACAAAGTCTTGCTGCAACCCAGTCCACTTCCCCTAATTGCACGGCCAAGCTAAGCAGGCCAAAGCGCTCCCAAGCTCCCCCTACTCCTCCCAGAGCGTTCAGGTGTGAATCACTGGCCTAGACCAACCTCCAGAACGTTAGCTTATGGCAGACTGTAGAACACGGGACACGGAATCTTGTCGACGGATTCGCATGTGTTAACACCTAGCTAAACTCTAGAGGTTGTGCGTTTCACCATTAGATGCCACTCTATAATCCGGAACAATTCAGAAAGAGGGCGGATACCAATGTCACGAACCCACTGAGGTCTGAGGACTTTCATCGATCATTGGTCAAAAAAATGTTACGCGACTAAATTCTTCAATGGGTAGGCCGTTGGCTTAAGGCCCCTACACACGTCCTGACACGACTACCCTACCCGACCGATTGGGCCCGACCGTGGTGTTGGGGCCTTTCCTACACACGTCCCGACACAAATACCCAACCCAACCAAACAAGGGGGAGCTACTTCGTACCACCACCAGTCCAGTTTAGAACAAGCGCTTGAGGTGCTAAAGTGTTCTTAAAATGGCTCCGTATTTAACACGAAATCAAAAGATAGGTGAAGCTTTGTGCTCAGTTATTATTTCAGATGATGAACGAAGAAAGAAAAGAAGAGAGTGGTCCAAGACGTGGTTGCAGAAGAGGAAATTTACTTTCCTTCTGCACTTCTCTTCTGTAAGCGGCTCGCATGTTTTCCAATTGTTTTTAACTCCCACTGTAGCATGAGGCGTTATTTTTTATATATAAACTTCCAGCAGTAAACTGTAGCATTCATTTCTCTTGTGTCTGTTGGAATAACTCTCATCTTCGACGTCCCATAAACACCGGCACTCCCTACAACATTCGAGGAACTCGACCATAGTCACTTTTTCTGCGTCCATGTTCGTCAAATGTTAATCGACAAATGAGTCTGAAAGGTCGGTTGGGCCCTACACACGTTCCGACCCGACAGAGAGAATGGCGGGTGTTAGGGCGGTTGGATGGTTCTCTTGACACGACCACCCTAATCTAGGACCTGTCAGTTTTCACCACCGGACAAGCCTACACACGATCCAACTGTCGGGTCAACAGCTATCAGGCCCTAGATTAGGGTGGTCGTGTCAGTACGTGTGTAAGGCCCTTTAACTGGTTGAATTAATAGGCAACTCAAGGGCTGAACTAGAGGTGGATGTTTCTCTACGCTTCCTGTACCTGCAGCAGTGAGAGTGCAAATAGTTATTATACCCATCCTCAGTCATCTCGACATTTGCCTGGATGGGGAGCAGAATTGTTGCGATAAGTTGGCAGAGATGTTAATAAATAATGACTCTATGGTTATCAGTCAGAGTTACACAATTCATATGTGAAAGGAAGGAATATGAAAAAAGGCTGTTATATCAGGCCAAAGGCCATGTAAGGTGTTGCTTAGCATAGCAAGAGTACTTATCTACACAATGGCACAAATAGACGAGGAGATACTTAAAGTCACTTCCACTTCAGTCAAACTCGCTGTACCCATAATAACTTTATCTGATTTAGATACACATTTATATTCTGTTCGTACTATTCAGACATTCGCAATCTTTGAGAACTCCGTATACATGGGTCCTTGATAAACCAGGGCCACAGTGCTTTACGTTCCCAGGTGCACTTGTTAACTCGCCTTCTTATGTAAGCAGCCATCAAGCTGGAAATGACTGCATTTAACCATCTGACCTCACTATTTAACACAAGGGAACGGGTGCCCATCACCAGTCTTCCCAAAGCCATTGTGTAAAGAAGTGCTCTTGTTATGCTGAGCAACACCTCCCATGGCCTTTGGCCTGAGATAACAGCCATTTTCATATTATTTCCTTTCATGTCCAATTTGAGTTCCTCACGTGTCTGGGAATGTGAACTAACAATAGTCCAGAAGTTATTCATCAGACCGAGTACTGAAAGTTGACATTGAATTCCAAGCATCATCCCACTTCTATTAATAACCTTTTCTTTATATTAAATACAATTTACCCAATGGCATGTCTCAAATGATGGGAGCGTCATATTGAGAAGGTAGGTTCCCGAATTTCGTAATTCCGAAGTTCGAATCTCGTCACTTACAGTACTCCTTCCAAATGTAGTAATTCATGGAAAAAGATGAAATACTTGAAGTTGAAGTACTTGGAGTGTACCATGGTACCACGATGTTGCAAAAATGAATTAATTCTAAGAGTCGATTCTATATGAACCCATCGTGTTAGCTACCTGCAAAGTGTGCGCCCTATCGGTTATTGGAAATAATTCTCCAGTGAATGTGACGACCGTGGCCTACGTTATACTCAAGGCCTGGAAATTGAGCTGAGACTTGGTGCGTCAAACTGGTAGTTTCACTTTACGCCACTAGGATCGCGGTTCGGCGCCCTAGTTGTCTGCTTTTGACTATGCGTTACATGCAACTCAAGTACATTTAATACATGTTTTTAGCACTTCTTACCTGTTTTCCTCCAGTTTTCCCCAAATGATGAATACAGCTCACTCTTGACTGTTTTTCACTTCACTTTAAGAATTTTTCTGTCAAGTGGCTTATTTCTTAAATTCAGAAACGTTGCACTACTGCCCATGTGGTTCACACCAATATTCTTTAAAAGTGGCCTTAAGAACTTTTGCAGAAGAACTACAGCGAGAGAATTATTGTCAATACACACTTCACATTTTGTGTGAAACGTGTCAGTTAAAATATTTGTGAAATTGGACTCTAAATATTTTCGAGACATGAAATTTATGGCTGTTGTGATAAGGTGAGAAATTGTTTCCAACGGATAAATAAAAGAAGCTTTGGGATATCGTAATACCCCTCTGTCTTGAAAATGTATTAAACTAAATGGCAGGCTTGAATTTGCTGGAGTTGATATTTTCTCTAAGCAACCTTCACAGTCTGTTCTCTCTTCTGCCACTCGTACAAGAAATCCCGCTACCATCGCAATTGAAATGGAAGATTAGAGACGCTGGCTTTTCTGAAAACAAACATAGAGATTTTAGTGCTAAAATGTCAATCATAATGTTTTATTTCAATGGACTTGATATAGACTATATGCCCCATATTCTTACCTTGAACAGGGCTTTCAAGAATCTCCAAGATATGTGCCGGAAGCTGGGGTGTTTCTTTAGCATGGGATGGGTTTTGCACCTTCCGCGATTTTTTAGGCTTCAGAAACTTGGTCATAGCGCCTGTTACGGCTGCATCTTCCCTCAGCTCCACATTCCCACTTCTAAAAGATGCGATAATTCCTGTGCTAAGTGTTGACTCGATGGCATGCAGGCATGATCTCACTTCCATCATGTCATTGTTACCTCCCTTGTTTCTCAGGTGACTGAAGAGCAGTTCTACATCGTCACTTGAGAGATTCCGCGTAAGCACATAATGGAAGCCGATACTGATTAGAAATCGTATGCAGGACACGGTTGATGAAGTTGTTAGCACCAAAGCTTGATAAGTTTCCTTTGTAAGTCTCATCTTTTTATCGGGATAACTTTGAATCTGTGACAGGTAGGACAGAAATTCATTGGTCAGCCATGAAAGTCTCTCATCATTAACTTCACTGGAAAGAAGCTTGTCCGTGTTCCGTGTGTGGTATTGCAGATATCATGTATATCAAACCATTTTTTAAAAATTTCAAAGACTGTTGTTGTTTCGTGTAGGCTGTCCTTATATTCAACTTTCTCTGGGCATACGACTTCCATGCTCTTAAGCCCAGTTATTGTCTCTGGAGTAAACACCAATTTGGCTCTTGCCACATTCATTTTTTCTAAATTGCTTGGATATACTACAACCTTCCAGCTTAATTTTCTAACTGGCTTTACTTCTTGCTTTTTATGTAAGTGGTACAGATTCATGAAATGATCACTAGTTATTAAATTGTCATCTACATAGAAGTTCCTACTCAGATATTGTGATCGCACATTCTTAATGATGTGACCCTGATCGAAACTAAGAAAAAGTGGCCTCTACTCGTCTTTCGGGTGACAAATTTCATGAGTGACACATCCGCCACACAGCGCCTCAAACATTGACACATTCACCTGACAGTTGCCCGTCACTATTCAGATGACCTTGAAGCCGCATTCCTCAACCGCAGTCAGTGCGTCCAGTGTTATCCTGGATAACTGTGAGTCCACATGTAAAGTAGAAAGAAATAGGTATCCTGTAGAAGTATGACAGGCCCTTGAACAGTATGCATAATAATTTATTAGCCAATTTATGTTCGATTCCAATTGCATCTTTCTCAATATCACTAATGCCGAGAAACATGTCTAAATTCTTGTCATACTTTATGGCCATTTCATCAATGATTAATGAACCAACCTTCTCATTATCGTGAGTCAGTGACTTTTCTTCAGCTGTCAACCTAGCTTTTGCAAGTGACGTGACACCTGTCTCTCCGTTCGTATACACAATGTACGTTTTCAGTGTTCGTGGATGAGGAAGATGTAAAATATTTATATCTCTCAGTAAGCGATAAGCCGACGGTGATTTATTAGAGAGCAATACACATATTTTTATTGTTAATTCATTGTATTTACACTTGCGTTTCGTGAAAGCTCGAATTTGTTCAAGTAAGAAATTAGCCTTCAAGTCCCCACGATCCGCCTCACTCTTGAGCTTCGATATTTGAACACCGAGTTTGTCCTGACGTTGCACTGAATGTAATTTTTGTTTCAATGAAATTATCTTCTGATTAAATGACTTAATTGTAGTTCTGTACACTGTATTTTTTCTTAGTGCCCTCCTTAATTTTAATTTTGTTGACTTGCAATGAGTTTGCTTTCGTTAAGAGCAGTAGACTGCTGTTTGCTACACTAAAACGTGGTTGATCATGGTTTTCTTCAATTCGTTCATCACAATAGTCTTCCGTAAAATTTAAATTACCTGAACATTTCCTTTTATTGTTGATGTATATGTCTCTTTTGCGCGTATTTCTATTATTTGTGCTTGTTTATGTTCTGGGTAGTCCTCAAAAACCGTCGGAAATGCGTTCGGTAAGAGCGTTCTCTTTGTATACTAAAATCAGAATCCTTGAAATGCTTGCTACAAATTGTAGAAGATTGTTTTGGTGTCCACAAAGACCCTGGCTTTACCCCCTCACGTCAAACAGCTAGAGCCCATTGTTTCGGTAGCCTATGTCATTGTTCAATGGAAATGTATGAAACGAAAGTCCATTGCCTTTAACTTGACGAGATTTACAATACGGCACAATTTAATAACAATAATATTTACACCTAAGTTACTCTATTAAAATCATTCAGTGATTTATATCAAAAGTATTCATCACACATATATGTCACATTTACGCTAGTACACTGGATTAAAATTTGCTTTTCACTGCGTCTTGTTCATAAGGACCACTTAGCACCCATCTCGATATCAGTCAAACAGCAGTCTACTGCTCTTAACGAAAGCACAACTATAATACTATAATACGACACGCTTCTCCAGGCAATTTTAAACTCACCTTAGCTTTCTCACTCATTAGGATACCTTATTTACCGCCAAATACAGACACACTAATCACATTGCACAGCGAACCTAGCTGCAAAATGCGGAATAATTTCGAACCATCGCTTGCAATGTTGTCTGGCGCCTCATTTCCAGGCCTTGTTTATAAGTAGGCCACGGTGACAACACTCTTCTGCAGTTTGGATGTCAGAAGCCAGTGCAGTGTTGGCCAGGGACCAAATTTGATAAAAAGTAATTTCTTAAAGTTGATAAAACTCTAAATTATCCTAAACATATTATTATGATTATAATAATTGTTTTTTAAGGGACCTAACATCTAGGTTATCGGCCCCTAATGGTTTATGTGATCATGAAGATGATAATGAAAAGTAAACCATAACTACTGTAAAACCTACTACTTACCCACACACTAGAAGAAGAAATGGAAAACAATAGGAGAATAAGGCAAACAAAGGACAGGAGGAAAAGAAACGCCCTCAACCCTCGAAGAATGTGGATTGAGGGGCTTGGAAGGAAGAAGAGCCATGAAAGGCGGATAGAAAATTGAATGAAGAGAGGTTCGGCCCAGAGGTAATGGAAAAGGGGAGAAAACCAGACCCAGCTCATGAATCAATCGAGGTCGCCAACTCACCTGCCATGAGGCCCAGAGGGCGTAGCAATATCCAGGGTGCACCAGAAGTGGTGGGGCTACATACACCCTGCCTCCTTGAGGTCCTTGATCAGAAGGCAGGAGATAACATGAAAAGAAAATGAAGGCTGACCCCTCGCAGAAGGCGGGGAGTATCAGAAAAGATGAGACAAGGGCCAATTAAGGCAGGAAAGGAAGAGACTCCCTAGGCCTCGGATACACTAATACCGTTGGGGTCGGAAGGGAACAAGAGTTGACCAAGTGAGGTCGACAGGAAAGAAGACGGAGAGGAGCCCGGCACAAGTAAGTGGAGGCAATGCCGGACTCAGCTGGGGCCCCGTGGTTGCCAACCCACGTCCCACTAGATGTGAGCCCCTTGGGGGCTAAACATATTAACTACTGTCGACCAAAATATTATGTGTACTCGAGTTTGGAGGTTGTTTGTGAAGTAACCAATAGACCTACATAAAATCCAATAACATCATCATTTTCGTCGTTCTATTTTACGTTAGTTTATGTAGGTTTGGAATTTTTAATTTATATTTTAATATTTTTTTATCGCAGTAGGAACACAAAAAGTGCCCGTTTTTAAGCGTGTTTCAACAATGCGTCATATTTAAGAATTATTATCTCGCAAACCCGTCATCAGATCAAATCCAAATTTTAACACAATATACATTGGAATGTTGTATAACTAGTTTATTAATTTCAAAATTTTGTGTGTTCAATAACGAAAGTTGTTATCATCTTTGTAAGGTAACTTTTTCTCGGCTCGGGGTCGTTGGAAAATGTAGCTCTTGGTTGCGTTGTAATCCTTATAGATCAAAAGGTTATGCTGTATGACTGTGAAATACGTAAATTAATTCACTTATTTTATATCGGTTTGTATTTGTACGGGGAATTAAGACATGATTCACCAGCTAGCCGCTCCGGGAAATGATGTACAGCGTTGCTGATATGGAGCCCATCACTTCCGAGCGAGGCGCGCCATGACGCGTGATGGAGCCCATCTTGGCAACGTTGTACAGCTTTCACCGGAGCGGCTAACTGGTGAACCATGTCTTAATTCCGCGTAGAAATACAAACCGATATAAAATAATTGAATTAATTTACGTATTTCACAATCATACAGCATACCTTTTTGATGTATAAGGATTAAAACGCAACCAAGAACTACATTTTCCAACCGCCCCGAGCCGAGAAAAAGTTACCTTACAAAAATGATAACAACTTTGTTTCTTGAACACACAAAATTTTGAAATTAATAAACCAGTTATACAACATTCCAATGTATATTGTGTTTAAATGTGGATTCGATCTGATGACGGGTTTGTGAGATAATAATTCTTAAATATAACGCATGGTTGAAACATGCTTTAAAACGAGCACTTTTTGTGTTTCAACTGCGATAAAAAATATAAAAATAAAAATTAAAAATTTCAAACCTACATGAACTAACGTAAAATAGAACGATGAAAATGATGATGTTATTGGATTTTATGTAGGTCTATTGGTTACTTCACAAACAACCTTCAAACTCGAGTCCACATAATATTTTGGTCGACAGTAGTACTACAGTTTGAGGCTCATTAACAATCTGCTTTTGATTTGACTACCATAAACGGAGAAGAAAATCAACTCCAAAATTATGACCGTGAACCACTTTCAGTAGCCCACTCTTTATGTATTCCAGGTTGCAGGTTCGAAACCTGGCGCAGTCAGCTGGCATTTGAGGGTGCGCAAATGCGAGGGAGCCGTGTCAGTACATTTACTGGCACGTTAAAGATCCCCTTCGGGGCAAAATCCGGCACCCCGGCGTCTCTAAAAGCCAGTGTAGTTAAAAGGGACGTAAATCCAATAACATTATTACTATCTTTATGTATTGGTTTAAAAGGAGCATTCTTTGTTACTTATTACACTCTAAAGAAGAAACCAATTGGTTGTATCTTGCTAGTACACTCATGAAAATGGAAATGGCAATACCATGAATTAATCGGTCGTTTGTGCAGATTTTCAAGATGTAGAACGACGCCATGTAGGTTTTTAAACAATAGACTAACTTTTTCAGGACCATTGAATTGTTTGTACATATCTTTCCACGTAAAATAGAACGATGAAAATCGCCTGCAGTTCACGGACCAACGTGCAGTTGCATAGGCTAGTTAACTCGCAGTCTCTTCAGTGAACTCTTGCCCATCAAACATGCCTCGATGACAGAGGAGAGCACGTTTTTAGGTCCATTGAATCGTTTGTACAGGTTTTCCACGTTATTGATCGTAGAGGAACCACCTCCAGTTCACGGACCAAGGCTAGTTAACTCGCAGTGAACAACAATTGTTGCAATTTGAGAGAGCTTTGGTGTGTGTGCGATGCGAATAAGTTACCTCTGTGGACTGTAACTGCACGTATTGGCCGACAGGCATCTACGGCACAATGGGCATAGGAGCATGGGTCAAATGAAGGCACGCACACTGTCTATCCTGGCACAGACCCATCTCGACAGATAAATGTGAGGGTACACCTCGTGGTGAAGTGGCTAGCGTTCTTGGCTGTCGCCCTGAAGGACCAGGATATACTCAGCTCCGTGAGGCAAAACTGAGAAGAGGTGGGTTCGAATCCCACCTCCGCCATCTTGGAAGTGTTTTTCCGTGGTTTCCCACTTCTACTCCAGGCTAATGCCGGGATGGTTCCTAACTTAAGGCCACGGATGCCTCCTTCCCAATCCTCATCTTAATTACAAATACAGAAACCAATGGATTCCCGCGCAAGAGCAGTGCTAATTCGTGCAACAGTGAGACCCCACGTTACACAACAAACTGTTAGGAATAGTCTGCGTGCAGATGGTTTACGAGCCCGTGTTCCTCTTGAAACGTACCATTGACCCAGAATATCGATGCGGAAGACTGGCGTAGTGTCGAGAAAGTTCGGCGTCGGTCGACGAATAGCATAGTGCCGTCTTTGACGATGAATCGCATTTCTGCCATGACTGCAGTGGTCCCTATCATCGTGTGTGACAACATACTGGGGAGAGACCTTACTGTTGAGAGGCACACGGGGTATTATGGCCTGGAGAGCTATTGGCTTTAATGTGAAATCACAATTAGTGATTGTTGAGGAAAATAAGAGAGCTCACCAGTATATTGACAGGGTACTCAATCCCTATGACGGTGGCAAATTGAAAATGAGATGTTTTAGCAGGAGAATGCTCGCGTTAACACTACACGCATCTACATGAGAGCTCTCTACGACATCACAACCTTAAAAATGGCCCGCCGGATCCCCGGACCTCATTCCTTCTGTGTATGCGTGGAAAATGATGGATCGACAACCGACCAACGAGCCTCAACTTACCCGCGCAGTGCAGCCAGCATGGACCACAATTCATCAGGAAGTGATCCAGGGCCTTACTGACCCCATTCAGCACTAGACTGCAGCTCGTGGGGGTCACATCCTGTATTGATATTTGCCCACATATGAGTTCAGTGGTACTCGAAAGTGTTCTCATCGCAATACAGCCAAACACTCGCCCTCCCCGTGCAAGCTGCGTCATGGTGTAGCAATTTTATTTTTCATGAGAGTAAGTTGTCATAATGGGTGTATACTATTGATCTGAAAATATAGAATAACTGTGTAAAGAATTTGTCCTTTTTTCTGATCCTATTGCGTAGTCAAAAGTATGATATTTTATATCCACTTTTGGCGTATTTTCAACTTATGAAATAGGCCTATACAGTAGGCTTTGAGATCACATTTTGTTCATTTATTTATTTATTTATTTATTTATTTATTTATCGTATGGCTTTTAGTGTCGGGTGTGTCCATGGACATGTTCGGCTCACCAGAGGCTGTAGCTGCTTCAAGCGGACACCGATTGGGTGAGCTACAAGTTCCGTTAAATTTCAAGTAGTTCCAACTTTCGCTACCAGATATCAATGATACCTAATTGTGAACGTTGGAACTTTGATAGAGCGTCCTAACATAGAAATTTAGCTTCACACAAGTTTAGTCTGCGGAAGGATCTTTTACATGCCATAAATCTATGACATGGGACCGCCGGCTTTACTTCCCCTCCGAAGGAAGGCATACTGAAGGATTTTTACGCTCTTAAAAAATCCGACTACTTCGGCCGGGTTTGAACCCGCTAACTTGTGCACAACAGTTCCGCATGCTACCAACTACGCTACCGAAGCCACTATTTTGTTCATGATTGTCCCCAATAATTTCCTAACGACTGGAGCAACTTCATTGAAACTTGATTTTAAAAAATACTACTTCCTTTTCTAAACTCGACCGTAATTTTTAAACTTAAATGTCACCAATCCAAAATGGTGGCCGCGGGAAATATTTAACCGGCATTCAATATTTCCGGAACTATTGCTGCAATCAATCTCAAACGTTGCATAGTGATAGAAGCTATCCAGAAAAGTTCACATATGCAACATTCAAAAACCTGATAGGCATTAAACCAACATGGCGGCACGCAAAGTTGAAATATTTAAAGGAACTTTTCTCGCGAATTAATCATCTGATTACGGTGAAAATTGGCGCGGTTAATCTTTATACAATGATTAATATACTGGAATCGAATTTTATTCAATTGCTAAAATAAATTCGAGATGGCGGTTGTGTGAAATTTAAAACTTATATATTTATTTCGTGTGTCCTAACCAAGGGATCAAAGTAAAAGTTTGTATTATGAACCACTCTAATAATCTTAATCGAATAGTACATAACTTTATAGCCTACATATCAAACAATCCAACACGGTGGCCAAGATATATAGGCCTATTTCACCAGTTATTTACATCTCCGAAACTATTACAGCAATCAAACTGAAATGCTGTATGCTGATAGTGCAATGTTATGTAAAAACATACGTATAACTTTCAAGAACCTGATAATTACAAGTACAAAAACAACATGGCGGTAACATAATTTTCAAATGTTTAAAATGACCTATCTAATGATCCGAGTGCAGGGACACTTGGCTCAGTTTTGAGTTTGAAATTGTTGCCCTATACTTTATCGTAATATAGGCCCAAGTCATGTACCCAAAACTATGGATTCTATCACATGGAAAATCTATTTCATTGGCAGAGGATTTTGAAATGGTGAAGACCAGTAGAATATATGAAAATAGACTCTTTAGTTCTTTATGGAACTACTTGCTCAAAGGTTGCACCTGGTTGCATCTTTTTGAAGCATATAATACTTCTTCAGGCGTAATTCCGCGATTTACTGTGGAGAGATGAGAATGATTCGAGAAGACAGTGCACATTAAACTTTGTGAAGTTACACGGAGGGAAAACATGCAAAAGCCTATTAAATGAAACTGGAACTTTCATTTTGATGGTGATCTGCTTTTCTGTAGCCCATCAATCCGCTATTACGCATCTCACTTCAGTGGCACTTTGTGTTCCATATTTTCCCTATCAGTTTTTCGCAAAGGTGCCGATAGTCGACTCATTATACATCTTCACCATGCGAACACTTCCCAAACCACACTATCTTCCTTCGCCCACAAGCCGGTAATCATTGATTTTGTTGTTGTTGTTGTTGATGATTTATTTAGGTCTTCCACGACATCTTGGTGATGCAGCCCCATGTACCTGGGTGTGTATAATTTATCTGTTACCTTGTGTTATTGTGTGTGTATTTGAGACTATGATGGAGAAAGGACATGGCCGTGACCTTAATTTAGGCACTATCCCGACTTTTGCCTGGAGTAGAAGTGAGGAACTACGGAAAACCACTTCTAGGATGGCTGAGGGGGGATTCATACCCATCACTTCTTAGTTTTGCCCCTCGACGCTGATTGAACCCCGTTCCAGTCCTCAGACTAGAACTAAGTTACTTCGCAGAGCTGGAAGTCGAACTCGGACTTCATAGGTGACTGCTAATAATTGAAGCCACTGCACCAGGAGGGTAATCATTCCTATTTGAAACTCTGATATATTTCCCTTTTTTACCCACGGGAGCAACGACTGATATGTGTGTCAATGGCTTATTGCACACCTTATACTGTATACTCACAAGCCATTACTCCACATCACAATAATGTGACGTACTTCAATATCAATGCTATGAGTTTTACGACCATTTTAACTACTACGTTTTTCTAGAGATTCTGACGTACTTAAAGAGGTAAACTCTTTCAACTTCGAAATGTAAGAACTAGTCATATTTATGTCACTTCACTGTGTGTGCTTGCGTGACCGCTAAGGAACCCAGCCGTTCAACACTTACCGAAAGCCAGGGGACAATGACAACGAGTATACCGATTACGACGATCTAGGGTGAGTGAGTTCAGATACAGACATCTTGTGTTATATTTTCGAAACTTTCTACTAATAATTTTGATTGGAGATTTTCATGTAAATGGACTGGCTACGTGGCGCAGCATTAATGATCTCGCCTGCAGTGCCCAAGGATGCAATATAGAAACCTGACGCAATTGGCCGGCATTTGTGGAGGCTTAAATGCAATGGATTTACTGACACTTTTAATATTCCCTTCGGGACAAATTCTCGCACACCGGTGTCTCTACGAACATCGGTAGTTAAAAGGGACGTAATACCAACTGTATTATTATGATGATGATGATTATTATTATTATTATTATTATTATTATTATTACTCGTGTAGAAGCTCCCTAAAACTCAACATTTTAAATTTTGATCTCATGACTCCGAAATTGGAGATATCGGAGTATGGGTACTGTACATTTCTGACAATCAATTGTTAGTTAGTTAGTTATTGTTGCTTTAAGGGGAAGAACGGCGAGGCTATCTGCCCCTACAATAAATGGTAAAACAATGATGAAAACTACTTTTTCCCACTAGATTTAAATACTTTCTCATAGTACAGTGAAGCAAATAACACAATGAACGTCATACAGAGCCATGCAATTTTAATGAACGTAATGAACTTGGTAAGTACAGTAGAACGTAAACTGCTGGGCAGCACTCTCATTATGCGGTTGCGTTCAGTTCTCTACATAACATTACACGACTGTCCTGGGTGGGATAACTATAGATCACAGGGCTGATTACCAAATCAACAGGCAGGGAATACTATTGACATAAAAGATTTATTCACAACGATACCCGTACAAGGATTTTTTTAAATAGGAATAAAAATAGTTACCCTCAAATTATTCGAGTTAGGACATACATAACAAAGCAAATCACAATATTTATCCCCCCCCCCCAAAAAATGAATAAACAAATTCACACACATGTGGATAACTCAAAGTGAAAATGGCCTAGCTTAACACACCATTACAAAAAAATCAATTAATGTCTGAAATTTGCTGATTTCTGAAGCATTGCTGCTGTTATAATGGACTCGGCAAGCTACGTTCATTCATTTCTGATCGGATACCAAGTATACAGTTACCTGGTGATCGGATCGGTATTAATTGCTACTTAATTCGGGGGTAAACACAACAACATTATCAAAATAAGTGCCTTCAACATCATCTAATTATCAAAGAAAACACATACCTCATACTCGTGAATACAAATATTCCCGAACTCTGAGTATCCTTCCACTGTGCCAACTTGAATCTATTACACTACAATCAAGCAGTAGAGAACTTGTAGGTCTATCCATTCAAATGTAAAAAAACAAGTTAACACCTAACATAAAAGGGTGCTCAATTAATGGACCCTTTGGTACGGAACTACCTAGTAAAAATATGTATTTAACCATAATCTTTGTATTTTTTCTTACGGCGAATTCTTATTCTGGGGATGTTAAATTCTATGTGTGTGTGTGTGTGTGTGTGTGTATAGTATAGTCGTGAGAAAGTGGACAGGTTCTGTGAACATAGCAATAAAATACAACAAAATAAGGAAACTAATATTCTCTAAAATATTATTGGGTTGCAAAAGAAATTCATTCCGGAATGCATTGGGTAAGAAATTCGGCCCCACTAGCAAGTCCCTCATTGTCTAGTTTCATTTCGCCTGTGGCAATACTGTCCTGCAACAGTAATGGGTTTTGGTACACTCAGTTGTTTCAAAGAAAAACAACTGAATTTGTAACTGATAGCCATTATTATCATTATTATCTATTTCCTCAACTTACAGCTGGTAACGTGACTCACATCGGTACATTACGTACTAGAAACTGAGGATAGTCTCACTTTGAAGAGCCTATAACATACATTTTCAAATTATATTCCATGAAAGGTTGACAGTAATTATCTTCCGGGAGAGCCATCTTCTGTGCCTTCTTTTCACAAGAGTGACCAAGTAAAACCTAGTCCGTATTCAAAATTCGTCTAACGATGCTGCAGGTCTTCAGAATTGCAACTTTTTGTGCAATAGTGTGGGTATAATGTATATGGGAAGATTTAGTGTGGCTAGATTTACTGAAAAGAAATGTAGGTGTCAGGCCAGTGGGAGAAAGGAGGAAGGGAACGATTGTCACATTATATTGCCTCGAGATTCTCGCTACCTCCATAGCTAGTGGAGCATATTCCTCAAACTTCTCCCCGTATTTATGATTGGTATTATGATCATTCGGGACACCGATGCAAATCAACTACGTGTGTTGGTTCTTCTTGTCAGTTAAAGCTATGTCTGGTCTATTATGAGTTGTTATTTTGTCAGTTTGAATAGTGCGATCCCAATGCAGCTTGTAATCTTTATTTTCCAGCACACTTTCTGGAGAGTATTTGTAATAGGCCACGGTGAGGTGATGAAGGAGGAGGTGTGCTAGCACCTCATTTCCCCCTCCCCTCTCACCCTTGCTACGTCACTGCTCCTGAACTTATACAGGGTGTTTCTAAATTCCCATTACAAATTTTGAGGGCTTGTAGGGGGGACCAAAATGGTTAAGTTTAACATAGGAACTTGTGTCCGGAAACGTATTGTTTTCCCGTTACCCGCAAAGAACCTCTACAGCACACGTTCACAGCTCTCGCACTTTCGGCGCTCTGTCCGACTCCTGCTGCTTGTCGTCTGGGTCCAATTACAGGTGGGGCTCGTTGTAACGACCACCGACGTCAACACATACATAATACCTTCATACCATGTTCTGGTACACGAGATCACCAATCCCTGGTCCTCCAACATCCGCCGCAGCCACAACCCGCGGCAGTAGGCAGGGACAGCAAGTTTCAAGTGTATAGGAGAAAGAAAATGATAGCCTACTTTCTCGCGAACATTGGCGAACGGATGGTCAGATTTTAACGAATGAGGTATTGTTGGCGTTGAGGTGACGTCCTCTTTGCTAAGAATGTGTGTTGGTATATTTATGTTTTTTTTCTTTTCAAAATTGTTGGTTTTAAAAGTGTCATTATTTAGGAAACGGTGAATTTTAGAAAAACATTTGTTTGACGTTAATGAATGCCCTGTAGGCAGAAACCAAGTTTGAATTCTGTAGGTCAAAAGAAAAGGAATTTTGAAAAATGCTCACTATTTTGGAAACGGTGAAGCTGAGAAAAAAAGTTTGTTTGACATGAATGGTTGGTATTTACCCCCTCTACCCGCACCATAAATTTCAAGTCTGTAGGCGATGCCAGAAACATGGTTTTTTGGTCGAAAATGCGTTTTCGTTATTTTTTGAGATATTTGGCAAAGGGAAAATATTTTCTAATATTTGGGAAACGGAAAATATATCCTGAACCCATGGTCGGATTTAAACATATGGGGTGTCGTAGGACTCGTGGTGAACTCCCCTTTCCTATGGACGAGGTATGTCCACCCTAAAATAAAAACTACCCTTACCGGGGGGTGAAATAGTATTTTTTTGTATGCATGCGCACTTGGAGGGCTTTTTGTAAGAGAGCGGGCTTTTTTAAATGATTATTTATACATGAGTTTTTTTAAATATTTATTAAAGAAGTAAAAAATTAATAGGTCATCCGTTTTTTTAGTATCTCGCTAACCAATAATGTGATTTAAACATATGGTGTGTCGTAGGACTCGTGGTGAACCCCACATTGCTTTGGACGAGGTATGTCCACCCTAAAATAAAAACTGCCCTTACCCGGGGGTGAAATAGTATTTTTTATGCATGCGCACTTGGAGGACTTTTGTATGTGGGCGAGCTTTTTTAAATGATTATTTATAGATGAGTTTTTTAATATTTATTAAAGAAGCAAAAAAATTAATAGGTCATCCGCTTTTTAGTATCTCGCTAACCAGTAATGCGATTTAAACATATGGGGAGTCGTAGGACTCGTGGTGAAACCCCCTTTGCTATGGACGAGGTATGTCCACCCTAAATTAAAAACTACCCTTACCCGGGGGTGAAATAGTAATTTTTTATGCATGCGGATTTGGAGGGCTTTTGTAAGTGAGCGGGCTTTTTTAAATGATTATTTATAGATGAGATTTTTTTTTAATATTTATTAAAGAAGAAAAAACTAATAGGTCATCCGCTTTTTAGTATCTCGCTAACCAATAATGCGATTTAAACATATGGGGTGTCGTAGGATGCGTGGTGAACCCCCCTTTGCTATGGATGAGGTATGTCCACACCAAAATAAAAACTACCCTTATCCAGGGGTGAAATAGTATTTTTTTGTGTGCATGAACACTGGCAGCTTTTGTGAAAAGGACTTAACTACACTTTTGTTAATATTTTCCGAACCCCTGATGGGATTTTGCCATAGGCAGTATCCTAGCACTTGGGGTGACGCCCCGTTTTTGAATGTATGATTCATTTTTGTCAAAAGGGCCTAACTAAACTTTTGTTAATATCTCGCAAACTAATCATGCTAGGGACTTGTATGAGGGGCCCTAACACTTGGTGAAAACTACCCGCAAATTGAAAAAATCGGTATCTTGCAAACTAAGAACCCTAAAATTAGGTGTGATATTTGAAAAGTAGATGATCACATACGCTTTTACCTCGATAGGTTATTTGACGCATAAAACAGGGAATAGTCATGTTACAGGGGAAAAAGGTATTAAAAACCTAAAAAAGCATATGCGTTCTGTGAAACCATGCTTTAATGGACGTGTGTATTGAGGATGACTGGCTTGCTAATTATTATTATTATTATTATTATTATTATTATTATTATTATTAGGTAATTATGGCTTAATGTGTAGGCTATATATAGCTAATGAATAAGGCTACAGAGTTGTATGAGGTGTTGTACAAGTTAGGATGACCAACCTGTTGCCATGCACCATGAATTTACCCAAAAGAGCCAAAACGTTAAGGTTAACGAGCTGAGATTTTATAAACTAATTATCGGAGAGGGTGAAGTAAGATGTAGTAGGACTCACAATGGCTAACCCGTTCCCATGACTCATGAATTGACCCAAAACGTTTTACCTGACAAGACTGAGTGTACCTTGTTGAAGCCTTTAGACTAGAAAATCGAAGCCGGACCTCTGCGGTGAGAGCAGAGTCATAAAGCTGCATTTTAAACAAACACATGCTTGAATGCATTTTGGTCTTGTTGCTGGCTGTGGTCAGACTAGGCGGCTAGAACTTGTGACACTTGGTGATAAGAATAGTGCACTCTTGTCAGGAAGTATTAGGTTTCTTGTCCGACTGATAACGCACGTAGACTTGAAACGGTCTGCACTTGAAAAAGCCTATCTGTATTACAAATACACACACACTAATACATCCATTGCAATAACACACTTTAGCAGATACAAAACTTAATTTAAAACAGTTTATGACCTACATTAGGCTTATTTTTTATTTACACTTAGACAAACACTAATAACTTACTTACATACATACTTACTTACTTACTTACTGATCGGCGCTACAGTCCCTGAAGAACCTTGGCCTCCTTTATTACCTGCCTCCACGCTAGGATAGTTGTAAATTGAAAAGCTACGGCCGCCCCCTTTTCCAATTCTACACTGTACATTACAGTTAAAATCAAAATTCACGACCCAGTCAGGAATTGAAGCTGGTGTTGTTTCGAACAAAAGACAAGCGTTGTATAAACTTAACCACTAAGCCGTCCTATCGACCCCAAATGGTTTGGGTGATCGTAAAGATGAAAATTAAATCTAAACTATAACTAAAACTAACTACACGCTTATATACTAGAACAAGAAATGGAAAACAAAAGAACAATATGGCCAATAAAGGACAGAAGGAATAAAAAATGGTCCTCAACCCTCACGAATGTGGATTGAGGGACTTCAAAGGAAGGAGAGCCATGAAAGGCAGATAGAAAAGTAAAAGAGGAGAAGCTCTGCCCCAGAGGTAATGGATAAAGAGGAGGAAAACTGGACCCAGCTCAGGAATCGCTTGGGCTCGCCAACTTCCAAACTGATCAGCCGTAAGCCCCTGAGGGTGTAGCCATATGCAGAGTGCACCACAAGTGGTGGGGCTATATACACCCTACCTTCTTGAGGGGCTTGAGCAAAAGGCAGGAAATAACATGAAAATAAAAAGAAGGCTGCCTCCTCACACAAGTAGGATATCACAAAAAAAATAAACAAGGGCCAATTAACTCGGAAAAGGAAGAGACTCCCTAGGCCTTGGATACCCTATTAATGTTGGGGTCGGTAGAGATCAAGAGTTGAGCAAGTGTGGTCGACAGGAAAGAAGACAAAGAGGAGCCTAGCACAAGTCGGTGGAAGCAATGACGGACTCAGCTGGGGCTCCGCAGTCGTCAACCTACAACACACTAGATGTGACTCCCAGGGGTGGAATTAAAGACCTCTTTTGTTTTATATCACTGGCTTTAAGGACGGTAACACATGGCATGCCTTTATAATGCGATACTGGTACTAGGATATGCAAAATTGTATTAGATACTCAGCTAATAATAGTGTACAAGATCCTTATTATTTTCCCAAAGTACAGTACATGGGACTGATGACCATGATTTCCAAGCCCCTAAGTAAGACAAAAACAAATTATTTCCATTCCCAATGAGTTGGGGTGAGGTGAGGTGAGTTTTCTATACACCAAACTGATGTGGTTTTCCACTTCTACTCCAGGCAAATGAACATTTGATGTTAAGAATAGTGAAATGGTTTGCAATGCTAGGACCTGATTAGCGTCTTCAAAAAAATGGAATGGAGTACACTTCCCTCAAAACTAACTAAAGGATTGTTTGATACCACACAACACCCATCCTTTAAGTGAATATAAATGGCTATGCACTTAAGATCATGTCGGTCTTCTCCCCAATCCTACCCTTGATGGTGAAAGACACACTCTAATACAACCATCATAGTGACAGGTTATCTGTCAAATACCTAACTATCTGAAATTTACCTTGAATTTGACTTGAATTTTGTAAAATCCACTAAATTTACCACAAATTGATGAAATGACACAAAATTCCAGCACAAATCCTACAAATGACTACCACATTTATGGAAATTCCATTCATTAAAAAAAGAATGGTTTAATCCAGTGTTTCCCACACATTGTTGCGTGTGTACCACATTAAGGGATGATAATCTCTCGCGTACCACCTAATGGTAGGGAGATATAGCAACTATAATCCCCACCAACACCACCACCACCACTACGCAGTTGACCAAAAGGCGGCTTGTAAATTGTGTTTGTTCGAGTTAGACTGTTGGAGTTCAAGTTCAAATAAAAAAAAGTGTGTCCAGTTGTTTTATTATTTATTACAATAAGTATTCAATTCAAACATTCAGAAATGACACTGTACAAATAATATTAATAAAAGAACATGTAATAATTAAACAAAACAAAAGTTCAACTCACAACTTCAATGTGAAGGGAGGGTGAGCTTGAAGATTAGAAGCCAACTTAGGAATGCCTGGTTTAAGATTGCTGAGTCTCAAAAGAAGATCGTTTTCCAAATAAGGGGCCTATTCCGGTATTTATTCTTGAGACGAACAAGTGACGAAAATGCAGTCTCACACAAGTACGAAGTAGTGAAAGGCAGTAAACTGCTTTGTCCGCTATGTCTGCTTCTCAATCCAAAAGTTCGCAAGAGCCATTTTTGAAAAAGTTTGCCTTAGTTCTGAATCATAATTCAATTCATAAAACTGCTCCTTATCTTTGGCCTTCAAGTCCTCAGGCAACATATCATTGCTTTTATATTTTGAAATTTCATATTTTATATTTTGATATTTTTCTTAACGTATCTAATATTTTTGATATTTTTCGTAACATCAACGCGTACCACTGCAGCAGTACGAGCTTACCACCAGTGGAACGCGTACCACAGTTTGGGAAACGCTGCTTTAAACTACCTCATATTCAAATAAAATTACCCGAATATAGATGAAAATTTACTAAAATTTACCAAACTTATCCAAATGGTCTACAAATCATGAAATTTAACCTATTTTTTAAAATTCACTATATGTAGGCTACTCGAAAATTCCATAATATTTCCTTTACATGTATGCTTTGTTGTTGTTTTGTTTACCACACTCCCTGCAGGCAAATACCTGAACATGAGTTTCTCTTAGGCTAGAACCTCCACATTGGACATGATAGCTGAGTTTAGTTAGTTATTGTTGTTTTAAGGGGCGGAACAACTAGGTCATCAGCCCCTAATAGCTGAGTTTCATCTTTCATAAACTCGTCTCTGACGTTGGTGTCAGGAGAGGCATCCAGCTGTAAAAACCACACCCTCACATTGACTTTCATAACCTCTTACGTTGAGGTTGATAACAATAACTACATTGAATGATTGAACAGTTTTCTTTTCACAATTCCTGTCTATACTTTCCTCTTCAAGGTTGCAAGATGCTTGCAAGGTTCCTAAAATGCAATTAAATTTAATAAATACCTTAAGATGGTTTGATTTGTTTAATGATATGGTGTTGATGATGGATATATACGTTAAGACTAATTTTTGTTAGGTCATGACTGGCTTGCAATAAGAAATTGACAAACCAAACATGAGTTATCTACCAGGGAAACACTTTGGTTATAGACCAGTAAGTACAGTTCTAGTAATGAGACAGAAATCCAACACAAACAATGAGCGCGCTCGGTGGTGGAGATTGTTACCACGATGTACTGTCGGTTATGTAGCTATGTGGAATGTATATCACATATGGTTTACTTGAAGGTTTGGAGGTCCCATTAAAGATATTCATACAATAAACCATTTTCAAATGGTCATTCTTTGGTGTGAAAATATGTATTATATGATATTTTATGTTAACAAGTATGATTTATAAAAATTTTATACGTTTACTGTATTCTAATTTAATGTAAGCACTGGAGGCACTATCGACCAAAATACAACACTATGTGGAAATATTTATCAGGTCCTATTCCATTATTCCATGCACACAGTATTCAGGCGCGTGAGGCCTGCTTTAAGCACTCTAATTTGTTCAAAGTAAACGTGCCGGCCCACCTCGACACTCGGCGAAGAGCACCGCGGTAGGATTTCATCGGGGTCCGCCTACGACGCGCAAGAACCGCCAAAGGAAATCCGCGACGGGTGCGCGCTTTCGACTCGCCACCACCCGCAGGACGTCCCACGAGCCATGCCAGTTAGACACCGACGAGCGATGAACCGACAGCGTGGGACACAAGTCCAACTACGAGCTTTTTAACCGCAACAACTTTAATATACGCTATTGGAGCTGGAATTGCCGCGGCTGCTGGCACCAGACGTGCCCTCCAATGGATACTCGTTAAAGATTTAAAGTGTACTCATTCCGATTACGGGGCCTCGGATGAATCCCGTATCGTTATTTTTCGTCACTACCTCCCCGTGCCGGGAGAGGGTAATTTGCGCGCCTGCTGCCTTCCAGGGATGTGGTAGCCGTTTCTCAGGCTCCCTCTCCGGAATCGAACCCTGATTCCCCGTTACCCGTTACAACCATGGAAGGCGCAGAACCTACCATCGACAGTAGATAAGGCAGACATTTGAAAGATGCGTCGCCGGTTCCAGGATCGTGCGATCAGCCCAAAGTTATTCAGAGTCACCAAGGCAAACGGACCGGACGAGCCGACCGAAGGTTTGGTGGCCCCATTAAAGCTATTCCTACAATGAATGATTTCGAAGTTGTTGTTCTATGGTGTGAGAATATTTAATATATGCTATTTGCTAATAGGATTTGGCACTGGAATTATTTTACAAGTAGTTATTTTAATGACCAACAGAGTTTACTGTTAACAAGGCACAGCTCTATTTGAAATTTTGAATAACATGTTACTTGTTATACATCATGTGCAGCTACTGTAAGGCTCGTCATGTTTTTAATGCTTTTAACCCTATGTTAAACACTCAGTTTATAATACTGATAACTGCACGGTTACGAAAAAAATTGAAACAAAACAAAACGTGGTTGTGCAAATATATACTGGGAAAAAGTTTTGTAAACACTGATGTCCAACAAGACTAATTAAATCAGTAACTGTCTGGGTGGCCGAGTGGTTAAGGCGTTTGACTTAAGATCAAATTTCCAAATATATAAAGAAGCAAGGGCACGAACCCCTTCCCTGACATAACTATTGCTTGAACATGCTAGAAAACAAGAAATATGCACAAACAATGTTTATTAATTTAATCGAAATATATTTTTTTACAAGAAATAGACGCACAGAATACAGCTCTTTTTGTTTATCATTTATTTTTAAACATAACACTTGTTGATTTTTTTGGGGGGGATGGGGGTGTTGCTGCGTTGACCCATCACACAATAATAGCAGCTTTACAAAGTTCATCTTCTATATTTAATAGCTCTTCCTCCTAACCAATATGACCAACCTGTTTACAGGCATGCAAGAGCTGTAGACCTTCGACTAATATATTAGGATCGTTCCAAATGCTATTTTTTAAGAATGGTTTCGGAAACTCGGGAAGCAGTGATGGTTTTACATGTGTAAAAGCTTCATCATTATCACCATCATCATCATCATCATCATCATCATCATCATGATCATCATCATCGTCATCTTTACCATCATAATTTCCACCTGCGTCCACAGTCTGTTCAATGGTTTGAGTTGCCTTTGATAGTGTTGAAAGCTTCTTTTTAGATGTGCTAGAGTGCTTTAACATTGTTGTGTTATTATTATCATCATGACCATCCTTTTCACTTTCCCCCACCAACTTGATGATGGGGTGTGTAGTCTCTGATAGAGTTGAGGGCTTTTGAGATGTGGGTGTGTGTCTCAACATGTGCTTTACAGGAGGTGTTAAAGGTTTCTTACTAAACAACTCGCTGACAGGATGAGTGCGTTGTAGTGTATTAAACTTGAGGTTGATATTATCTTGAGCAACACTATATTTTTCTTGGACTTTGATTTTTGCTTTGGTTTGAGTTTTCCTTACATTTAGACTAGCATGATTATTAAGTTTACAATCATGATTGTTTGAAGAAAGTATGTCCAATTCTTTTGTCTTAACCATTCCTTGACACTGTTTCGATCGTTGCTTTGAACAGTGCCAAATAACAGTTCCATTTGTATTGCCACAATATATGAATATCCTTTATAGTATGCATAAGGCTTACCATACCTAGTCACTGATACTTCCATATCAACTGTCAAACATGAACTAATCTCTAGCAAAGACACCTTTTGAATAACAACAATAGTTTAATGTGGCAGCATATATAGGTGCAAAAGTGGAAGCAAAGGTGGGAGCAAAGGTGGGGGTAAAAGTGTGAGCAAAAGTGGGAGCAAATGTGGGATCAAAAAGTGGGAGTAAATATGGAAGCAAAAAGTGCGAGCAAAGAAAATTGGGAGCAAAAAGTGGGAGCAAATGTGGGAGCAAAAAAGTGTGAGCAAATATGGGAGCAAATGTGTGAGCAAAGCAAATATAAAATAGTGGGAGCAAATATGCTAACAAATATGTCAACAAATATGGCAGCAAAAGTGAATACACAAGTCATGGTAGTTTAAAGTGCAAAGAAAATATGGAAGCAAATATGAGAGCAAAAGTGGTGATTTTCTCCAACAACTAGACATAACTAACTTAGTCATAACCTATCCTAACCTAACCCAACCTAACCTAACCTAAACTAACCTAACTTTACCTAACCTACCATAACTTTACCTAACCTAACCTAACCTAACCTAACTTAACCTAACCTAACCTAACTTTAGCTAACCTAACCTAACCTAACTTTACCTAACCTAACCTAGCCTTTCAACTGTCAGATAATAATTAAATTCTGTGCATAGTCGAGATGGAACCCAAGACCTCAGGGTAAAAACCAATTATTTTTGGTGGCTTATTTTGGTAGCTTATTTTTTATAACCTAACCTAACCTAACCTAAACTAACTTCCCATAACCTAACCTAACTTTACCTAACCTAACCTAACTTGACCTAACCTAACCTAACTTCACCTAACCTAACCCAACTTTACCTAACCTAACTTGACCTAACCTTCCAACTCTCAGATCAAAATTAAATTCTGGGTATAGTCGAGTTGGAACCCAAGACCTCAGGGATAACACCCAAGTATACTAGCCACTACACTGCGAGATGGGCAAAACACAACACAACACAAATATAAAAGTTTCCTGTAGTGTAACTCATTGGCTGACAACCATAGTTTGGTATTTAAACCCAAGACACCAGGACTTTTGTTTTGAACATTATCAAAAATATTATTCCATTTACATTTTGCTGCTGCTTATAGTTATAAGAGTTGGCATTAATATGGGAGCAAAAGTAGGAGCAAAAAAGTGGTAGCAAATGTGGGAGCAAATATGGGAGACAATATGGCAGCAAACGTGGGAGCAAATATGGGAGCAAATGTGGGAGCAAATCAGCTCACCTCGTATATCACCAGTGAGTGCTCATATCCACCGCTAGGTAGCGGAAACATACTTTGCGTGTTGTATGTAACTATCTTACAAAGTTTCACTGAATGCAAAACGCGCTTGTATAAGCTGTGTATATAATTTTAATATACAATTAACCACTAAGTGTTCAGAACTAACATGTATAGCCTTGTCTACGGTATATAGAGGATTCTTAGCAAGAAAGACTGTCTAACCCATGAGTGTAAAGCCTTGCCATATGCAGTAAGCACCTGTTGGCAGAAAATGGTTCCTGATAATAACGGACTTAATGAATATGAGACGTCTTTTGATTGTCGTCTTGAATCCTATTTTATACGTTGTGATATGTGTAAGGATTTAAGACGACAATCAAACGTATCACAACGTATAAAGTAGGATTTAAGACGACAATCAAAATACGTTTCATATTCCTTAAGTCCGTTATTATCAGGAACCATTTTCTGCCAACAGGTGCTTACTTCATATGGCAAGGCTTTACACTCATGGATAGACAGTCTTTCTTTCTGAGAATCCTCTATATACCCTAGACAAGGCTATACACGTTAGTTCTGAACACTTAGTGGTTAATTGTATATTAAAATTATATACACAGCTTATACAAGCACGTTTTGCATGCAGTCAAACTTTGTAAGATAGTTACATACATCACGCAAAGTATGTTTCCGCTACCCAGCGGTGGATATGAGCACTCACTGGTGATATCCGAGGTGAGCTGATTTTCTCCCATATTTGCTCCCATATTTGCTCCCACTTTTGCTGCCATATTGGCTCCCATATTTGCTCCCACATTTGCTACCACTTTTTTGCTCCCACTTTTGCTCCCATATTAATGCCAATTCTTATAACTATAAGCAGCAGCAAAATGTAAATGAAATTATATTTTTGATAATGTTCAAAACAAAAGTCCTGAGGTCTTGGGTTTGAATTCCCAACTATGGCTGTGAGCCAATGAGTTACACTACAGGAAACTTTTATATTTGTGTTGTGTTGCATGATAATTTGCCCATCTCGCGGTGTAGTGGCAGGTATACTTGGGTGTTATCCCTGAGGTCTTGGGTTCCAACTCGACTATACCCAGAATTTAATTTTGATCTAAGGGTTGGAAGGTTAGGTCAAGTTAGTTTAGTTTAGGTTAGATAAAGTTGGGTTAGGTTAGGTGAAGTTAGGTTAGGTTAGGTTAGGTTAGGTCAAGTTAGGTTAGGTTAGGTTAGGTTAGGTAAAGTTAGGTTAGGTTATGGGAAGTTAGTTTAGGTTAGGCTTGGTTAGGTTATATAAAAAATAAGCTACCAAAATAAGCCTCCAAAAATAATTGGTTTTTACCCTGAGATCTTGGGTTCCTACTCGACTATGCACATAATTTAATTATTATCTGACAGTTGAAAGGTTAGATTAGGTTAGGTTAGGTAAAGTTAGGTTAGGTTAGGTTAGGTTAGGTAAAGTTAGGTTAGGTTAGGTTAGGTTAGGTAAGGTAAAACTAGGTTAGGTTAGGTTAGGAAAAGTTAGGTTAGGTTAAGTAAAGTTAGGTTAGGTTAGGTCAGGTTAGGTTCGGTTAGGTTAGGTTAGGTTGTGACTAAGTTTGTTATGTCCAATTGTTTTAGAAAAACACCACTTTTGCTCTCATATTTGCTTCCATATTTTCTTTGCACTTTAAACTACCTTGACTTGTGTATTCACATTTGCTGCCATATTTGTTGATACATTTGTAAGCATATTTGCTCCCACTATTTTATATTTGCTTTGCTCACACATTTGCTCCCATATTTGCTCACACGTTTTTGCTCTCACATTTGCTCCCACTTTTTGCTCCCAATTTTCTTTGCTCGCACTTTTTGCTTCCATATTTACTCCCACGTTTTGATCCCACATTTGCTCCCACTTTTGCTCACACTTTTACCCCCACCTTTGTTCCCACCTTTGCTCCCACTTTTGCACCTATATATGCTGCCACATTAAACTATTGTTGTTATTCCCAAGTTGTCTTTGCTAGAGATTAGTTCATGTTTGACAGTTGATATGGAAGTATCAGTGACTAGGTATGCTAAGCCTTATGCATACTATAAAGGATATTCATATATTGTGGCAATACAAATGGAACTGTTATTTGGCACTGTTCAAAGCAACGATCGAAACAGTGTCAAGGAATGGTTAAGACAAAAGAATTGGACATACTTTCTTCAAACAATCATGATTGTAAACTTAATAATCATGCTAGTCTAAATGTAAGGAAAACTCAAACCAAAGCAAAAATCCAAGTCCAAGAAGAATAGGGTGCTGCTCAAGATAATATCAACCTCAAGTTTAATACACTACAACGCACTCATCCTGTTAGCGAGTTGTTTAGTGAGAAACCTTTAACACCTCCTGTAAAGCCCATGTTGAGACGTACACCCACATCTCAAAAGCCCCCAACTCTATCAGAGACTACACACCCCATCAACAAGTTGGTGGGGGAAGGTGAAAAGGATGGTCATGTTGATAATAACATAACAATGTTAAAGCACTCTAGCACATCTAAAAAAGAAGCTTTCAACACTATCAAAGGCAACTCAAACCATTGAACAGACTGTGGACACAGGTGGAAATAATGATGGTAAATATGACGATGATGATGATGATCATTATGAAGATGATTATAATATGACCATGATGATGATGATGATGATGATGATGGTGATAATGATGATGCTTTTACACCTGTAAAACCATCACTGCTTCCCGAGTTTCTGAAACCATTCATAGAAAATAGCAATTGGAACGATCCTAATATATTAGTCGAACGTCTACAACTCTTGCATGCCTGTAAACAGGTTGGTCATATTGGTTAGGAGGAAGAGCTATGAAATATAGAAGATGAACTTTGTAAAGCTGCTATTATTGTGTGATGGGTCAACGCAGCAACACCCCCATCACCCCAAAAAAATTCAACAAGTGTTATGTTTAAAAGAAATGATAAACAAAAAGAGCTGTATTCTGTGTGTCTATCTCTTGTAAAAAAAAGAATTCGATTAAATTAATAAACATAGTTTGTGTATATTTCTTGTTTCCTTGCATGTTAAACCAATAGTTATGTCAGGAAAGGGGTTCGAACCCTTGATTCGTTATATATTTGGAAATTTGATCTTAAGTCAAACGCCTTAACCACTCGGCCACCCAGACAGTTACTGATTTAATTAGTCTTGTTGGACATCAGTGTTTACAAAACTTTTTTCCCAGTATATATTTGCTCAACCACGATTTGGTTTTTCAATGCAGATTTTTGTTTTGTTTCAATTTTTTCCGTAACATTGCAGTTATCAGTATTATAAACTGAGTGTTTAGTATAGGGTTAAAGGCATTAAAAAATGACGAGCCTTACAGTAGTTGCATATGATGTATAACATGTAACATGTTATTCAAAATTTCAAATAGAGCTGTGCCTTGGTAACAGTAAACTCTGTTGGTCATTAAAATAACTACTTGTAAAATATTTCCAGTGCCAAATCCTATTAGCAAATAGCATATATTAAATATTCTCACACCATGGAACAACAAATTCGAAATCATTCACTGAAGGAATAGCTTTAATGGGGCCACCAAATCTTCAAGTATGTGCTAAACATTTCCACATAGTGTTGTATATTGGTCGATAGTGCCTCCAGTGCTTACATTAAATAAGAATAAAGTAAACGTATAAAAATTTTATAAATCATTCTTGTTTACATAAAATATCATTTAATAAATATTTTCACACCAAAGAATTACCATTTGGAAATGGTTTATTGTAGGAATATCATTAATGGGACCTCCAAATCTTCAAGTAAACCATATGTGATATACATTCCACATAGCTACATAACCGACAGTACATCGTGGTACCAATCTCCACCACCAACGCGCGCTCAGTGTTTGTGTTGGATTTCTGTCTCATTACTAGAACTGTACTTACTAGTCAATAACCAGCATAGTTGCCAAAGTTTTTCCCTGGTAGATAATTCATGTTTGGTTTGTCAATTTCTTATTGCAAGGCCAGTCATGACCTAACAAAAATTAGTCTTAACGTATATATCCATCATCAACACCATATCATTAAACAAATCAAAACATCTTAAGGTATTTATTAAATTTAATTGCATTTTAGGAACCTTGCAAGCATCTTGAAACCTTGAAGATGAAAGTATAGACAGGAATTGTGAAGAGGAAACTGTTCAATCATTCATTGTAGCTATTGTTATCAACCTCAACGTAAGAGCTTATGTAAGTCAATGTGAGGGTGTGGTTTTTACAGCTGGATGCCTTTCCTGACACCAACCTCAGAGACGAGTTTATGGAAGATGAAACTCAGCTATTAGGGGAAGGTGACCTAGTTGTTCCGCCCCTTAAAACAACAATAACTAACAAACTAACTAAACTCGGCTATCATGTCCAATGTGGAGGTTCTAGCCAAAGAGAAAGTCATGTTCAGGTATTTGCCTGCAAGGAGTGTGGTAAACAAAACAACAACAACAAAGCATACATGTAAAGGAAATATTATGGAATTTTCGAGTACATATAGTGAATTTAAAAAATAGGTTAAATTTCATGGTTTGTAGACCATTGGGATACGTTTGGTAAATTTTAGTAAATTTTCATCTATATTCGGGTAATTTTATTTGAATATGAGGTAGTTTAAACCATCCTTTTTTAAATGAATGGAATTTCAATAAATATGGTAGTCATTTGTTGGATTTTTGCTGGAATTTTGTGTCATTTCATCAATTTGTGGTAAATTTAGTGGATTTTACAAAATTCAAGTCAAGTTCAAGGTAAATTTCAGATAGTTAGGTATTTGACAGATAACATGTCACTGTGATGGTTGTATTAGAGTGTGTTTCACCATCAAGGGTAGGATTGGGGAAAGGACCGTCATGACCTTAAGTTCATAGCAGAAGTGTGTTTTGGCCGGTTCTAATGCCACCGCCACCGCTCCACTGCTGGAATACTAAAATGGCAATATCTCGCGAACCAATCCGGCTAGAGACTTGTACGTGGTGTCATTGAACTCGGGCTAACATCCCCTTTCCTTTGGATAACATATTTCCACCCCTAAATAAAACCTACCCCTACTATGGCGTGAAATTGTATTTTTTTTAGAAAAATCTCGCTTTCCAAGTTCAACATGTGAGAGTTTGAATGCCAATATGGAATGAAACGTTGTTCTACACAAGACACATGTGTTCAGTGGAAAGCCACTATGAATTAAATGCTTGTTTTCCGTTTTTTTACACACATGTCCACTCATGGCTTTTGTAAGAGGGCGGGCTTTTTAAAGATGGTGGCTGTAGTGTAACCTAACCTAACCCAACCCACGAGGGGTGATCAAAACGTTTACCAAGTGGTGCTTGTCGATAGGCAAACTGATAAACAAAGAGGGGCATGTTAGGCCTTGAGGCGTGAGCCCCTGTTATTGTTGATGAGCCCCTGTGGTCGGGCCCCTGTTGATGGGTTATTGTTGACAGGTCATTGTTGACGGGTCATTGTTGACAGGTCCTTGTGGACGAGCCCTTGTTGACAGGTCCTTGTGGACGAGTCCTTGTGGACAAGTCCTTGTTGACAGGTCCTTGTGGACGAGTCCTTGTGGACAAGTCCTTGTTGACGGGTCCTTGTGGACGGCTCCCTGTGGACGATTCCTTGTGGACGAGTCCTTGTTGATGAGTCCCTTTGGACTGATCCCTTTGGACGGGTCCCTTTGGCCTGGTTCCTACGGACTAGCCCATGAATTTATCCTAATTATGTCAAAGGGCTTAACTAACGGACTAATAAGGTTAGGAACTTGTATGAGGTATTGTAGGACTTGGGATGAAGCCCCCTCTTAGAATGTACTTTTGACATTTTGGCAAAGGGCCTAACCACACTTTTGTTAATATCTCGCGAACCTATCATGCTAGTGACTTGTATGAGGGGTCCTAGCAATTGGGGGCGATGTTCCCCTTTGGGGGTGAAACTATCCCCCCACTCCCAAATTTAAAAATCGTTATCTTGGAAATTAAGAGCCTTAAAATTAAGTGTGATAGCTTTAAAAATAGGTCATGACATACGCTTATACCACGATAGGTCATTTCACCCCTAAAATAGTAAATAGTAATGTTACAGGAAAAAAAAGCTGTTAAACACTTAAAAATGATAAATGAACCTAAGATCATTTGTTTTTGATGAAAAAATAGTAATAGTTATCTTGGAAATTAAGAGCCTTAAAATTAAGTGTGATAGCTTTAAAAATAGGTCATGACATACGCTTATACCACGATAGGTCATTTCACCCCTAAAACAGTGAATAGTGATTTTACAGGGGAAAAAAGGTGTTAAACGCCTAAAAATGATAAATGAACCTGAGATCTTTTGTTTTTGATGAAAAATAGTAAGGGGGTGAAAAACTACCCCAAAATTGAAAAATCGATATCTTGGAAACTAAGAAACCTAAAATTAGGTGTGATAGCTCAAAAAATTGGTCATTTAATACTCTTTTACCACGATTGGTCAGTTTACCCCTAAAACAATGCATGTAGATTTTACAGGGAAAAAAGCGGCACCAATAATTAGATTTGGACACATGAGGTGTTATAAGACTCAGGGCGACAATCTCTTCTTGAATTTATTATTTATTTTTTGAAATTTTGACAAAGGGCCTAACCACACATTTTGAAAATTTAGATTTTTTAATTTTTTGAATTAATTTTAATATATATATAGTTTTTTTTGTAGAGAGAGACAGTACCGGTTGTGTTTAAACGAGCATGTCGCCGATCACTGTGGCCATGTTCAATGGATGAATCGATATTTTGTGAAGCATTGATTGAAGAGGGTCATGCGACGACTTGTTTTAAGAATATTTTTATGATTTTTCCTATGATGCATGCATTTATTTAAATATCCCAAAACGGCAAGGTTACTGATTTGAGTTTTATAAACTAATAATGGGATTTGGACTCATAAGGTGTCCTATAACTTGACATGACGCTTTCTTTATATGGCTTATGAATTTTCCCAAAAAGATTGAAAACAACAAGGTCATGGACTTTTGTTTCTCTTAATATATTGCAAACCCATAATGTTAGATGTTTAGGGTGAGTGATGAAACATAGCTATGTAGAGAAAGAATTATTGTAGGCTTTACGTATGGTGAATGACAAGTCTTTGACCATTGAAACTTGTTTTTAAACCTGACCGCAGTACATAGGGAGTATAGGTTTCAGGCATGACATGACAAACGGTGTGTACAAAATCCAATTTATCGATTCAAGAATTAAGAGTAGACTATCTTTAATTGATTAGTTAAAGAGGGTAGCTAAGAAAACAAGATGGTGATTACACTGAACCAAACCGAACCAATACAATCCTTTTTGAATGTATAATGTTACTTGCTAACCATTTTGTGCTGCAGCGGCAAGCACTTTTGGCTCTTGCACTAGAGGCCTTAACTCGATTTAACTTTAAGGCTTAGAACGAACCAAAATAAGAAAAATGGTTATAGTGGTGTAGTGGTTAAGCTGTTATCCTTTGACTAAGGTAGACCAGGGTTTGATTTTAGATTAATACGCATGTCAAAAACATAAAAAAGTAGGGATAATGTTTTAAGACTGATTACACTTGTATATCTTTTCAAATTATTACTTGGATTACAAATACAAAGGAGGACTGGGTTCAATATACAGTTAATGCAAGTAAGATTTTGTATTTGTTTTTTATTTTAGACTTTAGATTTTAGAATTTACATTTTACATTTTAGATTGTACGAAAAGATCAAACCATAATGTCATGACTTTAAATTTTCGGTAACTAATTATTAAAGAAAAACATATAAGGATTTGTATTACTTGGAATTATGTTTTCTATACTATATTTTATTTTGGTTTTAGATTTTAGAAATTTGATATTGGATTTTAGATTTTAGGTAAAGACCAAACTAATATTGACTATTCATTAGACACTGGTATGTAGATTGAAAGATGATTAGACTATATTATGTTAAGATGAATTTTTAGGTGTTGACTGGCCTTGCAATAAGAATTGACTAACCAGACATGAGTTAACTACCAACGAAACACTTTGGCGACTATGCTTGTTATTGATCAGTGAGTATTGTTTTAGAAAAACTGTTTGCTATTTTGGGTTATATACAACAAATGCATAGACCTACTGAGCGACTATGTTTGCTAAACAAGACATTATACCAGAGATGATTAGGATTCTTATGTAGCTCAGGCAAGGAAAGCATTTCTACAGAATTTGTTGACATTGAATATAGATTTAGGTATTAGGATGTCATTTTTGAAGACCTTTGTCTGGAGTGTGACGCTCTATGAAAGGGAAACTTGGACTATTGGTGTAGCAGAAAAGTGGAGAGTTGAAGTTTTTGAAATGAGATGTTACAGGAGAATGATGGAGATTAGATGGGTAAATAGGGTTTAAAACAAAGAGGTATTAAGACAAGTGGGAGAGGAGAGATGTTTTTAGCGACAGCTAATGAAGTAAATCGATAGGTTGGTAGGACACATACACCCAGGAATAGCAAGCTTAGTTATGGAAGAACGGGTTGAGGACAAGAACTGTAGGGGTAGACCAAGGATAGAATATGTTAAACAGATAGCCTTGGATGTAGAGTGTGGTAGCTATATAGATATGAAACGATCAGCTCAGGACAGGGAGTCATGGAGAGCTGTATTAAACCAGTCAAAAGGCTGAAGACTCAAACAACATGTAGAGCTTACCAAAATAATGTTGTGTAATGGTAAATACTAGTCAACAAACATTAATGCATTACTAAAACCCATGACACGATACCTGAGAGCTTTTCTAAAATTATTTTAAGATGCCTTTATCCCTATATTAAACACCTAGTTCTCTAGACTCATAACTACAATGTAATGAAAAAACAACAACAACAAAAAACATTTAAAAACGAGCAAGTGGTTGAGTCAATGTACACTGGAAAATTTTGTAAACACTCAAGTGCACAAAACAAATTACATTATTAATTGTCAGGTTGATCGAGTGGTTAAGGCGTTTGACTTATGTTCACATTTTCAATACAAGAAAGCAAGGATTTGAACCCCTTACCTGACATAACTATTGCTTTAACATAGCTTAGCGATACTGTATTATTATGATACTCGATACACAAACCACAGATACAGTGTATTGTTTAAGTCCACTCTCTCTTTCTAAACATAGCTAGAGACTATCAATGGTTAACAATTGCATTAATAGTGGGAGGATGTAGTGATAGTAATTAAGAAAAAGCAGACAATAACCATACAATATTTTTATTAAATTCATTTTATAATAGATACACACTGAATACAACTCTCTCTATTTACCATCGTTTGATATAGATTTTTTAAACACAACGCTTGTTGTAGATCCTTTTATAACTTTCTCCAGGTATTCTTGTTCTTATAATAATATCGTATGGCCTCGGGTGCCTGGTGCAAGCTTTGCTATTTGACATCCAGAGGGTAGCTTGCATGTCGAATTTCGTAGTTCCTTGACTATGAAAGTCAAGGAGGTTAGATGTTAGATATCTAATCTCCTTGAACACAATAGCGCTTTCTAGTAGAGAAATGAGGAACTTTGTACTGGCGGAAACTCCCGAGATTAATTTTGCCATTATGAACTCGGCCTACTGAATTCAAATGGGTTCTTTGACATGCCAACATCGTATGACATGCGTATCGTATTTTTGCCGCCTTTCGAAAATCACTTACCACGGTCAGGGGCGAACCTGCAATCTTGGGGTTAGTAGACCGACACGCTATCCACTCACCCACCGTGGCAAGCTCTCTTGTTCTTAAAAACTGGGGAAGTCGCAGTGGTTTTATAGACATAAAACCCTCATCCTTTTCTTTTTCATCATCATCATCATCATCATCATCTTCATTATGAATATTATCATCAAAATTATGATAGTCATTGTCACCATCATTATCATCATCATCATCATCATCATCATCATCAACATCACTAGAACAATCCAATTCCTCTTGTTCCTTTTCCACAGGGACCTCTTTTAAAGTCTGCGTTGCTTTTGATAGTGTTAAGGGTTTCTTAGACGTTGACAACTGTCCTAACATGACTTTTTGAGGACATGATAAGTGATTTTGAACAAACACTGCACGATCTTTAGCAGCAATATTATTTTCTTGGACTTGCTTTTTTACCTTGATTAGAGTATTTTGTCCATTTAAATGTGTATTAATTTGAGATTCACAATGATGCTCGTTTGAAGTAAGTACGTTGGAGTCTTTTGTTTTAATCATTCCTCGACACTTTTTAGATCGTTGTTTTGAACATCGCCAAATAACAGTTCCATTTTTATTGGTTGTTTTTACAATATATGTATATCCTTTATAGTAGGCACATGGCTTACCATGGCTGGTTGTTGAGACTTCCATATTAACTAATACACATTAATTTAATTTTAGTAAAGTCACTTTAGTAATAATAACAGTAAAAATAAATGCAGTGGATTGATATTTTTAGAGGTGGAATTTTCAATGTACTGTCAAGATTTATAATCACATGAACAAATTTTAGACTACAAGTGATTTACACACACATTGCTCAATGTCAAGATTTATACTGAACACAATTTATAGTGATTATGAT
The DNA here is from genome assembly GCA_946902985.2 of Meconema thalassinum. Lineage (NCBI taxonomy): Eukaryota > Metazoa > Arthropoda > Insecta > Orthoptera > Tettigoniidae > Meconema > Meconema thalassinum. The sequence goes on along the minus strand of OX336389.2, from coordinate 377,778,423 downwards.
TTTTATTGACTGTAATTGATAGTAGCCATGGTTAGTAGAGGCAATGTATACTGGGTGCGTTTTATAGCACGCTCAATTTATAGTAGGTACGATTAGTAGACGCGTTTGATACTGGGCGCGTTTTATACTGATTATGATTTATACTGAGCGCGATTTTTACTAGAAGCGATTTTTACCAGCTGTAATTGATAGCAGTTCATACTCAACGCAATTGATAGTAGGCGTAATTGATAGTAGGCGCGATTGGTAGTAGGCGCAATTGGTAGTAGACGCAATTACTAGTAGGCGCGATTGGTAGTAGGCGCAATTGATAGTAGGCGCAATTCACAGTAGGCGCGATTGGTAGTGGGTGTAATTGCTATTAGGCGCTATTGATAGTAGGTGCAATTGACAGTAGGCGCAATTAGTAGTAGGCGTGATTGGTAGTAGGTGCAATTGATAGTAGGTGCAATTAATAGGCGCAATTGATAGTAGGCGCGATTGATAGTAAGCGCAATTGATAGCAGGCGCTATTAGTAGACGCGATTGATAGTAGGCGCGATTGGTAGTGGACGTAATTGATAGTAGACGCTATTGATAGTAGGCGCGATTGATAGTAGGCGCGATTGGTAGCAGGCGCTATTAGTAGACGCGATTGAGAGTAGGCGCGATTGGTAGTGGACGTCATTGATAGTAGGCGCTATTGATAGTAGGTGCGATTGATAGTAAGCGCAATTGATAGCAGGCGCTATTAGTAGACGCGATTGATAGTAGGCGCGATTGGTAGTGGACGTAATTGATAGTAGGCGCGATTGATAGTAGGCGCGATTGGTAGTAGACGCAATTACTAGTAGGCGCGATTGGTAGTAGGCGCAATTGATAGTAGGCGAAATTCACAGTAGGCGCGATTGGTAGTGGGCGTAATTGCTAGTAGGCGCTATTGATAGTAGGTGCAATTGACAGTAGGCGCAATTAGTAGTAGGCGTGATTGGTAGTAGGTGAAATTGATAGTAGGTGCAATTAATAGTCGCAATTCATAGTAGGCGCGATTAATAGTAGGCGCAATTGATAGCAGGCGCTATTAGTAGACGCGATTGATAGTAGGCGCGATTGGTAATGGACGTAATTGACAGTAGGCGCTATTGATAGTAGGCCCGATTGATAGTAGGCGCGATTGGTAGCAGGCGCTATTGGTAGGCGCGATTGGTGGTAGGCGCGATTGATAGTCGGCTCTATTGATAGTAGGCGCGATTGATAGTAGGCGCGATTGATAGTAGGCGCTATTAGTAGACGCGATTGATAGTAGGCGCGATTGGTAATGGACGTAATTGACAGTAGGCGCTATTGATAGTAGGCCCGATTGATAGTAGGCGCGATTGGTAGCAGGCGCTATTGGTAGGCGCGATTGGTGGTAGGCGCGATTGATAGTCGGCTCTATTGATAGTAGGCGCGATTGATAGTAGGCGCGATTGATAGTAGGCGCTATTAGTAGACGCGATTGATAGTAGGCGCGATTGGTAGTAGGCGCGATTGATAATAGGCGCGATTGGTAGTAGGCGCTATTAGTAGACGCGATTGATTGTAGGCGCGATTGGTAGTGGACGTAATTGATAGTGGGCGCTATTGATAGTAGGTGTGATTGATAGTAGGCGCTATTGATAGTAGGCGCGATTGATATTAGGCGCAATAAATAGTAGGCGCGATTGGTAAGCGCGATTGATAGTAGGCGCGATTGATAGTAGGCGTAATTGATAATAGTCGCGATTGATAGTAGGCGTGATTGGTAGACCTTGAGGTGATAACCCCTTTTGATTGATCCCTGTTGATTTGTCCCTTTAGACTGGTCCCTGTTGACTAGCTCGTGTTGACCAGCCCCTTTGGATGGGTCCTTTATGAAGGGAGTCATTTTTGACAGGTCCCTGTGGACGGGCCCATGCATTTATCCAAATTATGTCAAAGTCACTTAACCTAACCTTGTCACATGACCTGTTCTACAAGTTTAGACTTGCTTTGAGACTGGCTATGACGTCACAGATGAATGGCGGTGGGAGGCTGGACATTACTTTTTATTACACAAAAACATTCTCCTTAAAGTGAGAGGAAAAGTGGGTGCAAAAGTGGGTGCAAGTGTGGATGCAAGAATGGGTGCAAATAGGCAAACCAATAATCAAAGAGGGGTATGACAGACCTTGAGGCGATAACCCCTTTTGATTGATCCCTGTTGATTTGCCCCTTGGGACTGGTCCCTGTTGACTAGCCCCTTTGGACGGGTCCTTTTTGAAGGGAGTCATTTTTGACGGGCCCCTGCTGACGGGTCACTGTGGACGGATCCCTGAGGACGGGTCCCTGTTGACAGGTATTTTTGACTAATCCTTTGGACCGGTCCCTTTGACATAATTTGGATAAATGCATGGCCAACCCATAGGGATCAGTCCAAAGGGACCGGTCCAAAGGGATTAGTGAAAAGGACCTGTCAACAGGGACCCGTCCTCAGGGATCCGTCCACAGTGACCCGTCAGCAGGGGCCCGACAAAAATGACTCCCTTCAAAAAGGACCCGTCCAAAGGGGCTAGTCAACAGGGACCAGTCCCAAATCAACAGGGATCAATCAAAAGGGGTTATCGCCTCTAGGTCTGTCATACCCTTCTTTGATTATTGGTTTGCCTATTTGCACCCATTCTTGCATCCACTTTTGCACCCACTTTTGCACCCACTTTTCCTCTCACTTTAAGGAGAATGTTTTTGTGTTATAAAAAGTAATGTCCAGCCTCCCACCGCCATTCATCTGTGACGTCATAGCCAGTCTCAAAGCAAGTCTAAACTTGTAGAACAGGTCATGTGACAAGGTTAGGTTAAGTGACTTTGACATAATTTGGATAAATGCATGGGCCCGTCCACAGGGACCTGTCAAAAATGACTCCCTTCATAAAGGACCCGTCCAAAGGGGCTGGTCAACAGGAGCAAGTCAACAGGGACCAGTCTAAAGGGACAAATCAACAGGGATCAATCAAAAGGGGTTATCACCTCAAGGTCTACCAATCACGCCTACTATCAATCGCGTCTACTATCAATTACGCCTACTATCAATCGCGCCTACTATCAATCGCGCTTACTAATCGCGCCTACTATTTATTGCGCCTAATACCAATCGCGCCTACTATCAATCGCGCATACTATCAATAGCGCCACTATCAATTACGTCCACTACCAATCGCGAATACTATCAATCGCATCTACTAATAGCGCCTACTATCAATCGCGCCTACTACCAATCGCGCCTACTATCAATCGCGCCTAATATCAATCGCGTCTACTAATAGCGCCTGCTATCAATAGCGCCTACTATCAATCGCGCCTACTATCAATCGCGCCTATTATCAAATCGCGGCTAATACCAATCGTGTCTACTATCAATCGCGTCTACTAATAGCGCCTGCTACCAATCGCGCATACTATCAATCGCGCATACTATCAATCGCACCTACTATCAATAGCGCCTACTATCAATTACGTCCACTACCAATCGCGCCTACTATCAATCGCGTCTACTAATAGCGCCTACTATCAATCGCGCCTACTACCAATCGCGCCTACTATCAATTGCGCCTACTATCAATCGCGCCTACTACCAATCGCGCCTATTATCAATCGCGCCTACTACCAATCGCGCCTACTATCAATCGCGTCTACTAATAGCGCCTACTATCAATCTCGCCTACTATCAATCGTGCCTACTCTCAATAGCGCCTACTATCAATCGCGCCTACTACCAATCGCGCCTACTAATGGCGCCTGCTACCAATCGCGCCTACTATCAATCGCGCCTACTATCAATAGCGCCTACTGTCAATTACGTCCACTACCAATCGCGCCTACTATCAATCGCGTCTTCTAATAGCGCCTGCTATCACTTGCGCCTACTATCAATCGCGCGTACTATCAATTGCGACTATTAATTGCACCTACTATCAATTGCACCTACTACCAATCACGCCTACTACTAATTGCGCCTACTGTCAAATGCACCTACTATCAATAGCGCCTACTAGCAATTACGCCCACTACCAATCGCGCCTACTGTGAATTTCGCCTACTATCAATTGCGCCTACTACCAATCGCGCCTACTAGTAATTGCGTCTACTACCAATCGCGCCTACTATCAATCGCGCCTACTATCAATTACGTCCACTACCAATCGCGCCTACTATCAATCGCGTCTACTAATAGCGCCTGCTATCAATTGCGCTTACTATCAATCGCACCTACTATCAATAGCGCCTACTATCAATGACGTCCACTACCAATCGCGCCTACTATCAATCGCGTCTAGTAATAGCGCCTGTTACCAATCGCGTCTACTATCAATCGCGCCTACTATCAATAGCGCCTACTATCAATTACGTCCACTACCAATCGCGCCTACTATCAATCGCGTCTACTAATAGCGCCTGCTATCAATTGCGCTTACTATCAATCGCGCCTACTATCAATTGCGCCTATTAATTGCACCTACTATCGATTGCACCTACTACCCATCACGTCTACTACTAATTGCGCCTACTGTCAATTGCACCTAATATCAATAGCGCCTAATAGCAATTACACCCACTACCAATCGCGCCTACTGTGAATTGCGCCTACTATCAATTGCGCCTACTACCAATCGCGCCTACTAGTAATTGCGTCTACTACCAATTGCGCCTACTACCAATCGCGCCTACTATCAATTACGCCTACTATCAATTGCGTTGAGTATGAACTGCTATCAATTACAGCTGGTAAAAATCGCTTCTAGTAAAAATCGCGCTCAGTATAAATCATAATCAGTATAAAACGCGCCCAGTATCAAACGCGTCTACTAATCGTACCTACTATAAATTGAGCGTGCTATAAAACGCACCCAGTATACATTGCCTCTACTAACCATGGCTACTATCAATTACAGTCAATAAAAATCATAATCACTATAAATTGTGTTCAGTATAAATCTTGACATTGAGCAATGTGTGTGTAAATCACTTGTAGTCTAAAATTTGTTCATGTGATTATAAATCTTGACAGTACGTTGAAAATTCCACCTTTAAAAATATCAATCCACCTCATTTATTTTACTGTTATTATTACTAAAGTGACTTTACTAAAATTAAATTAATGTGTATTAGTTAATATGGAAGTCTCAACAACCAGCCATGGTAAGCCATGTGCCTACTATAAAGGATATACATATATTGTAAAAACAACCAATGAAAATGGAACTGTTATTTGGCGATGTTCAAAACAACGATCTAAAAAGTGTCGAGGAATGATTAAAACAAAAGACTCCAACGTACTTACTTCAAACGAGCATCATTGTGAATCTCAAATTAATACACATTTAAATGGACAAAATACTCTAATCAAGGTAAAAAAGCAAGTCCAAGAAAAAAATATTGCTGCTAAAGATCGTGCAGTGTTTGTTCAAAATCACTTATCATGTCCTCAATAAGTCATGTTAGGACAGTTGTCAACGTCTAAGAAACCCTTAACACTATCAAAAGCAACGCAGACTTTAAAAGAGGTCCCTGTGGAAAAGGAACAAGAGGAATTGGATTTTTCTAGTGATGTTGATGATGATGATGATGATGATGATAATGATGGTGACAATGACTATCATAGTTTTGATGATAATATTCATAATGAAGGAGATGATGATGATGATGATGATGATGATGATGATGATGATGATGATGATGAAAAAGAAAAGGATGAGGGTTTTATGTCCATAAAACCACTGCGACTTCCCCAGTTTTTAAGAACAAGAGTACCTGAAGAAAGTTATAAAAGGATCTACAACAAGCGTTGTGTTTAAAAAATCTATATCAAACAATGGTAAATAGAGAGAGTTGTATTCAGTGTGTATCTATTATAAAATGAATTTAATAAAAATATTGTATGGTTATTGTCTGCTTTTTCTTAATTACTTTCACTACATCCTCCCACTATTAATGCAATTGTTAACCATTGACAGTCTCTAGCTATGTTTAGAAAGAGAGAGTGAACTTAAACAATACACTCTATCTATGGTTTGTGTATCGAGTATCATAATAATACAGTATCGCTAAGCTATGTTAAAGCAATAGTTATGTCAGGTAAGGGGTTCAAATCCTTGCTTTCTTGTATTGAAAATGTGAACATAAGTCAAACGCCTTAACCACTCGATCAACCTGACAGTTAATAATGTAATTTGTTTTGTGCACTTGAGTGTTTACAAAATTTTCCAGTGTACATTGACTCAACCACTTGCTCGTTTTTAAATGTTTTGTTGTTGTTGTTGTTTTTTCATTACATTGTAGTTATGTGTCTACAGAACTAGGTGTTTAATATAGGGATAAAGGCATCTTAAAATAATTTTAGAAAAGCTCTCAGGTATCGTGTCATGGGTTTTAGTAATGCATTAATGTTTGTTGACTAGTATTTACCATTACACAACATTATTTTGGTAAGCTCTACATGTTGTTTGAGTCTTCAGCCTTTTGACTGGTTTAATACAGCTCTCCATGACTCCCTGTCCTGAGCTGATCGTTTCATATCTATATAGCTACCACACTCTACATCCAAGGCTATCTGTTTAACATATTCTATCCTTGGTCTACCCCTACAGTTCTTGTCCTCAACCCGTTCTTCCATAACTAAGCTTGCTATTCCTGGGTGTATGTATCCTACCAACCTATCGATTTACTTCATTAGCTGTCGCTAAAACATCTCTCCTCTCCCACTTGTCTTAATACCTCTTTGTTTGTAACCCTATTTACACATCTAATCTTCATCATTCTCCTGTAACATCACATTTCAAACACTTCAACTCTCCACTTTCCTGCTACACCAATAGTCCAAGTTTCCCTTTCATAGAGCGTCACACCCCAGACAAAGGTCTTCAAAAATGACATCCTAATACCTTAATCTATATTCAATGTCAACAAATTCTGTAGAAATGCTTTCCTTGCCTGAGCTACATAAGAATCCTAATCATCTCTGGTATAATGTCTTGTTTAGCAAACATAGTCGCTCAGTAGGTCTATGCATTTGTTGTATATAACCCAAAATAGCAAACAGTTTTTCTAAAACCCTACTCAATGATCAATAACAAGCATAGTCGCCAAAGTGTTTCGTTGGTAGTTAACTCATGTCTGGTTAGTCAATTCTCATTGCAAGGCCAGTCAACACCTAAAATTTCATCTTAACATATAGTCAAATCATCTTTATATCTACATACCAGTGTCTAATGAATAGTCAATATTAGTTTGGTATTTACCTAAAATCTAAAATCCAATATCAAATTTCTAAAATCTAAAACCAAAATAAAATATAGTATAGAAAACATAATTCCAAGTAATACAAATCCTTATATGTTTTTCTTTAATAATTAGTTACCGAAAATTTAAAGTCATGACATTATGGTTTGATCTTTTCGTACAATCTAAAATGTAAAATGTAAATTCTAAAATCTAAAGTCTAAAATAAAAAACAAATACAAAATCTTACTTGCATTAACTGTATATTGAACCCAGTCCTCCTTTGTTTTTGTAATCCAAGTAATAATTTGAAAATATATACAAGTGTAATCAGTCTTAAAACATTATCCCTACTTTTTTATATGTTTTGACATGCGTATTAATCTAAAATCAAACCCTGGTCTACCTTAGTCAAAGGATAAAGTGCTTGCCACTGCAGCACAAAATGGTTAGCAAGTAACATTATACATTCAAAGAGGATTGTATTGGTTCGGTTTGGTTCAGTATAATCACCATCTTGTTTTCTTAGCTACCCTCTTTAACTAATCAATTAAAATAGTCTACTCTTAATTCTTGAATCGATAAATTGGATTTTGTACACACCGTTTGTCATGTCATGCCTGAAACCTATACTCCCTATGTACTGCGGTCAGGTTTAAAAACAAGTTTCAATGGTCAAAGACTTGTCAGTCACCATACGTAAAGCCTACAATAATTCTTTCTCTACATAGCTACGTTTCATCACTCACCCTAAACATCTAACATTATGGGTTTGCAATATATTAAGAGAAACAAAAGTCCATGACCTTGTTGTTTTCAATCTTTTTGGGAAAATTCATAACCATATAAAGAAAGCGTCATGTCAAGTTATAGGACACCTTATGAATCCAAATCCCATTATTAGTTTATAAAACTCAAATCAGTAACCTTGCCGTTTTGGGATAATTAAATAAATGCATGCATCATAGGAAAAATCATAAAAATATTCTTAAAACAAGTCGTCGCATGACCCTCTTCAATCAATGCTTCACAAAATATCGATTCATCCATTGAACATGGCCACAGTGATCGGCGACATGCTCGTTTAAACACAACCGTTACTATCTCTCTCCACAAAAAAACTATATATATATTAAAATTAATTCAAAAATTTAAAAAATCTAAATTTTCAAAATGTGTGGTTAGGCCCTTTGTCAAAATTTCAAAAAATTAAAAATAATAAATTCAAGAAGAGATTGTCGCCCTGAGTCTTATAACACCTCATGTGTCCAAATCTAATTATTGGTTCCGCTTTTTTCCCTGTAAAATCTACATGCATTGTTTTAGGGGTAAACTGACCAATCGTGGTAAAAGAGTATTAAATGACCAATTTCTTGAGCTATCACACCTAATTTTAGGTTTCCTAGTTTCCAAGATATCGATTTTTCAATTTTGGGGTAGTTTTTCACCCCCTTACTATTTTTCATCAAAAACAAAAGATCTTAGGTTCATTTATCATTTTTAGGCGTTTAACACCTTTTCCCTGTAAAATCACTATTCACTGTTTTAGGGGTGAAATGACCTATCGTGGTATAAGCGTATGTCATGACCTATTTTTAAAGCTATCACACTTAATTTTAAGGCTCTTAATTTCCAAGATAACGATTATTAAATTTGGGAGTGGGGGGATAGTTTCACCCCCAAAGGGGAACATCGCCCCCAATTGCTAGGACCCCTCATACAAGTCACTAGCATGATAGGTTCGCGAGATATTAACAAAAGAGTGGTTAGGCCCTTTGCCGAAATGTCAAAAGTACATTCTAAAAGGGGGCTTCATCCCAAGTCCTACAATACCTCATTCAAATTCCTAGCCTTATTAGTCCGTTAGTTAAGCCCTTTGACATAATTTGGATAAATTCATGGGCTAGTCCGTAGGAACCAGGCCAAAGGGACCCGTCCAAAGGGATCAGTCCAAAGGGACTCATCAACAAGGACTCGTCCACAAGGACTCGTCCACAAGGACTCGTCCACAAGGACCCGTCCACAGGGAGCCGTCCACAAGGACCCGTCAACAAGGACTCGTCCACAAGGACTCGTCTACAAGGACCTGTCAACAAGGACTTGTCCACAAGGACTCGTCCACAAGGACCTGTCAACTAGGGCTCGTCCACAAGGACTTGTCCACAAGGACCTGTCAACAATGACCCGTCAACAATGCCCTGTCAACAATAACCCATCAACAGGGGCCCGACCACAGGGGCTCATCAACAATAACAGGGGCTCTCGCCTCAAGGACTAACATGCCCCTCTTTGTTAATCAGTTTGCCTATCGACAAGTACCACTTGGTAAACGTTTTGATCACCCCTCGTGGGTTGGGTTAGGTTAGGTTCCACTACAGCCACCATCTTTAAAAAGCCCGCCCTCTTACAAAAGCCATGAGTGGACATGTGTGTAAAAAACGGAAAACAAGCATGTTAATTCATAGTGGCTTTCCACCGAACACATGTCTCTTGTGTAGAACAACGTTTTATTCCATATTGGCATTCAAACTCTCACATGTTGCACTTGGAAAGCGAGATTTTCTAAAAAAATAAAATTTCACCCCATAGTAGGGGTAGGTTTTATTTTGGGGTGGAAATATGTTATCCAATGGAGAGGGGATGTTAGCCCGAGTTCAATGACACCGCGTACAAGTCGCTAGCCTGATTGGTTCGTGAGATATTGCTATTTTAGTATTCCAGCGGTGGAGCGGTGGCGGTGGCATTAGAACCGGCCAAAACACACTACTCATAGCCATTTATATTCACTTTAAGGGTGGGTGTTGTGGGGGATCACACTCTCCTTTAGTTAGTTTTGAGGGAAGTTTACTCCATTCCATTGTTTTAAAGCCACTAATCATGTCCTAGCATTGGACAGTTGCAAGCCATTTCACTATTCTTAACATCAAATGTGCATTTGCCTGGAGTAGAAGTGGAAAACCACATCAGTTTGGTGGATAGAAAACTCACCTCACCTCACCCCAAGTCATTGGAAATGAAAATAATTTGTTTTTGTCTTACCTAGGGACTTGGAAATCATGGTCATCAGTCCCATGTACTGTACTTAGGGAAAATAATAAGGGTCGTGTACTCTATTATTAGCTGAGTATCAAATACAACTTTGCATACCCTAGTACCAGTATCGCATTATAAAGGCATGCCATGTGTTACCGTCCTTAAAGCCAGTGATATAAAACAAAAGAGGTCTTTAATTCCACCCCTGGGAGTCACATCTAGTGGGATGTAGGTTGACGACTGCGGAGCCCCAGCTGAGTCCATCATTGCTTCCACCGACTTGTGCTAGGCTCCTCTTTGTCTTCTTTCCTGTCGACCACACTTGCTCAACTCTTGATCTCTACCGACCCCAACATTAATAGGGTATCCAAGGCCTAGGGAGTCTCTTCCTTTTCCGAGTTAATTGGCCCTTGTTTTTTTTGTGATATCCTACTTGTGTGAGGAGGCAGCCTTCTTTTTATTTTCATGTTATTTCCTGCCTTTTGCTCAAGCCCCTCAAGAAGGTAGGGTGTATATAGCCCCACCACTTGTGGTGCACTCTGCATATGGCTACACCTTCAGGGGCTTACGGCTGATCAGTTTGGAAGTTGGCGAGCCCAAGCGATTCCTGAGCTGGGTCCAGTTTTCCTCCTCTTTATCCATTACCTCTGGGGCAGAGCTTCTCCTCTTTTACTTTTCTATCTGCCTTTCGTAGCTCTCCTTCCTTTGAAGTCCCTCAATCCACATTCGTGAGGGTTGAGGACAATTTTTTATTCCTTCTGTCCTTTATTTGCCATATTGTTCTTTTGTTTTCCATTTCTTGTTCTAGTATATAAGCGTGTAGTTAGTTTTAGTTATAGTTTAGATTTAATTTTCATCTTTACGATCACCCAAACCATTAGGGGTCGATAGGACTGCTTAGTGGTTAAGTTTATACAACGCTTGTCTTTTGTTCGAAACAACGCCAGCTTCAACTCCTGACTGGGTCGTGAATTTTGATTTTAACTGTAATGTACAATGTAGAATTGGAAAAGAGGGCGGCCGTAGCTTTTCAATTTCCAACTATCCTAGCGTGGAGGCAGGTAATAAAGGGGGCCAAGGTTCTTCAGGGACTGTAGCGCCGATCAGTAAGTTAGTATGATAGTAAGCAAGTAGTGTTTGTCTAAGTGTAAATAAAAAATAAGCCTAATGTAGGTCATAAACTGTTTTAAATTAAGTTTTGTATATGCTAACGTGTGTTATTGCAATGGCTGTATTAGTGTGAGTGTGTATTTGTAATACAGATAGGCTTTGTCAAGTGCAGACCGCTTCAAGTCTACATGCGTTATCAGTCGGACAAGAAACCTAATACTTCCTGACAAGAGTGCACTATTCTTATCACCAAGTGTCACAAGTTCTTGCCGCCTAGTCTGACCACAGCCAGCAACAAGACCAAAATGCATTCAAACATGTGTTTGTTTAAAATGCAGCTTTATGACTCTGTTCTCACCGCTGAGGTCCGGCTTCGAATTTCTAGTCTAAAGGCTACAACAGGGTACACTCAGTCTTGTCAGGTAAAACGTATTGGGTCAATTAATGACTCATGGGAAAGGGTTAGCCATTGTGAGTCCTACCACATCTTACTTCTCCCTTTTCGATAATTAGTTTATAAAATCTCAGCTCGATAACCTTAACGTTTTGGCTCTTTTGGGTTAATTCATGATACATGGCAACAGGTTGATCATCTTAACTTGTACAGCACCTCATACAACTGTGCAGCCTTATTCATTCATTAGCTATATATAGCCTACACATTGAGCTATAATTACCTAATAATAATAATAATAATAATAATATTAATAACAATTAGCAAGCCAGTCATCCTCAATACACACGTCCATTAAATCATTGTTTCACAAAACGCATATGCTTTTTTAGGTGTTTAATAACTTTTTCCCCTGTAACATGACTATTCCCTGTTTTATGCGCCAAATAACCTATCGAGGTAAAAGCGTATATCATCATCTATTTTTCAACTATCACACCTAATTTTAGGATTCTTAGTTTGCAAGATATCGATGTTTTCAATTTGGGGGTAGTTTTCACCCCCTACTATTTTTCATGAAAAAACAAAACATGTTAGGTTCAATTATTATTTTTACTCGTTTAGCATCTACCCCCTCCCCCCCCCTGTAAAATCACTATTTACTGTTTTAGGGGTATAATGACCTATCCAGGTAAAAGCGTATGTCATGACATATTTTTAAGCTATCACACCTAAGTTTACGGTTCTTAGTTTCCAAGGTATCGTTTTTTCAATTTGGGGGTGGTTTTCATCCCCCTGCTATTTTTCATCAAAAACAAAACATCTTAGGTTCATTTATCATTTTCAGGTGTTTAACACGTTTTTTTCCCTATAACATGACTATTTACTGTTTTAGGGATGAAATGACCAATCGAGGTAAAAGCCTATATCATCACCTATTTTTGAGCTATCACACCTAATTTGGTTGTTAGTACTCAGGTATTGATTTTTCAATTTTGTGGGTAGTTTCACCCCACCCGAAAGGGGGGCGTCGCCCCAAGTGTTAGGGCCCCTCATACAAGTCCCTAGCATGATTGGTTTGCGAGATATTAACAAAAGTTTAGTTAGGCTCTTTTGACTAAAATGAACCATACATTAAAAAACGGGGCGTCACCCCAAGTGCTAGGATACTGCCTATGGCAAAATCCCATCAGGGGTTCTGAAAATATTAACAAAAGTGTAGTTAAGTCCTTTTTACAAAAGCTGCCAGGCGCATACATACAAAAAATATATATTTCACCCCCGGGTAAGGGTAGTTTTTATTTTGGGGTGGACGTACCTCATCCATAGCAAAGGGGGGTTCACCTCGAGTCCTACGGCATCCCATATGTTTAAATCGCATTATTGGTTAGCGAGATACTAAAACGCGGATGACCTATTAGTTTTTTTTTTGTTCTTTAATAAATATTAAATAAAACTCATCTATAAATAATCATTTAAAAAGGCCCGACCACTTACAAAAGCCCTCCAAATGCGCATGCATAAAAAATACTATTTCACCCCCGGGTAAGGGTAGTTTTTATTATAGGGTGGACATACCTCATCCATAGCAAAGTGGGGTTCACCACGAGTCCTACGACACACCATATGTTTAAATCACATTATTCGTTAGCGAGATACTAAAAACCAGATGACCTATTAGTTTTTGCTTCTTTAATAAATATTTAAAAAACTCATCTATAAATATTCATTTAAAAAAGCCCGCTCACTTACAAAAGCCCTCCAAGTGCGCATGCATACAAAAAAACACCCCCCGGGTAAGGGTAGTTTTTATTTTAGGGTGGACATACCTCGTCCATAGGAAAGGGGAGTTCACCACGAGTCCTACGACACCCCATATGTTTAAATCCGACCATGGGTTCAGGAAATATTTTCTGTTTCCCAAATATTAGAAAATATTTTCCGTTTCCCAAATATCTCAAAAAATAACGAAAACGCATTTTCGACCAAAAAAACATGTTTCCAGCATCACCTACAGACTTGAAATTTATAGTGCGGGTAGAGGGGGTCAAACAAACTTTTTTCTCAGCTTCACCGTTTCCAAAACAGTGACCATTTTTCAAAATTCCTTTTCTTTTGACCTACAGAATTCAAACTTGGTTTCTGCCTACAGGGCATTCATTAACGTGAAACAAATGTTTTTCTAAAATTCACCGTTTCCTAAATAATGACACTTTCAAAACCAACAATTCTCAAAAGAAAAAGAAATTAAAATGCCAACACACATTCTTACATTCTTAGCAAAGAGGACGTCACCCCAACGCCAACAATACCTCATTCGTTAAAATCCGACCATCCGTTCGCCAATTATCGCCAACGTTCGCGAGAAAGTAGGCTATCTTTTTTTTTCCTCCTACACACTTGATACTTGCTGTCCCCCTAGAGGGCATAGGCACCTTCCATAAACGTCAAACAAACTTTTTCCCAAAATTCATCGTTTCCAAAATAGCGCCAATCTCAAAAACAAGAATTTTCAAAAATTAAAAATATCAACACACATTCTTAGCAAAGAGGACGTCACCCCGTTCCTAAACAACACATCGTTCTAGCCTTACAAGCTTATTAAATATCACCAAAGTGTCAAAAAACGCACCTTTACCTCAATTGCGTTTCCAAATATCACCCATTAAAATAAAAAACCTCTCCTTCAAATAGAGCGGAAAAAATACCATCTAAACGACCCCTCACTCTACCCTAGTCCTCCCTCACCACCTAACCTTTTCTCATCATAGCCATACGTATTCATGCACGCACGCGACTGCAAGCAGAACCCCCCGTACCCCACTACGTTCTTGTTTTATCAAACTAAGGGAGCCTCTGTTTCTATTATCTCTTCATTTGATATTCATGACAGAAAAGAATTTCCGTAAATCATTGGAGTTGAAACTGCTGAGTATGAACTTCACTGGGACTAAGATATTCCTTAATGTTGTTGCCCCTAATAAATCTATAACATATACCCATCTATCTGACACAGGCATAGAAATCCTTTTCTCTTTCAAACTTGCACCTGTACAGTACCCTACCACTCAGTAAAGTGAAACAACGAGGCCGGCTCTGCGTGCCGTACCGATGCTATTAGACGTCTCTAACAACAATCGCCAATCACGTCAAGCATGGGTTGCTCAAGCGGGACTTTTGAAAATTGTTGCGAAATTGAATATATACTGCTCAAAAAAAATAAAGCACCACTTTTTTCAAAGGCCACCAAATTTGGAAAGTTGACTGCACAAGGTTGAAATCTCAGTATGACGTTTGCCCCGACGCCTACCAAGCACATGCTTCAGCACATCTCCCCAACTTGTGTAGTTTCGGGATAGCGCCCCCAAAACCAGCCCATTTTTGAAAACCGTAAATTGAAGTTTGCGAAAAACGCTGTAGGACTTGTCGCAGGTTGCCAAAGCAGTCGAAAATGAATGAGTCTTGCTCTTAAGGTTCCACAAACACGTTGAAATCGTTACATTTGACGTTTAGGCATTTTCAACCCCCTTCATCATCCCCTAAACATGGACTACCATTGGGGGCGTCTGAGAAGGTACCGGATGTGTTTAACCACCTGAAACCTGCACACCGTCCTCAGTTGCTGATTGCAGTTAGTTCTTAAGGCCTCCGGCAATGTTCACCCCTCCTAACACCCTCAACTGGCAAGGGACCAAACCACCCCGTCTAGATTCACCCCTAAGGAAGGTTTAAATCGAGATTTTTATCAGTGCTGCTAATGGGGGGGTCTTCCCCTAACGTTTCAAAAAAGGACCTGTGCCACCCCTTCCCTTGCTACCCCCTTTTGTATGATTTTTCGAATCAGGCCCTTTTTAAGGGCTGAAATGAGGTCTTAATCGCTGAAAGGGCTGTAAAGGTCCTTAGAAGTAGTGGTGACACGAAATCAACCCCTTCCGATGTTTGATTGACATTCCATCCCCCAAAGTTGACATTTTTGCACCCTCAACCCTCCCTGTCTGGACGCGTAACGCGTCATGGCAGAGTTTTCAGAGTTGGATCAAAATGAAGCTTATGGACTGAAATCGAGCCCAAAACAGCAGGTTGTATGGAAATTTATCGGTAAGATGGGAAACGAGACCAAAACGTTTTCAAAGAATTAAACACCCTCTAGTAAGTACGCCCATGCCTACGCAACCCACATCACGTCCATGCGTACGGGTTGCCAATGATGGAAAGAATGAAAATGGGAGAAAAATGACTCTTTGTAATGATTTTTACCCTTTAATAGCGCGTAACGCCTCCATTTGCATCAATTACAGCCTCACACATTCGCCTCATGCTCTCA
This sequence comes from Meconema thalassinum, assembly GCA_946902985.2. NCBI lineage: Eukaryota > Metazoa > Arthropoda > Insecta > Orthoptera > Tettigoniidae > Meconema > Meconema thalassinum. Next base: position 377,762,311 of record OX336389.2, on the reverse strand, counting down.
ACAAGCGTCGGGAACGTCATTTGATTAGTCGATTCCGTTCACGTACCATTCTACCGTATCTTTTGGCAACGTTAAATGTGGCTTAATGGTTAGAGCCGATTCCTACCATGCGGGAGATCGTGGGTTCAAGGCTCAGTACCGGCGTTGAATTTTAGCCATTCGTCCTACAGGTTCTCGAAGGTTCTCGAAGGTTCTGTGTTACCGGATTCACAGTACTTTGTTTCCGGTTACTCAAAGCTTCGAGAAGCATCCATAGCCCTTTAAAAGCACGGTGTCCACATCCTGGGTTATCAGTTCTTCAGCCTGTCTAGAAGACACAGTATCTCAGCAATTCTTCAATCAACGGTCGGAGTGCTGTCTACGGTGGAAGTTATTTCCAAGAACGTCAACTCAGGCATCGAAGGTGAGTAGTGTCTCATCTTAAAAGGAAAGGGATGTCATAAAGACGGCCCTGAAAGTCTTAAGGAAACGTCGTGCTGATTCTTCGTGTCTCCCTTGGCAGGTAGCTGCAATGGTCCGACGAGCGGTGAGTGAGGAGGAGTGCATTAAAATCATTGCACTAAGGGAAGCAGGCTTGTCCATCAGAGAGATCGGCCACCGTTTGGGGAGGAATCACACGGTTGTCTCCAATGCTTACCGCCGCTTTCAGGAAACAAATTCTTACCGACGGCGACCTGGTCAGGGGCGACCTCGCTGCATGACGCCTCGAGAAGATCGTGCCATAGTCCACGGTGCTCTTCAGGACCGTACGGCGACGGCCTCGAAGCTGGCGTCCGTGCACCAGAACGCCACTAATCGGAGAATCAGCGACCAAACTGTCCGCAATATTCTGAAGTGCGCACGCCTTCGCTCCAGAAGACCTGTGCGAGGTCCAGCTTTTACACGGCAACAACGGCGCAATCGGGTAGCTTTTGCTCAAGAACACCAAGGTTGGAACAGGCGACGTTGGCAAGGCGTCTTATTTACGGACGAGTGTCGGTTTAAGTTGCGGCGTGGGTGCGGGTCTACAGAATAAAAAACGAAAGGTACCGACTAGACTGCTACCAGCCAAAAGAAGCGTTTGGTGGAGGGTCCGTCATGATGTGGGCGGGTATAACGAGCGACGGGCAAACACCTTTAGTTCACATACCCCCACCCAGCATGACAGCAGAACGGTACGTCGCCGAAGTTGTTGATCGTCACATCGTCCCTTTCATCGAAGCGGCTGGCCGAGACATTATCCACCAGCATGATAATGCACGACCGCACGTCGCAAGGGTTACGCTCGACTACATACACGCAATGGGCATACACTCGATTGGCCAGCATACAGCCCCGACTTAAACGTCATTGAACATCTCTGGGACGAGCTGATCCGGCGAGTGCAGCAGTGACAACGGCAACCCCAGACTCTGGCAGAAATGCGCCAGGCGCTACACGAAGAGTGGGGCAACATTCCCCAAGACCTAATCAGAACGCTGGTTGAGAGCATGAGGCGAAGGTGTGAGGCTGTAATTGATGCAAATGGAGGCGTTACGCGCTATTAAAGGGTAAAAATCATTACAAAGAGTAATTTTTTTCCATTTCCATCTTTTCATCATAGGCAACCCGCACGCATGGACGTGATGTGGGTTGCCTAGGCATGGGCGTACTTACTAGAGGATGTTAACTTTTTTTGAAAACATTTTGGTCTCGTTTCCCATCTTACTGATACATTTCCATCCAACCTGCTTTTTTGGGCTAGATTGCAGGCCCTAAGCTTCATTTTGATCCAACTCTGAAAACTCTGCCATGACGCGTTACGCGTCTGGACAGGGAGGGTTGAGGGTGCAAAAATGTCGACTTTGGGGGATGGAATATCAATCAAACATCGGAAGGGGTTGATTTCGTGTCACCACTACTTCTAAGGACCTTTACAGCCCTTTTAGCGATTAAGACCTCATTTCAGCCCTTAAAAAGGGCCTGATTCGAAAAATCATACAAAAGGGGGGTAGCAAGGGAATGGGTGGCGACACAGGCACAGGTCCTTTTTTGAAACGTTAGGAGAAGACCCCCCCATTAGCACTACTGATAAAAATCTCGATTTAAACCTTCCTTAGGGGTGAATCAAGACGGGGTGGTTTGGTCCCTTGCCAGTTGAGGGTGTTAGAAGGGGTGAACATTGCCGGAGACCTTAAGAACTTACTGCAATCAGCAACTGAGGACGGTGTGCAGGTTTTCAGGTGGTTAAACACATCCGGTACCTTCTCAGACGCCCCCAATGGTAGTCCATGTTTAGGGGATGATGAAGGGGGTTGAAAATGCCCAAACGTCAAATGTAACGATTTCAACGTGTTCGTGGAACCTTAAGAGCAAGACTCATTCATTTTCGACTGCTTTGGCAACCTGCGACAAGTCCTACAGCGTTTTTCGCAAACTTCAATTTACGGTTTTCAAAAATGGGCTGGTTTTGGGGGCGCTATCCCGAAACTACACAAGTTGGGGAGTTGTGCTGAAGCATATGCTTGGTAGGCGTCAGGGCAAACGTCATACTGAGATTTAGAGCTTATGCGGTCAACTTTTCAAAATTTGGTGGCCTTTGAAAAAAGTGGTGCTTCAATTTTTTTGAGCTGTATATTAACAAAAAAAACGGAATATATGGCGTTCCGTTAAAGATTAAAACGAAACGGGGAGCAAAACAAGAAAAAAAAAACGGAATTGTTCCGGGTAAAACGGAACGTCTGGCAACCCTACCCAAGCAGTACGTCTTAGGCCCGTTCTTACAATCTCCTGTCAAATCTTTACTGGCACTTTTACGGCAAGTTTACTGGAACTTGATTCTTACAATACCCGGTTAGCGACAAACTGACAGTAAAATAAGCCTTAACCGGCAGTGAACTTTACCGGAGGATTCTCCTCGCGTAAACTGCTTTACTGCCGGATTCTCTATTATAATCTCAAGGCCAGCTGATTACATACATTGTCAATATGGTTATAATTATCCGTAATTTCATATGTTTTGTAAATGCCGATGCTGTTCAAAGAAGGAGACGAGAAGTATATAAGAATCGAAGTGATTATTACGAGGAGTAATTAGATGATCAAGACTGTTTTAGACGATTCCGTTTGACGAAGCCTTTCCTCTTGAGGCCTTTATTTGTCTCATTTGGAGATAATTGTCCTTCCATATCTAATATTTCTCTTTATAATCGTAACGTAACAACAGATTGCGCCAAGCACACAGATCAAAATCAAGGAATATAAAATATATATTTATTATTTACTCCCTGACACAGATCCACTCATGCCAACTATTGAGAGGTATCAAGAAATCTGCAAATCGAACCAGAAATATGTACCAACTGTTGAAAATTATGCACAGATCTGCTAACCTACCGTAAACATTAACCGGATCATGGTATGAAGGATTGAATGTTTACCGGGACTTTACTCCGACCGTAATGCCAACTGTCACTTAGAGTTTACTGTCACTTTACTGGAGATTGTAAGAACGGGCCTTAAAGGAATACCAAGTGCGCGAGACCCGTGAGATTTCGTGAAAAAAGGTATGGAATGTCAACAAACCTGTAGGTAGGGGATGTGGGACATCAGGTGATTGTTCAATGACGTTCGTAGCCTACTCTAGTCAGTGGCGCGCTGGCGCCAAAAATGCGGGAGATTTGAACGTGTGCTGTGGTGGTGTTTTGCGGGTAGCGGAAAGACGGTATATTCCCGAACACTAGTCCCTATGCTAAACTTAGCCGTCTTGGACCCCACTACAATCCCTCGAAATCTGTAATGGGAATTTAGAAACACCCTGTTTGTTTGACACAATGTTGGTTAGGACGATGACATTTTGTCGCGCCCTAAGAACTAATACCTTTAATAGCAATATCTTTGGCGTCTACCTCCTGGCTGTCCCTTGAGTTCCGGGTTCGATTCCCAGCTCTGCCAAGGAATTTTTATTCTGGTCTGAGAACTAGAATGAGGTATAATCAGCCTGGGGAGGCAGAACAGAAAAGAGGTTGGTTCTATTTCCGATTCAGCTTTCCCATTTCTACTCCAGGAAAATGCCGGGTTGGTACCTAAATTGAGGCTATGGCCGCCTCCTATCCAAATCCCAGTCTAAACTACATTTACGCACATTAGCACAGCCATCACAATGACACAGGTTATCAGACAGGTTACACACAAACCCAAGTAGGCTACACGTGGCTTCATAACCACGATGTCGCAAAGCCCCATTTTTTTTTCGTGTGGCGTCCTGAGAGGCCGAGTGCAGGTCTTTCTAGTCGACGCCCGTGGGCGACCTGCGCGTCGGGATGAGAGATGGCATGGATGAAGATGAACGAAACTGGGCAATGATCTGGAAGGAAGCGGCCGTGGCTTGTCAGAAGGTACCGTCCCAGCATTTGCCTGGTGTTGTAAATGGGAAATCATGGAACACCATTTCAAGGACGGCCGACGGTGGGGGTCGAACCCATGCGTCTACCGAGTCAGCAGAGAGCTTGGCCCCACGACCTAATGCTGCGCTTTAGCGAGCGTAGCCACTGCCCCAATATGAATGGACTACAGTATTCTTTGATGTACTAGTTTCAGTGATTGCTGAAGGGCATTAATGGCCGAGAACAAATCTACGTCAAGTGCTGCTCATGGCGGTCACACGTAGAAACAACACGTTTCTCCTGAAATAGATTGCTAACCCGAGAGAAATGGATCCAGGCCACCTAGGCTATCTAAATCTCATGCGTGTGGGAAAGGCGAGCATTCGAACTAGGGCAGGGGAACGCTACTGATGTCCTATTTTTGAAATACATAGGCCTATTCAAATGTATGAAAGCTGCAGCTGTGTTCAGCTTGGAAGTGCCGGGTGAGTTAGCCGTGGTCGTTACGGTGTGGCTGCAGGCAGTCGCTCACATCCGGGAGGCGAGGAGTTTCGAATCCCCCCACCGGCAACCTTGAAGATGGTTTTCTGTGGTTTCCCATCTTCCTACCAGGCAAATGCTGGGGTTGGTCCCTAACTATAGGCCCACAGCCACAACCTTCCAATTCCTCGTACTTACATTAACAGTTTCCTCCCCAGACAACAATCCACACGCGACGGTACTTGTAGCTCACCCCATGGGTGTCCCCATAGAAGCAGCTACAACCTGGCGAGCCGAACATGTCCTCGGACACTCCCGGCACTAAAAGCCGTACGCTAAGAAAAAAATGTCAACCTGTTTCACAAACAACAAGCTCACGAGCACATAAATGAGACTCAAGTGCGTCACAGGTTGTTGTTGTTGTTGTTGTTGTTGTTGTTGTAGATTCATTTAGGGTCGTTGTGGTTCAAGTGGCCCCATGTACTTAGGTGTGTATGGAATCTGTCTAATAACCTGTGTGATTGAGATAGCTGTAGTAGTGTGTGTGATTGAAATTGATGCAGGATTGGGAACCCCTTGGCGTAGCTGTGCGAGTTGAATCGCTCACAACTATCTCTATGGAGAACTACAGCACGTCCGGAGATCGGAAGCTAGAATCCCAGCGTTGACAATGGCTATCCTTAATGTAGTTCTTTCGTTTCTTTCCACACTCCCTACAGGAAACTTTCGCGATAGCACGTCATTTAAAGTCCCGGGGCACCTATCCCACTCCGGACCCTAATAATTACAGTTACACACACTACTTCAGTCACCACAGAAACACATGTTATCAGACAAATTGAACATCAATGCAAGTAAACGGGGCTGATGGCTAAGATGTCCTTAGTCCCATTAACAAATTTACAACAACATACGATTTTGAAGGAGGCAGCCATGGCCTCAAGCTAGGAACCATCCCGGCATTTGCCTGGAATAGTGGGAATCAGAGAAAACCACTTCTGCGGCAGCTGAGGTGGGAATCGAACCTACATCCTCTCAGTTCTGTCCCACGAGGCTGAGTGTACCATGTTCCTGCCCTCAGACCAGAATTAAATTTCTTGGCAGAGTCGGGAATCGAATCTTGACCTCAGGGATAACAACAAATAATGCTAGTCACTAATCCACAAGGCGGACCCGTTATATAGCAAATCGGGACAAAACGGAAGAACTGTGGGCTAAGGAAATCAGCACACTTCAATCACACAAAGATCCAAGCCAGAGGAGTAAGAGTTGCCCAAGGATCGTTGTAAATACATTCGAGGAGCTTAGATATATTGCATGTCCTCTGCTAAGAAATGTACATACAACAAGTTTTCCCTTCGTTTGTTAACGGTCGTTAGTTAGTTAATTACTTAGTTTTTCAGTTAGTTATTTAATATATTTTATGTTCGACGATGTCGAAATATAAATAGTATATGTCAGAAAACTGTATCATAATTAGGGTTATTATAACACTATTTTTCATTATGAAACAGTTTCTCTCAGAAATCAGAGCTCAAGAAACAGTTGTGTGACGAATTATTTAAGGATAGCATCGCTCCTGCGCTGAGTTCCACGGCCTCCTAATTTAAATTTCACTGCGTGACTAGTGTCATTTTGAAGTGAACGAGGAGGCCTGGTCAAATACAAGGTATTCTCTGCGTCCCAGTACATAAAACTGGCGAACATAAAATAGTTATAATTATCGTCGAACATAGATAGCCGTGTGCAGCTCGCCTATAATGGTAATTAAGACACTCGTATGGAAATTATAAAACTCGCTTCGCTCGTTTTATAAACATAGGCCTACTCGCGTTTAAATGGTTGCCATTATAGGCTCGTTGCATAATGTACTATAATTAATCCATTCTGGGTCCCCGGAAAATGTTTATAAAAACCATAAGCAATGTTATGACACCAAACGCGATGACCCAACTACCAGACTGCACAGTTCTGCATTCCAGGAAGAGTCAGGTCGGGAAGCGTACAGATGTATCGGGCAGATGTAGACTAATATGTACAGTAGTCGGGTCGCGAAGTGTTGGTATCAAGCAAGTCGTCAGAGATGATGTCGGGTCTGATGGGGGTGGTGGAATCTTCAGGGCCATCCAGTCATTGTGCTCCGGGAGAGCGGCCGCGCTCGGGGAGCACTGGGCAGTCAGACTAGCGCTCCTTCCCCTACCACCACTACACTGTGGCTGCGAGGAGACGGACGATGTTCGGACCACGCTGACTAGATACATACATACAGTCGTGATGTTACTCCGTTGTATGGAATGTGCAGGAAACGAACACAAGTGTTAAGTAAAGAATATTGTGATTTATTCCAAACTGAAATGTGAACATATTAGAGAGAAAAATTCAACAACAAATTGTGTTCTTTTTAACACATTAAATCTCTGTGGCACACTAAACATTTGGCTTCCCCTTTATAATCTGTACAGAAAAATGAATTTCCCCATTCTGTTTTAAAGACTGCTGCTTCACCACTCCTTTTTTGTATGCTGTTCAGTCATGACCACTGAATTACTTACACGCTGTCAACAAAGCGCATTGGACTAGCGACTGATGGATCGGCTGCACACTTAAGGGCGCTCAGCCAGCCAAGCTCCTCCCACCACTTCTGAAACTACCTTCCAACAAAGCGCTCGGAGCACTGGCTTAAGGCGCGGCCGGAGCGCTGTCTTGATGGCCCTGATCTAGATGATGTCGGGTCTGATCGGAAGGTGGTAGAATCAAGATGATGTTGGGTCTGGTAGAATCAAGATGATGTCGGTTCTGATCGGGTGGGGGTAGAATCAAGATGATGTCGGGTCTGATCGGGTGGTGGTAAAATTAAGATGATGTCGGGCCTGATTGGGTGGTGGAAGAATCTAGATGATGTCGGGTCTGATCGGGTGGTGGTAGAATCAAGATGATGTCGGACCTGATCGGATGGTGGTAGAATTAAGATGATGTTGGGTCTGATTGGGTTGTGGAAGAATTTAGATGATGTCGGGTCTGATCGGGTGGTGGTAGAATCAAGATGATGTCGGATCTGATCGGGTGGTGGTAGAATCAAGATGATGTCGGGTTTGGTCGGGTGGTGGTAGAATTAAGATGATGTTGGGTCTGATTGGGTGGTGGAAGAATCTAGATGATGTCGGGTCTGATTAGGTGGTGGTAGAATCAAGATGATGTCAGGTCTGATCAGGTGGTGCTATAATCAAGATGATGTCGGGTCTGATCGGGTGGTGGTAGAATCAGTATGATAACGGGTCTAGTAGAATCAAGATGATGTCGCGTCTGATCAGGTGGTGATATAATCAAGATGATGTCGGCACTGATCGGGTGGTGGTAGAAACAAGATGATGTCGGGTCTTGTCGGGGGTGGGAGAATTAAGCAGATTTTAGAACTTAACAGGTTCATTCTGGTTCCGTATTGATATACTAATTAGTCTAAACAGGATGAAAGTTCTGCCTGATCAATACTTTATTAATAGAAATCACTGGGTGGTCATTAATTGGACATGTTTCGAGACCTAAATATTATTATTGGCCCCTTCATCAGCCGCTATGATAGAACGATACAAGAATATGTTTTTGTGTAGCACTTAAAATTCCTTTAGAAATGAACCTTGTATGGTGCACCATAAAGAATGATTGAAAAAATGTTTGCCTAAAATGAGTTACGGTATGTCAAAAGTCTTATGAACTATTGTAGTTCTATAAACATTTTCAAAGGACGCCTCACGGTGGTACTTAAGATGTTATTGAAGACACAAAGGTAGGGTACCGCTTCGGTACGTCAGCAACAGTACAGAACCTTTGTTGGAATCAGCTGTAGGAACACTTAACACTCAATACTTCACCAGCAATATAAAGATGATAAAATCAATGAAGTCACTGCACTGAAATCATATCTTGCCTAATATAGATCTTAAGAAGTGCATAACTTCAACACTTGTCATGGCAGAGATAGGCCTCTAATCCGTCTAAAAAGAAAAATAAGGAGAAACATTAGTGAATTGCTAAGGGAGAAATGAGTAGGCGAAGGTCACTTAAAAACTTCATAACCAGTAACGAGAAATTACCTTGTTGGAGCAATGATAAATAACCAAACTTATTATATTGGCAAATATCAAGAGGTTAAATTGTATGCAATGCCGGTTCTGATTTGTCTTTTATTTACCTCGACTATTTAGAATAAACAAAAATAGAAGGGAAAATAAAAGGAATTATGTTTTGGGGAAGGTATTTAGATGATGTGTTCATCATAGTTGACGATAAAATTCAAAAAATAGATGAAATTTTAGACAAGCTAAATATCATTGATAATAATATTAAATTTACTGTAGAATCCGCCATTAACAACAAGATCAACTTTCTTGACACAGCCATCATTAAAAAAGATAACAGACTACACGACCAAGTTTTCAGGAAACCAACACAAATCTATACTGCTATAAGGCACGATTCAAACCACCCTGGCTGTCATAAAAGAGCCACTTTTATCAGCCTTGTAAACAGAGCTATGAAATTACACCTATCCAAGCAAGATTTTGATAACGAGATTAAAGTTATTCATCAGATCGCCAGAACCAGTGGCTACAACTATCAATACATTAACAATATAATTAATAAATTAAAAAATAAGCCTATCACACACCTTCAACCGGAGATAAAAGAAAAGTCAACTTATGCAGTGTTCACATATTTCAATAATTCTACCTACAGCATCACCAACAAATTAAAAAAAACATAACATGAAGGTAGCGTACAAAACCAATAATACCAACCAAAACCTATTCTTTAATTCTAATATAATAAATGCGAAAGATAGTTTCAGCAAATCTGGCATTTACAGATTGAATTGCAATGACTGCAACACTAACTACATAGGCCAAACCGGAAGGAATTTTGCTAATGAGCACTTAAACGCCATAAAATACATAAAATATTCAGCCATGGCCAACCATATGGAAGAGTCCGGCCATAAATTCACAAATATAGAAAAGGATTTAAAATTTTTACATTACACCAATAAGGGAATCATGATGAATGTACTTGAGTCTATTGAAATTAACACAGCGCATAAAATTTCAGCCCCAATAAATCTCAATGAAATCATTTTCGACTCAAACGTTTTGTTTGATACCCTCACAGACAACATAACAATAAAAATCAATAATAAAAATAAACCCCCTTAGACTTTTTCGGCTGTAGTATTACCATGTTTCTTAATTATGCACATTTTATAAGCACCTAATTTAACAGGTTATTTACATTAACACATCCTGCCATTTATACGCTTTCCCTTTTCCCTGTTATTTTCGCTACTCTTCCCAAATTATCTTCACATTTGCACGTCTCTTCCTCTTGGAGAATCTATCTTGCTAATATCATGCATTAGCACACCACTCCCATTCTACAGCTTTAACCAGAACTAACACTCCCATTAATTTCATTTAATACAGTTATATATCTGGGGAATGAGCTCTGCTGTACCCATAAAATTGACTATATTATTTAAAATAAAAGACAAATCAGAACCGGCATTGCATACAATTTAACCTCTTGATATTTGCCAATATAATAAGTTTGGTTATTTATCATTGCTCCAACAAGGTAATTTCTCGTTACTGGTTATGAAGTATTTAAGTGACCTTCACCTACTCATTTCTCCCTTAGCAATTCACTAATTTTTCTCCTTATTTTTCTTTTTAGACGGATTAGAGACCTATCTCTGCCATGACAAGTGTTGAAGTTATGCACTTCTTAAGATCTATATTAGGCAAGATATGATTACAGTGCAGAGACTTCATTGATTTTATCATCTTTATATTGCTGGTGAAGTATTGAGTGTTAAGTGTTCCTACAGCTGATTCCAACAAAGGTGTTCTGTACTGTTGCTGACGTACCGAAGCGGTATCATACCTTTGTGTCTTCAATAACATCTTAAGTACCACCATGAGGCGTCCTTTGAAAATGTTTATAGAACTACAACAGTTCATAAGACTTTTGACATACCGTAACTCATTTCAGGCATACATTTTTTCAATCATTCTTTATGGTGCACCATACAAGATGCATTTCTAAAGGAATTTTATGTGCTACACAAAAACATATTCTTGTATCGTTCTATCATAGCGGCTGATGAAGGGGCCAATAATAATATTTAGGCCTCGAAACATGTCCCATTAATGACCACCCAGTGATTTCTATTAATAAAGTATTGATCAGGCGGAACTTTCATCCTGTTTAGACGAATTAAGCAGAGTCAAGCAGGTATGATGTCGATATGGGTGGAGTACAACCGAACAGTGTAGCACATTTTTTTAAAAATTGGAATGTCACAATATGTTACGTTACATACCGCCGTGTTTATTGCATGAACAGCACAACTATTTCTTGTTCTCTGCTGATAAGTTATGACGTAGGCCTACTGTAAGGTGTATTGTTCTAATATTCATACATGATCTATGAGTCAAGGCACGTCCAATTATCTCGTGATTAACGTTCGACCTCTATATCTTCGTAGAGTAACATTCTTTTCCAGTTACACTAGCACATCCATCACAATAAAACAGGTTATCACACAAATTCCAGACACACCCAAATACACGGGGCTATATGACCACGATATCGCAGCCCCTAAAATAAGCAACAACAACATATTTTCCAGTGTTTCAAACACTAAACAGTCAGCCGAATCCACATACTGTATTAACATACTGGTATAGAGCATGAACTGGTGGCATTAAAGGATGTTTGAACGCAACAGTCTTGTGCTGGTAGATTGTTATCGGTGCGTTAAAGAACACGTTCAGAACAGATTCCGACACTGCGGTGCGCCGTCTCTAAAACCACAGCAGCTGGCAAAGGGACTTAAAACCCACAGCATTATTATTATTATTATTATTATTATTATTATTATTATTATTATTATTATTATTATTATCACGGCTTGAATCTATATGTATTTACTTATATCCATATTACTGAGATAGACCTATTTTTAAAACTTATCTTCATCGATTGTGTTGTCCTCTATTCAAATTAAACAAATGTATTTTCCATATTTCTCCATATTTTTAACATAGGTACATATTTATATGAAAAATAAATATTGTTTCATATTAATTATTTTTAATGCAATATTAGTATATATACACACTAAAGAAGTTTGCATATACTTACTACATCGAGCGGCGGTGGTACAAAACTTCCTCCAGGAGTCAACCATCGCACGAATGGAATGGCCTGTGATGTCGCCGGACATGAACTGTATCGAACATATCTGGGATATGCTGAAGCGTGCCATTGCTCAGCGTCCACCCCCTCCCATAACCCGCCATGAGATCATGGAGGCCGGCGTCGAAGAATGGGATCGCCTGCCTCAAGAGGACCTGGGCAACTTGATCTGTGGTATGCCACGGCTAGTAAGAGCCCTGCTGGACGCCCGTGGTGGCTATGTTCCTTATTGAAACGTCATAAGATGGCAAGATTACAACACATATCAGTCCCTGTTTAACAGGCCAAATTTCTTCCTGTTTGTAATTTCCTTTTCACACATGAATAAAGTGTGGAGGATTTTGTCAGAATGCCGTCTCTTTTGTAATAACCTTGCCCACATACGCTCTGCATCATGGCAAACAAGTATTATACAAAAACACTTTTGATGTGTATATTTTATTCCTCTTATTATTATTGGTATTCTGCCCTAATTCTGGTCCGTGCCTCCGAAAAGGCTATTCTCAGCCGGAGTTTACGTGTGGTAGGGTGGCCAGGGCCTTTCCGCTCCTCCTTGTCCCGCCAATAGCACGTGGTCCCACTGAACCGGCATTCCATCCAAGGTCCAACCACGCCCAATGCTGCTTAACTGCGGAGTTCTCATAGTATCCGGTATTTCAACATGGCCAGGCCGTTGGCAATTTATTCTTAGGAGAAAAAATATATAGAATTGTCGCTTTTAGTGACATAAAATATGGCAACACAGGACAAGTTTACAGTTATGTACATAAATTGTTTTTGATTAAAGAAAGAATTCTAAAGTAGCCTATGTGGCTGTAACAATCGCAAGCATCCCTTTGAGTCAGGTACGATTGCTCATAAAAATAGACCTGGATCTTGAGATACGCAGCTTTTCAAGAAATCCAAGCTTTGAGGAAATGTGCATTGTAAAACTAGAATCAGATATAGGCTAACTCCTGCAGATACAGAAAAATGTACATATGCGTCAATCACCTCATGTACGGTAGAGCGAAGCTTCGGCCATCACAAATCAATTTTGCGAAACAACAGGAGAAGCTTCAAGTTTGAAAATTTACAACAACATTTTGTGACATACTGTAATGGTAGCAGAAATAATCAATGAACGAATGAATAACAATTAAGAAGTAAGTGAACTGAAAAAAAAATTGAATAATTTAATTTAAGAATCCAGTATTTTTAATGTGTTTTTTGTAGGCTCTAAATGTAACAAAATGTAGTGTTTAGTGATTAAATTGATATTTTACTGTCCATATTTTGAAAAAGTCTCCTCCGTAGTGTAGCGGGCAGCATGGTTAGCTGCCGCCCCGGAGGTCCTGGGTTCGATTCCCGGCTCTGCCACGAAATTTGAAAAATGTTATGAGGACTGGAACGGGGTCTACTCAGCCTCAGGTGGTCCAAATGAGTAGAGGGGGTTCGATTCACTCCTCAGCCATCCTTGAAGTGGTTTTCCGTGGTTTCCCACTTCGTTTTCGGGCAAATGCCAGGATGGTAGCTACTGTAAGGCCACGGCCACCTCCTTCCCTCTTCCTTGCCTATCCATCCCAATCTTCTCTTCCCATCCCTCGAGGACCCTGTTCACTTTGCAGGTTAGGCCGCCTGGGCGAAGTGCTGATCACACCTCCCCAGTTGTATCCAATCCGACCAAGTGTTCCCAGCTTTAGGACACTGCCTGGAAAGGCGGTAGTGGTAAGTCCCTCGCCGAGTCCGTGGGAACCACCAACCTGGAGGGTAAAATTGACTACAAAATAAATAATTGAAAAATATATTCACATATTTTCAGTACATATAAATCTTAGCCCTGATTATTATTAGTACATTAAATTCACGTATAGGTCCATATTGTGCAGTGACATGCAGTGGGTGGGAGAAGAGGTGAAGCAATAGGCAGCATTCCCTACACGAAGAATAGCGGAGGCAGAAGGGAGGAACCTGACAAAACTTAGATCAAAAATGAATCACGAACTATACTAATGACACACAATAACATGGATTAACCCTTGAGTGCATAAGATTTATTTTTTTATTTTATTTTTTTATTTTTTTTATTTTTTTACATAAGCCGGCTTGCGGGACCCGGATATGGACTATAGAGGAAATGCTGGTGTGAGGTCAATATTTTTTTTTTCGTAGTCAGTTTACCCTCCAGGCAGGCTTTTCCCACGGACTTAGCGCGGGATCCCACCTTCACCGCCTTTGTGAGCAGTGTCCTGGAGCTTGACATCGGGCCGGGAGATACAACTGGAGACGCGAGACTAGCGTCTCGCCCAGGCGGCCTCACATGCAAAGCGATAAGGGGGACTCATGAGGGATGGGAAGAATGGGAGGGATAAACAAGGAAGAGGGAAGGAGGCGGCCGTAGCCTGACGGTAGGTACAATCCCGGGATTTGCCCGAAGACGAAGTGGAAAAACATGGAAACCCACTTCGAGGATGGCTGAGGTGGGAATCAAACCCCCTCTACTCATTTGGACCACCCGAGGCTGAGTAGACTCTGTTCCAGTCCTCATACCACTTTTCAAATTTCATGGCAGAGCCGGGAATCGAACTTCGGACCTTCGGGGTGGCAGTTAAGCACGCTGACCACTACACCACGGAGGCGACAATATTAATAATACCAATGAGATGCGAATATTTCACTACGTTCATTTATGTTCTAAAACGGAAATTTAACATCGAAATTAGGAAGTAATTGGATCAAATGTGAAAATATCTACGAAAGTGTGATTTTAAAACACCATCACACAGCATGAAACCATGACGTCTTCACAGAAAGTCAACACTAAATTAACAAACTACCGTTTTTGCCAAGTTCTCTGTCAACATCCACACATCATGAACCATAAAATGAATAAGTATATGTGTGGTAAATGACAGTAAAGCTACATTGATACTCAACTTTAAGCAATAATGGTGATTGGTTCTATTACTGCTTTCCTCCTTAACTGCGAGGTACCGACAGTGGTGGCTTCGCTCGCTAAAGCGCAGCGTTAGGACATGGGGCCAAGCTCTCTGCTGACTCGGTAGACGTGGGTTGGAGCCCCACCGTCGGCCGTCCTTGAAATGATTTTCCGTGGTTTCCCCATTTTCAACTCCAGGAAAATGCTGGGACGGTACCTTCTGACAGGCCACGGCCGCTTCCTTCCATATCCTTGCCCAGTTTCATTCACCATCATTCATTTCATCTCTCATTAACTCCTCTCATGAGGTTGGCGTCAGGAAGGGCATTCGGCCGTAAAAACCATCCGCCACAAAAACTTCCATCGCACCTCATCCCCGATCCCGTTGGAAAACGGGAATAATAAGGGGTAGACATACATACTCCTTAACTGCGAGAGGAATATTGTGAATTTCACACTAAAGATCCAAACACTTTGACCATAAATGATTATTGATCAATAAATAACTCAAGGCCCCGGAGGCCCGGCTTATGCACTCAAAGTTTAATAGGCCAATTTAATCATAAAATTACACGCAGCTGATGGCTACGATGTACCTCACTCGTAAGATTAAATAAAACTACGCTCATCAATATGTTGAGAATAATGTCGCAAAATATTGTAAGTTACCACAGATTTGGTTTTAGAACACTCTTTCTTTCTTTCTTTCTTTCTTAGTCGTTTACCCTCCAGGTTGGTGGAACCCACGGACTCAGCGAGGGAACTCACCACTACCGCCTCTACGGGCAGTGTCCTAGAGCTGGGAACATCTTATCGGAGTGGATACAACTGGTGAGGTGTGATTAGCACCTCGCCCAGGCGGCCTCACCTGCAAAGCGAACAGGGGCCTTATGAGGGAAGGAAATGGATGTTCATGATGGATAGGCAAGGAAGAGGGAAGGAGGCGGCCGTGGCCTTGCAGAAGGTACCATCCCGGCATTTGCCCGAAGACGAAGTGGGAAACCAAGGAAAACCACTTCGAGGATGGCTGAGGTGGGAATCGAACCCCCCTCTACTCAGTTGGAACACCCGAGGCTGAGTAAACCCCGTTCCAGTCCTCATACCACTTTTCAAAATTCGTGGCAGAGCCGGGAATCGAACCCAGGACCTCCGGGGCGGCAGCTAACCATGCTGACCGCTACGCTACGGAGGCGACTTTTAGAACACTCATGGAGGTAAAAGTAATCTCTAGGGGTCCACTCTTTCAATCCCAGGAAGAGATGGGGTTTAGATGCACTAGAAGAGCCAGTGGCAACAGTCTGGTGAAATCTTATACTCCGACCTTATGACTTCGTTTCTAATGAACATCTAGTCCTCCAATCAATCAAAGTACAGTACAATTACCCGAAAATAATAGACCACCACTCTGTTTCGATGGCAACAGAAAACAAGTTTCATTCAAATAGCGATAGCCGTAACTACGGTCGCTAAGGCGCAGCACTTGGCAATTGGGGATGTAGGTATCTGCGGACTCGGTAGACGAGTGGGTTCGAATCTCAGTGTCGACCGTCCATGAAATAGTTTTTCATGGTTTCCCATTTTCAACTCAAGGCAAATGCCGGTGACGACCAAAAATGCTAGACACTGTGCAAAGAGGCGGACAGGAGAAATATTGTACCAGTCAGTCTCATTTTACATGCACGATTACAGTGTATGCAAAGCTCTTAATGGTTCCACAGTTTTATGTGTCAATTAGGCTGTGATATAGTCCGCGTCATCGTAAATAATTTACTTACAATGTAGTCTTGCCATTTGTTCCCCATCCCTACAAACGGGGTGATGTATGGTATAGTGAAGTTGAAACAGGGTTGTTGCTACTCATGTTTCTAAGTCAACATGTTAGCAGATCTTTCGCAGCCACTGAAACTGGCAATTATACGTATTAGCCTTTCAAGATACGAGTGCCGCTGAATATGACTGCGCCAGCGGTTGTTGATAATAGCAGCAGGAGCCTTGCAGGACCGGCAGGGGGACACAGCGATGACGGAGTGCAGTCTGCACATAAGTCAAGCGGCATTTCGCGCGCTACTGGTGTAGACCGAAGTTTTATTGTGAATTGTGAATGGAAAGCCTAATAATAAGGAGCGAATAAAGGATGGTGTGTTTCTAATTGTTTCGCAAAAGCACAGCTAAGGTTAATAGGAACTCATGTCACTACGGAGAGGAGAATGATGACTGAGACTACTTGATCTCAGTCATATACTACCCACAAGACTGTACTTGTTCAGCGAGCAGGCTGACAGCATGGCACATGTAAACAAAGAATAGTTCCCACCTCGACCACCGGCCCTCGTATCTTGAAAAGCTAATAACTTGAAAGTTCGCAGCATGAGTTATCTGATCCATGGTCTCCAATCTTCAAGTCCTTAGTCAAATTACAAGGTTTAACATAACCTGTTAAGTAACACATATTGAAGAATATCGACACATATTCACTTAATGTACACAAACCATTCCGTCTACTAATTATTAGTATGATATAATTGGCAGAAGATTACGCCATCTATACTTGATCAACTGTTATGTTACTGCAGTATGATTTCACGAGTGTTACAACAATTGGCAGCTTAAAAACAGCAGACATTATTTCTCAAAAGAATAAATAATTATAGGCTAATAAAAAAAGATGACACCGACTGTGAAAAAAAAACCTGATTGGTGGCTGCATGTTGGCGAACAGTTTACTCAGGCCAAGAGTGTTTAAGTCGGCAAGAGGCAAACAGTTGATAAGAGATTGCAGCCACTGAGGGTAGCAAGCTTCTAACGTTATGATATTTCCCGACGTTGAGAACATCGCTGTACGAAACCAACCAGACTGGTGATGGCATGTTGGCGAGCAGTTTACATAGATCATTAGGGTTTGAGTACTATAAGGTCGGCAATACACAGACAGATAATGAAGAGATTGCAGTCACTGAGGGTAGCAAGCTTTTAACGTTCCGCTACTTCGCGATGTGGAGAACATCGTTATACATGTTAACGACGTAATGCTCGCCTCAGACATCATTGCCTCTAAAAAGGAAAGAGATGAAAATCATTGTTAAGAATTAATGCATCTAAGCTAGTTATATGAGTCTCTTAGAAGCACTGTCGTACTAGGTCAATACCGGGTGAGTTAGCCGTGGTCGTTACGGTGTGGCTGTAGGCAGTCGCTCACATCCGGGTTCTAATCCCCCCGCCGGCAACCTTGAAGATGGTCTTCTGTGGTTTCCCATCTTCCTTCCAGGCAAATGCCGGGGTTGGTCCCTAATTATAGGCCACAGCCGCTACCTTCCAATTCCTCGTCCTTACAACCACACTTTCCTCCCCCCAGACAACACTCCAGACGCGGCGGTACTTGTAGCTCACCTCATGGGTGTCCGCCTAGAAGCAGCTACAAACTCTGGCGAGCCGAACATGTCCTAGGACACTCCCGGCACTAACAGCCATACGCTAAAAAAAACTATTTTAAAAAATCTAGGCCAATGTCCTTGTGTGTGTGTGTGTTCAGAGAAGTTCGCTACAAGCTTACCACTTACAGTACACTATCCTATTATTGTGATTTATTCAACCATTTTAGTAGCTAAAAGTTTGACAAACAAAAGAAATATTTTAATGCAGGAATTCTGTTGCATGGGAAGTAGTGATGGACGAAGGGAAAATAAATAGAAAGCTGATAGGCACAGGCAAGGAGAGCTTTCCTACAGAAAAGAAATATCGATGGTCTAGTTCTAATAGCACGTAAGTCTCTCTGGTTGAGAGAGGAAAGAAAGCCTTGTAAGGCAGAGTTCCTATCCCAACAATAAAATGAAGTAAAATCTACTAGATTTTTATTATTTGGTGTATGGCATTTAGTGCCGGGAGTGTCCGAGGACATGTTCGGCTCGCCATAGGCTGTAGCTGCTTCAAACGGACACCCATGGGGTGAGCTACAAGTTCCATTCAATTTCAAGTAGTTCCAACTTTCGCTACCAGATGTAACTGACACCTAGTGGTGAACGTTGGAACTTTGATAGGGTGTTTGAACGAAATCTAACCTAGAAATTTAGCTCAACACAAGTTTAGTTAGTGGAATTGATTGGGCATTCCCTTACACGTGGTGACGAATGAGAGCTATTGAACCCTTTATCCTCTGTTGGATAAATGATTCTATGTTTTATTTCTTCAATTAATAAATATTTCCACCAGCATCATGAAAGAAGCCAGACGGAGATGAGGAAATTTCAAGCATTTGTTGGAGACAGCGGGGGACATACCTGAAGCAGTTTGACAAAAGGCTAAATACTTTAGCTGTGAAAGGAAATAGCCTAGCGATGTGTCAGAAGGACAGGTGTTGGCCACCTCAAAATAGAAGCGACGCGCAGTGAGACATGGTTCTGGTATGTTCATTGTAATATTCGCGCCTAGAAGAAATATGATGCAGTAACGTGAGTGGCTGATGAAGATAATAGACACTCCTACGACGCCAAGATCTCCTAAAAACCGCCAAGTTACAGAAAATGTGGAACCAATGAGAAATGAATGCCTACGAGCGCGGCAAGACCAGCTTGGGTACGCGGTGACTAGCATTCACGCGGGAAATCGCCTAAAAAAATCTCTACGATCGATTCTAGGATTAATGGGCATATTCTTGACCTGTGCAATGTTACGAGTTCAGTGATATTTATTTCATTCCTGTACCACCATTATTTCGAGAAATTTTTGTATAATTTCCCCCCCCCCCCCCATCAAGACCTAGGGCCAGTTCATTTATAAGTGGCGTGAAAAGCCAAGATAACGACTATTACTCTGTGCGTCGACGGACGTAGACTTTTTACTTGTGTTCGTCTGAGGACGGAACGTACTATTATTTTGTGTGTCGTGGACACAGGTTGACTATTACTTTGTGCGTCGACGGACGTAGACTTTTTACTTGTGTTCGTCTGAGGACGTAACGTATTACATTTTGTGTGTCGAAGACACAAGTTTGTGACTTTATTTTGTGCGTCTAAGGACGTAGGCTGTTATACTTTTGCGTGTCATGAGGACATAGAAGTTATTGTAAATGTGTTAAATTCAGTGATAGATAGTCACAGTACTATATTTTGTAGGGGCAGTATCGTCGATAATTCGCCAACAAACTGTTACGGGGAAAGTAGTACCTGGAACGGCGAATTTAGTAGTCAGATATCAAGTGTATATTAATCTAACTTTCTGAATCAGCACGAGAGATGACATCGATTACCATAGAAGAAGTTTGGAATTCTCAACACTCCGTCCAGATGGCTGAGATGAGATAAGAAGTATTCAATTGGGAGATGGCAGCTGATGTTCTTTGACGGGTGACTGAGCGAGAGATGAGTACAATATAATATTCTTTATTATTTGATAAATTAACTTATGGTTTATGGGACATATTTTTGTAAATACTTTGCTTGTTTGATTAACGTAGTATTTTAGTTTTGGTCTGACACACCTTTTGCATGGAAACAGCTCGCATATGTTATTAGTGGAAGGTTCTTGTTTTTGTTTGTTGTTTTAACTAACGTAGCTATGTGAACGGCCGTGTTTACATATGTTACGCAATGCGGTTAAAAACGTCTCTCGGAGATATGTTGTGTTTCAGAAGTAGGACTGAGTTAATATAATGATACAGTAGATTGGAGGGTAATTAAATTGTTTAAGGTTTATTATTGATCAGATTCAATGAGATTATTGCCTTTGGAGCAATGTAATTTGTGACGAAGAGCAATCAGCTCTATCGTAGGTTGTAATTTTTTTTTTAAATGTTTGCGAGCATCTATTCAGCAGACCTGTGTGAAAATCGTCATGTCATTCCCAGAGGTGTGATTGTGTGTATTTTGTGGTCATTACAAGCGGGATTTTCAGCTTAGACTGATTTCTGTCAGCTTGGTGCCAGATCCATATTGTAACCTTGCGAGGGCAATTGTGGATATTTTGATTATTGTCTGACCATATGTTGAGGTGGTTGAGATTTTTGTTGCTGTTGGTTCCTTGAGATAACGGCACAGCTGGTCAGTTATTTATATACACTGGAGTTGGGACATGACGAGTATTGAAGAGGGGAGATGTTTCACAAGGCGGTCTGAACGTTGCAAGCAAGGTCATTAGTGAGGAGCGCTTATTGACTCCGTAATTACTTGAAATACAGAATAAGAACTGATCAGTGGTAAAAATTGTTTAAATAAATGGGAGTTGCCTACGAATCACGATAATCTCCGAAGCGTTACCTTAACATGCAGTTTTGTTCATATAAAGTAATCTTAGCCGGTCAGGCTTTTGTTGTTGTTGGTTTAGTCCATGTTTATTTTCAATATCAGTGACCCGTGAAGTCACGTGCAATGCTGTCTTTCCTTGTGTGTTTATTGAGCAATTGGCCAGGTTGGCAGCTCAGCTTGTTAAGTGCGTCATCGCACTAATGAGGGTCTCAGGGAGATTCCTGTAAATAGTAGATTTGTAGTGCGTGTGTCAGCATTAGATTTAAGGGTTTTTATTAATGTCATGCCCATATCCATAAACGTTGATTTACGCGATGATTGTTCGTGAGCACCGTGGCTGTTAACCCGTTGTAAACGAACAGTCATCCAAGTACTCATTTCTCGTAGTTAGTCATCACGCGTACATAAAATTCAAATGCAAGGCAGTGGAACATGGATCCACAATTTTATAAAAGGGGAGATCCGTCTGACTCCTCAACATTGATAGATGTTCCTGTCATGGGAAAATTCAGGGAGGATATTGTTTATTATAGTTGTTTATTTTCTTTTTATGCACAATTAGTCATTAAATCATGTTATTATTTTACGTCTTGTCTCCTTACTTTCTTAATTATAGTTTTAATCCTATGACCCTTGCCTCAGTAGAGCATGTTGTTTGGCGGACGTAAACATCACACTATGAACTGAGCGCGACCCCTTGATCAAGATTCTTGCACATAAACACTGCTATTCTGAAGGGTTCACTATATTCCTTCCGATGCGATTCTCAGCATTCGGCAGCACGCATTATCACAGTATATGGAGTGAAGTTTGACTAATGCCCACAGGTAATGGATGGGACATCATATAGCACGTGGTTCACTCACCAAGATGTCATTGGTCACAACGTTCACTGAATAGTACTTAGGCTTGCTTGCCTTACGAAGCCTTTCCACCGATGTCTCAGTCTCATTCATGGCTGTGATTATATGGAAGCTACTGAGGTATGGGTGGTGCTGAGTAATGGCCTCAGGGCACAAGTAGTGCCTGTGTAAACTGTGAAAGGTACTACTCATATTGTCAGTGCTATTGTTCTGACTCAGTGAGGAAAGCAGTAGCTAACTACTTCACTCCTCATTTTGCCTAGTATGCTCCATTATAGTGCTGCTTTGAGGTTTTGTGGGTATCTACCGACCTAATCTATGACGGTACTTTACGTGGATCCAACCTACCTCTTGTTTGACTACCTAACAGACAGAGAAAGTCTTATAAAGATAACTTACGTGGTATTAGAACAGGATCATCGACACTTTGATATCAAGTATAGATTTAGGAATTAGAGAGTCATTTTTGAAAGGTTTTACCTGGAGTTTGGAGCTCTATAGAAGTGAAACTTGAACAACTGGTGCAGAAGAAAATGGAGAATAGAGGTATGTGAAATGTGGTGTTACAGGAGACGATGAAGATTAGATGGGTAGATAGAGTAACAAATGAAGAGATGAGTTGGGGAGAAGAGCTGGTTCTGACGAATGCTAATGAAGAGAAGAGATAGGGAGGTAGGGCACACACTATAGCACCCAGGAATAACCTACTGTTGTTAATGGAAGGAAGCGTCGAGGACAAAAATTTTAGGAGTAGGCCAAGGTTTACGATAGATTAAACAGATTGCCTTGGATGTAGGGTGTGGCAACTATGTAGATATGAAACGATTAGTTCAGAGCAGGGAAATGAAGGTCTGAATTAAATCAGTTTAAAGAATGAAGACTCAAGCACACTCTTTACAGAGCAACGTTTTTGTAACAGTTTCCTGAAGAAACGGATAAACCTACCGGGATTGAAAAGGGCTCAAACTAACGCTCTTGGTCTGCAGATCTACAGATGTATTTCAAAAAAGTAGACTAATAATGCACGGCCGCATATTAATGAAAATTATTATTAAAAAAATGTAAGATTTTCACTGGCGATGACAGAGAAAAGGATCGTCACTATACCAACACCATATGGACCAGGCCCACTGATCACTTCTCTTAACTAGTTCGTTCTATCACTCACCACGCGCACCACTGCCATTATCACAGTGGCAAAAGGTACGCAATTTGCATGCTACTGAGGACATAGTTTTACTTACCTCTGTAACCCTAGGAATTCCCGATTATTTATGTACAGAAAGAAAACCACCCTGGAAGCATTATTGAAATCCAGTCTTTTTCACGCTTTGCTGGTGGTGAATATCCATCAAACCCCATTAGTGGGAACGAAGCGTTCTCAAGAATAGTCTACGTGGCGATTCGCGATCTCGGCGTCTCTTCCCCAGATTTCCTCAATTGCCTTAATTTTACTGGGACGTGTTCGTTAATAGTCCCCCACCCTAAAATCTATCTCTATGAACACCCCTATTCTTATTGAACATTTTAATTCCTTAAAATATATAATTTGTCTCCATGCGGATTTGAATGAAACATCAGGACTATTCGGTTTGAGCTATTCCCATTAAGACGCTTGTTTAATATCCGTCGTCCTTGAGAGGAAGTTGATCGTTTGAGTTAAAAGGAGATCTGTTCTTGGAAGGGTGTTGTGTTTTTCTTGTCAACAAGCGTTCGCAAAGCACGAGCGCGCCGTCGCAGAACTTTGCCAGGTCTATTATAACACTATTGCGAGTATGTTCTGCGAAAACTTTGTCATCGTCACACTCCTCACTAACTACTAACAACTTTACAGAAATGCAGTTCCTAAAACGTCTATATTATTGCATGTGAGATTTTCAAAATCATAACTAACGCCCAGTGGTTCGAATTTCACTTCTAAGTAGAATACACGTATGTCACATAATTACACGGTTAAGAGCTATGTAAAACTTTGAAATTGCATATCAATATAATTGATGCTGCACGATTTGCTTTGAGGGTATGATTTGAGTAGGAGAAGCTGCAAATCTTCTGTGTGCATCATATCCCACAATAGCGGCAGATAACCTAGAAGGTGAGACAACAATTAATGTTATCAATCAATTGTGGTTGACCTAGGAACATGATTACAGAGTAGGCTAATTCTCACTCACAATCCAATTTAGGTTCATTGAAACAAAACAAGCATGGCTGTTTCGCAACTATTGTTGCCACGGAGTAGGCTCATACATGTACCCCGACCCCGTGGAGAAACCATGCTCGTAAGATCGTGCACCATGGTCGCGATGGCAGTTGCAGCAAGTACGGAATTTGCAGGATCGAATCCCGGCACTGACAGCTGCTAACCTGAGGTACTTTACTTAAAGTCCAGGGGCACCTACCCCATCACTGTCCTTGATACAGTTTCACACACGGCTGCAGTCGTCACACAGCAATACAGGTTACCAGACTAATTCCACACACGCCCAACTACACGGGGATGATGACCAATATGTCCCAAACCCCTAAAATGTATTAACAACCACACGTACCATGAAGTTCAAAATGCATTCGATAAATGTCTACTGAATGAACACTTTATTTTCTCCCTATGTATGGCCTACTTTCCACGTTTTACAAAAATGATGAAAAAGTAGCTTTAGGAAATCAAGCTCAGGTGATATTTATGTGTCTGGCTGTCCTATCTGTGAGTATGTACTATCAACGCTTAAACGGCCAAATTTGGTAGGAATGAAGATCTATGCTAGAACATTCCATGGTCATATTTGAAAATGGCTTGCTGCCAACTGGTGAAAAAACACAAATGAAATTTGAACCGAACGTTGGATATCTCAGAAAGTATGTAAAGAAACTGCTCCAAAATTGACACACAATCAGCTCATGCGATTGCATGTTTACTTTGAGCAACCAAAATATGATAGTGTTGCCAAATTAATTTACCTATTACATTCAACATAGGAATACAGGTTATAAGATAACATAAATACACACCCAACAACACGGGACTGGTGACCAAGGTGTCTCCTCAAATTAATTAACAACAACATTACTCTATTTGTGCGGATAGATCCAATGTTTAATTGCATACATTGGATAACAACCAAATTGTCCGTATATAATGTATATCTTTTGAAATATAACTAAGTTAGGCTAGGAATATTTTCGGAGTCATCGGGTCTATAACCAATCGTTCGTAATGGTTTCAAGAATTTTGAACTCTAGACTCAACATCTCAAAAAGAATGCATGTGATCTATTCTAAACGTAGCACACATATACAGTAGATAATAACATTGCATATTTATTTTGAGCCACTCATTCACGACAGTGTTGCCAACATGATTCTATGCGTGCTGATAGGCTCAATGTTTAATTGTATGTAACGTTCATCCTAACAATTGGATTTCAAAGAAATTTCGTATGTGCAATGTATGTCTCAAGAGATATATCTCTCCATATCTTCAGTCACCGGGGCTACCAACTGTGTATTAATGATCTCAAGGATTTTGGACCCTAAACTCATTATCTCAGAACTAACTTCAAACTTAGCACACCGTATGTCCAAGATGTTTTAGACACGTTTGAAGCACCTATATCCTTGTAGGATTAGATAACAATAGCGGTTTACTATGCCAGATTTTACAGTGATCCGACTGTTTATTGACAAGATCAGTGATTCATGTATGAGGAATTGACATGAGCACCATCTATAATTCATTAAATGAAATCTATTTATCTGATGATGATAATTGTTGTTTTATGGAGCCTAACATCCAGGTTATCGGCCCCTAATGGTTGGGGTTATCGTGAAGATGACAATGAAATGTAAACTATAACTAAAAGTAACTACTAACTTATATACTAGAAGAAGAAATGGAAACCAATAGGAGAATAAGGCAAATAAAGGACAGGAGGAAAAGAAACGCCCTCAACCCTCGAAGAATGAGGATTGAGGGTCTTGGAAGGAAGGACAGCCATGAAAGGCAGATAGGAAAGTGAAAGAGGAGAGGGCCCGGCCCAAGATCAGAGGAAAAAGGGGACGAAACGGGCCCAGTTCAGGAATCCCGCGGGGTCGCCAACTCCCAAAATCACCAACCGTGAGCCCTTGAGCGCGTAGCACTATCGAGGGTGCACCAGAAGTGGTGGGGCTAAACACACCCTGCCTCCTTAAGGGCCTTGAGCAGAAGGCAGGAGAGAGCATGACAAGAAAAAGAAGGCTGACCCCTCGAAGAAGGAGGGTATCATGAAAGATCAGATAAGGGCCAATTAAGGCGGGAAAGTGAAAGACTCCCTAGGCCTCGGATACCCTAATACCGTCGGGGTCGGAAAAGAACAAGAGTTGACCAAGGGAGGTCGATAGGAAAGATGACAGAAAGGAGCCAGGCACAAGTAAGTGGAAGTAATGCTGAACTCAGCTGAGGCCCCGTTGTCGCCAATCCACGTCCCACTAGTCGTGAGCCCCTGGGGGATATATTTATCTACCTGTATGCTTAGGCTATGGTTGTTGTTCACAATTATTCCAAACTTCACAGCGATTGGATCAGTTAGACGAGTTAGATTGGGCTAGATACAGAAATTCATCTCTGAATAACTGGCATGTACACCATCTATAATTTGTTGAAAGAAACCTTTTGATTTACGTACCTGTATGCTTAGGTTATAGCCTATTAATGATACACTATGCCAGGTTTTACTGAAATAGGCTCATTCAGTGACGAGTTAGGTGAATCATGTAGCCTATTAGAAATTGTCATGTGGGCAATCTACAATTTCTGAAAAGTAAGAGTTAGATTTATATACCTGTAGATTTAGACTGTAGTTCTTGTTCACTGCCCCCCAGGGGCACACATCTAGTGGGACGTGGTTTAGCGACCACGGGGCCCCAGCTGAGTCCGGCATTGCTTCCACTTACTTGTGCCAGGCTCCTCTCCGTCTTCTTTCCTGTCGACCTCACTTGGTCAATTCTTGTTCTCTTCCGACCACGAAGGTATTAGGCTATCCGAGGCCTAGGAGTCTCTTCCTTTCCCGCCTTAATTGGCCCTTGTCTCATCTTTTCTGATACCCTCCTTCTGCGAGGGGTCAGCTTTCTTTTTCTTTTCCTGTTATCTCCTGCCTTTTGCTCAAGGCCCTCAAGGAGGTACGGTGTATGCAGCCCCTCCACTTCTGGTGCACCCTGGATATTGCTACACCCTCAGGGGCTCACGGCTGGTGAGTTCGGGAGTTGGCGACCCCGAGGGATTCCTGAGCTCTGTCCGGTTTTCTCCCTGTTTTCCATTACCTCTGGGGCGGACCCTCTCCTCTTTCACTTTCCTGTCTGCCTTTCATGGCTCTCCTTCCTTCCAAGTCCCTCAATTCGCATTCTTCGAGGGTTGAGGGTATTTCTTTTCCTCCTGTCCTTTATTTGCCATATTCTCCTTTTGTTTTCCATTTCTTCTTCTATAATAGTATATAAGTTAGTAGTTAGTTTTAGTTTACATTTCATTATCATCTTCACGATCACCCAAACCATTAGGGGCCGATAACCTAGATGTTAGGCCCCTTAAACAACAATTATCATCATCATCATCATCATCTTGTTCACTGTACCAGGTTTTACTGATATCGGATTATACTTTGATGAGTTGGGATTTTTTTTTATCAGGAATTTCCATACCCGCCATCTGTAGTTTGAAAATGAAAATCCACAGCCTGCTTCCAGTCTCCGACCGGGTCAGGAATGGAATGAATGAAGCCCCCATCTAGCGGTGAGGATATGGACTGTGCCGGCTGCCGAGGCCTGACGCACTCCTCTGGGGCAATGATTAAATGAATGACAGATGAAATGAAATGATAGCGGAGAGTGTTGCTGGAATGAAATTTTGACTGGGAAAACCGGAGTACCCGGAGAAAAACCTGTCTGCCTCCGTTTTGTCCAGCACAGATCTCACATGGAGTGACCGGGATTTGAACCACGGACCCAGCGGTGAGAGGCCGGCGTGCTGCCGCCTAAGCCACGGAGGCTTTAGTTTATTGCATATACTGTACTCCATTGATTTATGCACTAGTAGATATTATAGTAGACTAATAGTTCATTATGGTGTTGGAAGCCATTTTCAGTGTAGCTTTAGTAAACGAAGTTTGATGTTTATCAGTCGGTCAACACGATTGTACCCAATTGTGATGAGTTATTACCTAATCCTGAAAAAAATATACATGAGATTAATAAATACACTTGGATGACCAGTTTCGATCGTCAAGCGATCATCATCAGATCCATTACACTTAGGCTATAAAATCTATGGGTGAAAGTATGGGTGAAAGTATTTACAATACGTATACTTATTTAGTTGCAGTATTAGTTGAGATAATGCAACTTGTCAATAGGCCTATTTGTCATCCAAGTGCATTTATTGATCTCATGTAATTTTTTCAGGATAAGGGAATAACCCTTCACAATTGGACACAATCGTGTTGACCGACTGAAAAACTTCAAACTTCCTCTAACAGTTCACTATACAAAGTTTCACTTCGATCAATTGATAACGTTACAAAAAATATAAACAAATCGCACAGCCACCAGTTTTAATTTTTCCCCGTGGCTCATGATCTCAAGATTAACGGTCACGTTAAACTACAAGCTTCCTTTTTTTTTTTAATTTTTCACAAAAAAATGAGTCACATTAGACGTCAATATATTAAGCATTATTGAGATTGTAGGCCTTTGCGGCCAGCGTCTAGTTTATTATCTAGGCTTTCAGGATGAAGCCGCTTTGTATGTCGGTGATCAATTCCCTTAACTGCACGTAACGCCCATACTAACAATTTGATTTCAACGAAATTTCGAATATGCAACGCACGGTATGTCTCAAGAGATATAGGCTATCTCTCCACATCTTCAGTCAACAATCACCGACAAACGACACGGCTCCAACCTGAAAATAAAATACTAAGCATTAAGTAAACCTTTACTATGTCATGTTTCACTGCACTCGAATGACTGGGACCCCAAAATTTCATTTAAGTGTTTGAAGTTTGCGTGGCCGCCACGTTGGATTTGCGCTTAACAAGTTTTTGAAATTCACATTTGTGATCTTATCTTGTAGACGTCTATGACCACTCGCAGTTTGAGATTGATTGTTGCAATAGTTCCGGATTACTGGTGAATTAGTTCATGCGGTCGCCCGCCATGTTGCATTGGTGACCTTTGTTAAAATTTGAGAGACATGGTTGAGGTCGGACGGGTTAGTAGTAAGAACTTACCAAACTTCTTTCAAATCGCTCCAGCCCATCAAAATGTATTAGGGGGAAGACATTACACACACACACACACATATACCACCTCGTGGTGTAACAGGTAGCATTCTTGGTTAGGGTTCGATTTCCAGCTCTGCCAAGAAATGTAACTCTGCTCTGAGGGCTGGACTGGGCATCACTCATCCTCGTGAGGCAAAACAGAGCAGAGGCGGCTTCAATTCTCACCTCAGCCATCTCATAAATGGTTTTCCGTGGTTTCCCATTTCTACTCCAGGCAAATGCCGGGATGGTTCCTAGCTTAGGGCCACGGCAGCTTCCATCCCAATCCTAGCCTCAAATACAAATACACACACTAACAAGACATACCATAACAACACAAGTTATCAGACAAATATTTTCTCTGAACACACACCCAAGTACACGGGGGAAAATGGCCACGATGTCGAAAAGTCCCTAAATGAGTTAGAAACAACAGCAACACCACACACACACACACACACACACACACACGGACAAAAGGTGATCTCATTAGTCATATTTCGTAAGATGAAAATACTGTAGATCAAAATACACCACTAGTCAACAGTGCATCTCTCGCAACATTGCAAATAGGCGTAAACTTGTGAAAGTAGCCTATCTGATAGCATATGTTGCAATTATTAAATCTAGAGTGATAATAAGTCCAACAAAAATGTTACTTCTATTTAAACTCGAGCAATTTATTCATTCTTCGCCAAATTTGTCCTGTTAGCTTATTCCTTTATGGATGTAAAGTCAGTGCTTGTAGGGACATTTATAGCAGACCTTTGCAAGCTTGTGGATGCCATTCCTCCTGACAGTAATGTTGGCACCACTGAATTCCCTCCCACTCGCACTCCCACCCCGATATATCAGCTGGGAAGCGTGTAATAACAACAACAAGAGCTGTTTTCCGTGAACTCTGGCAAGGTTAGGGAGGACACATGCGTGTTGGCAACTACAACTGCCAATGGTCGAACCTTGCCACTGTTCAGTTGAAGCAATGCAATTGCAGGCACAGCATAACTCGTGCGGTGAGACTCATCTCAACTACAGTCTCTTGCTCTTCTTCTCAATATCTACCAGCTGGCTGCGCGGCTCAGAGGTAACATTCCCGCTCGGTGTGCCCAAGGTTGCAGGATCAAATCCTGGTGCAGTCAGTTGGCATTTGAGGGTGCACAAATGCGAGGGAGCCGTGTCAGTAGATTAACTGGCACCTTGAAGATCCCCTTCGGGCAAAATTTTGACACCCCGACGTCTCTAAAAGCCGCAGTAGTTAAAAGGGACGTAAAACCAATAACATTATTATTATTCAATATCTACTGCAGTTCTATCGCAATCTAGGGCAATGCAGGGTATTAAATTGGTGTAACGGTAGCGTTCTTGCCTGCTGTCGATACAATCTACAAATACTGTAGATTAAGGTAGACTGGGGATAGATGTAGACTATTATAGACGTTATGTACATGTATTTATGTGACAAGAGCTAATTCAGAAGTTACAGGCCGTGTATATGTGTTAGTTTGTTTCTTTAAAGCACTGGTTCTTAACCGGTAGTCCGCGGACCACCCCACAGGCGGGAGAAAAGGGTCCACCAGCACGTATAAGAAAGTGGCCAATTAATGGGGATTTCGAAAACGATGTGCGTTGAACGAGAATTGTCCGAATGTATTCGCTACGATGACTATCAGGTATTGAATTGAAATATCTTTAAAATAAGTGTCATTGATGAAGGGTTACAACTGATAAGATGTATTGGGGCCCCCGTACAGATTCAATTTCAGGCTGAGTGGTCCGCAGACTTCTACGAGTTCAGAACCACTGCTTTAAAGCATAGCGGGTAATAAATAATATCATTATATGCGCAATGAGTAGTTTTAACTGGCGTTGGTCGCGAAGTTTTATGACGCATGGCATAGTTAGGAGTTACTTTGTAACAAATAGGTTTTGTGATATGCTACATCCCCTTAACGCTTTCAGACTCACCTGTGCAATACAGATATAATACAGTATTACAGGAAGTTATACGTATCCTTCGAACACCTCATGGCGTAGTGGCTAGCGTTCTTGGCTGTATCTCCGGAGGTCTGGGTTCGATTCCTGGCTCTGCCAAGAAATTTTAACTTTGGTGTGAGGACTGGAATGGGGTACACTCAGCCGCGGGAGGCAAAACTGAGAAGAAGAGGGTTCGATTCCCACGTACGCTATCCTGGAAGAAGTTTTCCGTGGATTCACCACTTCTACTCCAGCCAAATGCTAGGATGGTTTCTAACTTAAGGCCACGGCCGCCCTTTTCCCAATCCTATCCCCAATTTGTAAATACATCACAATAACACAGGTTATCACACACACTCAAATACACGGCGTTATATGACCACGATGTCACAGCCCCTACAACAATAAACAACTGTAATTTTACTACCATACTGCAGTTCTATTCCAGGCAAGTCAGATTGCGGTGAAACTTGTCACAGCAAATCTTTATTTAGAGATTAGTACATTGGCCGCTTCTTACCTGAATCCTACCTCAATTACAAATACACACACTAGTACATACATTACGGGTTATCAGATAAATTCTACACACATTCAAGTGCACAGAGCTACATGACCACAATGCCACAAAGTCCCTAAAAGAATCAAAACAACATACAGTATTTTAATGGTTTCTCTAAACATACAACATTTTGTTTTGATTGCTGTAATAGATTCGTAGATATTGAGAATCAATTAAATACATCGCATGGCCACTATGTTGGGTTATTTTATATTTAAACCATAGGGTCATCTACAGGATGTCCGGGAACAGGTTCTGATATTCACAGAATAGATAGTACGCAACAATAGAAGAAAAAAAAGAGTTGCTATAAACATTGGCCGTAAACGTATAATCTTCAAAGTTATGGTCTTTTTTTTATTTAGTCAATTTACCCTCTAGGTTGGTGGTTCCCACGGACTCTGCGAGGGAACTCACCACTACCGCCTCTATGGGCAGTGTCCTGGAGCTTGGAACAGCTGGTCGGGATGGATACAACTGGGGAGGTGTGATCAGCACTTCGCCCAGGTGGCCTCACCTGCAAAGCGAACAGGGGCATCATGAGGGAGGGGAAGGGATGAAAGATTGGGATGCATAGGCTAGGAAGAGGGAAGGAGGCGGCCGTGGCCTGACAGTAGGTACCATCCCGGCATTTGCCCGAATACGAAGTGGGAAACCACGGAAAACCACTTCGAGGATGGCTGAGGTGGGAATCGAACCCCCTCTACTCATTTGGACCACCCGAGGCTGAGTAGACCCCGTTCCAGTCCTCATACCACTTTTCAGTTTCACCCAAGCAAGCAAGGTGAATAGACGTGCAGTGAAGTGTAAGGAAGAATGGGAATCGCTATTCAGCAGTACCGGGCGGTCATCGGCCGCTGGCAGGCTAGAGTGAAGTGCGATTTCGGTGTCGGGAAGGTGATAGTGGGCAACGTCACTGAACAGATTGGGGTTTTGGCGATGGGGATGGTAGCGCTGGTTGTGGCGACGCTACTATTAATTGGAGGAGTGGAGTCAAACCCAGGGCCTGGTCAGCTGGGATGGCAAGAAATGGAAAAAATAAGGGAAATTGTAAAGGAAGTGTCACAAAATGACCAGATCCGGGACATTCTTCGTGAGCAATGTAAGGAATTCAAGGAGATGAAGACATGTATAAGAGAAGAGATGGGAAAAGTGACAGAAAGGCTGACCGAGAATAGTAGAGAGATAAAAGACCTAAGAGAAAAGGTGAAGATATTAGAGGTGGAGGTAAATGAATTAAAGAAGACCAAGCTGGATGAGAGAAAGAAAAACGTCTTCATTTACGGAATAAAGGAAGATGCCAAGGAAAGCACCGAGGATCTAACATCCAAGGTGCTCCGAGTCATTAGTGAAGGCATGCGGATAAACATTGGAGTTTCAGAGATTGACAATGTGACCAGGATAGGGCGGGGAAAGGGCACGAGGCCCGTGAAAGTGTCATTAGTTTCTTCGCTGATGGCTCACAGAATTCTGGCGAGCACAAAGAACCTGAAAGGGGAGAGGATATGGGTAAGGAGAGAAATGAGTAAAGAAGAGGCAAGCGAGCAACGGACCTTGCAGTTTCATTTAAGGAAGGCAAGAAACTCGGATCTCAAGGCTTATGTAAAGGGCAATAGACTGGCGGTTAGCGGCAACAACTGGGATCGGGTTTGGACAGTGGCACAACTCCAGGATATGGAGAAGCAACAGCAACAGGAGACAGTTAGACCTAGCAACCAGGTGGAAGCAGCTGTCGGTTCAGAGGGAAGTGCGGTGGTGATTCAACAGAGAGCATCGACCTTCAAGTCCAACACGGAAGTGGCGCGAGCAGGAACGACTAACGCCAGCGCCAGGAACACCCGACAAGTGCGTGGTTTGCAGAAAGGTGAGACTGGTAAACAACGAGTTACTAGTCTAAAAGAACTTTGGGGCAAGAAAACCTTGACAGAGAAGTTCAATGTGGAGAAGGAGGTCATTTCTTCTCCAGGTGGCAGTATACTAGAGCTAGAGAAAGCTAGAGTTACTAGAAGTAAAGCCACCGCCAGCGAAGAGGGTAGTGGTAAAAAATAACTAAACTGGAATATTGCTAGCGTAAATATAGAGGGTTTTTTAAATAAGAGAGGGAACTATGTAGTTTTGACCCTAATAGAAGATATGCAGATTGTGGGATTTGTTGAGAGTTGGCTCCCTGTAGGTTGCGATGTTAAAATAGACGGCTTCAATATATATACAAAACCTAAGATTAGAAAAGCTCGTACCGGTAGGTTTCCGGGGGGAATTGGTGTTTTAATTAAAGAAGAGGTGAGAGAATTATCAGAATTTATTAGTTCAGAACTGGAAGAAGTAGTGTGGGTAAAAGCAGATATTAGGGGGAGGGCGAAAGGAACGGTATGTTTCGGCTTTGTCTACAACCCTCCGGAGAATTCCCCGTATGCAAGAGAAAGCTTTTTCGATGAGTTAGCTATTGAAATGAACAGAATTCAAAATATATATGAGGAGGCAGAGATTGTGCTTTAAGGGGACTTCTATGCGAGGGTTGCAGACAGAAAGCCCTTACAGCAAGGGGGTTGCCGAGGCCGTATGTGGGGATAGGCACAGCAAAGACAAGGAATGTAACAAGAACGGAGAAAAGATTTTGGAACTATGTGGTGCAGAAGAGCTATATATATTAAATGGTGTCTGTGTGGGGATGAAGGAGGTAACCTGACGTATATAACAGAGATTGGAGGAAGAGTAATAGATTTAGCAATATGTTCCAGAGGAGCACTAGCCCTTATTAAGAGGTTCACTGTTGAAGAATGGGGGGAATCACACCACCTACCAATTGTCGTCAACATGCAGGGAGCGTTGACAAAATCAAAATCAAAAGGGAACCCACGAGTTAAAGCTATAGAGAGAAAAGTAAATAGATTCAGATGGAGGGAGGAAAACTGCAGAGAGTTCCAGAACTACTTCCAGGGAGAAAATTTTGAGCTGATAAAGGTAGGGATAAGTTTAATTATCAGTAATGATGAAATTGAAGGGGTAATACGTATGATTGAGAATGCAATTATGATGGCCGGGCGGAAAATGCGCGTGAAGGCTAGGGGAAAAGTAGGGAGAATTAAAGGATGGTACGATGAATCTTGTAGAAGGAAGAAAACCGAAGTTATTAGGGCACTGAAGTTATACAAGAGAGGAGGGGATGATACGATGAGGGTAGAATTTTGTCGTCTAAGGAAAGAATATAGGGAACTGCTCAGCAAAATGAAAGATGAATGGCAGGGTAAGGAAGCAACAGCACTAAATAAGGATTCAAAAGCTAACGACTGTAGCAAAGTGTGGAGCAGGATAAATTCTTACTGTAGGGGGCGCAGAAGTTGTGGGGGGAGCTCTATTAGTGATGAAGTATGGATTGAATATTATGATAATCTGTTAAATGCTGAAGATAATTGGAGGAAGAGGGATGAGTTTGGCGTCCCGAGGGGGCTGGAGGCCGCTCTGCCTATGCTGGACCAAGTCATATCGATAGAGGAAATTAAGGAAGTAATAGCTAAAAGTAAAGGAGGGAAGTCAGGTGCTATTTCGGGGATAACAAATGAATTTTGGCAAGAGTTGAGTAATAATAGGTTCATGATGGACAGCTTGGTAAAAATCTTTAACAAAATCTTTGAAGGAGGTAGATTTCCGAGGGCGTGGCAGGAGGGGATAATTTGTCCAATATATAAGAAGCGTGGGGACAAACTAGACCCAGGCAACTATAGAGGCATAACTTTGCTTGATAATTTGAGCCAAATGTACACCGGGGTCTTATCCAAGCGTTTAATAGCATGGGCAGAGGGCTGTTCGGTGTTCTCGAGACTCCAGACAGGGTTCAGAAAAGGGATGAGGACCAGTGACAATATAATGGTGGTGAAAACAGTGATGGACAAGTACATAAGAAGGAAAAGAGGTAAGCTGTATATCACAGCTATTGATTTGGAGAAGGCGTTTAATTCAGTGAGCAGGGGAGCTGTCATGGCTAAACTGGGAAAAATCGGGGTGTCACATAAAATGATAAGAGCAATTGAGAATGTGTATTCCGAAGTGAAATGTGCAATGAAAACTAAAGATGATGTAATTGTAGGAGAGATAACGTCTAATATAGGATTAAAACAGGGATGCAAATTATCCCCGGTGCTTTTTTTGCTATTTATCAACGATATTTTCGATTCAAAGGGCTTTGAGCAACGGTCCAACCCTTGCTTGGACAATTATGATATCCCGGGCCTAGCTTTTGCTGATGACATCCTTCTGCTTGCTCTAACACCCTATAATATGCAATATAGTATTGACGAGATTGTGAAATACTGTGACGACTGGAACTTAGAAATTAACCCGAGTAAGACCAAAGTTATGGTCTGCAAAAAGGGAGAAGAATGAAAAGTGGGTCATGTATGGGTCACAGTTAGAGACGGTGAAAAAACTTGAGTATCTAGGGACGATAATGGCGAGTAATGGTAAATGGACCGAACAAATTAAAAGGACAAAATCGAAAGGGCTAGCGGCATTGGCGAATGTTAAAGTGTTAGAGCGTAAGTTACCGAATCTTGACTACAAAGTGTATAAGAATGTGTTTAACGCACTCATCGTTTCAAGAGCACTTTATGGAGTGGAAGTATGGGGTTTAGAGGAAGGAACGAAAACCCTGGACAGTATTGCAAGTAGGTTTGCCAAGATAATTTTGGGGCTACCTAGTTGCACGGCGAATTGTGGAGCGAGAATGTTGTGTGAGGATGTAAGCATTAGACAACATATCATAAAAAGGGTCATAAAGTCTTGGATTCGTTTAAAAGCAGGTGGAGGGGGGAAATGCTTAAGGTAGCCTACCTGCACCGAATGAAGCATCAGCAAGAGGGCTACTGGGTGGACGGGGTAAGAAGTGTACTGGAAAGATTAGGAATGGGTTATCTATGGGATAGGGACTTACAAAGAGAGGAAGGTAGGGTGTGTAAAAAAGTGTGTAGAAGGGTTAATGACGTGGAGTTGCAGGTGCTAAGAGAAGAGTGCACCAGTAGGAGAACCTTAACGGAGTTCTGCGAAATAAGGAACTTTATGAGCATAAAGCCTCAATGTCTAATGAAAAGAGAAATGAGAGGGATAATTTGGTGGTTAATGGGGGTGTATAAGAACAAAGTGTTGAGAGAAGTAGGAAAAGAGGACATTTGCCTGTTTTGTGGGAAGGTTATGGGTGCAGCACACCTGATCAGGGAATGCAAGGAAATTAAAATGATAAGAGCAAAGTTTGTAGACAAAGCAGATCTAAACAGAAAAGAAAATGAAAATGAGTATCACACTTTAATTAAATTACTAAAAAGGGAATGGGGGAAAGCAGGTCAATTAGCAAAATATTTTAATACCATCAGGGCAATGTGGAATAAGAAAGCGTCGGATGAGATTCAGAACAAAGATGCATGTAAATTAAGCATTCAAGTACAGGAGATGGCTTCCTAAGCTATAAATCTTGTTAAAGCCTAGGAGAGCCTATCTGTATTAACTAGGTATACGATTACTACAGTACAGCCACATATTGCTGTCTGTAGCTTTTTCCTGTGAGTTTGATGATTTTTTTCCTTACTACAAAACTTATCAGACTCTTTCAGTCAGTAAGGGCTCGATAGGGAAATAAAAGTAATTCTTTCTGTGACGTGTCTCCCATGGAGAACTGTCAAAAAATGAAGAACACTGTGTCCACATTTATGATTAAGAAAGAACTTTGTGCAGTCTCCATCAGAAAAGTTGCCCAGTGATATTGTGAATGAAGATAACTACTGCAAAGCATTATTAAGTTTTGAAATAACTAGGAAGCTATGAAATGCCAAATGAACATTTGGTTCAATTATCTAATGCCATACTGTAAATTTATGTTATCTATGTGTTTATTGTCTGTATGTCACGATGTGACTCTCTGAGTAAAAGTGACAATTAACAAGTAGATTTGGTTTAAATAAACATCGATCATAAACATCGATCATACTACTTTTCAAATTTCGTGGCAGAGCCGGGAATCGAACCCAGCACCTCCGGGGTGGCAGCTAACCATGCTGACCGCTACGCTACGGAGGCGACATGTCTTAATTTGTACAAGGAGCATATCTTGCATTCCGAGCGCTTTGGCACGAAACAAAGAAGAAAACATTGTTCAAGATATGCTCCTCGTACAATATTTTCTAATTTGCAGTAGTAGCGGGTAGTTGTTATCGTAACAGAGACCGAAGGACGCTATGGAATCCCATACAGTACGTCTACGCGATTTCGATAGTCGGGAGACATAAGCCGACGGTCTGGTTTGGTTTAGTGAAATGAAAATCCACAGCCTGCTTCCAGTCTCCGACCGGGTCAGGAATTGAATGAATGAAGCCCCCATCTAGCGGCGAGGATATGAACTGTGCCGGCTGCCGAGGCCTGACGCACTCCTCTGGGGCAATTATTAAATGAATGACAGATGAAATGAAATGATAGTGGAGAGTGTTGCTGGAATGAAATTTTGACAGGGAAAACCGGAGTACCCGGAGAAAAACCTGTCTGCCTCCCTTTTGTCCAGCACAGATCTCACATGGAGTGACCGGGATTTGAACCACGGACCCAGTGGTGAGAGGCCGGCGTGCTGCTGCCTAAGCCACGGAGGCTTCGGTTTGGTTTAGTGAGGGTCTCAAAATAAAAACAGAACGATCGTTAGGTCACTGGGGCCCACTCGACCCGGTTCATTGAAGCCATGCAGCTACGCTAGGCCACGCATTTTCCCGGTAGCTCAAGGAAGGTCGCGTTTCGCCTGAACGAAGCAGGTTTATAGCCTAATCCCGGCGAGCAGCTAAAAAACGAAAGCTTACTGATGAGCAGAGGGTGTTCCTCCTTGTGTTTGTCGAGGACAACGTGCTACGTAACTGGTCGAATGTCGTATTCTCCAACCACAAAACTTTCCACGGCGAATGTCATTCGGTATCTGACATAATCCGACGTATGCCTGTATCTGTTGCGTGTTGGGGTTGGGTAAGCTCTCGTGGGATAGGATTGTTGCACAGAATCGAGCTACGTCCACTTGGACACTCTCGTATCACCGGGCAGTATGTGCACATTTTAAAGAATATTATTGCCCCCTTGCATGCGGGTGCTTCATCCCGCCGTTGTCAACATTCCAATCCGGAGATAAACTACTGTAGTCCCTCATTATTATGTGGCTTTCGAGACCTCCGATTGCCAGAATTTTGCCATATAGGGGTTATTTACTGTGACATTATATCTACCGACAGCAGGATGTCACTATTAAATTGTGTATAAATACGTTGAAATATTTCGAAGCTAGCCAGTCGTCTCAAAATTCAAAATGACGTCTAATTTGCAGTTGGCAGCAATGATACACTTAAAAATTAGAAAAGTCTGATGTCGTTAAGGACGACTTGATGTATCATACGTAGGCTATCGAAATGTTTGTGTTATTCTCTGTAAACGTTCAAAAGTTATTGAGGCAAGGGGACACTCACAGGAAGACACGCTCCGAACGCTCTGGTTTTACGTGACAGTTACTCTCGCGATCATAAACCACGGGAACTCCTTTTTTTTTATCACGTCGAACCTGAAACACTGAACGTGGCATTTTACCTTGAAAATCCCACATGCATTCACCGGGAATCGAACCCGATCTGCCTTGCTGGGAGGCAAGCAGCTTGACTG
Source organism: Meconema thalassinum (assembly GCA_946902985.2). Lineage (NCBI taxonomy): Eukaryota > Metazoa > Arthropoda > Insecta > Orthoptera > Tettigoniidae > Meconema > Meconema thalassinum. The sequence goes on along the minus strand of OX336389.2, from coordinate 377,722,725 downwards.
CTGTGCCAACAAACTCCCAGACAGACACACTAAAAGCCAATGATTGACCACTGTACCCTTCAAACCCCATTAGGGTACACAACATAATCCTGTTTTACATTTTATTTTATTTTTCCGAAATGATACAAGTAAAGGGGCGTGGTGGCGCAGCGGTCAAGCTGTATGCCTCTCACCAAGGCGGACCGGGTTCGATTCCCGGTCAGTGCATGTGAGATTTTCGATGTGAAATTCCATGTCCTGTGGTTCGGATTCCACGTAAAACGGAGGTCCCGTGGCTTATGATCGCGAGATTAACGGTCACGTTAAACTACAAGCTTCCTTCCTTTTGATACAAGTAAGTTAAAATGGATGGAAGTGGGACTCGAACCTTAATTGTTTACTCTGCTGGCATACGATCCCTGCGCGTTATCGCTTGAGTGGCGTCAACTCGTTGATTTTAATCAGCAGCTAGTATTATTTAATGTTAAGTCGCTTGACTCGTATAATTTTCCATCTCACACTGCTCCTTGAACCCAGTCAATATGGAACAATGCTGAGATACGTATCTCATGAATTTGGCCTATTCGACCCAAATCTCGATATTCATGTTGGGCGATCTCCTCACAAACGATTGGTAGTTCTTTAATGAACTCCAGTAGATTTGGTCGAATTTATTGAGCTGAGAAGGTGGTCTTCAAAACCCGAGATTGGGAGTTCAATTTCGAATCTGTCTGGTGATATTTAACGGGAGGCTACTTAGTTGATTTAGATCGTCCATGGACACTAAAACTAGGGAGCTGCGTGGCTCAGTCAGTGGCGCTGAGCTTCTAATTGAAAGGGAGTGGGTTCGATCCCCACCCAGGTAGTGGATTTTAGAAACAAAACTACCACTTTCGGAAACGCAAATAGCCATGGGGTTCACTCAGCCTACATCAGAAATGAGTACCAGGGTAATTCCTGGGAGCAAAGACGGCCAACTCCATCCCATCTAGTGCCGATGTCACAAGAAGTGGAAGCCTCACCTTCCACTACTCCCAGGGCCTCCATGGCCTGTACGGAGTTGGCTTTGCTTTGGACACTAAAACTAAATACTCAGCTGACAATTAACTTTAGCATTTCATGAATTTCTGATTGACGTGGTGTACAAGAGACTCCATTTGTCAAAGAACCAAGAAGAATTTTCTGATGCCCACAGTCAATAACTAGAGTCCTGCGCGGATAAACAAAACGTCATCCGCATCCACCCCGCATCCGCCCTGCATCCGCACGACTGTTATCCGTATACACCCCGCATCCGCACGAATGTTATCCGCATCTGCACGACTTTTATCCGCATCTGCTCGTTTGTTATCCGAATCCGCTGACATAACAATGCTAATTTTAATTTATTAGATACAGCGTTAAGTATTAAAGCAACACATTTAGACATTCGAGGAGAAAGTCGTTCCCCTAGGCTATGGATGTCATGTCAGGATGTCAGGGTGTTAGGTAAGAGCCAGAGTTAAGTTGGCAGCACGGTTGCTGCTGACAGCGCGGCTGCCGCCGCTTGTATCAAAACAAAACAAACAACAAACAGTCCACTTAGAGATTCCTGTTTCTTGAGCTAATTTGCGTATTGATTTACTTGGACCTCACAGCATTATATCGGAAATTTCATCAAGCTTTTCGTCTGTTAACAGCGTAGGCCTGCCTATTCCTGGTACATCGTGAACTGAGCCGGACACACGAAATTTATTATCAAATCCCGAACGGTATCCCGGTTTGGACACTTTGAATTAGGAAACCGCGCCAGAAATTTTAGTTTTACATTTTCAGTAAACCGATCGCCTTCACGTAAAACGTATTCCACCCAAAACGCTCTCTCTTCAGTAGTAAACATTACCGCCTGTATCCTGTTGCACTATTCCAATAATCTAAACGCTCCCTTTCTGCATTCACACTAACGCTTTCCACAGCACAGCACAGCACAGCTCACACGTGTGTTCTGATATCCTGTCGACCTTGGAGAAGACAAGCTAGTACCTGTCTATCGGCGAGTGAGCGAAAGGTTTGCCACCGCGCTGCCAACTTAACTCCGGCTCTCACCTAACGTAGCAGTGCCAAGGCATTGCGGAGAACATTCCCTGACGCACTGTACTATGTTCGAAATGAATGTTATACAGTTAGAAATGCAACCCTTTTCAGTTCGGAGTGTTAATTATGCTTAATGACATAATTTGAATGAGATTAGCTTCTTAGCATCTTACATTTACCATGGGAAAGAATATAATATGTCATAAACATCCGGGTCCTAGTAATGATATTCAACAAGTTCGAATAGTATTCTAAAAACTATCCGAAAATTTACTCCAAACAGTATCCGTAACTTATCCGCTATCCGTGCAGCCATGGAAACTATATCCACATGGCGAAAAGTTTTGCGAACTTTAACCATAACAACTGGGTAACACTGTGTAAGTGGGGGTTATGTGACGAGTGGGGCTTCCCTCACATCATCATTACCAATATGGCCTTCAGCTACGTATCACCTTTCTCAGCGTATGATGCCACACAAAAATCTCCGACTTTTACTGCATAGCAATGTCATAAATTAATGAGACATTAAATTTTAATAGAAAATGCAATTGACTCTTTACGGAACATAATCTTTTTTGAATGTTCGTTTTAGTTGTTCACCATCACGGGCAGTATTTTACAGCTGTTTGTTCGTCCCCATAAAGAGAAACAGTAACATGTCAGAATATAATTATCTCGTTACTGATACAATCAACTTGGCCTTTATTTTTCATAAAAATGATTTGAGATTTGTCCCCCTATTGTCTTCTGAACCGCTGCTCCGATCTCAAACGAAATTTTGTGTGCTGTTGGCAGAGCCTTTGGACTTTCTACCTTTGCTGTTTTCAACGAAATCACTGTTACTAACTATTAGTGATGGGTGATATCAACATGTGACCAAAATATGCATACGACTGAACCAATGTGCACCAAAATGTGTACGACTATAGACACGAACCACCAATTGTCAATTTATAAAGTTTTATATTCCATGGCCCCTTCTTTAAAACCAACGCGTACATTAACACCTATTGTAATCGAACTTCACAATATACGAGATCTACGCAATATTTCTCATTCAAAGACAAACAGCTTCATCATACCATAGACTACAATATATAAAATTTTCAATTAAGCAAGGAATAGACACAACAAATTTCCAAACCATGAACCCGTCAGCAAAGAGCCTTGTTTTATCCTATGAAAATCCATCGCAAGATATTTTTTAATTTTTAAATCTATTTATAAAATAAATTTTACAATCACCAGATATCTTAGATCTACAGTACATACTTTTCAGAAAATTATTTTATTGCCAATTTTAAAGCACACATTGTAACAGATCTCTTCTTTTTGAATACGGTTTATGAACAATTATTATCAAGAAAGAGAAAATCCAAGGTAAGTATTAATCAACTTTGCTCCTAATTCAATTAGTTTTAATTAATGTTTTTAGACATTTACTGAAAAGGGCCACAATGTTGCCGAAACTGGTATAATATTTCCAAAACTATTTAATGACTAAGGTGAATAAATTTAATAAGTACTCATGGTATTCAAAAGTTTGGTGCTTTTCAGTCGGTCAACACGAATGTACCCAAACGAGATGGGTTATACCCTAATCCTGAAAAAAATTACATGAGAATAATAAATACACTTTGATGACCAGTTTCGATCGTCAAGCGATCATCATCAGATCCATTACACTTAGGCTATAAAATCTATGTCTGAAAATACGAGTGAAAATATTTGCAATATGTAGGCTACACTTATTTAGTTGCAGTATTGGTAATGCAACTCGTCGGTGTTTGTAAATATTTTCACCCATATTTTCAGACATTGTGACCATCCGAAATATTTAGATCTGATGATGATCGCTTGACGATTGAAACTGGTCATCCAAGTGTATTTATTAATCTCATGTAATTTTTTTCTGGATTAGGGCCCAACTCATTTGGGTATAATTCGTGTTGACCGACTGAAAAGCACCAAACTTATGTTTACTAAGGACACACTAAAAATTGCTTCAAACCCCATAAAACTCATGGTATTTTATATATTGTTACGTGCCACCCCCTAGTGGCACTTCCGTTAACGGGATTACGGTGGGTAGAAGCACAACACAAATTGTTCCTTTAAAGAAACGTATTAGCTTTATTGCGGGCCAGAAAGATACACCACACAATAGCAAATACAAGCAATTAGTGTCTCACTCTAGTTTCCTCCCTTTGTCGGGAACACTTCCCTTTCACTTGTCAATAAGCCACAGAAGTTAATCCCTCCTAATGGTACCGGTGGCCTCGGTAGAAATACCTGCAACACTTCCTTGAATACACAAGCTACAGTTATTTACGATAGCCAGTCACTCACCACTACACACTGCTTCGCTGTCCGCTGGCTAGGGAAACAGCCCCCTGTGTTTTCGCAATTCACCACAATATCTCTGTCGCACTAGGTAAACACACACTCTTCAAATACAGTCCCTCCGTAGGCTTCACACGAACATGACGGCTAAGCGAAGTTGAAACATTTAAATAGACTTTTCTCGCGATGTAACAATCCGAACGCAGTGAAACTTAGTACAACAAGTGACTGAAGGAATTGCAATGCACATACAACTAATTTAGTTCAATTGTTTACATAACCTCAAGATGGCGGCTGTGCGATATATTAAAATTAATGTTTTATTTCTTGTGTTCTAATCATGCGATCGAAATCAACGTTTGATAATGAACGTACACAATAGTCCTCATCTATTAGTACATAACTCTATGGCCTTCATATATTAAAATCCAACATTGTGACCATCCGAAATATTTAGATGGTTCTCAATATCTATTAATCTATGACAGAAAATCAAACTGAATTTTTTTGTATGAATACAAACATAAGTTCACCACCGACAGTAGTGGCTACGCTGGCTAACGCGCAGCATTAGGTCATGGGGCCAAGCTCTCGGCTGACTCGGTAGACGCGTGGGTTCGAGCCCCACCGTCGGCCGTTCTTGAAATGGTTTTCCTTGGTTTCCCATTTTCAACACCAGGAAAATGCTGGGGCGGTACCTTCTGACAGGCCACGGCCGCTTCCTTCCACATCCTTGCCCAGTTTCATTCACCATCATTCATTTCATCTCTCATTAACTCCTCTCATGAGGTTATCGTAAGGAAGGGCATCCGGCCGTAAAAACCATCGCCACAAAGACTTCCATCGCATCTCATCCCCGACCCCGTTGGAACACGGGAATAATAAGGGGTAGACATACATACAAACATAAGTTCACCAATGGGACGTTCAATAACGTGGTGAGCACAAATCAAACATGACGGCGACGCGAAATTTAAATATTGAAATGGACGTTTCTCGTGATTTAACCACCCGAGCGCAGTGAAATTTGGTACGGTACATGCTTATATACATTTTAATCCACTGTCATCTAATTAATTTAAATTATTTTTATAACCAAAAGATGGCGGCTGTGCGAAATTTTAGAATCTCATTTTTATTTCATGTGTCGTGATCATGCGATTGAAGTTTGAATAAAACACTTACACAATAATCTTCATGTAATAGTGCATAACTCTAAGGCCTATATACAAAAATCCAAAATGGTGACCATCCGAAATATTTAGATGGTTCTCAATATCTAAGAATCTATTTCAGCAATGAATCTGAGAATTTGTATTTTAATAGAGGCAATTAATATAAGTAGGATATATGAAAATAGGCCATTTAGTTCTTCACGGAACTACTTGTTAGGTATTTGCACATATATTTTTTTGTTTTTAGCCTATTTTCATTTATGATAAAAAGGCTTATGAGATCACCTTTTGTCCGTGTGTGTGTATGTGTGTGTGTCCCCCATAATAACTTCTAAATAACCGGAGCGATTTCAATGGAACTTGGTAAGGCCATAGTACTATTTTGGCCGACCTCGATCAAGCCCTTCAAATTTTATTACGTCTCCTCAATCCAACATAGCGGCTGTGCGAAATATTTCACGGACATTCTATATCTCCGAAACTATTACTCATAACACCCTGAATTGTTTTACGGTGATTAGAAATTACAGGTTGTGTTCACCTGTATGGGTCGATTAGAGGATGCCCACTGGCAACTGCGAAGCTTCCTGAACAACTTTAAGACTGGGCAAATTCTATGAAAGTGTGTCCGAATGTTTGGGAGGAGAACAGCTGTATCTTGTTATTATTACCAGACTCTTTGTAAGCGTTACTCAGTGGAATATATGAACTTCCTGATCATCCCGTGCCAGCTGAGAGCATGCCAAGCGGGCGATACAAAATAGACAACTCGGCGCTTTCTACACGGAAGCGTTTCAGAATTCAGTTCCTGTTCGAACACTTCTTCCAACAGTAATCAACAGGGAACGGATTTATATGTAAATACATACAGTATCTCTTTGTAAAGCTAAACTTAATTATATTTTGCATTATCTTTACAAATCATGGTGAGTGGAGTTGAAAAATGGAGTATTCATTTTCCATATTTTTTCCATATTTTAGAGTTTAGCACATGAAAATGAAAATCCACAACCTGCTTCCAGTCTCCGACCGGGTCAAGAATGGAATGAATGAAGCCCCCATCTAGCGGCGAGGATATGAACTGTGCCGGCTGCCGAAGCCTGTCGCACTCCTATGGGGCAATGATTAAATGAATGACAGATGAAATGAAATGATAGTGGAGAGTGTTGCTGGAATGAAATATTGACAGGGAAAACCGGAGTACCCGGAGAAAAACCTGTCTGCCTCCGTTTTGTCCAGCACAGATCTCACATGGAGTGACCGGGATTTGAACCACGGACCCAGTGGTGAGAGGCCGGCGGGCTGCCGCCTAAGCCACGGAGGCTCTAGTTTAGCACATAATGTTCCATATTCTTAGTCATTAAGGTCAATGCAGTCCATATTTCAGCAAAAGAGTATTACATTCTATTAAATTAGTAGTCCTGTCAATAATGGAGAAACATTTAATATTTTAACTGGGGTGAAACTCATCATCACGCCTGTCCACGCCTGAGTTGATAAGGTAAGGTGATAAACTGCGTGGTGAAAGAGAGATGAGTGAACCCGGAAGAGGTGAGATCAGCTGAGCATCAAATTCACACATAACATCGACTATGTCTGTCCCATAATTTCGTTACTCAGGAAATCCCATTCATCGACGATATGCCAGTAGTTTCCGCAGCAGATTTCCTCAGTGAAAAAAGGTTTTCTCAAAGCCCACTAAAGAGTTCATCCTTTGAAAGAAATGTACCCAGAAATTCCATTGCCACCTAAGCCAGTTCTAACTAGGTGGGGTACGTGACTGCAAGCGGTTGAATATTATGCTGAATATATAGACTCCATTAAGAACGTTCTGCATGCTGTGGACTCTGAAGATGCAGCCTCAATTGAAGCTGCGCAAACAGTTGTTTGCGACACAAGTGTGAGGAATGACTTGATTTACATTCAGCATAATTTTTCATGCATCACAAAAAACACTCAAAAGTCTCCAAAACTCGCATCTCTCACTTTCTGAAAGTTTCGAAATTGTGAATAGAACTGTGGAACAGCTAAATCATGGTACAGGTAAAGTTGCAGATGTAGCAAAAATGAAGATGGACACTGTACTTTCAAAGAACCCTGGATATGAAAGAATGGGAAAGTTTGCTGCAATTATGTGTGGAGATTTAAGTGTCAAGTTAACGTTGGTTTTAACCCCAGCAGACGTTGTAAAGTTTAAATATGCCCCCATTACCTCAGCTGATGTTGAACGAAGTTTCAGTCAATATAAATCGGTACTTAGAGACAATTGGAGAAGATTCACTTTCCAGCACTTAAAATAACATTTTGTGATCCATTGTTTTCGTAACATATATTAAAATATTGCGTGTTCTTCAAAGATCATATTAAAATTAGAAGTACAGCATTATGGTTCATGTAGATCTACTTTATATACCATCTTTGAACTTTGATATCAAACAGAAATGATAGTTTTTTTTGTAATTTTAAGTCCATATATAATTCCATATTTCAATAAAAATAACTAAATATATATGTACATATTTCATGAATTATTAGTACATATAAATCCGTTCCCTGGTAATCAACCACCGCTTTACACGGCGTTTATCAGCTGCCCCTATCAATACTGTTTTACGTAAAGCACATTTTTATATACGTCCTGAAAACATCCCTTTTTTCCGTGCGCACAGTTAGCACAGTTAGACGGATATCTTTGATACACAAAAATAGCAGACAGTTATACCAGGCCCGACGACAGGGAGGGGTAAGCGGGGCTGTAGACCCGGGGACCGGATTAGCTGAGGGACCCGAGGCGGTAAAAGGATTTAGAGTGGCCAACTTTATTTAATTTAATGTCTAAACTATTATGAAATTTCCTTATGACACACTTCGATGTAAACACAGGCAGTGAACAGAATACAAAACATTACAAAGAGAACATACAGTATAATTAATCTTATAAATAACCTGTGTTTTTTCGTTTTCCGCGGCAATGGCTAAGTTACCAGAGTCGTCCATTTTACGGTATAACGTGCTAGAGTTCAACAGTCCTTAACGTTTCTAGTTCAATACCAGAAAGAAATTTACCCTTTAGCCTACTTCATACTGTACATTTCTGAAAGGAGTGTGGGTTATTCTTGTAGACCCTGAACACGTTCAGATATCAAGAAAACGTAATTTTTAAGGCAGAGTGATCAAAATCGTAAAGTAAAAGAACAACCAACGAGAGACGAAAATTAAGGAGAGTGGCGGAATAACTAAGAGCAAAGTAAATTAATAACCAGTTGGGCAAGCTTAATTCCACGGATGACAATGATATTAATGGGGCAGCACAGCGAGGAGCTTTTTTCTTTGAGGGGGTTAAAATTTGCAAGCTCAATACCGTAATTTCAAAATTATGTCTCAAGTTGAATAGAAATGGAAGGGCCCGGAAGACCTTATCTTAGGGCCCGTGATCGTACTCTACGGCCCTAAGTTATTCTATAATAGGCTATTATTAAATAATATAAATCGCGAATGTTCCCTTCAAATGGTCTGATATGTAAATGAAACATCTGTGAGGCACGAAGTGGATATTGTTGTTGTTAATTTTAGGGGCTTGTGACATCGTGGTCATGTATCCCCATGTACTTGGGTGTGTGTTTCGTATGTGTCTTTGTAATTAAGTTAGTATTTCGTTAGGATGCGGCTGTGGCCTTAAGTTAGGAACCATCCCGGCATTTGCGTGGAGTAGAAGTGGGAAACCACGGAAAATCATATCCAGGTTGGCTGTGGTAGGAATCGAACCTACCTCTTCTCATTTTCGACTCACGAGGTTAAGGGTACCCCGTTCCAGGCCTCAGAACAGAATTAAATGTCTTGGCAGAGCCAGAAATTAAAACCTGGGTCTCCGCGGTGACAGCCAAGAATGCTATACCAAACACAAAACAACTGTGAACATGGGCTCGTCCAGTAGCGCGCGTCCTGCAGAGCTCTGTTGCCGCAATGAGATAGGCGAGAGATGGCGCAGCTCTACCTCGCGGTATACACACGACCTTCCCCCTGAACACAAGGTGCTCCGAATGTAAATGCATGTACTAGATCCCCCATCTAATCCTACGAATATCTATGCTCACAACGGATTTCGCACATTTGTATAATTGTGATATGAGGCAGTTATAGGATATCACACAAACGTTATTCGTGCACGTGTTCATCTCCTGGTGTACCGACAAGCATTCTTGGCTGTCGTCCAGGAGACCCGGTTTCGATTCCCGGCCCTGCCAAGCAATTTAATTCTAGTCTGAGGACTGGAATGGGGTACGCTCAGCCTGTAAGGCAAAACTGAAAAGAGGTGCATTCGATTCCCACCTCAGCATTCCGGGAAGTGGTTTCTCGTGGTTTCTCATTTCTTCTCCAGGCAAATGCCGGGATGGTTCCCAACTTAAGGCCATGGCCGCCTCCTTCCCAATCCTCACCAGAATTACAAGTACACACACTCTAATACAGACACCACAGTAATACAGATTATCAAACAAATGCTACACACACCCAAGTACACGGGGCTTAAGAACCAAGATGTCCTGGCCCCTCAAATAAAACAACAACAACAATAACAACATTATTATTTCACATGAAATAATCTACACGGGATGTCATTCTGAATAACATTGCCTGAGGACTCTTTATAAGGTAATAGAAATACAGAAAACAATTTATTGTGATCAGGTTGCGTTTATTGAGGACCACCTTGTGGTGTAGGCCTACTGGGAAGCACACTTGTCCATTCTTGACTGTCACCGCGGAGGCTTGGGTTCGATTCCCGGCTCTACCAAGAAATGTAATTCTGCTCTGAGGGCTGGAACGGGGTACACGATGCCTCGTGAGGCAAAACTGAGAAGATGTGGGTTAGATTCCTACCTCAGCCATCCTGGAAGTGGTTTTCTGTGGATTCGCACTTCTATTCAAGGCATATGCTAGGATGGTACCTAACTTAAGACCATGGCCGCTTCCTACCTAATTCTTACCTCAATTACAAATACACACACTAGTACAGATATCACAGTGACACAGGTTATCCGACAAATTCTTTACACACACAAATACACGGGGCTACATGACCACCATGTTGCAAAGCCCATAAAACAATCATCATCAATTACAATTACAACAATTACAAAAACACACATAATTGCCGACACCAGAATAACACAGGTTAATCAGATGTTGTGTTATCACGTACTTCTGTATTTGAAAGCTTCTTTAAAAGGCCATATACCCTGAAAATTATATTTCTTGCCTGGCTGTGTAAAACTGTTCGGCTGCCACTCGGCTTGATAAGGATCATTGTTATGAATGCAAAACTTCAGCTCACACCACTTCTTCAAGCTTCACCACTGTACACTGAATTGATACAGCAATACCGTCACTCTTCGTATCCTTCCCTGCCAAACCTAAGTATATCGACACCTAAATCATTCTCTCTTTAATTATCCCTTCATTTCAAGGGCAGAACGGCTGGTCGCACAGTGGTCCTTTTGCACTATCTGAGCGCTCAAAATGCAAAAAATAAATGTTATGTTTTTTCATGATTTATGACGTTTTTAGTATCAGTAATGTCCAATGACCTCAGAACTGTGCCTATATGTCATATTGGTTCATCCCCTGGAGAGTGAGAGATCGATGAAGTAGGATGTTTCTTATCGGATCCTCAGCTGGAAGCGGAACTGATTATTTGTGTTTTAATCTTGTGCTTGTAAAGACGTGTTTGTTGAGCTATCTTCATCGTTTTCCACTGGATATGGCAGACCAAGGTATGCTCTTTCTTTATTAAATTTGCAAAGTCGTACACAAATTGCTGTGTTTATGTGATAAACGTTTGAAAAAAGTGACTTTTAAAATATATTTTATCCTTCTTCTATGGGTTTTTAGACCCGGAAATTCGCAATTGTCAATTGTTGAAATTCTTTTCATTAGACTATAGCCTATACCCTATTGTGGTGTCTGTGTAAAAACTGCTTGCAACGTTTTGCAACTTTGGCTTTTTTTCTCGTTCTAGCGCTGTCGGATGGAATTTCGCGGAAAGATCTTTTCGATGTTTGACGCCATGCAAGTGGGAAAGTGAAGGAAAGTGATGTCTTTCTAAACTATTTGATAGAAAATACTAATCTGAAAACCCTTGGACAGTCTGTCAAAGATATCGTTAGAAAAAAACTTATTAATTTTTCCGCGCAATTAATAAAAAAAAAGTGGGTTGCAAATCACAAGACATTAAGCAAGTTTTTTGTCGTCCTAATTTTTCTTTACTTGAATAGATGTGTGGTACTTCAGTTTAATTCTGTACACCCCTGAAAGATCATATATCGTGTTAATTCCTTCCATTCTTAAATGCTTCGTTGCACCACACGTTTAGCTGTGATAAGAACCAGGTGGAAGGAACGGCATGTGTTTCGCCTGACTCATGAAATTGCATTTCAGTGACAAGTTAATGACTCACTGTGTTGACTAGAGATATAGAGATTGTGAGGACAATGCAGATTAAATATCTTTTGTGTATTCATGCATTGTATTTTATTATGGTTACTAAAAGAGTTCAATTGTTATTACTGTACCTACACAACAAGTACTATTTTTAATGTAATGCATTCTCAAATGAAAATTAGCCTATTGTGGCATAATATCTGTAATAGTTCAATTAAATATATATTTGGATTGTATGAAGCTAGGAGTCCAACTTAGCATACAAATCGTTGCTGATTTCTTTTAATCTGGAGTATTTTTCAAAAACCTGTAGTCACAAAAACACTTACGCTCAGCAGCATTAAGGAAAGCTCTCATCAGTTGAACATTATTAATATTATTGTTATAATTAAGACAAGTTTAACCTGAATTCTTATAAATAAGAATAAGGAAATTGTTTAACATAATTTTGAACAGTTATTTTAAGGTTTATAGACCTTTTCCATATGCAAAGGAATTTTGCGCGGCCAGATAGGCTAAAAGGACCACTGTAGGTCGTAGCGCCACAGGGTTTGGACAGATAGCTTCAAAGGTTTTAGCTCTGTAACATAGGGTTATCAAAATAATTGAAGATTAATTATTTTCGTGCACGGAGAAAAATAAAGACTCCATACGGCACAGCGAGCCTAGCGAGTTGAGTTATCTAGCCAACGCCGCGCTATGCTATTGGCTGGCGCGGGTGAGACACTGGATCTGGCTCCTCCCTCATGTGCACAGTTGTTTTGCGTTTGGTATAGCCACTACGCAACGAGGCGGACCATTCCATATTCATCTCCTCTGATGAGGTAATCGTCTCGAATGACATCCAGTCGTATAAACCAGCCACCATACAGAAATGTATCCCTGATCCCGTAGAATTGGTAGCCATAAAGGTTGTTGTTGTTGTATCATGTGAGGGGCTTGGGTGATCTTGGTCATCAGCCCTGTGTAGTTGAGTGCGTTTTGAACGTGTCTGACAACCCGTATCCTTGTGATGACTGTAGTAGTGTGTGTAACTGTAGGCTAATAGGGAGAGGGACGAGGTAGGAAACCTTGGACTTGAAATAATAAGGTAGTATCCCGGCATTTACCTGGAGGGAGCGAGGAAAACCCCGGAGGAAAGCCCGCACTCGGGATAGCCACTGTCAGCGCTGGAATCGAACCTGCGAACTCCGGACCTGCTGCCCACGAGGCCATGGTGCACGATTTAACGAGCACGGCTACGTAGCGGTTATAATAATAAATGGAAAGACACGCAGTATGTAGGCTATATTGAGGTAGAGGTTTTCAATGAACATTTGCAATGGCCAAACGTAATGAAAACCAGTGAAATGTTGCTTCAACATTAAAACTGAATTTACCCTTGTCCTCTGAGTAGTTAGCCTTTACGGTGCACGCGCGCACTGTGTGGGATATCGTGAACTCGAGCTCTCAATTAGTTTGTTAATTGCACTAATTAATTTATGAGTCGTCAGCGCAGACCGTGGGAAAATGTTGTGCGAGGCAAGAACAGTTCTAGTGACCATACCAGCCCTCTCTCATACTGTATAGGTAAAGCCCTGTACGGATGCGGTTATCCGCAAAAATTTTCGCCGAGCGGATAGAGTTTGCATGGCTGTGCGGATAGTGGATAAGCTGCGGATAATTTTTGGAGTCAATTTGCGGAGAGTTTACAATCTGAACTTGTTGAATATGATTTACTAGGAAGGACCCGGTTGTTTATGACATTTATTTTTCCGTTATATTTTTTCCATGATAAATGTAAGATGATTAAGATAATCTCATTCAAATTAAGCCTAGGTCATTAAGCATAATATTAACACTCCGAACGGAAAAGGGTTGCAATTCTGGCCGTACAACATTAATTTTAAACATAGGCGCATAGGGGAACGACTTTTGCCTAAAATGTCTAAATGTGTTGCTTTAATGTTTTATGCTTTATCTAATAAATTACAAATATTAGTGTAATGGCAGTAGAGCCTCCGTGGCTTAGGCGGCAGCACGCCGGCCTCTCTCCGCTGGGTCCGTGGTTCAAATCCCAGTCACTCCATGTGAGATTTGTGCTGGGCAAAGCGGAGGCAGACAGGTTTTTCTCCGGGTTCTCCTGTTTTCCCTGTCACAAATGTCATTCCAGAAACACTCTCCACTGTCATTTCATCTGTCATTCATTTAATCATTGCCCCAGGGGAGTGCGACAGGCTTCGGCATCCGGCGCTGTTCATATCCTCGACGCTAGATGTGGGTTTCATTAATTCCATTCCCTGACCCGGTCGGTAACTGGAAGCAGGCTGTGGATTTTCATTTTCATTGTAATGGCAGTGGATTCGGATAACAAACGTGCGGATGCGGGGCGGGTGCGGATGACAGTCATGTGGATGCGGGGCGGGTGCGGATGACAGTCGTGCGGATGCGGGGTGGATGCGGGCAACATTTTGTTTATACGCGCAGGGCTCTATTTATAGATGAATTGTCATTACTATTATTATTATTATTATTATTATTACTAGGGCTGTTTCTTTTTCAACCTTCAATGGGCAGTATAAAAATGACAGATTGACATAACAAAATGATTTTATTGCTAAAAATTTACTCGTTTTGTACTTATTTTTCAACATAATCGCCGAAACGATTGTAACATTTGTCGTGTCTTGACACCGGCGAAGAATTCTCCCGCGTTTGAGGGGGGTACGTCTGGACAGACTCCTGAAGTTCTTCGTTGGCGGCGAGGCGTTGTCGCCCAACCATACCTTCAATTCTCGAAAGAGGTGAAAATCACTCGGTGGCAGGTTTGGACTAAACAGCAGTTGGTCGAAAACTTCCCACTTGAATTCCTTGAGAAGGTATTTCGTCACGTTGGCACAGTGCGGTCATGCTTTGTCATGGATCAAAACCACGCCGGACGAGAGCATGTTTCTTAGTTTGCTTTGAAATTCGTTGCTTGCAGAAAACGTATCACACTCCGCATCCCACATTCGGCGGGAGTATCGATGGTAGTAGCTATGTTAAATTGCCTGTAGCTCGGCTATGATCGACGCATTGGAGCCAACAATTACACAGGTTGTGGACGGAACGTAGTGAAATTGTACGACGCACTGACTTGGCTCCCGCTTACCTCTTGTTTACTTAGCTTCATGATCGGAGGTTAAAATAAAACATCCCTCTTATTATTATTTATTATTATTATTATTATTAGACTATTAATAATAATAATAATAATAATAATAATAATAATAATATTGGAGGAATGCTGGCGTTTTACTAATGAGCATTCGCTATTTCTTGTCGTAGTCGTGCTCAGTGGTTCTAAAGAAAAAAGCCATACGACTGGGTCTGATTGTCCTCACGATTAACAACTGATCCGATATCAAGCAAAACTGTGTTGTTGTTGTTGTTGTTGTTAATTCATTTTAGAGGCTTAGGATATCTCAAACATCAGCCCCATGCACTTAGGTGCATGTTCAATCTGTCTGATAACCTGTGTTTCTGTTGTGACTGCAGTAGTGTATGCGGCTGTGATTATTAGGATCGGAAATGATGTTATTGTTAATTCAGAGCGTGGTGACGCAGCGGTCAAGTTGTTTGCCTCTCACCAAGGTGAACCGGGTTCGATTCCCGGCCAATGCATGTAAGATTTTCGAAGTGAAATGCCATGTCGTGTGATTCAGATTCCACGTAAAAAAGAGGCTTATGATCACAAAATTAACGGTCACGCAAAACAACAAGCTCCCTTCCTTTTATTGTTAATTCATTTGAGAGGCTAGAGACATCTTGGACATCAGCCCCGTGCAGTTGGATGTGTGTTGAACTTGTCTGATGATATGTATTCCTATGAAGACTGTAGTAGTAGTGTAGCTATATTCGGGGCAGGGATAGGGTAGACACTCAGAGACTTGAAGTAAGGTACTATCCTAGTATTTTCCTGCTGGGAGTATGGACAAATCCGAGGGAAATCCAAATTCAGGATAGCCACTGTCAGTGCCAGGATACGAACTTGTGACCTCCGGACTTGTCGCAGCTGCCCTCTCGGCCATGGTGCATGATTTAACGATCACGCCTACGTCGCGGGGATAGGACGGAAATAAACTAGGTGCCCCGAGACTTGAAATAAGGTACTATACCGGCATTTGCATGGCGTGAATGTAAAAAATGGGAAAACCACACTCCAGAAAGCCACTGTCAGCGCCGGGATTCAAACCTCTGATCTCCGGACTAGCTGCAGCTTCCCATCACGGACGTGGTGAGCGATTTAACGCGCACAGCTACCCCACGGGGTGTAAAACGTTGTACAGTCGTTGTAGTGTTTAAGATTAATCGATATTTGCATTTAAAGATTTATCTGTCTTGTCCGCCTCGTTGTGTAATGGCTAGCATTCTTCGCTGTTACCGTGGAGGCCCGGGACCAATTCCCTCCTCTGCCAAGAAATTTAATTCTGGTCTGAGGGCTGGAACGGGGTACACTCAGCCTAGGGATTTCAAACCTGAGAAGAAGTGGGCTCGATTCCTACCTCAGCCATCCTGGAAGTGGTTTTCCGTGGCTTCCCACTTCTACTCCAGGCAAATGCCAGGATGTTTCCTAATTTAAGGCCACGATCACTTCCTACTCAACTCCCTCCTTGATTATAATAACACACACTATTACGGATATCACAGTGTTATAATTAATCGGACAACTACACATACCCAAGTACACGGGGCTACATAATCACGATGTCGTAAATACCCTAAATATTCAACAACTGGACTGTATCCAAGAAAGCGTGGGGCAGAGGACAGGAACAAAGGATTTAGTACAATGTAAGATAGACCAGGAATACGTTGAAGGACTCTCATCGTTATTGTTAGCTATATCCGTATGAATAGTTTCTTGTAAAAGAACTATACAACGATGAAGATATAGGAAGGTCACTGTTCTGTGTCTGAATCATTAGACAGACAAGTCGTGGTTTTGTAACGGTTCTACTCCCTCCTCCTCCTCATCCTCCTCAAAAGATGGCGGCCACTCGCAACCACCCACATGGATGGCGTGCTTTTTAAATAAAGATGGTGAGCATAGCTTAACATAACCTAACCTCTCGCGAACCCCTAATCGTAGAGACTTGTGTGAGGTGTCATTTTACTCGGGATAAAGCCTCTTTTACTGTACACCATTGATTTACCCAAAGAACCTAAAACTACTAGGTCATTAACTTTTCGTTTACCAATATCCCCGAACCCGTAACTTTATAAAGATGTGCAAAGCTCATTTCACTCGGAATGAAGTCCACTTTACCAAGGATTATTTACTTTTACAAATTTAACCAAAGGGCCCAAAACTAGTTAGGTTATTATTATTATTATTATTATTATTATTATTATTACTGTATTAGCTAATTATTGATTGATTTGTATATAAATAGCTAGCTAGCCCAAGAGGGTACCCTGAGTGGGAGAAGGGGAATATTTTAATGGGTTGATTGAGGATGGACAACCGCTTATTATTATTATTATTATTATTATTATTATTATTATTATTATTATTATTGTTTTATTATTAAATATAAATTATATTTATGGCAGGCGTGCTTAACACTCGTGGCTAAGTAGGTAGTGAGATGTGAGGATTGCTCAAGTTTATAGTGCAGTTTAAACAAGAAAAAACCTGCCCCTTGGCCGTGAGCGTTAAAGCACGCACCGCGACTGCATTTTGCGCCCAACTTTAGCCGATATCTCGCGAACCCATCATCCGAGAAGGTCATGTGACGGCTCGTTTTAATTGGCTTCTTTCTTCTCTTTTTCATGGATCACCTATTTTGTAAGATTTGAAGCTGAGACCCCAAAACTAGTAGGTCATCGACTTATTTCCCGATATTTCCCAAAGGCATAATTTTAAAAAGATATGCGATAGCTCATTTTACTTGAGATGAAGCCTCTTTTTCTGTAGACCATTGGTTTACCCAAAGTTACTAGGTTATCGACAGATTTTCCCGATATTTCCCGAACCTGCAATGTTAGAAAGGTGTGCCATAGCTCATTTTACTCGGAATGAACTCATCTTTACCGTGGATTATTTATTTTTACAAATTTGTTGAAAGACATGACTACTGGATTATTATTATTATTATTATTATTATTATTATTATTATTATTATTATTATTATTAGGTAATTATTGATTGATCAGTTGTGTTAGCTAGCCGGACAGAGATATTTTTCTTACACGGGAAGGAAGGGGACTATTTTTAATGAGTGGATTTAGGATGAACACGGCTAAGTATTTAATATTTATTTATGGCAAACAGGTGTGCTTAACACGCATGGCTATATATGTAGTGGCACGTGGGGATTGATCAAGGTCACGCGACCGTTTAAATAAGAACAAACCCGTCCCGAGGCCACGAAATAGTGATTAACAGTGTAACGTGGATAAATGAAATATTTATTACTATTATTTATTTAATTCATTGAGAACTGTATATACAGTAAATAGCTAGCTCAAAAGGGTAGTCTGAGTGGGAGAGGGGCAATATTTTTAATGAGTGGATTGAGGATGGCCAACCGCTTATAATGTAGACCACAATAGTTACATTTTAAAGTACCCGAGTCTCATTTGCCATTATTTACTTATATCCGACACTGTCGAGTCGTTGAATGTAGCTATGGTTTACGATGTGCTATGACATAACGGCCCCAAAGCTACGACCCGCTAGCCTATTAGATTGACCGGCGTAGCGGTGATTGATGATTTGATATACGGTAGAGTGATCTAATTTGCTTAGGGTTTGAACAATATTTAATTATATGGCAAGCTTACATGGAGGTCTAACGTTACATGCCATAAATATAGCATGATTTCATAATTTTTGTAATGTAGCCTAACAGATCATATGCCAATGATTTAAAAAAAGTAATGTAACATAGCATTTAGCAGCCACCAACCCTAACAGGCTAGCTGACCGGTTAATATCAATTTTGCAAGCCATTGACGGTGGTCACGTGCACTTGCGACTAATTGGACCTAGGTGACTAGTTGAGTAATGAATTGTTTCACTTACCTGAGTAAGATGTTTTTCCGTTTACATTTCCATTATCCTTTCTGGATTAACACCTACTGTATTTTCTCATGAAACCAACAATATTAGGGAAGCCGAGGCCTGAGATGACGATACCATGACCGCCTTTGGGACTTTCCAATCCACTGTGGTTTAACGATACATTCTATTACAGTTAATGAACGGTAACGACCCATACTCTATACACACGTTTCGCGGTCCCTGTAAACTAGCTAAAATATAATTAATTTACAAAACTCCTCTCAAGATGTAGCCTATACAATTTACAACTCACACACTCATGTACACGGGGCTAATATCCAACTACTGTACACGTGGCCGATGACCACACGCAACTATACGGAGGGAATGTTTTGAAGGAAGTCGGCCATGGACATGTTTGTAAGGAACCGTCCCGGCATTTGCCTGATGGTGAAAATGGGAATCCGCAAAAGCCATTTTCAGGACGGCTGAGGTGGGAGTTGAACCCACGCTCTCTTGATTCCAGCGAGGCACGAGCTAGCACATTAACGCTCATGGTGCAATGTAATTTATAAGCAGCAACGATGGAGCCCATCTAGGAAACAAGAGCCAACAGTTTCACGATGGCGTAAATTTTTCAATGGAGGGGCGAGTGTGGCCCCGTATCGAACAATGGCAGATAGCTGATAAGTATTCATTCGTATTTTAAATAGTCTTAATTTTTAGTTCGGGGTGGAATCATAGTGCTAATCATTTAGTTTCAAACAGGGTATAAGCCTTTTTTGTATATAAGTAGGGTAGGTTTTGTGTAGGATGCGCCATTAAGATCTATAGAAGCCAGCGTATCACAAACAGTTGATTTTATGTGATGTAAACCCCTTTGTTGGTTGTCACAGTAACATCTCAGAGTAGCCAGGTGACCTAGTAGTTATGTTGTGTTTATTACGAAACGGGTATGAATGTTAAGATTACCAAATCAGTGTTAGAGAGACCAGGATCTTGAAAATGTAATGTAATTTAGGTGACCAGTGATAGTTAATATTTTATGTGAGGACATGTGGGTCACCAGCTCATGATGCAAGTTGAGAATTTTGTTTAGTTTTGTTGAGAGCGACCAGTCAGCTGTGTCGGCCAGTATCAATTAGAATGGTAGTGATCCTTTTACCCAGCAACGGTCGTCTTGATGAGTTGACTTTAGAGTGCGACACAGTGGCGTGAGTGCCCAGAGGACCAAGGATGGTAGGTGTGTTCCTCTCTCGGGCATCTCATATATTGTGTTTTCTTCAACAAATACGGAGCTGTCAGTGTCCAGCTTCACCCTAGGTCTGATGGTGCATTCTTCGAGACGAGACGAGTGATGAGGCATTCACACTCACAGGTAGCAACGATAAAAATAACACACGCACATGCACTTTTGTAGTCAACCCAGACACGTGATATGAGGTCGCAAGGCAGAAGGAAGAAAGAATCACTATCATAATCACCATCCTGAAATATTAGATTCATGTCAATAAAGTTGGTAAAACTCCTGGTGTGAGTTTCCGACTGATGCGTAGCAGTCGCCGACGGATTGCTTATGAAAGAAATCTCATTGTGTGTAACGAAAGCTCTATGTCTCAAGCAGAAGTCTTTAAGTGATACGAATAAGACCCCAAGATCTGTACGACTAGCATACGTTGATGGATGGAGTGATAGTTCTGATCTTACGTGACATTCGGTGCATGTTGCCTGTTATACCAAGAGGCATGAAGTTAATGCATCCATGAATAGTTTTTACCTTCGGTCCTATGTTGAGACTCTCAATCTCACAACAAACTTGAGTGCCCAAGTAGCAGGAGACCTTGGTACGCAACGTTTGCTGACTTATTCCTACAGACAGGATATGGAGATATCCTAAAGACCAAGTCTCCTAAGAAACTGGGAACAGATAGAAGATAAAATTTTAAGATGGTATCCTGGTATTGCTAACCTTCAGGCCAAAACTTTGCAATGATTTTGCCAGAGATCCTGTTGATAACATCCACAGTGGGTCTTTTTCCAATATAGGCTAAAGAAGCTATGGGTCAAATTTCCAATTTTTGGAGACCACTATGGGTGACTTAGAATAAACTTATTCTGAAGCTTGGTTCTCCTAACAGGTGTCTCAAGAATCTGAAGCTCATATATCTATGTAACGGAGTAAAGCTCCAAGCTATGAAGTTAATGGTCATGATGACTGAAGTAGCATCAATGCCTGGCACAAGTAGTGTTTGCATCCCACTGGATACATCAGACTACACCAACCCTTTTGGAAAGAATTAATTTCAGGCTAAACTGTGCGCAATGATGATCAAAAATCATGGGGTCAGTCAATCAAAATAACTGGAATTGATGTGACTCATTCTGCTTCCATCATCGCCAGTTGTAGATCAGGTGCTCATGCCCAACCAGAAAACAGCAAACGTGATTTACAAGAATGTGCTCCATTGCAGTGGTCCCGTTGGTTAGGAGTAGGTGCCTGGGTGTTCTTGATTAATAGGGGCTGTTTGGTGTCCGGATCAAAACATGTCAGGTTTAAATAAAATAACTAGACTGTGCAGGGTTCATTGAAGAAATGTGCTTAGAAGCAACGCAATTGTAAAGAATCTAAAAGTAATAGCCTGCACGTTTCAAATATATCAATCAATAATAATGTATAGACACATCTCACTGTGTGTGCTACTGCGTTTTAATTTGAAGAACGAAATGGGCCTGGTTCGTCAGTTTATTAATATTAACATATAACATGATCCATTCCACTGTTAATATGAATTTTTCATTGAACCTTTGTCTATAATCTCATACGAATCCATATGTACAGTGAAGCTCACTGGTGCTGCTAGTAGGCTATATACAGTATATATTTAGGTCATCATCTCATGAGAGTCCTCTTACAGATGTGGCTCTCTTAACAGGCTAGATCTCTACTTAGGGGGCCATGCCAAGCATGGTTTTGTGGTTTCCTGGAAATGGAGATATACAGTAGTTATCTTCCCCTTCCAGAGTACGTGGCGTATTCTTCTTGCTGAAGACACTCGGCGCACAAACAAGCTTCTAATTCATACTTGAAGACTGGGTGCTTCGGGGGGTCAAAATTGTCTGACCGGGTATGGCATCTAAACGGTAGCTCGGATCATAATCAAAACTTGGAAATGGATATTCTTTGAGAGTACAGAATTGCTTATTTATCATTACCGAAAATATTGGAGATATGAGGGCTCAGGGAGATTTTCAATTTTAGCACTTCATTAATTACTTGAATGCGAAGGCCAATATTCCAACTTGGGTACTCACCAAGAGCCCGCTGATGAGCCTGACTTGGTGCACCAAAAGCCCACTTTAGAGCCTAACTAGGTGCACCAAGAGCTTGCTGATGAGCCTGACTTGGTGCACCAAGAGACCGCTGTAGAGCCTAACTTTGTGCACCAAGAGCCGGCTGTAGAGCCTAACTTGGTGCACCAAGAGCCCGCTGATTAGCCTGACTTAGTGCATCTAGGTGAAACCCCGCAACAGATATGGCAAGCACCTAGAAAATTTTCTGGAGTTAAATTTTATGTCATTTATGAGGTTCAAATAAGTTGTACATGAAATATAATGCTTTTATTTAATGTCGTTGTTTTATGGGACCACGGGGTCATATACCAATATTATCCTATCACTCTATATTTACTCTAAGTCCTTGAAATTGTTTTGTTGGCAATTCAATATGCTCTCAACTCACGATGTTGTTTTTTAAGTTATGCCCAGGAATTGAGTAGATGAGTGCAGGGTCAGTTCGAGGTTTTTTTAAAATAATATTATGCTGTAAAATCACGTGGGATATCGTTCTAAAGATCTTTGTTATAAAGATCAACTTAGAAATGTAGTACTAGATTTCAAATGAATTTCTGTGTGAGGTGGCGTGCGGGTAACTTATAAATATTTGAGACACTGGCAGGTTTAGAGTAAGCTATGTTTTCAACGGAGTGATGAGTTTGCATGGACATTGGCATATTGTATAACATGGTTCCTCTCTTTATTCAAATTCCTAGTTCGAGCAATGCCAGGCAGAAATGCTAGTCTACATCATATTTCTCCTTATTTGTCTTTCAGGGACTGGCTTCTAAACGGCTGCACCCATCATCATGAAAATTTGGAGGCAGTTATATTATGTTTCAGGGTGCAGAATAGGCTATGAATATTTTCCACAAATATTGGGGATCGGGAACCGGTGAGATTTAAATTATTTTTAACAGTAAATTAACTTCTGATATACCATTTGAAAGGTCTAAACGTGTATTTCACTGAAAAATATGTTTTTAATTGTTTTGGAGACACAATCTTGATCTATTTACCAAACATGCTTCTTAAATGATCTTTTAATTTCCTTATGAGAAGTTCAGAACTAATAATCATCCTGTTTCTTCTGACCCAACTACTATCAAAATTATTTATGTCCTATTCTACTCCCATGTTGTGCAACCCAATTTACTCATAAAAATGCTAACTTGTAAAAGCCGTGCACAAAAAGAAACATACTATACTTGTAAGCCCTAGGAAATTGCTCAGAGGTTTCCTACCGAACAAAAATATGCAAACTGGACTAATGGCGAGAGAAGGAAATTCTTACCTAAATCCCTACAATAATAACACGATAAGTAATAGTGACATCGATCCTACGTCAGACATAGTCTGTCCTAAATATGTTGGCATCTGAAGCACAACAGGACCCAATAAAATCTAATAATAGCAAAAATAAACCCTGTCTAAAATATAACGAGAACTCGATAAGAAGTAATGATGTTACATGCCACAACGGTTATAGCCTGTTCCAAAAAAATGTTGACTGGGGGACAACGGGTTCCAACAAATTATAATAATATTATTAATAATAGTAATAAATAATCCCATCTAAATTACCATGTCCACCACTACCATATTTGACGTTTACGCGAACTAAATCTTATAATTAACCCGTCGATCTCGTTGTACACGTAAAACAACAACACAATCATGACATAATGCTCTATTCACAAACTATTTACAGCACATGTACACTCGCTGTCGTCGTTCTTAACAGCTACAAAATCTGACGTCCGTCAAGTCACCGTTAAATATTTTCATAATCTCGAGATGTATAATCACATCAGAATCTACAAATAATTCTATTAAATGAATTTATCGAGATATTTCGAATTATAATTAATTCATCTTGTATTAGGAAATGTTTTATTTGAATCACAATTTAATTTTCACAATCCCTAATCATTCCATTTTCAATTATTATTAGGTCCTGTTTTATTCCTGAGCCCGAGAATTATTAACACATTTATTAAACACCCTGTATTAGTATATCAGATACTGCGTTTACCTTACACAATGCTTAACTTCCATAATTCTCTTATACCATAATATTTCAACGAAGTTTCCATACACCTCTCTAATTCACTAAGTTAGCGGTCACCTGGGTGATCGGCCTGTCACCATCCCCAGTTGTATCTGCTGACAAAGTGAGTTCAGCTCCCGACACCGTCCTTGCGACGGATGAGGACTGATCCCTCGCAGGATCCGTGGGTGAAGCCGAGCTGGGAGGATAAGAGATTTTTAAACAAATCCAAGCAATTACATTCTTACAGTCTAAGGGACATAGCTCACCTCAACTTGAATAATAATAATAATAATAATCATTATCGATTATGTTTCCATAGCTTAGGCGACAGCACGCCGGCCTCTCACCAATGGGTCCGTGGTTCAAATCCCGGTCACTCCATGTGAGATTTGTGCTGGACAAAGCAGAGGCAGACAGGTTTTTCTCTGGGTACTCCGGTTTTCCCTGTCACAAATTTCATTCCAGCAACACTCTCCACTGTCATTTCATTTCATCTGTCATTCATTTAATCATTGCCCCAGGGGAGTGCGACAGGCTTCGGCGGCCGGCACAGTTCATATCCTTGCCGCTAGATGGGGGCTTTATTCATTCAATTCCCTGACCCAGTCGGATTTTTATTTTCATCGATTATGTTCTACGTCCCTTAAACTGCAGCGTCTTTAAAGGCGCTGGGATTCGGGATGTTGCCCTGAAAGTGATCTTTAAGATCCCAGTAAATTACTGACATGGCTCCCTCGCATTAACGCTCTCTCAAATGCCAACTGGCTGCGCCGGGATTCGATCCCAATACCTTGAGCACAGCATGTGGGAAAGTTACCGCTTCTGGCGCAGTCAGACAGATATCAAGAAGATAAATAGGCCTCACATACTGCGTGTCCGTGGATTACATTTTAACTTCTTGAAAATATCTATTAACAGAATTCTATGCAGTTGGTCAGCATTTTCCGACTGAAAAGCATTATGATAATAGATAACTTAGGCAACACTGAAAAGTGGTTCCTAATACTTCAATTTTGGAAGTAATAATAAAATACAGGCTAGAGTAAAATTAAGTAATTTTGCGGGAGTGAAAAATATACACATCAAAATATGTTTTGCATATTCCAATTTAGTGACTCGTTTATTTTGCTATGTGTATGTAATCAAATTATACACAATGTAGGGTACATACATAGAAAAACAGCACGCAATCTGCTCTGCAAAATAGACAGAAACACACAACAAATAACAAAAGTGATAAAGTGGGACTGACCACGCAAACGTCCTTTTCATGTTGGGGCATATCAATACCGTTCATAGCCACCACAAGCTCTAAGGCATGCTCGCAGACGACGAGGCAAACTGAGCACCAACGAATCCAACGTGGTTTGGGGCATATTATTCATCTTTTAGAGAGCAGCTTCAATCAGTTGATGAATGCTTGTTGGAGGATTGGAACGGTGCGAAATTGCCCTCTTGAGCTCTTTCTGCATGTTCAATACAGTTCATGCCCACAGAATAGGCAGGCCACTCAATTCTCTGTATGCCATGCATCTGAAGAAACTGATTGACCATCCTAGCTCGATGGGCACAGCATTACCGTACATTACTGGACTGTAGTGTGAAGCCCTCGCCCATTATGGCTGCAAATCCTGTAACGACAGGTTCAAGGGTGTTGTCTGTACACCAGACCAGTCATGTTACTGTGGATAGGAATTTGAGGCGTACGTCGACCAAACATGATTCCACCCCAAAGCATGACTGAACCTCCTTACTGGTGGTGGCGTTCCTGAATGACGTCTCCATTTGTTTGAACCCATAGGCCTACAGTAGGAGCATTGGAGTGTGGCGACGAGTGGGTGAGAGATTTCACGAGCTCTTCATCCAGAAACGCCACCAACAGGAACGAGGTTCAGTCATTTTCTGGGGTAAACTGTACCAAGTTCGGAGTACGGAGGTCCAAATTACGGCGTTAAAAGTTGAAACTTTTTGTTTCCTCCAGGTTTTTCCAAACTCCTGCAGTCAAATAAAACCAAAGAACTATCTTTTGTAACAGATCTGTTTTCCTAGTATACTGCTTAATTTACAAACAAAAGTTTGGTGCATTTCAGTCGGTCAACACGAATGTACCCAAATAGAGCTGGGTTATGCCCTGATCCTGAAATAAATTACATAAGATTAATAAATACATACATACATACACTGCTTAATTTACCTACACTAAGGACTTTCCAAAGACAATGACACCACTAAATACACTAATATACTCGCAATTTTCAATTGTTTCATAAGATTATGCTGATGAAGACCACAATGTGGTCGAAAATAGTTCAATTAACATCTGCTAGTAATTTATGTTATTGAATTTTGGTGGATTACTTTTAATGCCATTGGTATTCAACGTGTACTGTATATGATGTTAATCCACGTAGCCCGTGAGTCCACCACAGTTCACAAATAGTCATTGAGTGTTATTGTTGTTTCATTTAGGGGCATTGACACTGTGCTCATTTAGCCCCTTGAACTTAAATGTCTGTGGTTAATTTGTCTGTGTTATTGTGGTGTCGGTATTGGTGTGTATATTTGTAATTGAGGCGAGGATTGGTATGGAGCTGGCCATCTGCCTGGAGTAGAAGCGTAAGCGTAAGTAGGGTTTGCTTCGGGGTGGAGGATGAGATCAGTCAAAATTACATGGGCGGGAGGAGATTTCAGACATAATGAAACATAATCAGTGAAAACAAATAAGCAATCCCGAAGTTCAAAAACCTCCTGTCTATTTTTTTCTTATTGTTGATTTCATTAGTGATTAATACCTTGTATTTGCACTAATGATTTCGAAAATGCTCGAAAATTAACAATTGTGTTGATAGGCTATTACATTATTAAGTTCAGTTTTCTTTCCGAATTAACTGGACCTTTGTATTCCCCGTCATTGTAAAAATATTAATAAATGACAGTTCCGAACTAAAAACAGCAATACAAAAATGCTGCCTACACTTTCAAAAATGGCACACAGTCGGATACTAACTGACAAGTGGTGTATTTCTTGAAAAGGATAAGGAAAGGTAGCACCACACGCATCTCACTGCCACCCGTCTGGCTAATTGAACGCTGACTATTTTACTCATTCAGTGAGTTAGGCTAACGCCAAAAATTTTACTCTACGGAAAAAAATGCTTTCAAGTTAGTTTGAGCCTACATAATTATTTGTCACCAATCCGTCGATTGGTTTTAATAACAAGTAGTTCCGTGAAGAAATAAATACCTACTTTCATGTAACTGTATCCTACTTGTGTTAATTGCCCTATCAACATACAAAATTTCAGTTTGATTGCTGTAATAGATTAGTAGATATTGAGAACCGTGTAAATATTTCGGATGGTCACCATGTTGGGTTTTTATGTTTGTAGGCCATAGAGTTATGTACTATTAGATGAGTATTATTGCGTTGGTTCATTATTCAAACGTTGGCTTCAATCGCATGATTACGACATAAGACATAAAAACTTGATTTTAAAATTTCGCACAGCAGCCATCTTGAGGGTATGTGAGCAATTGAACATAATTAGATGTCAGTGTATTACAATGTAGTTGATCATTTTGTAGTCTTGTTTTGCTGCTTTAAGATGGTTAAATCGCGAGAAAAGTATATTTAAATGTTCAAATTCGCTTGGCCGCCATGTTAATTTTGAACTTAACTGGTTTTTAATAGTCATATAAATGAACATCTAGCAGTGCCCTTTATCATCGTGTAAAATTTCAGGGTGATATCAGTAATAATTTCGGAGATATAGAAAGCTGGTGAAATGTTTCGCACTGCCGCTATGTTGGATTGGTGAGACGTAATATGAACTTGAAGGGCACGGTCAGGGTCGGACAAAATAGTACTAAGACCTTACCGAGCTTCATTGAAATTTATTAGGGTGGGACTTACACACAGACACACACTTGCACACACACATACACACAGACACACTGACAAAAGGTGATCTCATAAGCCTATTTTTTTTCATAAATGAAAATAGGCTAAAAATTAAAAACTTCAAAAAGTTTCATATTTTTATTAATCGCGGATTGCTACCCCTGATCACCCCACACCCCTACAGTTACGTCACTGAGTAGAATTTGGAAACCACGGAAAACCACTTCCAGAATGGCCAAGGTAGGAATCGAACCCGCGTCTTCTGAGTTTCAGCTCATGAGGCTGAGTATACCCCGTTCCAGGCCTAAGACTAGAATTAAATATCTTGGCATAGCCGGGAATCGAACCTGACCTCCAGGGTGGCAGCCAAGAATGCTAGCTGCTACTCGTCGAGGTGGTCGCCCTTAGGTGTGGTTTACTACGGAATTCTTCACCACTCAAGAGACACAAATAATATTTCTTCTTTCGAAAGGCAACCAAACATACAGGGTGATTCAGCTAAGATGACCACCTCAAATATCTACGGAACCGTTTAAGATATCGTCATTCTGTTTTCAAATTCTTAAATCGTACTGCGGGGCTCATACAACACGGTCCATTTCACTCCCAGCACATACGTGTTCACCGAGAAACCGGTAGCAACTTTCGTTTTAAAATGGGACTATACTAATTTCACCCACTGGAACAACTAAGAATCAAGTGACACGTTCAGTGATGTGCTTATTATGCAAATCCAACGAGTACTCTTTGATATATTAAAGGTTTCCATATTTGTCTAAACAGAAAGCGATGTGCCAGCCACTGGAATGTGGAGTGCATGATTATCTTGCGTGACCCACTCCGTGTTGACAAACACACATACCGCATTTATTCCATTCTATGCCTACTGTAATGTGTGCATTTTCAAAATGATTGATGATTAACCGGACTCGTAAGAATTAACATTAGGCGAGACGTTCGCAATGAACTAAATGGGAGAGTTTTGTTACATTTCTGATTTTAATAATCATGTACATTAAAGTTATTGTCGAAGGTCCGCCAGCACTAAAGAATTCCGTACTTTATTGATCCTCCTCATTGAGGTGTTTTCGGATATTTCCGCAAGGAATCAGGACTAAGTGGAGAGGGAAAAAAGGCACACGTACATAAGAGACCTGATTTTGATAATGTACACATTACAGTATGCGATTTTTTTTTCGTGTAGCCTCCTCAGAGGCCGAGTGCAGGTCTTTCTAGTCGACGCCCGTGGGCGACCTGCGCGTCGGGATGAGAGATGGAAAGGATGAAGATGAATGAAACTGGGCAAGGATGTGGAAGGAAGCGGCCGTGGCCTGTCAGAAGGTACTGTCCCAGCATTTGCCTGGTGTTGAAAATGGGAAATCATGGAAAACCATTTCAAGGACGGCCGACGGTGGGGCTCGAAACCACGCGTCTACCGAGTCAGCAGAGAGCTTGGCCCCTTGACCTAACGCGGAGCTTTAGCCCGCGTAGCCACTACAGTATGCGATGAGCGGAATCAATTCGGTATGTGAGTTTGTCAACAAGGAGTGGGTCACGCAAGAGAACATACACTCCACATTCCAGCGGCTGGAGTATCGCTTTCTGTCTAATATCGACACATATGGAAACCTTTAAAAAGGGGATACGGAGCCGTCTATCTTACCAATGCTAAATTTGTTTAATTCATGTTCCTTTTCCTCAGGATCTAATAACGTTATGAAAATGAAATTCATGCCCTATTTAATTCAAACCTTACTTGACATACTGACGGGGCGTTTCTTAATTGGACTTAAGGGGACTCAGATACATATTTTTTAAAACAGTCAATAAAATAGAATTTTTTTTCCCTTAAAATAAACAGCCAAATCTCAAACAGTTTTACATAAATCAGGAGATCCCTCCGTTAAAATGTTAACCAATATGAGACAAATTCATGATGAAAATTACACAGCTCTGTGATAAATATTCACGTAGAAAAAGGAACATACATTTGAAAAAATCGGAAACTGAGAAAACTGCAGTTAAAACTTTCCACTCATGTTTTCATATTTCAGTGCATCCCTGCACCATATGAAGGAGAATCTGGATCTTCCTGTGATTCATAAATGTCTTTTACGGTAGTGTGTTCAATAAATCCAATAGCTGTGTGTTGGACCTTAACGACGAATCAGGGGCTCCCCTCTTCCAAATAAACCAGTCAGCAATTGTAAAGCTAATACAAAAATTACGTTACAATATATCGAAGGGTCCTGATAATATTGTTAGTGAAGAACTTAAACTAGGAGGTAGGGCCGTGGCACGATACTTGGAGGTGATGTTTAATGTGTCCATAAACAATGCGCAAATCCCAGATGACTGGAAAAGGGCTACGGTAGTCCCAATATTTAAGGGAGGGATCAGACTTGAATTGGGAAACTACAGGCCGGTTAGCCTTACGTCCATCGTTTGTAAACAGATGGGGCATCTCATTTGCGACTACTTGAGGGAGCAGTGGGAAGGATTATCATGGTTTAATGATAGGCAACATGGATTTCGGAAAGGTTACTCATGCGAGAGTCAGATGCTATCACTTTTTCAAGATATTAGCGAATCGTTAGACAATGGAGTTTCAGTCGACGTCGTAGTTATCGACTTTGCGAAGGCATTTGATGTCGTACCACACGACATGCTACTCCATAAATTAGCTTCAACGAAGATTGATAGAAGAGTAATTTTATGGATCCAAGAATTTTTGACGGGTCGTTCCCAGAAAGTAAAAGTCGAAGGCCTATTCTCGGATGAAATTACCTTAACGTCGGGTATCCCTCAGGGCAGCGTAATCGGAACTTTGTTATTTTTGGCGTTTATAAATGACTTACCAAATGGGATTCGTAGTGATTGTCGATTGTTTGCGGATGATTGTGTAATATATCGAAATATACATGACTCGCAAGACAACGCAGTACTTCAAGACGACCTGAACCTGGTCTGTAAGTGGGCGATTGAAAATAAAATGAAAATAAACACAAGAAAATGTAGTCTCATAAAAATAGGTAAAGGGCGAAGGCAAGATTTTCAATATAATATTGGCTCGGAGATACTTGTAGAAGAAGATTCTTGCAAATATTTGGGCGTTCACGTAAGGAATGATATGAAATGGAGTAGTCATGTAGGATGTGTAGTTTCTAAAGCTTACAAATCCCTGCACTTTGTAATGAGGGTATTAAAAGGAAGTAGTACCTCTGCTATAGAATTAGGATATTTGTCACTTGTAAGACCTATTCTGGAATACGCCTCGGCGGTTTGGGATCCATATCAAGTAGGGCTCATCAATGAGTTGGAAATGGTACAAAGAAAGGCCGCTAGATTTGTGCTCAGTGACTTTAATCCCAGGAGCAGTGTGAGCCGTATGTTAAAGAAACTTGGGTGGGAATCACTGGAGGCTAGGAGGATGAAATCTAGACTCTGCGCTATTAACAACACGTATACAAATCAACCAGCATGGGGTGAGCTTGGCAAAAGTATGGGAAAGCCCACTTACATGGGTAGGGCGATCATCCTTTCAAAGTTAAGGGCCGACCACAGCGTACAAATTATGGTAAATATTATTTCGTTAACCGGGCCATTGATAACTGGAACTCTCTACCTGCCGCAGTCTTAGAGCCTTTTCCCAAACATATAGGTGTGTTTAAGAAAAGACTGACTATTTGTGTAAATACTCCAGTTTAATTCTTAATTGTTATTGAAGTGTTATGTATAATTATGTATTTGTTATGTATACCCAATTTGCCACCGGGGGACACACCCCCAATTGCAAATAAATGAATGAATGAATGAATGAATGAATACAGGTCTTCTAGCTTCCGTTTAGCCTTGTCCCTGGATTGCCTAGATTTTTTCTGCACTTCTTGAACCATTCTTTCTGCTTTCCGTAGTCTTTCTCGGTCCAAATCCTTCATAGCATTCATACTGTGCCCGTTTAGACCGGAGTCCGCACGACCACATATGCACTTTACCAATAATCAGTCAGCACGAGAGTCAAAATATCCCGGAGCGCCAGATGGGTTAAAGCAAATCGCAAAAACGACATCAAATTAAAAAATGCTTTGCTGATTTTTGGCTCAATGCAACAATAAGGATAGAAGGAGATATAATTGGGAGTAACACATCTGGTAAAATTATCTCAGTTTATTTTTAAGTTAAAATCTGACTGCAAAGATGCTCAAAGCAGCATCATCCACGTGTGGCGATCCACACTCTTATTTACACACAATATACAGAAATTTTCCAAACACATTTGACAATCTTTTTGGAAACACAAGTCCGATTAATAGTCCTGTGGATTGTGTTCCAAAATTATTAATATTTTATTCCAGTTCAAAGTTAATTGTCTATACTGGAAATAACGTAGATCACTGTTTGACTATTTACATGATATTAACACTCGTAGAATAAATGTTTATAGAATTTTTAAATTTTCACTTGTTTTTCCAGTTTCAAAAATATATCGTCGAAAAAATATTATCATCATCGAAGCAACACAAATTATTAACACATATTAATAACATCTGAAAAGTATTTGACCTTGAGCATAGCATCGAAGAACTGTGCGAAGCACAACAACAATTAATTGTTCTTTTGACATTAAACATTCGAGAAGTGACTCGATTATGAACTTCAAGTTCCAAACAAAATATATGATTTCTGAATCATCAACTTGATCAATAAATGGTTGAACCATTC
Organism: Meconema thalassinum; assembly: GCA_946902985.2. Classification (NCBI taxonomy): domain Eukaryota; kingdom Metazoa; phylum Arthropoda; class Insecta; order Orthoptera; family Tettigoniidae; genus Meconema; species Meconema thalassinum. Next base: position 377,689,678 of record OX336389.2, on the reverse strand, counting down.
AACTATTCAATTTTTCCACTTGGAATCATTATGAAAAAAATATTTATATTTATGGCCATTTTTAGCAATTTTCACAACTTGCAATTCTTCGACAGAATGCGGAAATTAGAATTGTAACTTCATAATGAATTCATTTAGTTCATGGCACTAGGACTGAAAATATCCTTCAAATTATTCGTGGTTAAAGAATTATTTTTAATTGGCAGTGGCCCATTCTATTATTTGTGTAAGAACTCAATATTACAACAACAACAACAACGGCAAAGGTCTTCCTCTGAAGAAGAATAAACTACTATCATGACAAATCCGGGTTCTAGCAAAATCAAAGTCTAAATGGAATTCGTAAACAAGGTTGAAATAAGAACTGATGGTTTTAAAGAAATAACCTTCGGGTCATTCATCCGACGAAATGTGTGGCTCCAATACTCCTACTATAAACCTGAGCCATCGAACCTGCTATTTGATTGATGCTCGAAAAAACCTTCATTCCTGCGACTTAACATGCGCACCTGGGAATGGTATTTCAACTACTCCACACATAAATTTTCTTCCCAAAATTTATACAATAAATCAAGCCTCTGCTTGTTATCAACACTGGAAGATTAATAAACTGACAAGTTTATTTTATTTTACCATTCAGTTCAACCCGTGAATTTACCATACTTCTGAAAATCTTTATTTCACTTTCGAGTGTATTTACGTCATGATTTTATATAAATACAAAAATATCCTATTTGATACAAATATCAATTGCTTCCCGTTTCATGCCTCTCCGTGTTATCTGAAACATATACTTTGCTCAGTGCAAATATCAACTGTTCAACCAGAACTGAAATGTTGGTTGAATGCGGGCTTGCGCTAACCACTTTCCTTCGGAAAATCTCCTGTTCCAAACTAGAAATGATTAAACTACTTCATAGGCTCTTTCTCAATACATATGATTATTATAAAATATAATATCCAAGAATTATTTAGAAAAAATTATAAAAATTATTATTATTATTATTAGTGGATTATTATTATTATTATTATTATTATTTATATCATTTTAATTATCATCTCATTATGTGAGAATCCACATGTTCGAACCTTCGAATATGGAAAAAATATCCATTCCTCAACAAAAATAAATTTAACTTTTACAGTTACATCGGGGGTTTTCCGTGGTTTCCTTAAAATATGAAAAATTCAAATAAATGCTCGAAATGCTCGGTCATCGATCCTAAACTGTTCTGAGTGCTGAAAATGCTCAGAATAACTCTAACAAGTCTTGCGTAAATCATTGCAAGATTTAAATACGACGAAAAAAAATGTGTTGGTCATCTGCAGAAAAATAGTTTGTTCCAATTAGCTAGGCATAATATAATTCAAATGTGGCTTACATTTCTTGATGGTCTTGAAGTGTAGTAAACCTGGTCTGTACCAGATTTATCCATAGACATGCCCTATCGGACAAGCACGTATAATCCTTGTATCGGCCGCCATTGTAGACCCACAATTCGTCTAGTCAGACATAGTGGTAGTATCTTTCGACGTTTGAATAAACTGTGGTTCCATTTTAATATGGGCTTCTATCAAAGCCATAACAGTTTGTTTAAATAGGGTCAGATCTAAGTGATCTCTTCTTAAATATGTCAGTTGTAACATAACTCACTGTAATCTCATCAGTACAAGAAAAACATTGACAGTCTAAGCAATTAACGGCTGTTCTGAAGATCGTTCCCTGGGCATGGTTTATTAATATCACCATCTGCCATGCGCTAAGCAACCTGCAGTTTCCCTTGCGTAGACTAATGAACGCCACCGTTATAGACTAGTCTTCAGTGTACTGACAGATCGAAGTGGTTAACTAGTTACAAATAATGAAAACTGACTTGAAATGGATTTAAACATCCAAGTATTAAGTTACTACTGGACTGTGACAAAATACTATTTTCTAGACAAAGTCTAGCATATGTCCTTGCAGAAATATAAATATTTCCACCAATGTCTGTAGAAATCAATCACCTCAGTGATTCTCCTCACCGGAAACTTACTAAGTTCCAACTCGAAGCGCAGCACTTCTCGTGACTATCACGACTTGAAAAGAACTTCTGCGTAGATTCGGCAACCATGTGCCTTGGCTCAGCGTAGACGCAACTTGCTTGCCAAGTGCTTGTGTTAGAATGAGCTGACCATGCCTGCTCCAGCTGGCTTTTATTCAAAACGGTCAGGGTCACGCGTCATCGCCTGATATCTAGAAATCCTCATATCTCTTGAATCCCTGGTCCGATTTACTTGATACTAATTGCATTCTCTTTCATTTGGCCGTGCCAGTAATCTGATCCCAGTCTCAAGTCTCTACTCCATAGTTAACTATTTAATCAATAAATAGCCTCCACCTCTGCTATTACTCGCTACGTCACTTGACATCCAACTATCGGTAAAATTCTTCTAAATGCTTCTCGAAGCAATGTAGCGCGATATTCAAATATCTGAACTTTCAAAAGCGGCTACAGCCTTTCCCTTGATATCTAGGTGTCTGAAACTTGGAATACCCATTCCTAGAGTTGGGCACATCCACCCCACACCTAGCAAAAATAAAAATTGAAAAATTTTTATTTTTCCTATCTACACATTAAATCATCTGGTTCTTGAATAATAGATCTTCAAATTCGATGCATTATAAGTTCCCACGATGTTACCAGTTCGTGTATTAGCTACTTCATAGCTTCCATTATTGTTTACTTCCACAATACGATAGGGTCCAGCGTAAAGGCTTGCAAATTTCGAGTACACTCGATTTTGCACGTCAGAGGGTGTAGGTCTTTTCACTAAAACAAGAGTTCCTACGCGCAAGGGTCTGCGAAAAAGCTTTCCTCTCACTCTGCGCTCTCTCTTCTCAGCTTGGCTCCTCAACTTGTCTAAAGCTAGAGTTTCCCTCATCTGACGACTTGGTTCAATCTCAGGTGGAATAGAGATGATTCGATCCCATAATCGTGTTGGTTTAATTCCATGATGAAGCAACATAGGAATCTGTCCAGTACTCTCATGAATCGTAGAGTTGATGGATTCGGATGCTAAAGAAAGAACATCCATCCATTTCCAATGCTCATTTGGACAATAAAGGCGGCAAAATTTTGCTATCTCAGCCATCACGCGTTCCGCTGGATTGCTCTCTGGATGTCTAATAGAACAAAACAATTGTCTAATCCCAAGATTATTCATGATGGTTCGAAACTCCAAAGATGTAAATTGAGGTCCACGATCTGATAAAAGGAATTCCGGTTTGCCTGCTTCCGGAATCACGCTATCTCTAATTCTCTTCGCACAATACTTTGCGTTTGCCTTCTGAATTGGATGTAACATGGTGTATTTGCTGAAAACATCCATAGTCACCAAAATATATCGGTTACCTCTTTTAGACTTTGGGAGAGGACCATATAAATCAGTCGCGAAGATTTCGCAAGGCTTAGAAGGAATAATAGGCCTTGGTAATTCTCTCAGTAATCTAGAATTATGTTTACTCCTTTGGCATAAGTCGCATTCTCGAATAGTGTTTCTGACAGTTTGTCGCATTCGCTCCCACGAAAATTTCTCTTGAATCATGTTGACTGTCTTATCTACTCCAGCATGACCTGCGATTCTATGTGCCATCCAAATAATGGGTTTTTGCAATCGTGGAAGTATCACTAATCTCAGCTTCGTATGGTCGGGATCTGCAAACTTGTAGATTAAACCATCTAACATCATAAAATCTCTGGAAATTCTTTCAGTTTCCACAAAATCATCATCATTTGGATCCATGTTTCCCTGTAGAAAACGAAAAATGTTTCTAAGACGTCGGTCTCTCCTCTGGGATAAATGCAATAACCTTAACCTTCTCAAGGTATCTTCATCCTCCTGCGTCAGGTTAACTTGAAAAACCTTAGATGTAGACTCCACTGCTCTACTCAATAAATCAGCTCCCACATTCAACTTTCCAGGAGTATGTTCAATAACTAGGTTGAATTGCTGAATAAAAAGTGACCATCTAGTTATTCTATCACTGGCAAAGTTTGTTCTCAAAATGAACTCCAATGCGTGGTGATCAGTCCTCACAATGACTGAATGTCCAATTAACATTTTCTTCCACGACTCCAAAGCGAATATTACAGCAAGTGCTTCTAACTCTGTGGTGTAATAATTCCTCTCTGATGGACGAAGTTTCCTGCTAATGAACGCCAGGTAATGTCTCTTGTGGTCTTCATCTTCTTGAAGTAGAATAGCTCCAATCCCTACGGTGGATGCATCAGATTCTATGATGAAATTCTTGGTAAAGTCAGGATACTCCAATTTCACACTGTTTACCAATAACCTCTTGGCATCTTGAAATGATTGTTCACAATCTTTATCCCATTTCCATTTATTTCCTTTCTTTAACAATTCCTGCAATGGCGCGACTGTCTTGGTGAAGTTCGGACAATGCCCTGCAAAGAATTGGCATGTCCCGAGAAAACTGCGGACATTCTTCACTCTAGTAGGTCTAGGGAAATTTGCAATTGCTTGTATCTTCGTCTCATTGGGACGGTATCCTTCTCCATCCAAAATATGACCCAAAAATTTTATTTCCTTTCGAAAGAACTGACATTTTCGAAGGTTTACTTTGAACTTCGCTTTTCTCAAATCTGCGAATAACATTTGAAGATGTAGCAAATGTTCCTCCTTAGTCTCGGACGCAATCAAGATATCATCAATATAACTAATTGCTATCTCTTTTACTTCAGGACTCAAATTTTGTTCCAGGGCTCTGATCAAAACGGATCCAGATGTTTTGACTCCAAATGGTAAACGGCGGAATACATATGTCTGCTGGTCAAACATAAATCCTATAAACTTCTTAGAATCTTCACTAAGCCTAATATGATGGTAGGACGAAGTGAGATCAATATTAGAGAACCAGACCTTGCCTTGGAATTTCCTTAACAGTTCCCTAATGATTGGTGGTCTGTCATACTCTGGCAGTAATCTTGAATTCAAATTTCGCGCGTCTAAACATAACCTCAGACTTCCATCTTGCTTAGACACTACTGCTAATGGATTGACATAAGATGTAGTGTACTTTTCAATCACATTGTTGCTTTCCATTTCCTTGATAAGCACTTTTACTCTTTCTCGATGCTTTTCTGCTACTGGATACAATTTAGCATGAAAAGGTGTATCATCATTTACACGAATACGATATTCAAAATCCTTAATTTCACCAGGCTTAATGTCGAAAATATCTTGATACTCTTCCAAAATTTTCCCTAGCTCTGGGGACTCCTTCTCAGTGTAGACTTCTCTTCCTTCAGCTTCATGAAAAATCAGAGACCATTGAGCATCTCCCTCGATGTCTTCCTCTTCTTTTCCCTCGAAGTTAATCTCTTCGGTATTCTTGAATTTGATCGTCTCTGTCTTCATATCTATCACTGCTTGATATTTCTGAATGAAATCTGCTCCCAATATCATGTCAAAAGCCATGTCCTTCATTACAACAAATACATGTCGGAAATCATGTCCTCCAATCGTAATACATAAGTACAATTGTGTTTTGCACAGAGATATTTTATTGGGTATTATTCCTTGGATTTTAATTCCTGATACTGGAATCTCCTCTAAATTCTCTTTGAGCTTCCACAGAATATAAAGCTTCTCACTCACCAGACAAAGCATAGCCCCAGTATCGATCAAAGTATCGACAGGCATACCAAATACTTCGCATGATATGATTGGCATTCTAATTCTCGTACCCATCTCTTTTCGTTCGTCATTCTGTTGAATTAAGTCATCATCCTCTGCTTGCCATTTAATAATTCTGGAAGTGAAAGTGTTCAAAATTCTATCTTCTACTGTGAATTCGAAGTTTTTTTTTTCATTACCATTCCCCCGGGATTGTTGTGTTCCCGATGGACCTGGATCATTGGGCCTCTGCTCCAAAAATTGCAAGTTATCTTGGTGTCTTGCTTCCAAATTTTTCCTCGTCTCCTTGTTAAACTCTTCGTTGGACTGACGAGTATCTACATTCCCTCTGTTATTGTAGTTGTTTCTACCGTAATATCTTCTTTCCTGGTACCTTCCTTGACTATCTCGTGGCCTTCTCCATCGAGTATTGTATCGATTACCACCATCCGGTCTCGCATATGGTTTGTAACTGTATCTGTTACTGTACTGGTTCCATCCTCTCTTATTTGGATCTTCCCTCGGCGTTTTCTCTTCTCGCTCCTCTCGAATCTCTCGAGGTGTCTGAGAATAACTATCAGCCATAACAGCATACACAGCGTTGTTATTCTTTACTCCCTTCTGATGGAAGAATTGAGCGTTTGTATGATCCAGCTTCTGTAATACTTCATCAAATTGTTCCATATTATAGATATCAGCAGCGATCAAAGTCCTCTGGACGTCTGCTGGAAATTGACGTATCAATGCAGTAATCAACTCGTTATCTGGCATCGGCGGATCTAAATGTTGGAGTTTAGACAGCTGTCCAGAAAAGTATGTAGAGTATCGAGTGGGTTGTGACGTCGAGAATCTCTTCGAATATAACTCTGCTCTGACTTGCTGTTGGGTTTCCGGGGACCAAAACTTCTTCAATAGTCCACGAGAAAACTCCTCAAAAGTGGTTAGAGTGGATCTAAATGCTCTGAACCAAAGAAGTGCAGGACCTTCCAAGAACTTCCCTATCACTCGGATCTGTCTTTCTTTAGGGATCTTAGAATCTTTCAGGTAATCACCTGCTTCTCTCAAAAATTCCACGGGTGTCACAGAATCTCGCCCTGAAAATTTAGAAGGCTTATCCTCTATATTCTTAAATACAGTTATGGGGTTGGATTGAAATACTGTCCTGACCTCATCCTGTCTTTGACTATCCGTGTCTCTAGCTGCTCCTAGATTTATCTGTATCTGTTCCTTTCCCCTTACATTTGGCATTTTCAACAGATGATCAGACTGTTTCTCATCCTTTATTTGAGTTTTCATAGCCTCAAGTTCCTTCTGGTTTTCTTCTGCCATCTTCTTAATTGCTTCAGTTTCTTTACAATTGTCCTTAACATCAATGGATATCTGGTTCATAACAGCCTCATGACTTTTCAATGACCCTGTCATATCTGATATGTCCTTCTGAGTTGCTTGGATATCTTTGGCAATTACTTCAATGTGGGATGACAAAGATTCCCTAATCTCCTTGATTCCCTCTTGATTCTCCAGCTTGAGTGTGTCTTTAATTTCATTGACAACTGTGGTCTTGATTTCAGTTTGCAATTCACTAATCACACCTTCTCTTATTTCTCCCATGACAAGTTCTTTGAATTGATCTGTTAAACGTTGAACAACTAGAATTCCCATCTCGTTACTCTCCTTCTTCACTCTGACTTCCAGGTTGACCATGTCTTCACCAACTTTCCTAAGACCATGTTCTATCCTATCAGCTAAGCTTTGGGATCGAAGATCGGCATCGCGAAATTTATCGTCCATTAAACTTGCGTTAGTAGCTAATGAAGTTTCGAGCTCATGTGTTTTATCGCATAATTTATTCATTTTACTTTCAAGTGTCATTTTCAAAATTTCAGAATTTTCTTTAAATTTACTTTCCATTGAATTAAATTTACTGTTTAAATTTTCTTTTAAGTTATCTTTTAACCTGCTTTCTAACAAATCGGAATTTTCTTTGAGTTTATCCTCTAAACTTTCTTTTAAGTTACCTTTTAAAGAATCAGAACTTTCTTTAAGTTTATTTTCTAAAGAATCAGAATTTTCTTTAAGTTTTTCATCTAAACTTTCTTTCAAATTATCAGAATTTTCTTTAAGTTTATCGTTTAAACTTTCTTTAAGTTTGTTTTCTAAAGAATCAGAATTTTCTTTAAGTTTCCTTTCCAAAGCCTCAGTATTTTCTTTCATAATGGCTGCTACACGCAGTCCAGCCTCTTTTGAACTCTCCTCCAAACTCCTCATCATCCTCATCATTTCTTCCATAATTTCAATTATTATTCAAAACTTAGGGGTATACAACAGTGGCAAACACAAGCTTATAACTAGAACAAGAAATATGAATAGCTAATTGGAACACTATAATAAAATGAGATTTGTCCTAATGTCGACGTGATGGAAAAACAAAATTCTCTACTTTTACGAATTACATTTACCACAATATCACAAGAAAAATATGCAAGTTCTCAAATATCCTCCACCTGGATTCTAATAATGTGTATGTCCAGTCATCGAACGTTTACTACTGAATTTACTTGACGCCCTAATGGTTAAGCCATTATTAAAAATAATCAAACCCATTCTAATTATTAACCAAGTTAAATTTTTAATTTTCCCCACTAATTGGGTTTCCTACTAATTTATTCATCCAAACCAGACATCTCTCAACTCCCAAAATATTTCAAAAAAAATTATCACAATTTCAAATCGGCATGCGATTGACCATGTCTAAATCGGGCCCCACGTTCGAAGCCATTTCTCTCTCTATCTTATTTTATGTGCCCGTTTACACCGGAGTCCGCACGACCACATATGCACTTAACCAATAATCAGTCAGCACGAGAGTCAAAATATCCCGGAGCGCCAGATGGGTTAAAGCAAATCGCAAAAACGACATCAAATTAAAAAATGCTTTGCTGATTTTTGGCTCAATGCAACAATAAGGATAGAAGGAGATTTAATTGGGAGTAACACATCTGGTAAAATTATCTCAGTTTATTTTTAAGTTAAAATCTGACTGCAAAGATGCTCAAAGCAGCATCATCCACGTGTGGCGATCCACACTCTTATTTACACACAATATACAGAAATTTTCCAAACACATTTGACAATCTTTTTGGAAACACAAGTCCGATTAATAGTCCTGTGGACTGTGTTCCAAAATTATTAATATTTAATTCCAGTTCAAAGTTAATTGTCTATACTGGAAATAACGTAGATCACTGTTTGACTATTTACATGATATTAACACTCGTAGAATAAATGTTTATAGAATTTTTAAATTTTCACTTGTTTTTCCAGTTTCAAAAATATATCGTCGAAAAAATATTATCATCATCGAAGCAACACAAATTATTAACACATATTAATAACATCTGAAAAGTATTTGACCTTGAGCATAGCATCGAAGAACTGTGCGAAGCACAACAACAATTAATTGTTCTTCTGACATTAAACATTCGAGAAGTGACTCGATTATGAACTTCAAGTTCCAAACAAAATATATGATTTCTGAATCATCAACTTGATCAATAAATGGTTGAACCATTCAACTATTCAATTTTTCCACTTGGAATCATTATGAAAAAAATATTTATATTTATGGCCATTTTTAGCAATTTTCACAACTTGCAATTCTTCGACAGAATGCGGAAATTAGAATTGTAACTTCATAATGAATGCATTTAGTTCATGGCACTAGGACTGAAAATATCCTTCAAATTATTCGTGGTTAAAGAATTATTTTTAATTGGCAGTGGCCCATTCTATTATTTGTGTAAGAACACAATATTACAACAACAACAACAACGGCAAAGGTCTTCCTCTGAAGAAGAATAAACTACTATCATGACAAATCCGGGTTCTAGCAAAATCAAAGTCTAAATGGAATTCGTAAACAAGGTTGAAATAAGAACTGATGGTTTTAAAGAAATAACCTTCGGGTCATTCATCCGACGAAATGTGTGGCTCCAATACTCCTACTATAAACCTGAGCCATCGAACCTGCTATTTGATTGATGCTCGAAAAAACCTTCATTCCTGCGACTTAACATGCGCACCTGGGAATGGTATTTCAACTACTCCACACATAAATTTTCTTCCCAAAATTTATACAATAAATCAAGCCTCTGCTTGTTATCAACACTGGAAGATTAATAAACTGACAAGTTTATTTTATTTTACCATTCAGTTCAACCCGTGAATTTACCATACTTCTGAAAATCTTTATTTCACTTTCGAGTGTATTTACGTCATGATTTTATATAAATACAAAAATATCCTATTTGATACAAATATCAATTGCTTCCCGTTTCATGCCTCTCCGTGTTATCTGAAACATATACTTTGCTCAGTGCAAATATCAACTGTTCAACCAGAACTGAAATGTTGGTTGAATGCGGGCTTGCGCTAACCACTTTCCTTCGGAAAATCTCCTGTTCCAAACTAGAAATGATTAAACTACTTCATAGGCTCTTTCTCAATACATATGATTATTATAAAATATAATATCCAAGAATTATTTAGAAAAAATTATAAAAATTATTATTATTATTATTAGTGGATTATTATTATTATTATTATTATTATTTATATCATTTTAATTATCATCTCATTATGTGAGAATCCACATGTTCGAACCTTCGAATATGGAAAAAATATCCATTCCTCAACAAAAATAAATTTAACTTTTACAGTTACATCGGGGGTTTTCCGTGGTTTCCTTAAAATATGAAAAATTCAAATAAATGCTCGAAATGCTCGGTCATCGATCCTAAACTGTTCTGAGTGCTGAAAATGCTCAGAATAACTCTAACAAGTCTTGCGTAAATCATTGCAAGATTTAAATACGACGAAAAAAAATGTGTTGGTCATCTGCAGAAAAATAGTTTGTTCCAATTAGCTAGGCATAATATAATTCAAATGTGGCTTACATTTCTTGATGGTCTTGAAGTGTAGTAAACCTGGTCTGTACCAGATTTATCCATAGACATGCCCTATCGGACAAGCACGTATAATCCTTGTATCGGCCGCCATTGTAGACCCACAATTCGTCTAGTCAGACATAGTGGTAGTATCTTTCGACGTTTGAATAAACTGTGGTTCCATTTTAATATGGGCTTCTATCAAAGCCATAACAGTTTGTTTAAATAGGGTCAGATCTAAGTGATCTCTTCTTAAATATGTCAGTTGTAACATAACTCACTGTAATCTCATCAGTACAAGAAAAACATTGACAGTCTAAGCAATTAACGGCTGTTCTGAAGATCGTTCCCTGGGCATGGTTTATTAATATCACCATCTGCCATGCGCTAAGCAACCTGCAGTTTCCCTTGCGTAGACTAATGAACGCCACCGTTATAGACTAGTCTTCAGTGTACTGACAGATCGAAGTGGTTAACTAGTTACAAATAATGAAAACTGACTTGAAATGGATTTAAACATCCAAGTATTAAGTTACTACTGGACTGTGACAAAATACTATTTTCTAGACAAAGTCTAGCATATGTCCTTGCAGAAATATAAATATTTCCACCAATGTCTGTAGAAATCAATCACCTCAGTGATTCTCCTCACCGGAAACTTACTAAGTTCCAACTCGAAGCGCAGCACTTCTCGTGACTATCACGACTTGAAAAGAACTTCTGCGTAGATTCGGCAACCATGTGCCTTGGCTCAGCGTAGACGCAACTTGCTTGCCAAGTGCTTGTGTTAGAATGAGCTGACCATGCCTGCTCCAGCTGGCTTTTATTCAAAACGGTCAGGGTCACGCGTCATCGCCTGATATCTAGAAATCCTCATATCTCTTGAATCCCTGGTCCGATTTACTTGATACTAATTGCATTCTCTTTCATTTGGCCGTGCAAGTAATCTGATCCCAGTCTCAAGTCTCTACTCCATAGTTAACTATTTAATCAATAAATAGCCTCCACCTCTGCTATTACTCGCTACGTCACTTGACATCCAACTATCGGTAAAATTCTTCTAAATGCTTCTCGAAGCAATGTAGCGCGATATTCAAATATCTGAACTTTCAAAAGCGGCTACAGCCTTTCCCTTGATATCTAGGTGTCTGAAACTTGGAATACCCATTCCTAGAGTTGGGCACAATACAGCTCCTTCCTATTTTCAGTCCTAACTCCTGTAATACCAGCCATTTAACAATGTTTCCTTTATTATAATTGGCCACTGCATCAAGAACTCCATATCGTAGTGTTTTATGCCCACAAAAGTGCCTTTAGGGATGTGAGACCATATAAACGTTTTTACCGATTCATTAGGATTTTGACCTATCCCCTGAAGACACTTCTCCAACAGCTGGGGGCTGGACAGATCTCTAAAAATGGGATTCATTTCTTCCATATAGGCAAGAGGAAGGTGTGTGTGCTTGGAATGGTCGTAGGGAATAAAAATAAATTTATTCTTTGAAGCACTGTCAGAACTTCCACTAACCTTCAATGTCTTTGTTTAGATTCGAGTCTCCACTTGGCTTCTCCTCAGTTGTGGTAAAACACTTACAGCATTTTTGCTCTCTGGAATACCAATATCCCTTCTTTTCTTAAAAACACGATTACTTCTAGGCATTTTGAACTTGAGTTACTGTATATTCACAGCTAAATATCTCAAATCACATCATAAATAAACAACTCTAAGTAGTAATCATGGAAATTCATGTCATGGAATACACAAGGAATAAACAATATAAATCTCTTAATATGTAAAATATCTAATCCGTTCAAAGTTCATACTATGTGTCGGATAAGGACCAACCATTGACCAAAGGGGTGGGTAAAAGTGGGTTTTTTGGGAAACATCAATCATACGTCTCTTAATAGGCACAATATCAAAACCGTACAAAATGGACAATATTCCCCTAATAATTATCTAAAACTGTTGTCTCAAATAATTTTTGATATGACCCACCATTACGCCAAGGGATGAGCAAATGTTTCGGAATTGAAAGAAAATGCCAAGAGCCATCAGAGTTTGCCATGACAACGCTACTAAATTGATAAGGGATGAGCCATCAGAGGTCGCCATGACAACGCCATTGCACGAAATCACATTGAGTTTTCCATCTGACTCTGAGGGAAGCGGTATCGGTGACGTAACTGGTAGCATGCTGTACTGTTATGCCCTAGGTCGCGGGTTCAAAGCCGGCCGAAGTCATTGGATTTTCTAAGAGCGCTAAAATCCCTCAGTATGCTTTCCTTCGGAGGGGAAGTTCCAACGTTCGTTGCTGGTTGCGGTGGCATCTAGTAGCCAAGTTCACAGCTAGGGGTCGTTGACAGTAGTATTTGGTAGCAAAATTAGGAACTACTACTTGAAATTGACTGTCTGCAGTTCTTACCTGAATTACAGACTAATACAGCAATCACAATAAACACCGTTTATCAGACAGATTCCACATACACCTAAAGTACATGGGGCTACATGACCGCGTTGTCACAGCCCCTAAACTGAGGAACCAACCAACATCTCTGCGGGAGATAAAATTTTGCGCGAAGTAACAGTCCGTTAGATAGTTACACACCAGTGTCGAAACCTTGCATAAGGACAGGGTGACCACAAGTATAAAAAGAAGTTCCGTGACGAACTAAAGAGCCTACTTTTCTTAAAGTTTAAAATTCATGCCAATGATTAATCTATATGGATCTATCTAGAATAATGACGAAATTAAGTTGATAATATCGAAATTTCTAATTAGTTCGAAATACTGTATACCTGGCATAATGTAGCCTAATAGAGCACTACAGTTGGCAGCCCTGGTGACTGAATATATTCTTAGTTCCATCTCTTAAAGTACAGAATACAAAATTTGGTTGAAGTCCAATGAATAGCATGGACGTTACATGCAGTTAAACATTGGATCTAACAGCGCGCGTAAAATCATGTTGGCAACAATGTCATGCATGTATTGGTCAGAAATAATCTGAAATAATATGATCTATTGTTGTGCCAATTTTGGATTAAATCCATTAGTTAGTATAGAAGCTACATGCATTTTAAAATTGGACCTATCAGCAGGCTTATAATCATTTTGGCAACACTGTCATGTATGGCCTCCTGGAAATTAAACTGCAATATTATTATCTATACGTGTGTCAATTTTGAAATAGCTCCCATTCATACCTTCCAAGATATCCAACATGGAGCTCAAATTTCAATTGCGATTTTTCAGCAGTTGGTAGCACTGACATCATTTTCAAATATGGCCGTGAGATATTCAGGTATAGATCTTTACCCCTACCAAATTTTGTTTCGATTGCTCCAGCCCTTTAGGAGTTGATAGGGGGGGGGGGGACACACACACAGCCAGACAGACAGACAGACAGAAGGACAGACAGACAGACACACATTTGTCCGATCTTATATGTCTACTTTTTCCTCATTTTTGCAAAATGTGAAAGGTAGGCTAAAAATTGACCCAAAATGACGAGAAGGTTACCGTCCCCATAAGACAATAAAATGTTAACAAGAAGTTCCGTGACGAACTAAAGAGCCTACTTTTCTTAAAATTTGAGATTCATGCCAATGATTAATCGATATGGATCTATCTAGAATAATGACGAAATTAAGTTGGTAATATCGAAATTTCTAATTAGTTCGAAATACTGTATACCTGGCATAATGTAGCCTAATAGAGCACTACAGTTGGCAGCCCTGGTGACTGAATATATTCTTAGTTCCATCTCTTAAGGTACAGAATACAAAATTTGGTTGGAGTCCAATGAATAGCATGGACGTTACATGCAGTTAAACATTGGATCTAACAGCGCGCGTAAAATCATGTTGGCAACAATGTCATGCATGTATTGGTCAGAAATAATCTGAAATAATATGATCTATTGTTGTGCCAATTTTGAATGAAATCCATTAGTTAGTATAGAAGTTACATGCATCTTAAAATTGGACCTATCAGCAGGCTTAGAATCATGTTGGCAGCACTGACGTATATTAGTTAATCCAAAGTAATCTAGAATGTCAGGTACTATACGTGTGCAAAGTTTAGAGCTATTGGCTTGCATTCTTTCTGATATATTGATATTAGGGTAACAAAAATAGAGACAGCATTTATTAATAGTTGGCAGCCCTGGTGCTCTTAAGAATACGCATAGTCATAGCTGTTATGGTACACATAGCACATGCGAAGTTTGGTTGAAATCCAAATGATAGTATGGAAGTTACATGTATTTAAAGTTGGACCTCTCAGCAGGCTTAGAATCATGTTGGTAGCACTGACGTATATAAGTTACTCCAAATTAATATAGAATGTCATGTACTATACGTGTGCATAGTTTAAAGCTGTCGGCTTGTATACTTTCTCATATACACACATCAAAAAAAGTTTTGCATCACCTCGGTTCCCAGATCTCCGGCATATAGACGTTGACTGTGTATATTGTATCCAAGATACAGTCCCTTTGACTGTTCATAGATGTCACTAAAACTGCTCAAAGATGTAAACAACCATGCATGAGCAGGGCCTATTAGACGGAGGGGGTACGACAGCCGATCAGTTCCAGTCATTCCACCAGGACGAAGGTACGCTGCTCATGTTGTCTGTAGTTCTACCATGCCTAGAAGGTCAATACC
This sequence comes from Meconema thalassinum, assembly GCA_946902985.2. Taxonomy (NCBI): domain Eukaryota; kingdom Metazoa; phylum Arthropoda; class Insecta; order Orthoptera; family Tettigoniidae; genus Meconema; species Meconema thalassinum. The sequence continues at coordinate 377,674,381 of OX336389.2, read as the reverse complement.
GCAGTTCGATCGCGTCCGCATTGTTACTTTGTGTCAAGAAGGGCTCTCAACAAGGGAAGTTTCCAGGCGTCTCAGAGTGAACCAAAGCGATGTTGTTCGGACATGGAGGAGGTACAGAGATACAGGAACTGTCGATGACAGGCCTCGCTCAGGCCGCCCAAGGGCTACTACTGTAGTGGATGACCGCTACTTACGGATTGCCGCTCGGAGGAACCCTGACAGCAATGCCACCATGTTGAATAATGCGTTTCGTTCAGCCACAGGACGTCGTGTTTCAACTCAAACTGTGCGCAATAGGCTGCATGATGCGCAACTTCACTCCCGACGTCCATGGCGAGGTCCAGCTTTGCAACCCCGACACCATGCAGCGCGGTACAGATGGGCCCAACAACATGCTGAATGGACCCCACGGAATTGGCATCACGTTTTCTTCACCGATGAGTGTCGCATATGCCTTCAACCAGACAATCGTCGGAGACGTGTTTGGAGGCACCCTGGTCAGGCTGAACGTCTTAGACACACTGTCCAGCGAGTGCAGCAAGGTGGTGGTTCCCTGATGTTTTGGGGTGGCATTATGTGGGGCCGACGTACGCCACTGGTGGTCATGGAAGGCTCCGAAACGGCTTTACGATACCTGAATGACATCCTCCGACCCATAGTGCAACCATATCGGCAGAATATTGGAGAGGCATTTGTCTTCATGGACGACAATTCTCGACCTCATCGTGCACATCTTGTGAATGCGTTCCTTCAAGATAACGACATCGCTCGACTACAGTGGCCAGCATGTTCGCCAGACATGAACCCTATCGAACATGCCTGGGATATGTTGAAAAGGGCTGTTTACGGACGTCTTGACCCACCAACCACTCTGAGAGATTTACGCCGAATTGTCGTTGAGGAGTGGGACAATTTGGACCAACAGTGTCTTGATGAACTTGTGGATAGTATGCCACGACGAATACAGGCATGCATCAATGCAAGAGGACGTGCTACTGGGTATTAGAGGTAGTGGTGTGTACTGCAATCTGGACCACAAATGCTGAAAGTCTAGCTGTATGATGGTACAACATGCAATGTGTGGGTCTCATGGGCAATAAAACGAGCTGAAATGTTGTTTGTGTTGATCTCTATTCCCTTTGTATTTAAAGGTTCCGGAACTCTTGGAACCGAGGTGATGCAAAACTTTTTTTGATGTGTGTATATTGGTATTTGTTTAAAAGAAATTAAGAGCATTTTTTAACAGTTGGCAGCACTGGTGGTTCATAAGAATACGTTCAGTCATATCTGGTTATGTACACATACAACATACGAAATTTGGTTGAATTCCAATTGATAGTGTAGAAGTTATATGCATTTAAATATTGGACCTATCAGTAGGCTTATAATAATTTTGGCAACACTGCCATGTATGGCCTTCTGGAAATTAAACTGCAATATTATTATCTATATGTGTGCCGATTTTGAAATAGCTCCCATTCATACCTTCCATGATATCCAACATGGAGCTCAAATTTCAATTGCGATTTTTCAGCAGTTGGTAGCACTGACATCATTTTCAAATATGGCCGTGAGATATTCAGGTATAGATCTTTACTCCTACCAAATTTTATTTCGATTGCTCCAGCCGTTTAGGAGTTGATAGGGGGGGACCCACACACAGCCAGATAGACAGACAGACAGACAGACAGAAGGACAGACAGACAGACACACATTTTCCCGGATCGATCTCATAAGACTACATTTTCCTCATTTTTGCAAAATGTGAAAAGTAGGCTAAAAATATGCATAAATAGACGAAAAACCAAGTTAATTAAGCTCCAATTGTAAAATACTTTCTCGCAACAAATAAGGTCTGATCCTTCTACGAAAACCTGCATATTCTGCCCATTTTCGCCTATCCCCTAGTTTGCCCGGTGAAATCTACCTCCGCATTCCGGCGTGCCGAGAGGACAGTTCTCTATCGGAGAGGGTAACAGATTGTTATGTGTTACCAGCAGATTAACCGAGTGCTTCGAATCACCCTCCAAGACTTGACCAAGTTTGAAGAGCGGAGATCCAAAACTACGGTGTTGAAAGTGACCGCCCTCAGTTTTGGTTTCCTCGAGGTATTTCCATACTCTTCCCGGCAAATAATACCAAAACATTATATTTACACGCACTACGAAAATCATTGTAACGACACGGGTTATTAGACTAATACAGTTGTTGTTGTTGTTGTTTTGTTTCATTTGAGGGGCTTGGACATCGTGGTCATTTAGCCCCGTGTACTTGTGTCTGTGTGTGTAATTTTGTTTGATAACCTGTGTTATTGTGATGGATGTATTATTGTGTGTATTTCTAATTCAAGATTAGGAAGGAGGCGACCATGGTCTTAAATTAGGAACCATCATGGTATTTGCCTACAATAGAAGTAGAAAACCACACAACACCGCTTCCAAGATGACTGAGGTGGGAATCGAACCCATCTCTTCTAAGGTTTTCTTCACGAAGTTTAGTGTACCCCGTTCCCAGCCCTGAGATCAGGAATATATTTTCTTGGCTCAGCAGGGTATCCAATCTTGTCCTCCGGTGTGACAGCCAAGAATACTATCCGCTACACCAGGAGGAGTTCGTAGACAAATACAAGACACACTAGTAAATGGGACTAATTTCATCGGTGTGTAGCACGACAGTTCCGGCGAGAGGAAAGTTGAAAGTAAGGTCTAGTTAAGATCACAGCAAATGTTGAACAGCACAACACGCAGAGTAACAACCAGTGTCTTCAATGGCTCGCTGAGTTCCAAACTAAGAACAGTAAACTCTATAAATATCATGACGTGGGTGGGCACGTGGGATGTAGAACATAGCGGTGATCGACTGGAAACCTTTACTAATAGTGATCGAGATTTTTGCTGAATGTCATTATTAGACAGCTCGCTCCACTGTGTTATGCTATGGCTATCCACCTCGTAGCTCAGAGACTAACATTCTTTGCTGTCACTGCGGAAGTCCGGTTTCAATTCCCGGCTATGACAAGAAATTTCGATCTGGTCTGGGGGCTAGTACGGGATTCACTCAGCATCGTGAGGTAGAATTGAGAAGAGGTAGATTCATCTCCTATCTCAGCCATGCCAAGAGTAGCTTTCCGTGGTTTCCCACTTATACTAGAGACGAACATAGGCAGGGAACCTAAATTAAGGCCATGGCCGCCTCGTACCTAAATCCTAGCCATAACTAAGAATGAATACACTGGTAAAGGCATCACAGTGACACAGCTCATCAGACTGCTTCTAAACAAACAAACAAACAAACAAACAAACACACACGCCCAATTAGTCGTGATGCAGAGTATAACACATTCCAGCCTTCCGACCAGAATTAAATGTCACGGCAGAGCCACGAATTGAACCCGGACCTCCAGGTCGGCAGTCAAGAATGCTAGCCACTACACCTTTAGGTGTTCTAATGAATGAAGTAAGGTGGGATTTAACCCAAGTAGTATACAGGGCAATACTATTACTAGTAATGAATGGGCTAAGGTAGGCTTTAACCCAAGTAGTATACAGGGCAATACTATTACTAGTAATGAATGGGCTAAGGTGGGCTTTAACCCAAGTAATATACAGGATAATACTATTACTAGTAATGAATGGGCTAAGGTGGGCTTTAACCCAAGTACTATACAGGGCAATATTATTACTAGTAATGAATGTGCTAAGGTGGGCTTTACCCCAAGTAGTAAACAGGGCAATACTATTACTAGTAATGAATGGGCTAAGGTGGGCTTTAACCCAAGTAATATACAGAACAATACTATTACTAGTAATGAATGGAGTAAGGTGAGGTTTAGCCCAAGTAGTATTCAGGGCAATAATATTACTAGTAATGAATGGGCTAAGGTGGACTTTACCCCAAGTAGTATACAGGGCAATACTATTACTTGAATGGGCAGAGGTAGGCTTTAACCCAAGTAATATACAGGACAATACTATTACTAGTAATGAATGGAGTAAGGTGAGGTTTAGCCCAAGTAGTATACAGGGCAATAATATTACTAGTAATGAATGGGCTAAGGTGGGCTTTACCCCAAGTAGTATACAGGGCAATACTATTACTTGTAATCAATGGGCTAAGGTAGGCTTTAACCCAAGTAGTATACAAGGCAATACTGTTACTAGTAATGACTGGAGTAAGGTGAGGTTTAGCCCAAGTAGTATACTGGGCAATAATATTACTAGTAATGAATGGGCTAAGGTGGGCTTTACCCCAAGTAGTATACAGGGCAATACTATTACTTGTAATGAATGGGCTAAGGTGGGCTTTAACCCAAGTAGTATACAGGGCATTACTATTACTAGTATGAATGGAGTAAGGTGAGGTTTAGCCCAACTAGTATACAGGGCAATAATATTACTAGTAATGAATGGGCTAAGGTGGGCTTTAACCCAAGTAGTATACAGGGTATTTTTATGTGTAACATATTTCCGCTCGGTTGCTGGATAGTTTCGTGGGAGTGATTTTGGAAATTGGGGACGGAAGTGGATCGGAACGATCGAGCTGGCAGTGGTGGATCGAACGGAAGTATGCACTGCCCGCTCGATCGATCGAACTGAAGTGTACTAGCTGGCAGTGGTGGAAAACGGAAGTATGCACTGCCCGCTCGATCAATCGATCCAGCGGGCAGTGGTAAGACCCAACTGGCAGTGGTACGAGAAACAATGAGCGCGCGGTGTCGGAAATTGATACCATGACGTACTCTCGGCCATGTGGAATGTATATGACATACTGAACGGAAAACGCTCATGCGAACTCTGGTGCCAAGTGATTGAAACGAATGACATGGAACAGGTTCGAAGTCTTCGTATCAGTATTTAAATGGTAAAATGCCTTAATATCAAACATTGTAAGTAGTCGGCATTGCCGGTATTATGTTTCTGCACAATGGCTCTTCAAATATTAACCCACATAACGGTAATGCAGTCATCAATATAATATATTCGTTGTGGTTATACGAGAATTGAGAAAGCCTTCATGAACTATTACTGAATACATTCTCTTTACTCACAAGAGGGCCTATTCATAAGGCATTTTAAACTCAATTTCGCGCCGGAACATTATCGAAACAAGCAAACTATAAATGAAACTTAATTCCGTAATGCAGTATTATTGGAACGTGGAAATAATTCACCATTTTGTGCACGAAATTTGGGTAGTCGAAATATCCGTGTGGTTAGTGCTTATGACTGTGAATCTAGAGATCTTGGGTTCGAATCCCGGGCGGGGTAGATATTTTAGCTACCAGATTATCATTTTAAACAATATTTATAATATCAATATGACTCATTTTAACAGAATCATCTGTCGCCTCCGTAGCGTAGCGGTCAGCATGGTTAGCTGCCGCCCCGGAGGTCCTTGGTTCGATTCCCGGCTCTGCCACTAAATTTGAAAAGTGGCATGAGGACTGGAACGGGGTCTACTCAGCCTCGGGTGGCCCAAATGAGTAGAGGGGGTTCGATTCCCACCTCAGCCATTCTCGAAGTGGTTTTCCGTGATTTCCCACTGCGTCTTCGGGCAAATGCCGGGATGGTACCCACTGTAAGGCCACGGCCGCCCCCTTCTCTCTTCCAAGCCTATCCATCCCAATCTTCCATCCCTTCCCGTCCCTCCTGAGGCCCCTGTTCGCTTTGCAGGTGAGGCCGCCTGGGCGAAGTGCTGATCAACCCCGACCAGATGTTCCAAGCTCCAGGACACTGCCCATAGAGGCGGTAGTGGTGAGTTCCCTCTCTGAGTCCGTGGGAACCACTAACCTAGAGGGTAAATTGACTAAATAAATAAAAAAATAACAGAATCCATATGAAATTACGTGTTGGTCTGAGAATGAAGAGGACCTTTTTATAAGGAATTTAAGATTATGAGCGGCGTCGCGTCTATTAATCTAGTTGATCCATATCGTATTCTTTATTTAGGCTAGTGCTGGTGGAAGCTACAAATCAACTGATAAAATGAGTTACATATTATAAACTACAATATCTGTAAAACACTCCCTTTTACAATAGATTATTATTTGTGCCAATAATAGTATAATATACCCGTGTATCAACCATTTCGCGTGAGGTTTCTTCTAAGTCTGATGTTACACATCATATGCGACTACTGTAACGCTCGTAATTTTTTGTTTCTTCATTTGTAGACGTCAGACATAACTTTGAAGCTTCTACCTTATTTTCTTTTTCCATGATGAGTTTTGTTGAATAACCATTGAACTGGTATATAAATGCATTCAGTTTATTAGGAGTATTTGATACAGAGTTTCAAATCATTTAGGAGTCATAAAACAGCAAACGTCATAATTGAATAACATTTGTTCCTCATGTCCATTGCGAAATGTTGGCTTAACTCAGGAACTATATTGTAGTAGAGAAACTATTTTTTTTTCGTGTAGCCTCCTTTGAGGCCGAGTGCAGGTCTTTCAAGTCGACGCCCGTAGGAGACCTCCGCGTCAGAATGAGAGATGGAATGGATGAAGACGAATGAAACTGGGCAAGGATGTGGAAGGAAGCGGCCGTGGCCTGTAAGAAATTACCGTCCCAGAATTTGCCTGGTGTTGAAAATGGGAAACCACGGAAAATCATTTAAAGGACAGCCGACGGTGGGGCTCAAACCCACGCGTCTACCGAGTCAGCAGAGAGCTTGGCCCCATGACCTAACGTTGCGCATTAGCCAGCGTAGCCACTGCTGTCGGTAGTATACAGGGTAATACTATTACTAGTAATGAATGGGCTAATGTGGGCTTTAACCCAAGTACTATACAGGGCAATACTATTACTAGTAATGAATGGGCTAAGGTGGGCTTTAACCCAAGTAGATACAGGGTAATACTATTACTAGTTACGAATGGGCTAAGGTGGGCTTGAAGCCAAGTAGTGTACAGGACAATACTATTACTAGTATGAATGGGCCAAGGTGAGCTTTAAATCAAGTAGTGTACAGGGCAATACTATTACTAGTAATGAATGGGCTAAGGTGGGTTTTAACCCAAGTACTATACAGGGCAATACTATTACTAGTAATGAATGGGCTAAGGTGGGCTTTAACCCAAGCACTATACAGGGCAATACTATTACTAGTAATGAATGGGCTAAGGTGGCCTTTAACCCAGTAGTATACAGGGCAATAATATTAGTAGTAATGAATGGGCTAAGGTGGGCTTTATCCCAAGTAGTGTACAGGGCAATACTATTACTTGTAATGAATGGGCTAATGAGGGCTTTAACCCAAGTAGTGTACAGGGCAATACTATTACTAGTAATGAATGGGCTAATGTGGGCTTTAACCCAAGAGTGTACAGGGTAATTTTATTACTAGTAATGAATGGGCTAAGGTGGGCTTTAACCCAAGTAGTATACAGGGCAATACTATTACTAGTAATGAATGGGCTAAGGTGGGCTTTAACCCAAGTAGTGTACAGGGCAATATTATTACTAGTAATGAATGGGCTAAGGTGGGCTTTAACCCAAGAAGTATATAGGGCAATACTATTACTAGTAATGAATGGGCTAAGGTGCGCTTAAACCCAAGTAGTGTACAGGGAAATACTATTACTATTAATGAATAGAGTAAGGAGGGCTTTAACCCAAGTATTATACAGGGCAATACTATTACTTGTAATCAATGGAGTAAGGTGAGGTTTAGCCCAAATAGTATACAGGGCAATAATATTACTAGTAAAGAATGGGCTAAGGTGGGCTTTACCCCAAGTAGTATACAGGGCAATACGATTACTAGTAATGAATGGGCTAAGGTAGGCTTTAACCCAAGTAGTATACAGGGCTATACTATTACTAGTATTGAATGGAGTAAGGTGAAGTTTAGCCCAAGTAGTATACAGGGCAATAATATTACTAGTTTTCAATGGGCTAAGGTGGGCTTTAACCCAAGTAGTATACTGGGCAATACTATTACTAGTATTGAATGGGCTAAGGTGGGCTTTAACCCAAGTTGTATACTGGGCAATACTATTACTAGTAATGAATGGGCTAAGGTGGGCTTTACCCCAAGTAGTGTACTGGGCAATACTATTACTAGTAATGAATAGGCTAATGTGGGCTTTAACCCAAGTAGTATACAAGGTAATACTATTACTAGTAAAGAATGGGCTAAGGTAGGCTTTAACCCAATTAGTATACAGGGCAATACTATTATTAATATTGAATGGAGTAAGGTGAGGTTTAGCCCAAGTAGTATACAGGGCAATAATATTCCTAGTACTGAATGGGCTAAGGTGGGCTTTACCCCAAGTAGTATACAGGGCAATACTATTACTAGTAACGAATGGGCTATGGTGGGCTTTAACCCAAGTAGTATACAGGGCAATACTATTACTAGTAACGAATGGAGTAAGGTGAGGTTTAGCCCAAGTAGTATACAGGGCAATAATATTACTAGTAACGAATGAGCTAAGGTGGGCTTAACCCCAAGTAGTATACAGGGCAGTGCTATTACCAGTAATGAATGGGCTAAGGTGGGCTTTAACCCTAGTAGTATAAAGGGTATTTTTATGTGTAACATCTTTCCGCTCGGTTGCTGGATAGTTTTGTGGGAGTGATTTTGGAAATTGGGGACGGAAGTGGATCGGACCGATCGAGCTGGCAGTGGTGGATCGAACGGAAGTATGCACTGCCCGCTCGATCGATCGAAATGAAGTGTACTAGCTGGCAGTGGTGGAAAACGGAAGTATGCACTGCCCGCTGGATCGATCGACCCAGCGGGCAGTGGTAAGACCCAACTGGCAGTGGTACGAGAAAACATGAGCGCGCGGAGTCGGAAATTGATACCATGACGTACTCTCGGCCATGTGGAATGCATATGATATACTGAACGGAAAACGCTCATGCGAACTCTGGTGTCAAGTGATTGAAACAAATGACATGGTACATGTTCGAAGTCTTCATATCAGTATTTAAATGGTAAAATGCCTCAATATCAAACATTGTAAGTAGTCGGCATTGCCGGTATTATATTTCTGCACAATGGCTATTCAAATATTAACCCACATAACGGTAATGCAGTCATCAATATAATATAATCGTTGTGGTTATACGAGAACTGAGCAAGCCTTCATGAACTATTACTGAATACATTCTCTTTACTCACAAGAGGGCCTTTTCATAAGGCATTTAAACTCAATTTCACGCAGGAACATTATCGAAACAAGCAAACTATAAATGAAACATAATTCCGTAATGCAGTATTATTGGAACGTGGGAATATGTCACCATTTTGTGAACGAAATTTGCGTAGTTGAAATAGCCGTGGGTTTAGTGCTTATGACTGTGAATCTAGAGATCTTGGGATCGAATCCCGGACGGCGTCGATATTTTTGCTACCAGATTATCATTTTAAACAATATTTATAATATCAATATGACTCATTTTAACAGAATCCATATGAAATTACGTGTTGGTCTGTGAATGAAGAGGACCTTTTTATGAGGAATTAAAGGTTACGAGCGGTGTCGCGTCTATTAATCTAGTTGATCCATATCGTATTCTTTATTTAGGCTAGTGCTGATGGAAGCTACAAATCATCCGATAAAATGAATTCCTTATTATAAACTAAAATATATGTAAAACAATCCGTTTTACAATAGATTAATATTTGTGCCAATAATAGTATAATATACCGGTGTATCAACAATTTCGCGTGAGGTTTCTTCTATGTCTGAAGTTACACATCATATGCGACTACTTTTTATTTTATTTTTATTTAGTCAATTTACCCTCTAGGTTGGTGGTTCCCACGGACTCAGCGAGGGAACTCACCACTACCGCCGCTATGGGCAGTGTCCTGGAGCCTGGAACATCTGGTCGGGATGGATACACCTGGGGAGGTGTGATCAGCACATCCCCCAGGCGGCCTCACCTGCAAAGCGAACAGGGGCCTCATGAGGGATGGGAAGGGACGGAAGATGGGGATGGAGAGGCGAGGAAGAGGGAAGGAGGTGGCCGTGGCCTTACAGTAGGTACTGTCCCTGATAATCCGGATAGTAGGCTGTCAGATATCCGCCTCCTCAATCGGATTGCCAATAATCAATCGCACCGACACAGCTACATCAATGAAAATGGCACTGACAGATACTACCGAGATTAGAGCACAGTAGTTAACAAGAAATTTTTGTGGAACACACCAAAATATACGGGGGTTCATACTTACCTTTTACTTACCTATTCAATTTAATCTCGGGTCTGGGTTTTCAACTGGATCACTTAATAGTATGCCCTCACAATAACCTCCACCTCGATATTTAAAATGAACCAAGTCGATACAAGAAAATTTAAACTGCACAATAATTTATTTCACATAAAGAGAATAATTTAACAAAATTTAACAACCAAATATACGTGGCAATCAGAAGCCATTGTCAATGCAATCATGTCCTCCTGTAGGACTTGTAGACTTCACATACAAAATTTCAGCTTTCTCTAGCTCAAAAGAACGTAATAATAACAATGCACTTTGGAATGGATAAGGGAGCTGGGACGAGACATATAGCATTTGTGTCCTTGTTTATGAACTTCACATTTTATTTATAACCGCCAGGCTGCTATGTAGATGACCTTGGCCTCTATCATACAGTTATCTGGCCACCTGCGATACACCCTGCACCGTGTCGCATGCTTGCTTCGTCAAATGGACACACCTGTCCATCCAATGTTAGCATATGCTGGTTACCTCAGAGCCTAGCTCCTTTTCAAAACACTTTAAATGTTCACATCTCAACTCAAATATTATCACGCAAATCTTTTAAATGCTCCGTTCAAATATCAATGGATTACTCTAATAATCCCAAATCTTGTTTAATTGTATAATCCAATTGTTTAACTAGCGTTGTTTAGAGTATACTAACGAAAACGCTTAATGTTTATAACAAAAAGTTCATTAATTATTTATAACATTTTAAATTGTTAATAACATTGTCAAACGACAATTGAAAAATTTATACACGCCTCTATTAATCCCGTTCGTTTCAAATTATTATTAAAGATATTTATATAGTTATTTACATTATTTATATTATTTATATTAGAAATTACATTAAACCACACGTTTATCCGGTTGATAATTACTTAAATCGTGGTGATATAATCGACCAATGAAGGTTAGTTATATTTGAATTTTAGATTCAGGTTTAATAAGATTTAATAATTATTATTTGTGACGGTAACCTCCATTCAAAATCGTTATCTCAAATTATTTAAACACTCTTGTTAATTTTAACAGTAACTTCACATGAATAATTTTCAATGGACCTGAACAATACACTCAGCGGAAAAATACCTCGCTCAAAACGCACAAAATTGCACCAAAATTGGCCCATAATTCATCATATATCTCATTATATATGGCATCAAAATCTTCCACAATACACACAAAAAAACCTCCACTTATAAATTCATCATCTTCATCAATATTACTGTGGGAACCTCCTTCACTTATTACAGGGAATTATTCATCAGCGACTTTTACACGTCCACTGAACTAACGATTATACATCCATAGTTCCTCTTTAAAAATTCTTATATTCATCAATTGTATCAAAAACTGTTATTATATTTAACCTTCGTGGGTTTCATTCATGAATCGATATGAAGTAAAAATTTGCCAGTCACAAATAAATTTAATAGCAAATACGATTAGACACGCCTCCCTTGTCTATCAAAATTGAGATCAATATCATCAAAGTATCGCAGTATAAAAATACTATCTTCAATCAAAGTTCATCTAAACTGCATAAATAGTCGAATAGAATACAATTAGACTGTGGACTGCAAACATTATTGTTCCAATCTACAATTGAGAAAAACTCCTATCAATTGTTCATTACTATAGTGTACTCAATAAATCGTACTCAAAGTTCATATTTCATAAAATTGTCTATAATGCAATGGTATTTCAGAATTGACGATAAATGTCTATGTTGCAATCATGTTCATAAAACGACTAGTATTTCCAAGCTCATCGATAAAGTAGTAGATTTTAACGCTCTAAAATCTTTTAATCATTCTTCTTTCTTGAGGATGACAGAAAATTGCTCAAAGTAATTTACTGAATAGAATTACTTTAATAAATGACACGCTGACTGAATTCAAATTTGCCATAGAAAATCGTTAACTTTACAGTCAAATCGTGACTACAAAAATATGCAAATTACTGAAAGAATATATATTATCAGTCTCAACTGATCCAAAATTATTTAAATATGCCAATGACATAATAATGTCTCAATAAATCGTAGAAAAAGGCTTAAATCAGCAAAGTGTACACAGTACAGAAATATCAAGCAAGAATATGGGGCAAAATATATGGGACAGAAAATATGGGAAAAATGGTTGCTCAGATATCGCTAAATGGCTCAAATAAATCAAGAAACGTTCACGACTACCTTATCTGTTGATTGAAGTTCTAGAGGAAAATTTCCAAAGAAGGCTGCTGTTGGTTCCATTTCACCACCGTAAAGATGTGCTCCGACCTCGAACCTGGAACCTGCGCCCTCGGAGAATAGAACTGCTTCCTCCTCCGGAAATTGCACTGCTCCGTGTAGACGATAGACATCCTTCTGGCAAAACTCTTCTGTGTGAGCCGGGTCCACCCTGGCCTCTCTTGAAAATTCCCTGAAGTTCTGGTAGAAATTCGCCATGAAGTTTATTGCAATTATTTCCGCAGAAATGTTCATAATTGTGGAGTATGAAGATATTTCCACTGCCATTTGATGTAAATCAGCGATGGATTACGATGCATGAGTGTAGTTGGATGTTCACTGCATGCTCGCTTTCGTAGAATGACGATTAACGAAGCTCCATGCTGCTATTTCACTCCATTGATATATGTCCCAATTGCATTAAAGTTTTAGTCCTCCATCTCCACTTCCGTTATAATAATAGTCGAAAGTACTGCCAGATTATATAGTTCCATTGTAGAATGTAGCGTTGTATCACCAAATGTAATCTTCAGTATCACGGTTGCAATACATGTGTCAGCCGTAGCGTAGAATGTGGTATTATAAAAGTGCTTCTCAGGTGTCGAGAAAATCACTTTTGTCTGCAGTCTTAAAATGCGAATATCTTCCAAAGTATAATCGTAAAATTGTTCAACTTTCGTACACGCCTCAATATTGTAATGCACAATTGAATTAGCATAAATGCAGTAGCTAACTCTTGATAGATAATCTTGTAGACTCGTTTATGTGTGCGCTCCAACTTCGCCTAGTTTCAGTAACCGTAAAATTGTACTGCTGCACGCTCAATGCTTGTTCGATGCTGTGGGCTCTACCACACTTGCTAATGACGACTTGCTTCACTGAATAACTCGAAGTCTGACAATGTGAGAATCAGAAAACTGAGCCATGAGAGCCTCCTCTCTGCTGTGCAAGGCCTTTTATCAACTTCTTAAGGGGCGTATCCATCCCTACCATAGCTTGTTCCTCCGTCATTGCTAGAAGTTCTAACTTTGGCTATACTTGACGGATTTTCAAATTTCAAAAACTCATAATTAATTTCTTCAAAATTCCAAATCAATGCCATAACTGAAAATAGATTTCCACAATTCTGCATGCCAAAAGTAATTAAATATGGTAGTTTCAGTAATCTCCGTCTCCCTCCAAACTATCATTCATTGGTTCGAGCCTCTCCTCCAATAGCGTAACTTCTTCCTCAGCACAATTCCTTGCTTCCCTGCGACTGCGTCGTAAATCTCAGATCCTTCTCGAACAAAATCATGACGTCACCAAGAATCTCAGCTCATCCAGCCTACTTGCATGAAGTCTGCGTCATCCGTGCCTACGTCATGAATATACACGTCACAACTATGACGGCCATAACTTTATTCACATATGCCAATACAGCCACCGTGGTCTCAGTATAATTCAATTTACGGGGGCAGTACTATCCCGGCATTTGCCCGAAGACGAAGTGGGAAACCACGGAAAACCACTTCGAGGATGGCTGAGGTGGGAATCGAAGCCCCTCTACTCAGTTGGACCACCCGAGGCTGAGCAGACCCCGTTCCAGTCCTCATACCACTTTTCAAATTTCGTGGCAGAGCCGGGAATCGAACCCAGGACCTCCGGGGCGGCAGCTAACCAGGCTGACCGCTACACTACGGAGGCGACTGCGACTACTGTAAGTCTCGTAATTTTTTGTTTCTTCGTTTGTGGACGTCAGATTTAATTTTGAAGCTTCTACCTTATTTTTTATTTCCATGATGAGTTTTGTTGAATAACCATTGAACTGGTATATAAATGCATTCAGTTTATTAGGAGTATTTGATACAGAGTTTCAAATCATTTAGGAGCCATAAATCAGCAAACGTCATAATTGAATAACATTTGTTACTCATGCCCATTGCGAAATGTTGGCTTAACTGTGGAACCATATTGTAGTAGAGAAACTTTTTTTTTCGTGTAGCCTCCTGTGAGGCCGAGTGCAGGTCTTTTAACTCGACTTCCGTGGGCGACCCGCGCGTCATATGGAGAGATGAAATGGATGAGGACGAATGAAACTGGGCAAGGATGTGGAAGGAAGCGGCCGTGGCCTGTCAGAAAGTCCCGTCCCAGAATTTGCCTGGTGTTGAAAATGGGAAACAAAGGAAAAACATTTCAAGGACAGCCGACGGTGGGGCTCAAACCCACGCGTCTACCGAGTCAGCAGAGAGCTTGGCGCCATGACCTAACATTGCGCTTTAGCCAGCGTAGCCACTGCAGTCGGTAGTATACAGGGCAATACTATTACTAGTATGAATGGGCTAAGGTGGGCTTTAAACCAAATAGTGTACAGGGCAATACTATTACTAGTAATGAATGAGCTAAGGTGGGCTTTAACCCAAGTACTATACAGGGGAATACTATTACTAGTATAGAATGGGCTAAGGTGGGCTTTAATCCAAGTACTATACAGGGCAATACTATTACTAGTAATGACTGGGCTAAGGTGGGCTTTAACCCAAGTAGTATACAGGGCAATACTATTACTAGTAATGAATGGGCTAAGGTGGGCTTTAACCCAAGTAGTATACAGGGCAATACTATTACTAGTATTGAATGGGCTAAGGTGGGCTTTAACCCAAGTAGTATACAGGGCAATACTATTACTAGTTATGAATGGGCTAAGGTGGGCTTTAACCCAAGTACTATACAGGGCAATACTATTACTAGTAATGAATGGGCTAAGGTGGGCTTTAACCCAAGTAGTGTACAGGGCGATACCATTACTAGTAATGAATGGGCTAAGGTGGGCTTTAATCCAAGTAGTGTACAGGGCAATACTATTACTAGTAATGAATGGGCTAATGTGGGCTTTAACCCAAGTAGTGTACAGGGCAATACTATTACTAGTAATGAATGGGCTAATGTGGGCTTTAACCCAAGTAGTGTACAGGGCAATACTATTACTAGTAATGAATGGGCTAATGTGGGCTTTAACCCAAGTAGAGTACAGGGTAATACTATTACTAGTTATGAATGGGCTAAGGTGGGCTTTAACTCAAATAGTTTACAGGGCAATACTATTACTAGTAATGAATGGGCTAAGGTGGGCTTTAACCCAAGTAGTGTACAGGACAATAGTATTACTAGTAATGAATAGGTTAATGGGGGCTTTAAACCAAGAAGTATATAGGGCAATACTATTACTAGTAATGAATGGTCTAAGGTGGGCTTTAACCCAAGTAGTGTGCAGGGTAATACTATTACTAATAATGAATAGAGTAAGGTGGGGTTTAACCCAAGTAGTATACAGGGCAATACTATTAATATTAAGAATGGACTAAGGTGAGATTTAACTCAAATAGTGTACAGGGCAATACTATTACTTTTAATGAATAGAGTAACATGAGGTTTAACTCAAGTAGTATACTAAGCAATACTATTACTAGTAATGAATAGGCTAATGTGGGCTTTAACCCAAGTAGTATTCATGGTAATACTATTACTAGTAATGAATGGGAAAAGGTGGGCTTTAACCCATATAGTGTACAGGGCAATACTATTACTAGTAATGAATGGGCTAAAGTGGGCTTTAACCCAAGTAGTGTACAGGGCAATACTATTACTAGTTATGAATGGGCTAATGGGGGCTTTAACCCAAGTAGTGTACAGGGCAATACTCTTACTAATAATGAATAGGCTAAGGTGGGCTTTAACCCTAGTAGTGTACAGGGCAATACTATTACTAGAAATGAATGGGCTAAGGCGGGCTTTAACCCAAGAAGTATATAGGGCAATACTATTACTAGTACACAGGGCAATACTACTGTATTACTAGTGCTGAATGGACAAGGGGGGATTTAACCCAAATATTATACTAGACAATACTCTTACTAGCAATGAATGGGTTAAGGTGAGGCTTAACCCTATTTATATACAGGGCAATACCATTACTAGTAATGAATGAACTAAGTAGTATTTTTTATTTTTTTATTTTTTCCCTATCGTTTTACCCTCCAGAGTTGGCTTTTCCCACGGACTAAGCGGGGGATCCCATCTCTACCGCCACTGAAGGCAGTGTCCCGGAACATGATACTCCGAGTCGGGGATACAACTGGGGTTTGTGAACAGCACTACGCCCAGGCGGCTTCACCTGCAAAGCGAACAAGGGCCTGATGAAGGGATGGAAAAAGTGGGAGGGATAGGCAAGGATGTGGGAAGGAGGCGGCCGTGGCTTTACAGTAGGTACTGTACCCGTATTCTCGTGGACTAAGGTGAGACTTACCCCTATTTATATACAGGGCAATACCATTACTAGTAATGAAATTCGAAGACACAACTGGATCGTAGAATCTGGAAGTACCCCGCTAGAAAAAAACCCATAATTCTACTAACATGATGAACCAGGAATAGGGATACACAAATGTATAAGAATGCGTTAAGAGAAACCAATGGGAACGTAAAAATGAACCGGCTCAGAACGAAGAACTCAAGAATCAAAGAGAAAATCTCGTGGTGGAAGACTTGTGTTGGAAAAATATCCAACACTGGTTTTCCTAACACATCCTTTGTACTGTATTAATATAAATCACCACATCCGAAATCATTTAAATTGAAAAATAAATGTATTCATCGAAGACGAACGAAGCAAGTACATTATCCTACACAATATTTCAGCGAAAATGTTACGTCTATAATTAATCATAACGATGCAAACCCTGCATTCGACTTTGCTGCTTGAGATTGTATGAACATCATTCTAAACTATTCATGAACACAAATTTACCCTATTTTATACAAGAGATTATTCATCAAATTATTTACAATTATGTGTATTATTATTCGCGTCGGAATTTAAGTATGATTCATGTCACCCCTATATGGTCATTTCATTAGCATTAATTTCAAGTATATTGTTTTGTCAAATCCAGTCCTATTCGACAAGCGATTAAGCTCAGCGAATTAAATCTTAATATTTGTGCTTAATATTTACTGATTATATTCCAAGAATATCCTTGTAAGTTTCACTTACGATTCAGAACATTTTTTTAAAACATGATCCGTATTCTTTTCTTTTCTTTTTTTACCGTCGACTTGAGCCTCTATGGACTGCGTGTTGACAACCACTCTCATTTCAGTGTCTGCGTCTTGTTCCCTTGCCGGCTTTGTCATCTTGCCAGTATCTCTTGAGCCCATCTATCAGCTTGTTCCTCCGCTCCTCTGTCAAAGGGTCTCTTCGTCTTCTGGGTTCTGCCTCCACCATAAAACCCTGATAGCTTTTCACCATCCTTCTGAAACTATTCCTGTCTTTGATTTTAACCTCCGTAATGCCCACCTGTCTCATATCTTTCACACACTATTGGAAACATTTCAACTTGGAGATCTTCGGACTGTGATAATTCCCGGTTTTCTTTTTGAGACGGTCATTATCCATACGGAAGATGTGCCAATAAAACAGCAATCTTCGTTTTCTAATTCTTTTTGTTATCGGTTCCATCTTGCTATATACTTCTTTATTTGATATCAGTCGAACCTGTCCGTCAACCCATCTGTTGCCCAAAATCATTGGTAAACGAATAGCTAAAAATGACAGAAGCGTCATAATTATAGTATTGTTCACTTCAACATACTATAAAAATATGATGAAAAAGGTTACTCCACAACCATCTACGTTAACCTTGATCCGGGGTAGAGTATATTGTTGTTGTTGTTGTTTTGTTGATTCTTTAGGGGTTTTGCGGCATCATGGTCTTGTAGCCCCGTTTACTTGGGTGTGTGTAGAAGTTGTCTGGTAACCTGTGTCACTGTGATGACTGTAGGCTTACTAGTGTGTGTACTTTTATACGAGGAAGGATTTGGGTAGGAAGCTGCTGTTCTTGTTGTTTCATTTGAGATGCATGGTCATCATGGTCCTTTAGCTCCGTGTACTTGGGTGAGTGTTGAGTTTTGTCTGATAACCTGTGTTATTCTGATGGCTGTATTACTGTGTGTAAATATAATTCATGTGAGGATTCAATCAATCAACGTTTAATATCATTATAGCACGTTTTATTTCAGCAAGGTACTACAACCAACATTCAATAATACTTCTTGAAAAGGACGAAGAGTAATAACTATACCCATGCATTTAGGACAAAGTAGGCTATATGTTCTTTGCTGAACATCTTGTTTTTTGTCGTTTCAGTCTCCTTTTTGAAGCATATGGTTGACATCGTAATGCTGATAGCCCTGTTTACCATTGTTGTTATGCCTGCTAATTTGTTTGGATATGGTTGATTTGAGTGGTTGTGAATTGAGAGGGAAGTTGATGTTGCCTTGTGGAAAATGGCATATGTTAGATTTTGGTCCGTTCGATAGATTGTTATGTGTAGATAATTTATGCACTGGTTGTTTTCTGGTTCCGTCGTAAATTTCATGCACTGCTGCCAGTTGTTGATTGTTTGGAGCAGTGTGTTTTCATTTATCTCCATGTCATACTCGAAAATGACGTCAGTCATCCACATAACACCCTACCAGCGCATTGTTACCGGTGGCGGAAATCGGAACTAATGCGCTCCACCCAGCCACACGTCTGCGATAGACGTGCAGTCGTCACCAGCGAAACCTCATCGCATGTCATTTGTGTGCATGATTCATGCTGGGTCGTCCGCTGTGCGGTGTGTTCTCATTGTATGACTGTCCATGCATTCCCCCTCTTGCCCCGCAACCGCTCGCTGCAGCCATAACGAGGCGATATGACGTAATGTATACACTACAGGCCCGCTCCACGTCTAGCGGTAACAATTCCCTGGTAAGGGAGTACCTACTCCAGTGTACGGCGCTCTGGGATCAATTCCCGTCGAGGAATGTATTCTCTTAACTATTAATAATACATATATTGGCGTCTAAACCGCTGAGGGGTGATCCCATTGCTAAACCTGTTTGTTCGTATATTTTACCTTGAAATTGGAGCACATTCTGGTTGAGCGTGACCTTGAGCAAATTAACCATTTCCTGTGTTTCTTGTCTTGAATTATTCTCGTTGAAATGGTTTTCTATTACCTTTATTGCATCTTTTACCGGTGTATTTGTACACATACTCGTTATGCCGAATGACACCATTCTCATACCTGGTTTAATTTTCATGGACCCTAATTTGTCGACTAATTTGTTTGTTGGTATTCTTATACAAACATTATTCCTGATAATTAACCTGGTTCCTTTTGTAGAATGTTTGCAATTCTTTATTTAGGCTAATTTGTAACTTTGACTCTAAAATTAACGACTGGTCTAATTGGGCAAGTGTTCTTGTGATCTTAGGTGGTGCTCTTTACGACGGTAGCTTTTTCAGATTTCGTGAAAGTGCACTCCACTTGATTTAACGCACTTTTTAAGGATGTTACAGCTCAATATTGAAGGGCTT
Source organism: Meconema thalassinum (assembly GCA_946902985.2). Taxonomy (NCBI): domain Eukaryota; kingdom Metazoa; phylum Arthropoda; class Insecta; order Orthoptera; family Tettigoniidae; genus Meconema; species Meconema thalassinum. The sequence continues at coordinate 377,654,519 of OX336389.2, read as the reverse complement.
TGCAGATCTAAATTTCAACACCTCTGTCGTATGCTTCTTGAAAACAATGTAGATGTGGCAGTGATACAGGAGACGCATGTAGATTCTGAGGAGAGCTTGAAATCAAGAGGATATATAGCTGGTTACGAAATCCTGGGTGCTACATTTCATCGGTCCTATGGTTGTGCTACTTAGCCTACATACGAAATAACATCGAAAATGCTCATCTGATATCCGCAGACAATGTTCAAAATATCGACACCATCTCGGTCAAAGTTGAGGATATTATTATAAAAAATGTCTATAAACCTCCAGTAGTAAACTGGCCAACTCAGGTTCTTTCTGTTTCTTCACATCCATGTATATACATCGATGATTTCAACAGCCACCACACTCTTTGGAAATATTGCAACAATGATGAAAATAGTGAGAACCTTGTAAACTGGGCTGAACATAACAACCTTAGTCTCATTTTTTATTCAAAAGATAAGATGACTTTTACGTCTGCGGCTTGGAATAAGGAATACAACCCTGATCTATGTTTAGTAACCCAGGATTCCCTGGGCCAACCTCTAAATGCAGTGAGAACGGTCCTTGGAGGATTCCCAAACAGCCAACATCGGTCAGTTATTCTTGATATAGGTATTCAAATTCTTATAATTCGATCCGTCCCTAGACCAAGATGGATCTTTAGGAAAGCTGATTGGTCTAATTTCTCAAAAGAACTTGATAAGGTGATTGGATGGATTCCCCCACTCAGTGAAAACTACGACAGATTTGTTGGAGCAGTTTTATCAACAGCAAAGAAGTACATGCCCAGGGGATTTAGGAGAGAGTATATTCCAGGCTGGAATAATGATTGTGAACAGCTATACCTGTCCTATTTAACCACCAATGACAGTGAAACTGCAAAGGATTTGTTAAAACATCTTGATGAAGCCCGTAAAGTATGCTGGGAACAAAAAAAAGAGGGTTTGGATTTCAAGAGGTCAAGCAGAGAGGCTTGGAGTCTCTTAAGGAAACTCGGAGGGAATCGACCACCTATCCGCAAAGATCCTGAAGTAACACCGAATCAGATTGCAAACAGAATATCTTTCCTTTCTAGAGCTCCCTCATATAAGCCACATACAAGAATGATTGGGAAATCACTTAGCAACCTTAAGCAGACGGCACCCTGCAGATCCGAGTTTTCTGTTGACTTCACCTTTGCTGAGATCAATACAGCGCTAAAAGAAATGAAAGCAGGCAAGGCCCCAGGATTTGATGGAATACACCCTGAGTTCCTCATCAATTGTGGAAACAGAACACATAAATGGCTTGCAGGTTTCTTCACTAACATTATGTCATCGGGTGATTTACCAAAATCTTTTAAAAGGAGAAAAATCATTGCAATATTGAAGCCTGGTAAACCTGCAAATAAAGCTGATAGCTATCGCCCAATTTCCCTTCTTAGCTGCTGTTATAAGCTTTTAGAAAGGTTAATCCTTAATAGAATTGGTGCAAAGATCCATGAAGTTACACCAATTGAGCAAGCAGGTTTCAGGCCTAACAGAAGCTGTACAGATCAAGTACTTAGCTTAGCTACATATATAGAAACTGGGTTCCAACAACGACTTAAAACATCTGCGGCTTTCGTTGACCTTACAGCTGCCTACGATACGGTATGGAAAGAAGGGCTATTGTACAAATTCGCAAGTATTATTCCTTGTCAAACCATTTTAAGGCTTCTAAACAACATGTTATCTGAGAGATATTTTCAAGTGATTCTTGGCAATCAATTAAGCAGGCAGAAAAAACTTAAGAATGGTCTTCCTCAGGGTTCAGTTTTGGCCCCAGTTCTATTCAACTTATATACATCTGACCTACCTGCAACAGGGTCAAGGAAATTCATATATGCAGACGATCTGGCTTTATTAACACAACATGGAAGCCTTGAAGCTGGTGAAGAGATACTTACTGCAGATCAAAATATTATGAATGATTACTTCAAGAAATGGAGATTGGCACCAAATCAAATTAAGACCGAAGTTAGCTGTTTTCATCTTAGCAATAGACTGGCTAATGCAAAGCTCAACGTAACCTTCAACGGTCAAGTCCTTCACCATCAAGTATACCCAAAATATTTAGGTGTTACTCTTGATAGAACTTTGTCCTACAAGAAACACATAGAAAACGTCGCTGCAAAGTTGAGCTCACGTAGTAACATCATACAGAAGTTGAGTGGAAGTTCATGTGGTGCAACAGCTACAACTTTAAGATGCTCTTCCTTAGGTCTTGTCTACTCTGCTGCTGAATATTGCGCCCCAGTATGTCTTAATAGCCCTCATGTGAGGAAAATTGATGTTCAACTACATACAGCAATGAGGACAATAACAGGATGCATTAGATCTACTCCTCTACAATGGCTACCACCTTTAAGTCATATTGCTCCACCAGATTTGCGAAGACAGAATGCCCTTCTCAAGGAATATGAAAAATTGATTAAAAATCCACAGCTCCCAATTCACTCTGACGTTCCTATGCTTAAAAGGAGTAGATTAAAATCTACGCGGCCATCCATAATATTGGCAGAATAGTTACAAGAAATGGGCTTTAACATGAACAAGAAGTGGTCGGAAATGTGGAGTAGAACTAATAACGTCGAACATCAGACTCTAATAAGAACCACCACAAAGCCACCAGGCATGGAACTCCCGCGACATGCATGGAAGACAATTAACAGGATTTGAACAGGCCATGGCATCTGCGCAGAGAGTCTTCAGCGCTGGGGAAAGGTCCCATCTCCCCAATGTGATTGTGGCAGTGAACATGAGACCATCCAACACATTATATCAAGTTGCAGCCGTCGAGCGTACCCTGGAAATCTTAACGATTTCTATGAAGTGACAGAGGCATCCCTTCAATGGATAGAGAATTTAGATATTAAATTATAAATATAATGACTTAGTTAAATTAATTTTGTATATTTATTATGTTGTAATTCAGTTTTGTTATTGCCATACGCTAAATAAATAAATAAATAAATAAATAAATAAATAAATAACGCACTTTTAATCTGGTTTTTAATCTGGTTCTGAAACTCGGTTGTAGGATCGTTCTCTATTTCCTTTATTCCATTCTCATTTATAAAGTCTATCGTTTTGCTAACATATTCGCCTTTATCCGTGATTACTATTGTGTTGCCTTTGTCCGCTTTTGTCACGATTAAGTCCTTTTTACTCCCTTTTTCATTTACTGATCTGATTATAATAGCGCTTTGTGTTTTGTCGTTTTTATTTGTGTTCGTGTTTCCTTGTTTTAAAATCTTCCTAGCTTCATTAATTTCTAGATTTTTAATTATTTTTCTTCCGTGTTACGGCCATTGGTTGCACGCTATTCCTACGCCCGTTATCCGTTGTTCTTCATAGTGTGCCATGTGTCGGTCTTCGCAAATGAACTTTAATCCTTTTCTCCAACATTGATATTTCCTCCTTTGAGAATATTACGTTCGTTCATTGTGTAATCTACTGTGAAATTTAACGCTTTTGTTGTTTGCTTTGCTAATTAAATTCTGTTCACGTACTTTCATTAAGTTTTTGAATTTCGTCTCAAAAGTGTTATGCCTCTTTATCGCTTGACTTTTTACTGTGTCATGTATGTAAATTGAGAACAACTACCATTAAACATATTGCCAGATATTACTCAATTGTAACTGAATGTCGTATAGTTGGCGATTTGTTACAAGCATGGTAGTTTATAACATAACATCTCGTGGTCAGGTTAAATTAGGATTGAATTCAATGCTGCCATTCACTGTTTCAAAGTCACCTAGGTTTCTGACCACTTGAAGTCGCTGAAACTGCCATGCATAATGCAACTCAAAGGTTGGCAGCATGGGCTGATCGTCGTGTGACTTTTGTGACGTGATTCAAGGTGTCTTATCTTCAAATGTTTAGCCCGAAACAGCGCAGTTACATAAAGTATAATCCAGTGCCTATTGAACAGTGATACGTTTTCACGTTATGTAGACTGCATACGTTCAGGTTTGTATTTCAATCGGTCGATGTGTTTCAGAAACTCGACTACCCTGTATGTCAAATAATATTATTGAATGAACACAAAAAAAACAAGATGTTCAGTAATGAACATATAGCCTACATTCTCCTAAATGTATGGGTATAGGTATAACTCTTTGCCCTTATCAAGCAGTATACGCTAACTGAAAATTCTTGTGTTGAACCCTATATAAGGCTCCCCGTTTACTAAGTTCCATAGGAATTCATTGGAACAATAGAAATGTACCCCCATGGACCATCTTGAATGCATACAATCGTTTATCTTCCGCCTTCTACAGACAATGCATTTTATGTAAGACTTTATATTTGCTGCGTTTCGTCATTGTACGTGGAGCGTTCAATAAGTAAGTTACGCATGTCGTCCGGCGCCAGGCGCATTGCGTAACACGGGCGGCGCATTGTCCGAAGAGGGCGCATGTGTAGTGCTCCCCGCAGTGACAGTTCTGCTACGGTACTGGTAAGAGGTGCTTCTTAGTTAGCGAGTGAACTGGCGCGGAAACTGGAAACATTCTCCAAAGTGGAAGTACGTGGTACCGTACGATTCTTGTGCGCAAAACAGCTGAATTGCACAGAGATTCGCCGTGAAATTGTGGTGGTGTATGGACCAAATGCAATGTCGCAGCCAGCAATTGTGAACAATTTGAGCACGACCGGGCAGATGAGTGTGATGCCGTGCGGGAAGGAAGGCCATCAACATCGACCACAGAAGACAATACTTGGCGGGTCGATGAAATAATTCGCATCAATCGCTGAGTGCGTATCCCAGAAATTGCACAGTAGTTCGGCATCTCCATAGGCAGTGCTTATGCCAACGTGCGAGACCATCTGCAGTATTCGGAAATTGAGCTCATTTTGGGTGCCACGATCTCCGACATCCGCACACAAAGATGCTCGGTTCCTGGCGTCGTTGGCCTTCCTTCAGCGTTAAGCTGTTGAAGGCAACGCGTTCCTAAACCGCATCATTGCAGGCGATGAGACATGGGTGCATCATTTCACACCGGAAACAAATAGGGCGTCTATGGAATGGAGACACATATCCTTGCCGGTGCAGAAGAAATTCAAGGTTACGCTATCGGCCGGGAAGGTCATGGCCACTGTGTTCTTCGATTGTGAAGGCGTTGGCGTTGTGTACCTCAAGGAGCGGACTTCTATCGTCAAGGTATTGAACAATTAGTAGACCGTGCCGACCGTCGTTTACAGAGACTTGGTGACTATGTCGAAAATATAGTGTGTTATGTATCTGTGTCCCTTTGCATTATAGGGTGTCATTCAATAAACGGTACTTGGTCTGCCATACTCATATGTAACAAACTTTTTGAATGCCCCTCGTAACTCAAATAAATGGTAAATTGTCTATTTTGATGTCTTATATATTCGTGATAACAGTTCCTGGCTAAATGCAGTGTGATTGTCTTATGACAATTGCAAGAAAGGTATCTTATCTGTTTCTCCCCTCGTACAATGTTTCGTGGTGATCGCGCTATTGGATTCTGAGTTATCAATTTTGAATTTTTAATAGTATGCTCAGCCACCATATTGAATATATGGTGAGAGTGTTCTTTTGCCTTTAGCTCATAGAGCTTACGTACGGTTCTACATTCATGCTAATTTGAGATTTTGTATCTCTAGAATATACAGAGTTATTGGTTTGTATAATTTATAATTTCACGATAACTGCTGAGCGGTATATTCAGTGTGACATTACTATGGATAATGGAAGCAAGCTTTTTTCTATGGTAATCCTCTCTCACTACATTTCGCGTTGATTGTGGTATTATATCGTCAGTTAATGATATTCAAATCTTAAGAATACGCCCAAAGGCCATCGTGACCATATGCAGTCACGGTTCTTTTGACTTGGTCATAGTGTTACCTTTCCAGCCCCCTCTGTGCTGATAAGTCCTTATGCACTTCTATAAATCAATATAACATCCAATTTCAATCATAATAAATGCTTCGGGCTGGTGGGGTTTAAACACCGTGACGGATTCAATGACAACGATATACATTCACACTTAACTATTTTACTGAACTTCGTGAAATAAATAAATTGCAAATCTGGTATAAATGTACAGTACATATTCTGAAAATTATATTAGCACAGGTAAGATCTTTGTCGCTTACAGAATAACTTAACATTCCCCATCTTACTTACATAGGCACAACATATATGACACGCTGTAGAACCCTGGATAGGGATGTAAATACTGTACTTACAGCTTATGATCTCCGGAGTTGTAGACTATTGCAGCTGATTCTGGGGTTTTGGTTTCCCATAAAATCAGTCCTATACACTTTTGTACTGCCGTTTCTAGCTTGTTTCACTCGCATACTATTGTTGAACTTTATGATGATGGATAGTTTGCTGACTTTCAAAATCATATGAGTTACTTTGCTACTCGCTGATTTGAACTTATTATAGCGCTCTGAATCCGTTTGGTGAATTCCAGAACCTATTTCGCACCTGAATAAAATAATGCATGTCATATTTGAACATCATTCACTGATTAACTAATTGTTTATGGCCCTCGAATATCAGTAATCAGACTCGAGTTTCCCGTACCTTACGCTCTTTGAGACAGTAAGTCATTGCTGACTTACCTGAAACTAGGCAGAATATTCTCTGTTGAAAAGTATTCCATCCTGCGGCTCAGTACTCAACTCTTGTCACGCTATCGTGAATATCCAGATATACTTTAACTCCCAAGAAGAGCCAAGCATAGCCAGACTTGATCTCCCCAACTTCTAAGTCCAAACACCTTACCAACAAACTCAGAGTCCCAGACTCTCCCTAAATCATAAGACCACATCTTCCAAGTCTAACACAGAAGACCGCTTCTCCCAACAACAACAAAACAGAATAACTCTCGAGAACACCAGCTTCAGATGTAGTAAGTACATCCCCCTCCCTTATCCAGTTCCAGTACCCAGAATCCACACTCAAAAATCAACCAATTACAAGATACAACTAAATTAGGCCAACTCCGCCCTCTTACATACATGCCACATCTCACCCTCTTTTGCTGGGCCTACGTTTATCTCTTGCTTATTCCAAATTAACCCTAGCCAGCCGGAAGCTGATATCCACGTCAAACTTCTCTCCCGTTTCGAATCCTAACATTCTTGAGAAGTTATTAGTAGGCTTCCTACCAAATTGAAGTTCGTAAGGAGTGCATCTCGTGCTCTCGTGTAGCGTATTATTTAACCATTGTTCAATATCTCCTAGTTTGGAGAACAATGCATTATGGCGATCGCTCACATAAGTACAAAATACTCGCCCAAGATCTTTCATAATTCGTTTTGACATGTTTTCTTGAGGGTAACTTATAGAAGAGAAAATATGTTTGACACCCAGTTCATTCAACTTGGTTTTCCAGATTTTCGAAGTGAACTGGCTGCCGTGGTCTGTCAATACTCTGAAGGGCTTCCCGAACTCAGGGATGTACAGTATTTATCGACCATTTGTAGGGAGTAACCCTTCCCAGTCGTTTTTCTCATGAGATACAGCTTGACATACTTACTAAGAGAGTCAACAATCACGAAGATATACTGATATCCTTACCGAGATTTGACTAATGGCCCATACAAATCACAGCATGGTAAATCCCGTGGTTTTTTCAGTGATTACCGCCTGCCAATGTCCATCCAAATATCTCGTCGGGGCTTTACATCGCTGACACAAATCACAGCTAGTAAGAACTTTACTGATATTCCTCCCCATATTTCTCCAAATAATATGCTGCTGAACAGCGAAAAGAACCTTAGTTGCTCCAAAGTGCCCCAGAGCTTTATGGTGATACCACATCATAGTCTCCTGGAGAGACTTAGGAACACAAATCCTCCACTTGCCAAGATGGCATACCCTAGCTAATAATCCGCACTCTAGCTTATACATGTGTTTGCCAACCTGCAGTCAAGCGCCGATTTCTAGTCCTCTTAACTTACCCAAGATCTGAGCCATGCTCTCGTCTTGTTCTTGCTCCGTCAGCAGCATCCGAAGCTTACCAACCTCCACGTCATAATCTCTCACCTTTGTGATAAAAACAACCACACCCTGTTTCAACTGATAACCTTCATCTTCAATGTTCCTGCTTAGGAAATCTGCAACCACGTTCACCTTACCTTTGATATGTTAAGTCGTACTCACTAATGGCGAGAGTCCACCTCGACATGCTATCAGAAGACAACTTACATGTGCCGAAAAACACCAGAGCGTTATGATCTGTGAGTACCTCCACCTTACTCCCCAGAACATAAATTCCAAACTTACCAAGTGAGAAAACAATTGCGAGGAGCTCAATTTCACTAATTGTGTACCGTTTCTCAGCCATAATTTAACCTCTTCTCGTTAAAGAAACTATACCTAGATTACCTTCGTCATCATACTGGCACAGCACACCAGAAATCCCTAACATACTGGCATCCGTCATAACGACGTAAGGACAGTCTAACTGAGGATATTTCAACAACACAGACTCTACGAAAGCTCTCTTCAAATGAGCGAATGCTGCCTCGTGCGCATGGTTCAACACCCATATCGCTCCCTGCTTTAAAAGTTCCCTTAAAGGTTCTACCAGGTTGGAATACTTGACTACAAATCTCCTGAAAAAATAAAAACCCTAAAATGCCTCTTAAGTGTTTGGCGTTACGTGGTATAGCGGTGTTGTTGATCTTTTCTAAACGCGTCTGTTCAGGAAAAATCCCTTGTGTGGTGATTATGTCTCCTAGAAATGTAATTTGTTGTGTTGCAAACGAAGACTTATTAAGTTTCACTGTATAACCCCCTGTCTTAATTTTCTCAAAACTATGTCCACGTGTACGAGGTGATCCTCTTTAGTGTGTGAAACAATGATAACATCGTCTATGTACATTGTTAAAAATCATGAGTGTCCCTTCCTAACACTACATTAAATGCCCTGATTAACGCTGAACTACTAGTTTTGCACCCAAATGGTACGACACGATGTAGAAATAAACCACTCTTATAGCTGAATGCAGTCAACTTCCGGTCTTACACTCTCAAAGGAACTTGCCAAAAGCTCGCACTGAAGTCCATGGTACGAAGCCTTTTCCTCCCGGTGAACTTCTGCACTAATTCCTCAATGCATTCAGGTCTCTGAGAGTCCCTTGAAATCTTGGTATTCAACTGGCGAGCATCGATACATAATCTCACCGAACCATCACTCTTACCTACAACAACTAATAGATTCGAGTACATACTCGATGAAGGCTCGATGATCCCTTGATCTAATAAGCGGTCAATTTCCTCCGCAACAGCTGCTGCATACCTCTGATGTATGGTATATCTTATACCAGAAAAAGGTGAATTATCAATTTGTTCGAATTGATGTGTTTACTCATGAATTAAACCAGGCTTGTCAATTAATACCTCCTTGCTGTCCTGTAAAACCCTCAACAGCGCTTCCTTAACTCCGAAGCACAACTTGCTCTTCTCCACGGCTTCCAGGAGCTGATCCTCGCGATCACCCTCCACCGATATGTGGCACATCCACCAAGTTCACCACTTTGCCAGATTCTCCCTCTGACATCCCCTCCGAAACCTTAGTAACACAAGCCCTACTCATCTCCTCTACTAATTCACACTTCATCCTAACTTCCTGCTTTTACTCCCCACCCCCTAGATAAATAACACCATTATCGAAATCCATTACTACATTATGTTTGTTCAACCAATCGATACCAAGAACAACATCATAGATTAAGTTAGGGATTACTTAACTGCATTGTTGGTTTACCTCATTCTCCAACTTGATTGGCAATAACACCTGTTTGCTTACCTTCTATGATTTATTTCCTACTGCTGTGATCACATACATGGACCTCACAGGAATTTCCTCCAAACTGTGTCCATCCTTAATTAAATCATCATATAAATTCTTGCTCATGCAAGTCCTCTCGCTACCGGTGTCCACAAGTGCCCTCACTTCCTTCCCTAAAATATCTAACGTGATCACAGATGGATATCCCTCACTCTCACTTCTCACTTCAAAGACTGGTTGGTCAGCTAATAAATCCTCTCTTCTCTTAGGCGTGAAATTTACCTTATTTTCCGGAATAACTTATTGCCGTATACCTTCTACCTCGAGTTGTCTAACTGACCTTACTATACAACCCGCTATGAGTTTAAATTGTTAGGCCCTGGAACTTGCTCTTGTCTTCTAGATTCATCATTAATCCTCATACTACCTGTCCACTCCTGTTCCCGTCTCTGAAAAAGTTCCCGCCTTTGAACATTATCTCTCCTCTGATTGTTCTCAACCCTCCTCTGATTATTCTCATCCCTAGATCCATTGTAGTTCTCACGTCTGTTATCCTGATTACCCATATTACTGCTGAAATTAGATTGATGCTCATGTTACCTATTTTCATTTCTTACTACTACCCTATTGTTTCGCTGAAGACCTAGGTTGTCAAAACTAGTTCTATACACCTCACCTTCTGCATGCAGATGGCCTGCTGTACTCTGCTCGGAAAGTGTTTGAGCATCAATCTCACATTGTCTACATGTGAGGTGACCCCATCCAAATTTTTCCATACTGACACATGTGATAAAAAATATTCGGTTTCTTTCCATGAACATTCCAAACATGAGAGTTTCAATTTCTCTAGCCTGTATTGCTTCCCCCTAAAGTTTGGCCTTAAATTTTCCCTTAAAATCTTCCAAATTTCTCATGTTTGGCATATATACCTCGAACCAAGATTTTACATCCCCCTTAAAGGAGTGTGACAGGATTTCCATTACCGTTTCCCAATCGATCAAATCATCGTCTAAATCTTTATTTATTCTCAACGGACTTCAACTGCTCCGTGGGATTGAATTGTCGCGAGTTAAAATGTGGAAGACCAGGATCCCTATTGGAACAACCAAGTGACATTCCTCTCTGACTCATTGGTCTATCTCTCATTTCTCTTCTCACCTTGCTTAACTCTCCCTGTAGTCTTTCATTTCTTTCCTCCAATGTCACCTGTTCTCCCCTAAGGCTCTCAATCTCCCTCAGTTTATTCTCTACGATTCCTACTCATAGTAAATACTCCCTAGAATCCTCTTTTACGGTATTGCATACCCGTTCACACGTTCCACTCACTCGCTGTTCTATTTGTTCCCCGTTAACAATAATTTCCGTTCTGATAGCCCCCAATTCCCGCTTCTGATTATCCAAGTGGCCCTCCATCCCTGCTAACCTATTTTCCAAGCTATCCTGATTTTTCACTATCTCTTTTCTCTGCACATCTTCTCTCTTCTCCAACCTACTACCCATCACAGCCTGATGTTCCTTTACTTCCTTACTTTATTCTTCAAGTTTAGCATTAGTTGCTTCTGCTTGTCTCCCAACGGTCTCATCTACATACACTTTCACAGTTTCAACCTGCTTAACTAAAGATTCTAATTTGTACTTTCATAGACTCTCCTTGCTGCCTAACTTCTCCAATTTCCTTACTCATAGCCTCTTTCGATTCTCATATTTCCTTACTCATAGACTCTTTAATCTCCCCTATTTCCTAACTTATAAACTCTCCCTGCTGTTTAAGAGACTCACCTTGGTGTTTCTTACATTCCCCATGCTGTTTCATAGAATCCTCTTGTTGTTTCATAGGCTCATGCATTCCTGTCCGTTTGCTCAGTAGTACTTGGAGCAAATTACCGTTCATATCATCCCCATTATCGTTAATAATACCATCCCCCTCAGTGATTCCACATGTCCCAGTACTGACAAGGTTCTCAGATGCTTTCCTTGTCTGATTCAAACTCTCCCCACTCCTTTCACTCTGTGCCCTATCCATGCTCAATTTGTCTTCAGATATCTTACTGGCTTTACTTATGATTCTACATCATAATATCAGACTTAGCTCTGTTGACATACCCTCTAAATTGTTTACTAATTGATACTGTTTTGCTCCCTTTAACGTGTGCATTGGCGTGTGCAAATCTGTCAATGTTATCGTTGCTATTGCTTCACTCACTACGGCTCCAAATTGAGGTGACAGTTGTTACCTTTCCAGCCCCTCTGTGCTGATTAGTCTCTATGGACTTCAATAAATCAATATAACATCTAAGAACTCTCTCAATCTTAATAAATGGTTCAGGGTGGTGGGGGTTAAACACCGTGACGGATTCAATGACAATGATAGACATTCACACTTTACTATGTTATTGAACATCATGAAATAACTAAATTGCAAATCTGATATTAATATGTATATTATGAAAATTATATTAGCACTGGCAAGATCTTTGTCACGTACAGAATAACCTAACATTCCCTATCTTACCTACATCGGCACAACATATATGCCCCTAGATGGTGATGTAAATACTGTACTTCCAGCTGATGACCTCCGGAGTTGTAGACTATTGCTACTGATTCCGGGGTTTGGTTTCCCATAAAATCCGTCCTATACACTTTCGTACAGACGTTTCTAGCTCGTTTCACACGCATAATATTTTTGAACTTATGATGATGGCTAGTTTGCCGACTTTCACAATCATATGAGTTACTTTGCTACTCGCTGATTTGAACTTATTATTGCGCTCTGAATCCGTTTGGTGAATTCCAGAACCTATTTCGCACCTGAATAAAATAATGCATGGCATATTTGAACAGCATTCACCGATTAACTAATTATTTATGGCCATCGAATTTCAGTAATCAGACTCGAGTTTCCAGTACTTTACGCTTTTTGAGACAGTAAGTCATTGCTGACTTACCTGAAACTAGGCTGAATATTCTCTGTTGAAAAGTATTCCATCCTGCAGCTCTGTACACAACTCTTATCACGCTATCGTGAATGTCCAGATATACTTTAACTCCCAATAAGAATCAAGCATAGCCAGACTTGATCTCCCCATGCTAAGTCCAAACACCATACCAACGAACTCAGAGTCCCAGACTCTCCCTAAATCATAAGACCACGTCTTCCAAGTCTAACACAGAAGACAGCTTCTCCCAAAAAACAAGTAGTTCCGTTAAGAACTAAAGCCTATTTTCATATATCCGACTTATGTTAATTGCCTCTATCAACATACAAAATTTCAGTAATAGATTCGTAGATATTGAGAACCGTCTAATGTTACGGATGGTCGCCATGTTGGATTTTCATATATGTAGGTCTTAGAATGCTTTACTATTACATGACGATTATTGTGTACGTGTAGTGTTCAAACTTCATTCGCATGATTAGGACCCAAGAATTAAAAACGAGATATTAAAATTTCACACAGCTGCCATCTTGTGGTTATGGAAACAATTGAAATAAATTAGATCCATTGGACTTAGATCTATATAAGCGTTTACCGTACCAAGTTTCACTGCACTCGGATCGTTAAATCACGAGAAACGTCCATTTAAATATTTATATTTCGCGTCGCCGCCATGCCTGATTTATGCTCACCAGGTTATTGAAAGTCCTATAGGTGAAGTTATGTTCATAGCCTCTATGAACATAAACAATTTCAGTTTGATTGTTATAAAAGATTCGTAGATATTGAGAACCGTCTAAATATTTCGGATGGTCGCCATTTTGGATTGTTATATGTATAGGCCATAGAGTTATGTACCATTAAAGGAAAATGATTGCGTATGTTCATTATTCGAACTTTCAATTCGATCGCATGATTACGACACATGAAAAAAAACTTGAAATTTCGCACAGCCGCCATCTTGAGGTTATGTAAATATTTGAACAAAAATAGATGCCAGTGCATTACAATATGTATAATTATTTTCTCTAACATATTACACTGCGCTCAGATGGTGAAATCGCGAGAAAAGTCTATTAAAATGTTTCAAATTCGCTTGGCCGCCATGTTCGTTTTGTACTGTACAAGGTTTTGAATATTACATAGATAGACCTTTAGAAGTGCCCTTTATAATTGTACAAAATTTCAGTGTGATATCAGTAATAGTTTTGGAGATATAGAATGCCAGTGAAATATTTCGCACAGCCTCCATTTTGCGTTTATGTAAACAATTGAAGTAAACTAGATCCCAGTGCATTACAATGTGTATAAACATTTTCTGTACCAAGTTTCATTGCGTTTGGATGGTTAAATCGCGAGAAAAATCTATTTAAATGTCTCAAATTCGCTTGGACACCATGTTAGTTTTGTAGTTACCAGATTTCTGAAAGTCTCATCGGTGAACTTCTAGTAGTGCCCTTCATTACCATACAAAATTTCAGGGTGATATCGGTAATAGTTTCGGAGATATTGAATGCAGGTGAAATATTTCGCACAGCCGCCATGTTGGATTGGTGAGACTTAATAAAATTTGAAGTGCACAGTCGGGCTCGGCTGGAATGGTGCTATGATCTTACCGAGTTTCACTTATATCGCTCCAGCCATTTAGAAGTTATTAGAGGGGGACACACACACCACACACATACGCACACGCACACATACGCACACACATACACACACGGACAAGAGGTGATTTCATCAGCCTATTTTTGCATAAAATGAAAATAGGGTAAAAATCAGAATAAGTCTCGAGAACACCAGCCTCAGATGTTCGGCTCGCCAGTTTTGTAGCTGCTTCGAGACGGACACCCAATGGGTGAGCTACAAGTACCGTTGGGGGGGGGGGAGGGGGAAGTTGGAATGTAAGGGCTAGGAATTGGAAGGTAGCGGCTGTGGCCTATACTTGGGGACCAACCCCGGCATTTGCCTGGAATGAAGATGGGAAACCACAGAAGACCATCTTCAAGGTTGCCGACGGGGGGATTCGAACCTCCGCGCCTCCCGGATGTGAGCGACTGCTAGCAGTCATGCCGTAACGACCTCGGCTAACTCACCCGGTTCCAGTTCCAGTACCCAGAATCCACACTCAAAAATCACATCAACCAGTTACTCAATTAGGCCAACTCCGCCCTCTTACATAGATGCCACATCTCACCCTACAGTCCAGTGCATGAGTCACCAACGGACGTGGTCTTTCGAAGAACCCATCAGCTCAAATAGTCTGGTTTCCACGTATATGACGAAACCTGTTAACGACTTTAGCTCACTAGCCTATGAGTCACAGACTTCTTGGTGCTAACCCCAAGTAAATAGGTGTCGTGCCGGTTGCGACCCGTGCCGCATGCGACCCACCAATTTGCCATCGTGCCACTAGCGACCCAAGCACTGATGTATCGATGGAAACTGGGAAATTCTAACACATCCTTCTGGGTGAGGCGGGATTACCCCGTCATGTAGACTGATTGAAAGACACAATGAGCCCTTATTTATCTTATCTATTTATCAACATCTGTGTTAAGTTTGCCTTACAAGTGATTTGTGCTATGGAAGAATCCTATGTTATTACAACTAAAAAAAGGAAAGCCATCTTTAGTGTTTGGATTGTATTCATACCGAGTTCATAAGACTACTCAACGCTGTACAGCTTTCCCCGTATTGGCAAGCTGGTGAACGATGCTGTTTTATCCCGTACAAATACAAACCGATATAAAATAAGTACATTCATTTACGTATTTCACAGTCCTACTGCATAGCCTTTTGATATAGGCTATAAGGATTATAACACGACCAAGAACGCAATTTTTCAACCACCCCGAGCTGAGAAAAAGTTACCTTACAAATGTGATAACTTTGTTCCTTGGACACACAACATTTTGAAATTATTAAACCAGTTATAAAACATTCCAATGTACTGAGCCCGAAATTTGGATGGATCATGATGAAAATGATGTTATTTTTCGAGCCTATGATACAGTTTAACATTGCAATATAAATCTTGGAAGTTGGCTAAGGCGAGCTTTGTTAGCAAACGCAGGCCATGGGAGAAACCCATCACGTGATCAGAGACGTCCCAGAATATTCTCGATCATTGGAAAATGCCTAGCAACAAGGAAATAGCGCGAAATATTACCGGTTAATTGTTATAAAATATATCATTGGATATATGCTTTCAGCCAATGAGAGGAGGGTTTATGGAAGCAGATATGGATTTTTACCTAGTTAATGTGATTAACTATGCCATTTAAGCCCTATGTAACAATCTTACTTCATTGAAAACATCAAGAAAATTAAAAGAAGATATTACTACTACTTTGAATGACGCAAATGGGAAGAATTTCACTGTAATAAGCTTTATTACAAGTGCGCGCCCATAATTGCGCACGACCAGCAATGGCGCCGAATTTCAGACGAGTTGAAGGGGGGACGACTTCTAGAAGTGTTCTTCTCTAGACTGACTTGGAAGCTACAAGACGTGTTACGGAGGGTAGTTCATTCCCGTAGCCACGATACGAAGCGCGGTCCTACGCGTCTCAAGAGATATCGGTGATACCGGCCAATAGTTTTGAGAGCCCCGCTGAAACTAAGTGAAGTTGAGCGGTGGACATTTAGTTAAATAGCGAACAAGTTTTCGACTTCGTGGATATTAAAGAGTATACATTACACTTATCAAGTGATAAGGCTTCACCACGAAATGATTTAGGGAAATCTATCGAGAATTTTGAAAGATATAGGACACTTTGTGTTGTCAGAGAAAGTGATTTATCTCAGCGCAGTGAGAATCATTTTTATGCAGTGAGACTTCAACACAGGCAAGTTCACGTTGCAGCAAGAAGTAAGTAGAGTGATCTTGTATGAACATTGTGAATGTTGGTATAAGAACATTATTATGGCTACAGACAATTATAATGTGGAATTGGTTTATGTCATTTTAAATAAGTGTGGGATGACGGATTAAACTATTACGCGACTAGGATATATTGAGAGAGGGTTGTAAATAACAACATGGAACAACGTTAAGGAACATTGAGAATATCTATAACTTGTAGAATGATATAATGCCGAGACAACATGATACATTATGTACACTTCCATCCAGTACATTTAATGTATTTTCATGTACATCTATTCTCGACTATGAGCAGATATAATCTTTCATTGACCAACCAAATGAACATTAACATCTACGATAGTGAATCGACAATCAACTTACAAATTTATTTGTAACAATGATGCTATCTAGAATATATTGCTCAACGATGATGGAAAACTTTTGAGTGATGTCGACTATTGAAGAATCATCAACGGGAAGACGGAAGATAGAAGATACCAGGCCCGATGGCTGTTCGAGATGGAATCCACGTTCGAGGAACGATGTTCGATGCCCGGAGGAGACGAATATGCCGAGAAGGAAACCTTTCCATTCTCGAGGTGGCTGTTCTTATCCAATGGTGTGGACAGGGTTCGATTCCAACAAATTATACCTGGATGATGAACCGGCTGGGTATTTTCTAATACCCGACAATGAACATCAATTTTCCACGAGACCAAGGTAGAAATGTTTTTCATTATTCTATAGTTTGAGTATGTTTGACGGCATTTGTGAACAACAATTCTCCATATTTATCTCATGTATTTTCAGTTCGATGTTTTTAGTAAGTTTCATTCTTCAATGATTGTATAGAATGATAGTCATTCATCATCTATACTTGGAAAGTTTTCATGATTCATTTTTTGAACTGAAGTCATCTGTTTGAGAATTTTATTTTCCATTTGGGAAAAACTTTAAGGAATTGATTATTGAACGATTTCGATTTTATTCAAGACTTCAGACATTTTGTCTTGGATATTTTTGGTAAATTCATTTTGTATAAATGAACTTGGGTATTCTTTCTGTAAGAAGAATACATAGTTAGGAGAAGAAATCTACGCGTGATATAATGTGAAACATCACCTAATATTATAAACAATTCGTCGATCTATCAAGTTATATTCGTTGTGATTACGTCGTGAAGTTAAACATTTATGAACATTCTTTGTGCAGAATGATATAAATTCAGTTGATGACAAACCAATATTGAATTGAAGGAAGGCTTTGCTCTTCAGTAAATGTAAATTATTTGAAACATAGCTATTGAAAGATAATTTTATCCGACCTTAGGAAAGTTGTCTCCCACAAATCCAACCCCTCGTCCTCGTCGTGGGAGATGGGCAACGTAATTAAGTAGGGGATTGCCTGTAGGGGTGAAGTACAGTGGGGACTTAGTGTGCTTCAAGACCGCTACGGTAGCTGTGAAGGCCCTACAGGAACCCTGAAGAAATTACGGCTAACGGGGCTCTGGTGAAACACTGCTGCCTTGTAGTTTTGAGTTGGTTCTTCAAAGGCTAAGGGAAGAAACCCTGACAGAAAATCAGCCTGGTGCCTCAGGCTTAAGGTGGCAGCCCCTCCATGGCACTCGGAGGCAGTGGGTTAATCACTCGCTCCTCTTAAATAAACTGATTACGGAAACTGAAGCGAAGTTACAAAACCGGACGGATAACCTGATGACGAATTTTGGCATGAAGAGGACTACGAAAATCGGTTTCTGGAATGTGAGGACCTTGATGGAGAAAACCAGACTGAAACAAGTGACACGGGAGATGAAGAACTATGGGCTGGATATCCTAGGATTGAGTGAAGTGAGGTGGCCAGGATTTGGTGAAATACAGACAACAGATGGAATTACATTTCTCTATTCTGGGGGCGATGATGAAGAACACAGGGATGGAGTGGGGTTGCTGCTCAATAGAAATGCAAAGAGAAGCCTTATGGAGTGGAAGCCAATTTCTAGTAGGCTCATGTTTGCTAGGTTTAGGACAAAGATCAGGAATGTGATCATCATCCAATGCTATGCGCCTACAGAACAATCAGAGCCAGAGAAGAAGGAAGAATTCTACCAAATGCTGCGAGATGTCACAAGACATACAAATAAGAAGGACATTCTCATTGTTATGGGAGACTTCAACGCGAAGGTGGGCTCAAACAATGAGGGGTTGGAGCAGATCATGGGTAAACATGGCCTTGGTGAGATGAATGACAATGGGGAGAAATTTACGGAATATTGCGCCAGTCAGGATTTGGTGATGGGTGGCACGGTATTTCCTCATAGGCGGTGCCAAAAGGTCACCTGGGTGTCTCCTGGTCAAGTCACAGAAAATCAAATTGATCACATCGCGGTGAGCAGGAGGTTCAGAAGAAGCTTGGAAGATGTTAGGAACAAGAGAGGAGCGGACGTTGGTAGTGATCATCATCTTGTGGTTGCCAACTTCCGCATGAAGATCGTCGCAGTCCGCCGAAAGTTTAACACTCGGCACAACAAGTTTGATGTGGGCAAGCTTAAGAACCAGCAGAGATTGGACCAATTTAAACTGGAGCTCAGAAATAAATTCCGGGTGTTGGACTCCGAGACAGAGAAGGACGTGGAGACTGTGTGGAGCGAGGTAAAGAATATCTTCGTGGAAACCAGTGAGATGCAGCTCGGGTACAAGAACTACCTGTGGAAAGAATGGATATCCGATCAGACCTGGGACAAGATAAATTATAGGAAGGAGATTAAGGCCAAGCTCAACACCTGCAAGACTAGGCAGCAGAAGGCTCTCACACAAGCAAAGTATTCAACAGCAAACAGGGAGGTAAAGAGGAGTGTACGGAAGGATCATAGGAGGTGGATTGATGAGCAGGCGGAGAAATCAGAAGAAGCGGCAAGAAGGGGGGACGTTAAGGAGCTCTATGGCATCACAAAGATGCTTTCGAAGAAAGGTTTTAATAAAACTAGGCCTATGAAGAGCAAGACGGGCGAGATCCTCACGACGTGTGAACAGCAGCTGACAAGATGGAGAGAACACTATGCGGAGGTTCTTAATAGAGATAGAGGACCAGAAAGTAAGCAGCGAGTAGAACATGAAGAGGAAGCAGAAAGTGACCCAAGCATCAGCCTCGACTCCCCAACTCGGGGCGAAATACGGACAGCGTTGAAGCAGATGAAATGCGGGAAGGCACCAGGTCTGGATAATATCCCAGCGGAAGTACTGAAAGCAGACCTGGATATTACGATCGATCTGCTGCACCCTCTGTTGGAGAAGATCTGGAAGGAGGAGAAAATACCAACCGACTGGAAGAAGGGGTTGATAGTCAAGTTGCCGAAGAAAGGGGACACCACAAATTGTAACAACTGGAGGGGTATTACCTTGCTGTCCATTCCAAGCAAAGTGCTGGCGAGAGTTATCCTGAATCGTATAAAAGACTGCGTAGAAAAAAGGCTTCGGAAGGAACAGGCTGGATTTCGACAACATCGCAGCTGTGTGGATCTCATCAACACCCTCCGAATCATCCTGGAGCAGAGTGTGGAGTGGCGGAATACCCTTTACCTCACATTTGTTGACTTCGAGAAAGCCCTCGACTCCGTAAATCAAAGAATCATGTGGAAGACCCTCGAGGAATACAAAATTCCAACAAAGATCATCAGAATCATGGAAGAGATGTACGAAGGGTATGAGTGCCAGGTTCTTCACGAAGGCAAATTAACAGAAAAGATAAAGGTCAGTTCCGGAGTGAGACAGAGGTGTGTCCTTTCCTCCACTCTGTTCCTGATGGTCCTGGATAGTGTGATGAAGAAGGAAATGGGAGGACGGAAGAGGGGTATTCAATAGGGTATAAATGACAGGCTTGAAGATCTGGATTTCGCAGACGACATTTGTCTTATGGCACAACGGTACCGAGACATAGAAGATAAGCTGGGGAGGTTGCAGAGAGAAGCAGAACGTGCAGGACTGATGATCAACACCAACAAGACCAAAGAGATGAGGATAAATTCTGACATCACGACTAGTTTGACAGTCAACGGAAAGGAAATTGAACGAGTTGAGTCCTTCCTCTACCTTGGAAGTAAAGTCACAAATGATGGGGGAGCAGAGGAAGATGTTCGAAGCCGTATCAGGAAGGCAAATGGTGCCTTTGTCCAGCTCTACCGCATCTGGAGAAATAGAAACATTTCCAGGAAGACCAAGCTCCGCCTTTTCAATAGCAACGTAAAGTCGATTCTCCTCTACGGCTGTGAAACATGGAAAGTCACAAAACCGATCAACAACCAGCTACAGGTGTTCATTAACAGATGTCTGCGTCGCATCATGAATGTGAGGTGGCCGGACATAATCTCAAATGAAGATCTTTGGACCATCACCAATCAACAACCGATTAGCATCCAGATCAAGGAGAGGAAATGGCGCTGGATTGGTCACACACTAAGGAAGCCGGACGGAGCTATTGAGAGGGCGGCGCTAGACTGGAATCCTCAAGGCGCCAGGAAGCGAGGTCGACCTAAGAAGACCTGGAAGAGGACGATCGAAAATGAAATTGCAGAGGTGGACAAGAACTGGAGTCAAGTGAAGAGAATGGCCAGGAACCGTACTGCGTGGAGAAATTTCGCTAAGGCCCTATGCTCCGGAAGGAGCGGCAGGAATTAAGTAAGTAAGTAAGTTAGGAAAGTTAAACAAAACCTTATCTGGTCGTGATCGATCCTTATTGAGCGATACAATAACACGAGATGTTATTAATGCATAAATGCAACACTACGTTATTTGTAAATGTAGTATTGCAACCGTGCATAATTTAGGAATGACCAGTGTGGAGAAACTTGTGTATTTTTATTAAATGTCTAGAGACATTGTGTTTTATGTCCTAGTAACTACGTTTAGTAATCTTTTAAAGATCTATCAATATAATCGTTAGAGAACTATCAATGTAATGTAGAACAGATATTGATGTTCATTTATAAGCTGTGAATTGTAACAACAATAAGATCAATGCTAGGAAGAAGTTATGCCAGTACAGTGGAACAATTGTTGAGAACAATTGAGTTTAAATAATGTGAATTTAGTAGTAAAGATATACGGAGGTTTTTGTCGTATATAGTTGCTTGGAATGCGAGGGGGGATACCGTATTCGTTGTTATGAAGTACTGTGGTTTTATATAATAGAAGGATTGTTGTATTATAGTAGAGTCAGGGAAGACTCCTTTATTTGTGATCAGATCTACGACACGAGAGTCGTTTATAGACAGAACAACGATGGGAAAAGATATAATATCCCTGTTCTCTAAACCATCATTAATTTTATTGAACTGGATATGTAACAACGATGAACTTATCTTAAATGATCGGTCATTTGTTTACCGATAAAGACTATTTACTGGATATGTAATGAAAGTGGTATTAGCATCTGTAAATAAGAAGGATATAGTAGATGAAAACTATATGGAAGGAAGGAGCGTTAATAATTATATCAACGCGGTCTTATCGCTCAATAGTGAGTGAGCGATAGACGACTGTAAATAGTGTATAAAGATTTTCATTTGTTTATTTTGAGGGTTTAGAATTGTTGCAATTGATAATATTGTTTAAATGTTTTTGGATTAGATTATAGTTTGAGAGAGCGAATGTTTTTATATGAGTGTTTGAGTTTTATTGTTAATATTGTGTGAACAGAGGCGGTTCTAGCCCTGGGCCGCCCCCCCCCCTAGTTTTAGTGAAATAATTATTTTAAAATTCCTTGGTTACTAAATAAATTGATAATTTACAGATATAATTTATCTGATATAAAACAAACTAATGCATTTAATTAAGTTAATTTTTCTTTCAATTTCAAAATTTATTTATTTTATTATATATAATTTAAACACACAATTGAAATCGTGTATAAATATAATATTTGTAAAATGCGTAGTGCATACACCAAGAGTATTAAACTCTTTTCCCAACTTTATGACATGCAAGTTCAGAAGTCTCCAATGTAGACAAACCTCCATGCGATACAAGTGCATCGATATCTCCCCAACTCTGTGACAAAAATGTGAGTGCAACTGTTTCTAATATAGACGAACCAGCACCATTTTATATCAGTGCATCGATCTATGATGGTCCATGCAAACCCCGTAAATCAGTTTATAAACAAACGTTACTATACAATAAGAACAGAAGTTTTAACAGTAAATGGTTTGATAGGTATACATTTATTGAATACTCTGAGAACAAAGATGCTGTTTTCTGTGTCGTCATTTCGTTCAATCTGATTCAAGCAATGCTGAACATGTTTTCAGTAAAAATGGATTTTGCAATTGGAAAAGAATATGAGAAAAACGTGCAAAGCATGCTGATAGTGGATGTTATAAATCTTCAATAGTAAAGTGAAACAGTTTTCTGGTAAGTGAACATACCAGCACAGTGATTTCGAAGCTAAGCGAGAAACCTCTGGTTATATTGCGTAACCGCTCAGCTGTGGCAACAATGGCCCGAGTCGCATTACTTTGTGCTCGGCAAGACATTGGGCTTAGAGGTCATCGCCAAACAGATTCGGATGATGACAGTGTTAATAATAAAGGGAATTTTGATGAAATTTTCAATGTAATTAAACTAGAAAGTGAATGCACAAGTAAACAGTCTATCAAAGAACGCAACTTACTCATCTAAAGATTCTCAAAATGAATTTCTTGATATCTCAGCTAATATAATAGTTGAACATATTGGAGGAGAGACGAAAAAATATAACAATGGTTATATTTCCTTAATCCTGGATGAAGTTAGAGTTGTTAGTAAAGTGGAACAGATGTCCGTATGTGTCAGATATGTAGGACAAAATTCTATAGAGGAGCGTTTCATTGGTTTTATACATTTGTCTCAACTGAATGCTGAAAGTATAGCTAATTCAGCTTTAGAGTACCTTGTTTCAGTGGATTTCGATCTATGTAAGTGCATTGGACAAGCATATGATGGAGCCGCGGTTCTGTCAGGGAAGATAAACGGTGTGCAGCATTTATTGCGACAGAAGGTCAATAACCCGTGTGTTTACGTGCATTGTTATGCACATCGCTTAAATTTAGTTTTGGTGGACGTTTCAAAGCCAGTTTGTAGACGTGGTAGGGGACACTTTTGGTTTACTGGAAGCAATTTATGCTTTTCAGTCTGTATCTACTGTAAGACACCAAAAGTTTGTTGAGATACAGAGTGATCTTCATCCAGGAGAACGTGTTTTAGAGATACCTCTTCAAAGTGACACGTTATGGGTATGTAAATATAGAGGAGTAATGTATTTTCAGAAACGTTTTGCTTCAGTTAAAGCAGCTCTGGAGAATTTTTCAAAGTCAGTTAACAAAAAAGAGGCAGCAGAAGCAAAAGGTTTGTTGAAACAGCTTTGTAAAGTGAAGGTGATGTTTGTGTTACAAATCTTTTCTGATATTCTCGAGCTTGCCAATGGAGCCTCTATGCTCTTACAACAAAAACATGTGGACTTCGGAGGGGCACATAGATTGATCTATGGTCTTGTAAAATCGTTGCAAGAAAAACGAAATGATTATTATTTTAAGGAACTATGGGCGGTTACATGTGACTCTGTTCAGTCGTTAGGCGTGAAAGTTTATAAGCAATCTAGAGTCTCAAGTATTCCAAAGACCTTTTCAGACTACGTTTTATTAATGCCAGTCTCTGGGGAAAATGTCACATTATCAGAGACATGTAAAAGAAATCTTTTTGAAATATTAGACAACATGGTAGGAGAGTTACTGCGTAGATTTACTGAAAATGATTTTGTGTGCAATGCAATGGATGCCTGTAACCCAAGAAGTGAAAACTTTTTAAATTTTGAATATATATATTCTCACGTTCTGTGAAAAGTATAATCTAATCTGCACAGACCGTAAGGTGCTACAGACTGAAATCAGTTTAGCTAACAATGTATTTAGAGGCAAATATCCAAATACTTCCTCATTCTTTTTTTCTGAACTTCTGAAAATGGAAGTTGCTTTTCCATAGCTACTATTATTTTTCAAGTTGATGCTGACTCTTCCTGTGTCATCTGCTTCTGCTGAGGGCAGTTTCTCTGTCGTGAAACGAATAAAATCCTATTTAAGAGCAACAATGGCAACAAAGAGGCTTTCCAATCTCGCAATTCTTTCAATTGAAAGAGAATTACGTGGAAAATTACTTCACGACCCTTCTGATATAGTGAACCAGTTTGCCCAGAATAGAAACAGAAGAATAAATTTATGTGACAGTGAAATATGCTATTTTTTACCAATGATAGGCTTTATCCTACTTTTCTCATTTTGCAAAAATGAGGAAAAAGTAGACTAATGTGATCGATCCGGGAAAATGTCTGCCCCCCCCCCCCTCCCCCCAGATTTAAGCTTCTAGAACCGCCAGTGTGTGTGAATGAAAGCTTCGTTGTTCTAGAACAACGGCAGCAAGTGTTAGTATGATTGTTTGTAAGTATGAATGCATTTAAATGAGATTTAGTTTAAATAGAGCCGTTTTTGTAAAATTGTTTTCGTTTGAAAGACGAGTTGCTTCTGCGAGGTTCATTTCTCGCATTGTGTGTGCTCAAAGCCGAGTCCAGGCCAGGTGGCAGACACGCAAGTCCCGTTTCACGGCAAGGCCGAGCAGAAACAATTGAGTCGCGGTTATCACACCTGTGTGGAGAGCTGACGACCAGGCCATTGATATTATATAACCTGTTACAACTGTGTAGCCAGGCACGCGACAGAGAATGTCAGGAATTTTAAATGATTTGCCAGTCTCAATGGAGCACTAGTAGTATGTTTAGTTTTGTTTTTAAAATGTAATAGACGGCAGAATATATTTGTATTTAATCTGGTTATGATCGTATGAATGCAGGAAGTTTTAATGAGCGTCAGTGGCGTAAATGTATATTTATTTTAGGGTGCTATTTTGTGTAAGACTGTTAAATAGTTTTAATTAATAAATTTATTTTATACGTCCTGCTCGCTATTCCTTTATTATTCTATTAATGGAGACCTGTCATGGAACAGCCTAAAATAGATAGGATGTCCATTCTATCCCAACGTAGCCCCGAGAAAAACAGGTAAGTTTGTACACTACCGCATAAAAGATAGTTTGTTTTATCCATAACATGTCTTAAGACCACTGTGTATAATCTTGGAGAGCCCGCTGGCGGGAGTGTGATAAGATCTTTAGCCGGGACTATCATTATTCTAAAATCCAGCTGTGCATTGGATGTCCGGCGAGTACCTCCTTGATTTTTACGGGTACAGTACATTGTGATAAAACTTGGATTCGATCTGATGACGGGTGTTTGTGAAACTAATTCTTAAAGGTGACGCATGGTTGAAACACGCTTAAAAACGAGCACGCTTTATGTTCCACCTGCGATAAATAATATTAAAATATAAAATTAAAAACTCCAAACTTACATGACATAACATAAAATATAACGACAAAAATGATGATGTTATTGGATTTTATGTAGGCCAATTTATTACTTCACAAACAACTTTCAAACTCGAGTGTACATAATATTTTGGATGACAGTAAGAGTAAATTAAGTTAAAACGGCGCACCGTAAAAATTCTTCTCTCGAACAACGGGTCGCATGGGGCACTGTAAGCTACTAGTAGGGTCACTACTGGCACGATTTTTGGTGGGTCGCATGCGGCACGGTCGCACCCGGCACGTAATCAGTAAATATACATTACATTGACAAATATTTCAACATATTACCTGGATAAAGACCTCACAACAAATTATACTATAAATAACTAATTAAATTAATTGCTATTAAACGATAGTGGAATATATCCACAGATAAATAATTACATATGAGTAAATGTCGTCATATAAAAATATACACATGATAATACGAATGACAAATTGTATGTTCCAAAAGTAAGGGGTTGATCCCTTGAAACTTTCGACAGTTGCAATAGGAAGTCACTTAAACGGTTCAATATTACTGCTAATATTCGTAGTTGTATCTTAAAAATACATTGAGTTATTCGTGATCATATTCGACATTTTCAAGATGGTCTCTTTGCGTTAAATTCAATGTCTTATTCGTCTGGCCTATTTCAACAAGGTCATTTATATGGTGCTTTTCTCTTACTAAGTTTAGATTGAATTACGCATTTCCAATTTGAGTGATTCAGTATACGTTTTAGACTTGTGTCCAGTCGCCGTAATAAAAAACAAGATGTTCAGTAAAGAACATATAGCCTACTTTCTCCTCAATGCATGGGTATTTTTATAACTCTTTGTCCCTTTCAAGGAGTATAATTGAATAATGGTTGTAGTAGCTTGTTGAAATACAACGTGTTATACGGATATTAAACATCAATATGAGGTGCCCTTTACTAGTGCTACCTCTGTACAAAATTTCATTCAATTCGGTTTCACCATGTGTGAATTGATATGGTGAATCGATTTGCACACATACATTGCCGCTATCTGCAAACTATTAGGCTGATGACCTTGTAGTTCAGTCAAAAGATGCTTCCCAAAAAAAAGGTATGTTGTTGCAAAATTTGGTAGAGATCAAATGATTAGGTTGGTCGTAATTTGATTTAAGCTTTTAACATTTGGGTGGCCGCCATTACGTTTTGGTCATGATGGTGACTATATAAAACATGACACTGAGTCACCTTTTGCAAGTGCTACCTTTGTACTAAATTTCGTTCAATTTGGTTTCACCGTGTTCGAATTGATGGAAGGGGGGGGGGGCAGGCATTCAGAGTACACACACTCACAGACACAAAGACACGTGGACACACACTCACACACATACAGACACACAATTTTAGCCTACTTCCGATTTTTGCAAAAAATGAACGTAGATTTATGAGATTAACAATGGGCGAAACAAGATGTTCAGTAAAGAGCATATAGCCTACTTTCTCCTAAATGCATGGGTATTGTTATAACTTTTGTCCTTTTCAAGGAGTATAATTGAATGTTGGTTGTAGTAGCTTGTTAAATGCAACGTATTATACGGATATTAAACATGAATATGAAGTGCCCTTTGCTACCTCTGTACAAAATTTCATTCAATTCGGTTTCACCGTGTTTGAAATGATATGGTGAATCGATTTGCACACATACTGTAAATTGTCGCTATCTGCAAACTATTAGGCAGATGGCCTTGTAATTTAGTCAAAAGATGCTTCCCGCTAAAGGGTATGTTGGTGCAAAATTTAGTAGAGATTAAATGATTAGGTTGGTCGTAATTCGATTTAAGCTTTTAACCTTTGGGTGGCCGCCATTCCGTTTCCGTCAAGATGGTGGCGATATAAAACATGACACTGAGGTGCCCTTTGCTAGTACAACCTCTGTACCAAATTGCGTTCAATTCGGATTGACCGTGTTCGAATTGATTGAGGGGGAGAGGGACAGACATTCAGAGTACACACACTCACAGATACACAGACACACACACACACACAGACATACAATTTTTCGCCCTGTGTTGATCCTAAAAGTCTACTTTCATTTTTTGCAAAAATCGAAAGTAGGCTAAACAAGATGTTCAGTTAACAACATATAGCCTACTTTCTCCTAAATGCCTGGGTATTGTTATAACTCGTTGTCCTTTTGAAGGAGTATAATTGAATGTTGGTTGTATACCCTGATTTACCAATAATGGACGGTGACAGCTGTCACGTGGGAAAATGCTGTGTTGCCACTGAGGCAGATCATGACTCATAACATTCCAAGAGGCTTGCAGGAAGACACAAATACTGGGGAAGTTAGCCCCCCTGACTGGCGGTCTAATGACCGTGACGAGTGAAGGGCTGAGGGCACAGTAGAACACTGAGTCAAACCATGTGCTCATTGCTGTGTCTGCATACATTGCAACACTGCTGGCTGTTGCCATGCAGACCGCTACCCCTCTCGTCTCCACTCCTCACCTCACCCTTCAAGCGTATGACAGCTTTCACCGTTCATCGTTTGTAAATCAGAGTATAGTGGCTTGTTGAAATACAACGTGCTATACGGATTTTAAACATGAATAAGAGGTGCCCTTTGCTTGTGCTACCTCTGTAGAAATTTCATTCAATTCGGTTCCACCGTGCACGACTTGCACACATACATGGCTGCTATCTGCAAAGTATTGGGCTGATGACCTTGTAGTTCCGTCAAAAAATGCTTTCACAAAAGGGTATGTTGTTGCAAAATTTGGTAGAGATCAGATGATTAGGTTGGTCGTAATTTGATTCAAGCTTTTAACATTTGGGTGGCATCCATAACGTTTCCGTCAAGATGGTGGCGATATAAAACATGACACTGAGGTGCCCGTTCCTAGTGTTACCTCTGTACCAAATTTCATTCAATTCGGTTTCATCATGTGTGAAGAAATAGATGAAATTCTGAGGTATGTCAAGGGTGATGAAAATGTTATAGTAATGCGAGATTGGAATGCTGTGGTAGGAAAAGGAAGACAAGGGAAGATAGTAGGAGATTTCGGATTAGGTGAAAGGAATGATAGGGGAAGCAGGCTGATAGAATTCTGCACTGAGCATGAGTTGGTCATAGGTAACACCTTATTCAATAACCACAATAGAAGAATATAAACATGGATGAGACCAGGAGATACAGGGCGTTACCAAATCGACTTCACTATGGTCAAGCAGAGGGCCCGAAACCAGATTTTGGATTCTAAAACATATCCCGGTGCTGACATAAACTCTGACCACAATCTGGTTGTTATGAAATGCAGATTAAAGTTGAAGAAACTGAAGAAAAGTCAAAAGCAAAAAAAGTGGGCAATAGATAGACTGAAAGAGAAGGATGTAAACGAAAGATTCAAGAAGAGTATAAAGAAAGGACTAATGAAAAACCCTAAACAAACTTCCATTGCAGACGAATGGACACTTTTGAAGAATGAAATAACAAAATCCGCAGAAGGAAACATTGGTAGGAAAGAAAGAATAGGCAGAAAACTGTGGATCACTCAGGATATACTAGAATTGATGGATGAAAGGCGGAAACACAAGAATGTAAGAGATGAAAAGGGGAAAGCAGAATACAGACGTCTGAGAAATGAGATTAACAAGAAGTGCAAGGTAGCGAAAGAGGAATGGTTGAAAGAGAAATGTGCAGGTATAGAAAATTGTCTGAAATTAGGAAAAGTAGACACAGCTTATCGAAGGATTAAGAATACATTTGGGGAAAAAAAAGACTAAGTGCTGCAATATTAAGGACACAAATGGAAAGCCTCTAACAGATAGGGAAGAAAGGGTTGAGAGATGGAAAGCTTACATAGAGTGTTTGTATAAGGGAAAGGAGATAGAGAATCATGTAATGGAAAGGGGGGAGGAAATTGACGAGGATGCAAAAGGAGATATAATATTGAGATCAGAATTTGACAGAGCATTGGAAGACTTAAGCAGGAACAAAGCACCAGGTATAGATGATATACCGATTGAATTGTTACGCTGCATAGGAAATGAAGGTCTGATCAGGTTATTTCACTTGGTGTGTAGGAATTATGAGACAGGTGAGGTTTCCTCTGATTTCAAGAAGAATGTTATCATCCCTATACCGAAGAATGTAGGAGCTGACAGATGTGATGATTACCCTACAATCAGCTTGATTACTCATGCTTCAAAAATCCTGTCTAGAATAATTTACAAGAGGATGGAAAACCTGATAGAATCGGAGTTGGGTGAAGACCAGTTTGGTTTCAGGAGAAACGTAGGAACAAGGGAAGCTGTACTAAGTCTTAGGCTGATTTTGGAAGGTAGAATAGGGGAAGTGAAACTTGGACTATTGGTGCAGCAGTACGTTCGCGGCCTTTGTAGACTTAGAAAAGGCCTTTGATAACGTTGATTGGACTAAATTGTTTGGCATTTTGAAAATGATTGGAATAAAGTACAGGGATAGGAGGGTGATCTACAATCTGTACAGAAATCAGACAGCAGTCATTCGAGCTGATGGACAGGAGAGCGAAGCTGGTATTCAGAAAGGTGTGAGGCAAGGCTGCAACAAGCAATTGAACAAGCAATGAAGGAAATTAGAGAGAAATTTAAAGTGGGAGTGAAGGTTCAAGGAGAAATAATTTCAACTCTGAGATTTGCTGACGACATCGTCATCTTGGCCGACACACCAGAGGATTTGAAGGAGTTTTTGAATGGTATGGACTCCGTCTTGAGGAAAGAATTCATGATGAAAATTAATAAATGTAAAACAAAAATATTGGAATGCAGCCGCAATAAATCAGAAACCTCTATGGAATTGATAGGGGAGAAACTAAAGGAAGTAGGAGTCTTCTGTTACTTAGGAAGCAAAATAAACAGTGATGGACGAAGCAAAGAGGATATAAAATGTAGGTTGGCTCAGGCAAGGAAAGCATTTCTACAGAAAAGGAACCTGTTCACATCGAATATAGATTTAAGTATTAGGAAGATATTTTTGAAAACCTTTGTCTGGAGCGTCGCACGCTATGGAAGTGAAACTTGGACTATTGGTGCAGCAGAAAAGAGGAGAATTGAAGCGTTTGAAATGTGGTGTTACAGGAGAATGATGAAGATCAGATGGGTAGATAGGGTTACAAACGAAGAGGTATTAAGGCGAGTGGGAGAGGAGAGAAGTTTCTGGCGAATGCTAATGAAGAGAAGAGATAGGTTGGTAGAACACATACTAAGACACCCAGGAATAGCAAGCTTAGTTATGGAAGGAAGGGTCGAGGACAAGAACTGTAGGGGTAGACCAAGGTTAGAATATGTTAAACAGATTGCCTCGGATGTAGGATGTGGTAGCTATGTAGAGATTAGCTCAGGACAGGGAGGCATGAAGGGCTGCATCAAACCAGTCAAAAGACTGAAGACTCAAACAACAACCATGCATTTAGGAGAAAGTAGGCTATATGTTCTTCACTGAACATCTTGTTTCGCCCTGTGTTGATCTCATAAGTCTACTTTAATTTTTTTGCAAAAATCGAAAGTAGGCTAATAATGGTCTGGGTTGTTTTGGTTGTTTGGTGGCGCAACGGTCAAGCTGTTGGCCTCTCACCACGGCGGACCGGGTTCGATTCCCGGCCAATGCATGTGAAATTTTCAAAGTGAAATGCCATGTTCTGTGGTTCGGATTCCACGTAAAAAGTGGTCCCGTTTCTCATGTTCTTGTGATCAACGGTCACGTAAAACTACAATCTTCCTTCGTTCCTTCCTTCCCTGTTTCGCTTTTGGCATACGATACTCCATATAAATTTCTACCTTATCACTAATTTTCGTTATTGTAGTTCTAGAAAACACAAATTATTTATTTTTAAATTTATAAATTTTCAGAATGGCCTCTGCACGCTATGGTGTGATTAAAGTATCAATAACGCTTCAGACGCCTCTTATATAAAACTCCTTCTCTACCAAGATTCACCTTAATTGTGCATTAGCATCCTTAGTTACTAATCGATGTACTTTAATAATACACCCAACTGCCATCTTGCATCTGTAGAGTCACTCTTCGTTTGTTTTGGGCATCCGAAGCAACAATAATAGTTCGCGCAGCCACCATCTTGAATGTGTGAATGGCCTTGGCCATTCAAGGCCTCATATACTTTGTCAATAATTATATTTCTAAATTTCGCTATTTTATCTATAGGATACCGAAAGTTATTAATTCAGTTTGAAATTTCAAGATTTCGCTGTGCGCCATATTCAGTGTGATAATCTTTTGATTGAGGCTAGTAATTGTACTCACCTCTCAGCGAGAATCGTCTCAATTACCCAATTGCAATCTGAGTATTCAATTTCAATGTTGTAATAGTTTGCGCAGTCAACATTTTGAATGTGTAAGGAGTCTGTTCTTTTGCCTTGGCCATACAAGGCCCCATATACTTCGTCACTAATTTTCGTAACAGTAACTCTTAAGTGTTGACAGTTATTTATTTTTATATTTTATAATTTCAAGGGATTGGCTGCGCGTAATGGTCACGATCATTATAGTTCTAACGTTGGTAAAAGATGGTTCTTATATAAAACTATCTGAATGCCACGTACTGTGTTCATTGATTCATTGGATCATAAGTTCTGGATTATAATGATTCACACGGCTACCATCTTAAATTTTTTCAACTGATGACCTTATAGTTTGGGAGTAAGATGCTTCCCAAATGAAGGTATGTTGTTCTGAAATTTGATGGAGATCCGATGATTCGTTTAGTCGTAACTTGATTTAAGCTTTGAACATTTTAATGACCACCGCGCTGCCGTCTTGTTTTAGTTAAGATCACACAGACAGGCAGACAGACAAACACGCGCACATAATTTTGACCTGTTTTTTTTTTTGTTTTTTTTTTTTTTGTTTTTTTTTTTTTTCAATAGTCGTACGTAAGCCAAACGAGTAATCTTTTCACATTCTTTCAGAAAATTTATCTCTTACATTTTTTTGTGAACACGTAGCCTACCCTTATCGCATGTACTGGTCTCACCTGTCGGGCAATAACCATAGTATATATACGCCTGTGAGTCAGCCAGTCGTTCTCTCTTCTGTCCTGCCCGGTACGCGATACACTTCACTTCCTGGCAAGACGCTTGCAGATTTGAGAAGCTTACTGCTCTGTTGTTCTTCCGCTGACATCAAATCATCGATCAAGTAAGTTTAGGTATTAGGTGCCGCTCTTATTTCCATATTTCACACCAATCTTGAAAACATTGATTGTTAAAAGATTGATGAGTAATAAAATGAACCTATCTCTTTGATTTCTTGGAAACATTATGTGGTTTGAAGCCATTTTTCAGTGTTGCCTTAGTAAACAGAAGTTTGGTGCTTTTCAGTCGTCCGACACGAATGTACCCAAACGAGTTGGGTTATACCCTAATCCTGAAAAAATTACATGAGATTAATAAATACTTGTAATTTTTTCAGGGTTAGGGTATAACCCAACTCGTTTGGGTACATTCGTTTTGACCGACTGAAAAGCACCAAACTTCTGTTCTTGGAAATATTCTAATATTCCGCTACATTGCTTACTATTAATGTTCTCCTTTTACGCATCAGCACATAGGCCTACTAATAATGTTCACAATGTCACCAATTCTTCCAAACATTTTTCAAACTGCGGCAATTTAACGCATCCAAGTGTCATTTTAAGCGCCCAATTTCCTCGGGGTCTCAATAAGCATTTCTCCTCATTTATGGAGTCTAAACATCGTGACATTTGGCGAACATTAGTACCATGCAAAACCTATCCTTTCAGTGAGGCAGTGAGTGTCTAATTTTTGGTTTGTTAAACTTTGTTAGATCATAATACGGGGTTATTCAAAATTAGTTACCTGAAAGCATCAATGAATAATTTCGAAACTACTAATTGAAATTGATCCAGATGTTTGTCAATCCTCATGTCATATCAACAAGTTTTAAGCCTAGCCGACAGACTTCGCTCCATGCACTCTCCTCGCTTTCACGGCCAGTGAATTAAAACTCAGCCAATATATCATCTTTTTGGAAGCCTTCATAGGGAGGTTATGGCTGCTTGAGCTTTTAGTTCTCGCTGGTAAGAGGTACAGTCGCACTCTATATAATGGGAGGTAGCGCGCAGTTCGCTACTCCTGTGGGGATCCGGACGGGGACAGCAAGAGCCCGCTGATGAGCCAGCTTGGTGTCCTAGTCGAAACCCCACACAAGACACGGCACAAACCTAGAAGAATTGCTGAATTTTAATTCACTGGCCGTGAAAGCCAATATATCAGCTAAGATGTATGTTAGTTAGTTATTGTTGTTTTAAGGGGCGGGACTACGAGGTCATCTGCCTCTAAAGATGTATGTTTCACCGGCGCCGTGTCGTTGGGTTAGAGTGCCTGCCTCGCACATGGAGGCCCCCCTGGTTCGATTCCTGACTCTGTCAGGGATTTCGAAACTGACGTGAGGGCTGGAACGGGGTGCACTCAACCTTGTAAGGACAATTGCAAAAAATGAAAGTATACTTATTATATCTACATGGACCGAACGCTCGTGTGTCTGTGTGTGTAAATGTGTCATCACATAAATACAAAGACCCCCTATCAATTCAAACATGACGAAACCGAATTGAACCAACTTTTGTACAGAGGTAGCACTAGCAAAGGACACCTCAGTTTTATATAATCACCATCTTAACAAAAACGAAATGATGGCCACCTAAACGTTCAAAGCTTAAATCAAATTACGACTCAACTAATCATCTGATTCTACGAAATTTTGGAGAAATATACCTTCATGTGGAAAACGTCTGTCACCCAAGCTACAAGGTCATCCGCCAAATATTTTAATATGGTGGCCGTGTGAATCGTGCAGGCGTCACATATGAACCAACAAGGCCCAGTTTCACCAGTTCCGCTTATTGAACAAAGGGTGGTTTAAACTGTCCCTAATGACGTGACCTGTTGGATATTATAATTTTATATAACAATATTATACTGTAGCAGTGACTAGAGTGCTCAAGCCGAACGGCCGTGCCTTGACGTGCTGTGCCGTGCCGTTCAGTGCCGTGTACCGAGCACTAGCTCACTCGTCAATATGGCGGCTATTGTTTGCTGACTGGTCCATATTTCAGTAGCTTAAAATTCTTTTATGGAACGTACGGAACGAAATAATGTAAATTTAGTATGAAATGGTTTATAATGGAATGCTGAAGAAATCGTTCATTCCAAGACATTATATGCTAGGCAGTTACACTAAAGCTATTGATAGCATTCGTTTACCAATCCTCCGATTTAGTCCTCACCAGTAGGGAGTGGCTGCGTGGCTCAGCGGTAACACTCTCGCCTGCTGTACCCAAGGTTGCAGGATCGTATCCTGGCACAGCCAGTTGGCATTTGAGGGAGCCGTGTCAATAGATTTACTGGCACGTTAAGATCCCCTTCTGGGCAAAATTCCGGCACCCCAGCGTCTCTAAAAGACTCAGCAGTTAAAAGGGACGTAAAACCAATAACATTATTATTATTATTATTGTTATTTTCTTCTCACCAATAGGACTTTGGTTCAAATCAAAGTAGCATTCACTTATTTTATTTTATTTGCTTTATATGTAGGCTATCGTTTATAATTACTCAGACGTTATAATATTAAGCATATATAGTGTTTATTTTGGAATGGACAATATTATGTATACTTATAGCACCACATATTTTAACACACTACCACAGCGATTTCCATTCGTTGTCCTTCATCCACGGTAGAGTCTACTACAGCCAACATATTATTCCCACACGGAAACCACATTTTATTCTTATATTAAAAGTAGGTAATGTATTTTTTTGGCCAAGGGACGGTCGTAGGAATTCTTAGAGAATGAAC
This sequence comes from Meconema thalassinum, assembly GCA_946902985.2. Lineage (NCBI taxonomy): Eukaryota > Metazoa > Arthropoda > Insecta > Orthoptera > Tettigoniidae > Meconema > Meconema thalassinum. Next base: position 377,618,618 of record OX336389.2, on the reverse strand, counting down.
ATGCCTCTTTGTTGTGGAAGCTTGCAGAAAAATGTGCTGTGTAATTCGTATTTATTTCCCATTAGAAAATACGCACTGTATGTAATTATACGAGCAATTATAAAAGAACAAATACCGGTACAATAAAACACAAATTTAAAAAACAATTTTTACATATTCATACCCCGGCTACACGGTTGAGACCCAAGCATCTAGACCACTCGACCAAAGTACCACATTGAGTTAAGAAGTCGATAATAAGTTCAGGAAGTATCGTAATGATTGGAAATAATGAAAATCATTAGCACAGTATAACATATAGGCCTACCACTAGGCCAGATGGCCTGACTGTTCCGCCCCTTATAACAACAATCAATCAATCACTTTGTATTTCAATAAGCTACTACAACCAACATTCAATTATACTCCTTGATACAGACAATGAGTTATAACAATACCCATACAACTAGGAGAAAGTAGGCTGTATGATCTTTACTGGTCATCTTGTTCCAGGTAGAATCCCACAGTTTTATTTTTCAAGAAATATTAAAATCCTAATTAATTTGAATGAATGTATACTGTAGTAGCTAAAATATTACCTTCAATCTTCATTTTTATTCGGAAAGATAATTATTCACACTTACAGTGTATTGATTATTATTATTATTATTATTATTATTATTATTATTATTATTATTATTTTACCATAAATCAAACAGAAGTATGTAAGGCCTAGTGAAAAAGGGCAAGCCCCACATACATAGCCTACTGATACAAGAGATCAGATTCGAATCATACATAGTTTAATACAATACTATATTTTAATTAATTATTCCATATTAAAATATTATGCAATAAACCATTCTTTCATTATTTACTATTAGTTGCCATTTACAGTACGTTTGTCGAACAATTTACAAAAGCAGGCAACCCTCAAATATTTCCATATTCACTAATTACCATTTGTCGATTGACTTGGCTATGAAAGATATTTAATAACTTCAACAGGTTGTAAGAGAAACATGTGCACTTAATAACCAGCGTGGTTTTCAATACCGTAAAATTGTCGAGAAACATGAAATCATGACTTATGTTAGAAGCTCAAGTTGAAAAACATGTGAAATAATGCAACATATAAAGTTATCATTCCCCATCACCATAACACAATGAGATTGAATGGATGTCTATAATCGACATCATTTCCAAGTAAAAGAAATGCCATTTTATCAGCACTTGCATGTACAAATAATGAGGTACGTAAAGATATTTTCAAAATCTTTTTTGAAATTTCACTCTGTAATTAATGCTACCAAAATTATCTTGCATGCGCTAAGTGATACCAACTTAAGAGTGGGAACTGAACCCCAGTTAGCGAAGTAGCCTACATATACTGTAGTTTCAGATAAGAAATATTGATAATCTATTTACCACATATAACTGAGACTCCGTGGGTTCAGCAAGCTGAAAGAACATTTGGTGGCAAAGTATTTGCCAACGATGAACAAGTTTTCAATTGGCTCCAGGACCAAAGAACGGGTTTCTATTGGTCAGGAAATTGAAACAGTGGTAGTACGTTGCGACCGTTATCTACAGAGACTGTGTTTCTAATTCAAAAAATTAGTAGTCTACTTTGTTTGTATGCCACTATAGAGTTCACTCTCTCTCTTCTTCTTCTCTTAGTCGTTTACCCTCCAGGTTGGTGGAACCCACGGACTCAGCGAGGGAACTCACCACTACCGCCTCTACGGGCAGTGTCCTAGAGCTGGGAACATCTAATCGGAGTGGATACAACTGGTGAGGTGTGATTAGCACCTCGCCCAGGCGGCCTCACCTGAAAAGCGAACAGGGGCCTCATGAGGGAAGGTAATGGTTGGTCAGGATGGATAGGCAAGGAAGAGGGAAGGAGGCGGCTGTGACCTTGAAGAAGGTACCATCCCGGCATTTGCCCGAAGACGAAGTGGGAAACCACGGAAAACCACTTCGAGGATGGCTGAGGTGGGAATCGAACCCCCTCTACTCATTTGGAACACCCGAGGCTGAGTAGATCCCGTTCCAGTCCTCATACCACTTTGCAAATTGCGTGGCAGAGCCGGGAATCGAACCCAGGACCTCCGGGGTGGCAGCTAACCATGCTGACCGCTACGCTACGGAGGCGACATAGAGTTCACTCAATAAAAGTTAATTGACCAGCTATAATCATGTGTTACTCACTTTTGATTTCTCTGCGTATTTCATTCTCTGTCTTCTTGTGATATCCATTAACTGAACAGAGCCGAACCATCCCTTCCTTTCGTCAGAATATGAACTAAACAGGTACTCGCACTGTAACTTGCGGCTTGTTTACAGCTGCTGAAGAACTCTATAACTTGCGCATTTTCTCTTGATCACAGCTTAGACCCATAGTTGAAAAGGAATGTAATCATCGGAAGATGAAATGTACTTCTCCGAGAGAGAGACGGCTGGCTCTCACCTGGGCCACGATTGGCTCAGATCGAGTTTTATGAGAGCGTTATCGAACAAGCAGCCATCACACAATGTTCCGATTCATAAATTCTAAATACTTGTACCTTATCAGCTCAGTTGAAATTTCTAGCGGCTTAAACAAGTAATTTTCGATCAGTCGTCAGTCATCACGATGCCCAAGATGTAAGTTTAACAGAATTCTTAACCTTTTGTAGCACAGGTTCGTAGCCGGCTGACTGCAGCCCACATTAACTGCGTAATTTACGTTCACCATCGCATCTGTGGTAGTTATCGCACGTGAACATTGTGTCACCGCCAGACAAGTTCTATACAACGTTTTTGCTTTGCACACTTAATTTATAATCACCTATTGTAATTACTTGGAAAGCTTCTTAGTGTATCACATCTTCATTGAACAGTTTTGAATTCTATTACATTCACAATAATATCTAACATTTGGCAATATTAGTTACTCACTTAATTATTTACTCACTCACTTACTTTCTTACTTAATTACATGCAGGGTGCGCAAATGCGAGGGAGCCGTGTCAGTACATTTACTGGCACGTTAAAAATCCCCTTCGGGGCAAAATTCCGGCACCCCGGCGTCTCTAAAAGCCAGGGTAGTTAAAAGGGACGTAAAACCAATAACATTATTTTATTTATTAATTACATGCATACTAACTTACTCACTGACTCACTCACTTATTTACTTACTTACTTAATAGCATGCATACTCACTCACTCACTCACTCACTTACTTACTTACTTACTTACTTACTTACTTACTTACTTACTCGGCTGGCTGCGTGGCTCAGCGGTAACGTTCTCACTTGCTGTTCCCAAGGTTGCAGAATCGAATTCTGGCGAAGTCAGCTGGCATTTGAAGGTGCTCATATGCGAGGGAGCCGTGTCAGCAGATTTACTGGCATGCTAAAGATCTCCTTTGGGGCAAAATTCCGGTACCCCGGCGTCTCTAAAATCCCCAGTAGTTAAAAGGGACGTAAAACAAATAACATTATTAATTACTTACGCACTTACTTACCCTTCAGGGTGGATGTTACGTCTGCTCCGAGTCAATTTCGACCTATCTCTCCAGTGGTTGACCAATATATCATTTATTCCACTGGTTGCTACTTGCATGATCTTTTCTTGCATCCTTAGCAAGTAGTTCCTCCAGATTTCTTTATTCAAGTAGGATTTTGTGAGAAAAATGAGAATATATTTAAATGCTGCCTTACTCTCCATTTATCCTTTTTACCTTCACGGATGTTACCTGTAGCTGATCAAAGCAATCTCTTGCTCTTCTTGTTCATTCGCGTTTTCGTACAAAGCTTTGGAGCAAGAACAGCCATTGTTTTCTCTGTTTGTTTGGTAGTCATGCTGGTGGTTATTTGGAACCTATAAGAGCACTGTCATATGTTATGTGCGCTGAAACCCACAAAAAACCATGGCAGCGCTATATTCAGGCGTAGGCCTACTATGTAAGGTGAAGAGTGAGGCAGTTTGCCGTTGCTTTCCTCACTGAGCGATTGTTTAACAGTAGTATAAATGGGTCTCTTCTCGTACTCCATTTATAAATTTTCGTCTAATTGTTCCACGCACGTCTACTACAACCAGTGAACTTAGTGTCGTAATCGTCATTTAAGGGTAAATCACATCAAATAACTTATAAGCTAATGGAAACTGGAGGCCTATGCTGCTGGTTGATTGTCAATCACTATTCCTATTTCTGACAGGGTACTTCCCTTACCATGCCATCCACAAATTTGGCCCCTTGAGCACCTTATACATTGATATTTGGATGTTATCTCCGCCATCCTGCTGTATAAATCGGCCATCCTCAAATATCATTGTATTTACGTGTGCGTGATCACTGAGTTTTATTTCCATATACGGACTACCTCATCTGTATACTGTATACTGTAGGCTATACTGTACCCAGTATATTTAACAGTAATGGGAAAGGCTGGCCACGTGGTGTTGTGATATCGCGCTTGCCTCTCACCCGCAGGCCCGGGTTCGATTTCCGGCTTCGTCAGGGACTTTAGTAACTGACGTGAGTGTTGGAACGGGGTGCACTCAGCCTCGTGAGGACAATTGTGTAGCTGTCGGATGGTGAGGCAGCACCCCGGTCAGGAAAACCAAGCTTACCGGACAATGGGACCCAAGAGGCTGACCACGCGTTACCCCGCGATCGGTAGGCCGAATGGCTGGGCAGCAGTCGTTTAGTATGCTAAGGCCTTTCTTGGGCTGTGATGACACCGGGAGGATTGGGAAAGGCTGCAACCTCAAAGCACTCCCTGGTTGATCACTATCTATTTGGTTAGTTTATACTCCAGACCTAGAACAAGTGTTGACCTTTAACACAATCAACAAAACCTGCTGCATAGATAAAGAATACAAAAGACTGACCTTTCCCATTAGGCCTATATTACTAAGCGCAAGTGTCCGCCTCGTTGCGTAGCATTCTTGGCTGTCGCCACGGAGGCGCGGATTTGATTCCCACCTCAGCTAAGAAATTTAACTTTGGTCTGAGTTTGGTCTCAGTTTTGCCTCACGAGGCTGAGTGTACTCCATTCCAGCCCTCAGGCCAGATTAAAATTTCTTGCACAGCCAGGAATCGAACTTGGGCATCCGCGGAGAAAGCCAGAGTGCTAGCCACTACCCAAGCGTTTTCTTTTGTTTTCTTAACTGACCATACTAGTGTGTGTGCTTGTAACTAGGGGCTAAGATTGGGAAGGAGGGAGCCACAATGTAAATTTACTTTGGAAATCCACGAAAGAACACTTCTACGATGGTCGGCAGTAGGATAAGAACCCACCACTTACCACTCTTCTGAACTGTCGTCTGGAGGCAAACCAATCTCATACTAGTGTTGAAATTCATGACAGCGGGGGGCGATGGAACCCAGGCCATCTTCGTGGCAATCTGTTATATATTGAGTAGTTATTCTGTTTTCCGTATAAATTGTTGTTTGAGTCTTCAGTCTTTCGAATGGTTTCATGCAGCACTCCATGCTTCCCTGTTCTGAGCTAATCGTTTCATCTCTACATAGCTACCACACCCTACACCTGAGGCAATCTGTTTAACATATTCTAACCTTGGTCTACCCCTACAGTTCTTGTCCTCAACCCTTCCTTCCATAACTAAGCTTGCTATTCCCGGGTGTCTTAGTAAGTGTCCTACCAACCTAACTCTTCTCTTCATTAGCAGTCGCCAGAAACATCTCTCCTCTCCCACTAGTCTCAATACATCTTCGTTTGTAACCCTATCTACCCATCTGATCTTCATCATTCTCCTGTAACACCACATTTCAAACGCTTCAATTCTCCTCTTTTCTGCTGCACCAATAGTCCAAGTTTCACTTCCATAGATTGCCACGCTCCAGACAAAGGCCTTAAAAAATGACTTCCTAATACCTAAATCAATATTCGATTTCAGCATATTCCTTTACTGTAGAAATGCATTCCTTGCCTGCACTAACATACTTTCTATATGCACTTTGCTTCGTCCATCACTGTTTATTTTACTTGCTTAAGTAACAGAATTCACCCACAGCCTTTAGCTCTTCACCTGCCAATTCGACATCCATAAGAGTTTCTGATCTTTTTCGACTGCATTCCAATATTTTTGTTTTACATTTGTTAATTTCCTCAAGAGAGAATACACACCATTTAAAAACTCATTCAAATCCTCTGATGTGTCGGCTAAGATGACGATGTCATCAGCAAATCTCAGAGATGAAATTATTTCTCCTTGAATTTTAACTCCTATGAATTTTTCTTCAAATTCCTCCATTGCTTGTTTAATGTATAGATTAAAAAGTATGGGTGATAAGTTACAGCCTTGCCATACACCTTTCTGAATAACATGTTCTCTCTCATGTCCTTCTCTCGAATAACTGCTGTCTGGTTTCTGTATAGATTGTAGACGACCCTCCTATTCCCGTACTTTATTCCAATCGTTTTCAAAATGTCAGGCAACCTACTCCAATCAACGTTCTCAAAATCCCTTTCTAAGTCTACAAATGCCATGAACTTTCTCTTATCCTTCCTTATTCTAGCTTCCAAAATCAGCCTAAGACTTAGTACAGCTTCCCTTGTTCCTACGTTTCTCCTGATCCAAACTGGTCTTGACCCAACTCTGTTTCTATCTGACTTTCCATCCTCTTGTAAGTTATTCTAGACAGGATATATGAAACGCGAGTGATCAAGCGGATTGTATGGTAATCTCTGCATTTGTCAGCTCCTGTTTTCTTTGGTATAGGGATGATAACATCCTTCTTGAAATCAGAGGATACCTCACCTGTCTCATAAATCCTACACTCCAAGTGAAATAATCTGATCCGACCTTCATCACCTATGCAGCTTAGCAACTCCATCGGTATATCATCTATGCCTGGTGCTTTGTTCCTGCTTGAGTCTTCCAATGCTCTGTCAAATTCTGATCTCAAAATTAAATCTCCGTTCTCATCCTCATCAATTTCCTCTTCCCTTTCCATAACATGATTCTCAATCTCATTTCCCTTATATAAACACTATAATATAAGCTTTCAAACTCTCAACCTTTTCTTTCCTATCTCTTAAAGGTTTTCCAACTGAGTAGTTAAATTTACAGCACTTAGTCTTCCTTTCCCCAAAAGTATTCTTAATCCTTCGATAAGGCTTTCCTAATTTCAGACAATTTTCTATACCTGCACATTTCTCTTTCAGCCATTCTTCTTTTGCTTCCTTGCACTTCTTGTTAACCTCATTCATTCCTCAGACGTCTGTATTGTGTTTTTCCCCTTTTATCTCTTTCATTCCTTTTCTTCCGCCTTTCGTCCATTAGTTCTAGTAAACTTATATCCTGAGTGATCCACGATTTTCTACCGATTCTTTCTTTCCTATCAAAGTTTTCTTCCGCAGACTCTGTTATTTCATTCTTCAAATGTGTCCATTCCTCTGCAATTGTAGCTTGTTCAGGGGTTTTCATTACTCTTTCCTTTATACACGTCATGAATCATTTGTTAACGTCCTTCTCTTTCAGTCTGCCTATTGCTCACTTTCTTGACATTTGACTTTTCTTTGATTTCTTCAACTTAAGTCTGCATTTCATAAAAACCTGATTGTGGTCAGAGTTAATGCAGCACCGGGATTACTGGAATTTAGTAATCCGCTGAAATCAAGTAAATTATAGTATTCTTCTTAAAAACCTGTTATTTAAGTTACTGGGTGGCTGCGTGGCTCAGCGGTAACGCTCTCGCCTGCTGTCCCCAAGGATGCAGGATCGAATCCTGGGGCAGACAGTTGGCATTTGAGGGTGCGTAAATGCGAGGAAGCCGTGTCAGTACATTTAATTACCAGTTAAAGATCCCCTATCGGGCAAAATGTCGGCACTCCGGCGCCTCTAAAATTCGAAGTAGTTAAAAGGGACGTAAAACCAATAACATTACATGTTATTGTTATCACATTTTAACATTTAAAACAAGTAGTTCCGTGAAGAACTAAATATCCTATTTACATACTTACATATTTACTTATGTTAATTGTCTCTATCAACATACAAAATTTCAGTTTGATTGCTGTAGATGCGTAGATATTGAGAACTGTCTAAATATTTTGGATGGTGGACATGTTGGATTTTTATATGTAGGCCATAGAGTTATGTAGGCTACTATTAGATGAAGAATATTGCGTAGGTTTATTATTCAAACGCCAATGGCATGATTAGGACAAAAGAAGTAAAAAGGAGATTTTAAAATTTCGCACAGCCGCCATCTTGAGGTTACGAAAACAAATGAAATAAATTAGATGCCGGTGGATTAATATTTGTATAGCCCAAGCATTTACCGTACCAAGTTTCACTGATCTCGGATAGTTAAGTCGCGAGAATCGTCCATTTAAATATTTAAATTTCGCGTCACTGCCATGTTAGATTTGTGCTCACCAGGTTATTGAAAGTCTCTTAGATGAACCTATGTTTATAGCTTTATCATTATACAACATTTCAGTTTGATTGCCGTAATAGATTCGTAGATATTGAGAGCCATCTAAATATTTCGGATGGTCGCCATGTGAGATTTTTATATACTGTATGTAGGCCAGAGAGCTACGTACTATTAGATGACGATTATTGCGTAGGTTCATTATTCAAACGTTGACTTCGATCGCATTATTAGGACACATAAAATCATAATTTTCAAATTTCGCACAGCCACCATCTTGTGGTTTTGAAATTAATTGAACTAAATTAGATGTCAGTTCACTTCAACGTGTATAAACATTTGCTGTACCATGTTTCACTGCGCTCGGATGGTTAAATCGCAAGAAAATTCTCTTGGCTGCCAGTCACGTTTTTTACTTAACAGGTTTTTGAAAATTGCACAGGCAATCTTTTAGTATTACCCTTTATCACCGTGCAATACGTCAGGGTGATATCAGTAATAGTTTCGGAGATATAGAATGCCACTGAAATATTTCGCACAGCCGCCATGTTGGATTGGTAAGACGTAAAAAATTAAAGGCACGGTCGGGATCGGACAAAATAGTAATATGGCCTTAACGAGTTTCATTGAAATCGCTCCAGCCATTTCGATTCTAATATGGGGGCACCCACACATACGCACGCACACACATACATACATACACACACACGAACAAAAGGTGATTTCATAAGCCTATTTTTAGCCCACATTCGAATTTTGCAAAAAGAAAATAGACTTATGAGATCAACACAGGGCCGAAAAATTGTGTGTATGTGTGTGTACTCTGCATGTCTGTCTCCCCCCCCCCCCCCCCCCACTATCAATTCAAACACGGTGAAACCGAATTAAACGAATTTTGGTACAGAGGTAGCACTAGTAAAGGGCACCTCAATGTCGTGTTTTTTATCGCCGCCATGTTGACGGAAACGTAATGGCAGCCACCCAAATGTTCAAGCTTAAATCAAATTACGACCAACCTAATCATCTGATCTCTACCAAATTTTTCAAAGACATACACTAATGTGGGATGCATCTTTTGATCAAAACTACAAGGTCATCAGCCCAACAGTTAGCAGATGATGGCCATGTGTGTGTGCAAACAAATTCCCTCTATCAATTCAAATACTGTGATACTGAATTAAACGAAATTTGGTACAGAGGTACCACTAGCAAAGGGCACCTCGGTGGCTTGTTTTATATTGCCACCATCTTGACGGAAACATAATGGCGGCCACCCAAATGTTCAAAGCTTGAATCAAATTACGACTAACCTAATCATCTGATCTCTACCAAATTTTGCAACAACATACATTTATGTAGGAAGCGTCTTTTAACCAAAATACAACGTCATCAGCCAATTAGTATTCAGATGGCGGCCAAGTATGTGTGCAAACTGATTCCCCCTATCAATTGAAACATGGTGGAAACGAATTGAATGAAATTTGGTACAGAGTTAGCACTAGCAAAGGGCACCTCAGTGGCATATTTTATATCACCGCCATCTTGACGGAAACTGAATGGCGGCCACCCAAATGTTCAAAGCATAAATCTAATTACGACTAACCTAATCATCCGATGTCTACCAAATTTTGCAACAATATACCTTAATGTGGGAAGTGTCTTTTTCCCAAACTACAAGGTCATCAGCCAAATAGTTTCAAGATGATAGATGTATGAATCATGCAAGTGTTATAGGCTAACCGCAACTTACAGTTCAACAAGGCCTGCCCTCAACAGTTCTGCTTATCGTACATAGGGAGGTTTAATCTGTCCTCAAATAAGTGACCGGTTGGATATCAGCATATTATAATAGAATATGTAACCGTAGAAGTGACTAACAGGTCAAGCTTACCGTGCCATACCACTGTTGGCACTGTTGGCCCGTGCCGTCCCGTTGTCAAAATGGCCGCTATTTTTTCTCGTAATTACATATACTGTATTTCCGTAACGTCCTAAGTTTATATCCTTTTAGGAATGCACTGAAAAAAATAATACATATTTAGTATAAAATGGTTTATAAAAACGCCAGAAAACGCTAATGAAATCGTTGATTTCAACACTAAATATGATACAGTTATACTAAACCAGTTGTTTATCATGTATTATCGTGCGTGATGGTAGCGATTTGGGCTCATAGTCTGGGGGTTCGTAGATCATATCCCTGCAGGTTCAAATTTCTTACTTCGTTTTTTTTTAAATATATTTATTGATTTATAACTACTCACATGTTATAATGTTAAGCATATATAGTGTGTATTTGCAATCGAAAATATTATATATACAGTATGGTCCACCAGCCCCTTATTAGTTAGTTTTATGAAACCCAACTAACATCTCAATTCTCCCGATGGTCGATATTGCTCTTCGCTCTGACCGTGCGACAGCAATGTAATTGGGTCAGGGGTCTAGCAAAGAAAAACCATCCTTAAACTTTTCCCCGCCAAATACTATGGCCCATTCTACTAACATATGACTTACTGCTCCTTGAAATAACACACATACACGTAATACGAACGAATTCATAGCTTACGCCACGTGATCTGTAATAGTAAAAGGTTAAATCAACACCATAAACCGTGATTGAAGACTTTGAGATGGACTTAAACGTTTGAGGTGGGACAGCTACAGTAACTACAGCACGTTTAGCGTGCGGTATCTTCCATGTGTTGGTGGCTGAGATGTATAAAGCCTGACCGTACGTGGTGGGCGCGAGTGGGTAGAATGCTGCTTCGGATCCACTAGTAGGCATACTTTTTTTTAACGAAAGCCCACATTCCATTTTAGTCGGGATGTAACTACATTGCCACATTTATTGCCTTAGCCTACGACTCATTTTTGTGAAGAGTACGTTGAATTTTGATGATTTATAAAGAAAATACGATCGAATTGGTACGATGTGCCACGTGACCTGTAATGGCAAAAACTTAAAAAACTGGCATGAATATTAACATAACATATCGAAGTGTTGCTCCGGAGGTCCGGGTTCGATTCCCAGCTCTGCCAAGAAATGTAATACTTGTCTGAGGGCTGAAATTGGGTACACGTAGCCTCGTGAAGCAAATATGAGAAGAAGTGGGTTTGATTCCCACCTCAGCCACCCTGGAAATGGTTTTCCGTGGTTTCCCACTTCTACTCCGGCCAAATTCCGGGACGGATTCTATCTTAAGGCCACGGCCGCCTCCTTCCCAATCCTTAATTGCAAATACACACATCATTACAAGCCCGCAATAACTCAGGTTATCAGACAAATTCTACACACACACCCAAGTAAACGGGGCTATGAGACCGCGATGTTCTAGCCCCTCAAATGAAACAAAACAACAACATATCGAAGGATATTCTGATCGCCAGTGCTTGCATCGAAGTATACGTATTCCTTAGAAATTCCCATGGTATTATTAGCATATTTTCGATTTTTGCAAAAAATGAAAGTAGACTTATGAGATCTACACAGGGCCAAAAATTGTGTGTCTGTCTGTGTGTGTGTGTGTGTGTGTGTGTGAGTGTGTGTACTCTGAATGTCTGCCCCCTCTATCAATTCGAACACGGTGAAACCGAATTGAACGAAATTTAGTACAGAGGTAGCACTAGCGTAGAACACCTCAGTGTCATGTTTTATATTGCCACCATCTTGACGGAAACGTAATGGTGGCCACCCAAATGTTCAAAGCTTAAATCAAATTACGACTACCTTAATCATCCGATCTCTACCAAATTTTGCAACAACATATACTTGTATGGCGAGCGTCGTTTGACTGAACTACAAGATCATCAGCCCATTAGTTTGCAGATGACGGTCATGTATGTGTGCAAATAGATTCCCCCTATCAATTCAAACACGGTGAAACTGAATTGAACGAAATTTAGTACAGAGGTAGCACTAGCAAAGGGCACTCCAGTGTCATGTTTTATATCGCCGCCATCTTGACGAAAACGTAATGGCGGCCATCCTAATGTTCAAAGCTTGAATCAAATTACGACCAACCTAATAAACTGATCTCTACCAAATTTTGCAACAACATACCTTTTTTGTATAGAGAATCTTTTGACCACACTACAAGGTCATCAGGCCAATGTATGTGTGCAAATCGATTCCCCCTATCTTTTCAAACACGGTGAAACCGAATGGAACGAAATTTGGTACAGAGGTAACACTAGCAAAGGCCACCTCAGTGTCATGTTTTATATCACCGCCATCTTGACGGAAACGGAATGGCGGCCACCCAAATGTTAAAAGCTTAAATCAAATTACGACCAACCTAATCATTTGATCTCTACCAAAATTTGCAACAACATACCTTTTTGTAGGAAGCATCTTTTGACTGAACTACAAGGTCATCAGCCCAATAGTTTGCAGATAGCGGCCATGTATGTGTGCTAATCGATTCCCCACATCAATTCAAACACGGTGAAACCGAATTGAATGATTTTTTACAGAGGTAGCACTACCAAAGGGCACATCATATTCATGTATAATATCCGCATAGCACGTTGTATTTCAAGAAGCTACTACAACCAACATTCAATTATACTCCTTGAAAAGGACAAAGAGTTATAACAATACCCATGCATTTAGGAGAAAGTAGGCAATACGTTCTTTACCGAACATCTTGCTTTGTTATTACATTTTAACAAAAAGTCATAGCATATCTTTCTTTTTTTTTTTAGTCAATTTACCCTCTAGGTAGGTGGTTCCCACGGACTCAGCGAGGGAACTCACCACTACCGCCTCTATGGGCAGTGTCCTGGAGCTTGGAACATCTGGTCGGGATGGATACAACTGGGAAGGTGTGATCAGCACTTCGCCCAGGCGGCCTCACCTGCAAAGCGAACAGGGGCCTCATGAGGGATGAGAAGGGAGGGAAGATTGGGATGGATAGGCTAGGAAGAGGGAAGGAGGCGGCCGTGGCCTTACAGTAGGTACCATCCCGGCATTTGCCCGAAGACGAAGTGGGAAACCACGGAAAACCACTTCGAGGATGGCTGAGGTGGGAATCGAACCCCCTCTACTCATTTGGACCACCCGAGGCTGAGTAGACCCCGTTCCAGTCCTCATACCACTTTTCAAATTTCGTGGCAGAGCCGGGAATCGAACCCAGGACCTCCGGGGCGGCAGCTAACCATGCTGACCGCTACGCTACGGAGGCGACCATTGCATACCTTTCGGCGCGTATCACCGACACTCGCTGGCAAGGATGCTGCTGTGATCGCTGGTACAAAATCCTGTATGATTCTGTTCTCTTCGTCAGTACACCTGCATGTATGACCGAAGTGTATCACACGCTAGCATTTTGGACGCTAAGTTGTATGAAATAAAATCGAAGGGCTGTCGTTTGAGGGCGTTATTTGCAGTTCTGTCGCCTTATTAACGTAAAGCGGTCGCGAACCTTGCTTTAAGTAAATTAGAAAACATGCCAGGTACTGAATGAATGCATTCCAATCAATATTTAAGATCTAACTGTAATAATTGATTTTTTATCATACGCGTTAATAAGAAGCGCAATAAAAACCTTCAGAGTGTGTTGGAAATGTGTGCAAGTGTTATTGCGTCCGCTCGCCCTTTCGAAGATCCCGGGTTCAAGACTATCCAACGGCAGATGTTTTAAATTCTTTTTAACTATTTTATTATACCCTCCATACCTCGTACAGCAAGATTTCAACTTGGTTTTCTTCACATTATCTACGAAGACGATAGGGAAAGTTATTTTCTTATCTCTTTTAAATGGCTATTTTCCCTAAATACTGTTCAAACCATGGATGGTTACTATTCGTTATAATTATTATTTTTTAGTGAATTTTACCCTCCAGGTTAGGTTCTCCCACGGACTCAGTGAGGGATCCCATCATTACCACCTCTACGGGCAGTGTCCTGGAGCTTGAAACATCTCGTCTGGGGGATACAACTGGGGAGGTGGGATCAGCACCTCGCCCAGGCGGCCTGCAAAGCAAATAGGGTCCTCTTGAGGGATAGGAAGGGAGGGGCAGCTCGGGAGGGATAGGCAAGGAAGAGGGTAGGAGGCGGCCGTGGCCGTACGGTAGGTAACATCCCGGCATTTGCCCGAAGGCGAAGTGGGAAACCACGGAAAACCACTTTGAGGATGGCTGAGGTGGGAATCGAACCCCCTCTACTCATTTGGACCACCCGAGGCTGAGTAGACCCCGTCCCAGTCCTCATACCACTTTTCAAATTTCGTGGCAGAGCCGGGATTCGAACCCAGGACGTCCGGTGTGGCAGCTAATCACGCTGACCACTACGCAACGGAGGCGACTCTATTCGTGATAATAAAATTTTATTAGTTCAATATTTATAATAATATGACACGTTCTGTAATTACTGCCTTGCTGCGAGGCTCAGCGGTAACGTTCTCGCTTGCTGTGCCGAAAGTTGCAGGTTCGTATCCTGGCGCAGTCAGCTGGCATTCGAGGGTGAGCAAATGCGAGGGAGCCATGTCAGTAGATTTACTGGCACGTTGAAGATCCCCTTCGGAGAAAAATTCCGGCACCCCGGCGTATCTAAAAGCCAGAGCAGTTAAAAGGGACTTAAAACCAACAATGTTATAATTATCTGTATTTACTGCATGTTTGGGTCAGATGACCTCGTAGTTCCGCCCCTTAAAACCTCACTAACTATTATTGTAAGTGTATAGCAAGCGCTTTTCGCACAGACGCCGTTGAAAGAAATTACAGTTTCGGTCTGATGTATTTATTCCTGAGCCTACCCACATAACAATTCTATTTGTGATGTGGGTCGTCTGAGTGAGTCGGAGTTTTTCTTTAAACAAAGGTGGTCAAAATTTCGAACACTTACTACGTTGAATATACAGGATACTTTACTTTCGTTCTACAGATCATTATGTCGTCGTCCAATCTGGCTGCGTACCATCGAATAAGTACGGTGCTTTTGAGGACCAAATAATAAATCACTCGTTGGAACAGATAGATATGCGTCCATAATACATCCACAATAAACGACATTAAGCCAGAAAAAACACTAGTTCAAGGTTCGAACCTACTACAATGCGATTTTGTTGACGCTACTCTAGCAATTCTTGATTTAGCCACCATAGCTACCGAGAACCATGGCGTATTACTGGCACTTATTGAATCTATTCGTAGACACTTCCTGTCCAAACGTAAGAAGGTGTTATTTGGAGCTCTGATCGTTTCAATCATGCATTATATTTGAGGTCATTGATAGAACACTCCCACTATTGTTTTCTACTATATTCGCGAGGATGTACTCAAAGGGAAAGTTGTACAATGGACGTAAAGGAGCAGGTACTAATGTTTTTAGGATGACTGTGATATACGCGTTAGTTGGGTTGCCTTCCTCCAAAAAAATAAGGGGCTGGTGGACCACACTGTATATACTTATAACACCACATATTTCAGTACTCGAATACAGCGATTAATATCCGTTGACCTTGATACAAGGTAGAGACTATTGTTGTTGTCGTTTTTGTTGTTGATTCTTTAGGGGTATCGCGGCATCATAGTATTGTAGTCCCGTTTACTTGGGTGGGTGTAGAAGTTGTCTGATAACCTATGTCACTGTGATGTCTGTAGGTTCACTAGTGTGTGTACTTTTATACGAGGAAGGACTTGGGTAGGAAGCTGTTGTTGTTTCATTCGAGATGCATGGACATCATGGTCATTTAGCCCCGTGTGCTTGGGTGAGTGTTGAATTTTGTCTGATAATCTGTGTTATTGTGATGGCTGTATTAGTGTATATATAATTCAGGTGAGGATTCAATCAATCAACGTTTAATATCCGTATAGCACGTTGTATTTCAACAAGCAACTATAACCTACATTGAATTATACTCCTTGAAAAGGACTAAGAGTTATAAATATACCCATTCATTTAGGAGAAAGTAGGCTATATGTTCTTTACTGAACATCTTGTTTCATAAATAGAAATAGGCTAAAAATACAGTAAGCAGTGCCCGGCTTTTTATGTCCTGCAAGCCTTCGTTCTAGGTTTTCCTTACCCTTAAAATATGCCTTTCTTTAGGTATACTTTGTGGATCATTGTAAGTAACACCTATAATTTTCATTTTGTCCAAACGTAGGCCATTTGCATATGATTTAGGTATTTATACTCCTAAAAATATTTTCTTTATGAAAAGATACTCAGACCAATATTTCTAGCCCATTTTCATCATATGAAACTAGTAGTTCCGCGAAGAACTAAATAGCCTATTTTCATAATTATATCCTACTTATGTTAATTGCCTCTCTCAATATACAAAATTTCAGTTTGATTGCTGTAATAGAGTCACAGATATTGAGAACCGTATAATATTTCGGATGGTCGCCATGTTGGATTTTTATATATGTAAGCCATAGAGTTATGAATTATTACATGAAGAATATTACGTTGGTGTATTAATCAAACTTCAATCGCATGATTAGGACACAAGAAATTAAAACGAGATTTTAAAATTCCACATAGCCGCCATCTTGTGGTTATGAAAACAATTGAAACAAATTAAATTTCAGTGGATTAAAATGACTATAAGAATTCACCGTAAAAGTTTCACTGAGCTCGGATGGTTAAATCGCGAGAAACTTCCATTTAAATATTAAAATTTCACCTATGTGACTTTCAAAAACCTGTTAAGTGCCGAACGAACTTGGTGGCCATGCGAAGTTGAAACAGTTAAATAGACTTTTCTTGTGACTGAACCTTCTGAAGGCAGTGAAACTTGGTAAAGCAAATGATCATACACATTGTAATGCACTGACTTCTAATTAAGTTCAATTGTTTACAGAACCTCAATATGGCGGCTGTGCAAAATGTTACAATTAAGTTTTCATTTCTTGTGTCCTAAACATGCGATCGAAGTCAACGTTTGAATAATGAACCTACGCAAAAAAATGTCATCTTGTAGTACATAACTCTATAGCCTACATATATAAAAATCCAGCATGGCGATCATCCGGAATATTTAGGCGGTTCTCAATATCTACTAGTCTATGCCAGCAATCAAACTGACATTTTGTATGCTGACAAAGGCTATCAACATTAGTTCACCTATGGGATTTTCAATAACCTGATGAGCACAAATCCAACATGGTTGTGACGCGAAATTTATTCATTTAAATTAACGTTTCTCACGATTTAACCATCCGAGCGCAGCGAAACTTGATACGGTAAATGATTATACAAATTTTAATTCACTGACATCTATAATAATTTATTTCAATTGTTTTCATAACCTCAGGATGGCGGCTGTGCGAAAATTTAAAATTTGTTTTCTTTTTAATTTATTGTGACCTAATCATGCGATTGAGGTTCGAACAATAAACCTACGCAATAAGCTTCATATAGTACATAACTCAATGCCCTACATATATTAAAATCTAACATGGCGACCATCCAAAATATTTAGACAGTTCTCAATATCTACGAATCTATTTCAGCAATCAAACTGAAATTTTGTATGTTGATAGAGTCAATTAACATAAATAGGTTATATGAAAATAGGTTATTAATTCTTCACAGAACTACTTATTACAGATAAAATGCAATTGCTTTAAATTCTCATTTTACGTTTGATAATGTAGGCTACACACATCTGAACCTCCGCTCCGCAAAGGACAGGCTATAGAGCCAACATTTCTCAAAATTCAAGAATCAGCATCAAACAATAATACAATTAAATACGCTATTAAGTTCGTACCACTGGCATTTACGATTTCCTCGGCATATATCTGAAATATTGTGACCTGCTGCATCGCTATATTTGAAATTGTTTCGTAGCATGGATTCTGAGATATTGAGAACCTAGGGCTCGAATTGCCAGGGAGATTTATTTGATAGTTTGTAGGGCTTCTTCCTCTAAAAATTTGCACAGTGATATCTCTCATAGCATCCACTGTATATACACAATAGCCCCCGTGTATTTGGGTGTGAGCAGAATTTGTCTGATAACCTGTGTTACTATGATGTAATATTAAAAAATATTGTTACTGGTGTTACGTCCCTTTTATCTACTGCAGTTTTACAGACGCCGGAGTCCCGGAACATTGCCCCGAAGGAGATCTTTATCTTGCCAGTAAATCTACTAACACGGCTCCCTTGCATTTGCGCACCCTCAAATGCCAGCTGAATGTGCCAGGATTCGATCCTGCAACCTTGGGAGCAGCAGGCGAGAACTTTACCGCTGAGCCACGCAACCAGCCTCACTGTGAATTCTGTACTAGTGCGTGTATTTGTAATTGAGGCTGCATTTTCGTAGGAAGTGACCGTGGCCTTAAATTAGGTACCATCCCGGCATTTACATGGAATAGAAATGGGGAAACCACGGAAAACCACTTCCATGATGGTTGAGGTAGGAATTGAACCCGCCACTTCACAGTTTTGCCTCACGAGGCCGTGTGTTCCCCGTTTCAGCCCTCAGACCAGAGTTCAATTTCTTAGCAGAGCCGAGAATCTAACCCGGGCCTTCGCGGTGACAGCCAAGAATGGAACAAATGAAATAAAAACGCCGTGTATGTTTACCGCATGGCGAGTTGAAAGTTGTAGTGTCTTCTCTCAGCTTCAAAATAACTGTTTTTCTTTGTTAACATGGGTTCCATTTTCATTATAGTTTATTGTTTATTATATTTTGTATAGATTTAACATTCATTATTTCCTTTAATTATTAGGGGTCTTCGTGATACCAATTAATTAGTCCTAATTATTTGGGTTTGGCTGGGCACAATTCTAAGTTAAACAATTCCAAAATCTTTGATTATTTAGTTGCTTTAGACGATAACAAATTCTTTATACCTAACAGTGATTCAGATTTTATGGAATGTGATAAAAATGCACCCCAGATGCTAAAACCATATCAGGATTCGAGCAACATGAAACAATGGATGATTCTGATAGGTAAAAATGCCCTTCGCTTACATTCTAATATCATGAACTATCTGGTCACACTCAGATAAATGAAATGAAGAATTAAATGTTCTTGTTTGCAGAATGACAAATCAAGAAAATCACTCATGAACAGTTTAAATTTTTAATATTGAAAACTTGTGTACTGGCTAGCATTCTTGGCTGTCACCGCGGAGGCCCGGTTTGGGTTCCGTACTCTGCCAAGCAATTTAATTCTGGTCTGAGGGCTGGAACGGGGCACACTCAGCCTCATGAAGCAAACCTGCGAAGAGGTGGGCTTGATTCATACCTCAGCTATCCTGGAAGTGGTGTTCCGTTGTTTCTCCACTTTCATTCCAGGCAAATGCCGGGATGGTACCTAACGCAAGCCCAGGGCCGCTCCCTAACCTAATCTGACCTCGATTACAAATGCACACACTAGCACAGAAATCACAATGACAAAGGTTATCAGACGACCTCTACACACACCCAAGTACATGGGGCTGCATGACCATGATGTCGCAAAGCCTCCAAAGAATCAACAACAACAACAACAACACCTAATATTGAAAACAGATTATTATTTCATACTTATGCTCCCTATAACCCAATATTTCTTCATGGTAAACTATAGTAATAAACATTGGGAGATTGTTTTGGTCCGACGTCAACTGTGCCTTGCAAACTTTAATGATTCTGACCAATCCCAATATGGCAGCCACGTAGAATATTTCACTGAAATTCAGTATCATCGAAACTATTAATGCTATCAACCTGAAATATTGTATGTTGATATAGGATACTATGGTGCGCTTACCGACGCAACTTTCAAAACCTCATAAATTCAAAAACAAAATGGCGACCATATGAAGTTCAAATATTATATTGACTAGTCTCGCAACTTAATCATCCAATTTCACTGCACAGTAAACCTCAACATGGTAAATCTCTGTACAAAGCTTAATATAGGCTACTGCCATATAATTTAAGTGAATTGTTTTGAGAAATTCAAGATGATGGCTGTGTAAAAGTTTGAATTTATGCTTTTAATTCTTCAGTCGTAATCGAGCGATCCAAATGAAACTTTGTATAATGAACCATCGTAATAATTTTCATCTTCTGGTATATAACTGATAATATGCAAAAGTGTCTCGTATGGCATATACTGTGTATACAAGATTTTGGTATATATCCACTGAATGTTATGGAAGTTACATGCCGTTCAACATGGAACACTTAAATGAAGACTACGTAGAATTAATTTGGTAACAGTGATGCATACCTATATGTGTGTTGCTCAAAATTCATCTGCAATATTAAGTCATTATGGTGTATAGAGTTTCAAACTACGAGTATTTAAATGAACAGATTCTACAATATTGAGCCCAATGCTCAAATGTTTTCAGAATGTTACTAGGCAGCTGGTAGTCATGTGGATTCTTTAAATAGGCATACTTATGTCTGCTACGACATACATTGGACGTGCAGAACTAGGTATAAATCCAGAAATTAGTGTGGCAGTTGCACTCAGTTGAACATTATAGGCATGCATAGAATTATGTTGATAGCACTTACTTTGACGTTTTACCCTAAATTTGTCGAGAATATTATGGATTTACACTGAGCTGAGTTTGAAGCTTTTTCCATGCACCTATTCAGAGATAATGGCTCTAGGATTCAAATTTATTGAGATCATTGATGCACAGTTGGTAGCTCTGGTGACTCGTATAAAAGCACAATTATAATTTCTAAATCATACATTGCACATATAAAACATTTGGATGAAATCCATTTGTTAGTAAAGAAGCTACACGTAGTTAAACATTGAAAGTATCAACACGCGTAGATTCGTGTTGGTAATTCTGTCATGAAAGGGTTATTCAAAATCAGTCTGCAATCTTATGTTATATACGTGTGTAATATTTAAAACTGTTGGAATGTATCCTGTTGATGTGTTGAGACGAGGGTTCAAAATAAAAGAAAGCATTTATCAACAGTTGGCAGACCTGGAGTCTCTGAATTTATGACCAGTTTCATTTCTTAAGGTACACTATGCGCATACAAAGTTTGGTTGAAATCCAATAGATAGAATGGACGTTAGTAGTGGTTTTGTGCCGGTTCTACAGCCACCTCCACCTCACCCACCTCACAAGATGGCGGCGGCGCGATATCTCTCCAACGCTTGGTCGGATGTTGACGAATGAGGTGTCATTGAACTCGGGCTAACACCCCCTTTCCAGCGGACAATATATTTCCACCCCAAAAGTAAAACCTACCCCTACTAGGGGGTGAAATTGGAATTTTTTAGAGAATCTCTCTTTCCAATTGCAACATGTGAGAGTTTGAATGCCGATATGGATTTAAACGTTGTTCCACATAAAGTGCATGTGTTCGGTGGATAGCTACTATGAATTAACATGCTTGTTTTTGTTTTTTACGCATGCCCACTCATGGCTTTTGTAAGAGGGTGGGAGAGCGGATCCCTATGGATGGGTTATTGTTGACAGGTCATTGTTGGCAGGTCATTGATGACAGGTCCTTGTGGACGAGTCCTTGTGGACAAGTCCTTGTCCCTTTGGACTGATCCCTTTGGACGGGTCCCTTTGGCCTGGTTCCTACGGACTAACCCATGAATTTATTTAAATTATGTCAAAGGGCCTAACTACATTTGTGTGTGTTGAATCGACGTTGTTCACCACTACTATAATGGAATAACGATATGAAAGGAAAGTGACGAAATACATGTGAACACGTGTGAAATGACCTTATTACCGTCCTCCTTGTGAAACAAGTCACATCCTGTTTTGCTTCATACATGAGAAAATGTGAGTTCGAACCCGTGGTCGGATTTTGACGAATGAGGTGTCATTGAACTCGGGCTGATACCCCCTTTCCAATGAACAACATATTTCCACCCCAAAATAAAACCTACCCCTACTAGGGGGTGAAATTGTATTTTTTTTAATTTAGAGAATCTCTCTTTCCAATTGCAACATGTGAGAGTTTGAATGCCGATATGCAATAAAACGTTGTTCCACACAAGAGACATGTGTTTGGTGGATAGCCACTATGAATTATCATGCTTGTTTTTGTTTTTTGTTTTTTTACGCATGCCCACTCATAGCTTTTGTAAGAGGGCAGGCTTTTTAAAAGATGGTGGCTGTAGTGTAACCTAACCTAACCCAACCCACAAGTGGTGATCAAAAAGTATTTTAAGTGACGCTTGTTGATTGGCAAACCAATAATCAAAGAGGGATATGTCAGGCCTTGAGGTGATAGCCCCTGTTGATTGATCTCTGTTGATTTGTCCCTTTGGACTGGTCTCTGTTGACTAGCCCCTTTTGGACGGGCCCTTTTTGACAGGGGGTCATTTTTGATGGATCCTTTTTGACAGGTGCTTTTCGACGGGTCCCTGTTGACGAGTCATTGCTGACGGGTCCTTGTTGATGAGTCCCTGTGGACGGGTCATTGTTGACGGGTCCCTATTGACAGGTCATTGTTGACAGGTCATTGATGACAGGTCATTGATGACGGGTCATTGTTGATGGGTCCTTGCTGACAAGTCCCTGTTAATGGGTCCCTGTGGAAGGGTCCCTTTAGACCGATCCCTTTGGACTGGTCCCTATGGACCGGCCCATGAAATTTATCCAAATTATGTCAAAGGGCCTAACCACATTTGTGTGTAAAGCAGTGTGTTGAACTGACGTTGTTCACCAGTCCTTACTACTACAATTGGATAACGATATGAAAGGAATTGATTAACTAGACATGAGTTAACTACCAACGAAACACTTTGGCGACTCTGCTTGTTATTGATCAATGAGTAGGGTTTTAGAAAAACTGTTTGCTATTTTGGGTTATATACAAAAAATGCTTAGACCTTTTGAGTGACTATGTTTGCTAAACAAGACATTATACCAGACACGATTAGGATTCTTATGTAGCTCAGACAAGGAAAGAATTTCTACAGAATCTGTTGACATTGAATATAGATTTAGGTATTAGGAAGTCATTTTGAAGGCCTTTGTCTGGAGCGTGGCACTCTATGAAAGTAAAACTTAGACAATTGGTGTAGCAGAAAAGTGGAGAATTGAAGTGTTTGAAATGTGGTGTTACAGGAGAATGATGAAGATTAGATGGGTAAATAGGGTTACTAACAAAGAGGTATTAAGACGAGTGGGGGAGAAGAGATGTATCTGGCGACTGTTAATGAAGTAAGGAGATAGGTTGGTAGAACACGTACTAAGACACCCAAGAATAGCAAACTTAGTTAAGGAAGAAAGGTTCTAGGACGAGAACTGTAGGGGTAGACCAAGTTTAGAATATGTTAAACAGATAGCCTTGAATGTAGGGTGTGGTAGCTATATAGAGATGAAACGATTAGCTCGGGACAGATAGGCGCTGAGATCTGCATCAAACCAGTCAAAGGACTAAAGACTCAAACAACAACATGTAAGTTCACTAAAATAATGTTGTGTAACGGTATATGTTAGTCAACGAACAGTAATGCATTACTAAAACCCATGACACGATACCTAAGAGCTTTTCTAAAATGATTTTAAAATGCCTTTAACCCTATATTGAACACCCAGTTCACAAGACTCATAACTGCAATGTTATGGTAAAACAAAACAAAATCTATATTTCAAAACAAGCAAGTGGTTTAGTCGATGTATACTGGAAAAAGTTTTGTAAACACTCAAGTCCTCAAGACTAATTAAATTAGTAACTGTCAGGTTGACCGAGTGGTTAAGGTGTTTGACTTAAGATCAAATTTTCTGTATAAGGAAGCAAGGGTTCGATTCCCTTACCTGTCATAACTATTGCCTTGACATGGCTTGGCCACACTGCATTATTAAGACACTCGGTACACAAACCATAGATATAGTGTATTGTTTAAGACCACTTTCTTTCTGTACATAGTCAGAGACTGTTGATGGTTAACAATTGTATTAATAGTGGGACATGGGGATAGTAATTAAGAAAAACAGACAATACCCATACAATATTTTTATTAAATTCATTTTATAATAGTTACACACTGAATTCAAGTCTATCTCTTTACCATTGTTCTATATAGATTTTTAAACACAACGCTTGTTGTAGATCCTTTTACAACTTTCTCCAGGTACTCTTGCTCTTAAAAACTGGGGAAGCCGCAATGGTTTTATAAACATAAAACCCTCATCCTCTTCTTTTTCATAATTATCATCATCATCATCATCATCATTATGAATATTATCATCAAAATTATTATAGTCATGGTCACCATCATTATCATCATCATCATCATTCTCAACATCACTAGAACTATCCAATTCCTCTTGTTTGTTTTCCACAGGGACCTCTTGTAGAGTCTGCGTTGCTTTTGATAGTGTTAAGGGTTTTTTGAACGATGGTATTTGTCCTAACATGTCTTTTTGAGGTTATGATGAATGCTTTTTAACAAACAATGCACTATCTTGAGCAGCAATATATTTTTCTTGGACTTGCTTTTTTACCTGGGTTAGAGTATTTTGCGTATTTAAATGTGTATTAATTTGAGATTCACAATGCTGTTCTTTTGAAGTAAGTACGTTGGAGTCTTTTGTTTTAATCATTCCTCGACACTTTTTGGATCGTTGTTTTGAACATCGCCAAATAACAGTTCCATCTTTATTGGTTGTTTTTACAATATATGTATATCCTTTATAGAAGACACATGGCTTGCCATGACTGGTTGTTGAGACTTCCATATCAACTAATACATATGAATTAAATTTTAGTAAAGTCACATGAACAATCTTTAGATTACAAGTGATTTACACACACACACACACACACACACACACACTTTCCTAAATGTCAAGATTTATGGATGTTGTTTTCCGCCAACAGCTGCTTACTGCGTATGACAAGGCTGGAGACTGGTAGGTGAGACGGTCTTTCACGATGTGAACACTGTAACAGGCAGTAGTCAACTGACAATATTCTTATACCCTAGTCAAGGTTAACAGGTACTTACTGCGTATGACAAGACCGTACACTCGTAGGTTAGACCGTATTTTGTGTTTGTTGCTAAGGATCCCATATATACCCTAGACATGTTAGTTCTGAACACTTAGTGGTTAATTGTATATATTGAATTTAAATACACAGCTCATACAAGCACGTTTTGCGGATGGGAGGGGTGAGAGGCTGGCAAAAAAGGAAATGTTTTAGTTTAATGAAACGTCATGTCCTAGTAGGCGTGATTTATAGTAGACGCAATTGATAGTAGACGTAATTGATAGTAGGTGTAATCGATACTAGACGCGATTAATAGTAGACGCAATTGATACTAGGCGTGATTGATAGTAGGCGTGATTTGTAGTAAGCGCGATTTATAGTAGACGCAAATGATAGTAGGCGCGATTGATAGTAGGCGTGATTGATAGTAGACGCGATTGATAGTAGGCGCAATTTGACATGGGCGCGACTCAGATCATTTTTGATATCATAAAGTTACAGTGTCAATGTTTATACAAAGTACAAGGTAGAGGGTATTTTAAGACATAACCTCAGCTCACTTAACATAACCTAACTTTACCTAACCTAACTTTGTCACGTGACATGTTCTACAAGTTTAGACTTGCTTTAAGACTGATTATGACGTCATAGATTGATGGGAGGGGTGAGAGGCTGACAAAAAAGGAAATGTTCTGGTTTAATGAAACGTCATGTCCTAGTAGGCGCGATTTATAGTAGACGCAATTGATAGTAGGCGTGATTAATAGTAGACGCAATTGATAGTAGACGTGATTGATAGTAGGCGTGATTTGACATGAGCGCGATTTATAGTAGACGCGAAAGATAGTAGGCGCGATTGATAGTAGGCGTAATTAGACATGGGCGAGATTTATAGTAGACGCAATTGATAGTAGGCGCGATTGATAGTAGGTGTAATTGGTAGTAGGCGCGATTTGACATGAGCGCGATTTATAGTAGACGCAAATGATAGTAGGCGTGATTGATAGTAGACGCAATTGATACTAGGCGTGATTGATAGTAGGCGTGATTTGTAGTAAGCGCATTTCATAGTAGGTTCAATTGATAGTAGATGCAATTGATAGTAGACGTGATTGATAGTAGGCGCGATTGATAGTAGACGTGATTGATATGGACGCGAATTAGATCATTTTTGAGATTACAAAGTTACAGTGTCAATGTTTATACAAAGTACAAGGCAGAGAGGGGGTATTTTAAGACTTAACCTCAGCTCACTTAACATAACCTAACTTTACCTAACCTAACTTTGTCACGTGACATGTTCTACAAGTTTAGACTTGCTTTAAGGCTGACTATGACTATGACGTCATAGATTGATGAGAGGGGTGGGAGGCTGACAAAAAAGGAAATGTTTTGGTTTAATGAAAAGTCATGTCCTAGCAGGCGCGATTGGTAGTAGACGCAATTGATAGTAGACGCGATTAATGGTAGGCGCAATTGATAGTAGGTGTGATCAGGTACTTACTGCATATCAAAAGGCTGTACACTCGTGTGTTAGACACTCTATCTTGTTAAGGACCCCTATATATTCCCTATACAAGGCTATACATGATAGTTCTAAACACTTAGTGGTTATTTGTATTTTAAATTTATATACACAGGTTATACAAGCACGTTTTTTCACACAGTAAAACTTTGTCAAATAGCCACATGCGACACGCAAAGTATGTTTCCGCTATCTAGCGGTGACTATGGAAACTACCTGAACATATCCTAATCTAATCCTAGCTAACTTCACCTTACGTGACCATACCGGTTTGTAAGCAACAACAACAACACACTAAGATTCCATGAATTCCAGAGTACTTTTAGATTAATTATCGACTCTCAACTCTTATAACTACAGTATGTCTATCCCACTCTGTCAAAAACACGATATTTTTTAAAAAAATTTTGCTTGATGTCAATACTAAAGTGATAATGGGTTTTCCGATTCTATCACTATAAATTCATTACCCCCACTCTTATCTCGGTCTCGACAACAACCATGCCTATTTTTATTATGTCAGATGATGTAATGTTCGAGTGCAAAGTGGGTGTAAAAGTGAGTGCAAAGTGAGTGCAAAAGTGAGTGCAAAGTAAGTGTAAAAGTAGTTGTAAAAGTGAGTGCAAAGTGAGTGAAAAAGTGAGTGCAAAAGTGGGGTGTAAAAGTGGTACCCTATTTGGAATGGCTTATTTGACAAGTTATTTTGTGGTACCCTATTCGTAATGGCTTATTTCACAAGTTGTTTTTGTCAATGTATTTAGAGGATATTTCTCTTGTTCATGGAAAGTATCTCAGCCCTTTTTATGATAGCATAATGCTTACCGTCATGTTTGTAAGCAACAACAACACACTAAAATTCCAAGAATCCAAACTACTCTAAGGTTAATAATGGTCTCTCAACTCCATTCCACGCCTAGTCAAAAACATTATACATTTCAAATTTTTCAAAAAAGGTAAATTGAGAAAGTAGGCTATATATTTAAACTAAAAAATCATATGCTAACTCCAACACCTACGTCTATCCCATTCTCAGTCAAAAAAAATATATATAATCTTTAAATTTTTCCATAAAATATTTGGAAAGTAGGCTATAATATGAAAACTAATCATCCTAAAAAGTCATATATAGGCTCAATCCAATGGCTTTTATGTCCTTAATCGTTAGAACAAAACATGGAATTTGACATTTTTCCAAATATTGATCATTTTTAAAAATGGGCTATATTTTGTAAACTATGAATTACCCAAAAAATGTGTTTGACATTAAAATGACAGGTATTTACCCCCCTCTACCCACAAACCAAGTCCCAGGTCTCTGGGACAAAATCCAAAAAGGTTCAATTTCCAAAGTAAACGATATTTTGAAAACTAATCATTCTAAAAAGTCATATATAGACTCAAACAAATGTCCTTTAAGTCCCTTAACGTTAGAACAAAACTTAACATTTTTTTCATTTTTTCAAAAAAAAGTCCAATTTTCAAAATTGCCTATATTTTGGAAACTAAGTAGTAGTGTGTTTTGATCGGTTCTGGCCCCTCCTCCTCCTCCCCTCCTCCAAGATGGCGGCCGTAGCTTAACTTAACCTAGCCTAACCTAACAAGATGGCGGCCGTAGCTTAACTTAACCTAGCCTAACCTAACAAGATGGCGGCTGTAGCTTAACTTAACCTAGCCTAACCTAACCTAACCTACGAGGTGTGATCAAAAAGTTCCAAAAATTTGGCTGCAACTTAACCAAACCTAGCCTAGCCTAACCTATCCTAACCTACAAGGTGTGATCAAAAAGTTCCAAAATGGTGGCCGTAGCTTCACTTAACCTAACCTAACTTAACCTAAACCTACGAGGTGTGATCAAAAAGTTCCAAAATGGTGGCTGTAGGTTAACTTAACCTAACCTAACCTAACCTAACTTAAACCTACGAGGTGTGATCATAAAGTTCCAAAATGGCGGCCGTAGCTTAACTCAACCTAACCTAACCCTACGAGGAGTGATCAAAAAGTTCCAAAATCTGTGGAGGAATGTGGAGGAGGAGGGTGTTTGTAGAACTCTTAAAAACTACTGGGGTAGGGTGGGGGTAGTAAGAAATAAAAACAGTATTAATTATTATTCAGCATGAGAGGTTTTTTAATTCGTTAAAACGTACAATACATCTATTGTTTTTTATACCCTCATAAATTAGATATAGAGAATGTCCACCATGATTTAGATCCTCAAGCACACTTTCTGACATATCATTAAAACGTGTAGGAAGGAATGTCTGAAAATTTTCACTAACACATAGTACACGTTCACCATACATTGTGTCCACTTTTTGAATGTTGATGATACGGAATGGAGTATGCATTGGTAATTCAGTGAGCTTTTTTCTCTCCAATCCGCAGTTCTGTCCCATAGCATTGAGAATGTTTATTGTAGTAGCCTATAAAGAAACAAAAAAAATGTCTATTACAGTTCAGCTATAAGTGACCAGAATCACTATATATATATATCATTTTATTCTAACAGCTTTCCATGATGATAAGAAAAAAAGAGCTTACCATAATGATGGATTGAGTGTAAGAAAACGTCTTTTGCTGCTTGATGTCACTACTAAAGTGATACTCTTACAACAGACAAGTGAGTTCTTGTTTCGCTGACGTAATCGTATGTTTCCACGCACTTCCTGTGTTGAGCGCGTCATAGTGGCTAAATTTAAAACTCTAGATGAGATGTTTTGCTGACGTAATCGTATGTTCCCCGCACGCACACTTTGGACGGGCCCTTTTTGAAGGGAGTCATTTTTTTACGGGTCCCGGGGGACGGGTCCTTGTTGACGGGTCCCTGTGGCGGGCCCCCTTTGTCATAATTTGGATAAAATGCAAGGGCCAGTCCATAGGGATCAGTCCAAAGGACATAAACATTCTCAATGCTATGGGACAGAACTGCGGATTGGAGAGAAAAAAGCTCACTGAATTACCAATGCATACTCCATTCCGTATCATCAACATTCAAAAAGTGGACACAATGTATGGTGAACGTGTACTATGTGTTAGTGAAAATTTTCAGACATTCCTTCCTACACGTTTTAATGATATGTCAGAAAGTGTGCTTGAGGATCTAAATCATTGTGGACATTCTCTATATCTAATTTATGAGGGTATAAAAAACAATAGATGTATTGTACGTTTTAACGAATTAAAAAACCTCTCATGCTGAATAATAATTAATACTGTTTTTATTTCTTACTACCCCCACCCTACCCCAGTAGTTTTTAAGAGTTCTACAAACACCCTCCTCCTCCACATTCCTCCACAGATTTTGGAACTTTTTGATCACTCCTCGTAGGGTTAGGTTAGGTTGAGTTAAGCTACGGCCGCCATTTTGGAACTTTATGATCACACCTCGTAGGTTTAAGTTAGGTTAGGTTAGGTTAGGTTAAGTTAACCTACAGCCACCATTTTGGAACTTTTTGATCACACCTCGTAGGTTTAGGTTAAGTTAGGTTAGGTTAAGTGAAGCTACGGCCACCATTTTGGAACTTTTTGATCACACCTTGTAGGTTAGGATAGGTTAGGCTAGGCTAGGTTTGGTTAAGTTGCAGCCAAATTTTTGGAACTTTTTGATCACACCTCGTAGGTTAGGTTAGGTTAGGCTAGGTTAAGTTAAGCTACAGCCGCCATCTTGTTAGGTTAGGCTAGGTTAAGTTAAGCTACGGCCGCCATCTTGTTAGGTTAGGCTAGGTTAAGTTAAGCTACGGCCGCCATCTTGGAGGAGGGGAGGAGGAGGAGGGGCCAGAACCGATCAAAACACACTACTACTTAGTTTCCAAAATATAGGCAATTTTGAAAATTGGACTTTTTTTTGAAAAAATGAAAAAAATGTTAAGTTTTGTTCTAACGTTAAGGGACTTAAAGGACATTTGTTTGAGTCTATATATGACTTTTTAGAATGATTAGTTTTCAAAATATCGTTTACTTTGGAAATTGAACCTTTTTGGATTTTGTCCCAGAGACCTGGGACTTGGTTTGTGGGTAGAGGGGGGTAAATACCTGTCATTTTAATGTCAAACACATTTTTTGGGTAATTCATAGTTTACAAAATATAGCCCATTTTTAAAAATGATCAATATTTGGAAAAATGTCAAATTCCATGTTTTGTTCTAACGATTAAGGACATAAAAGCCATTGGTTTGAGTCTATATATGACTTTTTAGGATGATTAGTTTTCAAATTATAGCCTACTTTCCAAATATTTTTTGGAAAAATTTAAAGAATATATATATTTTTTTTTTTGACTGAGAATGGGATGGACGTAGGTGTTGGAGTTAGCATATGATTTTTTAGTATAAATATATAGCCTACTTTCTCAATTTACCTTTTTTGAAAAATTTGAAATGTATAATGTTTTTGACTAGGCGTGGAATGGAGTTGAGAGACCATTATTAACCTTAGAGTAGTTTGGATTCTTGGAATTTTAGTGTGTTGTTGTTGCTTACAAACATGACGGTAAGCATTATGCTATCATAAAAAGGGCTGAGACACTTTCCATGAACAAGAGAAATATCCTCTAAATACATTGACAAAAACAACTTGTGAAATAAGCCATTACGAATAGGGTACCACAAAATAACTTGTCAAATAAGCCATTCCAAATAGGGTACCACTTTTACACCCCACTTTTGCACTCACTTTTTCACTCACTTTGCACTCACTTTTACAACTACTTTTACACTTACTTTGCACTCACTTTTGCACTCACTTTGCACTCACTTTTACACCCACTTTGCACTCGAACATTACATCATCTGACATAATAAAAATAGGCATGGTTGTTGTCGAGACCGAGATAAGAGTGGGGGTAATGAATTTATAGTGATAGGATCGGAAAACCCATTATCACTTTAGTATTGACATCAAGCAAAAATTTTTAAAAAAATATCGTGTTTTTGACAGAGTGGGATAGACATAGTTATAAGAGTTGAGAGTCGATAATTAATCTAAAAGTACTCTGGAATTCATGGAATCTTAGTGTGTTGTTGTTGTTGCTTACAAACCGGTATGGTCACGTCAGGTGAAGTTAGCTAGGATTAGATTAGGATATGTTCAGGTAGTTTCCATAGTCACCGCTAGATAGCGGAAACATACTTTGCGTGTCGCATGTGGCTATTTGACGAAGTTTTACTGTGTGAAAAAACGTGCTTGTATAACCTGTGTATATAAATTTAAAATACAAATAACCACTAAGTGTTTAGAACTAACATGTATAGCCTTGTATAGGGAATATATAGGGGTCCTTAACAAGATAGAGTGTCTAACACACGAGTGTACAGCCTTTTGATATGCAGTAAGTACCTGATCACACCTACTATCAATTGCGCCTACCATTAATCGCGTCTACTATCAATTGCGTCTACTACCAATCGCGCCTGCTAGGACATGACTTTTCATTAAACCAAAACATTTCCTTTTTTGTCAGCCTCCCACCCCTCTCATCAATCTATGACTTCATAGTCATAGTCAGCCTTAAAGCAAGTCTAAACTGTAGAACATGTCACGTGACAAAGTTAGGTTAGGTTAAGTTAGGTTATGTTAAGTGAGCTGAGGTTAAGTCTTAAAATACCCCCTCTCTGCCTTGTACTTTGTATAAACATTGACACTGTAACTTTGTAATCTCAAAAATGATCTAAGTCGCGTCCATATCAATCACGTCTACTATCAATCGCGCCTACTATCAATCACGTCTACTATCAATTGCATCTACTATCAATTGAGCCTACTATGAAATGCGCTTACTACAAATCACGCCTACTATCAATCACGCCTAGTATCAATTGCGTCTACTATCAATCACGCCTACTATCATTTGCGTCTACTATAAATCGCGCTCATGTCAAATCGCGCCTACTACCAATTACACCTACTATCAATCGCGCCTACTATCAATTGCGTCTACTATAAATCTCGCCCATGTCTAATTACGCCTACTATCAATCGTGCCTACTATCTTTCGCGTCTACTATAAATCGCGCTCATGTCAAATCACGCCTACTATCAATCACGTCTACTATCAATTGCGTCTACTATTAATCGCGCCTACTATCAATTGCGTCTACTATAAATCGCGCCTACTAGGACATGACGTTTCATTAAACCAGAACATTTCCTTTTTTGTCAGCCTCTCACCCCTCCCATCAATCTATGACGTCATAATCAGTCTTAAAACAAGTCTAAACTTGTAGAACATGTCACGTGACAAAGTTAGGTTAGGTAAAGTTAGGTTATGTTAAGTGAGCTGAGGTTATGTCTTAAAATACCCTCTACCTTGTACTTTGTATAAACATTGACACTGTAACTTTATGATATCAAAAATGATCTGAGTCGCGCCCATGTCAAATTGCGCCTACTATCAATCGCGTCTACTATCAATCACGCCTACTATCAATCGCACCTACTATCATTTGCGTCTACTATAAATCGCGCTTACTACAAATCACGCCTACTATCAATCACGCCTAGTATCAATTGCGTCTACTATTAATCACGTCTAGTATCGATTACACCTACTATCAATTACGTCTACTATCAATTGCGTCTACTATAAATCACGCCTACTAGGACATGACGTTTCATTAAACTAAAACATTTCCTTTTTTGCCAGCCTCTCACCCCTCCCATCCGCAAAACGTGCTTGTATGAGCTGTGTATTTAAATTCAATATATACAATTAACCACTAAGTGTTCAGAACTAACATGTCTAGGGTATATATGGGATCCTTAGCAACAAACAAAAAATACGGTCTAACCTACGAGTGTATGGTCTTGTCATACGCAGTAAGTACCTGTTAACCTTGACTAGGGTATAAGAATATTGTCAGTTGACTACTGCCTGTTACAGTGTTCACATCGTGAAAGACCGTCTCACCTACCAGTCTCCAGCCTTGTCATACGCAGTAAGCAGCTGTTGGCGGAAAACAACATCCATAAATCTTGACATTTAGGAAAGTGTGTGTGTGTGTGTGTGTGTATGTGTGTGTGTGTGTGTGTGTGTGTGTGTGTGTGTGTGTAAATCACTTGTAATCTAAAGATTGTTCATGTGACTTTACTAAAATTTAATTCATATGTATTAGTTGATATGGAAGTCTCAACAACCAGTCATGGCAAGCCATGTGTCTTCTATAAAGGATATACATATATTGTAAAAACAACCAATAAAGATGGAACTGTTATTTGGCGATGTTCAAAACAACGATCCAAAAAGTGTCGAGGAATGATTAAAACAAAAGACTCCAACGTACTTACTTCAAAAGAACAGCATTGTGAATCTCAAATTAATACACATTTAAATACGCAAAATACTCTAACCCAGGTAAAAAAGCAAGTCCAAGAAAAATATATTGCTGCTCAAGATAGTGCATTGTTTGTTAAAAAGCATTCATCATAACCTCAAAAAGACATGTTAGGACAAATACCATCGTTCAAAAAACCCTTAACACTATCAAAAGCAACGCAGACTCTACAAGAGGTCCCTGTGGAAAACAAACAAGAGGAATTGGATAGTTCTAGTGATGTTGAGAATGATGATGATGAT
Organism: Meconema thalassinum; assembly: GCA_946902985.2. Taxonomy (NCBI): domain Eukaryota; kingdom Metazoa; phylum Arthropoda; class Insecta; order Orthoptera; family Tettigoniidae; genus Meconema; species Meconema thalassinum. Next base: position 377,584,261 of record OX336389.2, on the reverse strand, counting down.
GATAATGATGGTGACAATGACTATAATAATTTTGATGATAATATTCATAATGATGATGATGATGATGATGATAATTATGAAAAAGAAGAGGATGAGGGTTTTATGTTTATAAAACCATTGCGGCTTCCCCAGTTTTTAAGAGCAAGAGTACCTGGAGATGGTTGTAAAAGGATCTACAACAAGCGTTGTGTTTAAAACTCTATATAGAACAATGGTAAAGAGATAGACTTGAATTCAGTGTGTAACTATTATAAAATGAATTTAATAAAAATATTGTATGGGTATTGTCTGTTTTTCTTAATTACTATCCCCATGTCCCACTATTAATACAATTGTTAACCATCAACAGTCTCTGACTATGTTTAGAAAGAGAGTGGTCTTAAACAATACACTATATCTATGGTTTGTGTACCGAGTGTCATAATAATGCTGTGTGGCCAAGCCATGTCAAGGCAATAGTTATGACAGGTAAGGGAATCGAACCCTTGCTTCCTTATACAGAAAATTTGATCTTAAGTCAAACACCTTAACCACTCGGTCAACCTGACAGTTACTAATTTAATTAGTCTTGAGGACTTGAGTGTTTACAAAACTTTTTCCAGTATACATCGACTAAACCACTTGCTTGTTTTGAAATATAGATTTTGTTTTGTTTTACCATAACATTGCAGTTATGAGTCTTGTGAACTGGGTGTTCAATATAGGGTTAAAGGCATTTTAAAATCATTTTAGAAAAGCTCTTAGGTATCGTGTCATGGGTTTTAGTAATGCATTACTGTTCGTTGACTAACATATACCGTTACACAACATTATTTTAGTGAACTTACATGTTGTTGTTTGAGTCTTTAGTCCTTTGACTGGTTTGATGCAGATCTCAGCGCCTATCTGTCCCGAGCTAATCGTTTCATCTCTATATAGCTACCACACCCTACATTCAAGGCTATCTGTTTAACATATTCTAAACTTGGTCTACCCCTACAGTTCTCGTCCTAGAACCTTTCTTCCTTAACTAAGTTTGCTATTCTTGGGTGTCTTAGTACGTGTTCTACCAACCTATCTCCTTACTTCATTAACAGTCGCCAGATACATCTCTTCTCCCCCACTCGTCTTAATACCTCTTTGTTAGTAACCCTATTTACCCATCTAATCTTCATCATTCTCCTGTAACACCACATTTCAAACACTTCAATTCTCCACTTTTCTGCTACACCAATTGTCTAAGTTTTACTTTCATAGAGTGCCACGCTCCAGACAAAGGCCTTCAAAATGACTTCCTAATACCTAAATCTATATTCAATGTCAACAGATTCTGTAGAAATTCTTTCCTTGTCTGAGCTACATAAGAATCCTAATCGTGTCTGGTATAATGTCTTGTTTAGCAAACATAGTCACTCAAAAGGTCTAAGCATTTTTTGTATATAACCCAAAATAGCAAACAGTTTTTCTAAAACCCTACTCATTGATCAATAACAAGCAGAGTCGCCAAAGTGTTTCGTTGGTAGTTAACTCATGTCTAGTTAATCAATTCCTTTCATATCGTTATCCAATTGTAGTAGTAAGGACTGGTGAACAACGTCAGTTCAACACACTGCTTTACACACAAATGTAGTTAGGCCCTTTGACATAATTTGGATAAATTTCATGGGCCGGTCCATAGGGACCAGTCCAAAGGGATCGGTCTAAAGGGACCCTTCCACAGGGACCCATCAACAGGGACTTGTCAGCAAGGACCCATCAACAATGACCCGTCATCAATGACCTGTCATCAATGACCTGTCAAGAATGACCTGTCAATAGGGACTCATCAACAAGGACCCGTCAGCAATGACTCGTCATCAGGGACCCGTCGAAAAGCACCTGTCAAAAAGGATCCATCAAAAATGACCCCCTGTCAAAAAGGGCCCGTCCAAAAGGGGCTAGTCAACAGAGACCAGTCCAAAGGGACAAATCAACAGAGATCAATCAACAGGGATCAATCAAAAGGGGCTATCACCTCAAGGCCTGACATATCCCTCTTTGATTATTGGTTTGCCAATCGACAAGCGTCACTTAAAATACTTTTTGATCACCACTCGTGGGTTGGGTTAGGTTAGGTTACACTACAGCCACCATCTTTTAAAAAGCCTGCCCTCTTACAAAAGCTATGAGTGGGCATGCGTAAAAAACAAAAAACAAAAACAAGCATGTTAATTCATAGTGGCTATCCACCAAACACATGTCTCTTGTGTGGAACAACGTTTTATTCCATATCGGCATTCAAACTCTCACATGTTGCAATTGGAAAGAGAGATTCTCTAAATTAAAAAAAATACAATTTCACCCCCTAGTAGGGGTAGGTTTTATTTTGGGGTGGAAATATGTTGTTCATTGGAAAGGGGGTATCAGCCCGAGTTCAATGACACCTCATTCGTCAAAATCCGACCACGGGTTCGAACTCACATTTTCTCACGTATGAAGCAAAACAGGATGTGACTTGTTTCACAAGGAGGACGGTAATAAGGTCATTTCACACGTGTTCACATGTATTTCGTCACTTTCCTTTCATATCGTTATTCCATTATAGTAGTGGTGAACAACGTCAATTCAACACACACAAATGTAGTTAGGCCCTTTGACATAATTTAAATAAATTCATGGGTTAGTCCGTAGGAACCAGGCCAAAGGGACCCGTCCAAAGGGATCAGTCCAAAGGGACAAGGACTCGTCCACAAGGACTTGTCCACAAGGACTCGTCCACAAGGACCTGTCATCAATGACCTGCCAACAATGACCTGTCAACAATAACCCATCCATAGGGATCCGCTCTCCCACCCTCTTACAAAAGCCATGAGTGGGCATGCGTAAAAAACAAAAACAAGCATGTTAATTCATAGTGGCTATCCACCGAACACATGCACTTTATGTGGAACAACGTTTAAATCCATATCGGCATTCAAACTCTCACATGTTGCAATTGGAAAGAGAGATTCTCTAAAAAATTCCAATTTCACCCCCTAGTAGGGGTAGGTTTTACTTTTGGGGTGGAAATATATTGTCCGCTGGAAAGGGGGTGTTAGCCCGAGTTCAATGACACCTCATTCGTCAACATCCGACCAAGCGTTGGAGAGATATCGCGCCGCCGCCATCTTGTGAGGTGGGTGAGGTGGAGGTGGCTGTAGAACCGGCACAAAACCACTACTGACGTTACATGCAGTTAAACATTAAACATATCAGCGCCCGTAGAATGTTAGTTAGTTATTGTTGTTTTAAGGGGCGGAACTACGAGGTCATCTGCCCCTAATGCCCGTAGAATCATGTTGGCAACAGTGTCATATATTATCATTAGTATTAGTATGTATTTATTTATTTATTTATTTTCACAGCATCTGAAATATCCACATACACTGTGAGTGGAAGCCGAGTTGAGCATAAAATGCCCTTAACACAGCAGTTTCTCAGCTACCACATAACTTACGGTATATACAAAATAAATATTCAGCATAAACCCACACTCAGGTGACATTTGGTAAGGATTGCTCTGAATTATTTAAAAAATACATGATCTGTATGTACATAATTTTAAATTAAATCCATTCGTTAGTATGGAAGTTCACGCAGTTAAACATTGAACCAATCAGGACGCGTAGACTCGTGTTGGCACATTGTCATTAATAAGTTACTCGAAATTAATCTGTCATTTTATGTTCTATACGTGTGCAATGATCAGAACTGTTGTCCTGCACATTTTCTGATACATTGAAACTACCGTTCAAAGTAAATTATAAAGAGCATTTATCAACTATTGGCAGGCCTTGTGACTCTGAATATATACCTAATTTCAGCTCTTAAGATACGCAGTGCACGTACAAATTATGCAGTTAAACATAAAGCCTATCAGCAATCGTAGAATCGTGTTGGCAACACTGTCGTATATGGGTTGCACAAAGTAATTTGAACTCCTATGATCTATATATGTGCCAAATTTGGATCAAATCCATATTTTGATACTATGAAAGTAACATGTGTTAAATATTGAACCTTTCAGGATGCGTAGAATCAATTTGATAGCACTGTCGTGTACGGCTTTTAAAAAATAATTTGAAATATTATCTTCTACATAAGTGGCAATTTTTGAACGGGTCGCATGTATACCTTCTGAGATATCCAACTTTGAGATCAAATTTCAATTTTTTTTTCAGTTGTTGGTATGACTGACGTCATTTTCAAATATAAATATGACCTTGAAATGTGCTGATGTAGATCTTCACTCATACCAAGTTTGGTTTAGATAGCAGAATCGGTTTAGGAATTGATAGGGTAGGGAGAGGGGGGGGGGGGGGGGCAGATGACAACGACGACTCTCACACATCTGCCCGGGTGATCTCGTAAGTCTAAATTTTCATCATTTTTGCAAAATGTGAATAGTAGGCTAAAACAAATGTGTTCGTTTCTCGTATTCTGTTCAATCAATCGAAAAGGAACTTCGTATAATGAATCACCATAATAATCATTAGTCATTTCCTAACGCCACTGAGTTCCATAGATTACTTCTCGTAAATTATATCTTAAAATTAAATCTTGTGATTCGTAACTGAAAGATGCCATCTCTACGGGTGGTCTCATAATCAGCTGATTTTGAAGGTTATATGTTCTAGTACGTACTTTTTATTATAGTGGCGGTGGTGAATGTTTTCAGGAGTGAAACATCGAGGTCATCTTCCCCAAATTTCAGTCTAGTTATCGTAAACTTTGTATCAATCGCATGAGAATTTCTGAAAAGGAACTTCTCTTACTGATATTGTACTGAACTGGACTTTGAGAAAGGTGATCATTACCATGAACTGAATATTCGAGCATATAATTCCTTAGTGTTGCATTCAATATTGTAGATACACCACATCGTGTAATTTTTAACATATATTTTCCAGTGCTGGAGGTGTATTGATGTGAGTTATCTTGAGTAACGTTGAAATATTTTATTTAAGACAGTACCATAGTAAACAACGTTTGGATATTGAGTTTGAAATTTTTGCTCCAGTTTTTGTGACAATGTAGATCATGTACCAAAAGTTATTTTGTCCATCACATGGGACATCCATTTATTAGGCGGGAGAGTTTTTAAATAGAAAAGACCAGTATTTTATATGAAAATATGCTATTTAGTTCTTCACGGAACTACTTGTTGTAACACTGACATACAGTAGGCCAATGTGTGTCGGAATTAGTGTTGGTCCATATCGACAAATAAGTTAATCCAAATTGATACAAATGGTTTGATAAACACAATGCAAACACAACAACATACTTCGCAAGTTCTATCGACATTGATTCAACAAGCTCGCAACGGAATGAGAACGGAATGTTACAGGTTATAGATATGCCTTGCTATGAGATTGCAATATTCAAGGTCGTCTTAATCTCGCTACTTCACATTAATATTTTTGAACGACGTTACTAAATCTGTATCCATTGATGCCTCTCCCATTAAATACATCTACAAAAATTAGAACAACATCTATATATTCGTGGTCGTCTTGAAGAATCGATTTGATATTTCTTTAAAGAAGATGGACTTATGCAAGCCGACAGATAATATCATTTTTATAATAATATTTCTACACCAATATTCTCAATGAACTTCATATATTTTTCATAAATATAGTAGCACATCAATATATTTATCTCTTGGAAAATTATATTACGTCACTTTCATCTGCTTTTATTTCATAGTTCTATAGTTTTAAAGAATATTCAAATAATAGTTAATGATAGTTAATATATTCGTTTTTATGGTAAATTTTATTAGCTCTATATGATGAAAGGTTTTCCCTTCTCAGCTAGTAACACTGTGTCGCTTCTTGAGTGTTAATCCTCCACAGCGTAGCCGGTTGGTGTTCCCTTCTTAGGTAATAACACTGTGTCACTTCTTGAATCCTCCACAGCGTAGCCGGCTGGTGTTCCCTTGCCTGTATGTAACTCACCCGATATGCGGCACGGGAACTGATTTGTTTGACTGGACGGAGCTGCGTATGTTACTGATTCGTGCTCATTTAGCCGCCTGTATAAAATTTGTCTGATAACTTATGTTATTGTGGTGTCTATAGTAAAATGTGTATTTGTTATTGAGACTAGGATTAGGAACAAGGTGGCCATCGTTTTTAGTTAGCAACCATCCCGGCTTTTAGCTGGAGTTGACGTGGGGAACCATGGAAATTCACTTCTAGTATTGTTCGGTGGTAATTGAAACAACCCCTTCTCAATTTTGCCTAACGAGGCGGTGTGTACCCCGTTCCAATTCTCAGACCAAAATTAAATTTCTTGGCAGATCCGGGAATCAAACCCGGTACCTCAGGGGTGACAGCCTAGAATCCTAGCCTCTACACCACGAGGTGGTGACTGTCCACATATTTTGGAATACTGTTCCCACGTAAAAATATGTTTTTAAGTCTTGTTAAGACCTCAACAATGTGTCTGCGGAGGACACGATTTCCTGCTAACGTGGTGAAAAATTTTGAATCACCCTACATATATAGAGGTCATAATGTACGTCTCGAACACATAATGTTGTCGTAAAAATGCAGTGAATATCGCTGAACCAATGTCAATAAAAGTTGCCGCCGAGTACCTAAATGATCCAGGCCTCGCCTTCACTACAATAGCCCGCCAATAACGTAATGTATTTTACGCAATCTTTTCTGAAATCATTATAACACGTCATAATAATGTAAACACTTAAAGAGTTTGGCTGCGTGGCTCAGGGGTAACGTTCTCGCTTGCTGAGCCCAAGGTTGAAGGTTCGAAACCTAGCGCAGTCAGCAGGCACTTGAGGGTGCGCAAATGCGAGGGAGCCGTGTTAGTACATTTACTGGCACGTTAAAGATCTCCTTCGGGGCAAAATTCCGGCACCCCGGCGTCTCTAAAAGCCAGGGTAGTCAAAAGGGACGTAAAACCAATAACATTATTATTAATCACTTAAAGAGTTTACGACCATCGTCGTTGGTCTATGGGTACGCATTGAAACGTCCGGCGCAAAGGCCGTGGGTTTCATTCCCCAGGACCACCTGGAAGCCTAAGCCTGACCTGTGGACTGTGTAGTGACGTACAATTATCCTCCTGAATATAACTGAGAAGATGTGGGTTTGATCCCATCTCACAATCAGTCGTCTTTCTAGTCCAGGCAAATGTCGGTATGGTATCTGACCTATGGCCTCCATCACTTGTTCCCAATCTTAGCCCAGTTGCAAGAACGCGCAATAGAACAGACACCACCCAAACAGATTCACCACACACCGAAGTACACATGGGTGATGCCCACTAAGCCTGACCTAGCTCTTAAATAAAATAACAACCACAACAAAATTTACGGTTTTACCTTCATGGGATATTAAGTTATTGAGCAAATGTCATGAACATCGTCCAACTAGTATTTAAGAGTAGAAGAATGTTGGGTGAATGCATTGTAAATCTGGAGTTAGTACGACCCATTGTTCCTATCAATTGCGTACAAAGGTTCTTCTTTCTATGCAGAGGTCGCCCGTGACTTTAATACTATACGTAGTCTAATATATTCATGAAAAATGAAGAAATTGTGAGATTGTCTGTATTCTTTATCCCCTTCTAGTATTTTCAGGTATAATTCCTTCTAAAGTTCTTACAGATGTTGAACCATAGCAAAGGTTAGCTCTCTATGCAAATAGAGGGAATGAGTTAGTAAGTAAGTGAGCGAGAGCTTCCCCTTACACACTATCAGTGTGGCGTTCTACGACTATCATTCCTTACCTTGGACGACCGAAACCTTCATGACGTGGTTACGCACAGCCGTCATTCATCGCTGATCACGATATGGCGCCAGTCACCGTCGCGTCGCGTCGCACAGTGGGTCAAAATCAAAATCTAGGGGGACAAAATTATGTTTACGTTTTAATCATGAATTTAGAGTGAAAGCAACGTATATAATTTGTTTACTTCATAATAAGTAGCCTCCGTGGCTTAGGCGGCAGCACGCCGGCCTCTCACCGCTGGGTCCGTGGTTCAAATCCCGGTCACTCCATGTGAGATCTGTGCTGGACAAAACGGAGGCAGACAGGTTTCTCTCCGGGTACTCCGTTTTTTCCTTGTCAAAATTTCATTCCAGCAACACTCTCCACTATCATTTCATTTCATCTGTCATTCATTTAATCATTGCCCCAGAGGAGTGCGTCAGGCCTCGGCAGCCGGCACAGTTCATATCCTCGCCGCTAATTGGGGGCTACATTCATTCCATTCCTGACCCGGTCGGTGACTGGAAGCAGGCTGTGGATTTTCATTTTTCACTTCATAATAAACTTCAGTTAAGACCTTTCTTAAGCTACGTCTACACATGCAAGAAATTGTCTATGACTAGGAGTTGGATAGAGAATTCAGTTACCTCTTCAGAACAATTTTCTACCCCTACTTTATTTTTAACAAAGTCACAAAGTTCCACTTTTGACATAATCGTCGAACCCAGTGCTTCAAGCAGTTGTAAACGTGTGAGAACTGGTTGCGCGGCATCTTCTAAAACGTAAAATAACTAAGTAAGTTGCAAAAAGATGCAAACAAATCTTATAACAGGCGTAAACTACGAGACTTTATCTACATTTTAACATTAAGTAGAAAGTGACACAGAGTGACGCGACATACTAAAAATCTAAGTGAAAATTTAATTTTTAAAATAATAGTTAAATATTATATAATGCAAATATAGCTAAAATAACGTAACAATTACGCCCATTAATATCTGAAACACGTTACAAAGATCATACCTTCAGCTGCATGTTCCATCTTAGAGCATCACACTAACCACACAGACAACCAAACCACAGCCACTTGCATTCACCCTCCAATTCAGACTGCTCGAACAGTGGTGACAGATTTACACTAAGATGCGTTTATATCACAGAATAATGAGCGGCAATTATATGAGAATGCTGTAAAAGTAATGAAAAGAAAATCCACAGCCTGTTTCCAGTCTCCGACCGGGTCAGGAATGGAATGAATGGAGCCCACATCAAGCGGCGAGGATATGAACTGTGCCGGCTGCCGAGGCCTGACGCACTCCTCTGGGGCAATGATTAAATGAATGACAGATGAAATGAAATGATAGTGGAGAGTGTTGCTGGAACGAAATTTTGACAGGGAAAACCAGAGTACCCGGAGAAAAACCTGTCTGCCTCCGTTTTGTCCAGCACAGATCTCACATGGAGTGACCGGGATTTGAACCACGGACCCAGCGGTGCGAGGCCGGCGTGCTGCCGCCTAAGCCACGGAGGCTTGTAAAAGTAATAAATTTTGATTTTTTAATTATGAAAATAAATAATTTTGTCCTCCTAGATTTCGATTTTGACCCACTGTGCATCGGTCAACTTCCAGTTATGGCACGCTCGATACGTTGCCGTCCATGCTTTGATGTTAACGCTAGTCTATGTATAGGACTGTGAGCTCGTAATCCAACTAATGTCTGTCGTCGGGATGCGGTGACAGAGAACATGTAATGTTGCAGAGAGTCCACAACCTGTTTTCGGATGGTGATGATGATGATAATTGTTGTCTTAAGGGGCCTAACATCCAGGTTGTCGGCCCCTAATGGTTTGGGTGATCGTGAAGATGAAAATGAAATGCAAACTATAACTAAAACTAACTACTGACTTATATACTAGAAAAAGAAATGGAAAACAAAAGGAGAATAAGGCAAATAAAGGACAGGAGGAAAAGAAATGCCCTCAATCGTCGAAGAATTCGGATTGAGGGACTTGGAAGGAAGGAGAGCCATGAAAGGCAGATAGGAAAGTGAAACAGGAGAGGGTCCGCCCTAGAGGTAATGGATAAAAGGGGGAAAACCGGACCCAGCTCAGGAATCCCTCGGGGTCGCCAACTCCCGAACTCACCAGCCGTGAGCCCCTGAGGGTGTAGCAATATCTAGGGTGCACCGAAGTGGTGGGGCTACATACACCCTGCCTCCTTGAGGGCCTTGTGCAGAAGGTAGGAGACAACATGAAAAGAAAAAGAAGGCTGACCCCTCGCAGAAGGAGGGTATCAGAAAAGATCAGACAAGGGCCAATTAAGGTGGGAAAGGAAGAGACTCCCTAGGCCTCGGATACCCTAATACCGTCGGGGTCGAAAGAAAACAAGAGTTGACCAAGTGAGGTCGACAGGAAAGAAGACATAGAGGAGCCCGGCACAAGTATGTGGAAGCAATGCCGGACTCGGCTGGGGCCCCGTGGTTGCCAACCCACGTCCCACTAGATGTGAGCGCTTGGGGGGGGGGGGAGGGGTTCGGATGGAAGGGATTGCGTCATGCTTAGCGCACATTTCGACTATCCTTCCTCGTTTTCAGTGACAGGAGCCTCTACGACGCGTGTGGCTGCACCCACGTACCCTCTGGTCCAACCTCAGGCCTCAAGTGCCGACCAATTGAAAAATATGACCATCTGGCCTCATGCAAGCCCACAGTATAACCCTTATCGAAATCCATCGGGTGCTAGTAATGCTTGCGAATCGAACCATTTACATAACCGTCGCTTGTATGCTTGTGTACCAGATTTAGTCCATACCTGATCTCTCTTTATGGGTGCTTACCATTTTCTTTGTCAGTGGGTGTACCTAGGTATATTATCATGGCTTCAAATCACGATTTGTAAGATATTCAGAGGCTCTTTCAAAGATATTATTCACAAACTGTTCAACAGTGAATTAAATATCGTTAGGTCTAAAGAGTTGAAACCTAGGTATGTCTGCAGACGAGAAGGATTCAGGACAAGAAATTAAGCAGAATTCATGGAAATGATTAATGAGGCGTTTCAAGGAATAGAAGGCAAGGACCTCCAGAACACCGTGACAAAATGATTGGGAAACAGTGATGCAGTGCGAGAACCAACAAGGATATGTCTTGGTACCACAGTTTGTGATGATAGGTAAACACGTACAGGACTTCATGGTGAATAGTCAAGGCAACATGAAAAATATATGAAGTCATACGATAAAATAATAGTTTCCTTCAAGAAATCCTGTAGGCATGGAAAACAATATATAGGAAGATAATAAATCAAGAAAATTGCTATGGAATCCAAAAGGAAATTTGGCTACGCATTTAATACATTTGGTCAAGCTGTAGGAAGACCATTTTTGGAGCGTACCAAACATCTCAGAAATGGAGTGAAAGGGAAATGAACATTGTTCGAGATAATTAAAGTGAATACACTATACTGCACTTCACTGTTGAAGCGTTCAACAGAATATTTAAGGTATTGAAGAGTTTAAAACCTTACTCGGTGTTGATGGATCTCTGTCTGAGAATGTCTGTTTTCACCTTTTACTAAAACTGAAATATCTCAGCATGTCATAGTGCATAGTGAACGGTTGTCTGGTTGAGGAGCTATTTATTTCTTGAATACAACGGTGACCGGCTACAGATTTTCGTGGAAGTGTACTTGATCATTATTTCTGTAAATCCACCTTTTGTCATCTATGCTCATAGAAACTCTTCGGGTGACTATCTTGTTCAAGCAGTGGCTCTTCAATTGTTCTAAGCGAAGAAGTCGATTTCTATCGTCACGGAATTGGAACAAAATATTCTTTGCAAAGCCTGGATGTATATGTCAAGCATTAGTGTGATTTATCTATGTCACTTTGCATTGTTCTGAAACACTCAATAAACGTTCATTGACCTGTTTTAATCATGAATAACTAAGTGTTTTGAATGTCTCTCGCACACACATTATCGGCACGTAAAATGGATGTTCAGTTGTTATGTTGGTGGCTTCGGAAGATTGTACCGGAATTATAATTTATTTGTTTTGCCAACTTGTACACCCAGCTGGCAGTGTCTGTACAATAGAGTGCGTGACTTCACCAAATCCATACTGTTCCCCACACATACAGTGTCTGGTTTCTGACATGTCTTCTACAGATAGAAAGAACTGGAAGCTACAATATGCCATCACGAACTGGAGTTCCCAAGAAACCGTGTCCAATTTCTGGTATAGGCCCATGTCTCCTACAAGTAGAAAGAACAGGAAGCTACAGAGTATGATTTCTTGATATATATTTAAGCTCGAATAGGACTGTGAAACCCAGGTAGATATAGACGGACCCGAGAGTAAACACCGATGAGTTCCAGATTGACTGACCAGCGAACTGCGCGCTGTTAGACAGAGCACAGCGAGAGCCAATCGGCCCCATTTGCTACTGAGTACATGACTATTTACATTTAGTAAAAAAAAAATATCCATACACCATGTTGTTTTTGAATGTTGGTTTAATACAGAGAGTCCAGTTTGTATGTATCGGAGACCCTCGCTAGCCCGCTCGCCCGCGGCACGAGCCTGTCTCCCGCCACGCACTTTGCCGTTATGCGGCGCCCGCACGGCACTGAGTCATTGAGTATAGGAATTTGTACTTACCTAGTTCACAGCTGGTGCTGAAAATGTTCGCCATTCACTGCTACACATCGCTGGCACCTTTTTATGAAACTGGCATTTACTCTCTGAAGTTCCTCAGCACCGATTGGCTGTATTTCAGCTGCAATATAGTCTTTAAGCTCTTTTATAGTGAGAGGGTTTCTCGCATACACTCTATTTTTAAGCGTCCCCCACAAATAAAAGTCACATGATGATAAGTCTGGGCTTCGCGGGGGCCACACGTTCCGACTTATAACCCTAGTACCAAAAATGCGACGCAATTCTGTCATGGATGCTTCGTCATTGTGAGCAGTGGCAGAGTCTTGTTGAAAATAAGTTGACAGTCGCTCTCCGTAAGTCAGTTCGTCAAAAAAAAATGGTCAAGGATCACATTGAAGTACAAATTTAAGTGCAAATTCCTATACTCAATGACTCAATGCCGCGCCATCACCGTAAAACGGCAAAATGCCTGGCGGGAGACAGGCTTGCGCCGCGGGCGAGCGGACTAGCGAGGGTCTCCGATACATACAAACTGGACTCTCTGTATATGGCCAGAGAACGTCATGTTTGCATTATGTAGAACGAAAAGTACCAGTTATTCATCACCAAAAAACGAAAACCTTTCAAACACAATACGTATAACAATATGAAACAAAAACCATTCCTGCAATACCAAAAAGTATTCATACACACCACAAATGAGATGGTCTACAGTATACAAACGCAATTAATATTTGGTTTGCCAACCTTTTGCATTTATAATGGCCTGAAGTCTCCTTGACATGGATTTAACAAGCTAGTTCGTAAAGTCCGGTGTAATTTTAGACCAGCATTTTCGCAAATTGTCTCCTAGTTTCGTTTTTGAGGAAAACTTTAATTTTCGGATTTTGTTTTCGAAATAGGTCCATAAATTTGCAATGGGGTTAACGTCTGTAGATAGTGGTGGTGGTGGGAAATATTTTTCGGACGCTGTACAACAGCCATTCTCACGCTATTCTTGCTGTATGCTTTGGGTCGTTGTCATGTTGAAATTAATAGGTGTCTTGTATGCCTAATTTCACAACACTCCTAGACAAATTACCCCGGAACATTTTGATATAGCCTTGAGCATTCATGTGACCTCAATTGCGTCCAGTTCACCAACTCATGCAGCCCCATACCAAGACGTGGCCTCCTCCATGCTTCACTGTTGGTAGTATATTTTTGCTTTCCAATTCTGTATCTGGTGATCTCCAAACGAACTGTCTACCATCAGATCCAAACATGTTAACTTTACTTTCGTCCGAAAATAAAACAGTCTTCCCCATGTTTATACATATTCCTTAGCGAATTCCAACCTCTTCCCTCGGTTTATCTCACTTATAAAAGGCTTCTTTTGCGGTGCTCTGCCGTTAATGCCTGCTTCATGGAGCGGATTCTGGATAGTTTGAGGTGTAACAATCTTCCAGGAACGTGAAGCAAGCTGTATCCCTAGTTCAGCTGCACTAATTCTAGGGTTCTCTAAGGCTTCACGAGCTCAATATCCTGCTCCAGAGACATTCTGATATGCAGACAGCACTTTAAGAGGAATGGGACCAATTCGAACCGAGAAATATCAGAACCCTAACTGAGACGATGGGGCCCAGAAAATGGCGGCTGTAGTTACGACTTGAGGTAGACACAGAAGATGAATGTTAGTTTATATTACTGGTAGTGTGAACGTAATCATAATGTTAACTTTCACATCGGTAAAGTTTAGAAATGAGTAAAATGTTCAGTGATAAAATTGAAAACTAACGTATAAAAAGCGTGAATTTTCATTGAGAAACTGACTATGTTAAATTTTGTACAAAACGTGTGTATTTTGAGTATTCAGTTCATTATAGTTAATCTTTAAATGAAAACAGTTCAAATAATATTATTTCTGAGATCACTTCCTAAATTACATTTTAAGTACACTCTTAGTAATTTGCGTAAGTAATTGGATTTTTTGTATGTGAGTGTACTTACAGTATTATCTCTTGTGAAGTTTCAAAATTCTAAGGGTATGGTAAGTAAGCTATTTTAATATTTTATATATTCAAGATAGCAGATGCGCGTATCGTTAATTATCATTACTTTTGTGACATGGGAAACTTATTTCTGTCATATGAAGCTTCCTAACTGCCAATTTTGGAGAGCATTGATCTATTGGAACGTACGTTATCGTTTATAATACTTGAAAATCAAGTAAAGCATTTGACTCCTCGTATACGACGGTGCATTTCATTGTAATTCATCATCCAATGTCTGTTATGATTGGTTCAGCCGGTAACTGATGAAAATCCAGCTGGCCGTCATTTTGTTTTCGCTATGATGGTGGCAATATAAAGAGTGCGGATAAGGTGCATGGGATAGGAGGGCTATTACAGTAGCAAGTGTTGTTCAATTTAGTTCCGGTGTTTAGGAATTGATAGGGGGTCATACACACATGAAGCAGGTGGACACACAGACAGACACTCACACACATTGACCACCGATTGATATTTCAAGTTCGTGAAAGTAGGCTAAAAGTACACCTTAGAGAAATACATATTAACAAAGAAAGAGTTATTACGTTGCCAAGAATCGAATTCAATTAATATAGCCAATTTCAGAAAACCCTCACAGTCGTGGGTGTGCAAGGGTTCATTACAGTTCTTCACTAACTTTGTCACACTATGCACAAACCAAAGTAGCCTACACTAGCATATAAACTGACGGAAATGGTAAATGCAGTTATGCACAATTGTTAGTTTTATTTGGTGTTTGAAGGTTTGATTGAAGTTGCTTTCAATTTCTACGTCTTGCTGCCAATAATTTTGAGGCACGCTGTACAAGTGCAGGTGATGTATACCAGGTGAATCAGCTGCCCCTGATAATATTGTTTTATGCAGCCCTACTAGCGTTGTCATCATGAAGGTCGATATTTCTCTGTTTGCATCACGTATGGTACTAATGCACTGCAAGCATATCCGACAAACGATACTGAACACTATTATTTTACCCTCGATGTAACTACAGACTAATAGGAGGGGAAAATAAGTGTCCAGTATCGTTTGTATTATTATTATAGGCTATATTATATATAATATTTACAAATTGGGGTAATTCCCCTGTGGCAAATTGTACAAATACAGAAAATTACCAACAATAACATCCAACACAATATACACAATTCGCAATTTAGAAACTATAGTAATTACATCGAAGTATTTACACAAAATTTCAATCTTCTCTTAAACATTTCAATATATTTTGGGAAAAGCTCTAAGACTGAGGTAGGTAATGAGTTTCCATTATCAATACCACGGTTAATGAAAGAATATTTCCCATAATTTGTACGCTGTGGTCGGCCCTTGACTTTATGTGGATGATCTGCCCTGCTCATGTAGGTGGGATTTCCCAGACGTTTGCTTGGATCTCCCCATGCTGGCCGATTAGTGTAAGTGTTAAACATAGCGTATAGTCTGGATTTCATCCTTCTATCTTCTAGAGATTCCCACCCTAGTGTTTCTATCATTCGAGTTACACTACTTCTAGGATTAAAATTGTTAAGCACAAACCTAACAGCCTTCCTTTGTACCATCTCCAGCTCATTGATGAGCCCTACCTGATATCGGTCCCAAACCGCTGAGCCGTATTCCAAGATTGGCCTCACCAGGGTCAAATATCCCAATTCTTTTGCGGTAGAGCTACTGCCTTTTAATACCCGCATTACAAAATGAAGTGATTTGTACGCTTTGGAGACGATACAACCCACATGAGTACTCCATTTCATATCATTCCATACATGAATGCCCAAGTATTTGCACGAGTCTTCGTCTACAAGTATTTCTGAGCCGATATTACAGTATATTGAAAATCATACCTTCGCCCTCTCCCTATTCCCATGGGACTACATTTACTCGTATTTATCTTCATTTTGTTGTCAACCGCCCATTTATGAACCAGGTTGAGGTCAGTTTGCAACTGAGCGTTGTCTTGTGATGTTTGAATTTTTCAGTATATTACACAATCATCCGCAAACAATCGGCAGGCACTTCGAATTCAATTCGGTAGGTCGTTAATAAGTGCCAGAAATAAGAGGGGCCCAATCACACTTCCCTGAGGGACACCTGACGTTATCAAAATGTCCTCCGAGAATACATTACCCATTTTAACCTTTTGCGAGTGACCAGTCAAGAACTCTTGAATCCATAAAATTACTCTTTTATCAATCTTCGTTGCCACAAATTTACGGAGTAGTATGTCATGTGGGACGACATCAAATGCCTTCGCAAAATCTATAATTACAGCGTCAACTTGCACCCCCTCCCTCTGTCTAGCGAGTCATTAATATCCTGGAGGAGTGATAACATTTGGCTCTCACATGAGTACCCTTGTCTAAATCCGTGTTGTCTCCCATTAAGCCATGATAACTTTCCCCACTGTTCCCTTAAGTAATCAGAAATAAGGTGCTCCATCAGTTTACAAATAATGGATGTGAGGCTAACAGGCCTATAGTTTCCCATTACCAATCTGTTTCCTCCCTTAAATATTGAAACTAATGTAGCTCATTTCCAGTCTTCGGGTATTTGTGTGTTATTAATTGATACAATAAACAGCAGCCCAATGGCTGTACCTCCCAGTTTTAGCACATCTCCACAGATAGTGTCTGGCCTTTCGATATATTTCTATGTAGCTTCTTAATTCTTGCTAGAATCAACGATTGATTTATTCGGAAAGGTGACTATCAGAATCATAGTTAAGGTCCAACACACAGCTATTAAACTCATTAAACACACTACAATACCATATATTTAATTCATTAGCAATTGCCTGTTTCTCAGTTATTAATTCACCATCTTCGGACATTATCACAGACAAATAATTGGAATTTCCCTTCCGCCATCTCACGTAACTATAAAAAAAATCACCCATCACCCCCTCCCCCAATTAAGTTTTGCATGTAATTATCGTGAGCAGCCTTCTTTTTGACGACTAGCTCTTTCGATAATAATTTAAACATTACCATATGCTCTTAACTATCGTGTTGTTTGTTATAAATTTTCCTTAATTTCCTTTTGAGTCCCGTGATTTCCCTTGTGTAATATTCCGGATCAGGGTTTTGCTTCAGTGTTTTAAAAGGCATGAATTTCTGAATAGCACGATCTAAGATATTTAGAACATTTTCCCACCGACGCCCATCTTACAAATGACTCATTCATGTAATCCTGAAATTTGCTCTGCTGTACTGAAATATTTTAACTGCTTCGACGGAGTCAAGTATTGTAGTTTCACTGTGTGTAATATTTAGTTCAACACCGAAGTGGTCACTAATTCCAGGAACTTTCATACAACTAATATACAGCGCCAAAGGTCGTACTGAATAAACATCTAAAGTATTATTCCCTCTCGTGGGGAAATCAACCACCTGGGAGAAACCCCCTCCCTAACTAGCTTGTTTGCTGCAAGTTGAGCTAGGCTACCGCTAGTTGAATCACCGGACCAGTTCACACTTGGAAGATTTAAATCCCCGGCAATTATAACATTCTTTTCCCTAGCTTTACCCGTACAGGTGATGTCATAAAGAGTATCCAGTAGTGAGAAGTTGTCCTTCGGTGCTCGATACGCCCCTATCACCTGAAGAGAGTTTAACTTTGCTTCATCCAAGATTTCTACACATACTCATGATCCATATTGGCCCATTTTAAGCAACTTACGATTTCCCTACGAACACAAATAAATAAACCACCATATTTCTTACCCCGGTCTTTTCTGTACATTACGTAAGTTCCCTGAATTATTTAATTACTATTTACATCCTCAAATAATTATGATTCAGTAGCTATGACAACGTCAGGTGAATATACCTCTACTAGATTCCAAAATTATATTATTTTATTCCCTATACTCTGACAATTAACCTGCAGTAATCTTAGACTCTTACCTCCATTTCGAAGTTTCTGCAATCGCTTCTCCCGCTCGTGACGGCAGCCTTCCTCCGGACCAACTCCTCCTCACGAATGCCGGCAGGATTCGATGACTCTCTTGTGCTGATTCCCCAGGTTGTATGCGCCTCGTCGATTCAAATGTAGCCCATCTCGAGTGAAGTCACGGTCCCCGATCCAGCAGTCATCGTCCACATAAACTAGTCCTAGTTGTGCGCACACCCAGTCCATGCGATCATTAACGGCCTTAGGTCGCCATAGTGGGGTATTCCCCCGCCGCACAATGCCACCCAACACAATTTTCGCGTTCCTAAACTTATTTATGGCTTTCTTACCTAACTCGTAAAGCTGGCCCATAATATAAACAGCTGTAACCTTCCTCTTTGTCATAAGTCCCAACATGGAGAAGCAATACTTTAACTGTGTTACAATCTTCTATTGGCACTTCCTCAACTTGATGGGCGAGCTGGTCGATTTGTATTCCAGGATAGCACATCACTTTCTTTTTGCCCGTTTTCCTCGATATATCCCCGCTCCACTTAATCATCGAATCACCCACTGTGAGCACGTCATTGTTAACAGTTTGCACTTGCTCGCCCTCTTCCACAGAGATCCCAGTAGAAAGCCGTTTAGTCAAATCCTTCGCCGTTTCTTCTGATTCATGAAGCATTGTTCTAACTTCCTGTCTTATTTGATCCCTTGCTTTGATTTGCCACCTCAAACAGTCCGGCGTATAACATACTATACAAAACCAATTCCCGACATCACAATCCTCCTTCTTGACCTTAATACAGCCGAAGTGAAACCATTTCTCACATAGTCCACACTCGATACTGTTCTTCAATGTTTTACTGCACGTAGAACACTTACCAGCTGCCACTGGATCATTTGCCTGATTCACATTTACTGTAGCTAACAGGGCCCGGATTCACTTCCACTCCACCAATAACTAACAACGCAGCGATCGCTAGGGCTATAAACCACAGGTCACTAGGCCCCGTACGCACACACAAACACCGGAGATCCCGACCTCCCGACCACAGTCCGATCCTCGCGCGATAAGCCTCCAGAGAACAGCCCATTTCAGAACACCTACGAGCTCGGGAAAAAACACGACTTTTCACTTTGACAGCTAACTAAGCAATATGCTTAGGATATGCTTGCGCTGCATTAGTACCATACGGCAGGGGTTCTCAAACTTCCTGTACTCGAGGACTCCTTCAATTATTTATGTAGTCATTGCGGACCCCTCAAAACTACCTTTAATTTTTGTTGTAAACTTTTTAATGGTTGTCATTTTAAAAGATAAACAATTTATACAAAAAAATGGTGGGTTGTAAAAACAATTAATCTGTTTGTTTTAGTATATATATATATATATATATTATATATATATATATATATATACATAGTTTATTTAAATTGGAATAAATACTGGAAAAAACATGACTTACTTAAGTATACACACATTTTCTTAATTAACGTAGGAGTAGACTTTAAATGCAATCATAGAATAAAATGTTATCAATGTTTATACCGTTACTTTAGTGAGAACAATGGTACTGTTTTTTGCTTTTGACTATCTCTAAAATGTTGAGATTTATTTTAGAAAGCTTTAGCTTTAAATCGGTTTCAATGTTCTTCAGTCTGTTTCTTTTTGCTGGCTTCAGGTTGCACAGTTCAGAAAAGGCGCGTTCACAAAAATATGTCGTACAAAAGGGCACAATATGTTCGAGGGCTTTTTTTTTTGGCAAGTTCTGGTACCTCAGCTTGTACAAGTAGCCAAAACCTTGCCAAGTTATTTTCTTGATAAACAATCTCCCAGGCTCTGCTGCATGAGAGTTCCACCAATTGGTCTTGCTCAGTATCAGATAGGTAGATGAGGTTACCAATACTTCTCTTCTTGAATGGATACTTCTTCCAATCATTATTAGGATTAGGTTCAGGAAAGTAACTTCTCAGACTCTGAGCTAGGCCTGTTAAATGCTCAGCAAACAGTTCTTTTGTATTTGTAGGCATCTCTTCTTCAGATGTTATTAAGAAGTCCTGCAACGTTGTAAAATTGTTGTATGAATTCTTAAGCATACGGTCAGACCAAAGCTGCAGTTTTCCTATCATAGCTTCTACTTTCTCTTCTATACGGAATATGTCTGTGTCAGACTCTTGAAGTTTCGTATTTAGGACATTCAAATGCTGGAAGATATCTGCCAAATATGCAACCTTGATCAACCACGCAAACTCACACAACTTGTCTTTGAGAAGAAAGTTTTCATATTTTCTTCCAAAAGAAATATTCTAATTTCATCACGCAATTAAAAAAAAAAAAAAGTGTGAGGACATTACCTCGGGAGAGCCAGCGATCTTCAGTGTGAAGCAAGAGCTGTACATGCTCACTTCCAATTTCTTCACAAAGCTGAGTAAAACTACGAGAGTTGAAAGGTCGGGCTTTAATATAATTTACAACTTTCACAACTTCTTTTAATGATGTTTCTAGATCTTCTGGCATTTGTTTTACAGCCAATGCCTCCCTATGAATAGAGCAGTGAGTCCACTAAACTTTGAGGGGCGTGGTGGCTCAGCGGTCTAGCTGTATGCCTCTCGCCAAGGCTGCCCGGGTTCGGTTCCCGGTCAATGCATGTGAGATTTTCGACGTGAAATGCCATGTCCTGTGGTTCGGATTCCACGTAAAATAGGAGGTCCCGTGGCTCATGATCTCGAGATTAACGGTCACGTTAAACTACAAGCTTTTTTTTCCACTAAACTTTGGGAGCGACAGACTTGACACGAGCAATTAGGCCTGTCTTTTTGCCGGCCATGGCCCCTGCTCCATCGGTACTCACACTAACACAACGTTGCCAGTCCAAGTCATTTGATAAAATAAAATCATTTAATGCTTCAAAAACATCATGGGAATTGTTATGAAGAATCTCTTTGCAAAACAAAAGCTCTTCTAAAAGCCAATTTTCATTTTCATACCTAACTAAGGCTAACAAGTGAGATTTGTTTGATAGGTGTGTACTTTCGTCAAGCTGCAAAGCGTACATTTTTGTAGATTTTAACCTAAAAAGCAACTGCCTTTCAATATTTTGAGACATGTCATCAATTCGACGTTTTATAGAATCGTTTGAAAGTGGAACTGTACTTAATTCCTTAGCAGCTGCCTCTCCTATCATTATATTACAAATTTTTTTGCCGCTGGTAAGATTAGTTCTTCTGCAATCGTATATGGCTTTCCAGATTTAGCTATGAGTAATGCTATTTCGTATGACGCCACAGTAGCTTTTTCAGCAGCGCTACCTGACGCCATTTTCTCCATTGATGTTTTCATCTTTTCCATTTCTTGACTTTTTATTTTAAAAAAACTCAAATGACTTATCAGCAAAGTCTGGATGTTTTGTTTCTAAGTGCCTCCTTAATTTCACAGGTTTCATAGCTTCATTGGAAAGAATCTCGTGGCATAACACGCACTGTGGTTTTTGTTCGTCATTAGATTGCACAAAACCTAATTGTAAATACTCTTCAGAATATTTGCGGCACTTAACAGTCTTACGTAAATCAGTGTTGCAGCTAGAACTAGCTACTGAAGTTGAGCAGCTAGCCTCACTTTCACGATCATTGTCTCTTTCTAATTTATCAACTGAACGTTTTACAGTCCCTGTCTTTAACCAACGATCCATGATACAGGCCCAAAATTAACACTTCCTTACGTAAAATGTTTCCACCATTAAAAGTTAAACATCACAACAAAGCAAAACAAACCATCACGACAAGCATCAAAATAGCGACAAAAGTCAACTGAATAACAGATGCCGATACGTTTGCTCCGCTGACAGAACAGATGACAGACTAGGTGTGTTAGTGGCTAGCCGCAGGGTAACCACTCGTCGAAAACAATATTGACCTGATCATAGGATTGGCTAAGCTTGCCACGCACATATTTTGTAATACAAACTAAAAATTTTATTTGCAGAAACAGGAGTTCTTGGTATGAGTAATTAACAAAATTAGATTCGAATATTTTTTGCGGACCCCTGAAAATATCCTTGCGGACCCCAGGGGGTCCGGGGACCACTCTTTGAGAAACTCTGCCATACGGGATGCAAGCAGAGATATAGCGACCTTCCAGAGATCACGCGCTAGTTGGGCTGCATAAAACGATATTATTAGGGGCAGCTGATTCACCTGGTATACTATACAAGACGTGCAGACGATATGCAGGCATACTGTACAAGTGCAGACGATGGATTGTGGATAACGGAACGAATTTTCAGATAAGAATTGGGATTACAGGCATCCTCTTTGCATGTACTTCATTATCTCTAAAGGAAAAGACATCCGGAGGATGGATATATTTTGTTGTTTTGGTGGAATTATAACTACTTTAATACATTAACCTTGAAACAATTTCTTGCAGTCAATGATGCACTGAGAAGAAACTTCTTCTGGTTGTTTAAGGGATCTTCGAAGAGAAAACAAGAGAACTGAGAGAGCAGCTACAGACAAAACCAAACGTTGCGTAGTTGAATGACTTAATGGTCCTTCTTTCAGGATTGAGTAATGGGAGATTTTAGAAAAGTATTACTGCTTGAATCGATAAATGTGTGTGTTGCAGCTGATTACGAAGCTAGTCTCTATCCTACAAGTACAGCAGTAGTTAACAATATAGGTACTGCAGGAAATTTCCGTTAAACACGACGTCAAAATAGTTCACCTTAATGGCTCCAACTTAATAAAGATACGCCACGGCAGCTGAGGCCATATGTTATTATTATTATTATTATTATTATTATTATTATTATTATTATTTCTACATTCATTTCACCACATAAGTGGGACATATCAACATATCGTCGGCTTGTTTGCAAGACGGTATGGCTAATTCTCTTAAGGTGGCACATTGAGAAACGAGCGAACAATGGAACAGGTCTCCAAGATGACGGCCTTCTGCATTATTATTATTATTATTAATGTACCGAGGAAAAGAAATCAGTTTGCTACAAGTACGGTGCTCAAATGCAAATCACAATTAAATCATTGCACTCAGCGACCCACCATCTGCTGCGACTATAGTTCATTTCTCTGTTTAAAAGTAAATAGTTTGCAATAATTGTAATAAATATTCAGTTCATACACATTTGATTATTAATACCTGGCTGCTTGTGGGTAGTGTACCAGGAGCAAAATATTTAATACAGCGGCATTCAAGTGACTCCTTTGTGACATTAGAGCAGCAGGCGTTGTGGCAAGTGAGGAGCCCATGGTTCACAGTGTAACTTCCTCGACTGACAAAGACGAAGACGTTGGTTGCTAATCCATACGGGATAAATGCTACTTTAATGAACTGTATTTTTTCAGTTGATCAAAGGAGTACATGGAAGAAAGCAAATGTCCCTTTCTTTCGACGTAATTCTTTCCTTTGTGTTTTTCATTACAAAGTGAAATATCGATCACATGCCGTCTCCATGAGAGAGTCGTTGCTTAGTTGGAGATTGTTATCACTCGCGATTAGACAACATGAATGTTCTTGATTGAAAGCATGTTGGAAAATAGTGCACGTAAACAACATGAGGTTACATGCGTGTATTGCCTTGCAGTAAATCACGCCCACAGACCTCGTTATCGGTTCTGTAAATAACTCTCTATCTTGACCTTTTATCTGCCGGTACGAATATCTCCAAGTGATAACATTATTCAATGCACCTTCCAATAAACACTTGTAATCAAGGAAAGCTTCTAAGCAGATAACTACGCAACAATCACGCTATGTGATTCAGTGTGTGCTGATTAACAGCAAGAGCAAAACCACCAACACACATTCCTGGTGATGGTAGACTTGATGTGATAGTGCAGATTCCCTCCTTCTTGACTAGTGATGAAGTATGATGTTCAACAAACTAAGGCCTATACATTCACATCGGAGGAACAATTAGTGGAATCTGTCAAACCCCAAAGTTCAGGGCGTGATATTTGTGAGACGTGAGATAGGAATTACAGTTTCATTCGGATTTGTTTCGCCATCCCGTTCTTCAACGTGCCTATTTACTATCGCCACAAATAGGACCTGGTCAAGCCAACATGGCCTCGCAAAGAGTAGATGCCCCATGGGTTGTACCATGGTATTACCCTCTCAAGCTGGCTAAATCTGATCATAATGCTAACACCAATACCATTATAAATCTTCAAACTTCTCAGATTATTTTTCAAATAACGTGCCAAATGCAACTGTCTCAAATAACGTGCTAAATGCAACTGTCTCCATGATGTGTAGATCTCTATGAATCGTGTCGTTTCAAGGTAACATGGAAATAGTAAGTAAGGTACGATGTAATTGGGATATTGAGCCTGTACAGAGCTGATATGGACACATGGACACATGGTAGAAACATGTGCTGAACTCGCCTGTGGAGGAAAGGGATGGTCCGTGCCAGAACTTGGTTAAGTGGAAGACTCGGAACAGACTACGGCTACCATGAAGTCCAAATCCTGATGTACAGTATTTATGAAAACTTGCCCATACATGGCACGATAGTTAGCATTAGTTTATCCCCTTATCACATTTATAGACATACGGCTCATTGAATAGCAATAAAGGCAGTCTGAGGGAGCTATGCCGATTTTGATCTCGCGTATTTGTCACCAGTAAATTTTGGTTGTCTGGATGCCAGTTATGAATGGAAAATGTATAAACAACCACCAAGCATGTCGATGTTCTTATTGATTGATTCTCTTTCAGCCATTGTGTGTGGACTTAAAGCACTAGATAGGCTTAAACATCAACAATTAACATTCTAGGTGCTGAGATACCAGTTAGCTGTTACTACCTCAGTAAAGAAATATTATTAACAGCCGTAAATTTCAACATACCTCAGGGGTGATAAGCTTTAAAAGTTTTATTGCTTTTTTGTATTTATTAATCTGAGTGCAAACACTAAATCCTACATCTACAGTATATTCATTTTAATTTTGAGACAAATCAAAATTAGAACTAGAGCTCACGCTTGGATCCTCTCCATGCCACGTAAAGGGATCAAAATAGAATGGTTTCCTTAAATCAGGAGGCAACTAATACTAGTGGTTAGTAGGCTAACTAAAATCACAACGTGACAAGAAGACCTTACTTGTTGTTCCACCATGCATTTTTATATCACATATGAACTCCAGTTGTAGAGCATAGACGTCTACAAAATGTTCTGTTAGTTATAAGGCGAAATCAAAAATATTCCTCTTGACGACCAGAAACGGTCAATGAGGCAAAATTTCTGTGAGCATTGAGGCACTAATCGCACCGATGCAGCGGGTTGAAGATCCCCGTGTGGTCAACACCGTGTTCCTAGTTTACCCTAGGCAACAAGGCTTGGAAGCAGGTCCACCGTAAAAGAGTGAGACACATTTGGGTTCGATCATTATGAACAGGACTGGAGAGTGAAACACATTTGGGTTGGATTATTTTTGACATAACTGGAGAGTGGGACACATTTGGGTTTGATCATTTTGGACAGAACTGGAGAGTGAGGCACATTTGGGTTGGATTATTTTGAACAGGACTGGAGAGTGTAACACATTTGGGTTTGATCAATTTCGAATGAACTGGAGAGTGTGACACATTTGGGTTTGATCATTTTGGACAGAACTGGAGAGTGGGACACATTTGGGTTTGATCTTTTTGGACAGAACTGGAGAGTGTGACACATTTGGGTTTGATTATTTTGGACTGAACTGGAGAGTGTGACACATTTGGGTTTGATCATTTTGGACTGAACTGGAGAGTGTGACACATTTGGGTTTGATCATTTTGGACTGAACTAGAGAGTGGGGCGCATTTGGGTTTGATCATTTTGGACTGAACTAGAGAGTGAGGCACATTTGGGTTTGATCATTTTGGTCTGAGCTGGAGAGTGTGACACATTTGGGTTTGATCATTTTGGACTGAACTGGAGAGTGTGACACATTTGGGTTTGATCATTTTGGACTGAACTAGAGAGTGGGGCACATTTGGGTTTGATCATTTTGGTCAGAACTAGAGAGTGGGGCACATTTGGGTTTGATCATTTTGGACTGCACTAGAGAGTGAGGCACATTTGTGTTTGATCATTTTGGACTGAACTAGAGAGTGGGGCACATTTGGGTTTGATCATTTTGGACAGAACTGGAGAGTGTGACACATTTGGGTTTGATCATTTTGGACAGAACTAGAGAGTGGGGCACATTTGGGTTTGATCTTTTCGGACAGAACTGGAGAGTGTGACACATTTGGGTTTGATCAATTTGGACAGAACTGGAGAGTGTGACACATTTGGGTTTGATCATTTTGGACTGAACTGGAGAGTGTGACACATTTGGGTTTGATCTTTTTGGACAGAACTGGAGAGTGAGGCACATTTGGGTTTGATCATTTTGGACAGAACTGGAGAGTGACACTCATATGTTATTACTACTCCTTTCCAAACAACATTACACCTAATGATGTACTAAGTCACGGTCATGGATAAGAATGGAGAAAGTTTTGCATACCTCCAGTTACGAAAACTTTGAGATGCAATAGTGTAATGTAATCCACAGTCTGCTTCCAGTCTCCGACCGGGTCAGGAATGGAATGAATGAAGCCCCCCCCCAAATACGGAACGTTCATTATTATATCATACAAATGCCTCCGTGGCTTAGGCGGCAGCACGCCGGCCTCTCACCGCTGGGTCCGAGGTTCAAATCCCGGTCACTCCATGTGAGATCTGTGCTGGACAAAACGGAGGCAGACAGGTTTTTCTCCGGGTACTCCGGTTTTCCCTGTCACAATTTCATTCCAGCAACACTCTCCACTATCATTTCATTTCATCTGTCATTCATTTAATCATTGCCCCAGAGGAGTGCGTCAGGCCTCGGCAGCCGGCACAGTCCATATCCTCGCCGCTAGATGGGGGCTTCATTCATTCCATTCCTGACCCGGTCGGAGACTGGAAGCAGATGCAATAGTAAATGAGATAATATTCTTTGTCCACCAAATTCGGAGACTAGCACAGGAAACGAATTTCTGTCCGGAAGTTAACCCTTAAAGAACTAATGACCTGGAGATCTTTCGTGAAGTAGTGAATGGCTTTGTCAGAAGCCATAAGGCAGAAAATTATCAACGTAGGAGCTGTGAGTGTCGAACGCGGGGAAAGATTCAATGAAGGCATTCAGAGATTGAACTAAGATACCAAATACAGTAGATTACGCGTGACTACTGCTGGTTTTCAATTAGAGAAAATGACATGCACTATTAGTGTAAGCAATAAAATTGTTAATCTTAAAATAGCTCACATGTTTATGACCAAGTATATTTAGACTGCGTAGTTTATTACCACTCAAGATGTTGATGGTTATTAATTATGAGATAGTTTTACTTTAGCTTAGATCATATTTACAACTTGTTAAGTGGGATTGTATCAGTTCAAATAACTAGACCATTTCGTTGCAAAATATTGCAACTGAAGACAAGTTCTGTTAATTTCAACATTAGTTTATTGTATACCGTATTAACTCGGATGTACAATTAAGACATTTTATGGCCATAATCCATTGTTAGATTAGTGTATTCCTGGTGTCATTAGACGTATTGACATAGTAGAACTGGAATGGTCTAGGAACTAGGTGGCAAGTAACTTCCACTGCAAATTTGGCAGTACGTAATTAATCTACACTAATTTCGAATCCTCTTTGCTAGGTTTGATTGTTGTACATAACTCTTTTGAGAAGTGTGAGTATTTAAAATAAATAGACTCGTAGTATTTGTAATCTTGTAGTTTGGGATACAGTAGTACTAAGAGTAGAAGCATTAGCCATTATCATCTCCCTCATCAGAGAGGAAGATGACCTCGCTGTTACCCTTAAAACAACAATCTTCGCCACCTTGACGTCATTGCTTCTTTGTATACGAATGAAGAAACCATCACAACTAAGAAGCTGAAGTCAAAGTCGGTGATCACAGACAGCTTGCTTACAATCAGTGACCGCCGGTTGTGTAAATCCCTCACTTTCCTCATTTATTTATTTATTTATCGTATGGCTTTTAGTGCCGGGAGTGTCCGAGGACATGTTCGGCTCGCCAGAGGCTGTAGCTGCTTCATGCAGACACCCATAGGGTGAGCTACACGTTCCGTTTAATTTCAAGTAGTTCCAACTTTCACTACCAGATGTCACTGATACCTAGTGGTGAACGTTGGAACTTTGATAGAGAGTTCCAACGAAATATAACCTAGAAATTTAGCTTCACACAAGTTTAGTTAATGGAAGGATCTTTAACATGCCATAAATCTATGGCATGGGACCGTTCACGCCAGCTTTACTTTCCCTCCGAAGGAAGACATACTGAAGGATTTGAACGCTCGTTAACGACTGGCGACTCAAACGTTAGACAGTGCCACTCGACGACAATAATCAATATTCGCTGTTGAGCAAATGCTCATGGTTCTTGACCAATAGCATGCTTGCTCTGTGACCCCACGTGAAGTTCAAAGTCCAGTTCTGGCTGCCGGCACGCTTTTCAGGTCTCCAATGTTCTGTCCAGTCTCACTGCTTTCCCTCAGTGGCTACGGTGGAGTGTTGACAACACTGTGCCTCGAGCTGGGAAAGCTCTAGCTCCACTCAGACATGGAATGTTAACACGGCCACCCAGAGAAGTGAGAGAAATACACTTTGCATCTACTCGCCCAATCTCGATTACAAGGCAATAGCGTTGCTGTAGATTCATTGAGGAACTTTGCAACATCGTGGTCATGTAGCCCCGAGCACTTGTGTGTTTGTGTAAACTGTCGGATAACTTGTGTCATTGTGTTGGCTGTAGTAGTGTGGCTATTTGTAAATCAGGCTAGGATTTCGAAGGAGGTGGCCGTGGTCTTGAGTTAGGAATTATATCGGCATTTGCCTGGACTAGAAGTGGGAAACCACGATAAACCACTTGTAGGACAGCTGAGATCGGAAGCGACTCCATCTCTTATCTGATTTGCCTCCGGAGTCTTCCCAGGGGGTATCATATGACTTACCAAATTTGCTACCAAAATTAATGCAATGCAACACAAGTAGAGTGGAAGAAAATGAAATACATAGAATTAATGTTGTTGTTGAATTATTTAAGGGCTTAGCGATATTGTGGTCATTTAGCCCCGAGTACTTGGGTGTGTGCAAGATTTGTCTCATGACCTGTCTTATTGTGTTGGCTGGATTGGTGTGTGTATTTGTAATTCAGGTGAGGATTGGGAATTGATATTTTAACTTTCAGTCGGTCAACACAAAATAATTCCAATAACTGGAATATGCGAAGAAATAACCTGAAATAAATCACATGTGATTAAGATAGTCTCTCTCTCTATATATATACTGTATATCTATAAGTTATAATATACCAGGTGGCCCATTTGCGCCGTGCAATCTACTTATAAGTGTCCCGCATGTACTAGTGTTGAACGGGAGGCCTAATAACTAAGGGGTAACCTTGCATACAAGCAGGTTACGTCAGAATGCCAAGAGATAACAAACAGACGGCCGCACACTGCATGTTCCTCAGTGCTCCCGTCTAATGCGCCCCAAAGCGGTATGAAGCCTCGCAGGCTAGCGCAGAATAGTAGCTTTGCTCGTGGTACAGCAGTATTTAACCTCTTAACCGGGGAGTTTCCACCGACAAAGTAACCTTCGTAGTGGGGAATATATTTTGACTGAAAACGAGTTAATTCGTCACGCCCATTATAGAGATGTGGGTGACGAGTTATCTCGTCACGCCCATTACACTTCCGCGAATGACGAAGGAACTCGTCCTGCCCATTATGAGTGCAAGCATGAAAATTTATCTAGTCCTTCCTGATTTTATTTGTTTTAAAATTCAAGCTATAATTAATGTTTGATTAGACTTCTTGGAACTACATTACAAAGTAACATTCGTAGTGGGGAATATATTTTGACTGAAAACGAGTTAATTTGTCACGCCCATTATAAAGATGTGGGTGACGTGTTATCACGTCACGCCCATTACACTTCCGCGAATGACGAAGGAACTCGTCCCGTATTGAGAAATTGGCGTGCATTGTGGCACAGCAAAGCTGAAACCTACTGACATCTACGGAGCAATCATAGAACTACACTCAACAGCGTAAGAGACACGAATACTCGTCCCCCCCCCAGCAGATAACAATTTTCAAGTGCTCTAGACGAGTTACCTCGTCATTACCCGATTGAGTAGCAACAGGTAGTAGACGAATTAACTCGTCATGCCCGGTTAAGAGGTTAAGTTGCTATCAACACATCGACAATGGCTGAGGTATTCACCAAAAACGAACGCGCACACACATAATTTTAATCTATGGAGAATGTGATCACAATCCCACCAAAGCTCGCACATTATATGCACAGAAGATTCCAAATAGACGCCTGCCTTTAGTACATGAATTTCCCCGAACAGAGCTGTAATTAAGTGCTAATGGATTGAAGCACATACCAGCATGGCTAGACCCGTCTGCAACAATTCTGATGCTGTGCAGACTGTACATCAGTATTGTGATCGAAGCCTTCACACGGTACGTTGAATTACACCTTACTGAAATAATGAGTTGTTGTTGAATTTCAGGGGCTTTACAACATAGTGGGCATGTAGCCCCGTGGACTTGAGTGTGTGAAGAATTTGTCTGATAATTTGTGTCACTATTGATATTTTATTATTACAGTTTAGTGCAGACATCATAATAATAATAATAATAATAATAGTAATAATATTAATAATAATAATAGGAATCCTGTTACAGTACTTGTGTAGTAAAACTACTGCTAAATTGTCTTTTGTAGCTTTTCAGTCGGTCAACACGATTGTGCCCAATGAATGGGCGTGGTACGAGCTATACATATGTAAATACACTCCTGAAAAAAAATACATGTAATAGTTAATCATCACTTGCCCCATTTAATTTTAATAATAAACTAATACATGCAATTTCTTCCAAGGGTGCATATTTGTATCTTGTACCCCACCCATTCATAAGGCACAATCGTGTTGACCGACTGAAAAGCTACAAAGAAACACGGCAATGGTAAATCCAACGCTCGACCAATAAGAGTAGGCTATGCTACAGCAGGGCATGTCCATCACTATCAGAACCCAGTTTCCAAACAGTCGGCGAACAGAACGAAGGTATACTAAAACAGACTAGAAACTACTCTAAATGCCGTGCTCGATTACCTTAATAAAGCAGCTGTTAATATGTGAGTAGTTATAACCTTAACAATGTTCGCTTCAGCTGCAGTATAGTAGGGGAGGCAAAATGAAATAGTTTAATAATTCTAGCCCAAACGGGGAAATTCAAATGTTAAAGCTACTTTTGTATCTTCTCAGAAACAAACAGTAGTCTCGTTGATTTTCCAAAGTTTGCTGCAAATAAGTAGCCTCCGCACCAGAGGCAGTTCTACAAGGAGTAGCAAGTTAGCGATACCCCCGAGGATATACAGTATTCAATGCTATGGGGCAAAGAAACAGAAAAAATTAATTGACATATGAAGCCAGATTATTCCTATAATATCGGATAATAATTTTTTGTGTAACCACCTCGTGGCGCAAAGGTTAGCTGTCACCCCTGAGGTCCGGGTTCGATACCGGGCTCTGCCAAAAAATTAAATTCTGGTCTGAGGACTGTAACCCCACTCAGCCTTTGACGTAAAACTGAGGAGAGGTGGGTTCAATTCCCACCTCTTCCATATTAGAAGTGGCTTTCCGTGGTTTCCCACTTCTCACTCCAAGTATACCAGGATGGTACCTAACTTAAGGGCACCTGTAAGGGATCTAGTATCAAAAGAATCCATTTTTCTTTGCGTTAGTTTGACCGTGTGAGTTTCTTCTTTGGAATCCATTTTATTTCAGACTTTTACGACGTTTTAAACTATTTTAATGTTTACAATATCCGAAAGACTGCAAATATGGGACGTGGCATGACCACAAACAGCTGTCACATTCCATCTAATCTCCCACTGTTCGAAGAAAGTACCATGGACGGTTTTTGATCCATTTTATTTATGTATTTATTTATTTATTTGTTTATTCATTTACTAGCAACCCGCCCCGGTATTTTTAACGGTTTACCCAGCGTAAGCTTAAAGGGCGTATATTTTTCGATTTCAATGAACTACGACTTATATCCTTTTCCCGTCTCGGCATGATGGGTTAAAATCACTGACTGGACTATAAATTACATTATCATGGAAATTGCATGTGCAATTTAAGAATGCCGCGTTGCATGAAACACAAATCCCCCTTCCGTCCAATCTAAACTTGACTGTGTATCCTGCGGAATGAAGACCGAAACTGGGGTGATAGGCTCGCTCAATAGCTAGTCTCCGATTGAATGGAGATTGTTGGAAGAAATGAAAACGTAAAAACACTTACAGTGGGCGATTTATTAAAGATAGAGATATGCTGTCGTGGAAATTTTTGTAGTACTTTTCATGCTGAAAAATTATTTCACTCATAGTATACAGATATGTTTAACAGTTTACCCAGCGTAAGCTTAAAAGGCGCACAGACGGTAGGTTTTCTTTTCGACTCGATTCAATGAAATCGTTACTGCTTGGCTTCCTTTGGTCATAAAGTAATTATTTTCTACAAAAACCTTCCTCGAAAAATCCTTTACAGAATGGTGAAAACCACATCAAAATCCATTCAGTGCTTCTGAAGATTACCCGGAACATCCTAGAATCGGGGACTTTGTTTTATAATAAGTAGAGATTTATTTATTTAACTTGTTGCAAACTGATTACAAACAAATCGTATTAATGCATAGAACTGGAATGCATTGGTAATCCTTAAAGTCTATTTCCCCAAAGTTAACTTATTGTGAATCTAAGGAACATTTTCACGGATTCCATTTATCGTACACAACCCAAACTTAAAGGTCACGTGCAAATGATTATGTGTCACGTTTTAATATGGAATATTCGAATACAAAAACACATTTTAAAAAATTGCACAAAAAATTATATCTTGGCTAAAAAATTTGAAATCCATTATTTATTTATTTATTTATTTATTTTCAAATGAGCTCCAGACATTTATTAAAAATTTCCCCGCAAAAGTATATAGAAAAGACTAAATAAAAATTATACAAATTTCCAAGTTCCTAGCTCTCCAACTTTCTGAAAAAATGTTCCTTAAAATATCCCAATTTAAAACGGCAGATGTAACCCCTTCTGGGTGCAACATCCTTCCCCAAGCCCAGTCTCAATATTACAAGTGCACACACTAATATCACAATAACACATGTTATCAGACAAATTACACACACACTCAAGTCTACGGGACTACATGACCGCGATGTCGCGTATCCCCTTAATGAATCAACAAACAACAATAATTTTGTAATTTCAAAGCAAGGAAGCTTGTAGCTTTAGCCACGGGCTTTCGATTTTTACGTGGAATCGGAACCACAGGACGTGATATTTAATTTCGAATATCTCACATGCATTATTCTGGAATCAAAACCGGTTCGCTTTGCAGAAAGGCAAGCAGCTTGACCACTATACCATCAAGCCCCTTTGTAATGTTGTAACAAATGCAGTTATGCTGTAAATGAACTAAAGTTGGTCATCGGCTAAGTCTATAGGAAACTCTAAACCCAAACTGGGGTGTAGGGAGTGATGCTATTTGACGTTTCACCCGGGAAATCAAAGATGATTCTAAAATTACTATAAGTGAGCATTCAGTGCACAATTATCCAGATTTTTTAGAAATACTGCACGCGGGCGTCGTGCGCTGCTTGCATGCAAGGTAGAAGCGTGCGAGCTATCTTCTCGTGAGCACATTTCCTGGCCGACCCTGATTTAGTTTGTCCAGGCGAAGGTCACATAATCGAAGTGAGGTAGTGACACTGACGGCACGTTGCTTAGCGTAGGCTATGTGTTGCCATCTCCTCCACTTGTACTCTGTTCTTCTAAGATTGGTGCAGGTGCCCATTGTTCTCGTATCTCTCGAAGGCCGCAAAAACACTCTAGCAAGGCCGAATCAAACACAGAAAATAGGAATTATAAATGATGATAACTGAGATAATACGTGCCCATCAGACTTAGATTCGGAGGTCGCACCGGTTGATGTAGCTTGTCCTAATTGATAACAATCACCAGTGATACGAACAATAAGTGAACAACAGGAAAATTGAATCGTCTATTTCAGATAGGGGTCAAGTGTCAAACGTGCCATTTTGAGAAGAAACCAAGAGAACTTAAAATCTCATCCCGATATTTTTTATGGATCCTAAAAACTGCCTACCACAAATGTGTTTATGAATTTGAAATGTAAAAACAAAAATTAGGCAATGTTTGTTTTTCTTTTTTTGTACTGTGCAAAAGAAAAGATCTTAAAAATGTTGTACATAACACCTCTCTGCAATAAAGAAGTAGAACACGGATATTTTGTTAGCAAAACTGAGAAATATTTCACGGTTTTGTAATGTAAACAAATTGTATGCAAAACAGTTTACTTATATGTGTATTAGATAACATTATTAATGCAAGAAAACTACTATTGTACCTAACTAAACCTGTTTAAAAATGGCTGGTACTTTCTTTTAACCTGATCAGTCTCAAAGTTCAAAGCCATACCGTAGTAGGCCATTGCAATATTTAGTTGTAGAACTCATCGTACCTAACAAGGCAAGGTTTGAGGTTAGTGAGGGCTTTCATATTCTTCACATTGATGGAAACTTGAAACAGAAGCTGTTTGTAGGTCCCAGGCCAAAACTAGACACAAGGTACAAGAAGTACGGGTTGAAATATTAGAACAGAAACGTGTCAAGCAGCGTCCCTTGACCCTTTTCTGCACTATGCTATTTTTAACAAAGTGCCTTATTGTAATAACAGGCCGGAACTTGACTCCTTTCTGCACTAAAATAAGCGTCTACCCCTACAGAACATGTTCCCACAAATAACTCATTTCATCATATTTTGTCACGTGACCCCTTTCTGAAAAAAAAAAGCGATTCAATTATTCATATACAGTCCTTAAATGCTTATGTCAGCCTAAAAGGTTCTATTTTTCACAATTTTTTTTTGAGGTTTGCGCTTTACAAACAAAATAGCCTGTTTGATACAGTCTCATCTCGAACTCTCCGTACATGGTCTCTGGTTTTACGGTCCTCAGATCCCATTTCGACGTATGTGAATCCCCCCTGTTGTTGACTTATTTAGGGGCCTTGCAACTTCGTCGTCATGTAGTCCCGTGTGCGTGGGTGTGTGTCGAATTTGTCTGATAACTTGTTCCATTGTGATGGTTGTACAAGTGTGTGTGTATTTTTAACCAAGACTAGGATTCGGGTTGGAGGTGGTCGTGGCATTACTGTAAGTTAGGAACCATTTGCCTGGAGTAGAAGTGGGGAAATAATGGAAAACCACATCCTGGATGGCTGAGGTGGGAATCGAACCCATCTCTTTTGCCTTACGAGGCAGAGTGTACCCCGTTCCAGCCCTCAGATCAGTATTACATTTCTTGGCAGAGCAGGACGTCTGGCCAAGAACGCTAGCCGTTTCACCAGGAGGTGGCAGTAAGGCTGTGTCCCAATACTCAAGTTGTCTGCTATTGACTAGCTGCTAGCTACTATGAGCTATGTGCTATACAAATTTTGGTTCAGATCGGTGAAACGGTGTACGTATCGCTAACCATAACGCCAGCGCATGCGGGAGCGCTTGTTCTAGGTTATCTGAGAGGTGTTAATACTACATAGCCTAAACTATTCCTCTTGAATCTGGCTATCATATGAAAAAGAATTTTTCGAATCGGACTGGTAGTTCCAGAGATTAGCGCGTTTAAAAACATAAACACACAAACTCTTCAGCTTTATTATATTAGTATAGATAGATAAGCACATTCACCGTGCTCCAGAACACGTCACTCAACAGACTATCAATCACGATCCTATTTGACACAAAAATTCACACTAACCGGGATATACAATCTTTCTTTAATCATGTTTCCAATAGAAACCTTCATCTTATTTTAAATTACAATAATCATCCCTATTACTGAACAAATGCATTTTCTTTCATGTAAATCAACTGATCGCTGTCACCAGTTGGAATTACGAGCTCAGGTCTCCCACAAATTATGCATGTCTACAAGCTATGTCATTTTGTCGTCTTAGTCTCACTTTCAATGTACAGTATACTTTCCTTCATCGTAACAGCTGTGTATCAAAAAAAACTAGTTTATCAACTTGCAGAAACAAGGTCTCGGCTCATGGCCTTCTAAACTTACGAAAACGTGTGTAACTAACACTAATATAATGCTGTACATTTATAACTGTGGCTCTTTCTCTGGCCAGAACAAAATAAAATGACAAATGTTTACTACCAGGGCTGGGCATGCTGTAGACAGTGGAGGGGGGTATATTTTAAATTCGCCGAGAGCACAATATTTGGGAGCGAAATGATAATAATTGTCGGCGCGAAATTCAATAAAAGCGAAACTTAATTCGAAGCGAAATAACGGAGCGAAATCAACGCAAAACGTAATAGAATCACGAAATTATATTGTGCAAATTAATAAAATTTCGCTCCCGGCGCGAATTGCATTTCGTTACAGACTTTAAATTTCGCTCCCGGCGCGAAATGAATTTCGTTACAGACTTTTAATTTCGCTCCCGGCGCGAAATTAATTTTTTTACAGACTTTCAATTTCACTTCCGGCGCGAAATAAAATTCGATAAAGACTTTTAATTTCGCTTCCGTTGCGAAATAAAATTCTTTACAAACTTTTAATTTCACTCCCAGCACGAAATAAAATTCGTTACAGACTTTAAATTTCGCTCCCGAGGCGAAATAAAATTCCCAAACGTTATCTAGTCCCTCCCCGACTTGAACTTAAAATGCATGAAACATTTAATTTCGTTGTTGAAATTAAAATATTTTTGTTCCGAGAGTTAAATTATGTTCGGTACGATGTTCAAAGACTGACGTTGGCAACAGTATTAGCGCAGACCACCTGCATAACATGCTGGGCCGCAACAGCAACGGGAGTCATTCAAAGGTCGCCCCTCCAGTGTAGGAGAAAGTCAGTGCTGTGGCATCAACACACCATCGTCGTCGACTGCAGGGCCGGCGAGAATGAGCTAGCCGCCGGCGCAAATGAGCTAGTAAGGGCTCCGCCACTTCCCTTCGATACGTGCTGCCAGCCGGTTCAACACTGTGACGTCACAGGGTTGTAACTAGTGCCAACACTGTCATACAACCACCACTGCTTTGCATTGGCCGGCAGCATGTATTCAGTACCTAATGACCCCTATAATACCATTCTATGTCTTGTTGTTTTACAAGTATGTCTGCTTGTTGCAGTTGCGTCTCGAGAATTAGGGTCATTTTTTTCATAAGGTTTTCAGACAGCTCGTCTAGCTTTTCTTTGATGTTTTCACATGATGTTTTATTTTCCAAGGCTATCTCTCTTACTTCTTTATTTAATTCTTGGTTGCTTGTCGCCGTTGGGGCCAAACCATTTGATTTCAGGCGTAGTCTACAGGTCTCGCACATCCATAGTAGAGATCTCTTTTTTGAGTGAAGGGCGTTATACTCCGTTGTAGTCATCGAGGTGCACTCCTTGTGGAACCATTGGTTGCAACCTCCGTCGCAACTCACTGCTGTGTCTTCTAGTGGTGTGACCGAATCACATTTGGCACATCTTTTGTAGTCCATTGCGGGTAGCATTGTTTGTAGTGATGTTCGTACGGTTTGGAATGTGTGAATCTGTTTAAGCGCAGGTGTGGTTGGTATTTTTTTTTTTTTAAGGAAACTTGTTTATTGTCTTCATATATTTAAGGTACATAGGTGATTGTGAGGTGGTAGATGAATAACAATCATGGATATTGATGAGTTTATCACAGTTATACTAGTCTACTTAATGTTCAATGTTCAATCACTATCACAATGCACAAAACACTCACATGATGCGGGTGAGCTGCTGGGCATAGTCCCCCAGCCGGCGAGTTCTTGTAGTACAGCGAAGGCTCGTGAGGACACACTCACTTACCTCGGACAGCATTTCGAGTTCTGTATATGGCCCCGTAGTTTTCAGCACACAGTGCACATAGCAACCGAGGAGTAACACTACCGCACTGTTCAGTTGGGGCGGTTGAAGGCTAAATATTGGTCGGATCACCCATTCAGGAGTGATGGAGGTAGTAGGACAGTTCATGAAGCTATTCAGGACCCGGGTGAAGCGGTTCCAGGTCGATCGAATCGGATCACACTGCGTAAATCGGTGCAGGATTGTATCCTGATGGGAACATGAAGTGCATAAGGCGTTCTCCACCATGTGAATGCGATGGAGTCTGCTGTTTGTTGGTATAAGGTCATGGATTACTTTATACCAACTTTCCTTCGCTGCGCTGGGAAGAATGCGATTGGAGACATTCCTCCAGACTCGATTCCAGTTGACGAAGCAATGCGGATTGCATAATTCTGGGGGCAACATACTGTTGTGCCATGATAGAACGATACAGCTTTTTCGTTGAGATAGACCTGATGACGTCTTGTGGCACGTAGCTTAGTTCAACTCTCAGATACCGGACATGAGGTGCATGATGATTGATATCATAATAAGCTGGTGGGTTCGAGCAGTCATGGGGACTACACCATCTCCGTAGGAAGTTATGTGACTCATCGGTCCCGAAGCCTGTAAGCTGTTGCAGGTGTCGTTTGAGGAATAAGATTCTAGCTTTCTTTTCAACGTCGATGAGTCCCAGACCTCCCTGGGATTTATGCAATGTTAATGTGCTGCGGGATAGACGTAATAGAGCTCCTTGCCAAATAAACCATCCGACGGCGGAAATAATACGTGTACCCACCATTCTTGGCATAGGAAAAATTTGACTGAGATACCATATTTTGCTTAAGCTGAACATATTCACGTACATTGTTCGTTGGTGTAAGAGGAAGGAGCGGTACCGCACTTGTTGCAAGGCACCACGCACAGAATGTAGGGCAACGTCCCAGTTCTTTTTAATCATTTGGTGTACACTATTCAAGAAAGATATGCCTAATATTTTGAGTTCTGAGGCGATCGTTACCCACGCCGGGAGCACCCCTTGGACGCGGTCCAATTTCCCAATCCACATCGCCTTTGTTTTTCGTCGGTTCAGCCGCGCACCAGAATATCTCCCGTACTCATCAAGGTCCGTGAACAATTGCTGCATGTCAACGGTTCGATCCACCCCAAGGGTGACATCATCCGCATATGCAAAAATACTGATCTCCGTACCATTGAAAGATGTATGGAGATTACAAAGAAGGGGTTCCAGGGATAGAACAAAAAGAAGCATGGACATCGGACACCCTTGCCTGACTCCACGATGGATGAGGAGCGGCCGTGTGAAATACCCATTTACACTCACTTTTGAAGGTCCACCATGAAGAATTTTGCTCACGAGGGCAATAAACCGCATATCGAAGCCAATAGCTTGAAGGGTCGCAAGGATGTATTTATGGTTTACCCTATCAAAGGCATGGTCAAAATCCAGTGATAATAACAGTTTCTTCTTATTGCCGACCAGCGACTCACTAATGACATCGCGAATAGCACATGTAGTGTTGACAATGCACCTGCCTGGTACCCCACCCGATTGGTGGCGAGATGTGGCTTCCTCCATAAAGGCCTGAAGTCTCGTTTTCATACATTTCGTGAAGATCTTGTAGTCAAAGTTTAAAAGCGTCAGTGGGCGAAAGTCCCTGAGCTGTGTTGGTTGTGTAATTTTTGGGACTAATACCACCAGGCCATCTTTCAGGGTGTCGATATTTCGTCCAGGACGACAAGCATCATTCACTACGGCTGTAAGTTCATCGCGAATGGTGGTCCAAAACGTCATGTAGAAAGCTCTCCCCAGGCCATCAGGACCAGGACTCTTGTTTGGCGCACTGTGGAGTATGGAGGTATATATTTCTTCGGCGGTGATGTCCTGGGTCAAGCACTCTTGTTCTCTGTGCAAAAGTCTCCCTCGTACACCATCGAAGAACGGATGCTGGTGGTGAAGTGGGACTGGGGCGTCGTCTGTGTACAAGGACTTAAAGAAGTTCTCTACCGTTTCTGTGATTAAGGTATGACTAGTCACCATTTGTCCCTCAGGTGTCATAATGCGGTTGATGTACTTCTGACGGCCTTTGCGGCACGCCCGTATAAAATGATAAACGGAGGGTGCCTCTGATGCCAGATGTTGATGATCTTGTGCTTGAAGTTTGAGTCCTTCCAATGCTTTGCGCTGCAGCGTGAGGAGCTGCGCTCGGATTTTCTTTATTCGGCGATATGTATTAGGGTTGGTAGGGTCTTCATTGTATAACTGTCGTAAACATTTATAGTAGAAATCTGTCGTCTGATGGATGTGGCGTCTTCTCTCGGCACTGTAGGCCTTCAATAACCTAACAGCTCTGGGTTTCGCATACTTCAGCCACCACTCAAGAGTATCTTGAAACCGGTGAATGTGGCGTTTCCAGTTATGCCATTCAGTGGCAAAGCTATCTTTCATGTCCAAGTGTGTCAGAATAGAATCATTTAACCTCCATGTTCCTCTCCCACGGCGAGGTCCCAATTCTGGTTGGCGAATCTTGCACAGATACGCACAATGGTTTGAAAACTCCACCGGGCATACATCTGTTTCTCTCACGTGTTCTTTCAATTCCCCGCTGACATATTCTATCCAGTCGAGAAGCACCATTATGGTAGTAGTACGTGTAACCGGCTGACCCCGACGGCTTCAGTTCCCATGTGTCTTTTAAGCGTAACCCTTGTATTAACGCAGATAGTGCAGGGCAGCCCTGAAAGTGGCCACTTTGGTCTTTGGGCGATAGCACTGTGTTAAAATCCCCACCGAGGATTATATTGCCGGTATGATTATGGAGAAGTGGGAGAATATCTGTGGTATAAAAGAGCCGGCGTTGTATCCTGGCCTGCGAACCAGAGGGAGCATATACATTGACAATCAAAAGATCTCGAATACGGATACTGATTCCGCGTGAGTTGACTAACTGGACTGGATCCGCATATGGTATATGGTCCTTAATGTAGATAGCTGTACCACGTTTGTGCTCATTGACATTAACTATTTTATCGTAGCCAGAGATGGTAAGGAGGTCTTCAGTAGCCACTTCATGCAACAGAACAATATCCACATCTTGGTCTCGTATGAGGTTGCGTAAGAGCGACTGTTTACTAGCAGTTTGAATGCAATTTACATTGAGTGTCATTAGCGTGTATGTCAACAACATCGTCAGATAGATAGACATGTTTTTTACCGAAATAAACAAGATGGAGATGGGGTGGTCTTTAACGCTTGTCGCTCGACTTCCCGCCTTGTAGTCGGGGGTCCCTGACACCCGCATAAGGCTTGTGCGTTCCCTCTTTTGACGCCCGGATTGTTTTAGCTTTGGAGGAGGTTTTCAAAGGTGCCTGTTCTTTAGGAGTTATTTCCTTGTTGTCCATGATCCCCTGGTCCCGTGACCCCGTCTCTTCTGTATCCATGTGTCTGGAGGGGTCGTCTTCTATTTCATCCGACCATCGTATACCAGCGGTCTGTGGTTCACAACTAACTATGGACTGGTTTGAGGGTGGCATACTGGTAGCATTGTCTCCTGAGGTCACGCCTTCTGTTACCGCATCAGGGCTGGCAGTGCTAGTGTCAGGTTTCTGGTCAGTTTTAGGAACTAGAGAATTGGCCTCCTACCTAGACTGCCATTGGTGTATTGGCTAGTATCAGACAAACCTGGCAACGCTGTCTGCCCGTGGAGTTCCTGTTGTAATGTGGGAGTATGTTGTTGTTTACTAGTGGAGGGTAATGGCCCAGCTGGTTGCGGCGATAAGGCGGTGGAGTGAGAAGGCGACACGTCCATCGTGTCTTGTGCTACAGCTGACGTATCAAGTGGGGCAAGTTGTTCGGCAGAAATACTGACGTTAGATGAACAAGGTGCCGAGAAGGCAGACGAGACAATGTCACTGTCCTTGTTGGCTACAATTTTACTGAGAAGCTTAGGGCCGGTTTTATTTTCAGTTTCACCGCGCCTCACTGGGCATTCCTGTCTAAAGTGATCAGTGGCATTACAACAAAAGCATGATCGAGGTTGTCCATCATACACCACCTGTGCTTTGTAGCCATCGATAGAAATAATGGGTGGAATTGCAGTTTTTAGTTCAATCCGCATAGCCCGAATACCACTCAAAATATTGAATAGGTAGGTAGCTGACCATCGTTCGTTTCTAATTTCACGAACTTTCCCGTACTTACTAAAGTACGACATTATCCGGTCATTCGACAGTTCAATGGGAAGGTTCATGATTCGGATTAGTTTGCTGTCAACATCCGCACAAGTTATAATTACCTCAGATATAGAGCCATTAAATTTCCGTACCTGGGATTTTCCGTTGGTACTGTTGAGGACCTTCTCCATCAGTAGTTTGCTGGTGAACTTGATGAAAACAGCAACTTCCAGATTGTCTAGTTGAATGGCTTCTAATTGGTCCACGTTGAGTTTTAGGGTGTACTGAATCCACTCATGTATTTCTGCAGGGCCTGGTTTATTGGCCTTGTCGGGGAAAGCACATTTTATAGTGTTTTTCCTAATACTGTTGGTTGCCATTTTTACTGTACTTGAAAAGACTTGAAAGTTAGACACTCGAATACGTCACTCACAACGAAGCAAAGCGCAGCGAACCGGTCGCTGCCAGGGTTCAGACCGGACTGGTATTGAGATTGGTTTGATTCTTATAGGTCCTGTCTACTTTGATTGTACCTGCTTTGCTGTAAGGGGTTTGTTGAGAAGGTCTTGTTGCACTTGCGACAGGAAGGTGGTCTTAGTCCGAAATGGATCACTGATGTGCTTGTGTGCGTTTTGTGTGGTAAGACTTTCGGTGAAGGGTTGTGCGTTGTGTGCGCTTCGTGCGGGAAAGCATTCAGCCGAGATTGTTCTCCAAGTGAGCGGTATGTATAATTTTACTGTTAGTGGTACTTAACCTAACTAATATTTTATCGGAGAGGGTCTTCTTTTGTGCTTGTGTACTTGCAAATTACCTTTGATGTGGTTGGTCTTTTGTTGTCTTCAGCACTGGCGTTCCATTTTACCTACTTTATCACTCATTTGAGCACACTAACACTGCGATTGACATTATAAATTTCAAAATTCCGGGAGCTCGAAATCGCCGCGTCACTCAACTCAACTAAACTAAACTCAAGTCTCTGGCCGGATAGGGTAATATATCGTACCTTTCGATTTCGGAGGCAATAACCCCAACGGAAGCCTCAAACTGAAAAACGCCGAAAGAAATCTGGAAATACTTTTGTGGAATGTAGAGGGTCTGAGAGGCAAAATCTGCACAGCACCTGAAGATATCTGGATAAAGAGCGACATAATGGTGGCCACTGAAACCTTCCTGACAGAACCTCTGAACTTCACGAGCCACTACGCAATTCACTCTCTCGCCAAGTCAAACCCAAGAGGCAGACCAGAGGGAGGAGTCTCCATAATTTTCAAAACTTCCATAGGGAAAATTGAAGGCTCGATAAAAGAAGAGAACCTAGTAATAATGAAAACCCCAAACCTAACAATAATAGGTATATACATCACATACGGATCTTCCCTA
Organism: Meconema thalassinum; assembly: GCA_946902985.2. NCBI lineage: Eukaryota > Metazoa > Arthropoda > Insecta > Orthoptera > Tettigoniidae > Meconema > Meconema thalassinum. Next base: position 377,540,333 of record OX336389.2, on the reverse strand, counting down.
GAAGACACAATAGAAATAATAGCAGGGGCGATTGCCCGAACAAAGACAGACAAAAACGTCATCCTGGCAGGAGATTTTAACTGCAGAATAGACAAGCCCAACAACAAAACAAGAGCTATGTCGGACATGTTACAAGAAGAAGGCTACTCTCTTATAAATAAAGCAAATGAAATAACGTACATAGCCCACAATGGCACAAGTACCATCGACCTAGTTTTTTTTACAGAGGAAGCAACATCTCCATCAAAAACCAACAGGGACTCTGGAAGTCATCCTGCACCCCACTGATAAAACATATACCTATCAGGACCAATATTATACTCGGAAATACTGAAGAGGAAATACCGAACCTACTAACCCACAAGAGCTCCAGGAAGATTGACGCAAATGCCCTAAGCAACAACGCACAAGCAATGGAGGCAACAAAACAATGCCTTAACGAAAACAATCTCAACCAAGCCCTGACAACAATTCAGGAGGCCATACGAGCATCAACAATCCCAATCAACCAAAGAAGAGCTAAACCATGGTTTGATATGGAATGCTACGCCCTTAGAAATGAAGTCCTCCTAAAACTACACATGGCCAAACTCCACAACACAAAAGGTCTTCTAGAAGAATATGCAGCACAAAGAAAGGAATATAAAACTCTCCTGAAAAAGAAAAAGGCTCAATACATAGAAAAACAAGCCTTAATGGAGGCAGAAGAAGCACTAAAAGACCCCTTCATAGCCATCAGAAAGAAGACTACGAGGGAATCTGGCCAAATGCATATGGACATATGGGAAAACCACTTCTCACAAGTACTGAACCTAACTCAGTCACAAGCGGCGTATAACGCAACATATCACACAAGCGTAGAATTGGGCACACCCATCACATCGGAAGAAGTAATTGCGACAATCAGCACGACAAAAAACAAGAAAGCGACAGGCCCAGACGGTATCTCCAATGAGATCCTGAAAGACTCGGCTGAAATTCTAAGTGAACTATGGTCAGATCTGTTTAACAGATGCCTAGCAACAGGGGAAATACCCGACGAATGGAGAAAATCCATAATTAAGGTTCTACACAAAGGCAAAGGAGAAGACAACGACCCAAACTCATACCGAGGAATCGCTCTAGAGAACAATATATCCAAAGTATTTTCAAACATTCTGCTCAAAAGGCTCACCCCGACAGTCGATCAACTGATTCCCGATCAACAATTCGGGTTCAGGAAAGGAAGGTCCACCCTTCAAGCTATCAACAATCTACTGAATGACATAGAACAAGCGCTTAGACACCCTAAAGGAATTTTCCATGCAATATTTGTCGACTTCTCGAAGGCCTTCGACCTACTAAACAGATCGAAGCTCATTATAAAACTGGAGCAAATGATGGATGAAAAATCCGAAATCATGTATATGATAAAAAAAAAGATCCTGGCTTTCAACAAAGTAGAGATAAATGATGGGATATCAACCTCAAGAGAGATCACCCAAACCAACGGAGTACTCCAAGGCGACCCACTGAGTCCCACTCTGTTCAACGTCGCGACAGCGGATGTTATACGGACTATTGAAAACACAAAATCAGTATCCCTTTACCTGTACGCAGATGATATGGTTCTGGGGTCTACAAACAGACAGGAGCTACAGGAAGTGCTCAACAACTTGCAAGACTGGGCGGAGGAAAATGAGCTCAGTATAAATGAAAAGAAGACTGTGCATATGGCCTTCCGAAAAGGAGGAAAACTAGCCGCCGAAAACAAAATGATCCTGGGAGAGACTGAACTTGAGACAGTCAATTCCTACAAATACCTCGGCCTCACCCTACAGACAACGTGCCAATCCTTTAGACTACATATAAAGGAACGAGCAGCAGCAGCCATTAGAGGAATGTACGATTGGAACAATATTACCAAACTATCTCTACAAACAGCAATGATTCTCTTCCACGCGAAAATAACCTCCGTCATTACATATGGTCTAGAACTGATATGGGAAAGGCTATCCATGACAGACCTAATCACAATTGAAAAAGTAAAGGCTTCTTTCCTGAAAAGGGTGCTAGGAATTGCAAGAACGTCCCAGTCCAGGCTGGCATATGTCCTAACAAAAGAAACATACTACATTGAAGATCTCAGATTAAGACTACAACTGCCATCTACTAAGCATATGAAGAAACTCCTCGAGATAAGACATCAGAAGCAGAACGAAATCCCGCTTGAATTCTACGCAACCGAAGCAATGGTGGACAGAAGATGGACAAACGAGAACCAGGAGATGAGACATGTGGTAACAAGACTCGCCATCCACGGTTTCCACCACAAGATCTGTAAAAATGTTAAATACCATGAACCGAATGAGGAATGCATATGTTCTCGGTGCAATAACCCCTGCGACAAATACCACATCACATCATGCAGCAAACGGACAAAGAGCATAGTTGAATACAGTAAAGATTAATCTACCTGTAATAATTATTTGTAAGTACACCTTATAACTGTCCATTATGGCCACTTGGCTGCAATAAATATTTATTAATACCATTCTATCCCTAGTGGCAACCTCTTTGATATTATACACTTTCAACAGTCAATAAATAATGCTTTAATTAAAGGCTAATGCACCTAGACAAGGTAAAATGTTCGAAATCACAACAAATCAGTTACATATAAGCTTACTTCTTGGATCCTACCCATTTGATAGATTTTTTCATCTGCTTTCTCTCACTAAATTTGTTTCTATTAACTTCTCTAATTCTAATAAAAGTCTTGCATACACGTTAATGGCTTCTTTACATACACTCGGGAATAGCGAATGCAGCCTATTTTTTAACACTTTCACTTTTCCCGGTTGACGATTAAACCCGAATGTATTTCTAAAAACACCTTTTCAAATTCTTTTACTAAACTAAACCACTGGTCACTTGGTTCAGTAAGGCAGCCGTATGATAGAGTTCGTATCCAAGATGGCAGCCCCCCTTCCGGATTTCGAGCGAATTTTGTAATTCTTCCAAGGCTAGGGTCAATATCCCAAACACGGAAAGCAACGTAGCCAGCTATGTACTTAACTCCTTCGTCCGCAGCCCATGTAATTTCGCCCTCGACATCTTGATCTTCTGTAATAAAACCGTACCAATACCCAGCCTAGCTCATCTGATGAAATATCGCAGAGCTACCCTGCTAGCAGGAGGCCTTTGCTCGTTATGGGATTCACCAATGGCTAATAATAATAATAATAATAATAATAATAATAATAATCATAATAATAATAATACCCAAATATGTTTTATACATAGAACTATATCATAAATAATTACATTGCTTTATAAATACTTTAATATCACTATTTAAAATATTAAAAACCAATTCAATATAATTTTCATGAAACTATGAATGTACAAATTATGTAAAATGTGTTAAAACTGTTTTGGGACATCACATTCTCTGGAATTGTCAATATCCTCAGTACAAATAGCCTGCTTTTTTAGGACTTAACTGTGCCAACCTTACTATAGCTGAAGCTCTAACGGCTATGTTTCTGCTCCTGTCTGCCCTACAGATTTATTTAGTACTCTTTTCAATGAAAGTCCTAAAAGGCAGATTTTCATATCATCTTGATAATTAGTAAGCAAGAAATGCTTACTACAAATACGTGCATTTTTTACGTTAATACTGTCTTTCCTGTGGCACTTGGTAACCCATTGCTTTAAAATATCACTATCAGTTGGGAATCGGTTGTAAATGACGCCTACCTCACGGTCCTTGGTGTTGCGGTAGGTATTTCCACAATTAAAAATAACACAGCTCATGTTTCATTGCGATTCTAAAATACTAAATCGTTTACGTATATAATTAAAGCTCGAAAACTGTAACGAATTATTAGACAATAACCTGCTTAAACACTGGCAATGGACAACGCTCATGCAAAACACACACAATGAACTTCTCTGTGACACTGAACCAAACAAACAACAGGTGATTCCTTGGGAAAAGCCAAGTGGGCAAGCTCGGCTTACAACCCTATGACGTCACACGGCCAACGTCCCCCTCCCCTCACCGGCAGCAGCGGCTTCGGCCAAACTTCAAAAGAGTGGCTGAGCCCTTACTAGCTTTCGCCGGCCCTGGTCGACTGCACCTCGGACTTGGGGCCGGCCCTCCCTGACGTTCATAACCAAGGTCCGGATAATTATGTGCTTAAATTTTCAGAAATATGTAATTATTTATGTGCTTAAAATTGGAAAATATGTGATTAAGTTTCCAAAATATGTTCTTAAATTTGTATCATATTTACGTCTTCCAATTACTCGAAATATAGTTGAAACGTCTGGCTGCTTGAATAATCCATAATCCTGGCAACACTACAAAACGTTCCCGCTTAATAGGCCGGTAATTGCCTCAGTTTCCAAATCCTACAATACTTACTGTAGATGCGCGATACGAAATCATGTATTTGCTGTTTTCGCGTTTCATTCTAAAGAGCAGAAGGAGAGGACACTTCAAAAACTTTCATAGCACTCTGTCAATACCCACAAGTTTCGCAGAACACTAATTTCAAGTAAAATTTCCTGACAAAATAAGAACTATTGGAGGCTTAATGAGACTATTGACTCCAGCCCCCCTTAATGACCGGGGAATTCCTGTCTTGAAATACTACTACAATACAGAGACAAGGGTGCACTCGCGAAATAGAGAAGCAAATTACTGGAATTGCCAAAGGTTGAAAATGTGGGCAGCGGCCATTAAGGAGTACAACAAACCACCAAATATAGGAAATATGTCCTTATGAATAAATACGCCAGAATATGTATTTATTTATAAAAACGGCAGAAATATGTAAATAAATAGAAAATATTTAGTTAAATAAATATTATTTAAACACATAACTATCCGGGCCTTATTCATAATGCAGTACCGTACTTAGTGTGCAATGGGGCAACACGTACATCTAGGTGTTACATAGCGAATGTGGTGTGCGGTCAGAAATTCAAGATAAGTGAAGAACTCCCAATTACAATACAAACTGTCAGTTGTAGCTCCTCAGTCAGTCAACAATAATTTGCTCAATGACTGGGTGGGGTACAATGAATATAATAGTCTATGTAAATATCACTGATGGCTAACATTAAATGTATTCATTTATGATCACTATCAAAATGGGGCAATGATCTAAACTAATACATGTATTTTTTTCCAGGAGTGTTACTTACATATTATATACATTGTATCCCGTCCAGTTATTGGGCAAAGTAGTGTTGACCGCCTGAAGAGTTACAAGTAACATTAAATCGTCTGTGATGATACCAGTGGCGTATATAGAGTTCTGTTTCGGAGGGGGGTTGCACGAACAGCGGGGATGGGGTTTCATTCTTCTCATTTCTACATTCCTTTTTCATTCACTTCTGGAAATTTCGGGAGAGAGGTTGACCCCCAACACCCCTCCCCTATGTACGCCACCACTGGATAGAACTATTGCCAGTGAAATGCCTGACTCTCGGAAATGTTCCCTGCTCCCTCGAAGTATCGGAGAAGCTTGGCATTCCTTACTACTTCCTTCTTACCCTCAGCGCATTTATACTGACCATGACACGAAATCGAACCCCTGTGCCACGTACAGTATTTTGTTTCGCATTGCATTTAATTTCGTGTCGCTTTTCACTACGCTATTGTGCTTTCAATTAAGTTTTGCTTCGATTTTAATTTTAACTAGTGGGCCCATGCGAGAACTCTCGCGTGTATAAACCACTCGCCCAGCTTCAGGTTATGTGGGCTTGACGCGACACAGTTCTGGCAGGGGCTATTGTCATGTTTATTTGTTTAAACACACTTTATAATCATGATATATATCCGTTGGTTTTTCAGGTACCGTACGGTAATCCAAGAATTTTTCTGCACTATTGAGACAATTTGAGTTTGGCACAAACCGCACCTTCAGCTCCTCTGGTTTAAGAGCTTGAGAGCTTGCGGTATGATAAACATACAGTATATAACTGGAGCTGTTTGGTTTCTACCAAGATGACTTAAGACACAGCACAGCTCTCACCCCTTGTTAGGACATTTCATCAGCATATATTTTGAGGAACGCATTTGAAATTAAGCAGTATTATCATATCAGAAATGGCAATGTTGGCATTCTTGTAGATATGTTGCTGTAATATGGCCACAGAGTCAGCAATGATGCTTTCAGCAAGAGTGATCAGGTGATTCCTCTCTAAGCCCAACTTCTGGAACAGTTCTACAACTTCACGATTGATAGTGCCTCTGGCAACATACTTCTCTCTTTGGTCAATGTAAGTGATATGTCTTCGACCCTTATATTTGATAGCTTTGCTATGAAGCATGCGCGCGCTGATCATGATGGATGTCTTTCACTGATTTCTTGCCTGTTTTATGGAAGAAATACTCTAATTCCTGTAAAATCCAGCATAACTCACTAAGGCTATAAAATGTAAAACGGTAATAATGTGCGTTTGACTCTTCAGTCTTTTGACTGGTTTGATGCAGCCTCCATGCCTCCCTGTCCTGAGCAAATCGTTTCATCTCTACATAGCCTAGCTACCACACCCTACATCTGAGGCAATCTGTTTAACATATTCTAACCTTGGTCTACCCCTACAGTTCTTGCCCTCGACCCTTCCTTCCATAACTAAGCTTGCTATTCCTGGGTGTCTTAGTATGTGTCCTACCAACCTATCTCTTCTCTTCATTAGCAGTCGCCAGAAACATCTCTCCTCTCACACTAGTCTTAATACCTCTTCGTTTGTAACCCTATCTACCCATCTGATCTTCATCGTTCTCCTGTAACACCACATTTCAAATGCATCAATTCTCCTCTTTTCTGCTGCACCAGTAGTCCATGTTTCACTCCCATAGAGTGCCACGCTCAAGACAAAGACCTTCAAAAATGACTTCCTAATACCTAAATCTATATTCGATTTCAACAGATTTCTTTTCTGTAGAAATGCTTTCCTTCCCTGAGCTAACCTACATTGCTTCGTCCGTCACTGGTTATTTTGCTTCCTAAGTAACAGAAGTCTCCTACTTCCTTTAGTTTTTCGCCTGCCAATTTGATGTCCATAGTGGTTTCTGATTTATTTTGGCTGCATTCCAGTATTTTTGTTTTACATTTATTAATTTTCATCATGAATTCTTTCCTCAAGACGGAGTCCATACCATTCAAAAACTCATTCAAATCCTCAGGCGTGTCGGCCAAGATTACAATGTCATCAGCAAAAACTCAAAGTTGAAATTATTTCTCCTTGAATCTTTACTCCCACTTTAAACTTTTCTCCAATTTCCTTCATTGCTTGCTCAATGTAAAGATTGAAAAGTATGAGTGATAAGTTGCAGCCTTGCCTTACACCTTTCTGAATACCAGCTTCCCTCTCATGTCCTTCAGCTCGAATGACTGCTGTCTGGTTTCTGTATAGATTGTAGATCACCCTCCTATCCCTGTACTTTATCCCAATCGTTTTCAAAATGCCAAACAATTTAGTCCAATCAACGTTATCAAAAGTCTTTTCTAAGTCTACAAATGCCATGAACGTTGTTTTATATTTCCTTATTCTACCTTCCAAAATCAGCCTGAGACTTAGTATAGCTTCCCTTGTTCCCACATTTCTCCTAAACCAAACTGGTCATACCCAACTCCGTTTCTATCTGGCTTTCCATCCTCTTATAAATTATTCTAGACAGGATCTTTGAAGCATGAGTAATTAAGCAGATTGTACAGTAATCTTCACATCTGTCAGCTCCCACTTTCTTCGGTATAGGGATGATAACATTCTTCTTGAAATCAGAGCGTACCTCACCTGTTTCATAAATCCTACACACCAAGTGATATAACCTGATCATACCTTCATCTCCTATGCAGCGTAGCAACTCAATCGGTATATCATCTATGCCTGGTGCTTTGTTCCTGCTTAAGTCTCCCAATACTCTGTCAAATTCTGATCTCAATATTAAATCTCCTTTTGCATCAATTTCCTCCTCCCTTTCCATTACATGATTCTCTATCTCCTTTCCCTTAAACAAACGCTCTATGTAAGCTTTCCATCTCTCAACCCTTTCTTCCCTATCTGTTAGAGGCTTTCCATTTGTGTCCTTAATATTACAGCACTTAGTCTTCTTTTCCCCAAAAGTATTCTTAATCCTTCGATAAGCTGTGTCTACTTTCCCTAATTTCAGACAATTTTCTATGCCTGCACATTTCTCTTTCAACCATTCTTCTTTCACTTCCTTGCACTTCTTGTTAACCTCATTTCTCAGACGTCTGTATTCTGCTTTCCCCTTTTCAACTCTTACATTCTTGTTTTTCCGCCTTTCGTCCATCATTTCTAGTATATCCTGAGTGATCCACGGTTTTCTACCTATTCTTTCTTTCCTACCAATGTTTTCTTCTGCGGATTTTGTTATTTCATTCTCCAAAAGTGCCCGTTCATCTGCAATTGAAGTTTGTTTAGGGTTTTTCATTAGTCCTTCCTTTATACTCTCCTTGAATCTTTCGTTTACATTCTTCTCCTTCAGTCTGTCTATTGCCCACCTTTTTGGCTTTTGACTTTTCTTCAGTTTCTTCAACTTTAATCTGCATTTCATAACAACCAGATTGTGGTCAGAGTTTATGTCAGCACCGGGATATGTTTTTCAATCCAAAATCTGGTTTCGAAACCTCTGCTTGACCATAATTACGTCTATTTGGTAACGCCCTGTATCTCCTGGTCTCATCCATGTGTATATTCTTCTATTGTGGTTACTGAATAAGGTGTTAGCTATGACCAACTCATGCTCGGTGCAGAATTCCATCAGCCTGCTTCCTAGAAAATTCCTTTCACCTAATCCGAAATCTCCTACTATCTTCCCTTCTCTTCCTTTTCCTACCACAGCCTTCCAATCTCCCATTACTATAACATTTTCATCACCATAGATATACCTCAGAATTTCATCTATTTCTTCGTAGACCTTTTCAACATCTTCATCATCAGCTTGACTGGTAGGCATATAGACTTGTACCACTGTGGTGCACGTAGGTTTTGTATTGATTTTTGCTACAATAATCCGTTCACTATATTGCTCATAATATGCCACCTGTTGTCCAAGTTTCCTACTCAATATGAGACCAACCCCTACTTGGCCATTGTTTGATTTAGTGCTAATGACCCTATAGTCTCCTGACCAAAAGTCCTGTTCTTCCTGCCAGCGCATTTTACTAATCCCAACCAAATCCAACCTCAACCTGTCCATTTCCCTTTTTAAGTTTTCTAACCTTCCACTTCCCAGCAGACTTCTAACATTCCACGCTCCGATCCGTAAAATGTCAGTTTTCCTCTTTGTCACTTCTGTGATGTTAACTCCTTGATATAACAATATTTCAGTGGTAAAAAAAAAGTAGCCACCGCGAGGTGCGATCGCTCCTGGACTCTTGTGGTCCGGAGTTACTTACCCTACACACTACCAATGGTGCACGTCTCTGTAATCGTTGGCGAACCTACTTACTATCTCGATAACCCGCTATCTGTAGAAAATAGTCCTTCATTTCATTAACAAGAAAATCAATGTTGCACTTTGGTATTCGTATATTCTGTTACTATACTTTATTGTCAGGACTTGACTTATACACGAAAGCTTTGTGAATGGGCGCTTACAGTTATTTAATGAGTAGTGGCGCGGCCATGTTTAGATGGCAACAGTCAAAGATTTGTGAGCGCAAGGTAAATGTTTAATCTTGAAAATATCCATATTTCCGTTGACTTTTCAAGAAATGCAAGATTTTTCCCGTACTATTGAGACGATTTGGAAGATTTTGATACAAACCGCACCTTCTAACTCCCTCTGGTTTAGGAGCTTGAGTTTTTTGAAACACACACCCTAGCGTTTTTTATACTGTATATAGATAGGGTTTCACGCCGACAATCAATATCATTTCACACCCGAATATCACGCTCAAGACAAAATAAAAATATTTACGCGCCCACACCAATACATTTCGTTTCACATGCCAGCCCAGATTTAATTTCAGACACGAATTGCATTTTAAATTCACGCCAGGGACAAAACTAAATGCCGATAGGGAATTTTGTGTCATACCAGGAGCGAAATTAACAGTCGTTAAAAAATTTCATTTCGCACTGGGAGCGAAATTAAAAGACTGTAACGGTTTTTATTTCGCACCAGGAGCGAAATGAAAAGTCTTATAACGAATTTTATTTCGCGCCAGGAGCAAAATTAAAAGTCTGAGAAGTATTTTACTTTGCGCCTTGAGCGAAATCAAGTCAGTTATGAACTTTTTTTCACGCCGGGAGCAAAATTCATATTATTTCGTGCCGGGAGCGAAATTAAGTCAGTAAAGAATTTTATTTCGCGTCGGGAGCAAAATTAAAAGTCTGTAATGAATTTTATTTCGCGCCAGGGGCGAAATTAAAAGTCTGTAACGAATATTAATTGGCGCCCGGAGTGAAATTAAAAAAGTCTGTAACGAATTTTATTTCGCACCAGGAACGAAATTAAAAGTCCGCAAGGAATTTTATTTCGCGCCGGGAGCGAAAATAAAAGTCGGTCACGAATTTTATTTCGCGCCAGGAGTGAATTATTATTCCATTGAACAATTTCATTTTGCGACGCAAAATTAAATTGATAATACATTCCATTTCGCATGCCAGCCCTGATTACTACAGTCTCGGCTTGTTACAAATAAGCCTTCCTATTTGTGCATTTTCTTCGCACTCATAAATTAAGACAAACTGTTACGTCTGCTGTTGGACGTAAAATTATACGCAGATTCTGATTCCATAAGTTTTACATAATTTTAAATTAATCAAATAATATTGAACTTCCAACCTGACAAAAACTCCGCATTCTGAGTTTGATCCCCTAAGCCTACTCAATTGTTATACCACATTAACAATACGAGCTACATATTGTAAATTAGACTCACATTTCCTCCGATGGATATGGATTCCAAGTTGTTTGGTCTTTTACCTTGAACCCACTGTGTCCTGCCATCTCAGGGTAATCCATGGCAAGTCTCCGTAAAGCCCCCACCATCGTGGTATTTAATGCATGACCATCCCTTCAGTGTCCAATGGAAATAGTCTCTGCCATGCGGTCTCGTGTTCGAAGTCCAGTCCTACATCCATTCCGAATAATGTGAATTATTTCCACTGAATTTAGTCGTATTTTGTAGATTGAATGAGGGCCATTTTCATATTTTCGTCCGATTTCATCACCTAAAATTAACAAGGTTGTCAAAAATGAAATGTAGTCGCATTTGCTTGGAAGGGGGCTCAATATTTTTGTAATATCCTACTGCACATCAAAACGTTGATGGTCAGACAGGAAAATACATTTTGATCGCTGTAATGCAGTAAAATGTTATAAAGCTCATACGTGACCAATAACATTAATTTTTATTTTTCCTAAGTTTAATACATTTTTTCGGTCATTCTTATTAATAATGAACAACTGCAACATTAAACTTGAGTTTTAATGCTGTGCCACCAAAAATATTTGAACCTACCAATTTTATTTCGCGCCAGGAGCAAAATTTAAAGTCTGTTAAGTATTTTACTTTGCGCCTTGAGCGAAATCAAAAGTCAGTTATGAACTTTTTTTCACGCCGAGAGCAAAATTCATATTATTTCGCGCCGGGAGCAAAATTAAGTCAGTAAAGAATTTTATTTCGCGTCGGGAGCATGTCATGAGTGACATAGAATCTAATATCATCGTCTTGTCTTTATTTTCGTAACTTCTTGATTGCGTACAACTAAAGTTATTTTTAATGTAGGATGTTGCTCGTGTTTCACCATTTCCAAATATACCACTGAGTGTTAGTTTTAGAGATTTATTTTCTACAAAAAAATGGATTTTATAACAGTGCCACTCATGAGGTTTTAGGTAGGGAGACAAAAAATGTGTTGTTTTTTTCAAAACAAGTTTTTTATTATATTTTATAGAATGTTACATAAGTTGACATACTTCATTTTATGATTGCAGTCTCAACAAACAATACATTATTAATCTTAACTTAGGTTGCACAATGCTCAATCTTTATATGTTTGAACTTAAGTTTTACTTTCACTTTAGGAGGTAATTTGACCTCACATGTCAATTCCACTTTTGCGTTCCGAGTTGAAGAACTTTTCTACTGGGAACCAGAAGTTGGTTTTGATTGGTAGTCACAGATAATTCACGTGTCATTGTTGGATTCTTTGCCTCTGAAATTGTTTTTTTTTTTTTAATTTCTAATAATGTCGTCTTATAGCTTGGTTTTCATGCGCAAGTACCTGTGTCTTTATTGTGAGTGCACAAATGTCCAACTTGGTTCTCTTTATGTTCCGACGTACTTGCTTCAGTGAATGAAAATCCACAGCCTGTTTCCAGTCTCCGACCGGGTCAGGAATGGAATGAATGAAGCCCCCATCTAGCGGCGAGGATATGGGCTGTACCGGCTGCCGAGGCCTGACGCACTCCTCTGGGGCAATGATTAAATGAATGACAGATGAAATGAAATGATAGTGGAGAGTGTTGCTGGAATGAAATTTTGACAGGGAAAACCGGAGTACCCGGAGAAAAACCCGTCTGCCTCCGTTTTGTCCAGCACAGATCTCACATGGAGTGACCGGGATTTGAACCACGGACCCAGCGGTGAGAGGCCGGCGTGCTGCCGCCTTAGCCACGGAGGCTTACTTAAGCACTTCTTTTTATGATGAGGGACTATTGTGGGTGGTGTAAGTAAGTTGACAGCATTCTTGTTGCCTGAAATTTCTGTCTATTCAACCAAAACTGGAACATTGGACTGCTGGTGCTGACTGAAAATCTACTACTGGTCATCTCCGATAGGACTGATCGTTGCATCCCTGGTAAATCATGGGATTGTTGGCCGACATTGTGTTTTATTAGCGTTGCTGCACCCTCAGTGCAGGCCCGTCTCCAATCCTGAGAAGTCGATGGACTAGGGATGGTGCTAGGATGTGTCTTGTTCCTCTTATTGTTATCCCACACTCTCCAATTTCTTCGCACTTTTCTTTGTTTTGTTGGACCCATGTCTGATTTTTTCGTCGTTGGGAATTCCTAAATATGTAAGAAAATAGAAAATAAATAAAATAAAACAAAAAAAGAATGTATATTGTACGTAGTGTACCCGATACCTAGTTTAGGCTATCGGCTACGCCAGCAGACATTAAGCCGTAGTTGAGGTTTTGGGAAGAGTTAGGAAAAGATAGCGCACCGATCGAGTCAAGAAGAATGCCAAGATGACGTAGGAGGTCTAGGATCAAGGAGGCACTGACATCTGTAGGAAGATGGAATTATGGATAGAGATGTGAAATTTTATTAAGATCTATATGGAATATGGTATTTAAACATCTTATAAGAGGATATATAACATGCATTATATGTGGAAATAATTGTAAGGAAGTTAGATAACCCTTAAGTTATTTTATAACGGAATAGCCGAGATGATGAGGGTTCGAGACTATAATCGTGACGCGAGAGCACAGTGGTGGGGGACTACACCACGTGTCTGCGCCAGGCAGATAAGAGTGAAGACAGTGCCAGCACATTCAGTGGAGCTCTGTCAGTCGAGCAAGTAGGATCGAGCTCTGTAGCGCAAGCCAGACGCACGGTGAAGGTCGCGTAGCATACCGAAACTGTCACGGCAGAGTGTAGGCGACAGTTTCAGCATCGCCGGGCAGCGAACGCCAAGCAGGTCGTTGATCCAGGGGGACTTGTCGAGCAAGCAATCACAGACGGCCGGGATATGTTAGAACAGCACTGCAAGTAGTTGGAGACTTTATTACAAGCTACATTTCAACGCAGTTTAAACACAGCTTTTATGAATAACTTTACGACTATGCTTTTCTATAACGCATTCAAAGTTACTTTAACAATTTCAAGCAAGCGGAATGTCGTTAGCATAGGCACTGATGAACATTAGATCGTGCATTAATGAGATTTATTTCTTATGCAGTTTCATGAATTACCAAATACAGACAACTACAGGGTGTTTCGTAAACTTGAACACTCTCATGTAAAATTTTATTTTACGAAAGTGAGACTTAGCAGTTGTTGGAGATTGGTCTTTTAATACTCAAACTGAACATTTAATGGGACAGTGGCGTAACTTAGAAGAGGAATAGGGGGTCCGCTGTTTCCATGAACATTTTCGAGAGGAGTTGGACAATATCCGCTATGGGTAATCCGAAGTTCAACATGTCAGAGTAGACGCAGATAGAGACAAGATGGCACCGCAGAGCGATGGATTCGATTCCTGACGAGAGGAGTCCACCAGCTGATTCACTTGGGATTTCGAAGGCAATCGTCATTTCATGGATGGAATGATATTCACGCCGATCTTTCGAGAAATTCATTATGTAGGGAAAATCGACGATCTTGGAAATTTAATTACAGCTGATTATGAAAGGTACTGTAAGAGTTATAACTACCTGATACGATTATTTTCATGAATACTGGGCACACATGTATATTTTTCTAATAGGAGTGATACGATTATTAAGACATGATTTGACTTTATATACTTCGAATTTGCTAGAATATGGAGTGACCATATGATATGGCAGGCATCATTATACGAAATTCTCACCATTGGTTGGCTTTATTAAGCAGATGTTTGGTCTTTTAGACACTTTTCCAGCTAGGATATTTTTCATGAATAGTTTTTTTGTGTAACGAGTATTTCGAACTCGTGATCTGCAATTGATTATCTAAAATTACTTCGTCAGTTCATTGCATACTAGCGAGTGTGTATTATTCATCAGTAGGGATTTTTTCCATTGGATTGTTTGGAGATATTAAGAAGTTATTCACTTTAGTGAATGAACAACGCTTTTATATGACAACTAGAAACTTGTTGATTCCTATCTGGTACATTCACTCATATAGTCTACGAGATGGGGTCTTTCGTATTTATACGATTGTATGGTGGCTACTCATCTTACCCATCGTTCAGGGCAATATCATCCAAGTCGACGGGGCGAGGTCTTTCGTATTTATACGACTGTACGGTGGTTACACATCTTACTTGCCATTGAGGGACTCATTTTTATCATCCGAGTGTACACGAGATTGTAAGTGAATCAAACAAGGAACTACTAGTCACATATCAGTCGAAATTTTGTTAAATAAAGTAACGATAAATGTCAACAGGATTGCATTTAGTAATTCTTGTTTGCCAATCCAATATTTTGTTGCTATACTCTTTTGAGAGTAATTTCAGTTTAACAGCTGTTACAGCTGATGCTTTTGATGAGTTTTATAATTGTGTTTGATACCTTTGAGAAGGATTTAAAGTAATTGAATCTTGTAAGATTAATCATTAATGGTCAGATTTATTATAAGGCAGATCAGTATTGCAGATTTTGATATGAGAGATTATAGCACATTGGTGTTTTTCTGTGATGTGAGTTATGAAAATTGTAAGAGAATTTATGCTATTTGAAAGCAGATCTTAAATTACTGAAGTAATATTTTTCCAATTGTTTAAGAAGTTGTCTAGATGTGATCAGATTAATTACAGTTATTGGAGATTGTGTGCGTTGATAATTTGAAGCCAGTTATATATTTTTGTAGATCATGCAACATGGTTAAGTGGAGTTTGTGATAGGCATTTTGTAGAAGTTGCCATGTGATAGTTGCAACGTTGATAATGTATTTTGAAGCAGACATGAGGTCGTCGTACCCAGTCTAGCGTATTTGTTGAGATTCATGCTGTATGTGCTGAATATTTATGGAGTTTTGTGGAGTAATTGTTGTATTCAAATGTGATATTTGAAGTATTGAGGAAATGTAATGCCGTTGTGGATAGTTAGATCCAACGTGATGTCGTGGAGGCAATAATATTTTTTGGCATGATAAATTAAATACGAGATATAACTTGTAAGTGATAAAACTGTAAGACAACGTTCTATAAACCATATTAAACAATTTGTTAGGAAATTAAACAAATAAATGAAGTTGATAATACAAGATTTTCTGAAAATAATAATTAATGAAATAATAATCTGAAAATTAAGCATATTAACGATCTGACCTAATGAAATAAAAATCAGAATGACTAGATGAAATAATGACAATCTAAATAACCAGAAGATTGAAATTTAAATAATTTGATAAATTAAATTTTGGAATAAATCAATGAATTAAATAGATGGATGAATTAAAGATTGGGTAAATTAAACTGATTTAAATAAATTAATAGACGATTGTAATGATGATGAATAACTGAATTAGAAGGTGATAATTAACTAAAGAAGCTGATGATTTATGAATTTATATGGAATTAAATAAATTTAATTGAGATATAATTTGAGGAATTGCAACTTGAGTTGAAGATTTAAATGATGTAATGGTGATGAATTAAGGATTCTGACAGGAATATGTAGAATTTTGAAGTGAGAATTAATGTGAGAAATGTTTAATTTTGATGATGACGATAACGATGACCAATGAGCCGTGAATTTTCTGTAATTCACAGATAAGAGATTATGAATGACAATGTAAATAGTGTAAATTAATTATTCAATGTTTAGGAGCATTTGACTAACATGTTCAACGTTTAAATTATGCCATGCAAACCATAAAATACTTGATATTTAATATATGTGATTATAATATGTGTATGTTTAGACAGATTAATAACATTTTTAAATCCACATTGATGATGTTAAATTAAAGAGAAATTAGGTCTCAGGTTTCACAAATGTCAGTGACGAAAGACATAGTGCTACAGTGATCCTGAGAACCCAAGAGAACTTTAGAGATTTTTCTTGTTATGTGGATGAAATAATTTTGGATTAGAAAAGAGATGGTTCGATTTTTGGACAATGACAATTTAACGTTGGCATTCGACCATACTCTCAGGTAGGAGTTATATTTAAAATGTCTGTCTGACTATCAAAGTAAAATAAATTTGTTTTTATCTTAGTTGTGATCTGATGATGGTGTGATGTTCCTTTTTCTTTCCTTGTCTTGAGTAAGGCTTATCCGGAAAGGAAGTGGTTTGCTAGGAATTCAGTTGATGGCGCCCATTTATATTTGCATTATTTCTATTAAACTTAAGCCCGTAACGACCCTAGAGATACTCTGTCTCGTGATACCCACTGCTTTTTCGATAACTCAGCTGAATTTCCGACACATTCCTTATTTGACTAGAGGTTCATTTAACTCCGCTCTGTCCCGGAACTCCAGGAATGCGATGCTATAGCAGATGGGTCATCGCATCCCCAGGACGAACGGGTACAGTAGGTTTATGAAACTATAAAATAGGTGTTTTGGAAAGTGTACCTACCTCCGAAAATGCATTAGTTTGTATTCTTTTTCCCATTGTAAGTCATCTTTTCTCTTCTCTCCGTACCTTTTACATCTCTCTGCATTGGATAAGGCCTAATGCGTGAAAACATGTAATAATATTGTTATTGGTTTTACGTCCCTTTTAAATACTCCGGCTTTTAGAGACGCCGGGGTGCCAAAATTCGACCCGAAGGGGATCTTTAACGTGCCAGTAAATCTACTGACACGGCTCCCTCGCATTTGCGCACCCTGAAATGCCAGCTGGCTGCGCCAGGATACGAACCTGCAACCTTGGGCTCAGCAAGCGAGGATGTTACCGCTGAGCCACGCAGCCAGCCAATGAAAAAATGTAATGAGTAGTTGTGTTAATAATTTAGAATGAATATATACTCATGAGTAACACGGTAGTAGATGAGTGACATGTCCGGAATTTTCCTTGAAAGTGTCACTCATGAGTTACAAAAGGTAAACCCACATTAGGCCTACTGAATAATATTTTATGCCGATGTGAAGTAGGCTATATAAAGATCCATAGTAAGGCTACAAAACGTGATATATACGAATTTTAGAAATAAATTGATGAAAATGAGAATCCACAGCCTGCTTCCAGTCTCCGACCGGGTCAGGAATGGAATGAATGAAGCCCCCATCTAGCGGCGAGGATATGAACTGTGCCGGCGGCCGAGGCCTGACGCACTCCTCTGGGGTAATGATGAAATGAATGACAGATGAAATGAAATGATATTGGAGAGTGCTGCTGGAATGAAATTTTGACAGGGAAAACCGGAGTACCCGGAGAAAAACCTGTCTGCCTCCGTTTTGTCCAGCTCAGATCTCACATGGAGTGACCGGGATTTGAACCACGGACCCAGTGGTGAGAGGCCGGCGTGCTGCCGCCTAAGCCACGGAGGCTAGAAATAAATTGATATTGATTAAAATATCCATGCAACTCATGAAAACCTTAGAAAACCATTCCCATGTTTTGAAGAGCGAGGCCCACACAGCACATGTCCTTCCACGAAGGCGAAATTGAAAACACTGAAGAACTAGCTCCCCTTCAATGATTCAAAATTTTGAACTCCCTGAAACAAATGACTCAAACACACTGTCACTCCTGAGGATGATTTTTTTTTTTTTTTTGAAAACTGGGGGACAAATTAATTTTGAACAAAAACCCTTTCACAAAATATGTTTAAAAATCTATCAAAGGAACAGCATAATCTAGAAATTGTGCTGAATGAAAGGAACGTTTTGGATTTCTATTTTCTTAACCTTGGAAATAAATATAGGTGTTCAAATGATCAACATATGGGTGAGGACAGTGTCACTCAAGAGGTTCTGCCAACTTTGAAAAATCGTAAAAAAAAAAGTTTTCGTCCAAAATAAGTTCTGAAATGTTTAAGATGCTCTTCATCAACCTGACTTTGCCAGGAGAAATTATTATACAAAAAATGCATCTCTTCTGGATCAAATATAGTTTAGAAACCTGAGGACATGAATGGGACAAAAATATGAAAATGGCCCATTAATAAACTTACTCGACACTGTGCACACTCTCATATTGTATGTATATTCAATAGGGCTCGGAATATTCGCGTATTCGCATATTCGAATACCGAATAGTGCGAATACAGCGAATATTATTCGAATATTCACAACCTCACGAATATTAAAAAATGAAAAATGAGGATGACGACTCACAGAGCAAGACATCAAAAACTCTAAAATTGACTATTTCTGGGGCTCTTAAAAGACGATTTCACATTAGTGATGAAGAACCGACCACAGGTGTAAGTTTAACCCAATTAACGTTTGCTGTGGATTCACGTTACAAAACTCTTTCACACGAAAATGCACAAGACACGGAAAAGATTTGGGTGGAACTACAAGTGCAGATGCTTTCTTGTGATACCGGAGAAGATTCGGATGCTTCACAACCACAACCTCACTCACTCTCGTCCAGCTTTGAAAGGGACCTCTACTTTATTTTCAAGCGTCCATATACGTCACCGCGCAGGAAAACTGTGGCCGAAGAACTGGAAAACTTTAGGAACGCCCGTGAAACTGTAGGTGACCCCTGAAATAGTAGAAGGCTCATGAAAAGGTATACCCCAGAATAAGTCAGTTGGCGAGAAAGTACTTATGCATTCCCGGCACCTCCGTTCAATCAGAAATAAATTTTTCCACGGGCGGCACTATTGTTAATGCCAAAAGAACATGCCTTGATCCTGACAATGTTGACAAATTGATTTTTTTGTCCAAAAGAAGAAATTTTTCGCGCGAAATAATCTTTGAGTTAAATGCCTGTTGACATTGAAATGTCTTATTTTTGTTTTTCTCTCAAGTACTCGTGTCGATAATGTTGTGCTTATGTTGATGGAAATGTGCACTTGCACGGCGCTAAGAGAAGACACGAAGAGTTTCTTATTTTTAATATTTGTTTTTGTAAAAACATTAGGCAATATATCGTCGTTTATCCAAACACGGGTTAGCTTGTATTATGTTTTCTTCCCTGAATTAAAGAATTGACATGTGATTGAAGGTTCCGTGTTTTTTCATTTATTAAATACCATGGGTCAAAGAATTCTTTACATGCTACTTTTGTCTTATTTGGGCGAACTATCTTTAGTTGCTGAGTACAAACGTTGTACTTCTCTACATATCTCCAAATCATAGTGCGCGTTTCCTCTAAACGGTAACAGTATTGCTTTTCAAGCCTCAATTTTATTTCTTATCATTATTGAACAAAACTTCTAATTACGAAATTCACTCATATAAAAGCACTGACATACTAAATAATTTGCAAATGCATAACCTGTTCCGCAATAACTTACAGCAAAAACCCATTTAAGACGAGAAAAAGTCGCATAATAACCGGAATAGCGTAGTAACCGGGCACGGCTGAAACGCACTCGTGAAGGTTGAATTCATAGATAGAGGAATGAGACAAATACCGTAATTCGAACGATACGAATAGAATATTCGTACGAACCAGTCCATCCAAATAATGAAAAAGAAGCTCCGTGACCAACTAAAGAGCCGTCTTTTTCTTAAAATTTAAGATTCATGCCAATGATTAATCTGTATGGACTTATCTAGAATAATGACGAAATTAAGTTGGTAATATCGACATTTCTAATTAGTTCGAAATATACCTGGTATATTTTAGCCTAATAGAGCACCACAGTTGGCAGCCCTGGTGACTGAATATTTTCTTAGTTCATCTCTTAAGGTACCGGTACAGAATACAACATATGGTTGAAGTCCAATGGATAGCATGGATGTTACATGCAGTTATACATTGGATCTATCAGCGCGCGTAAAATCATGTTGGCAACAATGTCATGGATGTGTTGGTCAGAAATAATCTGACACAATATACATCTCGTTGGGCCAATTTTGGATTAAATCCATTTGTTAGTATAGAAGTTACATGTATTTAAAAATTGGTCCTATCAGCAGGATTAGACTCATGTTGGTAGCACTGACGTATATTAGTTACTCCAAATTAATCTATAATGTCTGGTACTGTACGTGTGCATAGTTTAAAGCTGTTGGCTTGCATACTTTCTGATATACGGGTATTTGGATGAAAAAAGTAGAGAGAGCATTTATTAACAGTCGGCAGCCCTGGCGGCTCTTAAGAATACGCTCACTCATATCTGGTTATGTACACATAGTACATACGAAATTTGGTTGAAATCCAATTGATAGTGTAGAAGGTCTATGCATTTCAAAATTGGACCTATCAGCACATGGAGGAAAGAACGGAAGGAGATGCCTTCGCTGCGCTGCCTAGTGCAAGCTGCTGAAGCCAAATGGCACGCCCACTTTGGGTAGCAAGAAAATGGCTCTTCCTATGCTTAGAGCCGTAAACCACTCCAACTACTGTCGACCAAAGTATTATGTGTACTCGAGTTTGAAGGTTGTTTGGGAAGTAACCAGTAGACCTACATAAAATCCAATAACATCATCATTTTCGTCGTTCTAATTTACGTTAGCTCATGTAGGTTTGGAATTTTTATTGTATATTTTAATATTTTTTGTCGCAGTTAGAACACAAAAAGTGCACGTTTTTAAGCGTGTTTCAACCATGCGTCACATTTAAGAATTATTATCTCAAAACCCCGTCATCAGATCGAATCCAAATTCTAACACAATATACATTGGAATGTTGTATAACTGGTTTATTAATTTCAAAATTTTGCGTGTCCAAGAAAAAAGTTGTTATCATTTTTGTAAGGTAACTTTTTCTCGGCTCGGGGTGGTTAGAAAATGTAGTTCTTGGACGCGATGTAATCCTTATACATCAAAAAGTTATGCTGTATGACTGTGAAATATGTAAATTAACTCACTTATTTTATATCGGTTTGTATTTGTAGGCGGAAATAACACATCGTTCACCAGTTACCCGCTCCAGGAAAAGCTGTACAGCGTTCCTGTGATGGAGCCCATCACTTCCGAGCGAGGCACGCCATGATGCGTGATTGGCTGCATTTCGGCAACGCTGTACAGCTTTTCCGGGAGCGGGTAGCTGGTGAACGATGTGTTATTTCCGCCTACAAATACAAACCGATATAAAATAAGTGAGTTAATTTACATATTTCACAGTCATACAGCATAACTTTTTGATGTATAAGGATTACATCGCGACCAAGAACTACATTTTCCAACCACCCCGAGCCGAGAAAAAGTTACCTTACAAAAATGATAACAACTTTCTTTCTTGGACACGTGAAATTTTGAAATTAATAAACCAGTTATACAACATTCCAATGTATATTGTGTTAGAATTTGGATTCGATCTCATGACGGGTTTTTGAGATAATAATTCTTAGATGTGACGCATGGTTGAAACACGCTTAAAAACGTGCACTTTTTGTGCTCCAACTGCGACAAAAAATAATAAAATATAAATTAAAATTCCAAACCTACATGAGCTAACGTACAATCGAACGACGAAAATGATGATGTTATTGGATTTTATGTAGGTCTATTGGTTACTTCACAAACAACCTTCAAACTCGAGCGCACATAATACTTTGGTCGACAGTAGTCTTGGAATTTAGTGACATAAAACTGCTATGACAAGTCAAGTTGTTTTTTTTTTTTTTTTGATATGCAGAATACACTCTGTTCATCACGGTAATTGGCACAAATAAGCTGCGTTATTGTTTTAAAAGCCAATTTAAATAGAAATATGAGAGCACCTATGAAGGCTAGTTTTGTAAGAAAGACGCGGCAAAACGTAATAATACGCTGAAACACTGGTTACATCGAATAGCCTACAGGTGTCTAAAGGTGCGAGTTTTACCAAAGAAGGAACCTCTTGGGAACTATCGTATTGATGCCGAACTAATCACGGTATTTAGGACTACACCAAATTGATTTTTAAGGTCTTATTGGTGTTCAGGCATTCGTCAGTTTTTAGGCCTAATTTCGAGCTCAGTCACTTTCACTCATTGTTCGCACACTTTTTGATATTCAAGAATACGAACCTTAAAATTAATAAACAGAACACTTATTCGATTCGTACAACTTATGCAAGTCACGGAACACCGAATACAAGTTAAGGTTACGCCCACTTTGGACGCAGCGCTTGGCTTCACTCAAACGAGCTCAGGGCATCTCCTCTTATTCTTTCCTCCATATATCAGCAGGCTTAGAATCATTTTGGCAACACTGCCATGTATGGCCTCCTGGAAATTAAACTGAAACATTACTAGGCTATCTATATGTGTGCCAATTTTAGAATAGCTCCCATGCTTACCTTCCAAGATATCCAAAATGGAGCTCAAATTTCAATTTCGGTTTTTAGCAGTTGGTAGCACTGACATCATTTTCAAATATGGGCTTGAGATATTCAGGTATAGATCTTTACTCACACCAAAATTGGTTTCGATTGTTGCAGCCGTTTAGGACTTGATGGGGGGGGGGGGGGAACAGACAGACACGCATTTGCCCGGATCGAACTCATAAGTCTACTTTTTCCTGTTTCCTTTTTCCTGTTTCCTTTTTCCTTTTTCTGTGAAAAGTAGGCTAAAAACAATGGGCATACCTTTCAAATTATTCGAATACAATATATTCGAATGTGCACGAATACGTTATTATTCGAATACAGCGATTCGAATACCAGAATAACAATGGTATTCGAATAATATTCGAATATTCGAACATTATTCGCGTATTCGCGAATTATTCGTGTTCCTCGAATATTCGAATAGTGCCAAATAATTCGAATCACAGTCCGAGCCCTAATATTCAAGATTGCCCTTTCACAGTTTCAACGTGCATGTCGTGCATCCAAAAATCTTTCTACTAGTCAGATAACTCGGTAGTTAATATTCCACCGTTCGTTTCTATCACGTTTTGAAATGAAAATCCACAGCCTGCTTCCAGTCTCCGACCGGGTAAGGAATGGAATGAATGAAGCCCCCATCTAGCGGCGAGGATAAGGACTGTGCCGGCTGCCGAGGCCTGACGCACTCCTCTGACGCAATGATTAAATGAATGACAGATGAAATGAAATGATAGTGGAGAGTGTTGCTGGAATGAAATTTTGACAGGGAAAACCGGAGTACCCGGAGAAAAACCTGTCTGCCTCCGTTTTGTTCAGCACAGATCTCACATGGAGTGACCGGGATTTGAACCACGGGCCCAGCGGTGAGAGGCCGGCGTGCTCCGCCAAGCCACGGAGGCTTCTTCTATCACGTTTTGTCGGACTCAAATTTTCTCTCACACAACTCAAATTACACCGTAATACTTCGGCAATATTCCCGACACGTTCTCACGCGCTGTCGGAAGAAAGAAACTCCAGGTCAAGGCTACGGCCTTCAATAACGACCCGTCTCAAGCAGGCAACTGAGTAACCACTTGTGTGCACCAAAATGTCGGTCATCCCCCAGACGTCTAATCGAACTCTTGGCTCAAGTGATCTCCTTACTTGATGAATTTCTTCATGTGATACAACTCTCCCACGGTGTAAAATAATGATACGAAAATGCCAAGAATGGCGATAATTAAATTTTGAAACAATTTATAAATTTCCAGGATTCTTCAGAAATATTTTATTTAAATAAGTGTTCATGCATTTCCTACAGCCTTCAATAACATCGGATCTTCCGGTGTGACATCACCAAAGCAGTCGTTGTAGTGCGAGGATCGGTTCGAGCTCTGCGCTCTCCGTAATCGATCTCAATGAATAATTATTAATATCGATATGGCCATATCCATCTGATCGGGCTCAGTATCCTCCAGTAATTGAAATTATTGTTCCCAAGTTCTTATAAAAGGAAATATTCAGTTGCAAGAGATGAGTGTATAAAAATAGAAGAAATAAAAACAGCGGTGCGTGTTGGCAACATCGTTCCGCATGAGTTCCGTGCCAAATTATAAAAAGAAGGAAGTAATTTTATTTCGGTCAGTGATAACAAGCGCAACTGTGACACTGAATCGCAGACTCCCCTATGGACACTTTAAACGTCATCCGCATCCACTGCACACCTTTTATCCAGAACCGCTTCCGCGAATGCCTTCGAATATCCACATCCATGGATATTACATGAATTTTCACACATTTCCTTATAACAACATGGTTATCGTTACAGAATGCAAAAATAACAATTTATTTATTTTCTATGTAGTTCCAAATGACTGCTCAAAATTCCTGTTTGATTTAATTCTGATCTGAGGACTGGAACGGGGTAGACTCAGCCTCGTGGGGGCTAAACTGAGTAGATGTGGGTTCGATATCCACCTCATCCATCCTGGGAGTGGATCTCCGTGGTTCCACAATTCTCCGTGGTTCCCCACTCTACTCCAGGAAAAAACCGGGATGGTCCCTAATTTGAGGCCACGGCCGCCTCCTACACAATTCTCACCTGAATTACAAATACTCACACTAATACAGACACCACAATAACACAGGTTATCAGACAAATTCTACACAAGCCCAAATACATGAGGCTAAGTGACCACGATGTCCAAGCCCCTCAAATGAAACAACTACTCGACAGGGTAAAGAAAGTAAGAGGCGACGACTGTTATACTGTATATGGCTAATGGTTTAAACGGCCCGATGCCCTTCTTGACACGAACCTTATAGGAGAAGTTAATGAGAGATGAATTGAATGAAGTTGAATGGATTTGGAAGGAAGCGGCCGTGACAAACTAGAAATTACTGTCCCGGCATTTGCCTGGAGTTGAAATGGGAAAACACGGAACACCATTACAAGGACAGCTAAAGGTTTGCACTAGGCCATAGAAAATTAAACTTCACATACAATGTTTGGCGGGAATGTATATCCGCGTACATCAAGGCGTTTCCGGCCCACAACAATGAAGGTGATGTTGATAATACGAAGCCTAGCATCTACTGTAGGTTATCGGCCCCTAATGATAGTGAGAAATGAGAATGAAATGACGCTACTGCTACTGCTACAACTACCGTGCTCCTAACTTATCATTAACATAGTATAATATGACGTGGGAAAAAGAGGTAAATAAAAGTTGTTGTTGTTGTTGTTGATTGATTAACATTGAGGTCATGTAGCCTCTTGTACTTGGGTGTGTGTGGAATTTGTCTGATAACATGTGCTCTTGTCATGGCTGTACGTGTGTGTGTATTTGTAATTGAGGTAGAATTTGGTTAGGAAGCGGCCGTAGCCTTTAGTTAGGTACCACCCCAACATCGTCCGGCTTCATGGTTAATTGGTTAGCGTGTTGGGTGTATGTGACGTCTTCATCATCACTCATCGTCATTACGACGCGCAGGTCGCCCACGGGTGTCAACTAGAAAGACCTGCACTCGGCCTCTCAGGAGGCCACTCGAAGAAGGAGAAGACCCCAACATTTGCCTGGAGTAGAAGTGGGAATATACACACATCAAAAAAAGTTTTGCATCACCTCGGTTCCCAGATCTCCGGCATATAGACGTTGACTGTGTATATTGTATCAAAGATACAGTCCCTTTGACTGTTCATAGATGTCACTAAAACTGCTCAAAGATGTAAACAACCATGCATGAGCAGGGCCTATTAGACGGAGGGGGTACGACAGCCGATCAGTTCCAGTCATTCCACCAGGACGAAGGTACGCTGCTCATGTTGTCTGTAGTTCTACCATGCCTAGAAGGTCAATACCGCAGTTCGATCGCGTCCGCATTGTTACTTTGTGTCAAGAAGGGCTCTCAACAAGGGAAGTTTCCAGGCGTCTCAGAGTGAACCAAAGCGATGTTGTTCGGACATGGAGGAGGTACAGAGATACAGGAACTGTCGATGACAGGCCTCGCTCAGGCCGCCCAAGGGCTACTACTGTAGTGGATGACCGCTACTTACGGATTGCCGCTCGGAGGAACCCTGACAGCAATGCCACCATGTTGAATAATGCGTTTCGTTCAGCCACAGGACGTCGTGTTTCAACTCAAACTGTGCGCAATAGGCTGCATGATGCGCAACTTCACTCCCGACGTCCATGGCGAGGTCCAGCTTTGCAACCCCGACACCATGCAGCGCGGTACAGATGGGCCCAACAACATGCTGAATGGACCCCACAGAATTGGCATCACGTTCTCTTCACCGATGAGTGTCGCATATGCCTTCAACCAGACAATCGTCGGAGACGTGTTTGGAGGCACCCTGGTCAGGCTGAACGTCTTAGACACACTGTCCAGCGAGTGCAGCAAGGTGGTGGTTCCCTGATGTTTTGGGGTGGCATTATGTGGGGCCGACGTACGCCACTGGTGGTCATGGAAGGCTCCGAAACGGCTTTACGATACCTGAATGACATCCTCCGACCCATAGTGCACCCATATCGGCAGAATATTGGAGAGGCATTTGTCTTCATGGAAGACAATTCTCGACCTCATCGTGCACATCTTGTGAATGCGTTCCTTCAAGATAACGACATCGCTCGACTACAGTGGCCAGCATGTTCGCCAGACATGAACCCTATCGAACATGCCTGGGATATGTTGAAAAGGGCTGTTTATGGACGTCTTGACCCACCAACCACTCTGAGAGATTTACGCCGAATTGTCGTTGAGGAGTGGGACAATTTGGACCAACAGTGTCTTGATGAACTTGTGGATAGTATGCCACGACGAATACAGGCATGCATCAATGCAAGAGGACGTGCTACTGGGTATTAGAGGTAGTGGTGTGTACTGCAATCTGGACCACAAATGCTGAAAGTCTAGCTGTATGATGGTACAACATGCAATGTGTGGGTCTCATGAGCAATAAAACGAGCTGAAATGTTGTTTGTGTTGATCTCTATTCCCTTTGTATTTAAAGGTTCCGGAACTCTTGGAACCGAGGTGATGCAAAACTTTTTTTGATGTGTGTATGTACGGAACTCACTTCAAATTTAGCAAACTCTAAGTTCAAGATGTTTCAGACATATTTAGAGCGAATCGTCAAAGTTAGTGCTACCAGCATAATTCTATGCTAGCGTATAGGATTTAGGTTCAACTGCATGTAACTCCCATACTAAAGAAATGATTCCAACCGAATTAGCCTACATAGGTGTAATGCAGGTCTCAAGAGATATAATTCGTCATTTTATTGGCGTCATAAGGACTATCGTTGATAAATGCTCTCCATAACTTTGAACCCTTGTATCAATGCATGCAGGCAAACAGTTCAAAATTTGCCATATGTGTATGGACAATAATTTAGCTCATTCATTTCGTGGAACCCATTCGTGACAGTGTTGCCAACATAACTCTACGCGTGCTGATAAGTTCAATATTTAACTGCATCTAACTTCCATAACATTTAATGGATAACTAGCAAATTTTACATATCCCGCAGTGGCGTAGCTACATTCATGCAACTTGGTATTCTAATGTTCATACCTTATAGTTTTTTATAGATTAACTCCATTCGTCGTGTTTTTCACTCAGCAAAGATATCAATGACGCGTACTTTGAAGATGTCATCCATGGAAAAAGTTCACCAAACTCTTCTTAATAGACCGAGTACTCAAATTGCTCAGTCTAGATTCTGACATGGAGTTCCTTAAAAATGTCTTAACTCTCTTCAATACACCCACACTTCGTTCACTCGAAGCAGTATAAACAGTAAAGGTAAGAACCAGTCTATGAGGCGCACTGTTTCTTGATATATTTTCCCCTCAGGGGCTCACGACTAGTGGGACGTACGACCACGGGGCCCCAGCTGAGTTCGGCATTACTTCCACTTACTTGTGCCGGGCTCCTTTCTGTCATCTTTCCTATCGACCTCCCTTGGACAACTCTTGTTCTTTTCCGACCCCGACGGTATTAAGGTATCCGAGGCCTAGGGAGTCTTTCCCGCCTTAATTGGCCCTTGTCTCATATTTCCTGATACCCTCATTCTTCGAGGGGTCAGCCTTCTTTTTCTTTTCATAATATCTCCTGCCTTCTGCGCAAGGCCCTTAAGGAGGCAGGGTGTGTGTAGCCCCACTACTTATGGTGCACCCTCGATAGTACTACACCCTCAAGGGCTCACGGCTGGTGAGTTCGGGAGTTGGCGACCCTGGGGGATTCCTGAGCTGGGTCTGGTTTTTCCCCCTTTTTTCATTGCCTCTGGGGCGGACCCTCTTTCACTTTCCTATCTGCCATTCATGGCTCTCCTTCCTTCCAAGTCCCTCAATCCTCATTCTTCGAGGGGTGACGGCATTTCTTTTCCTCCTGTCCTCCTTTGCCTTATTCTCCTATTGTTTTCCATTTCTTCTTCTAGTAACCTATATAAGTTAGTAGTTAGTTAGTTTTAGTTATAGTTTACATTTCATTATCATCTTCACGATCACCCAAACCATTGGGGGCCGATAACCTAGATGTTAGGCCCCTTAAAAATAATTATTATCATCATCGATATATTTTTTCTAGGTCGTTGTTCAAAACATATTCTTTTCATAGGACAAAGAAGAAAGTGGTATTTATACTAAATACACTATTAAATCATACACGGTTTTAAAACTCACTAATGAACATGCATGCGCTGAGATTCCGCCCGCCTCACGAATGCACTGCTCGCTTGGAGCCTAGGCTCTCTGCTGACGCATTCAGCTATCGACCTTCCGCTTGGCGCACGCGCAATTGCCTTCGCTACTCACAGAGACTCTCGCGCTGAGGAGCTGGCGTCAATCCTACCGTGGCTACAGAGAAAACTAGAGATTCAATTTGCCTATGTCAAGGAATAATAGGAAAATTTAAATGTGCATATTCCTTGAGAATGAAATGGGTATTCTAAGGCTCAAGCGGCTTCGGTGGCGTAGTTTGTAGCATACTGAACTGCTGTGCCCAAGATGGCGGGTTCAAACCCGGCCGAAGTCGTCGGATTTTTTTAAGAGCGTTCAAAATCCTTCAGTATGCCTTCCTTCGGAGGGGACGTAAAGCCGGCGGTCCCATGTCATAGATTTATGGCATGTAAAAGATCCTTTCACAGACTAAACTTGTGTAAAGCTAAATTGTTAGGTTAGATTTCGTCGGAACGCTCTATCAAAGTTCCAACGTTCACCACTAGGTATCATTGATATCTGGTAGCGAAAGTTGGAACTACTTGAAATTGAACGGAACTTGTAGCTCACCCTAATAAGGGTGTCCGGTAGAAGCAGCTACAGATTCAGGCGAGCCGAACATGTCGTCGGACACTCCCGGCACTAAAAGCCATAGGATAAATAAATCGAAGGCTCACAGATTCCCCTCCAACTTCGCCACTGAATACAGTGTATGTCGTAAGGGATAGAATTAAACGCATTTTCAGAGGCAGCAGACCTACAAACTACCTGATAACTCTCTCTACATTTTTGAGCCATAGACTCTCAGTATCTCAGAATCCATGGAAGGAAACTACAGTATGTCAAACAAACAAAAATGCTTGATTAGGCTGCAACATTTCAGGTATAATTCGATCAAATCATAAATGCATTAATTATTATTTAAAGTACACAGTGTATTTCAATGCAAAAGAACCGACAGTTGTGGCTACGCTCGCTAAAGCGCAGCGTTGTCATGGATCCAAACTCTCTACCGACTCGGTAGGCGCGTGGGTTCGAGCCCTACCGTCGTCCGCCCTTGAAATGGTTTTCCGTGGTTTCCCAATTTTAATGACCAGGAAAATGCTGGGATGGTACCTTCTGACAGGACACGGCCGCTTCCTTTCACATCCTTGCCCAGTTTCATTCATCTTGATTCATTGCATAGCTTTTCTTGTATATGGGGTGTGTTTTTCGGGCTGATAGTCTGTATGAACTCTTTTGTGTATAATTTGTCTATTATTAGACTATTATTGTATTATTACTGTCTTTTTGTTACTATAATTGTTAGACTATTATTATTTATATTGTGAATGTAAGTGAAATGTTTTATTTTTATAAGCTCTAATTTTATTTTATGTAGGGCGCTACTGTAAAGGAGCTCTTAAGCTCTAAGTGTAAATAAAATCAATCAAATCAATCAAATCATTCCCGGCGCGGCGCTCAGGTCGCCCTCGGGCGTCGACTAGAAAGACTTAAACTCGGCCTCTCAGTAGGCCACACGACAAAAAGGAAAGAACGCAAAAGTGCTTGCAAGAGATAATGTGAACGGTCGGGGTCGGACAAAATAGTACTATGTCCTTACAGGTTTCATTAAAACCTCTCCAGTTGCTTAGATGTTATTAGGGGGCGGGGGGGGGGGCAGCAAACACGGAAACACACATACGCACACACACACACGGATAAAAGGTGATGTCATAAGCCCATTTTTTCATAAATGGAAATAGGCTAAAAATACAAAAAGTCAATAAGATAGCTACAGTATGTAGAAAATGAGTTAGTTATGTCACATAAATACACAGAATTAAATTACATTGTGAATAATAATCATCGTCATAATATGGGATTACGTCATTTTGATCCACTTTGACTTTTAGAAATAATGCCTATCTAACTAACAAAATACCGGTAACCAACTTAGAAACAACGAATAATCTGAGCAAATCAAATGAAATGAATTGTATTATGGGTTTTAACGGACCTACTGCTAACACTAACCAAATTACTTTTTCAGGATGAATGGAATATTTGACGGGCATGTTTCCCACTGCAAGAAGGAGTCGGTGAAATCTTCATGCAAGTTGGTAGCATTGAGAAAACGGTCTTCTTCAGATAACTTACAATTACAACATTTCTCTATAGTAGAGAATGGCTACAAATTAAATCATCATGTGAAGTCCAATGACGATCTTCCTATTAACAAAATCAATGAAACTGATTTTGAAATGGAGACTTCAAAGTTGCCAGTGGATAAGGAAGTGGGCAATCCAACTCAAGATGAGAAGAGGATGACTGGAGACGATGCTGAAGCTGGGTGAGTTATAAGAGTACTATGTGTGTAGTAACATTCTCAGTGGCACTCGACTCAAGATGAGCACAGGAGTCCTCAATAAGATGCTGAAGCTGGGTGAGTTATAAGAGTACTATGTGTGTAGTAACATTCTCAGTAGCACTCGACTCAAGATGAGCACAGGAGTCCTGAATACGATGCTGAAGATGAGTGAGTTTTAAGAGTGCTATGCGTGTAGTAACATTCTCAGTGGCACTCCACTTAAGATGAGCAGGGAAGGCCTGAATACGGTGCTGAAGCTGGGTGAGTTAAAAGAGTTCTATGTGTGTAGTAACATTCTCAGTGGCACTCCACTCAAGATGAGCAGAGGAGGCCTGGAGACGGTGCTGAAGCTGGGTGAGTTGTAAGAGTGCTATGTGTGTAGTAACATTCACAGTGGCACTCCAATCAAGATGAGCAGAGAAAGCCTGAATATGGTGCTGAAGCTGGGTGATTTGTAAGAGTGCTATGTGTGTAGTAACATTCACAGTGGCACTCCACTTAATATGAGCACAGGAGTCCTGGAGACGATGCTGAAACTGGGTGAGTTATAAGAGTTCTATGTGTGTAGAAACATTCTCAGTGGCACTCCACTCAAGATGAGCAGAGGAGTCCTGAATACGGTGCTGAAGCTGGGTGAGTTGTAAGAGTGCTATGTGTGTAGTAACATTCTCAGTGGCACTCCAATCAAGATGAGCAGAGGAGTTCTAAATACGGTGCTGAAGCTGGGTGAGTTGTAAGAGTGCTATGTGTGTAGTAACATTCTCAGTGGCACTCCACTTAAGAAGAGCAGAGGAGTCCTGAATACGGTGCTGAAGCTGGGTGAGTTATAAGAGTGATATGTGTGTAGTAACATTCTCAGTGGCACTCATCTTAAGATGAGCTGAGGAGGCCTGAATACGGTGCTGAAGCTGGGTGAGTTATAAGAGTACTATGTGTGTAGTAACATTCTCAGTGGCACTCGACTTAAGATGATCAGAGGAGGCCTGAATACGGTGCTGAAGCTGTGTGAGTTGTAAGATTACTACGTGTGCAGTAACATTCTCAGTGGCACCCCACTCAAGATGAGCAGAGGAGTCCTGAATAAGGTGCTGAAGCTGTGTGAGTTGTAAGAGTACTATGTGTGTAGTAACATTCTCAGTGGCACTCCACTCAAGATGAGCAGAGAAGGCCTGAATAAGGTGCTGAACCTGGGTGAGTTGTAAGACTGCTATGTGTGTAGTAACATTCTCAGTGGCACTCCAATTAAGAAGAGCAGAGGAGGCCTGAATACGGTGCTGAAGCTGGGTGAGTTGTAAGAGTCCTATGTGTGTAGTAACATTCTCCGTGGCACTCCACTTAAGTTGAGCAGAGGAGTCCTGAATACGGTGCTGAAGCTGGGTGAGTTATAAGAGTGCTATGTGTGTAGTAACATTCTCAGTGGCACTCAAATAAAGAAGAGCAGAGGAGGCCTGAATACGGTGCTGAAGCTGGGTGAGTTAAAAGAGTTTTATGTGTGTAGGAACATGCTCAGTGGCACTCCACTTAAGAAGAGCAGAGGAGTCCTGAATACGGTGCGGAAGCTGGGTGAGTTATAAGAGTGCTATGTGTGTAGTAACATTCACAGTGGCACTCCAATCAAGATGAGCAGAGAATGCCTGAATATGGTGCTGAAGCTGGGTGATTTGTAAGAGTGCTATGTGTGTAGTAACATTCTCAGTGGCACTCCACTTAAGATGAGCAGAGGAGTCCTGAATACGGTGCTGAAGCTGGGTGAGTTGTAAGAGTACTACGTGTGTAGTAACATTCTCAGTGGCACTCCACTTAAGATGAGCAGAGGAGTCCTGAATACGGTGCTGAAGCTGGGTGAGTTATAAGAGTGCTATGTGTGTAGTAACAATCACAGTGGCACTCCACTTAAGAAGAGCAGAGGAGTCCTGAAAACGGTGCTGAAGCTGGGTGAGTTATAAGAGTGCTATGTGTGTAGTAACATTCACAGTGGCACTCCAATCAAGATGAGCAGAGGAGGCCTAAATATGGTGCTGAAGCTGGGTGATTTGTAAGAGTGCTATGTGCGTAGTAACATTGTCAGTGGCACCCCATTCAAGATGAGCAGAGGAGGCCTGGAGACGGTGCTGAAGCTGGGTGAGTTGTAAGAGTGCTATGTGTGTAGTAACATTCTCAGTGGCACTCGACTTAAGATGAGCAGAGGAGGCCTGAATACGGTGCTGAAGCTGGGTGAGTTGTAAGAGTGCTATGTGTGTAGTAACATTCTCAGTGGCACCCCACTCAAGATGAGCAGAGGAGGCCTGGAGACGGTGCTGAAGCTGGTTGAGTTGTAAGAGTACTATGTGTGTAGTAACATTCTCAGTGGCACTCCACTCAAGATGAGCAGAGGAGGCCTGGAGACGGTGCTGAAGCTGGGTGAGTTGTAAGAGTGCTATGTGTGTAGTAACATTCACAGTGGCACTCCAATCAAGATGAGCAGAGAAAGCCTGAATATGGTGCTGAAGCTGGGTGATTTGTAAGAGTGCTATGTGTGTAGTAACATTCACAGTGGCACTCCACTTAAGATGAGCACAGGAGTCCTGGAGACGATGCTGAAACTGGGTGAGTTATAAGAGTTCTATGTGTGTAGAAACATTCTCAGTGGCACTCCACTCAAGATGAGCAGAGGAGTCCTGAATACGGTGCTGAAGCTGGGTGAGTTGTAAGAGTGCTATGTGTGTAGTAACATTCTCAGTGGCACTCCAATCAAGATGAGCAGAGGAGTTCTAAATACGGTGCTGAAGCTGGGTGAGTTATAAGAGTGATATGTGTGTAGTAACATTCTCAGTGGCACTCCACTTGAGCAGAGGAGTCCTGAATACGGTGCTGAAGCTGGGTGAGTTATAAGAGTGATATGTGTGTAGTAACATTCTCAGTGGCACTCATCTTAAGATGAGCTGAGGAGGCCTGAATACGGTGCTGAAGCTGGGTGAGTTATAAGAGTACTATGTGTGTAGTAACATTCTCAGTGGCACTCGACTTAAGATGATCAGAGGAGGCCTGAATACGGTGCTGAAGCTGTGTGAGTTGTAAGATTACTACGTGTGTAGTAACATTCTCAGTGGCACCCCACTCAAGATGAGCAGAGGAGTCCTGAATAAGGTGCTGAAGCTGTGTGAGTTGTAAGAGTACTATGTGTGTAGTAACATTCTCAGTGGCACTCCACTCAAGATGAGCAGAGAAGGCCTGAATAAGGTGCTGAACCTGGGTGAGTTGTAAGACTGCTATGTGTGTAGTAACATTCTCAGTGGCACTCCAATTAAGAAGAGCAGAGGAGGCCTGAATACGGTGCTGAAGCTGGGTGAGTTGTAAGAGTCCTATGTGTGTAGTAACATTCTCCGTGGCACTCCACTTAAGTTGAGCAGAGGAGGCCTGGAGACGATGCTGATGCTGGGTGAGTTGTAAGAGTGTTATGTGTGTATTAACATTCTCCGTGACACTCCACTTAAGATGAGGAGAGGAGGCCTGGAGACGATGCTGATGCTGGGTGAGTTGTAAGAGTGTTATGTGTGTATTAACATTCTCCGTGGCACTCCACTTAAGATGAGCAGAGGAGGCCTGGTGACGTGGCTGAAGCCGGGTGAGTTGTAAGAGTACTGCGTGAAGTAACACTCTCAGTGGCACACGCATTGTAGGGCAGTGAAACGATCCCAACTCAGCCATACAGGAAGTGTCTTTGTGTGGTTTTCCTCTTATACATCCGTCCCGTGGCAGAGCCGTGTCCGTTAAATCGTGCGCCATGGCCGCGAAGGCAAATGCAGCAAGTCCGGAGATCGCAGGTTTGATACCCGGCGCTGACAGCGGCTATGCGAGCGTGGTTTCTCCCCGGGTTTTTCCACACTCTCTCCAGGCAAATGCCGAAATTGTACCTTACTTCAAGTCCAGGGGTACCTACGTCATTTCTATCCCCAAAACATTTACACACACTTCTACAGTCATCACAGAAATAGCCTACAGGTTATCAGACAAGTTTATCACACACCTTACTTCACGTGGCTGATTACCTAGATGCCCCAAGCTCCTGAAATGAATTAACATCAATCTTATAATTCCGATAATTACCGGCATGTAATCCTACCTCCGGTTGCAAATACATAGAGTTGTACAAACACCGCACTATCACAGATTTATCAGCCTAATTATACTTACCTCATGAACTCTGGGATTGATGATCACGATGCCACAAGCTCCTATGATACAAAAACAACAACAAATGTTTAATGTGAGGGGAAATTGTTACCTGTTTTCAGTGCTGGAAAACTGAAAAGGAGGAGTAACTGAAAAGACCGAAACGTAAGTAACACGGTGACTTTCGTAAGGTTCACGTGTAATCATTACACTACCAAGAAATTTGTCAAAGAAATTGTATGAAATATGTTATAATACTGAACTTTTATAATGGTTATACAAAAGAATCATCACACCATTACACTACATCAAATATTTTATCATAGTTCAGCAAAATGGATGAAGGACATTTCCTTTACAGTTCACTTTACTGTATTACGGTAGGTGAAATTATGTAGTGGCAATACCGGTATGTAAAAGA
This sequence comes from Meconema thalassinum, assembly GCA_946902985.2. NCBI lineage: Eukaryota > Metazoa > Arthropoda > Insecta > Orthoptera > Tettigoniidae > Meconema > Meconema thalassinum. The sequence continues at coordinate 377,504,123 of OX336389.2, read as the reverse complement.
AACGGATAGATAAAGTAAACGTCTATGGGTTAAATTAAACCAACGGTCCCTCACGTGACGAGAAATATATTTATACAAGTAAAATCTTGGTAAACGAGCTGCAGGACGACGATTTGAAAAAAATACAATTATATTAAATTATTAATAATTATAATTGTCGCCTCCGTAGCGTAGCGGTCAGCATGGTTAGCTGCCGCCCCGGAGGTCCTGGGTTCGATTCCCGGCTCTGCCACGAAATTTTAAAAGTGGTTTGAGGACTGGAACGGGGTCTACTCAGCCTCGGGTGTTCCAACTGAGTAGAGGGGGTTCGATTCCCACCTCAGCCATCCTCGAAGTGGTTTTCCGTGGTTTCCCACTTCGTCTTCGGGCAAATGCCGGGATGGCTCCTACTGTAAGGCCACGGCCGCCTACTTCCCTCTTCCTTGCCTATCCATCCTGACCATCCATTACCTTCCCTCATGAGACCCCTGTTCGCTTTGCAGGTGATGCCGCCTGGGCGAGGTGCCAATCACACCTCACCAGTTGTATCCACTCTGATTAGGTGTTCCCAGCTCTAGGACACTGTCCGTAGAGGCGGTAGTGGTGGTTTCCCTCGCTGAGTCCGTGGGTTCCACCAACCTGGAGGGTAAACGACTAAGAAAGGAGAGAAAGAAAAGAAATTAATAATTATGATGAAATGAATGATGATGAGGTTCAAAATAGCCACTGCCTGAGCGCAGAAAATGTATACATACGAAGTAAGAAAGTGCGCTTAATGTGGGATTTGATCCCTGGTCCTCTAGCACTACAGCTAAGCACTCTACTCATTCCGCCAACTAGACAATTCCTGCTAAGTTTGTACGGTTTACCCTTATCCACCACATGCCACTGTCACGGGTTCAACCCCAGAGATGGGCAACCGAATGTGACTGTAAACAGGTCTTCAACTTTCAAAGGAAGTGAGTACAATAATAATAAATATCCCCATCAATAGAGATAACAAATATAGTGAACTTACCCAGGAAGGGCGCAAGTATAAGGAATTATTCATATATACAAAGAATAAGGACATAAAAATATATTCATTGAGGATAATTAATGACCACTCTTAAGGATCTCCAGGGATGACGTGTAAGGACACTATTAGATTACCCTCAGCTCCAAATCTCGGATAACCAGAGATTGGGACGAGAGTATTATTTTTTCCAACCATCACCTGATGCATGCGATTATTACAATGTTTACAGCGATTCCCCAATAGCCTAATACAAAAATCCTTCTCCGTAAGATTAATACATAGCAAGATAAAATTTAAAAAAGTGACAAACCTATAAATAATTTACATTGCATTATAAGTTATAAACAATTATCAATACACTAATAATGGCTATTAATTATGCACTAACTTAATCTTATTCTAGTTGATACAGAGAGGCTATCCTACACTTTAACTAAGATTTATAGTTTAGGAAACCATCTCCTGTACTCGTATACTTATTCCACATGCATCTTTGTTCTGGCTCTCATCTGTCGCTTTCCTATTCCACATTCCCCTGATAATATTTAAAAAATTCGCTAATTTACCTGCCTTCCTCCATTCCCATTTTAGTAATTTTATTAAAGTGTGATATTCATTCTCCCTTTCTATTATGTTTAAATCTGACTTGTCTACAAACTTTGCTTTTATCGTTTTAGTCCCAATGCATTCCTTGATCAGGTGTGCTGCACCCATAACCTTCCAACAAAACATGCAAAGGTCCTCTTTTCCTACTTCTCTCAATGCTTTGTTCTAATACAACCCCCATTAACCACCAAATTATTCCTCTCATTTCACCTTTCGTTGGGCATTCAGGCTTTATGCTCATAAATTTCCTTATTTCGCAGAACTCCGTTAAGGTTCACCTGTTGGCACACTCTTCTCTCAGTACCTGCAACTCTATGTCATTAACCCTTCTGCACACTTTTTACACACCCTACCTTCCTCTCTTCGTAAGTCCTTATCCCATAAATAACCCATTCCTAGTTTTTCCAGTATATTTTTTAACCCGTTCACCCAGTACCCATCTTGCTGATGCTTCATTTGGTCCAGGTAGGCTAAATTTAAAATTTCACCCCCTCCACCTACTTTCAGACGAATCCAAGATTGTATGATTCTTTTTATAATATGTTTTAGAATACTTACATCCTCACACATCCTCTTGCTCCAGAATTCACCGTGCAACTAAGTAGCCCCAAAATTATCTTAGCAAACTTACTTACTATACTGTCCAGTGTTGCCGATCCTTCCTCTACACCCCATACTTCCACTCCATATACAGTAATAGGCTACTCTTGATACGACAAGTGCATTTAATACACTTTTATGAACTTTGTAGTCAATATTCGGTAACTCACGTTCAAACACTTTAACACTCACCAATGCTGCTAGCTAGCCCTTTCGATTTTGCTATTTTAATTTGTTCAGTCCATTTTCCATTACTTGCCAGTATCGTCCCTAAATACTCACAGTTTTTCACAGTCTCTAGTTTCGACCCATACATGAACCACTTTTCATTCACAGCCAATTTAGCTCCCTTTTTGCACACCATGACTTTGGTCTCTTGCGGATTAATTTTTAAATTCCAGTCCTCACAGTATTTCACAATCTCATCAATACTATGTAGCATATTAGGAGGCGTTAGAGCTAGCAGAAGGATGTCATCTGCTAACACTAGGCCCAGGATATCATGATTGTCCAAACAAGGGTTGGACCGTTGGATTCGAAAATATCGTTAAAGAATAGCAAAAAGAGCACCGGTGATAATTTACATCCCTGTTTTAATCCTAAATTTGTCTTTATTTCTCCTTCAATTACATCCACTTTAATTTTAATTGCACATTTCACTTCCGAATACACATTCTCAATTGCTCTTATCATCTTATGTGACACCCCGATCTTTCCCAGTTTAGCAATGACAGCTCCCCTGCTCACTGAATCAAACGCCTTCACTAAATCAATAGCTGTGATGTACAGCTTACCTCTTTTCCTCCTTATGTATTTGTCCATCAACGTTTTCACCACCTTATAATATTGTTACTGGTTCTCATCCCTTTTCTAAACTCTGTTTGGAGTCTCGAGAACACCGAACAACCCTCTGCCCACGCCATTTAACGCTTGGTTAAGACCCCGGTGTACATTTTGCTCAGATTATCAAGCAAAGTTATGCCTCTGTAATTGCCTGGGTCTAATTTATCTCCTCGTTTCTTATGTATTGGGCAAATTATCCTCTCCTGCCACGCCCTCGGAAATCTCCCTCCTTCAAATCATGTTAAAGATTTTTACCAAGATTTCCAACATAAAACTATTTTTGCCCAACTCTTTCCAAAATTCGTTTGTTATCCCCGAAATAGCACCTGACTTTCCTCCTTTACTTTTTGACATTACTTCCCGAACTTCATCTATTGATATGACTTGGTCCAGCATAGGCAGAGCGACATCCATCCCTCTCGGGACGCCAAATTCATCTCTCTTTCTCCAATTAATTCAGTATTTAACAGATTTTTATAATATGTAATCCATACTTCATCACTAATCGAACTCCTGCCACCACTTCTGCGTCCCCTACAGTATGAATTTATCCTGTTCCACACTTTCCTACAATCGTTGGATTTCGAATCTTTGTTTAGTGCTGCTGCTTCTTTCCCCTGCCACTCACTTCCTGTTTTGCTGAGCAGTTCCCTATATTCCTTCCTTAGACGACAAAATTCTACTCTTACCGTTTCATCCCCTTCTTTCTTGTATAACTTCAGTGCCCTGATAACTTCGGTTTTCTTCCTTCTACAAGATTCATCGTACCACCCCTCAATTCTCTCTACCTTCCTCTTAGCTTTCACGCACATTTTCTGCCCGGCAATGATAATTGTATTCTCTATCATTTTTATTACCTCTTCAAGTTGATCATTACTGATCATTAAACTTATCCCTACCTTTATACACGTAAATTCAAAATTTTCTCCCTGAAAGTAGTTCTGTTACTCTCTGCAGTTTTCTTCCCTCCATCTGAATCTTTTTACTTTTCTCTCCTTAGATTTAACTTGTGGTTTTCCCTTTGAGTTCGTCTCCGCTCCCTGCATATTAATCACAATTGGTAGGTGGTGTGATTCCCCCCATTCTTCAACTGTCCCTCTGGAGCATATTACTAGATCTACTACGTTCCCTCCATTTTCTGTCATAAATGTCAAGTTGCCTCCTTCATCCCCCACACAGACACCATTTAGTATATATAGCTCCTCTGTACCACATAGTTCCAAAATCTTTTCTCCGTTCTTGTTGCATTTTCTGTCTTTGCTATGTCCATCCCCACATGGGACCTCAGCAACCTCTTAACTATAAAGGGGCTTTCTGTCTGCAACTCTAGCATTTAAGTCCCCCATATGCACAATCTCTATCTCCTCATATATATTTTGAATTCTGTTTATTTCAATTGTTAATTTATCGAAAAAGTTTTCTCTTGCACACGGGGAACTCTCCGGAGGGTTGCAGACAAAACCAAAATATACCATTCTTTTCCCTGCCCCCTAATGTCTGCTTTCACCCACACTACTTCTTCCAGCTCTGAATTAATAAATTCCGATAATTCACCTACTTCCTCTTTAATTAGAACAACAATTCCACCCGGGAAGCTACCGGTCCGAGCTTTCGTAATTTTAGGTTTTGTATAATATATATTATATGTATCCCCCTAGCACTACAGCCCATGAAGGGCCTAGGCCTACCAAGCGACCGCTGCCCAGCCATTTGGCCTGCAGATATTGGGGTGACGCGTGAACAACGCATCGGGTCCCCTCGGCCGTTAAGCTTGGTTTTCGTGATCGGGGCGCTGCCTCACTGTCATACAGCTACTCAATTGTCCTCACGAGGCTGAGTTCACCCCGTTCCAGCCCTCAGGTCAGTTTCTAAAATCCCTGACGGAGCCGGGAATCGAACCCGGGGCCTCCGGGTGAGAGGCAGGCGCGCTACTCCAACACCGCGGGGCCGGCCAATATATATTGTAGCCACCTGTTTTAACCTCATAACCTGCAGGGAGCCAACTTTCCACAAATCCTAAAATCTGCATATCTTCTATTTAAGTCTTAACTACATCATTTCTTCTCTTATTCGGGCCGATAGCCTAGATGTTAGGCCCCTTAAAACAACAATTATCATCATCATCATCTTCTCTTATTTAAAAAGCACATGCAATATTCAAATTCAGTTACTTTTTCCCTCTACCCTCTACGCTGGTGGTGGCTTTGCTTCTAGTAATTCTAGATTTCTCTACCTTTAGAATATTACCAGCTGGAGAAGAGATGACTTCTTTCTCCACGTTCATAGGCTCTACAGAGACTTTCTTGCCCTAGAGTTCCTTTAAACTAGTTACTCGCCGTTTGCTAGCCTTACCTTTCTGCATGTCACGCACTTCTCCAGTGTTGTTGTTGCTGACCTGCGTTGCTCTTGATCGCGTAATTTCCGCACTACACTTTTAGGTCGATGTTCCCCAATGTTCCCCTTCCGCTGATTCGTCAGTTCTTGTTTCCACCTGCTTGCTACGTATAAGTGACTCCTGTTGTTGCTTCTCCATATCCTGAAGTTGTGTCACTGTCCATATCCGATCCCAGTTATTACCGCTTACCACCAGCGTATTGCCTTTGACGTAAGCCTGTAGAACCGAGTACCTTGCCTTCATCAAATCAAACTGCAAGGCCCTCTGCTCGCTTACCTCTTCTTTGCTTATGTCCCTTCTTACCCATATCCTCCCCCCTTTCAGATTCTTGATGTTCGCCTGAATGTTATGTGCCATCAGTGAGGAAACTAATGACACTTTAACGGGCCTCTTGCCCTTGACTCGACCTATCCTGAACACATTGTCAATATCTGTCCCTAATCATTAAGGTTCGGATGTGAAGGAAAAGTAATATTTTTTTTTCCTTCTCATTTTACCCGAAATCTGAAAAATAAGTTCGAATGACAGGTCCCTGACCACGTTTAAAGCAATTTGATATTGCCTATAAATGCATATTTCGGCCATTTTTATCGTTTTGGTCATATTTGGTCATATTTTAGTGATATAAGGTTTGGTTATAATTTCAGCATTTTTGTTTAAATTTGGGCTTCGTAAACAAGGTGCGTGTTATCTGCGTCGAATTTCAAACACAGGTTTTCCGAATAGTGTAGTAGATACAGTATATTTTTCTTTCTTTTCCCAGAACAGGCAGATAGCAGGATTAGAAGACATGATTCCAAGAAGGTGCTCCTCTTTTAGCACATCTTTCTGGACAAGTTAGATTGCGACACTGAACGTATGAGGTCACGGAACATGACGATAGTGTGCTTCTCTCTTCCAATAGGATGTCACTCCAGTAGATATATTTAGCTCAGAAGCAATTAGCAGACAAGGAAATGCCATGTTATGTCTTTTAGGAAAACCGAGCAAGAACTGCATATCAAGTATATGATACTGGATGAATGTTGAAAATTTTAATATACGGTACTGAAGCTCTCTTGTCAGTTTGTATAATTTAATGTGTCTGGTGTATTATCGCTGATCACGTTTTGGCACTTAAGACGTTTACTGTATGTTAGCGATACTCTACCTATCCGAAAAATTCATGACATATTTCATAGTTTTAGGTCATATTTAGATAGTTTTAGGGCATATTTGCTTGCATATTTTGTACTTCTTTAGTTCTTAAACTTACGAACCCTACTAATCACTCGGAGCACTTTTAAGAGTAGATCCTTGGTGATTTCATTGACATCTTCCGTTAATCCATAAATGAAGAATTCTTTTCCATCTCATTCTGCTTGATCTTCCTTAATTCTTTCACCTCCCCTTCTAATATCCTCACATTTTCTCTTAAATCCATTATCTCTCAACTGTTTTCAGCCAGCCTTTCTGTCACTATTCCCATCTCTTCCTTTATACATGTCTTCAGCTCCTTAAATTCCTTGCATTGTTCTCGTAGAATGTCCAGGATTTGGTCATTTCGGGGCGTTTCCCTTACAATTTCCCTTATTTTATTTTTTTCAATTTCTTGCCATCCTAACTGTCCAGGCCCTGGGTTTAACTCCACTCCTCCAATTATCAGTAGCGTAGCCGCATCCATCACTGCCATCTCCATCACCAAAACCCTCATCTACTCAGTGACATTGCCCACTATCACTTTCCCGACACCGAAATCGCAATTCACTCAAGCCTGCCAGCGGCCGATGACCGCCCGGTACTGATGAATAGCGAATCCCATTATTACCCTACACTTCACTACACGTCTATTCACCTTGCTTGCTTAGTTGACACTGGGTAAGGACACTAACAATCTAATATCTCTGGTTGGAAAAGGCTATTGTAATGTATAATTTCCTGATAAAGGAAAACTATTAAAATATAAAAGAAATTTCTTAATTAATTCAGCATAAATTGACAAATAAAATGTAATTGAAATGGAAGTCATTCCAGTTAATAATATTAGAGAAACATTAAAAAAATTAAAAATTTTAGTCATTTAATGACAAAAAGGTGGTATATTGGCTTTCACGGCCAGTGAATTAAAACTCAGCAATTCTTCTAGGTTTGTGCCATGTTTTGTGTGGGGTTTCGCTCAGGACACCAAGCTGGCCCATCAGCGGGCTCTTGGTGTCCCCGCCCAGACGCCCACAGGAGTAGCCAGCTTGGTGTCCTGGGCGAAAACCCACACAAGACACGGCACAAACCCAGAACAATTGCTGAGTTGAAATGGTGCTTTTCGCACTAAGCTGCTGCAACTCAACATGAAAGATAAGTAATTGACATCTCTTTATCAGCTCGATGCTGTTTAAACCTCATCGTATTTTACTTATCAGGCAAGTTACCAATTTTTGAAGAAGCAGATTTTACTGATAATGCCGTACTTGTCTTGAGATCATTTTCACCGAGGGAATTTCACTGCTAAATGCTATAACTATGTTTCGGCCATCGTGGGAATTTCCTGTAATCTTTTAAACTGCAAACCCAGTAAACTTCATGGGATCACCCCATATGCTCTAATAACCCATTCAAATTGGGCCTCGAGGGAATCTAGCTTGTGTCAACTGTAATTGAATAGCCTGGCTAATGTGAAGTATGAACTGAGCTACCATAGACTTGAAAATCTCCATACATAACGATCTACAGTAGTAATATCCCCTACTGGTTGAATTTTATAACATCAACCAATTTCTAGGTAGGAGGAGATTGCAGTGGTTGGGTCATGTAATTATAGTGGAGGATTCCATATCCAATTGTGTCCTCAACTCAATACCAACTGGGAGACGCCCGAGAGGCCGCCCTAGAACTAGAGGGGAAGGGTCGTAAGATAATGGCTTTAGGTAAGGTGGCACCATCACCAACAGTGGAAAATGCAAGGGACCAGGGAAGGTGGAAGAACATCTATGATCTATACTTGTGCACAAGTCTCAGACCCTCTTGTTGTAAGTAATACCTGTGGTAAATTGTATTTTAGTTTTAGTTTCTTTTCTCTTGTTTTCTGCCCCAGGACTTAATGGCCTGTTAAATGCAATAGATGATGATGGTGGTGGTGATGATGATGCACGTGTTATATTCACAACAGATTAATTTGGATTTGCATTGAACCTCATTATCTTGCACAAAATACATCTCGGCAGCTTGTGAGAGTAAGTCCAATACTGGGTGTTACTCAGGTAGTTGTCCTGGAAGTAGGAAGCTAAACCATACATGTTAGGGTTACATTTCAATCTCTCTGGTAAAATAGGAAGCCATAGCTCAAATGCGATGGCAACTCTGTCCTCTTATTAAGTTCTAACAAGCTTATAAACATCTGCTTCTTTTCCTTGGCCTTGACCTTTACTGTTTATAATTTTCCTCCAGGCCCTATCTTCATGCCATGTAAATAGATTCTCATTACTTGAGTTTGTTGAAATCAAACCATTATAAAAGTACTCTGCTTATTCTGACATAAAATCCTTGGGGGGAAATTTTCCAACTTCTAATTAGCTTATACATATCAGATCACGTCGTAGTGCAGTGACTAGCAATCTTGGCTGCGCCCCGGTGGTCCGGATTCGATTCCCAGCACTGCCAAGAAACTCAATTCTGGTCTGGGGACTGGAACGTGGTGCACTCAGCCTCGTGAGGCAAAACTGAGAAGAGGTGGGTTTGAAATACACATTGTTACAGACCCCAAAATAACACTGGTTAGCAGAAAAATTATGTATGTGTATAGACACACAAGTACACTTGGCTAAATGACCACGATGTCCAAGCTACCTAAATGAAACAACAACGACAACATCCAATTATAAATAGTGGAAAAGTATTGACAGCACTTGAGAGTCATTTCATTTGGAGGCGCATAGGAACTCTTGCCTCATGTCATCCAGTACCAGTAATTTTGTAAGTCTGGAACCATAATTATTAAGCCCATCCATTCCATCAAAACAAACAGTCATTCCCATATTTGTTTGATAGTCCACCTTCTCCATTGTTCATTATAATTAACATAAAATCAGAGCTTTTTAATTCTGGATGGCATTCAATTGCCGTCTATTGAGGTTTGTAAAGTAGCACACAGTGACTGTCCGAATGGCCGCTGTGCGCTATACTCAATGTGATAATCTTTTGGCCAACGCAAGTGGGAACCCTTAAATAATATTCATCTGTTGCTACGATTCGTCTTAATTACGCAGTTAAACAAATTTGTTACATACAGTTTAATGTTCTAGTAGTTCGCACAGCTACCATCTGGAACGTATGGAGTCTCTGTTCTTTCGCCTCGGCCATACAAGGCCAAAAATATGGTCTTAATGTATTACTAATTTCCATAACTGTTACTCTTAAATGTGCAGAGATATTCTTTTTTATATTTTATAGTTCCAAGATGGCAGCTGCGCGTTATGTTCAATATCATATAGGCCTAGTCATCACGTTGGTAACAGAGGATCCTCATATGAAACTAATTGATTGCCAATTACTGCAAACATTGACTCATTGGGTCATAATGTAGGGATTATAAAACTTACATGATTTGCGCCCGCCAACTTGAAATAATTCGGCTGTTGACCTTGTAGTTTGGGCCTCAGACACTTCCTACAGGAAGGTATGTCTTTTCAAAAATGGTAGAGCTCCTATGATGAGTTTTGACGTAATTTGGTGTAAGCTTTGAGCACTCGGGTGACCACCATTTTGTTTCCTTTAAGATGGCGGCGATATAAAACAACACTGAGGTGCTCATTACTTGTGCTATGTCGGTACCAAATTGATAGGGGGAGGACAGAAAGACACATGGAACTTTGACCCGTGTAGACCTCATTAATTTACTTTCATTTTTCTCTTAAATTCGAAATTCAGCTAAAAATAACGCCCTCCTATAAAAATTATGGCATTTTTGTTGTAACCCCTAAATTGTAAGTTAGCGGCCATATTTATTTCATTGTAAATGGCAGTACTAATTATAGTGTTCTGCTTTTGACTTTAGAGTGGTCGGTGTCCGCATAAGTCTGTCGCCAGGCAGTGGAGTGCATAATGACTCCACATGTACCAGCCTCAGGGTGGAAGAATGCCAGGCTGAGCATTGTGATTTACCTCAGGAGGACAAACTTGGCAAAGAGACAAAGGAGGCTGAAGTAATCTTAGGTCCTGAAGGGTAAGTTATAACATAAAATACTGTATATTCCATTGTCTTTTTGCTACACCCTGTATTTAAACTACAATCGTAGCTCTTCTTTGGTTTTTATAATACGATTCAGAATTTGAATCTCGTTATACGGTTGGTTTGTTTTGTCTTAAAGGTTTTAAGAATTACGTGAGTATGCACGTGTATACAATTTAGAATAACACAATATAAGAAATAAATAAAATAAAATTAACAAAAATAGCATGCACTAGAAATTATATTTGTAATGAATACTTATCTTAGAGTTATCGCCGCTCAGCAGTGTTGTCTTGTCGCCCGGCTCGCCCGTGCGTACTGGCTAGGCGAGCATCAGACACAGCTTAGTCTGCATAACGTCATCTTCTGTATATCCTCGACACTAGAGACCTGGAACTAATTATACTTCCTCCGAAACTATTCTCCAATATGCAGATTATCTATGTCTCTATGCGGTGGCGAAGACACTAGGGGTTGCCAAACTTTCCCTACGAAATGCAATTCTATGCTTGCAAGAATGGCTTTTGGAACATTGTCTGACCATATTCCTTAACAAGTCAACAGCTGTCATATTCACTCGTAAAAGATTACAACTTGCTGTCTATAATATGATCCTTGGTGGATTCAACTTTTTTGTGAAGTCTACAGCACAATTTTTGGGTATGACTCATGACTCTCGTCTATCCTGGACCGCTCATATAACACGACTTGTTTCTAAAGTGGAACAGTCAATCAATATCTTGAGATTACTGACTCGTACATGGTGGGGCACTCATCCTTCCATATTGTTAACCCTCTATCGGACTCTTATTCTCTCCAAACTAGATTATGGTAGCATTTTCTACCATACTGGCAACAAGCAGCATCTTCATAAATTGGATATTTTACAGTATTGCTGTCTACGGATTTGTCTGGGAGCAATAAAATCGTCTCCCACCAAAGCTCTCCTACTCGAGACCTCAGAACTGCCACTGCATATTGGTTGCCAGTACCTTTCGGACAAATATCTCTTGAAACATTTTAATAATCCTGCCTATCCAATTGTACCGGAGCTAATGGGCCTATATCGATTGATTGAAGATATCGGCTATCACCATCTTCAACAAGACATCCTTCTGGTGCGCAACCTTACATTTCTCTCGGATTTATTTCAACGACAGGACCTTCTACACCAACACCACCAACATCAACGACGACGGCAACCATTACTCATCAGACTCTCTGATCTTTCCTATTGGCAATTTTTGGAATCCATTCATATTTGCCACCTTGATATCCCAGTAAATAATCTACAATTTGCCCAACAAACATGCACTAAATATTGAACCCTTAATATACAAGCATATTAGCCTAATTATTCTAACTTTATTCATTCCTATGTTGGAAATATAATAAGAGATGCAGGAACGCAGTCTTATTTCGCAACCTCAAGTAGTAGCCAGGGCGACATCAAGTCGGGAAGCACATTCCTCGAAACAATATACTTGAGGTTGGTAAGGTACTCCAACTTTCACATCATGAAGCGGCCGGACATGCAACCGATGTGGATTTTCAGCGCTCCATTAGCGATTGTTTTGGCTGTTCACATAACCACTTAAGTAAAACCAAGCCTCGTCAATAAAAAATAGAATTTCAGGGTCTACATATCCATCGTGAACTGACTGCAGCAGCCAGTTGCAATACCGAATCCTCGCACCACCATCAGGCTCCCTTAATTTGTGGGCAGCTGTGAGTTTGTATGGTTTGGGTTTCAACAACTTCGTCGCATTACGAGCAGAAGAAAACGACACATTAGTCTGCGCAGCGAGACGTGATAAAGATTTCGACGGGCTTCTTTCCAAGATAACTCCTATTTCATCAAGATTTTCCTCTGTTAAAACAGTCCGTCTCCTACGTCTCTTCTTGTTGTGAACGGACCCGGTGAAGCGGAACTTTTTTACAATATCGCGTATCGTGCGCCTATGTGGAGGACGGATACCAGGATATTTCCGAATGAATCGAAAACGGCACTCTCTAACAGAAGAATACTTCGCATAAGAAAGCACAATGAATACACGTTGTTCTATAGAAAGCATCACTTCGCATAACAAAGCACAATGAATACACGTTGTAGTATAGAAAACATCACATTAAGGCAACACATAAACTGTAAAATTGCCCCGAGACTGCACTGTATGTTAGGTCAAATCAACTAGCACTTCACAAGCTTGAATACGCTGGAGATACTGACAGCTTATTGCAACATTGCCGATCGCAGCGCACGTGTTCATTGCGGGGAGAACGCCAAGGCCATCTTGACCGGCCTAGCGGCGCGTACATGCGGGAAATAAAATGATGACCCGGTATTCATGACGGCCTAATTGGAAGTAAGGGTTACAGTTTGCTCCGAGTTGAACGACCTAGAGAGCGTTGCCAAGCCATGACGCATATTTTAGAAATGCCATTGTCTATGAGCAAAAAAAAAAGGCGCCGATTCGAGAAAACTGAACAGCGAATGGCAAAAGACGAAGCATGACGCCGCGGGAACTTGGCGTCACCACAACATGGCCAATTATTTGGCGGGATTCAATTTGCGAAGAAATCCACGATCAATTTAATCGCCGAGTGCCAGAATCATGCTCTGCATAGTGTTACGAGTGTTTTGAGAGGGTTTGCATGCTAGTGGCCCAATTTCTGCAAAAGTTAGATTTCAGGCAGATCCCCACTCCTGATTTCTTGTCTTTTTCATATAAATACTACGGCGTGAGCTGTTGAGAACATTTCATCTTGGTGTGTCTGAGCGACACCCACGTTACTTCTGATTTGGTTGTCTGAGCGACACCCACGCATTACTACTTGATGTGTCTGAGGGTACTTACGTACATTGCATTTTCGCGTGTCCGAGCGAAACAAATACTTATAGTTGTCGCGTCTGAAGACGTAGGACTCTAACTTTTGAGTATCTAGTGACACCAGTTGTTCTTTAAAAAATTGTTATACTTGAAACTGTTCTGTAATACTTATGTCATTTGGAGCAAATAAGTCAGTGTTTTATGTAGACAGCTATCAGGCTGTATAATAGGGAAAGTCTACGATTGCAACGTTGATGGCTGTGCAGAAGGATGAGTACTAAAAAATTGGAATGAATTTCATTTTTGTCAAGTCAGGTTATGGTTTCAAGGGAATTTTGTAAATATTTTATTTTGTGTGTTTTAAAATTTAAATTGTTAATTTAACGTAGTTACTGACGTACCAGTTAATTTTATGGACTCAACGTGGTGAGTTTGTCAATAATTAATATGTGTATTTTTCGTTTAATTATACGGGGCTATCATTCTGCCTTGAGGCGCGTGACTGCCAGCGTATGGGTTGAGTTATTCAACATAATTTGGAAGTTGGGGTTTACGGCAGAAGTGGATCTTGTATTAACATAACGTAATAACAGATTTGGGGAAAATCTATTTGAATTGTGGATTTATAATCAAACAGGCTGTTTGAATTAAATGATATGCCGAGTTGCATTTTAATACGGAAAGCCATCCGCTTCGCCGTCATTTTCATTCATTGTGTATTCACAGAAAAAGTGTGTTTTGAGAACACGAATTAGGGAGCTTTGATCTAGCGGGATATTGAAGTGTGGAATTTATGGTTGTTGGGTCCAGGTGATGGTGTCATATTTGTGTGTGTATTGGTGCCAACTGTAGATGACAAGGTCATGCTCTGTAAGCCGCATCTATTTTGACAGTCTCACTCTGCGGAGGGGCTGTTCTGAAATCTTCGAAGTCTTGGAATTCCTGATGGATTCTCGAGATGTTGTTTTATGGTATTTTATTTGGCACACATGTTTTTCAGGAGCCTAGGATAGGCTGAATCAACGGAGTTCTAGAAGCCATGAGTATTCCCGAGATATTATTATTGTTATGACACACCTGCGGACTTTGACAATGTTTGAAGTGAGGTAGTATTCCACTGGCGTAGATCAAAGATATGACGTATTGCTCATTAGTATGACAGGCGGCGAGATGTTCTGTGAATTTTAAAACATTAAAATAAATAAGCCCGAGTGGTTAGAAATTATTTGATGATTAAATGGGGAGCTATCCACGCTGAAACTGTATTTTCCAATTGTTATGTTAATTTGTACTCATTGAATTAATCTTGTATTTTTATAGCCATTTGGCATGTTTGTTGTCGCGTTTTGTTGCATACTTCTGTAAGCGTGGTAACTTTAAAATTACGGTGACATACGGTTTTCAGTTTGTTTTTCTCGTTTATGTCACGTTCGCGTACCATTAGCCTTGTGAGTGTAAGACCTGTTGGGGCAACTACCCTATATTTGTGTGTCCGCGTGCACTTTGTGAACTTCCGTGGAAGTATTTGTAATAGAACTTTTATAAGGGTAGGGTATGTCAGTACAGTATTTTATTATTTGTGTACAGCCCGTAGATTAATGTGTTTCTCTTGAGCCATAATTGTGATTAGCAAAACGGGGATTAGCGACTTGTTTGATTGAGTCATATGGAAGCAAATCTTCGTTAAAATAGTACTCATTTCTTCTACAGCTGGCAATCGCTAACGCACACAATAATGAGAAGTAATAATGAGAAGCTGGTGGAGTTTATCCACAACCTATTCCAGAGTCATTTATGCTGATTTTTCGTGAACTGATATTTTATCCGATTGTTTGATTTATTTACTTTATTTTTGAGGGAGTTATTTAAGGGAGGTGTTTTGTTTGTTTATGGCAGATTCAGTTATTTACTTTGTTTCACATTATTTCTAATTTTATTACCCCTATGAATCCTTATTGCAATGGAAGCAAAAATGTATTTACTCTAAGCTACAGAAAACAAGAACTTAGCACGACCCCGAAAACAGATTCTTGCCATAGCTTCTTTTCAAGGGTACAGTATATCTCTAGCCACTGGCCTACTGCAATACACATTAGGCTATACTGATGGGTCGAAGACTTCATTGATGGTTGCTGTAGGGTGTGCCTCCTATTGTCCAACTATCCAGAACTCTCGAATGTTCACTTTATCTCGAGACACATCTACACACATCAAAAAAAGTTTTGCATCACCTCGGTTCCCAGATCTCCGGCATATAGACGTTGACTGTGTATATTGTATCCAAGATACAGTCCCTTGGACTGTTCATAGATGTCACTAAAACTGCTCAAAGATGTAAACAACCATGCATGAGCAGGGCCTATTAGACGGAGGGGGTACGACAGCCGATCAGTTCCAGTCATTCCACCAGGACGAAGGTACGCTGCTCATGTTGTCTGTAGTTCTACCATGCCTAGAAGGTCAATACCGCAGTTCGATCGCGTCCGCATTGTTACTTTGTGTCAAGAAGGGCTCTCAACAAGGGAAGTTTCCAGGCGTCTCAGAGTGAACCAAAGCGATGTTGTTCGGACATGGAGGAGGTACAGAGATACAGGAACTGTCGATGACAGGCCTCGCTCAGGCCGCCCAAGGGCTACTACTGTAGTGGATGACCGCTACTTACGGATTGCCGCTCGGAGGAACCCTGACAGCAATGCCACCATGTTGAATAATGCGTTTCGTTCAGCCACAGGACGTCGTGTTTCAACTCAAACTGTGCGCAATAGGCTGCATGATGCGCAACTTCACTCCCGACGTCCATGGCGAGGTCCAGCTTTGCAACCCCGACACCATGCAGCGCGGTACAGATGGGCCCAACAACATGCTGAATGGACCCCACGGAATTGGCATCACGTTCTCTTCACCGATGAGTGTCGCATATGCCTTCAACCAGACAATCGTCGGAGACGTGTTTGGAGGCACCCTGGTCAGGCTGAACGTCTTAGACACACTGTCCAGCGAGTGCAGCAAGGTGGTGGTTCCCTGATGTTTTGGGGTGGCATTATGTGGGGCCGACGTACGCCACTGGTGGTCATGGAAGGCTCCGAAACGGCTTTACGATACCTGAATGACATCCTCCGACCCATAGTGCAACCATATCGGCAGAATATTGGAGAGGCATTTGTCTTCATGGACGACAATTCTCGACCTCATCGTGCACATCTTGTGAATGCGTTCCTTCAAGATAACGACATCGCTCGACTACAGTGGCCAGCATGTTCGCCAGACATGAACCCTATCGAACATGCCTGGGATATGTTGAAAAGGGCTGTTTATGGACGTCTTGACCCACCAACCACTCTGAGAGATTTACGCCGAATTGTCGTTGAGGAGTGGGACAATTTGGACCAACAGTGTCTTGATGAACTTGTGGATAGTATGCCACGGCGAATACAGGCATGCATCAATGCAAGAGGACGTGCTACTGGGTATTAGAGGTAGTGGTGTGTACTGCAATCTGGACCACAAATGCTGAAAGTCTAGCTGTATGATGGTACAACATGCAATGTGTGGGTCTCATGAGCAATAAAACGAGCTGAAATGTTGTTTGTGTTGATCTCTATTCCCTTTGTATTTAACGGTTCCGGAACTCTTGGAACCGAGGTGATGCAAAACTTTTTTTGATGTGTGTATTTATTCTGTAGAAGCTATCGCTATCTCTGAAGCTCTCGTATATGCTAGCTCCGTTCAGCCTCGATACGTGGTTATTTTCTCCAACTCCCTGAGCGCACTCACTACCCTTGAAAACCCTTTTATATTGCAGTCTCATAACACTCCATACGCCGCTTTGGATCGTCCATTCATTTCGTGTCGATTCCCGCTCATCGAGGTATCCACCACAATGAATTTGTGGATCACCTTGACAAACAAGCTGCACAAGGAAACCAGATTTGGAACGTCCCTCTCCTTCCTTCAGATTTAATTCCACGCCTTAAAGATAGAGCACGTGTGCAGTGGACAGGGGAATGGTTGCTGTCCAAAATCGCTCGAGGCCACCATTATTTTACTATTCAGCCTGATCCTCCCCAGCATCAATGGTTCTCCAAATGGAATGCTAGCCGAAGATACATTACTTCCCTCATCAGAATGCACTTTACATGTACTTAACACTCCGTATTGTTCGTGTGACAACATTTCTTTTGGTGACATCAATCATTTGTTCTTTGCGTGTGCGCGATTCCGAACGCAACAGGCTACGTTTCTCAGGAGGATCCAGGACCTGCACCATCACCTTCCAACTTGCATCTCTACCCTACTAGCTACTCAGCACCGAGGGAACTACCTCGCAATAATCCAGTATTTGAAGGAATCTGACCTCCGCATATAGGTTTTTGTGTGTGTGTCTCTCTCTATTTCCTCTGTGTTATAACATGATTTCTTTATGTTTGCTTCCTTTTGCAGGTGCTTGCTCTACTACAAAACTAATGGACAATATGCATGAATGCCAGTGTTTTATATTCTAACGTCTCTGTGTCTTTCCATTGTCATAATGTGGTTGGTTGTATGGCTTACACGCCAAATACCATTAATAAAAAAGAAATAACTGACTGAGGTTGGAATGACTTATAGAATAGCAATAATACAGTATGTGTGATGGATTCTGGAATTGTTTTCATTACTATCGCAGGTCATTTAGGCCATCTGACACAGCACATGCACCTGCCCATTTGGGCTGCTGCCCGGTCTATTAGACGGTTATAAGACCATGCGATGCTACCTAGATTCAGGTCTTGGTTTGTTGAAAATAGACACATGGTGCGTCCTCCTCCTATAACATATTTCCCAATCATCCCTTCCCGCGTGCATTCATTGCCTCAGTTTTACGAGTGTGTATTTATTTTTAATCAACAGCGCGAAAAGTGGTGGATTATATCTTTCTTAGCTAGATATATTTCTATGGATTCTTTGCTTCGTAGTGTAGAATTTTCAAGTATATTTCTATGTTAGTGAAACCATGGTTGTCGTCATACAGTACATGTGTTCGCATATAGCGGAATGCCTGTTGTGTTTGTGAAAGTCAATCTGGAACACGTTAAAAAGAGCATGAAATGCAATTAAACACAACAAATACAGCCTTGATTTGTTACTAATCTGCGTTTCTGTTGCTCTTAAATGTTGACAGTTATTTATTTTAATATTTTATAGTTACAATATGGTGGCTGCATGAAATGATCACTCTCCTGCATGAAATGATCACTCTCATACATAATTATTATTATTATTAGTCATCATTGGTGTAACAGAGGGTCCTAATACGAAACTACTTGAATGCCAAGTACTGCAAACATTGACTCATTGGATCATAAAGATTAGTTCCGTCGAAATTCGGTGTGAGCCTTCAACACTCGGGTGGCCATCATTTTGTTTCTGTTAAGGTGGCGGCGCTATAGAACATAACACTGAGATGCCCTTTACTTGTGCTATCTCTGTACCAAATCTGATACAATTCGGTTTCTTTGTTTGGGAATTGCTAGGGGGGTATAGTGGCAGACATAGGCTACAAACACATACAGTAAAACTTCGTTTAACCGTCACTCTTTTAACCATCAGTTTCTGTTAACCGTCAGAGCTGTGATAGCATAATAATACTGCAATAACAAAGTGACTTAAGGTGCAGTGACGCGTTCGCTTTGTTTACCTACTCTATTTTAGTGGGTAGTGAGTGTACCAGCCCGCCATTTTCAAGCTATATGAACTATTTCACTTGTAAGTTTATATTACTGTACTGTACATTATTTTGCCACATTTGTATCTACTGTACGGATGTTTTTATCATGTAATAAATAGTTTTATTTGCTATTAAAATCGTGTTTAATTTCTTTTAGCTCCGAAATATACTACATTACTGCGAGAGTGATATCTGTCTCTAATATAATTGATTGAGGTCATGTTTTGGAGGAACAATACAGTGTTTCCGTTATCCGTCTATTCGCTCAACCGTCACGACCACGGTCCCGACGATGACGGTTAATCGAGTTTTTACTGTACTTACATACACCAATACAGACACACGTATCATTGGCCTGGGAAGATCTCATTAATATACGTTCCTTTTTTTTTTTTTTTTTACAAAATTCGAAATTTGGCTAAAAATGGCTCTATTGTATTAAAATGACGGCATTATTTTTGTAATCCCTAAATTATTAGTTAGGGGCCATATTAATTTCATTTTAAGCAACGGTACTAATTACAGTGTATTGTTTTTGACTTCAGAAGGGCCCGTTTCCGTGTAAGTCTGTCGCCCGACAATGGAGAGCCTATTGACTCAACATGCCCCAGGGTGAATAACTGCCAGGCTGAGCATTGTGATTTACCTCAGGAAGACAAACTTGGCATTTCATCTGATGCTTGCCAGAAGAAAGAGGCAAAGGCGGCTGAATTAATCTTATGTCCTGAAGGGTAAGTTCTAACACTAAATACTGTGTATCCCATTGCATTAAAAGGAACTCTCCAGTTTGGACTGAACAATTATGGTAAAACTAATAATGGCCAGATCATCATTACATTAAAACGAAGTCTCCAGTTGAAATGGACCAATTACATATAGTGCCAGTTCTCCCGTATTATGTTTCATTTCTTCCCTTCCGGTACCCCCACTCCAGTAAATCATGCATATTCCATGAAAGTGTGGAATTCCAACATCCGGAAGGAAGGCTGGTAAGCACGTGAAGCAGTCTCAGTCTATATTTCGTTTACTCTAAATTGGCACTTTTTGACAGTTCTCTTCGAAGAGAAGTCCCATTAAACTCATCCATCCTCCGCAACCTAGTGCATTGCAGCCAATGAGCAACGACCCACATGGGAGCCCTTAGGATCCGCATGTGTCCCATCACGTGGACAACATCCATACTACTTGCTATATCAGTTCAATGAACATATCTATTATTTATTCTTTTACATTAAATGTGAATTTTAAATTTTATCTGATTTGAATTGTGCTAAAGTTGAATGAAACTACACCTAGGAATAGCCTACTCAAATGCTTAGCCCCTACGACATTAATTGTTTGATTCTGACGATTCGTGAGAGGAGTTGTTGATGATCCAGTAAGCTCCATATCGGAAGTTATGTACGTATAAATTAAACAAAAGAGGAATAACGCCGTACACAATTAACAGCCACCATCCAAAACAACAAAACAAAACAATCGTGTGGGTAAGAGGATTCATTTATTTATAGCCTGTTTTCATTTATGAAAAATTAGGCTTATGAGATCACCTTTTGCCCGTGTGTGTGTGTCCCCTAATTAAATCTAAACGACCGAAGCGATTTTAATGAAACTCGGTAAGTGCATACTACTGTAGGCGTCCGACCTTGACCATGCCTTTCAAATTTTTATACGTTTCACCAATCCAACATGGCGTCCACGCGAAATATTTCACTGGTATTCTATATCACCGCAACAGTAACCGATATCACCCTGAAATTGTGTACGGTGATAGAAAATACTAATTTAAGTTCAGCTAAGTGTTGCTTAAAAATATGTTAAGTACAAAACCAACATGGCGGCCAAGAGAAGTTATAATATTTAAATGACATTTTCTCGAGATTTAATCAACCGAGCGCAGTGAAACTTGGTACGAAAAATGTTTATACAAGAGTGCTGTGAAACTTAGCACGGTATATTTTCATACAAGCCTTAGGCTAATATACTGTCGTCTAATTTAATAGAATTTTGTGAGAACTTAAAAATAGTCGCTGTGTTATTTTTTTGAATCTTGCTTTCATTTCTCGTGTCCTAAGTAAGATCTATAGAATATATGCAAATAGGCTACTTAGTTCTTCACGGAACTACTTGTTCAATCTGCTAATTTCAGCTCACGCGAGAGTCGAAATCAAAACGTCGGTCCTGCATGCATCACGTTCATATATTCATGCAACATTTACTATAAACACAATAGGCCGAGCTGAAAAGTAAACATACGTTGAAATTAAATATTGATAAATATTTTCGGTCTCCTTTGGGGAATTATACTTATTAATATTATTGTATTTATAAACGCGCTACTTTTATTGGCGGAGAAGCGCAGTAATGCGACCGCTACCAACCGTCTACCCATGCCACGAGTATGTGATTCTTCATTGTGTAAATTGAGTCATAGAACACTGGCCTTTAGGAAAGTTGGCAAAAGTAGGTGTCAAACATGGAGGAAAGAACGGAAGGAGATGCCTTCGCTGCGCTGCCTAGTGCAAGCTGCTGAAGCCAAACGGCATGCCCACTTTGGGTAGCAAGAAAATGGCTGTTCCTATGCTTAAAGCCGTAAACCACTTCACCTAGTCTTGGATTTTAGTGACATAAAACTGCAAACGCAAGTCAAGGATAGGCAGAACAAACTCTGTACATTCCGGTACTTGGCAAAACTAAGCTGCGTTATCGTTTTAAAAGCCAATTTAAATATAAATATGAGAGCACCTATGCAAGGCTAGGTTTGTAAGAAAGACGCGGCAAAATGTAATAAGACGCTGAAACACTGATTAAATTGAATACAGGTGTCTGAAGGTGCGAGTTATACCGGTACCAAAGAATGAACATCTTGGGAACTAATGATGCAGAACTAATTACGGTATTTACACCAAATTGATTTTTAAGTTCTTATTGGTGTTGAGGCATTCATCAGATTTTAGGCCTAATTTCGAGCACTGCTACTTTCACTCATTGTTCGAACACATTTTGATATTCAAGAATGCGAACCTTAAAAATAGAAAACAGAGCACTTATTCGATTCGTAAACCATATGCAAGTCACGGAACACAAGTTAACACAATACAAGTTAAGGTTACGCCCACTTTGGACGAAGCGCTTGGCTTCACTCAAACAAGCCTAGCCATCTCCTCTTATTCTTTCCTCCATGCTCTCAAATACTCTAAGTGCCAAATTGCAGTGAACGAACTTTGCAATGGGCTCAGGGTAATCGCACCAGCATCCGGTACATCTAGGAAGTTGCAGAAGCTTCAGCGCGCCCCTGCCACAATATTAAAGGCAATACATTGACTGATCACATTTTGTCAGGGATGGAATACTCAAACCTTCTTCGTAGCACGACGTCTTTCGTGGTATAGCAGTTTACCTCGCATTACTCATAGAACATCTGTGGGATACAGTAGGTCAACGACTAGTGCGTTTAAGTCCTCCTGCAGCCAGTATAAGACTCACTTACAAGCAGACTGGCAAACCATTCCCTAGGAAGATATACAGCCAGGGCCGGATTTATATTGTATGCGCTCCTAGGCCCGTGGGTTTTTGCCGCCCCCTCTTCATACCATCGTGAAGGAGGGAGAATTTAGACCTCAGAAAGGTCTTTGTGAAGGAAATTTTTATTTTAATGTATCATGAAGTAAAATAAATTAAATAAATTAAAATAATGAGAGAATCAGCTGTTTCAAAATGTGTATATATAAACTATATATAAATAGGAAAATGAGATATTAAAATAAGTTTAAACTATTTAAGACTCATTATACACCTACAGATATTCAGATATGCATATACACTACATCATACAACCTGCAACTATGCATAATGAATTATTCAAATTAAACTGATATTAATATTCAAGACTTAAATTTTCTCCTAATAAATCATAAATAATTCCTGTTTTAAAGCTGAAGTCGAAAAATCTGCTGTTGCAAAACATTTGTTGGAAAATGATGGCCTCAATATAAATTTGGGAAAGTGTCAAAATTTTGGAAAGTTTAATTTAAATCATAAAATTATACGAAATACGTGTACTGTATTCTATATAACATTTTAAGGAAATTTTCTGACAAAAAAAATGCGGATTAATTTTGCGCCCCTTTGCTGGGGTCTATGGGGCCTATTCGTAAATCCAGCCCTGTATACAACGCCTCTTAGAATCCATTCAATGATGTATAGAAACTCTTATTGCAGTTCGAGGAGTATTCACAAAATACCTTTGAGATTAATTAATGTTACATCTCAGACATTTTAAATATTCATGTATGTAGAAAGCTTTGAAGCATTTTTCAGTCAGTAATTCAGAGGCTTGACTCATTGTGGTCAGCATTCCCATGCTCTTGTAGGTCCTTGTATTACTGTGGTATCTGTATTAATGATTTAATACACTTGGAACGGGGATTAGGATCGGAAAGATGCCTGTGGCCTGTATGTTTGGTACCAAACCCGGCACATCAACTTCAAGAAAATGCAGGGATTTAGCCCCACTTCATGTGACAGCCACCTCCTTCCAAATCCAACCACAATTACAAGAACACATACTAGCAACCACAAGAGTGCAGGTTATAAGACAGATTCCACAATTCCATCTCCTGGTGTAGCGGTTAGCATTCTTGACTGTCGCCCCAGTGTTCCGGGTTTGATTCCCGGCTCTGCCAAGAAATTCAATTCTGGTCCGATGACGGGAACGCAGTACAGACTGCCTCGTGAGGAAAATCTGAGAAGAGGTGGATTCAATTCCCATCTCAGCCATCCTGGAATTGATTTTCCTCGGTTTCCCACTTCTACTCTAGGCAAATGCCGGGATGGGTCCTAACGCAAGGGCATGGTCGCTTCCATCTCAATTCTCACTCGAATTACAAATACACACACAATAACACAAACCATAAAACGCAGGTTATCAGACAAATGATATACACACCCAAGTACACGGGGCAAATGGACCACGATGTCCAAGTCCCTTAAACGAAGCAACCGAACCCTTAGTTGAAGTTATAGAGAGACATACAGTATGAGCCAACCAATGCTTCTGTGACAAGCACATGACTCTGAGGGTATTTATGGAACCTCTCTTGAATCAAATGTCCGAGGTTGGAACAGACCTCTGTTGTCAAGTGACCTTGACATTTCAACACGGACCGAGCCGTGCACCTCATATGCCTTAGTGAATGCCTCTAGAAACAAGCACACGCAGAATTTATCAGACTATTAATATTCAGGCATATGACTAGCAGTGGCAGCACGCCGGCCTCTCACCGCTGGGCCCGTGGTTCAAATCCCGGTCACTCCATGTGAGATCTGTGCTGGACAAAACGGAGGCAGACAGGTTTTTCTCCGGGTACTCCGGTTTTCCCTGTCAAAATTTCATTCCAGCAACACTCTCCACTATCATTTCATTTCATCTGTCATTCATTTAATCATTGCCCCAGAGGAGTGCGACAGGCCTCGGCAGCCGGCACAGTTCATATCCTCGCCGCTAGATGGGGGCTTCATTCATTCCATTCCTGACCCGGTCGGAGACTGGAAACAGGCTGTGGATTTTCATTTTTCATATGACTAGCAGTAGTTCCCGGCTTCGCCCGGTGGATTTATTTGTTTTATGGATGA
The DNA here is from genome assembly GCA_946902985.2 of Meconema thalassinum. Taxonomy (NCBI): domain Eukaryota; kingdom Metazoa; phylum Arthropoda; class Insecta; order Orthoptera; family Tettigoniidae; genus Meconema; species Meconema thalassinum. The sequence continues at coordinate 377,479,310 of OX336389.2, read as the reverse complement.
TAATGAATACTACTACAGAACTGGCACATGATAATTAAACTAAAAGAAAAGAAAACCGGTATTTTAAAAAATATAACTTTTTGTGGTGGTGGTGGTGGTTGTAGTAGGGGTGATAAGTAGTACAGTATAATGGACGTAACACACAGGTCATTTTCCCGTAATGATAACAATGAATAGGGAAACGGCTATTTACTAACTACAGCACTGACACATGTAATTTACAAACGAATTTTAAACAAGAAGTTCCGTGACGAACTAAAGAGCCTACTTTTCTTAAAATTTAAAATTCATGCCATTGATTAATCTTTATGGATCTATCTAGAATAATGACAAAATTAAATAGGTAATATAGAAATTTCTAATTAGTTCGAAATACTGTATACCTGGCGTAATGTAGCCTACTAGAGAACTACAGTTGGCAGCCCTGGTGACTGAATATATTCTTGTTTCCATCTCTTAAGGTACAGAATACAAAATTTGGTTGAAGTCCAATGGATAGCATGGACGTTACATGCAGTTAAACATTGGATCTAACAGCGCGCTTAAAATCATGTTGGCAACAATGACATACATGTATTGGTCAGAAATAATCTGCAATAATATGATCTCTTGTTGTGTTAATTTTGAATGAAATCCATTTGTTAGTATAGAAGTTACAGGCATTTTAAAATTGGACCTATCAGCAGGCTTAGAATCATGTTGGCAGAACTGACGTATATTAATTACTCCAAATTAATCTAGAATGTCAGGTACTATACGTGTGCAAATTTTAGAGTTATTGGCTTGCATATTTTATGATATATTGATATTAGGGAAACAAAAATAGAGACACCATTTTTTAACAGTTGGCAACATTGGTTGCTCTTAAGAATACGCATAGTCGTATCTGTTATGGTGCACAAAGCACATACAAATTTTGGTTGAAATCCAAATGATAGTATGGAAGCTACGTGTATTTAAAGTTGGACCTCTCAGCAGGCTTAGAATCATGTTGGTAGCATTGACGTATATAAGTTACTCCAAATTAATACAGAATGTCAGGTACTATACGTGTGCATAGTTTAAAGTTGTCGGCTTGCATACTTTCTGATATATTGGTATTTGGAAGAAAAAAAATGAGAGCATTTATTAACATTTGGCAGCCCTGGTGGATCTTAGGAATACGCTCAGTCATATCTGTTTATGAACACATAGCACATACGAAATTTGGTTGAATTCCAATTGATAGTGTAGAAGTTATATGCATTTAAATATTGGACCTATCAGCAGGCTTATAATCACTTTGGCAACACTGCCATGTATGGCCTCCTGGAAATTAAACTGCAATATTATTATCTATACGTGTGCCAATTTTCAAATAGCTCCCATTCATACCTTCCGAGATATCCAACATAGAGCTCAAATTTCAATTGCGATTTTTCAGCAGTTGGTAGCACTGACATCATTTTCAAATATGGCCGTGAGATATTCAGGTATAGATCTTTACTCCTACCAAATTTTGTTTCGATTGCTGCAGCCGTTTAGGAGTTGATAGGGGGGGGGACACACACACAGCCAGATAGACAGACAGACAGACAGACAGAAGGACAGACAGACAGACACTTTTCCTCATTTTTGCAAAATGTGAAAAGTAGGCTAAAAATGATTAGAAAGAGGAGTAAGTGAAATAAAAGACACTGCCTAGAACCTATATCTCATTGGCTGTAAGAAATGTAGAGACCAATAATGTCGTCTTTTGTCGCATAGCGCCGTAGGCAAATAATCAGAACACTTTGGAAAACTTCGGCTGTCCCGAGCACCTGATGTAGCAATAGTATCATTTATTGCCACATAGCACTCAACGATACGGCTCGGAATAAATGAAGGTAAATTTGAAAGCTCCAACGCTTATTGCAGCTGATAACCTCAAAGTATTGCACCAACACCATTGCACATATACAGAGGCATAAGCCTAATCTTTCCATGATGATATCTATTTTAAGGGGCCTAAGCAATCTTTTTGCATTAATTACTCCCCGTGACTGCAAATTAAAAACAGCGCAAGATGCAACTATTTTCGCAATTCTGCACCAAAACACTGGTAGGGGTGACGTAATGCAGCCCGAAATGCCACTCAACTATAGACTTATTAAAATACTCTTACAGTTACACTACTACGGACATGAACGGTTCTAGGGCCTTAATACGTGGTTTTCAAGTTCACTGTGTCTGTTATTCTAAATGCAGGGAATGGAGAGCGTTGTCCAAAATATCAAGTGGACAGTGTTACCAGCAGGGTTTTAAAGTGTATGTAAAATTTGGTGCAATTAGGAGGAACGGTGTGGATTTGTGATAAAGGACCTAAATGCAGGGAATGGAGTGGTTTGTCCGAAATTTAAAGTGGACAGTGTCACCCGCAGGGTTCCAAAGGGTAAGTAGACTATACAAAATGTGGTTCAGATCGATGAAACGGTGTAGATTTGTGCCAAAGGACCTAATTGCAGGGAATGGATGGTCTGTCCGAAATTTCAAGCAGACAGTGTTACTCATCGGGTTCCAAAAAGTAAGTATGTTAAATTTGGTTCAGATCGGTGAAACGGTGTAGATTTGTGCCATAGGGCCTAAATGCAGTGAATGGAGGGATCTGTCCGAAATGTCATGTAAACAGTTTTACTCGCAGGGTTCCAAAGGGTAAGTATACAAATTTTGGTTTAGATCGGTGAAAAGGTGTAGATTTGTGCCAAAGGGCCTAAATTCAGGGAATGGACTGGTCTGTCATAAATTTCATGTAGATACCTAGTAGTGTTACTCGCAGGCTTCCAAAGGGTAAGTATACAAATTTTTGGTTCAGATTGGTGAAACTGTGTGCGTATCACTAACCATAACGCCAGCGCACGCGGATAAAGCTGTTCGGGAGCGCTTGTTCTTCCGACTTATTGAACAAAAATCAATCTTTAAGGTTACCTGAGAGGTGTAGCCTAATGCTACATAGCCTAAACTATTTCTCTTGAATCTGGCATCATATATTTAAAAAAAACAAGCTTTACAGTAGTCGCATATGATGTGTAACATCTGACATAGAAGAAACCTCGCGTGAAATTGTTGATACACGGGTATATTATACTATTATTGGCACAAATAATAATCTATTGTAAAAGGGAGTGTTTTACACATATTGTAGTTTATAATACGGAACTCATGTTATTAGATGATTTGTAGCTTCCACCAGCACAAGCCTAAATAAAGAATACGATATGGATCAACTAGATTAATAGACGCGACACCGCTCATAACCTTAAATTTCTTATAAACAGGTCCTCTTCATTCAGAGACCAACACGTAATTTCGTATGGATTCTGTTAAAATGAGTCATATTGATATGATGTCGCCTCCGTAGCGTAGCGGTCAGCATGGTTAGCTGCCGCCCCGGAGGTCCTGGGTTCGATTCTCGGGTCTGCCACGAAATTTGAAAAGTGGTATGAGGACTGGAACGGTGTCTACTCAGCCTCGGGTGGTCCAATTGAGTAGAGGGAGTTCGATTCCCACCTCAGCCATCCTCGAAGTGGTTTTCCGTGGTCTCCCACTTCGACTTCGGGCAAATGCCGGGATGGTACCTACTGCAAGGCCACGGCCACCTCCTTCCCTCTTCCTTGCCTATTCATCCTACCCTTCCAATCCCTCTCCTCATGAGGCCCCTGTTCGCTTTGCAGGTGAGGCGGCCTGGGCGACGTGCTGATCACACAACCCCAGTTGTATCCATCCAGACCAGATGTTCCAAACTCCAGGACACTGCCCATAGAGGCGGCAGTGGTGAGTTCCCTCGCTGAGTCCGTGGGAACCACCAACCTAGAGGGTAAATCGACTAAATAAAAAAATAAGTAAATAAAATAAATAAAATAATAAATTGATGTGAAAAATATCGATTAAAATGATAATCTGGTAGCAAAAATTTCTACTCAGTCCGAGATTCGAACCCAAGATCACTAGATTAACAGTCATAAGCACTAAACCCACGGCTATTTCGACTACGCAAATTCTGTGCACAAGATGGTGACTTATTTCCACGTTCCAATAATACTGCATGACGGAATTAAGTTTCATTTATATTTTGCTTGTTTCGATAATGTTCCTGCGTGAAATTGAGTTTAAAATGCCTTAAGAATAGGCCCTCTTGTGAGTAAAGAGAATGTATTCAGTAATAGTTCATGAAGGCTTGCTCAATTCTCGTATAACCACAACGATTATATTATATTGATGACTGCATTACCGTTATGTGGGTTAATATTTGAATAGCCATTGTGCAGAGACATAATACCGGCAATGCCGACTACTTACAATGTTTGATATTAAGGCATTTTACCATTTAAATACTGATACGAAGACTTCAAACCTGTACCATGTCATTTGTTTCAATCACTTGACACCAGAGTTCGCATGAGCGTTTACCGTTCAGTATGTCATATACATTCCACATGGCCGAGAGTACGTCTTGGTATCAATTACCGACACCGCGCGCGCATTGTTTCTCGTACCACTGCCAGCTGGGTCTTACCACTGCTCGCTGGATCGATCGATCGAGCGGGCAGTGCATACTTCCGTTTTCCACCACTGCCAGCTAGTACACTTCCGTTCGATCGATCGAGCGGGCAGTGCATACTTCCGTTTTCCACCACTGCCAGCTAGTACACTTCCGTTCGATTGATCGAGCGGGCAGTGCATACTTCCGTATTCCACCACTGCCAGCTAGTACACTTCCGTTCGATCGATCGAGCGGGCAGTGCATATTTCCGTTCGATCCACCACTGCCAGCTCGATCGTTCCGATCCACTTCCGTCCCCAATTTTCAAAATCACTTCCACAAAACTATCCAGCAACTGAGCGGAAAGATGTTACACATCAAAATGAATTTTTCGAATCCGACTGTTAGTTCCAGAGATTAGCGCGTTTAAACACACAAACAAACAAACAAACAAACAAACAAACAAACAAACAAACAAACAAACTCATCAGCTTTATTATATTAGTACCTAATAGATCAACAATACCGACAGCGGAAACTATGCTCGCTAAAGCACAGAGTTAGGTCATGGGGCCTAGCTCTCTGCGGACTCGGTAGATTTGGGTTTGAGCCCCACCGTCACCCGTCCTTGAAGTGGTTTTTATGTGGTTTCCCATTTTCAACTCCAGGCAAATGCTGGGACGGTACCTTCTGACAGGCCACTGCGCTTCCTACCACAACCTTACCCAGTTTCATTCATCTTTATGCATTTCGTCACCCATTAACTCTTCTATTGAGGTTAGTGTCAGGAAGGGCATCAAGCCGTAATAACGATCTGCCATATATAATGTCATCGCATCTTATCCCCGACCCCGTTAGAAACGGGAGTAATAATGGATAGGCATAAAATAATTGATTAACAATACGGTCAAGGTCGAAATTAGACTTGACGAGGCCCTAAGCCAGGAGTGCTCAACGTATGACCCGCGGGCCAGACTCGGCCCGCTAAGGCATTATATGTGGCCCTGGCCAAGTTTCTATGTTTTAAAGTTTGAGGTTTATATTTTTCGTAGATACCCAAAGAACTAGATAATAAAAACCTTATTATAATTTACGGAGAAAGGGGATAAAACCATAAGGAAAATTTCTGAATTATTCGTAGTTTTTTCTTGATGTTTCTGGCTGAAATTGATTGTGATTACGGCGTTGTAATTTATCATAGCGAGGTACGCTGGCTTAGTCGTGGCAATAGTTATATTGAAACGCTTCTTTCATCGTCGTGAAGAAATAAGCTAGATACATTTCTATGGATTCTTTACTTCGTAGTGTAGAATTTTCAAGTCTATTTCTTTGTTAGTGAAACCATGGTTGTCGTCATACAGTACAAGTGTTCGCATATAGCAGAATGCCTGTTGTGTTTGTGAAAGACAATTTGGAACACGTTGAAAAGAGCATAAAAATTCAATTAAACACAACAAATACGGCCTTAATTTGTTACTAATCTGCATTACTGTTGCTCTTAAATAATGACAGTTATTTATTTTAATATTTCATAGTTACAATATGGTGGCTGCATGAAATGTTCACTCTCATACAGTCATCATGTTGGTAACAGAGGATCCTAATACGAAACTACTTGAATGCCAAGTACTGTAAACATTGACTCATTGGATCATAAAGTATGGATTATTCTACTTCCATGATTAGAGTGGGCGCCGTCTTGAAATTATTCGGTTAACAAACTTTTAGTTTAGGCTTCATGCGTTTCCTAAAATAATATTTGTCTTTTCAAAATATGGGAGAGATCCTATGATTAGTTCAGTCAAAATTTCAACATCCGGAAAGACAAACCCAGCATTTCTTTGTATGCCAGCCACACTCTATGTCTTGGTCAGGATAAAGAGGCTAAGGAAGCTGAAGTATTCGGGTGTCGTAAAGAGTAAATTTTGACACTAAAATATGTTTCATTACATTAAAACGAAGTCTCCAGTAGGAATGGGCCAATAACATATAGTGCCAGTTCTCCCGTATTATGTTTTGTTTCTTCCCTTCCGGTACCCCCACTCCAGTAAATCATGCATATTCCATGAAAGTGTGGAAATGCCACATTTGGAAGGAAGGCTGGTAAGCACGTGAAGCAGTCTCAGTCTATATTTCGTTTACTCTAAATTAGCACTTTTTGACAGTTCTCTTCGAAGAGAAGTCCCATTAAACTCATCCATCCTCCGCAACCTAGTGCATTGCAGCCAAAGAGCAACGACCCACATGGGAGCCCTTAAGTTCCGCATGTGTCCCATCACGTGGACAACATCCATATTACTTGCTATATCAGTTCAATGAACATATCTCTTATTTATTCTTTCACATTAAATGTGAATTTTAAATATTATATGATTTGAATTGTGCTAAAGTTGAATACAACAACACCTAGGAATAGCCTACTCAAATGCTTAGCCCCTACGACATGATTCTGACGAAAGAGGAATAACGCCGTACACAATTAACAGCCACCATCCAAAGCAACAAAACAATCGTGTGTGTAAGAGGATTCATTTATGTATAGCCTACTAGTGCGCTACCTATTGTAAAGTGGATTTACTAAGCCAGAAACCTTCCTTGGAGTGGTGTACTCAACATCTCTCCCAAGTTTCATCGAAATCGAATGAATGGTATGTGAACGCATACAGTACTTTATTGAAACGCTTCTCGCGTCGTCACTCATTGGTTGAATCTACTCGTGCGCTACCTATTCTAAAATGGATTTACTAATCCAGAAACCTTCCTTGGGGTATACTCAACATCTCACCCAAGTTTCATCGCAATCGTATGATTGGTATATGAACGCTTACGTGACTTAGTTAAAACAATTGTCGTGCCATCGCTCATTTGTTGAATCTACTCGTGCGCTGCCTATTGTAAAATGGATTTACTTCGCCGGAAACCTTCCCTGGACTGTATTCAACATCTCACCCAAGTTTCATCGCAATCGGATGAATGGTATATGAATGCAAAACAGACTTCGTTGAAACGCTTCGCGCGTCGTAGCTCATTTGTTGAATCAACTCGTGCGCTGCCTATTGTAAAATGGATTTACTAAGCCAGAAACCTTCCTTGGAGTGTACTCAACATCTCATCCAAGTTTCAGCGCAATCGGATGGGTGGTGTATGAACGCATAGGAGACATACACACCCACACACCCACATACATACTATCACGTAACATTGATTTATATATATACAAGCTGTACCCGGCATGCGTTGCAATGCCAATCAAAGAAAGTGTTGGCGTTGAAATTCTGTTTCTTGAAGTGCTTTTGGATACACAACATGTTAACTGCCTCTAAGCTATCGTTAAATGGATTTTCTAATTTAGAACCATTCGTGGGAGCGTGCACAACAACTTTCAAAAGTTTCATCGCTGTCAATCATTTGTTGAATCAACTCGTACGCTACCTATTGTGAAATGGATTTACTAAGTCGAAACCCTTCCCTGGCGTGTACACAATAACTCATCAATGATTCATCGCAATCGGATGAATGGTATATGCACGTATACGGGGTTTTGTTTAAACGATTCGTGCGCTGTCACTCATTTGTTGAATCTACTCGTGCGCTACCTATTGAGAAATGTATTACTAAGTCGAAGCCCTTCCCTGGCGTGTACACAATAACTCATCAAGGTTTCATCGCAATCGAAGAATGTTATATGAACGCAATAGGGGATTTTGTTGAAACGCTTCGCGCGTCGTCACCCATTTGTTGCATCTACTCTTGCGCTACTTATTGTGAAATGGATTTACTAAGTCCCCTTCCCTGGCGGGTACACAATAACTGATCAATGTTTCATCGCAATCGGATGAATAGTATATGAACGCATATCTGATTTTGTTTAAACGATTCGCGCTCCGTCACTCATTTGTTGAATCTACTCGTGCGCTACCTACTGTAAAATGTATTTACTAAGTTAGAAACCGTCACGTGAGTGTCCACAACATCTCACCCAAGTTTCATCGCTATCGGACTAATGGGATATGAAGACATAGGGGACTGTATTGAAACGCTCCGCGTGTCATCGTTCATTTGTCGAATCTACTCGTGTGCTACCTACTGTGAAATGTATTTACTAAGCCAGAAACCTTCCTTGGAGTGTCCACCATATTTCACCCAAGTTTCACCGCTAACGGCAGAATGGTATATGACCTTATACGGGACTTTGTTGAAACGCTTCGCGCGTCGTCCCTCATTTGTTGAATCAACTTGTGCGCTGCATATTGTATAGGGGATTTACTAAGCCAGAAATTTTCCATGACGTGTACACAACATCTCACCCAAGTTTCATAGCTACGGACGAATGGTACATGTATTCATACGGGACTTGGTTGAAACGCTTCGCGTGTCGTCGCTCATTTGTTGATTCTACTCTTGCGCTACATATTGTAATATGGATGTACTCAGCCAGAAACCTTCCCTGGAGTGTACACAATATCTCACCCAAGTTTCATCGCAATCGGATGAATGGTATGCGAACGTATAGGGGACGTTGTCGAAACGCTTCGCGCGTAGTCACTCATTTGTTGAACATAAACGTGCGCTTCGTATTGTAAAATGGATTTACTTAGCCAGAAACCTTTCCTGGAGTGTACACAACAATTCACCAAACATTTATCACTATCAGACGAATGGTATATGACTTTATGCGGGACTTTATTGAAACGCTTCGCGTGTCATCGCTTATTTGTTGAATCTACTGGTGCGCTACCTATTGTAAAATGTATGTACTAAGCCAGAAACCTTCCCTGGAGTGTACACAACATCTCACCCAAGTTTCATCGCTATCGGATGAATGGTATATGAAATTATATGGGACTTTGTTGAAACGCTTCGCGCGTCGTCGCTCATTTGTTGATTCTACTCGTGCTCTACCTGTTTTTAAAGGGATTTTCTGAGCTGGAAACCTTCCCTGGAGTGCACACAAAATCTCAGCCTAGTTTCATCGCTATCGGATGAATGGCATATGAACGCAAACGTGACTTTGTTGAAATGCTTCGCGCGTCGTAGCTCATTTGTTGAATCTACTCGTGCGCTGCCTATTGTAAAGTGGATGTACTAAGCCAGAAAATTTCCCTGCAGTGTACACAACATTTTACGCAAGTTTCATAGCTATCGGACGAATGGTATATGAACACATACGGGACTTTGTTGAAATGCTTCGCGCATCGTCGCTCATTTGTTGAATCTACGCGTGCGCTACCTATTGTAATATGGATTTACTAAGTCAGAAACCTTCCTTGGAGTGTACTCAACATCTCACCCAAGTTTCATCGCAATCGGACGAATGGTATATGAACGCATAGGAGACATACCCACAGACCCACAGACAGACAAACTATCACGTAACATTGATTTTTATATATATAGATATAGATTTTCATTTATGAAAAAATAGGCTTATGAGATCACCTTTTGTCCGTGTATGTGTGTCCCCTAATTAAATCTAAACGACCGAAGCGATTTTAATGAAACTCGGTATGTGCATACTACTGTACTACCTCGTCCGACCTTAACCATGTCTTTCAAAATGTAATAATACGCTGAAACACTGATTAAATTGAATACAGGTGTCTGAAGGTGCAAGCAATACCGGTACCAAAGAAGGAACATCTTGGGAACTAATGATGCCGAACTAATTACGGTATTTACACCAAATTGATTTTTAAGTTCTTGTTGGTGTTTTTAGACCTAATTTCGAGCACAGCCACTTTCACTCATTGTTCGTACACATTTTGATATTCAAGAATGCGAACCTTAAAAATAATAAACAGAGCACTTGTTCGATTCGTACAACCATATGCAAGTCACGGAACACAAGTTCACACAATACAAGTTAAGGTTACGCCCACTTTGGACGCGGCGCTTGGCTTCACTCAAACGAGCTCAGCCATCTCCTCTTATTCTTTCCTCCATGCTGTCAAATACTGTAAGTGCCAAATTGCAGTGAACGAACTTTGCAATGGGCTGAGGGTAATCGCACCAGCATCAGTAGGGGAGCAATAGGAGTTTAAACGCACCCCACCACCTCTCCCTCTGACGTCCCATACTAACCCGCAATACATTCAGGGGCAAAGCCGATATCTCGCGAACCCATGGTCCGATTTTGGCATGCGACATATCGTTGGACTCAAGCTGATGGGGGCTTTGCTATGGACCACGTTTTTTTTTTAATTTTGAAAATTTTTGTTTTCGAAAGTAGGTGATAGTTTGAAAACCAAACATGGTAGAACGTTGTGCCATGGTTGAAACTAAAGGTCTCTATGTCCTTTATTTTTATAATAATATTTTTTTATTCTTCAGATTTTTTTTTAAACACTGAAATTTTGATTTTTTTATATTTTGGAAACTAACAAGTTTACAAAAAAGTTTGTTTGCCGTAAATGAATGGTCCTACCCCCTCTACCCCCAAAATAAATTTCAAGTCTGTAGGATAAAACCTTGTTAGTAGTGCTGTAATGGGGGTTTTGAATGGACATGGTTGGAAGAAATTAAAACGTAAAAACACTTATAGTGGGCGATGTATTGAAGATAGACATATGCTCTCGCGGACTTTTTTGTAGAACTTTTCATCCTGAAGAATTCTTACACTCATAGTATTTAGATATTTTTAACAGTTTGCCCAGCGTAAGCTTACAAAGCGCTCGGACGCCAGGTTTTTTTTACGACTTTTCCACTGAAATCGTTACTGCTCGGCTTCCTTTGATCATAAATAAATTATTTTCTACAGAAATCATCCTCGAGATATCCTTTACAGAATGGTGAAAAACGCATCAAAATCCATCCAGTGGTTCTCTAGTTTACCCGTAACATCCAAGAATCGGGGACTTTGTTTTATAGTAAGTAAAGATAAAGTTTGAGGGTTATGGTTTTCGTAGATACCCAATGAACTAGATAATAACACCTTAATATAATTTAAGGAGAAAGGGGATAAAACCTTAAGAAAAATTTCTGAATTATTCGTAGTTTTTTCTTGATGTTTCTGGCGGAAATTGATTGTGATTACGGCGTTGTAATTTATCATAGCGAGGTACGCTGGCTTAGTCGTGGTAATAGTTATATTGAAACGCTTCTTTCATCGTCGTGAAGAAATAAGCACATTTATGAACATGAAACAGAAAAAAGTGGCAGAATTTGGGGACGAAAACGGATGTTGGATTTAGCAATACTCACAGATTTAACGCAACATTTAAATATTTTGAGAGTTAGCCGTGGTGGTTACGGCATGACTGATGGCAGTCGCTCACATCCAGGAGGCGAGGAGGTTCGAATCCCCCCGCCGGCAACCTTGAAGATGGTCTTCTGTGGTTTCCCATCTTCCTTCCAGGCAAATGCCGGGGTTGGTCCCTAACTATAGGCCACAGCCGCTACCTTCCAACTCCTCGTCCTTACATTCCAACTTCCCTCCTTCCCTCCCCCCAACGGTACTTGTAGCTCAGCCATTGGGTGTCCGTCTCGAAGCAGCTACAAAACTGGCGAGCCGAACATGTCCTCGGACACTCCCGGCATAAAAGCCATACGCTAAAAAAAAAAAAAAAAAAAAAAAAAAAAAAAAAAAAAAAAAAAAAAAAGGAATTACAAGGGAAAGGCGTGCTTTTAAATGAAGTGCATAGTAACGTTTTAGCGTTCCAAAATAAATTGAAATTATTTCGACAGCAATTAGAGAACGGCACGTTCCCACACTTTCCATGTTGTACTGAGCTTCAAGAAGCGAACTCAAACAATTCAGTGCCATATGATCGGTTAAGGGACACTGGGACTGAGTTTTAAGCATATTTTATTAAAAAATTCAAATTTTCGATTTTGACATATTATTGTACCCCTGACCATAACGGATGATTTAGATGTATCATTTTCCACATTCCGCCTTTTTTTGAGGCACGGCGAGACGTTTAAATGCCGGCCGCACTGTCATTTAAACGCCCCTTTCTCTTGGTACATTATCCTGTACACGCATTTATGCATTCTTTTATCGGAGTTGTTTGAATACGGATTTGAAATTCCCTCTGGTCTACTGTTTCTGCATTGTGCTACCATCTACCGATGAATATTGACACTATTTACTACGTAAGCTATACAAATACCTCCAATGTTTGAAAATAAATAAATAAATAAATATCTCAAACGGTCGACATGATGAAATTTTGCATTTATATTGTATTTTATAATTTCATGAGAGTTCCTAGTCGCTTATAGAATGTCAGTAGATGCATAATTTATCTTTATTTGATATTTGTGTTGACTTTAGAAGTGTAAGCATGGTCAACCTCTGTTTATGAACAAGATATTGGAGGCTAGGCTAGCACGTTTTCGAAATTTATTGTGTTTGTGAAGTTTCTGGCGATTTGTATTGCTTTCTGTGAGTGTATTACTTTTAGTGTATACAGAATGGATTCAGTCACTTCCCGCTGGCATAAGCCGAAATGCAAAAGCAAGAAGAAAACTGTCAAGGCTTTCAGACTTGCTGCTGCTCGTTGGAAAACATCAGGTAAGGGAGCTGTTATTCCTGAACAAACTAGTAATGAACATGTGATCTCACCTCTTGTCACACCCACCGATTCTCAGAACACTGCTGATGCAAGAGATAACATTTGTAAGAGTGTACAAAAGTTAGGGTTATTTGAACAATTGGGTTCTGAAAGTAGGCCTAGGCCAAATTTACATCCAACAAGTGATGAATATTTTCTGGTGCATTCTTCCACTTTGCATGAACTAGTGAAGAATATAAAATGCAATGAGTGTGGGGAAACATCATTAACTGTTCAAGTACGAGAAAGGCATGGTTTAGCGCATAAGCTATGTGTCAAATGTACCCACTGTGGCTTTTGTCCAACTCAAACTTATTCAAGCCCTCGAGTAGAAGATGACACTATTACACAGAGGCCTCCATTTGATGTCAATAGGAAGAGTGTCGATGCATGTCTCAGTTTAGGTGTAGGGCATCGGGGAATGGAGAAATTTTGTGCCACGTTAGGAATGTCGGGTATGGATTCGAAAACATTCACAAGACATATGACAGTTTTAGCTGCAGAATCTAAGACTCTAAAATGTCTTACTCTCTCCAAGTCTAGGAAGGTGGTACGTAGGGCATATGATACACTTGATTGTAACCCTGAAGGTAGGCCTACTGATAATGATGTAATTGACATTGCAATCTCCTACGATGGGACCTGGCACAAGCGAGGCTTCACTTCTGCTTATGGAATAGGGATAGCTATAGATCTTCTCACAGGACTAGTCGTCGACTATGAGGTGGTATCCAATTACTGTCCTATGTGTGTTATCACTTCTGCTGAGCTTGGTTCGGAGTCCCCAGAATTTAATGTGTGGCATGTAGGTCATAAGAAGAGTGGGGAGTGTCAGGTGAATTATGAGGGTAGTTCTGTTGCAATGGAAATGTTTGCTGCTGGAATTTTATGGAACCGTTCCATTTCAGACTGCCAGATGCGTTATACAACTGTCCTTTCTGATGGTGATTCTAAAACGTTCAACCATTTGGTCAGTACAAATGTGTATGGCAGCAACACAGTACTGAAAAAGGAGGAATGCGTGAATCACATTTCAAAGAGAATGGGGACAGGTCTGCGACAGATGGTACAGAATTGGAAAATAAAGGGTGTCCAGTTGGGTGGCAGGTCAGGCGGGCTTACTAATGCTACGATTACCAAGCTTACCAGCTATTATAGGAATGCCATAGTACAACACACACCTAATGTTGAAGACATGAAAACTGCTATCTACGCCACTCTCTACCATTACATGTCCACTGACAGTAAGCCCCAACATAAGAAGTGCCCCCAAGGCGTCGATTCTTGGTGCTTCTACAACAGAAGTATAGCGACAGGTAAGGTACCTATGAGTCATAACAAAATGACTGTCAAGCTTTCGGAGTCATTAGTGTGTAAAATAATGCCTGTTTATCAGAGGCTGGCCTCTAATGAATTACTATTCCGATGTGTCCGTGGTGCCACGCAGAATCAAAATGAGTGTCTACATTCTACCATTTGGAGGAAGTGTCCGAAAGAAACTTTTATATCAAGAAAGAGACTTGAAATTTCTGTATGCAATGCTGTAGCAGAATTTAATATGGGATGCAGTGCTACAACAGACTTGAAGTCGGACATCAAAAGAACTTCAGTTCCTTATGTGACTGAACAGGCAGTCCTTAGGCGTGATGCTCGCAGGAAGTATGAGAGTCAGCGATCGTCCTCTGAGAAGAAGAAAGCAACTCGACGGAAGACTAAGGTCACAAAGATGAAGAAGGAGGTTGCAAAACAGAAGAAGGAAGGTGTTACTTATGCTGCAGGAGAGTTCTAATGGGTACGTTGAATGGAAATATTAAAATATATGCATGTTTTTAGAAAAATGCAGTTTTCTCAGTTTCACATTTTCTGATGTATAAAATCTAGTACGCGTTACTGATGTAATGCAATTTTCTTGTAAATTAACATGCATGTTCCTTAGTACTTTATCCACAAACGTGTGCATTACTTTTTGGATTGGAGTTCTGGTTTGCCTGTAAAAAAAATTCAAACCTTCAAATTTCAAGAATTTTACAAAAAATAAACTTCATTGGGGAAAAAAATTATATCTTCATAGTAAACAATACAATCTCAAATTCGATGCACTATTTTATTTGTATAAGAATGCGGAACTAGAAAAATATAAATAAATTGTGCTATCTACATTAGTTTGACGCGCTTGACATTTTGAATATTTGAATAATTTGCATATAAATATTGGAAAATAATTAATTTCTATGCAGCTAGTAAAGCTACATTGATCAAATTTGGCACACATGTTTATACTACAGCTTAATACCAGCAAACAAAATATCAAGACTGTACCTTAATATTTACAGGAATTAGAAAACTCAGTCCCAGTGTCCCTTAAGTAAGTTGATTGAACAAGAGTTTAGTGCTTTTCAGTCGGTCAACACGAATGTACCCAAAAGAGATGGGTTATGCCCTAATCCTGAAATAAATTACATGAGATTAATAAAACACTAGGATGACCAGTTTCGATCGTCAAGCGATCATCATCAGATCCAATATACTTAGGCTATAAAATCTATGTTTGAAATACAGGTGAAAATATTTACAATATGTACAATTATTTAGTTGCAGTATTGGTACTGCAACTGTCAGTGTATGCTAAATGCAGTATATATGTTAGGTGAAATGCTAAATGGTGATGGCTATCCGGAGATTGTACTTTAGAGAGATTATATGGTTGTAAACTATGGTTAAACTATAAAATTTTTTTAGGCTAACTACTTATCTGATTGTCTTCCGTACTACAGCTATTCGCAGTTTCCGTGCTCACTTGAACTCGCTGTGCGGACGACTGCGGTGGTTATCTTAACGACTGGTTTTTCCCTGCCTTCCCCCCCTGTCCCTACGTGCTGTGGGGAGTGATCGCGATGTGTTTATGTGAGGTGTTGCCAACCTAGATAAGATGTATGTTATTGAATGAGGTGGATCTACAACTATTAAAGACCGTGGATTAGTCCTCGCCACGCGTGGAGCATAACCCATTCGAACTAAGCGTTGACGGTCTTATGAGGACGTCCCGGCACCTTTAATACTGCCTCTAATATGGGCCTTGGTTTATTGCAGAAGAAAGGTACATCGTACACCTGATCCAGATAACATTTACCTATTAAAAACCCCCTAATTTCCCCCCTTTTTTATCTAGCTTGGCTGTGTCGCTAAATTGTGTTTTGTTTCCGACAGGGTGTGTTTTTTAGTAGCGTGAAGAGGGGTGAGCTCTCCATGAACGTGTGTTCATTTAGATTGTTGGGATTGTTTCGTTTGGCTAGGTGTATCTCGATTGCTTCCTTTATGTCAAGAGCTCTGCCTTTCGATTCGTGATGGATTATTTTAAGGTCCGACTCTATGTTGGTAAAGCTATGCCCTGCGTCACACATATGTTCGCACACGGCTGAATGTGTTCCGTATCTTATCGCATTTCTATGTTCATTATAACGTGTGTCTACTCGCCTTCCACTCTGCCCGATGTAATTAGCTTGACAATCGGTGTCTTGGCACGTTATAGAATATACCCCTGACCTTGAATACGGGTCACGTTTATTTAGATTACTATTTAGGAGGTGCCTAGCGGTTGTGTTTTTCGTCGTGAAAGCTATCTTTATGCCTTGCTTTTTGAATAGGTTAGTGATTTTATATGTATTCGCATTCACATAGTTGAAACGCGCAAATTTTTTCTCATTACTGTCCGGTTTGGGAATCGTTTTATCTTTATTTTTATGTTTGGCTATAATTTGATTTATTTTGCTTGGCGAGAAGTTGTTTTCCTTTGCTATTTGCATAATAGTTCTTATTTCCTTATTATAGTTGTCTTTTGACATGGGTATGTTTAAAGCCCTGTGCATCATTGAATTGAAACCCGCTAGTTTGTGCGTACTGGGGTGATTAGACTGATTGTCGATTGCATGCGAGGTTTGTGTTGCTTTCCGGAATATGGAATATGAAAGGTCGTTGTCTTTACGTTCAATAGTTATATCGAGATAATTTATTTTCCGGTCTATTTCGGATTCCTTAGTGAATTTGATAGAATGGTGAAGGCTATTAATGGATTGGAGAATTGTTTCTTCGCTTGTTAGTTCAGTATCGTAGATGCAAATTACATCATCTACGTATCTTTTCCATATTACTATTCCCTTTGTTGAAGTCTTTTCTAAGAACGCATTTTCTAGTGCATTGATGAAGATGTCAGCGATTAACCCACTTAGTGGCGATCCCATTGCTAGGCCTTCTCTCTGTGTGTATATTTTATTGTCGAATTGAAACACGTTTTGGGTGAGAACGACCCTCAGTAATCTCACAATCTCTTCAATTTCTTTTACCGAATTGTTGGATTTTAAGTTGTTTTCGATAGTGTTGATTGCTTCAATAATCGGAATATTGGTGTACATGTTAGTTACGTCGAAGGATACTAGCCTGAAGCTAGGTTTCATTTGTAGGGTGTTCAATGCTGTTACTAGTTCTGTTGTGTTCTTTACAGAGTTGTTTTTGTCGTTGGAAAGACGGCATTTTAAGATTTTTAGTAACTCTTTGCTGATTTTGTAATTAGGGGCATTCCTACAATTGACTATTGGTCTCATTGGGCATTCCTTTTTGTGTATTTTTGGTTGTCCCCTCAATGACGGTATTTTCGGGTTCATGTTTATTAGTTTTGATTTTTCAGCTTTGGTCAGTATGTATTCTGTTTCTTTTAGCGCACTTTTTATTTGTTTTTGGAATTTGTTGGTGGGGTCTTTTGTTAATTCCTTGATTTCGTTGTTGTTTAGGAATTCGACTGTTTTTTCAATGTATTCTGTTTTATTCAAAATTACTGTAGTGTTTCCCTTATCTGCTTTTGTGATGATTAAGTCATGTTCTTTTATTTTTTGTTTCAACGACTTTATTTCTTTGATTTGTTTGTTGTTTTGAATGTTATTGCTATCGCCCTCTCGTTTGAGGATTTTTTTGGCTTCGTTGGTGGCGAGATTTTTGGTTAATTCCCTGTCTTCTGCTGGGAGCTTGTGACTGGCTATTTCAATATCTGTGATTAACTGTTTTATATTGTGGTTCGTGTGTGCGTCTGTGCAGTTGTATTTCAAACCTTTGTCTAACATATTCATTTCACCTTGAGAAAAGGTTACGTTCGTTCTGTTGTTTACTCTGCTGTGGAAATTGAATTCATTGTTATTCGTGTGTTGTTCGTTAGATTGATGGTTCTGTGTTTCTCCTAGTTTTCTTAATTTATTTTCTAGCGTTTCATGCTTCCTCGTTGCTCTGATTTTGATGGTGTCATGTAGGTGTTCGGTGAAGCTGTCCCATTGGGCTGCGTGCCAGAAATTACTTAGTTGCAATTGAATGTCGTATAATTGTTGGTTAATTTTTTGCTTTCTTATGTATGCAAATCTTAATTCGTTTTTTATCCAAAGCGCTTTGGCTTGTTTAGTTGAAATGATCGAGGCTGGTGTGTTCGGTACGGTTTTAATTGGTACGTATTTAGGGGTGAGGTTTAGTTCTATACATTTTTTGTTGAACCAAATTGACTTGTCTAAATTCATGAGTTTAAGCCTGAGTGATTTGAATTTCTTGGCTTCACGATTTGCCTGACTAGCCGTGAACATTGTGGTGTTTGAAGCCATATTTTCAGTGTTGCCTTAGTAAACAAGAGTTTAGTGCTTTTCAGTCGGTCAACACGAATGTACCCAAAAGAGATGGGTTATGCCCTAATCCTGAAATAAATTACATGAGATTAATAAAACACTAGGATGACCAGTTTCGATCGTCAAGCGATCATCATCAGATCCAATACACTTAGGCTATAAAATCTATGTTTGAAATACAGGTGAAAATATTTACAATATGTACAATTATTTAGTTGCAGTATTGGTACTGCAACTGTCAGTGTATGCTAAATGCAGTATATATGTTAGGTGAAATGCTAAATGGTGATGGCTATCCGGAGATTGTACTTTAGAGAGATTATATGGTTGTAAACTATGGTTAAACTATAAAAAATTTTTAGGCTAACTACTTATCTGATTGTCTTCCGTACTACAGCTATTCGCAGTTTCCGTGCTCACTTGAACTCGCTGTGCGGACGACTGCGGTGGTTATCTTAACGACTGGTTTTTCCCTGCCTTCCCCCCCTGTCCCTACGTGCTGTGGGGAGTGATCGCGATGTGTTTATGTGAGGTGTTGCCAACCTAGATAAGATGTATGTTATTGAATGAGGTGGATCTACAACTATTAAAGACCGTGGATTAGTCCTCGCCACGCGTGGAGCATAACCCATTCGAACTAAGCGTTGACGGTCTTATGAGGACGTCCCGGCACCTTTAATACTGCCTCTAATATGGGCCTTGGTTTATTGCAGAAGAAAGGTACATCGTACACCTGATCCAGATAACATTTACCTATTAAAAACCCCCTAATTTCCCCCCTTTTTTATCTAGCTTGGCTGTGTCGCTAAATTGTGTTTTGTTTCCGACAGGGTGTGTTTTTTAGTAGCGTGAAGAGGGGTGAGCTCTCCATGAACGTGTGTTCATTTAGATTGTTGGGATTGTTTCGTTTGGCTAGGTGTATCTCGATTGCTTCCTTTATGTCAAGAGCTCTGCCTTTCGATTCGTGATGGATTATTTTAAGGTCCGACTCTATGTTGGTAAAGCTATGCCCTGCGTCACACATATGTTCGCACACGGCTGAATGTGTTCCGTATCTTATCGCATTTCTATGTTCATTATAACGTGTGTCTACTCGCCTTCCACTCTGCCCGATGTAATTAGCTTGACAATCGGTGTCTTGGCACGTTATAGAATATACCCCTGACCTTGAATACGGGTCACGTTTATTTAGATTACTATTTAGGAGGTGCCTAGCGGTTGTGTTTTTCGTCGTGAAAGCTATCTTTAGGCCTTGCTTTTTGAATAGGTTAGTGATTTTATATGTATTCGCATTCACATAGTTGAAGCGCGCAATTTTTTTCTCATTACTGTCCGGTTTGGGAATCGTTTTATCTTAATTTTTATGTACCAATTTATTTTGACCCCCATCCCCAAGAAAGTGGTGGCCCTAAGCAATATATTGCGTAGCTTATACGTAAGTCCCCCACTAAATACGGTAATACCTGGATGTGTTATGGCCTATTTTCATCATATGAATCAATGACTTAAAACAAACGTCTTTTTCGTGTGTGTTTGTGTGTGTGTGTGTTTGTGAATCCATTTCCCCCACACCCCTGTGGTCCAAGTTGTTGTTGTTGCTGTTGATTAATTTAGGGGCTTTGCGGCATTGAGGTCATTTATAGTCGTGAGTGTGAACGGATACCCAGCCGCAAGTCTTTCATTCCATAAGGCCAACTAATTAAGAAGGTCCCATGTTGGCTTCCTTTCTCTCGACATCAGACGTCCTGACCGTTTCCTCGTGGTTTAAAGGGACTGTGGCTACTTGGAGAATAGAAAGTGGCTCTGGTTTAAAGCCTATTACCCTCATAAAGCCACTCCCCTACTGGGGCGAGAAACACGTCTTGTAAGGGTCTAAGGACAAACGCCGAAAGTTTTATTCGCCAGTAGGTACACGTTGAACATCGCGACTATAGCCCCGTGAATTTGGATGTGGGTGAATGTGGAAGTTGTATCATAACCTTTGTTATTGTGGTGTCTGTAATAGTAGTAGTAATAGTAGCTGTGTATTTGTAATTCAGGGGAGAATTGGGAAGGAGGTGGCCGTTGCCTTAATTCAGGAACCATCCCGGCATTCGTCTGGAGTAGAAGTGGAAAACTACGGAAAACCACTTCCAGAATTGCTGGCATGGGAATCGAACCCACCTATTCTAAGTTTTCCTCACGAGGCTGAGTGTACACCATTCCAGCAGTCAGACCAGAATTAAATTTCTTGGCAGAGCCGGAAATACAATAGAACTCGGACCTCCGGGACGGCAGCCAAGAAGGCTACCCACTACACCATGTAGGCTACTTGTATGTGTGTGGAATCTGTCTAATAACCTGTGTAACTGTGATGTCTGTACTACAGTAGTGTGTGTATTTGTATTTGGGGCTAGGATTTGGGTAGGAGGCGGCCGTGGCCTTTATTTAGGTACCATCCCGGCATTCGCTTGGAGTAGAAGTGAGAAACAAAGGAAAATCATTTCCAGGGTGTAAGAGGTGGGAATCGAACCCATCTCCTCTCAGTTCTACCCCAAGAGACTGAGTTAACTCCGTTCCAGCCCTCAGACTAGAATTGAATTTCTTGACAGAGCCGAGAATTGAACCGGACCTCCGCGGTGGAAATTAACTATAGAATGGAATGAAGCATGGAACCAATATACCTAGATGAGACGGGGGCGTGCTGGCGTAGCGTTCAAGCTGTTTGCTCTAATCAAGGCGGACCGGGTTCGATTCCCGGTCAATGCAAGTGAGATTTTTGAAGTGAAATCCCATGTCCTGTGGTTCGGATTCCACGTAAAATGGAGGTCCCGTAGCTCATGATCGCATGATTTACGGTCACGTAAAACTATACGCTTCTTTTCCTTTTACCTTGGCTGAGTGGCTCAGCGGTAACATTATCGCTTGCTGTTCCCAAGGTTGCAGGATCGAATCCTAACGCAGTCAGCTGACATTTTAGGGTGCGCAAATGTCAGGGAACCGTGTCAGTAGATTTACTGGCACGTTAAAGATCGCCTTCGGGGCACAATTCCAGTACCCCAGCGTCTCTAAAAGCTGCAGATGTTAAAAGGGACGTAATACAAATAACATTATTATTATTATTATTATCTTTATCTTTGTTCCTAGATGGGACGTCCTTGGTAGTATTGGCGAATGTAACAAGCGTGGCCTCGAACACGATACTGTAGGTGTGAGCGCTCACACCCACCAACAAAGCGAGACATGTAAACAACGATTGAGTCACTGCCATGACTACTAATCATTGGCTATACTTGTACGGCATTAATATTCATGCACGATTAATAATGGGAATGTTGACTTGTAAGAGGCAATTGCTGCTTTACACACGTGGTAATGAAGGTCACTGCTGCTCATGGTCGAAACGTGATAAGAACGTGAACGTCGCGTTCTGTGCCAAACTAAGTCAAGTCTTATGAACTTGGTATGAATTAAAAACAGAGGTCAAGCCGGATATCGGATCAGGTATGGTCACCGCACTGGGTTGGTGCAGTACACATTTTGTGTAGTACTGAACCTCGTGTGTTCGAGTCTTCAGTTTTTAGCCCGGTTTGATGCAGCGCTCCACGCCGCGCCGCCATGTCTTGAGCTGATCGTTTCATATCAACAGTAGACTACATAACTACCACACCATGAATCCCATGCAAACGGTTTAACATATTCGAACCGTGATCTACCCCTACAGTTCTTGTCCTCGACCCTTCCCTCCATAACTAAGCTTGCTATTCCTGGGTGCCTTAGTATATGTGCCCTGTCAACTTATCTTCCCTCTTCATTAGCACTCGCCAGAGACATCTCTCCTCTCCCACTCGTCTTAATACCTCTTCTTTTGTTACACTATCTACCCATCAAATTATCATTCTCCTGTGACAATACATTTCAAATCCCTCTTTTCTCCTCTTTTCTGCTACACCAACGGTCCAAGTTTCACTTCCATACAGTGCAACGCTCCAGACAATGGGTTTTGAAATGATATTTTCTAATACAGTGAAACTTGGATAATTTGAAACTCAAGGGACCAGTAAAAAAAATCGAATTATCCAAAAATTCGAATTAAGAAAGTTCTTTGAAAAGGGTAGAGAAAATATTCAAATTTTAAGTTTTCATACAAGAACCTTTATTAAACATAATATTACATAGGTTTTTAACAAGTGAAGTGTTCATATACTATGCATTATGTTTACATAATGATTTACGTTCAACAAAGCAGATTAACAGACAACGGTACTGTAAAATGACTGGGGCGTGGTGGCTCAGCGGTCTAGCTGTATGCCTCTCACCAAGGCGGTCCGGGTTCGATTCCCGGTCAATGCATGTGAGATTTTCGAAGTGAAATGCCATGTCCTGTGGTTCGGATTCCACGTAAAAAGGAGGTCCCGTGGCTCATGATCTCAAGATTAACGGTCACGTTAAACTACAAGCTTCCTTTCCTTTTTTGTAAAATGACTGTATCGTGAATAACCTCAAAAGTTTTAAATGATAATATAACACCAAAATGTACTATTCACCTATTTAACGACAGTAGTAATCCAGCAATCTAGTTAAGTCTTAGAGAAATCTACTGTTTTTCAAAAAAGTTTGAGATTTTTACCTGTTTCCTACAATGAAGTCTCTCGGCCATCACAAAAGAATCTAACAAATTCAAGGAAAGGAATACAGAAAGCAATCGAGTAGGGGCTGCATGCCAAAGATACAACGTCGATTTTCGGAATTCCTGACCCAACTGTTTGGCTTCCAATCGGCTTTTTACCCGTAAAAACTTCAAATTATCCAATAAAATTCGAATTAATGAAGATTTCGAATTATAGAAGTTCGAATTAGCCACGTTCCACTGTATCTAAATCTATATTTTATGTCAACGGATTTATTTTCTGTGGAAAACCTTTCGATGCCTATGCCAATTTACTTTTTATGTCCTCTTTGTTTCGTCCATCACTGCTTATTTCGCTCTCCAAGTAGCAGAAGTTGCCTACTCCCTTCATCTTTTCACTTGCCAATTCGATGCCAATAGGGGGTTTCTAATGTCTTCGTACTGCATTGCGTTAGAAACCATCCAGTATTTGCCTGGAGTAGAGGTGAGAAACCATGGAATACAACTTCCAGGATAGCTGAGGTGAAAATCGAACCCACCCCCTCTCAGTTTTAGCTCACGAGACTAAGTGTACCCTGTTCAAACCCTCAGATAAGAATTACATTTCTTGGCCGAGCAGGGAATCGAACCCCGGCCTCCTGGGCGACAGCACTACGATGTGGTCCAATCTCATTTCAATTTACTACATTGAAAATCCAAACTCTTTTGTGTAATGCATTTTAAGCACAAAAGTGCATGGTTGAAATGATGCCTGGTATTAGATATCAGCTATCAGTCTATCATCCCAGTATTTGCCAGTAGGATGCGGTACAGTATGTTGTATTACACATTGTTACACTGATAACTTGTCAGAGACCATTCATATCCAGTGTACCGACGGGATGTTTGAACATAATACCTTGTGGCATCGCCCAGGTTTTGTACGTCTTTATTCGTTAAAATTAACCAACTCGTGGCGCAGTGGCTAGCATTCTTGGTTGACCCCCAGATCTCTGGGTTTGATTTCCACCTCAGCCAACCCAGAAAAGGATTTCAATGTTTTCCTACTTCTTCTCTGAGCTAACGCTGGGATGGTACCTAAATGAAGGCCAGGCCACCCCCTGCCCAATCCTAGCCCCAATTGCAAATGCACACGCTAATACAGCCATTACTATATCACAGGTTATCAGACAAATGGACTACATGACCACAATGTCACAAAGCCCATACATGACTCAACGGCAACAGCTTTTCGCTATCAAGACGCTGGTAATGACGTGGTTTGGTGTCAAAACAATGGTCATCACGACCAGTTCTGAAATTTAGTCGTAGGTAATAAACGACTAAGAGTCGGGCAGAGTGGCGCAGTCGGTTAAGCATCAGAGTTCGAGATAGTATGTTCGATCAAACCGATTGAATTTAAGGGTGTTTAAATGGGACAACCTCGTGTCGATAAAATCTCGTTAACTCAGACGTGATATACTCCCTCCAAGTGCAAAATTCCGACAGTCCGGCGCCTCTAAAGTCATAACTAGAGACGGGAATTTGCCTATTTGCCTATTTTATTCCTCTGTTTAGAAACGTAGGCTTTCGAGATATAAATGCGTTTTAGGTTCTTTTAGGCTAGATTTCGTTGGTTTTATTGTGCCTATAAATGCCTATTTCAACGGTTTGTGCCTATTTGTAGTATAATTGCCTATTTTATGCCTTTTGACTGTATTTTAAAGTGCATAATATTGCAGCTGGTGTGCTCGACAGAATTATATTCTCATTTCTCAATATGTGTTTACCCCACGAACAAGAATGGGAATTCTCGAAAGTCACCAGAAATAGCGCCTGGGATCTCGATAAGCCTCCAAATTTAACAACCCTTCGTTTTGTATTTCGCTTTTCTTTATATTGAAAATTTACCCGTTAGTATGTGTGTGAATTAATATCATAAACTTTATGCTGAATGAATAACAAAAGAACTAACTTAGTGCCATGTTTTCGCGTTTTTTCAATCTCGATATTAAGCCTCCCAAAGTTAAAAACCCTTCGTTTCAGGTATCGTCCCCTTCAAAAGCCGCGTTAGGTTGGCGCTGCAACCTAACAGTGAATGAATATACAGTATACGCTGTACGCGTCTGAGTGTTGAATGGGCAGGCAGTTAAAAGCAGCCAGGAGGGATGCGATCCGGCTGGCAGTGAAAATGCCGCGGCGATCACAGTGCGTTGGTGCTGTAACCTACCTTGTGTTGAATGGACAGGCAGTTTAAAGCAGCCAGGAGGGATGCGATCCAGCTGGAAGTGAAAATGCAGCCGCGATCAGTGCGTTGCTGCTGTAACCTATCTTGTGTTGAATGGACAGGCAGTTTAAAGCAGCCAGGAGGGATGCGGTCCAGCTGGGAGTGAAAATGCAGCTCGATCAGTGCGTTGGTGCTGTAACCTATATTGTGTTGAATGGACAGACAGTTTAAAGCTGAGATCTAGCTGGCAGTGGGTGTAGCATGGCCTCTTACCAAGATATATGGAAACTTGGTGGTCCCGTCTCGAGCTACTGTTGCTATGGAGATGGCCGGCCTTGCTATTACTTCATCAGTTTATTTTCTGCTTTTATTAGCCTTTGCTTGAGTGCAAAAAGGCCGAAATCAGATGAATGAGAAAGACTATCAAAAATTCATGTAGCCAGCCGTTCCTTCTGGATCCTAAACTATGTGTATGCAATATTTGGTTGAGATTGGTAAAACGGTGTAGATTTGTATATGGAACAAATCCACCCACCCACTCACCCACATACATACATACATACATACATACATACATACATACATACATACATACATACATACATACATACATACAGACTTTCACTTTTATATATAAGATAAGTATGTTATTAAATTATAAGTTGCTTGTTGTTAATTCTTTTTATAGTAATTAAATATGTTATTAAATTACAAGAAATTTTTTCATGTCTATTTTGTTGCCTATTTTACACGTTAGTGCCTATTTACATGCCTATTTTGGCTATTTTAAGAGCCTATATGCCTGCCTATTTTAACTGTTTTTAGTGCCTATAATTCTCGTCTCTAGTCATAACAGTTCAAAAGGACGTTATTAATTGATTTAGGTGCTTTGTCACATCGTGGTCATGTAGTCCCATGTACTTGGGTGTGTGTGGAATCTGTCTATCAACCTATGTCATTAGGATGACTGTGCCAGTATATGTGTTTGGGGGCTACGGTTCAGGTAGGAGGCACCATGGCCTTAATTTAGGTACCATCCCGGCATTTTCCTGAGTTGAAGTGGGGAAACAACTAGAAAAAACATCTAGGATGACGGAAGTAGGATTCGGACCAATATCTTCTCAGTTCTACCTCATGAGGCTGAGTGAACCCCGTCCCAACCCTCAGACCAGAATTAAATTTATTGACAGAGACAGGAATCAAACCCGGACCCCAATGTTGTTTGATGTTGATTCATTTTAGGGGCTTTGCGACATCTTGGTTATGTAGCCCCATGTACTTGGGTATGTGTGAAATTTGTCTGATAACCTGTGTTACTGCGATGGCTGTATTATTGTGTGTATACAGTATGTAATTCAAATGGCCTTAAGTTAGGAACCATCCCGGCATTCGCCTAGAGTAGACTAGAAGTGGGAAACCACGAAAAACCACTTCCAGGATGGCTGAGGTGGGAATCGAACCCGCCTCTCCCCAGTTTTGCCTTACGAGTCTGAGTGTAACCCTTTTCAGCCCTCAGACCAGAACTAAATTTCATGGCAGAGCCGGAAATCGAACCCGCAGCTCAGCGGTCACAGCCAAGAGTGCTAGCCACTACGCAACGATGCGGACATACCTCCATGCTAGCCACTACACTAAAAGGTGATCAAAAGGGACGTTGAACACACAACATCTAAAGACAAAGATAGCAGATTGTGGTGAAAAGTGCGAAGAAGAAATAAAGACAATATCAATGGAGAAGTGTGGAATTGCTCTAGCCTAGTGGGCCTGCTCTTATCTGAGCTCTAAGAGGCTGAAGAGGGGAATGTTACAAAGATAGCTCTAGCAAGGAAGAAACTTTCCACGCGTGTGTTATTGTTGGGACTAAACCAGGCCGCGGATCGTGGCGTGGCACGCGAAGTAAGAGAATATGAATCACTAATTGAACTCGTTAACAAGGCCGTGCATTCAACCAGGAACTCTACAGCCCGCGTGCCTGAAGCGTGTGTGGCTTAGATAACACTTATCTGTAATTAACAGTTAGCTTGTTGTTGTTGTTGATTTCTTTAGGGTCCATGCGGCATCAAGGTAATGTAACCCCGTGTACTTAGGTTGTGTTGAAATCTGTCGTATAACCCTTGTCATTAGGGTGGCTGTGTTAGTGTATGTATTTAAAGGCTAGTGTTCGGGCAGGAGGCGAACATGGAAGGAATTTAGGTACCATCCCGGCATTTCCCTGGAGTCGAAGAGGGGAAACACGGATAACCACTTCTAGGGAATCGAACCCGCCCCTTCTCAGTTCTGCCTCACGATGCTGAGTGTACCCCGTTTCAGCCATTAGACCAGAATGAAATTTCTTGGTAGAGCCGGGAATCGAGCCCAGACCTCCACAGTGGGAAAAAAAACTTTATTTGTTTTACGTCCTCTTTAACTGCTACGGCTATTTTGAGACGCCGAGGTGCGGTAATTTTGCTCCAATGGGGATCTTTAAAGTGCCAGTAAATCTACTGACATGGCTCCCTTGAATTTGCACACCTTCAAATGCTGACTGCGCCAGGATCCGATCCTGCAACCTTGGACACAGCAGGTGAGAATGTTGCCGCTGCGCCTCGCAGCCAGTCCACAGTGACAGCCAAGAGGGATGGCCACTGCGCCGGGAGATGGGGCAACGAGCCACGGTTAAGTAGATCTGTAGCTGCACTCGCAAGTCTGCGTTTACATTCCCAGATCAAAATTCGATTCTAGATCACCTCAATGGCACAAATCAAATGGTAGCTGAGTCGATAAGGTTAATATTATAGCCAGAGAGCAAAACAATGGAAATAAAGTTCGCGTGGTTTTGCAATGGTTTCATTTCATAGAGAATAGCAAGTGGAGTAGCTCTGCTTGTTATCATACAAGGTCATGGGGCCAAGCTATCTCCGTACTCTAGAGACGAGTAGGTTCGAACCCCTCTTTCGGTCATCCTTGAGATGGTTTTCCATAGATCCCTACTTTCAACTCAAGGCAAATTCTGGGATAGTACCTTCTAATAGCTCACAGACGTTTCCCTCCAACTCCTTCCCCAATTTCATTCGTCTTCATTAATTTCGTTTATCTCTAACTCATCCGTTAAGGTTGGCATTGGAAGGGCATCCGACCGTAATAACATCTGCCACTGACAGTAGAAACTCAACTCACCTCGTCTCAGGCCCCGTAGAGATAGGAATAATAACGGGTAGGATTACGCGGTGGCCGCGAGCGCTGAACTCGTGCCCAACTGGTATCGGGAGAGCGTGGGCTCGAATCCACCTCGACCGTCCTGAAAATGGTTTTACGTGGTTTCCCATTTTCCCCCTCTGGCAAATGCCTGGAATGTTCCTTTCAACGGGTCCATGGCCGGCTTCCCTCCCCTTCCCTGACCCAAGTTAGCGGTCACCTAGGCGATCGGCCTATCACACGGCGTTCTTAAGTTAACAGGCGGGAGCGGTACCCCCACTCTGCCACCGGTGAGTGACGTCAGGGGTCTCAGTTGGACGGCCGACAGCGCGCTAGTCATAGGGCAGAGAGGTGCATTCATGTAATTAAATCGGTTTTGTTTACAGAAGAAATTGGGATGGACTTCCGAATTTCACCACAGTCCTACCTTAGTGATCGATGATTTGTTTGAGACGTTTTCCGCTGTCACTACGGGCGATTAAAGCAAATGACTGCGATACAAGTCAGCCCAGAGCGGTATACAAAAGGAGCATGCTGGAAACTGATTGCATTACAAGTAGGCGGTTTTTGTATCTTCTACAGAACACTATAATTAGTTGAATATATTTAAGTGAGCATATCATATCTGTTTATGTACTTTAACAAACAAGCAGATATTTTATTACTCATCGGTTTTGTCCAACCACTAATGAATGCCACTTGACAGCATACAGGTAACAGTATGGGGAAAGGAATTTGCATCCCTTCCTGAAGCTTAGAAGCAGAACAATGACATCCTCAAACAGCTTGGCGTCACCGATAACAAAGTACAAGGAATCTGCTTACGTGTACTAAAAGATTCTCTTCACATACGATACTTCCTAACTATATTCTGGCAGGAAGAAACCCGGGAAACTGGAGCTGGAGATGATTATAGTGATGATGAGAGCGAATAATTAAAGACTAGCTGTTTTTATTTTCTTGCAATACAAAATGTTTGACATTTTCGTTATTAAAAATGCCTGCTTGAAGAAAACTCGACTCATCACTCTCCTTTTTAGTGTTCTTGATTACACTGGAGGAAACGTACTAATCGAAACAAAGTAAATTTCAGAATATGGCTCCACACACACACACACACACACACACACACACACACACACACGCCCGCGCGAAAATAATAATGTTTATCTAATAAATCTGCACAGAATATTCATTTTATGTCTACTTTGTGTTTTAATCACTTTAAAGTGTTCAATTTCCTTTTTCTTTTCGGGGCCTTTTCTAAAGAAACTTTATCACATCTTGCTTTCTTGTAATTAGACAGGATAATGTTACAAAGTATACAAATAATACGATCAGTAATTTTCATAATCGGAGTACCACACACACATGTACGCTCCAACATTTGTCTCAGGTCCACGTCTTCGTTGACAACAAGTTTGATTAAAGAACGTAAAATTGAATAATGCCTTTTACATCGCTTTAAAAACTTCGTTTCGTATTTGTTCGATACCATAACTTGCATCGAACGAAATGCATATTTTCCTATGCTGATTACTGTACTTGATGGTACAGTCAAACCACCCCTGTTTATCTCCTCAAAGTAAGCATCCTCCCTATTTTCACCAATTATGAGGTCTCTGCAGATTTTACATTCTATTTTGGCCGCTGTCTTAAAACTTGCGTAGCCACACACAAATAGCAGAGCAGAAGCGTCAATATCACTGTTTACCATACATTCCTGAATTATCGATGGTATGTCGTCACGAAGAATACAATCCAGTTCGTCTTCGGTTTTAATTTCTTCATCACACACTTTTAAACTGTCCACATTGAGAGCAATTTGGCCGTAACGAGCAGATCTGATTCCTAAAACACTTTTTGCTCTGATCTTTCTTTCCGAGTCCATTATTTCCCTGACACTAACGGAGTAGTTTCCACCGCTCATTTGACGGTATACACTGAAGCGTTTTTCAAGTCTATCGGTTTGAAGTTTCCCTGGTAGGACATATTCCACTGAGAGGTGCAGCAACGCGAATCTTATGATTGAGATTAGTGTCTTTGTTGTATGGATCAATGCTTTTCCTGTGTCATTGCTTAGACTGCCACCATGATATTGTTGTCCTATTTTCAGCCAGGTATTGACCCATAAAACAAATCTCTCTAAGAACACGAATCTTTGGTCATTTAGTGACGTAAAAGGCACCCCCAACATATTATTTCTACAAACGCCACTTATTTTACTCTTTGTATTCACGATTTCCCACCATTTCCAAATTATTGTAATGAAAGATGCAGTCTCATTAAACCCTTTAGCAGCAAGTGCTGCGCGTGTACTTTCATGGAAAACGTTTACGACCAACATAACATTCTGCCTTTCCAAGTTGGTAGGATATAAAGTTCTGTAATTTAGTTTAAAGGCCTTCTTCAGAATGAAGTTTGATTCTTCTCTGTACACGGAGCGCAGGTCACTAAATGGTGCTCTCAGAGGTGATTTCTCTTCATTGCTATCCTGTACGTCAAATGGTGGAAATATGAAGGTGTTGGAGCTGTCTTTCTGATTAAGCCAGTTATTTCTTATATTTTTAAACAGATGTACGGTATCATACATATAGTACACGGGGTGATCAATATCTGGCAATGAAAGAAGAGAACTATCTTCTGAGTCCCTACTTAGAATTGAAAACATATTCTGGTTCAGTCTATTGTTGTCTGAAATTACACAGAGGACTTTGAAACCACACTCCTCTAGCAAAGCAATATACTCTTTTGTCATACCCGCGAGTTCCTGTCCAGAGAGATGTTTCACCGGATTCAAGGAAATTACATGTTCTAAAGACGAAAAAGCTCCAGTTATCATGAACACTTGCACAGTTTTTGCTTCACTTAACTGTTCTTGGTTTTCAGCAAATCCAGTTATGTTTCCCGACCTGTAGGAAATTTCTTCTTTAACATATATTTCATCAAGTTGCATAATTACCCACTTATCATCACACTTTTCAGCGGCTTTTTTTCAAGAAATGAACGTTTTCGTTAAAATTACCCGGAGCTACATTTAGGGAAGAAGTCAATCTTTGTAAATGTTTAGAATGAGGAAGGGATAGAAATTTGTTCTGCCTGATAGTATCATAACACTTCGCGGATTGCATGTACAATATGTAAGAGCAAAGTATCATGTTGGGAGAATACCTTTTTCTGTTCTTAAATATGAGAGAGAATTGCTCGGATAAAAAATTCACTTGCTGAGAAATTCCCTCTTCTCCACTATCCAATAAAGTTTCTTGAATGACATCCAGCAATTTTAAGACATTGGCCACGTAATTTTCCAAATTGGTTTGGAATCTCTTCTCAGTAAGATACTGTAACAAACTGAACAGTGTTCTCCAACTCTTCACAGCTGTTTCACTTCCCAACACTGAAGAAAGTTCTGTAGAAGACAATTGCAAATTGTTATAGAAAGCCGAAACAAGTAAATGATTATCTACATTAATATAAAAATCAAAAGTCATAGACTCAAAATTGATTCTATATATAACCACTCTATCGTCAAAAATATTGAAATTAATAGCTGAGTCCCCTTTCACTTTAGTACTATTATCTGCTAATCGTTTCTCCAGAGAATTGCATAAACTCTCGAAACTGATTATAACATCGTCCCATTCTGCCGCAGCAACAGCACTTTCTTGAGCATGTTTCTTCCTCACTTCGATTTCTCTTCTCCTCTCTTCTGGATGTTTCCTCTTAATTTCACTTTCCTTTGTCAAGTATTTCGGCAAACCTTCAAAAATAGTAGGACTAGAACCTTTAACTAGCTTAGGTTGATCGTATGTATACACTTGTTTCTGTCCATTAGAATCACAATATTCATTCTGTAAAATAATGCAGTCCGGTTGAAAATGTTTAATGCACACAACACTGTTTACCGAAGGTGTCCAGTCTTTCCTCGGGATGCTTCTCAGCCATTTATTTCTCAAGTTTACTTCCTTGGGAAAAGAGAAACAATTCACGTAGGCGGTTTCAACTCCACAAACCTGAAAATTACTCCTACATCCTGGTACACAGCACCTTCGTGGCATTGTATATGCATTAAAAATATATCATGTGTGGCACGGGTATATTTATCGCTTGTTACTGGACAACAGGAAAAGCAATATATTGTGAATTGTCACCCTCGAAACATGAAACAATGACCACATCACAGCGCGCCCCAACAAGACTGAGCATCTGTTTGCTGTGGGGAGTAAGACCCATGACGTCACAGCCCCGCCGGCAGTGTTCCCGCCTGTAACTTAAGATCGCCGTGCCTATCACCATCCCCAGTTGTATCTGACAAAGTGTGTCCAGCTCCAAGAAACTGTCCTTGTGGTGGTAGAAGAAAGGTCCCCCGCAGAGTCCGTGAGTGAAGCCAAACTTGGACGGTAAGCGATTTAAAACAAGAATACGCCATTTAAAGGAATCTAATCTTGCATAATTGGAGGTTTAAGTAAATTTGGGAAATGAAGGTATGCTGTAAGTGGGAAAGCCATGCTGAGTACACAGAGGTTAAAGTGATCTGGAGAAATTTGGAAGTTTAAACTGCAAGCGGAAGTAGTCAAAGAAACCCACAAGGTACAGTACGAAACACATTTGAAAAGAGAAATAGACCGGTACACAAAAACTGGTACAGAGTAGATCGACTTGTGTAGCAGTGTCACTATCGATTCTGGAGTCTGAGTATATATCAGCTGATTGCCGACACTTGATTTCAGTGACTATTTTAGTGGGACAAACACATTTGTGTACGTATACCTTAACAGTGTAAGACTTAGAGGGAGGGAGAAATTTGACAATGTTTTCAGATATGTAACCCAACTTCCCATCCAGAAGAACAAGATGAAGAAGGTGTTGTTAATAATTCATTTTATGGGCTTGGCACATCTTGGTCGTCAGCCCCGTGTACTTGGGTGTGCGTTCAATTTGTCTGATAACCTGCGTTTCTGTAGTGACTATAGTAGTGTGTGTAATTGTAATTAATGGGGTCTGGGATATGGTAGGTACCCCGGGACTTGTAATAAGGTATTATCCCGGCATTTGCCTGAAGGGAGTGTGGATAGCCCCTGTCAGCGCCGGGATTCGAGCCTCTAATCTCCTGACTTCCTGCAACTCTCCATCGCGGTCTTGGTGCTGCATTTAATGCGCACAACTACGCCACGGGGTAGATGAAGACGAACTGGTGTGGTTTAGAGACGCCGAGATGTCGGAATCTTGGCTCGGATAAGTTCTTTAACGTGTTGGTATATCTTTCCACACAAGGCTGTCGCATTTCCTTCTTCCCCGTGGCACTACAGCCCATGATGGAGCCGGGAATCGAACCTGGGGCCTCCGGATACGAGGCAGATGCGCTACCACAACACCACGGCGCCAGTGGCTGTTGCATTTAAACAACCTTAAATGCCATTGGACTGAACCGGCATCCAACCCAACATTGTGTGCTTTGATTGACTGACTGACTGACTGACTGATAATGTAAGCCTCTGAAACAAAGACACAAGCCCCAGGTTCA
The DNA here is from genome assembly GCA_946902985.2 of Meconema thalassinum. Taxonomy (NCBI): domain Eukaryota; kingdom Metazoa; phylum Arthropoda; class Insecta; order Orthoptera; family Tettigoniidae; genus Meconema; species Meconema thalassinum. Next base: position 377,445,090 of record OX336389.2, on the reverse strand, counting down.
GATTGGTGAGGATGTGACCTAGAGACTGGCTCAGTCGGTAGTCGCACAAAGTACAGTACTGTATCTTTAGATCTGTGAAGTGTTTCCTCGTAATTGGCACGTTCCGTGTATTTCTGTGCTTGGCAAACACTACTGATGTCACATTTTTTGCCGGTCGTCGGTACCTTTGGTCCACCTGATGACGTGCTCTTCATTAAACAGCTGTTTCATTCAATGGTTCTTTGTACAGAAGTTAAGTACAGACAAGGATAGTCTGAATCTATTTATATAGAAATTCTATTCTGTTTCATTTTGTTCTGAAAATCATAGAACAGGATCTTCCTAGATGAAGACCACATGCATTACTCTAGTTCTAGGATTGTTTTGTCTATGTTTTGTTAATATTTCGAAAACGCATAAGAGACGCTGCGAATCTTTACTAAACTCCTGAAGAAAATCTGTTCTCATCGGATCGGTCGCAATTAAATACCCTTGTGTGCCAATCAGGCAGAGCCAGTGCTCAGGTGTGCAGCTGGCAAGGAGAAGCTTCAAAATAAATGCCACGGATTTTGACCAAACTTCGTAAAGTTACTCAAGAACACTAAAATAAGCCTTTGAAGCAAGACAGTTTGCTTTCAGGCCTGGACAAGATATTTCCAGAAGTTACTTCGATATTTCATAGATTAGTCTCTGAAAATTACACATTTAGAGGAAATGCTCATAATCTCATATCAACGTTAGCAGTCGTATAGTACAGTGCGTCAGGGAATGTTCTCCGCAGTGCCTAGGCACTGCTACGTTAGGTGAGCCGGAATTAAGTTGGCAAACCTTTCGCTCACTCGCCGATAGCCAGGTACTAGCTTGTCTTCGCCAAGGTCGACAGGATATCAGAACACACGTGTGAGCTGTGCTGTGCTGTGCTGTGGAAAGCGTCAGTGGGACTGCAGTAAGGGAGCGTTTAGATTATTGGAATAGTGCAACAGGATACAGGCGGTAATGTTTACTACTGAAGAGAGAGCGTTTTGGGTGGAATACGTTTTTCGTGAAGGCGATTGGTTTACAGAAAATGTAAAACTAAAATTTCAGGCACGATTTCCTAATTCAAAGTGTCCAAACCGGGATACCGTTCGGGATTTGATAAGTAAATTACGTGTGACCGGCTCAGTTCACGATATACCAGGAACGGCAGGCCTACGCTGTTAACAGACGAAAAACTTGATGAAATTTCCGATATAATGCTGCGAAGTCCAAGTAAATCAATACGCAAATTAACACAAGAAACAGGAATCTCTAAGTGTACTGTTTGTTGTTTGTTTTGTTTTGATACAAGCGGCGGCAGCCGCGCTGTCAGCAGCAACCGTGCTGCCAACTTAACTCCGGCTCTCACCTAACGTAGCAGTGCCTAGGCACTGCGGAGAACATTCCCTGACACCATGTAGTAGGCTGTTACCTGTTGGCGTAGCTAGTTGAGTGTACGCCTTTGGATGTGAAAATTAATTTAATAAAACTAGACGTTTCGCGAGGAATTTGAATGTCTTATCTCGAAACACTTCAAATAATTTCGTTTTGTTTTCACATTTCAACGTGGCGAAAACCCAAAAGATAATTATGAATAATAATAATAACATTTTTAAATCGCATATCCTTGCAGCTTGGCTTCATCCAAGCGAGAGATCTATCGTGATAAGGAAGGTGTCTGGGAGCTGAACGCACTTTCTCAGCTGAGGGTGGCGACAGGCCGATCACCCCGGCGACCGCATAATTGGGCCTACCCATCATTTTGTGCTTTGATTGATTGATTGATTGATTGATTGATTGATTGCTAATGTAAACCTCATAAACAAAGACATAAGCCCCAGGGTCACGGAAGGGATTTTGGAAGGAAGTCGGTCGTGGACCTGTTGAAAGGAACCGTCCCGGCATTTGCTTGGTGTTGTAAATGGGAAACCATGAAAACCATTTTGAGGACGGCCGAGGCAGGATTCGAAGCCACTCTCCCCGTTACCAGCGAGGCACGAGCTAGCTCGTTAGTGCTCTCGGCCACCGTGGCTGGTAATAATAATAATAATAATAATAATAATACTAGCATATTAAGGATTGTGGTGTCCTATGACAATTCTCGTGAGTGAACCACAACAAAACATGTTGTACTCTGTGCCAGTTTTTTTTTTTTTTTTTTCAAACTGCATGACACATGATTCTCTATTTTCCCATACTGCCAATTAACACATCAGCCGTGTAAGCGACGTTTGTTTGATTCTGTTTTATTTGGGGACTTGGGATATCGTAGTCATTTGTCCCATTTACTTGTGTGTGTACGAAGTTTGTAAGACAACCAGTGTCATTGTGATTACGGTAAAAGTGGCTGAAAGTGTTATTCTGTAAGTCTAGGATTGGAGTAGGTTTCCCGAGTCTCGAAATAAGGTACTATTCGACGTTCGTTTGGAGTGAGCATAGAAAACCCCAGGTAAAAAAAACACGCTCACAATGACAGCAGTCAGCGAACGATTAGCACTAGAACATTCTGTTGGAGTGTGCGCCTGTCAGAAGCCAGTAACTTAGTGCAGAAGACTAATCAAACAGTGAACAGAAAAATATATTACATGACGAACTCACAGTGGATATTACAGCTTATGTGGAATACCATTTATATAACAATTAGCCAAGCGAGCGCAAACCTTTCGAGAACAACAACATATTGACATTCCCAACATGTATGCGGAACATTATGGCAATCTGAAGAATAGCTTTTCTAGATCTTTCCACGGTGTGAAAATTGAAATGAATATGCACTAAACACCGGAGATGGGTTAGAGGAGAATGAAGAGAGAAGAAAGAAGAAGATGTCGATTTAGGCCATTATGGGGACCGAGAATATTCATGATGGGCGAGCGAATCGAAAGGTGTCCGTAGCCGTTGCTGATTCCAGCCAGGAATTTGAGGCAGTCATGTGTGCTATGGGGTGCACAGACCAGCTAATGGAGGAACCGGACCACACCTACCGTAGCCGAGCGGAAAGCCTAAATTGATGTCCTGTAGAACCTAAAGTAAGACCGTCACCAATGTCTTGGTAGTTTTGTCTAGCGTAGTCATGCGTATCCAAACTTAGTTCTATTTATTATAGTTAAGCCGTGTCCAAGCTCAGTTCTATCTATCCAAGTTTAGTTCTATTTATTCTAGGTGAGCTATTACCAGGTATTATTCAAGTATTTATTTTCAAGTTTTGCCCAAGTGTAAAATGCTATTCAGATATACTCAGTCTTATTTATTTAGTGAGGATTTGCGAAAATCATCGCATGCATATTGTTTGACATTCAAATACGCCTCGTGATTCAATCTAGTTTTGTGTTGAGTTGAATTTGAGTAAGATAACTAAAAATGTAGTATTCGTGCTATTTCTCGTTTTCATTTGATGCATCAGTATAAGTTTAACTTTGAATGGGGTCAAGTGAGAATAATAATAATAATAATAATAATAATGTTTGTAATCTTTCATGGCATATAGTAAAATTGTTATAACACTTATCTGAGATATGAAATTTTGAGATATGATAATAATAATAATAATAATCATAATCATGAAATTATTCATTACAAATCAAGTGGCGAGATCTGTGGCTAATAGCTGACCGACTGAAGATGTCCATATTCTGGAATACTTAATTTCTCATTCTGTGGTACACCAGAAATTCATATACAGAGTTTTTGAGTAGTTTTTGATACTTTAAGGATGAGTTGTGACAATGATTAATGATGTTGAATATTTTTGCATTCTTTGGAGGCAGGTGAAGCCTTTGGACATGTCAAGGACATGGCATCGTTATATACGAGAATAATAGGGCTCAGAAACAGTGGCTTGAGAGATTTATATTATGAAAAGTTGTATTGTGAAAATGATGTTGCTATTTGATTATATGGAGTTCTGTTGAATAGGTGTGCAAATTGATGAGTAAGAATGTTTATTATTAGAAGGATGGTCTATTTGAAGTAAATGATGTCACGACATAATGAAATCGAGCTGCTAAGAAGGTGGTCATTTTAATATTGAGAATGAGTATATTTTTGCAGTACAGTCATGTTATGATGGGAGTGTGATTTGAGGTTGAGCAACCTATTAGTCAAATATCTAAAATACCAACTAGAAGGATATTGTTGAGTGTTAACTTGCATTAATATCTGATTTCAAGCAGTATTATTAGTACAGTAGAAGTCCGATAATCCGGCACGTTCGGGACCGGCTCGGTGCCAGACTACCGAAAATCCCGGTCTATCGGGATTTTAGTGTAGGATTTGCCGTAAAACAAATGTACTTTGTTTTTTTAACTACATACATACATAAATCGTAATTATAAGAACAATTAGGTTAATACATAATTAAACTACAAATACAGTATGCAAATACAGTACAACAAAGTTTATTTTACATTTCATATAATGTATGTACACGTACTGTAAAACATATTTCACTTAGATTTTAAAAAGACACGAATGTCTTTTTGTTTTCTTGACTTTTGGCGTTTAGCATAAAATTTATTTCTAATGATATGGAAATCAATAATTTCTGAAGCACTGTAGCTAGTACTAGCTTCAGCAAAAGAGATAAACTTATTTAGTGATTCTGCAGCTTCTGCCCAGCTGATTTTTTCCTTTTCTTCCGTTTCGGCATCTGAGTCACTTTCTTCAAGATTTTGAGTAGGATGAGGGTTTAATACACTGTTGATAATGTCCTCATCGGTTAGTTCTTGTTCTACAGGCTCATTCTCGTCGATTAGAAGCCACTCCTGTACCTCATCTTCAGGCAGGTTTTTCAAGGGATTGTCAGCACTTCTAACGACATCCAAGACTTTGGTCAGAGCGTCTTGATGGTTTTCTTCCTCAACAGTCTGTAGAGTTAGGTCAGATGCAAGGTTTGCAGCTGGCCAAAGTTTTCTCCAGCATTTTTGGAGAGTTGTATTTTTTACCTGGTTCCAAGACAGTGCAATAGCATAGACGGCATATTTTACTGTAAACTATTTTTGAAAATCAGTCAAGTCACAGTCGGCATTTAACAGGCCTTGAATAAAAGACCTTCTATAAAAGCATTTAAAATTTTGAATAACCCTTTGGTCCATGGGTTGAATCAAAGATGTTACGTTAGGTGGGAGCAGAGTAGCAACAATATTTCCAGAAACTAACTCATCTACTGGCTTTGCAATTGTCCAAAAGAAGGATGGCTTTAGTATCTTCTGGTAGACCAAGGCTTTTGAAGGATTCCTTGACCTGAGGCACAAAGTGGTGAGAAAATCAGTCTTTAAAGAGGGTGGCAGTCATCCACGCATTTGATTGAGCATCGTATTGGACAGGCAAGTGTGTAACATTCTTAAAAGTCCTGGTTTTTTTTAGATTTACCTATCACAAAAGGGGTCACTCGGTGGTTTCCAGACGCATTAGCACATAGCAAAACGGTTAATCTGTCTTTGGTTTTTTTTGTTTTGTTTTTTTTTTTACCCTTGGCTGCTTTTTCTCCTCCCCCAGCTAGTGTAGATGTTGGTAAACATCGCCACAATAGCCCTGTTTCATCAGCATTGTAAATCTGTTCAGGTGTTAAATCATTATCAGCCACGATTTTCTCAAACTCATCTTTGTATTTTTCTGCAGAGTTTTGGTTTGCTGAAAGTGTTTCTCCAGTTACATCAAGTCTTCGAATTCTATGCCGAAACTTAAAGTTTCTAAGCCAACCATCAGAATAATTACATTCACTTTCAGCAACTCCTAAATCTTGGCCGAATTTCTTTGCCTTTTCAACAATCATTGGCCCTGTTACTGGCTTTCCTTCAGAACGTACTGCACTAAACCATTTGAACAATACACTCTCTAGCTGTTCCAGTTTTTTTTTTTTTAATGTTTGTCTAGAAGCCAATTTTTCAGTTGTTACCGATTGAGAAGCAAACTTCATTAGTTCATCTTTTTGTTTTTTAATGTCATAAATAGTTGATGAGCCAATATTAAACTCATTCATTAACACATTTCTATTCTCATCTTTTTCTAGCCGTTTGATGATTTCTAGTTTCTGATTGGGAGTCAGTGTTACGTGTTTCCGTTTCTCTCCTTTTGAACTCGAAGGCTTAGGTTTTGAAAACATGGTCACTGTACAGTTAGAACGAAACTCACTTTGTTTATAAACAGTTTCAAAAGTTACGTACGTCACTACAGATGTACTGTATTACAGTAGAGAGTACTGAGACATTTTACTGCGATGTGAAAGGACACAAAATAACAACGCACAAAAAAAATGGCGAAGACGCTTCGTGATTGATTAACTGTGCTGCACTGCACCTGTATTTGTTGTGACAGCTGAGACTAGCCGGCCGCTAATTGTTTCCGAACAATACCGAGCGCTTCCGGATGATCCCGAACTACCCCGAAAACTTCCGAATAGCTCTCGAGCGTTTTTATTTGCTTTAAAGACACACATTTAGAGAAAACCAAAATGTTAACAATTTTCCGGAGCGATGCCGGACTATCGGGCATTCTGGACTGTTGGATGCCGGACTAAAGGACTTCTACTGTATTTTATTATTAGGTTTATTATTGGTAGATAATTGAAAACCAAGTGCGAGTGTTAAAGAAATGACCCGTGTGAATAATATAGTGAATGATTAAATTGTGTGGACACGATTTGAACACTTATTTAGTTAATAAGACATTTTTACTTTTGAGTGGAGGTTCATCAACATAATTTTTGAGTAGGAATCTCAGGGTAAAAGACTCTATTCTTACAACCCTGTTGATTTAGGCAGGAGTGTTTTATTTTATTTTGTGTGATATTTTTATTTAATTAAAAGTGGAGTGTTTTTAAGAAGTTTGTGTTCATCCTTTCCTATATTTAAGCGTGGAACTCGATTTCGGTTAGCACCATTTTTCTACCCAATTTGCCCCGAGTGTTTTCCGAGTCTCGTGCTCAACCGATTTCGAAGTTCACGCATATGTGGGCGTTGGTCTCCGGAATAACGGGCACATTACGTGCCTGGAATGGCTGCGTGGCGCAGTCAGTTGACATTTGAGGGTGCGCAAATGCGAGGGAGCCATGTCAGTAGATACACTGGCACATTAAAGAGCTTCTTCGGGGCAAAATTCCGTCACCCCGGCGTCTCTAAAAACCGCAGCAGTTCTAAGGGGACGCAAAACAAATCACATTAATATTATTATTATTATTATTATTATTTGCGTATGGCTTTTAGTGCCGGGAGTGTCCGAGGACATGTTCGGCTCGCCAGTTTTGTAGCTGCTTCGAGACGGACACCCAATGGGTGAGCTACAAGTACCGTTGGGGAGGGAAGTTGGAAGGTAAGGACGAGGAGTTGGAAGGTAGCGGCTGTGGCCTATAGTTAGGGACCAACCCCGGCATTTGCATGGAAGGAAGATGGGAAACCACAGAAGACCATCTTCAAGGTTGCCGGCGGGGGGATTCGAACCTCCTCGCCTCCCGGATGTGAGCGACTGCCATCAGTCATGCCGTAACCACCACGGCTAACTCACCCGGTATTATTATTATTATTATTATTATTATTATTATTATTATTATTTATGGTTTCGGTGGCGTAGTCGGTAGCATGTTTAAGTGCTATGCTCAACATCGCGGGTTCAAACCCGGCCGAAGTCGTCGGATTTTAAGAGCGTTAAAATCCTTCAATATGCCTTCCTCCGGAGGAAAAGTAAAACTGGCGGACCCATGTCATAGATTAATGGCATGTAAAAGACCAAAGTTGATAGTGTGTAGCTAAATTTGTAGGTTATTTGGGTTTGAAACGCTCGATCAAGTTCCAATGTTCGCAGCCAGATGTCGGTGACAGTGGCATCTCTGGTAGCGAAAGTTGGAACTACTTGAAATTTAACTTGATGGGGAAGCCTACGGGCGTTCAATTAAAATACCCCACTTTGGACATTGGCTGCAATTCAAATAAAATAAATTCTTCTTATTATTATTATTAATATTATACGCTGGCTAAAACGCAGCGTTAGGTCATGGGGCCAAGCTCTCTGCTGACTCGGTAGACGCGTGGGTTCGAGCCTCACCGTCGGCCGTCCTTGAAATGGTTTTCCGTGGTTTCCCATTTTCAACACCAGGCAAATGCTGGGACGGTACCTTCTGACAGGCCACGGCCGCTTCTTTCCACATCCTTCTCCAATTTCATTCACCTTAATCAATTCCATCTCTCATCCCGACGCGCAGGTCGCCCATGGGCGTCGAATCGAAAGACCTGCACTAGGTCTCTGAGGAGACCACACGGGAAAAAAAAATTATTATTATTATTATTATTATACGCGACAAATTTTAAGAAGTACAAGTTCATAATGATATATTAATTATTCAGCGTTTACTCAGCCTATTATGTGTAATTTGCGAGTACTAAGAATAAAGTTCACGTGCACTGTCGGTGCTAGCTCAGGATATCCCTATTCCTGTCGTCTTTGCATTTAGAAGACCGTGCTTACCAACAGCTGACCCATACGCAGGTGCCATTTAGTAGTGATGTACATTATTCAGCTAAAATAAATTGCAATTCATAAACAAGCAGCTCCGTAAAGAATTAATTTAGCTGATTTTCACACATAATTATTATTTTATTAAAGAAAGCTTTCCTGTCTTTCAACACAAGTATTTATATACACTACCCTGAAAAGCGAGTCATTATTGCAAACTAACACGCCTTTATGTACACAAGGGGTGGGTACCTACTTAATTGGATAACATGTTTCGAACGTCAAGCGCTCATCTTCAGATCCTGTTCACTTAGGCTTAATTAGAATACGATGTTTAGGCTATAAAATACACTTAAATACAAATATACTGTATATATACAATGTTTATATTGCATTAGTTTGTAAAACATGTGTAACGCGTCGAACTTATTTACAGACAGTATAGTTCACGTCTATGGTTGATGCATTATTATTATTATTATTATTATTATTATTATTATCAGAGTTGATTACTTCATACAAGAAAATACAAACTAACGCACCACAGCATATCATGCATACACCAAAACATCATGGCAGGTTGCAAATGTAACACCTTCATAAATAGTAGCCTACTTCGTCACAAAAATACCAAGGAATTACCTTGATGAACACTTTAAAATGAACACACACACAGTAAACATAATAAAAAAAACTAAGAGTAAACCTCTACACCTTCTACAATCTCCAATTTTATGTAGATAAAAATACTTACAAAAGCATTTATAGTGCTCTGATTGAAAGCGAATTAAGATATGCTATAGCAGCTTGGGGAAATCAAAACACAACTTTAATTAATAATCTTCAAAATAGCCAAAACTGGTTCTTTAAATATTTCACTGACATCCCTTATTTTAATATTAGAGAGTTGTTTCAAATTACTGTACTGAATCTCTACTACCATGATCCAATATCCAGGCATAAGGTCCCTCACAACATACAAACAAGAGCCATAACAAGTACTAAATATGTAAAACCATTATGTATAAATAGCTATGGTTTCAAGAGACTAAATTATATTATACCATCACTACTTAATGAACTACCACCTGGATTGGCAAACATGAACAGCAAACAATTAGCTATACGTCGCATTAAAAACTATTATCTAACTAAACGTTAACTCATAACATAAATTTATTAATATAACTACTAGTGTAACTTTTTGTGTCTTTAATTATTTACGAGTACAGTACATTCATATTTTTTCTCATGGTTTCAAGAGACTAAATTATACCATCACTACTTAATGAACTACCACCTGGATTGGCAAACATGAACAGCAAACAACTAGCTATACGTCGCATTAAAAACTATTATCTAACTAAACATTAACTCATAACATAAATTTATTAATATAACTACTAGAGTGTAAATGTTGTGTCTTTAATTATTTACGAGTACAGCACATTAATATTTTTTCTCGTGGTTTCAAGAGACTAAATTATATTATACCATCATTACTTAGTGAACTACCACCTGGATCACAACTACCATTATCATTTTCATTACGGTACCATTATCACAAAAAAAAAATTGCATGCACTCTTGTACTGAAATATAATCTGTATATATGTTGCAAATAATAATTAATATGCCGTTAGATGCAAGCCTCCGTGGCTTAGGCGGCAGCACGCCGGCCTCTCACCACTGGGTCCGTGGTTCAAATCCCGGTCACTCCATGTGAGATCTGTGCTGGACAAAACGGAGGCAGACAGGTTTTTCTCCGGGTACTCCGGTTTTCCCTGTCAAAATTTCATTCCAGCAACACTCTCCACTATCATTTCATTTCATCTGTCATTCATTTAATCATTGCCCCAGAGGAGTGCGTCAGGCCTCGGCAGCCGGCACAGTTCATATCCTCGCCGCTAGATGGGGGCTTCATTCATTCCATTCCTGACCCGGTCGGAGACTGGAAGCAGGCTGTGGATTTTCATTATGCCGTTAGATCCGTGAGACATATCACAATAATGTAACATAACTAGTATTTAATAAATAAATTAAATTAATGTGATTTAAGTATGTAGGCTGTGAAATATTGAATTTTTATTGTGAATAACTTCAGTAGAGATGTTCCGTGAAGCGCGTGCATCGAGGACGGGCATTACAAGGACCAATTTCTAAGACCAGCTATGTTGGCATAATTTTACAGTAACTCCATTTATTAGTGCAGTGTATCATTTGTATATTCGCCACACGAGACATTACAATACAATTAGGCCACTAGCTTAAATAGGAACGGTTGATTTAAAACCTAATAACAAAATAGTTCAGGAAGATTTTAGTTTTACGTGACCGTTAATATCGAGATCATAAGCCACGGGACCTCCTTTTAACGTGGAATCCGAACCACCGGACATGGCATTTCATTTTGAAAATCTCACATACATTGACCGGGAATCGAAACCGGACAACCGTGGTGAGAGGCCAACAGCTTGACCACTGTGCCACTACGCCCCTAACAAAATAGTATAAACAACATCACTACTGAAGTTATTCACAGTAACAATTCAATATTCACAGGCAACATACTTAAACCACAATAATAATAATATTAATAATAATGCAACAACCATAGGAGTGAACTACACTGTCTGTAAATAACTTCGACGCGTTAAACATGTTTTACAAACTAATGTAATTTAAACAATGTATACTAGCAACCCGAACCGGCTTCGCCCGGGAACAGTTATGAATGCATTACGTGATAAGCGCTCTTTTTTTTCCAATGTCAATGAACAACGACCAATATCCGTTTTACGTCTCGGCATGATGGGTTAAAATCACTGACTGGACTATTAATTATATTAACATGGAGATGCATGTGCAACAAATTCTTGTCAGACGTAATTTAAGAATGGCGAGGTGCATGAAACACAAATCCCCCTTCCGTCCAATCTTAATTTGCTGTGAATTTTGCGGAACGAAAAGTTCACAGGCGAAATGAAGAAATGCCGAGTTGCACTTCCAGGAAACTTCAAACACAACCACTCTTCTCTAAAGTTTTTAACTCAACACGACTCGACAGTTTGCTGCTGGCTGTATCTGGGGCAATAAGCTCGTCCGCTAGCTAAGCTGTAACTGGAGTGATAGACTCGCCCCTAGCTATCTCGTAAACTGTCGCCTCAAAAACTGAATGGAGATTGTTGGAAGAAATGAAAACGTATAAACACTTATAGTAGGCGACGTATTGTAGAACTTTTCATGCTGAACAATTCTTACTCTCATAGTATATAGATATTTTTAACGGTTTGCCCAGCGTAAGCTTAAAAAGCGCACGGTTGCCAGTTTTTTTCGACCTTTTCACTGAAATCGTTAGTGCTTGACTTCCTTTGGTCATAAATAAATTATTTTCTACAGAAACCTTCCGCGAGATATCCTTTACAGAATGGTGAAAACCGAATCAAAATCCATTAAGTGGTTCTCAAGATTACCCGTGACATCCAAGAATCGGGGACTTAGTTTTATACAAGTAGAGATTATACGCCAATCAGTATAATTTAATATAATATAATCCCCCTTCCTTCCAATCTTAAATTGACTGTGAATATCGTGGAACGAAAAGTTCACAGGCGAAATGAGAGTTGCACTTCCAGGGAATGGCGACGTAAATGAAACTCAAATCCCCCTTCCATCCAATCTTAACTTGACTGTGTTTCACAGGCGAAATGAAGAAAACCCGAGTTGCACTTCCAGGGAAACTCCAAACACAACCACCCTTCTCAGAAGTCTTAACTCAACATGACTCAACGGTTTGCTGCTGGCTGTATCTGGGGCAATAGATTCGTCCGCTAGCTGGGCTCTATCAGAGATGATAGACTCGCCCTTAGCTAGCTCGTCAACTGTCGCCTCAGTAGAGAATGGACATGGTTGGAAGAAATCAAAACGTAAAAACACTTATAGTGGGCGATGTATTGATGGTAGACATATACTCTCGCGGACTTTTTTGTAGAACATTTCATGCTGAACTATTCTTATACTCATAGTATTTAGATATTTTTAATGGTTTGCCCAGCGTAAGCTTACGAAGCGCTCGGACGCCAGGTTTTTTTTTTCGACTTTTCCAGTGAAATCGTTACTGCTCGGCTTCCTTTGATCATAAATAAATTATTTTCTACAGAAATCATTCTCAAGATATCCTTTACAGAATGGTGAAAACCGCATCAAAATCCATCCAGTGGTTCTCGAGTTTACCCGTAACATCCAAGAATCGGGGACTTTGTTTTATACTAAGTAGAGATACAGTATATTTGCATATGAGTGTATTTCATAAACATCGTATTCTAATTAAGCCTAAATGATCAGGATCTGAAGATGAACGCTTGACGTTCGTTCGAAACATGTCATCCAATTAAGTGCAGTATGTACCCACCCCCTTGTGTACATAAAGGCGTGTGAGTTTGCTATGATAACTTGTTTTTTCGGGGTAGTGTATATAAATACTTACTTTCCCGCCTAATGCCATTGGGCGCAACTTGTGTTGACCAACTGGAAAGCATTCTTATTAGAACTAGGCAATACTGGAATATGGCTTCTATCACTTCAATTTGCATATTTTTTTAAAGTCAATTTTACCCTCCAGGTTGGTGGTTCCCACGGACTCTGCGAGGGAACTCACCACTACCGCCTTTCCATGCAGTGTCCTAGAGCTGGAAACACTTTGTCGGATAGGATACAACTGGGGAGACGTGATCAGCACTTCGCCCAGGTGGCCTCACCTGTAAAGCGAACAGGGGTCTCATGAGGGATGGAAGGGAATATTGGGTTGGATAGGCAAGGAAGAGGGAAGGAGGCGGCCGTGGCCTTACAGTAGGAACCATCCTGGCATTTGCCCGAAGACGAAGTGGGAAACCACGGAAATCCACTTCGAGGATGGCTGAGGTGGGAATCGAACCCCCTCTACGCATTTGGACCACCCGAGGCTGAGTAGACCCCGTTCCAGTCCTCAGACCACTTTTCAAATTTCGTGCCAGAGCTGGGTATCGAACCCGGGGCGGCAGCAAACCATACTGAACGCTACGCTACGGAGGCGACCAATTTGCATACACACTGATCTTAAACATCCAAAACTCTTGTCATTTATATAGATTATTTATGCCTTGGATTAGGACCTACACTGTGATAAAACATAGCGGAACTTTTCAAACTCTTGCATTTGTACACACACATTGTAGTAATTTTGTTATAAGCAATAATAAATCAATAAACGTAATACTTATTTGAAGGTACAGTAGTTAAATTGGGTTATTAGGGTGTTACAGCTTGGCCCATTTTAAAATCAAGCTGCAAAGCTACCTCTCAACAACAAATCTCCAGTAAGTTACTCGAAAACCTGTGATCGAGCTCATATGATGAGCCGTGTCAAAAACATAATCAGTGAAACACTTACAAAATACAGTATATGGACAAGAATATTTAATTAGTCAGAGTGGCACATTTTATCAACATAAAAAGATATTCCACCATGCACCAAAATATTAAGCTCATATTATCAGTTAGTTATCATTTATCACCACTCCCGTAGAGATCTGTTGTTGTTGTTTCGTTTAGGGGCCTTGTGACATCATGGTCATGTAGCGCCGTGTACTTGGGTGTGTGTAGAATTTGTCTGATAACTTGTGTTATTGTGAGGGCTATATTAGTATGTGTATTTGTAATTTAAATGAAGATTGGGAAAGAGGCGGCCGTGACCTTAATTTGGGAACCATCCCAGCATTCGCCTGGAATAGAAGTGGGGGAAACCACGGAAAAACCACATCCAGGATGGCTGAGGTGGGAATCGAACACGCCTCTTCTCAACTTTGCGTCATGAGACTGAGTGTACCCCGTTCCAGCCCTCAGACGAGAATTAAATTTTCTGGCAGGGCCGGGAATCGAATCCGGGCCTCTGTGGTGACAGGCAAGAGTGCTAGCTACTACCCAACGAGGTGGACCCGTATAGATCGGATCGTTCTGTGGCGAGTCACAGGAGCTCATTTTAAGGTAAATCATGTGCCTGGCTCTATAAAAATCTATTACAAGTAAAATATTGGTTCATTTACCTGTATGTGTAGACTATTGTTGTGTCCTCTATTCCAAGTTTCAAATAGATCGGATCATTCCGTGATGAGTTAGAAGCATTCATCCTGAATAATTGACATGCGCGCCATCTGTAAAATGTAAAAATAAACCAATAGATATGTACACCTGTAGGTTTAGGTTATATTAATGGTTCACTACGCCAAATTTCACAGCGATCGGATCACACAGTGATGAGTTAGGTGAAATCATATTTTGAGTATTGACGGGAGTGCCATCCACAGTTCATGAAGAGTTAGATTTATATAACTATATGATTAGAACATTGCAGTGGTCCACTGTGCCAAATTTCATAGATATCGGATCATTCCTTGACGAGTTAGGAAAATGTATATCTCAGGAATTGACATGCGCGTAATCTATAATTCATTACATGTAAGCCATTGATTTATGTACCAGTCGATATATATTGTCGTTGTGGTTCATTATAAACCCATTAAATGGAAATTGTACATCATGAAGGAATCGGTCATTTGTGTTGATTTTCAAAATTTGTCCACATTTGAGGACAGGGATACCTGAAAGTGTTATCATCGTATCACAGCCAAACACTCGTGCTCAGGGGCGGATTTAACTTTTTGGTGCCCCTAGGCAAAATAAAAATTGCCGCCCCCTCCCCCATTTTTTTAGGTGTGTGTAAAAATTGAGTGGTAGTTAGTAAGGCAACCTCTTAAAAATTCGAGTTATTTTTTTACACGTATAATTGAATTTTATTTGTATGTATAACTTAAGATGGATGTAATATGTAGAAGATCTGTAAAAGAAGGAACCGTGTATCATGGATAATGAAGTCCATGTGCCCTTCGAACCAGAACCAGATATTTTGGAAACTGAAGTCTAATGGGCCGTAGAGAATATTGCTAAAAACAAAGCTAGTGGACATGATGGAATTCCAATAGAAATGTTCAAAGAAGTTGGAGATACTGCAGTAAAAATTTTACATTCCATATGTCAGCAAATAAGGAAAACCCAACAATGGCCAAAAGACTGGAAAAGTTCAGTATTCATCCCAATTCCTAAGAAGGGAAATTCTAAAGAATGCACGAATCACCGAACAATTGCACTTATCTCACATGCTAGCAAAGTCATGCTTAAAATCCTACAAAATAGACTACGCCAGTATGTAGACCGAGAGCTACAAGAAGAACAAGCTGGATTTCGTAAAGGAAGAGGGACCAGAGATCAAATCGCCAACGTACGATGGATAATGGAGAAGGCAAAATAATTCCAAAAAGATGTATATTTTTGTTTTATTGATTATGCTAAAGCTTTTGACAGGGTTGATCATAATGAGTTATGGAGAGTACTAAAATACATGGGAGTACCAGAACATATCATTAACCTCATCCGGAACTTATACTCTGATCAAAAAGCTACAGTGAGAACCATATATAGAACAACTAAATGGGTTAAGATTCAAAAAGGAGTACGGCATGTCAGTTTATTGTCACCTTAACTTTTCAATCTGTATGCAGAACACGTTATGAGGAATGTGGGGTTAAATGAAGAAGAAACAGGAATCAAAATAGCTGGGTTAAATATAAACAACCTGAGATATGCAGATGATACAATCCTGATGGCTGAAACTGAAGAAGATTTAAACAAGAAGTTCCGTGACGAACTAAAGAGCCTACTTTTCTTAAAATTAAGATTCATGCCAATGATTAATCTACAGTATATGAACATATCTAGAATAATGACGAAATTAAGTTGGTAATATCGAAATGTCTAATTATTTCAAAATATACCTGGTATAATGAAGCCTAATAGAGCACTACAGTTGGCAGCCCTGGTGTCTGAATATATTCTTAGCTCCATCTCTTAAGGAACAGAATACAAAATTTGGTTGAAGTCCAATGGACGCTACATGCAGTTAGAAATTGGATCAATCAGCACGCGTAAAAGCATGTTGGCAACAATGTCATGTGTGTGCTGGTCATAAATAATCTGAAATATCATGATATCTTGTTGTGCCAATTTTGGATGAAATCCATTTGTAAGTATAGAAGTTACATGTATTTTAAAATAGGACCTATCAGCAGGAATAGAATCATGTTGGTAACACTGACGTATATTAATCACCCCAAATTAATCTAGACTGCCAGGTGCTATACGTGTGCAAAGTATAGAGCTGTTGGCTTGCATACTTTCTGATATATTGATATTAGGTTTAAAAAAATATAGATAGCATTTATTAACAGTTGGCAGCCCTGATTGCTCTTAAGAATACTTAGAGTCATATCTGTTATGCTACACATAGCACATACGAAATTTGGTTGAAATCCAACTGATAGTATAGAAGTTACAAGTATTTAAAAATTGGTCCTATCAGCAGGCTTAGAATCATGTTGGTAGAACTGACATATATAAGTTACTCCAAATTAATCTAAAATGTCAGGTACTATACGTGTGCATAGTTTAAAGCTGTCGGCTTGCATACTTTCTGGTATATTTGTATTTGGATAAAAAAGAGAGGGAGAGCAATTATTAACAGTTGGCTGCCCTGGTGGCTCTTAAGAATACGCTCAGTCATATCTGTTTATGTACACATATTACATACAAAATTTGGTTGAAATCCAATTGATAGTGTAGAAGTTATATACATTTAAAAATTGGACCTATCAGAGGGCTTAAAATTATTTTGACAACACTGCCATGTATGGCCTCCTGATAATTAAACTGAAATAGTATTATCTACTTGGGTGCCAATTTTGGAATAGCTCCCATTAATACATTCCAAGATATTCACCGCGGAGCTCAAATTTCTAGTGCGTTTTTCCTGCAGTTGGTAGCACTGACATCATTTTGAAATATAGGCTTGAGATATTCCGGTATACATCTTTACTCATACTGAATTTGGTTTCGATTGCTGCAGCCGTTTAGGAGTTGATAGGGGGAAACACACACACACAGCCAGATAGACAGACAGACAGTAGGACAGACAGACAGACATACATTTTCCCGGATCGATCTCATAAGTCTACTTATTCCTAATTTTTGCAAAATGTGAAAAGTAGGCTAAAAATCTCTTACTGAAAGTGAAAGAGGAAAGTTCAAAGGCTGGTCTAATGTTGAATGTCAAGAAAACAATAATTATGACAACTACAACTGTCAATTCATGGCGTGTAGGAGGAGGAATGGAGATAGTCTCCGTTTTTAACTATCTTGGCTCACAGATTTCTGCTGATGGTGACTGCAGCCATGAAATCAAAAGACGATTGCTACTTGGTAGACAGGCATTTTCAAATCTGGACAATATCTTAAGAAGTAGAGACATAACATTAACAACAAAGATCCGTATAGTAAGGGCTATGGATTTTTCCAGTTGTGATGTACGGATGCGAGACCTGGACCATAAGAAAAGCTGAACGCCGTAGAATAGATTTCTTCAGATTAAGGTGTTGGAGAAAAGTTCTTAGAGTTCCATGGACTGCGAAGAGAACAAACAAACCAGTTTTACAGCAAAATAAACTAGAGTGTTCCTTGGAGGGCTTAATCCTCAAACAAAAACTGAGCTACTTTGGACACATCATGAGAAGACATAATTCATTAGAGAACCTTAATGCTGGGGAAGATAGAAGGCACAAGAAGAAGAGGAAGGCAAAGAATGAGATGGATAGATGGCATCACAGAAGCACTAAATTCCAGCTTGGAAAATCTTCGGGAGGCAGTGCAGGACAGAATAAATTGGCGTAGTTTAGTACATGGGGTCACCGAGAGTCAGAATCGACTAAACGAAAAAATAGAGATAACTTAAGATCTATGTGTGCTAACAAAAATCTTTCTCCGTGCTTTTTTTTTTCAGCAAAAGTTTTGATAATATCGTCAAATTCCATGTCTGATATTAATTCTGCTTCAATTGCCAAAATCATTTGACATACCAAACGGTCCTGGCTCGTGGTTGAGCTAAAAATAGTCTTTTATGAGCTTTAAACATGAAAACGAGCGTTCGGCACTGCAGTTGGTAACTGCTGCGCAGTTCAACAAGAGGTAGGCTATTTCAACATTTAGAAATACTCCTTGTAGATCAATCTGTCGAATAAATTTTAATATTTCTAAAGGCGGATTATTTTCATTTTTTTGTTACTTGGCAATATTTTTGGAAGTGGCACAACTCGTTTATAAATATTTGTTCTATATCATTTGGAAAATATTCTTGTAATGTTGCCGCATTTTCCTTAATTCAGGTTCATTCAACGTACTGTGCTCTTATATGGATATGAGCTAGGAAAGTATTCATCTCTTCAAAAGTTTTCTAAATGGTCCCATGTTAAAATATAGCTATGCTGGAACTCGACATAAAACAGGTTTATATATCGCAGAGTTAACCTAGTTAACCCAGCAAACCAATGAGAATATTAGCAGTCTCGAGGGGGAACTTGCAGTCAAACTGCGTCGTTCAAACAAAGACCGAACGAGCATACACAAGGAGAATCGAGGACTCCCGAAGAGAGACGAAGCCAACGCGTGCTGTAAGCGTGTCTCGAGTATGGTAGGGATAGATAGACTCGAGCGACACGCGTGTCACACACATGAGAAGCGGTCTTACTTAAACGACACCAAGTAATGTAATGAGCTTTGCTATACCAGGATGATTTTAACTCATCGTAATATCATGGAAGATATTAAATAATAAATAAGAACTATTTATTAAATTTGCGGCTAATTATTTATTTAATTAAGGATTGTTACAATCATCGACAGTGAGCGACCAATCAGATCCTTGGTCTGAAATGGACGCGGGCTTGGAAATTTGATGAGGGGGAAATGGCAGAAGAATCAGGGCTCTTAATATTTACGACTTCAGCGGAGAAAGACGTCTCAACAAGTTACTCAATAATTCAACAAAGCAAATAGAAATTCACGAACGAAGGGACTTAGTTTGTGCAAGCAGAAATATTAAGTCGACATTCAACGAAATATGAAGTTATTAGAACCAATCTCCATTATTTACCATGTCGAAATTCCTGAAGTTGAGGGAGGAATTTATTAACGAATCTACAGGAGTCATGATGATCAACTAAGAAGTTATGGGGACAGAACTATGACGGCAGCAAGAATATTCGAAATGACATAACATCAATCTCGCGGGAGAGATTAACATCTCATCTCTCCCATGCAGAGAATTCTACACCTACAAGTCATTTCAACAACTAAAATGACGACATATATCAGAACTTTGGCGAAAGAAGATAGAAGAATTTCCAGAACGAGGGCGGCCAGGGAGGACCCAGTGCCATCAAGAGAGAAAGGGCTTTCCCATCTCATACAAGAAGAGTCACCAGCAGAAGGAACGGCAACACGATGATGATAGAGTTAGAATCCCGGACCTGAACGCATGGGAACTTCTGTGGGAGACCGGAGCAGACGGGACTACATCATGCTGTCTCGCGCTATTGGAAACAACCCGTTTTTAAAGGATAGCGAAGAAGGTCCACTTCTAGTCATCTTTAACGCAACACAAGGTAGTCTTCGGACCAACGATATATATCCCAATTTGTAGAGTACTGTAGTACATTTGAGAATATCCGACAACTATTTATTGATGCCATTTTTCTACATTTTAATGATATTATTGTAATTTTCAACATTATATGTTCATAACTACATCATGCGGATGTTTATTCACGTTTTTCGTCGATCTTGAGTATTTGGATTTTTTATTTAGAATTTTTAGAATTTTGCGACTTTCGAAATTTGAATGGGGAGATTTTACAGTTTAGTTCGGAATATATTTATTGTAAAGTTTAAATGTGTTTAGATCACATTTTGTTTATTTTTGAATTGTAAGATATCGTTTTTTGTCAACGATAATAATAATGGAAACTTGTTCCAAGAATGTTATACTGAGATATATTTGAGAGAATGCGATTCGTAAAGATCTTATGTAGAGATCTACGCAAAGTCACGATCTGATAACTTATTAGACAGATTTGGTTATAAATATTTGGTGACTAACAATTATAAAGTATTGAAGTTTGTGAGAAATATATTAAAGGAAGAATATGTAAAGGAATACAATGTTAAATTAACAAATACGAATTACAGCGTATTTTGGAAGTAATAAGTATGTGAAGAAAGATTTAAAGAAATCTTACAGCTAATTGAAAGCTTTTATAGGAATGTGAGTGATGCAAAGAAATAAGATTGTTATTTGAAGACTAGTATTTTATTGTATTATCTGTTAAATTAATTCATTGATAGAACCAGTATTTTTATTAAATATTTTTAATTTTTATGAGAAGTGAGTTAAAAAGTATATGTTTTTGAAAGGAACTGCGAAGCATCTCTGACAGTGAGATTTATTATTCCCGTAGCAGGCGGAGGTATTTATTGTTTGACAATGAGCAAATGTGAAGCCATTGGTCAATTATGGTAGAAATGTCTGTAGTGAGAGATTTGCGCATATTTTGAGGTTGAAATAGGATGTTTTATGATGATGCAATATTATTAATGTTTATTGGTATTGGAAGTTATTGCAATAGTCTCATAGAGTTGAAACTCCTTGAAATTCACAGGACAGCGGATCCTTCATGTTGGCAGCGTTATCGTAAGATTGCCCTCTCATATCAAGAATGTCTATGCCATGAGATTTCAAAGTAGATGTGACTGCATCATATAAGTCTTCACCTCTGTGACCTGGATTGTCTAGTAAAGTTTAAAAAAAACTTCAGTAACAGTGCCGTCTGGTTTTACATATCGTAAAATGAATGAAAGTTGGTCAATACGAGAGATGTCTGGGGTCGAATCCACAACGATAGAATAGTACTTCGCAGTTTTTATTTCTTCAACTCTTTACACGTCACTTTTAAGCTATAATTTCGATGACTTCTTAATAAATATAATAGTTATGGATAGGTAGCTTGTACTACCATTGCCTTTATCTCCATAATCACGAATATGTTCATCAATAAATGGATCGAATTGTCTTAAATATGCTATTAACATCAGAAAATTGCCATTGTTAGGAACGCCGAAATGCTCGTTGCTGCCTGTGCCCCTACATGAGAGTCCACGTCTTGCCACGGTTTTGACAGTAGCAACAACTCTTTTAAGCACTTCTTTCCAGTGCGAAATTTCTTCTTGAAGTTGTTGTACTAAACCATGATCTACTCTTCCATGTATATTAGCTCTTTCAAACAATTTTAGGAAAGATTGTTTATGATGATCTGAATTTTCGTGGGCAGACGCCAAGTCATGGATGTTCTTCCAATCATTGAATCCGTGTCTGAACGCAAATTAGTTACTTGTGTCTCCAAAGAGCAAACACGGTGCACAAAAAACAGAAACTTTACTCTTGGAATAAACAAGCCACTTACGATCCCCTATTCCCCGTTCTGAAGTTTTCTTTTAAACACTGAGTGGTTCAAGTACCTATTATATTCAGGGTACACTAGTTTGGATTCTTTAAAATCAGAATCTTTTTTCTGATTGTAACCATTCATTGCAACGTACTCTTGGTAAAATTCATTCGCAATCCAAGTAGCCGGATCACTGTTGAATACAAACACTTCTTTCTCAATTTCACTCGCTTCTGCTTTCTCATCAGAAAATGTAGGTAAATCTGAGTGATTTTAAGCACTTCTTTCCAGTGCGAAATTTCTTCTTGAAGTTGTTGTACTAAACCATCTGGTATATTTTCTTTAACATCAATATTCTCAGGTACGAAGTCAGTAGCAGTCAGGATGGCAGAAGTAGAGGAAGGGCAAGAAGGAGGAACATCTGAAGATGGTTATTCAATTATTATTTTGAGCAACTTACTTGTCGAAGGTTTAAAAAATTATTAATTTATGGCGTTTTAGCCAAAACGTTTTCTTGTTTTTGCGCCTTTTCAGATACTTGCTTTCTACATTGAGCACCACTTAATTCTTTACGCCCATCCATTTTCAATTTTTAAACGAAAAATGAATGAGTTGTGACGCGCCAAATTTTAGCTCTCAGATAATTCGATTTATAGACAGTTAACTGTAGTTCAATGATGTGCAACCTATTAGATAAATTGACAAAAGAGATTAACATCAAAAAGGCGTCAAGAGACTCGCAACAAAGAAGGTGAATAATAGTTTATTAGCAGGAAACAAAGACCAGTCTTCACAAAGAATTTGGTGAGGTTAGATAGACCAAACTCCAGCAATTAAAAACTCGAAAACTTTGAGAACAAGTTCTGTGAATGCCCTCACACACAAGACGCACACATAGCAGTCTAGCTTCGTATGAAACATAACCATACCAGAGAACAATTTCTGTGAACGTCATCGCACAAAAGATGCATACATTGCAGTCTAGCTGCGTATGAAACATTATGGTACCGGACCGAACCCAGTCTTCCGTTACAAACGTAACAAGGCTTTTACAAGCCTCACACGAAGTAAATCCACACTGGACCGAGACCAATCACCTGTTTCATCAAAAAGTCTGCCCCTCCTCTGACACCGAGAATGCAGGAAAAGGACCCTACAGAGCTCTGCAGAAAATGCAAACGCAGCACAGAAGATGATGGGGACTCAGGTACATGCGATGCATGCGAAAGAAGGGAACATAAGAAATGTGCGGGTCTGACGCAAGGCGAACTAGACACGCTTATGAAGGCTAACTGCAGACTCACGTGGATATGTAAAGAATGCAAACTAATGCTGCGGAAAGCAGGGAAACAAGATGACCTCATACAAAGCCTATTAAGCTCTATAGAATCCATGCAAGCATCCATAGAGCAAATGAAACTGAACATGGAAACCACACTCATAGAAAGAGTACAAGAAGCGGTAGCCAGGGAGATGGGAAAAACCTCTCCCCCTTCGCCCCGGCAAGAACCAAAAACAGCAGCCACAATAAGCCGGACGACCATAGAAAACAGGAGCCCTCCATGCAGACGCAACAAAAGAAATTAGCAAAGCTACCACGATGAAGTCACCAGCTACACAAAACATGGTAGAGGTACCAGCCACGCAAAACAACCAGAGCGCCCTTCAAGATAATCAGACCAGTCTGCATCTAAACGAGGCTTCGACCACCAACGCGCAGCACACAGAGACGGAAACAGAAGACTCACTATTTCTCAATCTTATAATAGTCACATGGGTGGTATTGGATTGTTTCTAAGGGGCGCTCTTTACTCTTGTAGATGCATGAACATATTCAGATTTCAAATTTTTATTTTTTAAATAAAATATTTATTTATTTATTTATTTATTTATTTATTTTTATTTTAAAAAATTAGTCAAAATTTGCCGCCCCCTAAAATCTGCCGCCCTAGGCTGCCGCCTATACAGCCTATACGTAAATCCGTCCCTGCTCGTGCTGAATGTTCTATTTCACCACTCCTTCATGGTGTTGCAATTCCATTCTCAGTCTTCATTCTTCGTGCAAAATGTCTGGCGATTACTGCAATAGTTTGAGACATATTGAGGAACGGTGAAATATTTTGTGTGGCTGGCATTTGTAGACTTAGAAAAGGCTTTTGATAACGTTGATTGGACTAAATTGTTTGACATTTTGAAATCTATTGGAATAAAGTACAGGGATAGGAGGGTGATATACAATCTATACAGAAACCAGACAGCAGTCATTCGAGCTGAAGGACATGAGAGAGAAGCTGGTATTCAGAAAGGTGTAAGGCAAGGCTGCAACTTATCACCCATACTTTTCAATCTTTACATTGAACAAGCAATGAAGGAAATTGGAGAAAAATTTAAAGTGGGAGTGAAGATTCAAGGAGAAATAATTTCAACTCTGAGATTTGCTGATGACATAGTCATCTTGGTCGACACGCCTGAGGATTTGAATCAGTTTTTGAATGGTATGGACTCCGTCTTACAGAATGAATACATGATGAAAATTAATAAATGTAAAACAAAAATACTGGAATGCAGCCGAAATAAATCAGAAACTTCTATGGAGATCAAATTGGCAGGTGAAAAGCTGAAGGAAGTTGGAGACTTCTGTTACTTAGGAAGCAGAATAACCAGTGATGGACGAAGCAAAGAGGATATAAAAAGTAGGTTGGCTCAGGCAAGGAAAGCCTTCCTACAAAAAAGAAATCTGTTGACATCGAATATAGATTTAGGTATTAGGAAGTCATTTTTGAAAGCCTTTGTCTGGAGCGTGGCGCTCTATGGAAGTGAAACTTGGACTATTGGTGCAGCAGAAAAGAGGAGAATTGAAGCATTTGAAATGTGGTGTTACAGGAGAATGATGAAGATCAGATGGGTAGATAGGGTTACAAACGAAGAGGTATTAAGGCGAGTGGGAGAGGAGAGATGTTTCTGGCGACTGCTAATGAAGAGAAGAGATAGGTTGGTAGGACACATACTAAGACACCCAGGAATAGCAAGCTTAGTTATGGAAGGAAGGGTCGAGGACAAGAACTGTAGGGGTAGACCAAGGTTAGAATATGTTAAACAGATTGCCTCGGATGTAGGGTGTGGTAGCTATGTAGAGATGAAACGATTAGCTCAGGACAGGGAGGCATGGAGGGCTTCATCAAACCAGTCAAAAGACTGATGACTCAAACAACAACACAACATTTTGGATTGGTGGCACTTATTGATATTTAAAAGACACGGTTGGGGTTGCACTAGGTAGTAGTAAGTCCGTACCAAGTTTCATTGAAATCACTCTAGCCAATCAAACTTTATTCAGAGAGCTTCACAGACATACACACGGACGAAAGGTGATCACATAGGCCTACACTTAATATGATAAAGAAAATAGGCTACAAAGAAACATGCATTGATGGAACAATCCACATGACAAGGACTGATAAAATATCAGTACAAGAAAATTGAGACAATATCCTGGACATATTTCCAGCTCGGGGAAATTAATGTTCCATTATCAATGACAGCAATCGACTTTGTATGTTGTTGTTGTTGTTGTTGTTGTTGTTGTTGTTGTTGTTGTTGTTGTCTAACGTCCTCATTATCTGTTGTGGTTGTTGAAACGGTGGGGTGGCTGAATTTTACCCTGAATGGAACATTTAGCGTGCTAGTAATTATACCGACTCAGATATCACACATTTAAGCAACATTAAATGTCAGCCTACTTTGTTTCACGACTTCTGGCAGATAAATATTCCAATACTTATTCGAATTATCAGATCGGCTTCGGACGTAGAAAGTACGTTACACAGGACTGATGACTGTGGCGTCCCAGACTATTGCATAAAAGATGAAACAATATGAATATACAGTGCATTTAATTGTATTTGAAAATATATTGAAACTTATCTCACTGATTAAACTGTAAACTATTAACAATACTGCCCCAATGGGACTGGATTCGATTTCCGACTCTGACAAGAAATTTAATTCTGGTCTGGGGGTTGGAACGGGATACACTCAGCCTCGTGAGGAAAACTGGGAAGAGGTGAGTTTGGTTCACATTTCAGTCATTGCTGAGGTTTGTTTCTATGGTTTCCAACTTCTAGTCCATGCAAATGCCAGAAATGTGCCGAACAGCTACCACCGTCCAAATCCCAGCCCCACTTACAAGTACTCACATATTAGTGCAGACACCACAATAAAAGAGTTATCTCACATATCCCCCACAAACACTGAAGTTCAGGGGATTAATGACCATGAGATTGCAAGCGCCTAAATGAAACAACCCAAAACTGAAAGCACAAGAAGAAAGATTGTGTTCTGGCAGAAATCAACTGATCTGACGAGTACAAAAGCCAAAGGGAATAGCGCCATCGTCATAATCTATACAGATGAGGAACGAAAGACCGCGATCTGTGGTCTCGAGGCAAGTATTGAGACTCTGGATTCATAGGTCCTCGGTTTGATTCCCGGCTCTGCCAAGACATTTAATTATGGTCTGCGGGGTGAAACGGGATACTCAACTTCATAAGGCAAGACTGAGAAGAGATGGATTCAATTCCCACCTCAGCCATCCTAGAACTGGTTTTCCATGGTTTCCCACTTCTACTCCAGGCAAATGCCAGAATAGTTCCTAACTTAAGGCCCCGGTCGCCTCCTTAAAAAATCCTAGCTTAAATCTCAAATACAGCACTACAGCCATTACAATGACACAAGTTATCAGATAGTTTCCACACACACCCACGTGCATGGAGCTACTTGGTGAATCAACAACTGAAATACGAAAGTAATAGATAGAAATCAAGTAGACTAGATAGGCAAACCCCATTAGCTATCAGAATGAAGCCTATGGCACATTCAGTACAACAGCTCGAGGCCTATAACAAAATTTATGTTCGACGATGTCGAAATTTAAATATTATATGTCAGAAAACTGTATCATAATGAGGGTTATTATAGTACTATTCTTTATTATGAAACAGTTTCTCCAGCCAATCAGAGCTCATTCATTGACCAGGTGAGGATAGCTTCGCGCATGCGCTCAAAATCCAACATGTCGGACTTGAAAAACATGATTTCAAAGTTCAAATTGGATATCGGATCAACCATTGTAGTTACAATCCCGAACACAAAGACAAAATCGGCACGAACCTTCACAGTAACAAGAAAATACTATGACATATGCAAGCAATTTATGAATCTACGTCCAGAAGTTAGTTAGTTAGTTAGTTAGTTATTGTTGTTTTAAGGGGCGGAACTACGAGGTCATCTGCCCCTGTCTAGAAGTTAGCAACACAGCATCCTTCTACATAAATTGCCGACATGGAAATCCACCGTCCCATATGTTCGCGTAAATAAACTGGTGAATATGAGACAAGAAATAGCACTGTACCTTAATATCCCCTACACCAATTTCTACACAGCGCATTGCTTTCAAACGACTTCGGTGACAATATTAATGAATGCTACAGACGGCACTAGACATCATGCAGGCTGTAAACAATAGCATTGCCAAGCAAAGTAAATGGTCTCTGCTTTCGAAATTATTTGACCCACGCACGCGCTCTGTTCAGTCAACTAACCCCCCAGCGCACTCTGTTCACTAACTGAAGTTACTGAATCCCACAAATATTTATGAATATTTATGTTAAAACATATAATAAAGTTATAATTATCGTCGAACATAAACAGTCGTATGCAACTCGCCTATAATGGTAATTAAAACACTCGTATGGAAATTATAAAACTCGCTTCGCACGTTTTATAAACATACTCGTGTCTTAATTATTGCCATTATAGGCTCGTTGCATAATGTACTATTCGAATGTAGTACAAATGGACAACGCCACGCAAGCCACCCAACATGCGGGACTGCATTGCGATTCCAGATTCTGGGCGACTGGGAACTTTGGTCTGCTTGCTTGACTTTGGGTTTAGAATAAACTTATTCTTCAGTGTTCTCACTCTCCAGTGGGCTTTTGGGCCAGGAATGCGTTTGGGTCTGCCGGAACCTGATGGGCTGCACTAGTTATATACCTTGCCCGGTATCAAACCAGGGACTATGTTTCCATAGAGATTCAACTTGTGAATCTCTTTATTATTATTATTATTATTATTATTATTATTATTATTATTATTATTATTATTATTATTGTTTACTACTGTTGAAATAAAGACAATGAGGAAATTCAGCACAAGTCGTGTGTATAACCTTAGGAATGTAACCACTCCTTAGAGAGCCATGTATTTGTTATCAACCTTAAGTAAAACACCTTATACGGCTTCGGTGGCGTAGTTGGTAGCATGCTGAACTGCTGTGCCCAAGATAGCGGGTTCAAACCCGGCCAAAGTCGTCGGATTTTTAAGAGCGTTAAAATCCTTCAGTATGCCTTCCTTCGGAGGGGAAGTAAAGCCGGCGGTCCCATGTCATAGATTTATGGCATGTAAAAGATCCTTCCACAGACTAAACTTGTGTGAAGCTAAATTTCTAGGTTAGATTTCATTGGAATGCTCTAAGTTCCAACGTTCTCCACTAGGTATCAGTGACATCTGGTAGCGAAAGTTGGAACTACTTGAAATTGAATGGAACTTGTAGCTCACCCTATGGGTGTCCGCTTGACGCAGCTACAGGCTCTGGCGAGCCGAACATGTCCACGGACACTCCCGGCACTAAAAGCCATAAGATAAATAAATAATTAAATAAATAAGTAAAACACCTTGTAACCGTATAAGGGCTTGCCGAATCCTTCTCGGAACAGCCAGGTAGAATCGATGCTTCTATTTCCTGGTCAACGGGAAATGAGCCCATGTAGTTTAAGTAAAGATGAATGTAATATCATTACAGCTTTCTTAGAATAACTGGGGAGCAGTTAAACAAGAGGAAGTCCTTTACAAAACACCAATAATATTTTAAATCCCCACCACTGCTTCATTTAAAAGCATTGTTTCCTTTCCAGAGAATACTGGAATATGATTGGTTAAGCCACGGGCGTTCTTCTCACTGCATTGAGGTCAACACACTCATGAAATAATCTTATTTAAGACTTAGCTCTTAGAAACTAAGAGCTCTTATTCTATAATCGGTCGCTGTGTCATGATTGAGTGACACTAACGTCAAGCCTTATGGCTTCTGTAAATAATCTGTAGGCTATATATGTTCTAACTAACTAAATATCAAGTATTCCACCAAGTTGGACTTCTGCATTTCTATTGAATACGATACTACTCAGCTCGCAAAGAATCCTAAAGGACCTTTGCTTAACAAACAAAACGACCTAAGTACACACTTACCTCGCTGACCAGTCCTGTCGTGACAAAATCGGTGTGTGGGCGAGCCCAGTCAACACATCTCCAGCGCATGCCTCCGATAAGTGAGTGACTATGGAGAGGTCAGTACTGAAGTCTGTTCGCAGAGTCGATATAGGGCGCGTAAATACTTGCACGTGGTCACTTCACTGCCTGGACAGGGAAACACGTCCTGTTCACGTCATCGGCACTGCCGGACAGGGGTAGCCAAGAAGCTCCGAGACCATTAGTCATGCCGTAGCCCTAGAAGAGACAAGACTTGCTGCACTTAGTGCTGTGCTGCACTGTATACTGTTGCCTGTCATAATCAGTTAAGAACTAATTAATTAATTAATTAATTAATTAAATACATAAACTAACAATAAATAAACCGCGCTGTAGCATGTAACCGATAAGTCAGCCCGCTTCACATGTAGGCTATACACAGCACTGAAGTTGGCGTACGTTCAACAGACACAGCTCATGTACCCCTTGCGGGCAGCCCTGCAAACACGTGTGCAATTGTGTTTACTATCACTATCTCGACTCGGCGAACAGACTTTAGAATAAAACTGACAGGAGGAAACCTGAGATCCCCACTTCCATTTTGCCACATGAACCCACCGCTATTTGAACTCAGGATGGCTGACGTCTAACTGTCTGAACCACGGAGTGTTCACAATCCCGGCTTATTATATCCGTCTGTCCGCAGTGAAAATTACTGTCTTCCACGTACATTATGAGGATATCCGTGGTAATTTGACACGTTACTTACCCAGATTTCGAGCAAGTTGTAAATAGTTATTATTGAACCGGGTGAGTTAGCCGTGGTCGTTACGGCATGACTGCTGGCAGTCGCTCACATCCGGGAGGCGAGGAGGTTCGAATCCCCCCGCCGGCAACCTTGAAGATGGTCTTCTGTGGTTTCCCATCATCCTTCCAGGCAAATGCCGGGGTTGGTCCCTAACTATAGGCCACAGCCGCTACCTTCCAACTCCTCGACCTTCCATTCCTACTTTCCCCCCCAACGGTACTTGTAGCCCAACCGTTCGGTGTCCGTCTCGAAGCAGCTACAAAACTGGCAAGCCGAACATGTCCTCGGACACTCCCGGCACTAAAAGCCATACGCTAAAAAGAAACGTTATTATTGAGTCGTTAGGCTGCATACTAACCTTATCTACCACAAAATTAGCCGTTCAACCTTCAGAGGCTAATGAGAACTTTCAGAAAAATAAATTTAATATTGCCGCTGTGCCATATTAATGTGTCCAAATTACATTTGCCTTGATGTTTATGTTGCTCTGGTAGGTAGAATTCTGATGATCTTTGAATGCGACATAATTTTGACTAAATGATGCTGCTACATATGACATTTGTGTCGGGATAATTTTGTCCACGTTAATATTTTCTCGAAGAACCAGAAGCGTAGTCGGCCATGACACATTGTTTTATTCCATGTTGATGTTTGAAACTGGTTTTGGAAGAAGTTGTTACCATTAATTTGGAATCGTTTCTTGCTAATATGCTCCTTGCATTGCTCACTGAGTAAATAGCATACAAATTGTATAAAATATATTCGGTGGTCACGAATCCACAAGTATAGTCTGTACGGGTGAACAACTTACCAATTGTGCCAACACGTGTTTCTTGAGACTTGACAACTCTCAAATGTTCAGGGAATTTCAAGTAAAGAAATACAATTTTATAAGTTTTCGTACCTACACTACTGTTTGTAGAAAGTGAAACACCAAGAACAAGAAATGTGACCACATTGCACTTTATACCAGAGATTAGGCACATGACAATACATTACTGATTAGAAGGACAGTCCGGTACATGCACGTTGACGGTCGATCTTCAGTACGGTGTCGCGCCACCACGTGCTACACTCAGAGCCGCTAGACGTCGTGGCATGGAATCATACAGCGCTTGAATACGCTGCTGGGGAATACCGTCCCACGCGGTTTGTAGGCGCGTCCACAAAGCATCAACAGCGGTGGCAGGTGGACCTGAATGAACAAGCTGCCGACCGACCATATCCCAGACATGTTCGATGGGCAACATGTCAGGCGAACGGGCAGGCCAGGGAAGCAGAGGTATCTGCAGTTCTGAGAAGAAGGCTTGCACATTCCTCGCCACATGGGGCGGGCATTGTCCTGCTGAAATATGGCCTGTGTAACGGCCTGCAAGAGGGGCAGTGCCGCGGGCTGTAAAACTTCCCTGATGTAGCTGCCACTGTTCAGATTGCCCGCAAGACGTACGACGTGCGATCGCCTATTATAGGCAATTGCGCCCCAAACCATTACACCTGGTGTTTGTCCGCTATGCCGCTCAACAATACAGTCTGCCTGATTTCGTTCTTCACGGCGGCGTCGAACGTGTATGCGGCCATCACTGTAGGACAGGTTAAAGCGGCACTCGTCCGAAAACACTACATTTCGCCACTCAGCCTGCCAGTGTCGGCGTGCACGTGCCCATTGTAGACGGAGGCGTCGGTGGTTCCCAGTCAATGGAAGCCGACGCAGTGGCATGCGTGCTACCAGTCCAGCCCTCAAAAGACGGCGCCGCATCGTCGACGCAGACATATCCACCCCTGTTGCAGTGCTCCAACGTCGAGCCAACACCAAGGACGACGCTGTTCTGTCCGATACGGCCATGCGGAGAAGATGGCGGTCGTCTCGCGCTGTGGTCACATTACGTCGTACTGTACCCTGTCGTCGCTGTGTACGGCCCTCCCCTCTCCACTGGACCCACATACGCCTTACTGTTGACGCAGCGTGCCCTGTACGAGCCGCAATGTCCCGGATCGACAGACCGCCTCCCGGAGCCCAAGCATTCTGCCCCGTTCAACCCTGTGATGTCGGCGAGACATCGTTGCACTTTCTTACACGTTTCCACTTGGTATGACGTCCCCACGCCCACATAGCTCTGCGGAACACTTACCTGTCCGGTCCCACAATGGGGGGCACTGGTGGACCAATGTGCACGCCATCACTCTGCGATTTCACTTAGTATGGTACCGCAGCCCTACATGACCCCTGTTCTAGGAGTGTCTCCGACCATTTCTTCTGGGTGTTTCACTTTCTACAAACAGTAGGGCCTACTGTATTATTTGTACATGAGAACTACTTCGTTCCTTTCTTTCATTGTCTATCGATTTCACTGCATGTGAAGTCCGTCCCCGAGTTGAATTGGTTAGCGTGCTCGGCCTTGGCCCGAAGGGTCCCGGGTTTGAATCCCAGCCGGGCTATCAGGAATTTTAATCTACTGGGGTTGATTCCCCTGGTCCGGGGACTGGGTGTATGTAACGTCTTCATCATCACTCCATCCTCATTAGGCCGCTCAGATCGCCCACGGGCGTCAACTAGACAGACTTGCACTTGACCTCCCAGACGGCCACACGACATTATATTATTACTATATGTGAAAGCAATCTACAGTTATATTCTAAAATCGTTATTTTCTATTTAATTAAACATTGCACAAAAGTGGAATCAATGACTTTACAGGTGTTTCATTTCAATGTCCTAGAGTAGCCCTCCTTGTGTAATATGCAATGTAGCGAAATATTGCATAGTCTCATGATCATTAACATTACATTCTCTTTCGTTAATGAAATTCACATACACTCCATAAGACAAAATTTAAGTTACATGTAATCAGCAACAGAATGACTAAATTTGGAGTCAATGCACTGCTGCACACGCCCATCTCTGTATACAACCATGTACCACCTGATCTAGCAAGAATCTCTATAACAGGACCATTTCGTGAAAAATTAAAAAGGTGCTATTTACTGACTCCGAACGAATAACGATTTACTATTGTGATATCACATTCTTCCAATTGTATCTTCCAAATATATTTACGTTTATCATTATTAAGTGTATGATATCTTCAGAGCATCAGAATGCTCGTTTGCTTACACTGTACTCGCATTTTCTCTAAGTATATTGCAACACTTTTCCCTTGTTCATGTATTGCATTATAAGTGAAACTATAATGTGTCAAAATACACTTCAATTGCATATTTGTTAACTTTTAATGTATTATAGACTGGCTGCGTGGCTCAGCGGTAACGTTCTCTCCTGCTGCTCCCAAGGTTGCAGGATCGAATCCTGGCACAGCCAGTTGGCATTTGAGGGTGCGTAAAT
Organism: Meconema thalassinum; assembly: GCA_946902985.2. Lineage (NCBI taxonomy): Eukaryota > Metazoa > Arthropoda > Insecta > Orthoptera > Tettigoniidae > Meconema > Meconema thalassinum. The sequence continues at coordinate 377,411,774 of OX336389.2, read as the reverse complement.
GAGAGGAAGCCGTGTCAGTAGACTTACTGGCACGTTAAAGATCCCCATAAATAAATAATTGCTCTACGTAATAAATGGAAGGCATGAGCTAGACATCACCAGTTGTCCTTGTAATTAACTACGTCATGCGCTGATACTATTTGAACAACAGTAAACAAAACACATAGGCTTACTGCCAGGTGTACACAAATAACTAGTCTACAGGATGTGCGGAAGTAGGCCACGTCTAGAGCTGTAGACACTAGAGTACGGCGTTAAAACACTTCCCGTCAGTCGAAATTCGTAAAATGTTTCATTTGAGGGGCTTGGACATCGTGGCCATTTAGCTCCGTGTAGGCCTACTTGGGTGTGTGTTCAATTTATCTGATAACCCGTGTTAATGTGGTGGCTGTAGTAGTGTGTGTATTTGTAATTCAGGTGAGAATTGGAAAAGAGGTGGCCGTGGCCTTACGATAGGAACCATTCCGGCATTTGTCCAGAGTAGAAGTGGGAAACCGAGGAAAACCACATCCAGGATGGCTGAGGTGGGAATCGAGCCCACCTCATCACAGTTCTGCCTCACGAGGCTGAGTGCAACCCGTTCCAGCCCTCAGAACAGAATTAAATTCCTTGGCAGAGCTGGGAAACGAACCCGGACCATCTGGGTGACTGTACAGTCCTTTCTAAAAAAATCAAGTGCCTCGAGTGCTGAAATGAATACCTTATCTGGCGTAAATGTGCAAAATGCAAAAAAAAAAAAAAGCTTGTAGTTTAACGTGACCGTTAATCTTGAGATCATGAGCCACGGGACCTCCTTTTTACGTGGAATCCGAACCACAGGACATGGCATTTCACTTCGAAAATCTCACATGCATTGAGCAAAATGCAAAAACATTCAAGATCGAATAACGTACTTAAGGTTATCTCATGGCTTGTGGCTTAGCGCCTACATACAGTAGGTGTTGGTGGTGGTGGCGAATGTTATTTTAAGGGTAGAAATATCTAGGCCATCTGTTCATATAAAGATACTTCTACTAAGTTACTCTCTTACATCTAACATAATTATACAAGAAGAAATGGAGAGAATATGAAAGGAATAAGGGAAATAAAAGACTTCAACCCTTGATGAATGAGGGTCAAGGGCCTTGGAAAGAAGAAGGGCCTCGAAAGGCAGATAGGAGAGGGGAATGTAGGAGAGCGATCTCCCCAATGCCAATGGGAAAAGTGGGTGGGGGTGGGGGCAAGGGTAGACCGAGCTGAGGAATCTCTCAGGGTTGCCAACCCCTGAGCCAACAAGTCGTGAGCCCTTAAAAGTTGGGCTACACACACCCTTATCCTCCAAGGCCTCTCACACTTAGCAGGGGATGCTGAAATAAAAAGATGTCCCGTAAAGAGCAAATCACCTCTTTCTAATTTGAAATGCAATGGCTCATTCGTATCTATGCAGTTAGGCAGTAGGATTAATGTACCCTTGGAAATGTAGGCTAATTGACTACGTACGTGAAGTGCATATTGATAAAGTTGAAGCGAGGGAAGTCCCATTGTGCCACATAACCTACACTATTCCCAAGCCCAACAACCTACACTATAAAGTGGTACAGTTCTTACTTTCCTCGTTAACGAGCGGCTCGCTTTTGGCACCTAGCTAGGCGTCATGTTTACATTCAACGTCTGCTTGAGGTCAGGGCTTTCCCAGCTCGAGACAGAGAATTGTCAACAATCCACCGTAGCCACTGAGAGCAAGCAGCGAGACTGCACAGAACTGCATGCAGCTGTGCAACACTGGAGACCTGACAAGCGAGCCAGCAGCCAGGACCGGACTTTGAATTTCACGTGGACAGACAGAGCAAGCATGTTCTTGGTCAAGAACCATCAGCTATTGGTCAACAGCGAACAGTCATGAATATGGTTATTGTCGGCGTGTGGTACTGCGTAACGTTTGAGTCACCGGTTGATAACGAGAAAAATTGAGAGAAGTAGATCTGACGGTGCCCTTTACTTAATTTATAGTATGCCACATTTGGTCGATAAGCATTTGGAGTTTCTTCAACTCATTTTTGGAGACATCTGCACTACGCTCAATCAGAATTTCGTCAGGCAGCTAAGATAAAATAAATCAAAACATGTCTTCAACATTAAAGCATGGCAATCACTAAATTAGGGAGATAATGATGGTCACTCTTCATAATTCAGCGATTTACACGAAATTCTTCTTTAGAGCAGTCAGTTTCTCACAAATACTACTTTCTTATCAATTTTCTTCATTAGCACTCAACTGCGTCATGTGTTGTTGATCTTAATAAATCATACGCAGTATACTCAAGGTGGCGTTTACTTGTAATATTCCTTTTGATAGTCTTGTGCAAGCTTGGTCTTTTACATGAAATTTCTCGTTTACGAAACTTCTGCCAAATCCATTTAGTACACATGACCGCCATCTTGAATATCTTGATTATATGAAATGAGTCTCTTATACACGACTTCCCTTTTGTTAACTTCCGTGGCAACTGCTCGATTATGTTCTGCAATGTCTACTTTTGTTTTAATAACAACCATGATTCAGTTTTATGAGTCTCTTATACAAGACTTCCCTTTTGTTAACTTCCGCGGCAATTGCTCAATTATGTCCTGCAATGTCTACTTTTGTTTCAATAACAGGCATGATTACCATATACCGGTATATAATTATAAAAATTTGATGGACTTGTGCCTTCGGCAGATTGGAAGCCTTGCATGATTCTATCGTCTTACCAAAATTCAAAATTGAAAGATTATTAGATGGTGAATTGTTGAATTTTATATTTTATATACTCAAGATGGCGGTTGTGCATAATATTCAGTGTGATTGCCTCGTGACTTGAGCAGTTCAAGTCCTTACACAAGGTTCCAGCTTCACCAAATGGTGTGTTCTTTGTTCATGATATACTTCTATATCTGTTCTTAAATTGTATTAGTACATATTGCCGTCATCTTGATTTCATCAGTCAATGAACTTGCACCTTCCACAGGGTGAATCTTTTGTACAGTACTATCTTTATGCTAAGTTTTGAAACTGACAGTTCTTTAAATGTTGAAATGTTCATTTTGTGATTTATATGTTCAACTGGCAACCCGACCCGGCTTCGCCCGGGAACAGTTATGAATGCATTACGTGATAAGCGCTTTCCTTTTTCCAATGTCAATAACAACGACTAATATCCGTTTTACGTCTCGGCATGATGGGTTTAAATCACTGACTGGACTATTAATTATATTATCATGGAGATGCATGTGCAACAAATTCTTGTCAGTCGTAATTTAAGATTGGCGAGGTGCATGAAACACAAATCCCCCTTCCGTCCAACCTTAACTTGACTCTGAATTTTGTGGAACGAAAAGTTCACAGGCGAAATGAAAAAAAACGAGTTGCACTTCCAGGGAAACTCCAAACACAACCACTCTTCTCTAAAGTTTTTAACTCAACACGACTCGACAGTTTGCTGCTGGCTGTATCTGGGGCAATAAGCTCGTCCGCTAGCTAAGCTGTAAATCGGGTGATAGACTCGCCCCTAGCTAGCTCGTAAACTGTCGCCTCAGTAACTGAATGGAGATTTTTGGAAGAAATGAAAACGGAAAAAAGCGCACGGACGCCATTTTTATTTCGACCTTTTCACTGAAATCGTTAGTTCTTGACTTCCTTTGGTCATAAATAAATAATTTTCTTCAGAAACCATCCTCGAGAATGGTGAAAACCGCATCAAAATCCATTCAGTGGTTCTCGAGATTACCCGTGACATCCAAGAATTTGGGGACTTAGTTTTATACCTATACTAAGTAGAGATTATACGCCAATCAGTATAATTTAATATAATATAATCCCCCTTCCATCCAATCTTAAATTGACTGTGAATTTTGCGGAATGAGAAGTTCACAGGCGAAATGAGAGTTGCACTTCAGGGAATGGCGAGGAGAATGAAACTCAAATCCCCCTTCCGTCCAATCTTAACTTGACTGTGTTTCACAGGCGAAATGAAAAAAAAAAACGAGTTGTACTTCCAGGGAAACTCCAAACACAACCACCCTTCTCAGAAGTCTTAACTCAACACGACTCAATGGTTTGCTGCTGGCTGTATCTGGGGCAATAGGTTCGCCCGCTAGCTAGGCTGTAACAGGGATGATAGACTCGCCCTTAGCTAGCTCGTAAACTGTCGCATCAGTAGTTGAATGGACATGCTTGGTGGAAATTAAAACGTAAAAACACTCATAGTGGGCGATGTATTGAAGACAGACATATGCTCTCGCGGACTTTTTTGTAGAACTTTTCATGCTGAACATTTGTTACACTCATAGTATTTAGATATGTTTAACGGTTTGCCCAGCGTAAGCTTACAAATCGCTCGGACGCCAGGTTTTCTTTTCGACTTTTCCTCTGAAATCGTTACTGCTCGGCTTCCTTTGATCATAAACAAATTATTTTCTACAGAAATCATCCTCGAGATATCCTTTACAGAATGGTGAAAACCGCATCAAAATCGATCCTGTAGTTCTCGAGTTTTCCCATAACATCCAAGAATCGGGGACTTTGTTTTATACTAAGTAGAGTACAGATATGGCAGATGCTCGTGATATTCAAAAATATGTATCTGAAAATTTGCAAAACTACTTATCGTTACATGTTATGTAAATGTATTTAATTCCGCATCATTACGATGAATAGTTTTGCAACTACGGGGTCTAGTGTCAACGTTCAAAATGACGTCGTTTTCGCAGTTGGCAACAATGGCAAATTTGAACATATAAATGGATAGGTGTCCTTGACGAGAATTTGATGCATACCAATTCTTGTGTAATTCTATGCATGCGTTAAAATGTTATAAGGGCGTGGGAGGGGGGCACGGAGAGACAAACTGATACACAAGAAAACCTGATTGATCTCGTAATCCTATTTTACATTAATCTTTAATGTTAAAAGTATTAAAATGAGGGTATGAGGAAAGAATACAAGGTCCAATTAAGTCAGGAAATATGAAAAAGACACGAGGCATCGGATGCCCTAATACCGTAGGGTTCGGAAAAGAACAATTGACCAAGGGAGATCGACGGAAATATGAAGGAGACTAGCTCGACTCACGTCAGTAGAAGCAATTCCTGGCTCAACTGGGGTCCCGTGGTCGCTAACCCAGCCCCTTTAGTTATGAGTCCCTGAGGGAAACGCGCATATATTGGGCAGTATTTATTCCTCTGTTATGTATCATGCGTGGTTTATGGTTTATGGTTTATGCTAATCAGACCTCTCAAGGCCGCGTCTATTTCTCGGGCTGTAAACTTCCGTTCAGATAGCGGTATTGTGGCTTAGCTTGTCGACCGACTTGGCGACACGACTCAATGAAGCAACAGCAACCACTAGCAGCCATGGGTGCCCGCAGGATTTTTTCCAGGGTGGGGGATTAAAATTTTCGTTTCATTACCTACCTGCCACTCCCCTACCAAATAAAAGTGGTTTCAATTCTGACTTGCTGAAATTCTGAAATTCATTATTTGACTGCTCTGAAACCATTTTCTACTTTGTGGCAAGCATGGGAGGATTCTTTTTTCTTTAAGGTGCACTTTTCTTCGTCATTCAACGTCATTATGTTCAGTTCTTAAAAACAGGTAGAAATTAGAGGTATCGACAAAAATAAAAATCAAATACCGTAGTTCATTAAAATGTTATTGTTAATCCAGTTCGCCAACCTTCTAATTAACTGGACATGTTTTCAGATAATCCCAAATTATTAAGTTAAATTAAACTGTGGAGATATCCCAACATCTGAATCAGCCCAATTATTTAAATAGCACTGTTTCCAAATACGAAGGAAAGGAAGCTTGTAGTTTAACGTGACCGTTAATCTCGAGATCATGAGCCACGGGACCTCCTTTTTACGTGGAATCCGAACCACAGGACATGGCATTTCACTTCGAAAATCTCACATGCATTGACCGGGAATCGAACCCGGACCGCCTTGGTGAGAGGCATACAGCTAGACCGTTTCCAAATACGGTACGGTATCTAGTTTGTACTGGCCGTTATAGCAGATCGTCCCGTTTTCCCTCTTCTAAACAACCAATCGGGAATACTTCGCATTGCTTTATAGAAAATGAAAATCCACAGCCTGCTTCCAGTCGACCGACCGGGTCAAGGAATGGAATGAATGAAGCCCCCATCTAGCGGCGAGGATATGAACTGTGCCGGCTGCCGAAGTCTGTCGCACTCCCCTGGGGAAATGATTAAATGAATGGCAGATGAAATGAAATGAAATGATAGTGGAGAGTGCTGCTGGAATGAAATTGTGACAGGGAAAACCGGAGTCCCCGGAGAAGAACATGTCTGCCTCCGCTTTGTCCAACACAAATCTCACATGGAGTGACCGGGATTTGAACCACGGACCCAGCAGTGAGAGGCCGGCGTGCTACCGCCTAAGCCACTGAGACTTCGCACTCTTATTAGAATCAGAAAACACTTGTAGTCTAAGAATTGATAAACTCGTAGCGTGTGCCTATGGTTTTAGTAAAAATTAGTTTTGGCACTAAAAATAGTTCGCCTGATTATTACTAACCACTAAGTAAAATAGATAAAAACCATCACGTACTTCTTACTACCAGTATTCGGATTCTCAAGTGGCAGTGCTGCCACTTGACTGAAACAAGAGGAATGGTGATACGAACGTAAACAAACCACTTCTTTCAATGTGTAATTGAGCGTTAATGCCCAAGCTTTTCTCTGTTTATCAAAATAATAGACGAGAAAAGAAACATACAGATATTGTATAATTCCGTAGATTTTTCTAAAGTTAACAAGTGATATTTCGCCGTATTTTTTCCTAAATGTAAGACATAGCCTACTGTAAGATCGAGTGCGTCATGTAACTCGACCGGTTTCGAAATACGCAAATCGGTGTTTTACATCGTGGAGCTTAAACTGAGGTACCGTAATCAACTAGGGCTTAAGGTTCAAATTACTACATGTATTTTTTTCCAGGCCTGTGAGTATTCTTTTGTACCTGTGACGTAAATAATATACTGTCTACCAATCTAATACCAATACCTTTGAGTTTTTTAAATGTATGTATGTATGTATGTTAAGGCTACCCTTAAAGAGAGGAAAATTAACCTTCTTATATTCAACAACTGGCATTGTTGTAAATGTTGTTGCTTTATTTGTGAACAGGTTTAAACTTCACCCCTTGTAGTTGATTCAGAGTGAAATTCCGCTTTATGTAATAACGTTTCAGTAGGCGAGTGTGTATAAGTAATGTTATTTCAGAGTACCGGTACCGCAGTTTTGAGATGAGTATCCCGGAACGTGATACAAACGTGTTATTTCCCTGAAGGTAGTGTTGAAAATATCGTACTATGGATGGCAGCTGTCAGCGTCGGCAATAAAATTTCGAATATTCAGGTAACCAGTCCTCATCGTGGAGCAAACTGTGGTAATCAACTACACAGATGGGCTTAAGGATCAAATTACTACATTGTGTCCTTTCTTACAATGCATGCCACGTATGGATTTGCGTCGAGCTGGTGATACTTTGGCAAAATAGCAGATCTATGGTGTTCAGGTCTACCAGATTTTTGATAGGAACCTGGAAAAGAAAAGCGCTGCTCACGCAGCCGTTTAACTTAAAACGTACATTTTTATACCCTTCTTTTTTACACTATTTCCCAGAATTGTCAGGCTAAGGCACAGATTAGGTCTAAATATGCAAGTTATGATTTTTATGGTTACTGATGATCAGATATCTTTATGAATTTGTTGAAGTACCGTACCCCTTTCAAATTGCTGGTTGTTACAATTAAGCATTAAGTCGAGTTTAATCTTTACCCTGTGAATAATATACTGTCTAACCATTCTAATGCAAATACCTTTGCGTTTTTTAAATGTGTGCATTTATGTCTCATAAGTAAATGTTACGCAACCAAAATTGCCTGCCTTACAAGATGGTTCCATTGAAATCATATACAACATTACGAAGTCTATCACCATTGATATCACCACTGTGTCTACATTCGATTAAGAGTGCGAATCTTAGTCGCTTTGATTACAGCACAAACATTGCAGGACAATTTACCTACTGTATTATGAATTGCTTAGATTGTAGAAATTGTAACACTGCAAGTTAAGAATCTACAACTACAATGGTAGATTGTTGTTTATTCGTAGCAATAATCGCTTTGTTCTCAAGAAATGAACCACTGTACTATTGCACACTTTAAAAATAAAAATGTGCAGCATTACGCGGTACGAATAACGATCGCGGAAAAGCAAGCTGGCGTAAAAAATGGCGAGAGTATAATACAGTCAAGCCCACATTTAGGGTTCTTGACGCCTCAGGGCAAAACAAAAAGACTGATAGTCAGTCTGAAAGACTAGACTTTATATCATTTTAAATGCTACAAATGCTACAAATGCTGAAAAATGCTGGGTGAAAGCCTCATGATAATGCAGCGAACTGCGTCAAAGTCTATTAGCAAGTGCAAACCAAGGTCAAAGGAGGTAGCTGGCCGGATGACGTCACGCTCACCGGAACGCGCGGGGAATGGAGGGAGCTCAAGCGGTACTATGACGTCACACACCTCAGTGCATTCTCGGTACATTTCGTCCCGTCGCCGTAACGTAACGCCAGACCTCAGCGTAACGACGAAGTCGACAAGATCATTTAAAATGATAAAAGACAACTTTGCTGCCCCCGACTTAGAATATGTAGATTTATTCAAGTTTCCATAAGATATGGGGCTGTTTCCTCATCTGAGTGTGTATTTAACTATGAGTGGCATACACTATTACGTTTACTAAAATAACAAATAAAAAAACTTAATACAAAGAATTTACATTAAATTTTAACAGATATTATACACAACCAATGGGGAAAATAATAATTTAAATACCGGTAACAAGTTTAGGATTTCCTCAGAAGTAATACAATTTCACATTCAAGTCAGATCAACAGCAAGAACACCAAGGTGACTAAGACGATCCTTTTATTTATGTCCGTAAACAATGAACATTGCCAAAGTATATTTTCTCTTGTGGAGGGTTTGAACTTTAATAAATTGACATTTAATGACCAAGCAGTTTTGTGCAGTTTTCCAGAAATGTTGCCGTCGCTAAAACCTGCCGCCCTGGGCAGTTGCTAAGTTTGTCCCCCGTAAATATGGGCCCGAATACAGTAAATTATCCAATATTGTAAGCACGACCTTAAAGGGCCAGTGTTTTACTAGTCAGCACAGAAAAACCGTATTTTAGGGGTTAAGATCCGCTAACGGTGTTGCAATGTCTAAAAATATCTCCAGAGCGTGCTTTCATATCGCCACTGCCGAAGTGAGGTGGCAAAAGTAGTAGCCGCTCAAAATAGTGTCGGGGAAACATACGGTATTTAACACTAGGCATAACTGTATTGAAAATTAGAGCTATGTTTCCATTGGTGGTTAGGGGCCGATAACCTACATGTTAGGTCCCTTAAAACAACAACTATCATCAGCATCATCATCCATCGGTGGCAAAGTGCATGACATCATTAGAATCATTTTTTTAATGTAAATACATATTTCGTCAGCAACATTACAGATTTTTTTTGCTGTAACAGTTGTCAGTTGACTATCAGTAACTTCCATTTATGAAATAAACTGGTGTGACAATTAAAAATCTTATTTCAACATTCTCGGAAATCCAGACCCCCCCCCACGGGCACCTATGATATTAACCCATGCATGAGTGCCAAATGGCCGAATAGACCCACTTAAAGCTTGAATATTCTAAGAAGCATTCCTAGTGAGCTCCTACAAACTGAGAATAATCAACATGCATAATTTCAGTTTCATAGCCCTTGTGGTTACAAAGATGCGATGTCAGCGATGATTAACGAGTCAGTACCTCATTGTTGGATTATTTATAATAAGATAGGATTACATTACTTACCTTTAAATGAAGTATGCATCCATTCGTAGACGATGCACACGAAATAAATAGATAAATAAATAATACTATAAGCACATAAACACAGTCTACTGTCGGCCAAAATATTATGTGCACTCGAGTTTGAAGGTTGTTCGTGAAGTAACCAATAGACCTACATAAAATCCAATAACATCATCATTTTCGTCGTTCTATTTTACGTTAGTTCATGTAGGTTTGGAATTTTTAATTTATATTTTAATATTTTTATCGCAGTTGAAACCCAAAAAGTGTCCGTTTTTAGGCGTGTTTCAATCATGCGTCACATTTAAGAATTATTATCTCACAAACCCATCATCAGATCGAATCCAAATTTTAACACAATATACAATGGAATGTTGTATAACTGGTTTATTAATTTTGAAATTTTGTGTGTTCAAGAACGAAAGTTGTTTTCATTTTTGTAAGGTAACTTTTTCTCGGCTCGGGGTCGTTGGAAAATATAGTTCTTGGTTGCGTTGTAATCCTTGCACATCAAGAAGTTATGCTGTATGACTGTGAATTACGTAAATTAATTCACTTATTTTATATCGGTTTGTATTTGTACGGGGAATTAAGACATGGTTCACCAGCTAGCCGCTCCGGGAAATGCTGTACAGCGTTGCTGATATGGAGCCCTGCACTTCCGAGCGAGGCGCGCCATGACGCGTGTTGGAGCCCACCAATATATCGCCCTCTGGCACTGTAAGGATTAATAGACTACACATTTAAGGTAAATAATTCTCCTTGTCGGCTTCTCATCACTGTATTTATAAATGATAAACAGAACAAAGCCAACGTCTTACGAACGTTCTATCGGTATCAAATGAGACACAAAAGTCATCTCCATCGCAAGTGATAACACGTAAGAAATGAATTGCTATGATTTGAGTCGTCGGGAAAGGGATGATGCCTACCCGCAACCCCTCTTTTTTCTGGCTTTGGAACTTGTCATTAGTAATGTTTATTCATCAGGCTATTCTTCGTTAGTGCACGTATTTTACTCATTGTCAGATGCTCAGCATTGATGTTCGGGGTTCGGGCTATCCCAGTTTCAGGACAAATATCCGTTAATATTGAATTGAAAGACCGACCTTATGTTAGCTAAAACAAGTAGTTCTATGAAGAACTAATACCTTATTGTCATACAATTTAATGGTTCTTTCCGTTTCAAAACCCTCCCGCCAATTAAACAAATTTTTCATGAAATTGGTTTATGATCGGCATTGTAATAAAGTAGGCCTATATGACAACAATTCAAACTAAAATATCAACATTTTAGCCATTTTAGACAATAAACAATAAAATAAAATGTTAAGATAGCAAAATGGACTTATGATAGACTATTAGTGCCTGCCCCATCTTAAACCAAACGTTTCATCGTTGCACAAGATATGTCACATCAAAACTCCTCCAGCACAGAAAAACATGTGCTCTACGTCTCATGATGAGACGCTATCAACAGACATGAACACAACACTAAAGAATTATGCACCAGAATATTTAGTTCATGGTTCTGGTTCAATCTATCTACAATCCAAAAGTCCTATTTTATAGAACATGAATAAAGGCTTGTTTTCAGAAATTAGCATGCTTATACAGTATATTCTATAATTTACGATATCTTTACTAGAAAAATGTGGCAGATGATCTCGATGTTCCACCCCTTAAAGCAATCACCACCACCACCACTAGACTAAAATATTACATAAAATAATATATAACTTCTGCTATCGGTTAAATATGCCTCCTCTTTCTGTAACGAGTCAAAGTAAAACATTTTAAGGAAAGTGATACGCATATGGTACGCCATTTAGTCTTCGTTAAGCGTTAAAATATGTAGTAAAAGGTGCGTGATTTGGAAGAAAACAGAAGGACCAGCACGCCAGAGTCAGCAACACCCCTTGCAAGTCTACTACCGTGCGTAAACTCAGGAACCAGATTACGAGACTTGACAAACTGGTTTTATGTGTAAACATCAACAAATCTGAGAAGACAACACGTAACAGACGTGTAGCCAGCTGGTATCTAAGCGACGGTCAGTACCGTGGACGGAGGGAGAACCCGTCTAATCACATTTCAATTCCTCCACCCCTTATCGCACTCGCGACTATTTAGCGTTGTTGCCAGTCTGATTGCGGAGTTAAACCCCCACAGAGTAATTGCAGTAACATGGATTTTGGAAAGAACCACTCACCGTATGCGGATCCACCCCACACAACCTTGTGCAAACACAAAGTAACATGACGCGAGTAACATGGGGCATCATTACTTCCAACTTTACGTTTGAAGTGCTACACTAGAGCTACCTAGCGGTCAGAAGTGAAATCATTATAACCTGCCAATCACAGGCAGCCATTAATTTCGATATAGTAACATCGCGAACGAGACTCGATTAGTTGGACCTCTGGGGCTACAGTCAAGAACGCTAGCCGCTACACAACGAGGTGGTCTCAATTACACACTACTGCAGACATACCAGGAGCACAGGTTATCAGACAATATCGTACACACACAAGTACACGAGGCTAATGACCACGATGTCACAAGCCCCTAAATGAATTAATACGAAGTAGAGTCACTAGTTCCTTCGTACTCCTCGTCGTTCCAATCCATTACATTTCCATTCCCTACCGACAACACGTGATCATCAATACTGGTCACCCATCCGAGTACTAGCCAGCCCACCGTTGCTTAATTTTGGAGATCTCACGAGATCCGGTCTTTCAATATAGCAAAGTCGTTGATCAAATTATCAACTTAGTGAACGATATTAAACAGGAAAATATATTTGAAGTGTTGACGTTTGTGTACCCGTCATTGACTAACTTACAGTAGATATCTCCTCACCTGATACCAAGGCTCCTGCGGCTTGTGGTGAGATGAATGCCAATTCATCTGTCACATAGACTTGCTTAGAAATAAGTGTAAGTAGCCGTTGGACATGTTTAAATCAACTTATCCATTCTTGTTTTATTGTGAAGAACAAAGGGCAGGAGATTCAACCAATGGCAGTTGTTGCCTCTGTGCCATTAGCTTATCGGTTTGGTTTCATTACTTTCATTTCATCGCTCCTCCCTGTAATTCTTTAATGCAAATCCATCATAAGAGTACTTTGAAAAAAAATTATAGCTTCTTTGGCCTCGTTGACGAGCTCGTAAACCCCGGTATGCGCCCTTCAATTCACGTGTCGAGTAAGTTCCTAGAGGTCCTAATGCAACAAACTTAGATCATTTTGCCCGCTTCGCTCCCATATACTGTACTTTATCAATAGACTGACAAGCCTCCGTGACTTAGGCGGCAGCACGCCAGCCTCTCACCGCTGGGTCCGTGGTTCAAATCCCGGTCACTCCATATGAGGTTTGTGCTGGACAAAGTGGAGGCAGACAGGTTTTTCTCCGGGTACTCCGGTTTTCCCTGTCACAATTTCATTCCAGCAACATTCTCCACTGTCATTTCATTTCATCTGTCATTCATTTACCAGAGGATTGCGACTGGCTTCGGCAGCCGGCACAGTTCATATCCTCGCCGCTAGATGGGGGCTTCATTCATTCCATACCCTGACCCGGTCGGTCGACTGGAAGCAGGCTGTAGATTTTCATTTTCATCAATAGACTAGTGATTTTAGTGCGCACGCTGCCTACTGTTGGCTCGAGGTACGTGTTGAGACTCGAGATCCAAAGGTCCTGGGTTTGATTCCCACCTCAGCTATCCTAGAAGTAGTTTTTCATGGTTTTCCACTTCTTCTCTGGGCAAATGTGGAGATTGTTCCTAATTTAAGGCCACGGCCGAGTCTTTCAAACTCCTAGCATCAGTTACAAATACACATCGTACTACAGCCATCACAGTAACACAGGTTATCAGATGGATTCCACACACATCCGAGTACATGAAGCTACGATTTTGCAAAGCAACATCACCAGTGCCCACCAGACCTAATATCGGTAGACCACGGGCGCACGCGGGGAGGGGCAAGGAGGGGCCGTGCCCTCCCGCTGGAATCCCGAGAATAGTTCGATTGTTCATTGTCACACCAGTTTATTTCATAAATTGAAGTTACCGCTACTGATAGTTAACTGATTTACATGTTGGGATAATTCCACAGTTTTATTTAACTTACGAGGGAAGTATTCGTGCTCGAACGACGAAAACCAACTGAAAGTGGGTTTAAAGTATACAATTGTACCTATGTCAATAGCTATCAATGCCGTTCTTCTGTAAAATTTCGTGTTCGGTCGCCAGCGCCATCTGAGTATGTGATAGACTAATGTGATCACCGTGGCATTTGAGTTTGGACTATTGCAATACGGGAACATTGTAAATAATGGAGTATGTCTACATGTTGCCCTTGTTAAGGGTGCGTACTGTTCCATTCCGCTGATTTTTAATCACTTCGTTGCAACTCCACATTTACACTTCGACGTCGAATAAAGGACAACACAGTATCTTCTATTGTGGGGAAAGACGACTATGTCAACACGGTACTGCATGTGTTAAGATTTCTTGTTGCAAGCAAGTGTTCAAACTTTTGCCAGATGATACTGCACCATATCTGTTTCTTTATAATGGTCCGAATTGCCTGTTGCACGGTAGTTTCTGCTGAGAATTGTGTTTCTGCCATCTTTGGATGACGTAACTTCCAAACATTGGTTGTACACTAATGTGGGGTTTTACAGATAAATGTCCGTGATGGGTAGTAGAACAGACATATCTTCGTATGTTAAGCGCACTGCCAGTCGGTTTTAGCCGTTCGAGCTGGGGTACTTCCCTCGTTAGTAATTTCGGATTATTTCAAAATATCTCCAGTTATTTAGAAAATCGGCGAACTGGATGAACATTACAATTTTAATGAACTGCTTGATTGTAATATCTGTCGATTCATGGTGCCACAAATACGTTTTGCCTGTTTTTAAGAAATGAACATTATGACGATGATTCATAAAGAAAAGCGAATTCTATGGACAACATCTCTAAACAAAAAGAACCTATTCCTCCCATTCATGCCATAAAGATAATGATGATGAGGATGGTAATTGTTGTTTTAAGGGGCCTAACATCGAGGTTATCGGCCCCTATAAAGATAATGTACCCAACACGAAAAAACACTCCCAGGATGGCAGAGGTAGGAATCGAACCCACCTCTCCTCAGTTTTTGCCTCACGAGGCAGAGTGTACCCCGTTCCAGCCCTCAGACCAGAATTACATTACTTGACAGAGCTGGGAATCGATCCCGGGCCCCCACGAGGACAGCCATGAGTGCTAGCCAGCATTAGTTCGTATTAGGGGCTACGGACAACTTGGGTGTGCGTTCAATTTACCTGGGGTGATCTCCGGAATTGCTGCACCTCCCCCGTGCGGCCATGGTAAGCGACGCACACGCAGAGTAATTACAAAACATTTTATTTATTTTTCTCAGAATCATGATTTTATTTCATATAGCCTACCCTTTCTCTTCTAACTGATTGAGTTACAGAATTTTCGTAAATTAACTCCTGAACGACGGTTAGTTCGTTAAACATACCGTAAATAGACCATACCTCCACAACTGGCTAATACTGGGCAACGTGGCTCTCTCTCCGCTCTGAGCAAGCCCAAGGCTATTCCCTCATCGCTGTTCGTTTGTCTCTACGTCATGGTTCCGTCACAGCAAGCACAAGGCTATTTCCTTACGGCTGTTCGTTTATCTCTACGTCATAGTTCTGTCACAACAAGCACAAGGCTAGTTCCTTGTCGCTGTTCGTTTGTCTCTCCGTCATGGCACCGTCACAGCGAGCGCAGGGCTAGTTCCTTATCGCTGTTCGTTTGTCCCTACGTCATGGCTCCGTCACAGTGAGTGTAGAGATATTTCCTTAACGCTGCTTTTCTGTCTACGTCATGGCTGCGTCACGGCGAGCGCAGGGCTAGTTCCTTATCGCTGTTCGGTTGTCTCTACGCCATGGCTCCGTCACAGCGTGCTCAGAGCTACATAGTTCCTTATCGCTGTTCTTTTGTCTACGCCATAGCACCGCCACAGCGAGTGTAGAGCTAGTTCCTTATCGCCGTTCTTTTGTTTACGCCATGGCACTGCCACAGTTAGTGTAGAGCTAGTTCCTTATCGCCGTTCTTTTGTCTACGCCATGGCACCACCACAGCGAGTGTAGAGCTAGTTCCTTATTGCCGTTCTTTTGTCTACGCCATGGCTCCGTCACAGCGAGCGCAGGGCTTGTTCCTTATCGCTGCTCTTTTGTCTACGCCATAGCTCCGTCACAGCGAGCGCAGGGCTTGTTCCTTATCGCTGCTCTTTTGTCTACGCCATGGCACCGCCACAGTGAGTGTAGAGCTAGTTCCTTATCGCCGTTCTTTTGTCTACACCATGACACCACCACAGCGAGTGTAGAGCTATTTCCTTTTCGCTGCTCTTTTGTTTACGCCATAGCTCCGTCACATCGAGCGCAGGGCTTGTTCCTTATCGCTGCTCTTTTGTCGATGTCGTGGCTCCGTCACAGCGAGCGCAGGGCTAGTTCCTTATCGCTGCTCTTTTGTCTATGTCATGGCTCCGTCACAGCAAGCCCAGTAAGCAAAATACAGCACACAGGATGAGACGCCTCTCATATCTTTCGACCCGTTTCAGTCATCGATATTCTGTTCTCACTACGATTAGTGTTACGAAGAGGCACTTACAATGACCAAAACTGGATGACCGGTATACGAAATAGTACTGAGCTAGTCGCACCAACTTCATTGTTCTAAATGATATCAGTCTAATCACTGTACATTACTTTCTGGCGCCTGCATATCAGGACTTGCAGTAGGTAGGCACATTGAACGGGAAAATTACTTTCACACTCCGATATGTAATGCTGGGAGTAAACGTGAGCACCAACGGTGGATAAAATAGCTAGTACAAAAAATATCCGAAATGAGGAATTAATAAAGGTAAATGAGTGTCACTGCTCAGAACACCTTCATGATTTAGATTCATTTTGTATTTGCTGTCATTACGAGCATCTGAGACGTTTGCACATAAAACTAATCACGTGATGCGCTTGCATCCTAAAGCAACAGACTTAAGTGCCTTCAAATGTGAATTATTCGCGTTCTGATTTTTTTTAGCCAATCTAGCAGTGTTGACTCACTGCTGACGGGCAAATGTTCAATGTGCTGAGAAACGACGTCCCTTATTGACATGTTTGCTGTATTATCCTCGGTAGCAGTGCTTATACAACATACAATTACGCTTTTAACCTTACAGTGTTGAGTAAGCAAAGTTTCATTTGGCATTGAGGGACTCCTAGCCCCCACTAACCATGTGATTTGAGGGGACTGGGCACCTTTATCCTCTCGGGAGCAGTACTGTCACAACATACAACTACGTTTAGCGTATTTACATCATACGTAATATAGACCTCTGGCATCATCGTTTGTCCGTATGTGTGTGTGTCTTATGAAATCTAAACGGCTGGAGCGATTACAATAAAACTCGGTAAGGGCTTACTACTACCTCGTCCGACCTCGACCGAGTCTTTAATATTTTAATATGTTTCGCCAATCCAAGATATTTCTCGTAACCACCATGCTATATTGTTTTAAATGTACTCCATATACAGGGTGTCCCAGCTAACGTCAGACCGCCAGTCGGCGTTTTCACTCTCCGCTACGGCAGCTGCCCCAGTCGAGCATATGTCGTGGCCTCGGTCGGGCTTGTGTCGCGCGTATACAATCGTATATGAAATCTTACCTTATGAAAGATGCTGGAAGTGTCATCCTTCCTGGTTTATACAGGCATTGAATCAGTTTCCACATTTTGGCTGACGTGAGTTAAGTTCTGCCATGTTTAAAACCTTTATCTGGTGACTTGAGGTAATCTAGACTCACAAGAAATTTAAAAAATCTGTACTTTTCTAATTAAATCTTGCAGGAAGCAGTTGTTTATGTTACCTTCTTATCTGTGTGCTGACACTTCACACCCTCGTTGATGAAAGTTTAGTGGCTTGCGATTCAAACTGGCAAGAACACAGCAACATTACAGCCTGCAAGAGAAACTGGCGGCATTTAATGACAACAATGCTAACTTTTGTTTTGGCGTTGAAATTGTTATTCGGTAACACGGTATTGCTTCGTACGCTTGAATAATCTGCGGTAGCACAGTTTCAGTAAGAACTGTAAGTAAGATTGTAAATGCACAACTTAAGCCCGGCCGGGGCAGTTGCCGTAGAGGACAGTGAAAACGCCGCCTGACGGTCTGACTTTACCTGGGAGACCCTTTAGTTGTGTATCAGTTGATACATATTGTTGTAGTGGTTCATTATACAAAGTTTCAATTTGATTGCTTCAATAGGATACCGGTACGAGAAATAAAAGCATGTTTTTAAAAGTTCCCGCAACCGCCACCTTGAATTTTTCAATAACATTGAATTCCGTTAGACGCCAATATATTTGCCATGCCAAGTTTCTCTGTGATTGGATGATTACGTCGCCATAAAAACCGATTTAAGTATTTGACATTTGCTTGGCCACCATACCTATGTGTTTCAATAGTCACTTATATGTAATCACTTTATACTTACAATGTAAAATTTCAGTTTGATTACTGTTATAGATTCATTGATTTTGAGAAGCGGTGAAAACCTTCTCATGGCTGCCATGTTGGATTGTTCTACATTTAGACCACAGAGTTATGCACAAGTAGATAAAAAGTAAAGCAGTGGTTCATTATACAAAATTTCACTTCGATCGCTTGATTAAAGTCACAAGGAATAAAAACATATTTCTTTTTAATTTTTCACAGCCGCAATCTTGAATTTTCCATAAGATTTGAATTACGTTAGACACTTATATATTAAGCTTTAAACAAAGATTTGTCGTGCCGAGAAAATCCCTTTTAAATATTTGAATATCTCGTGGCAGCCATGTTCATTTTGCGATTATCAGGTTTTTGAAAGTCACATATGTGACTTTCTTTAGTAGCCTCTATCACCATACAAAATGTCAGCTTAATTGCAGCAATTGTTTCGGAAATGTTGAATATCGGTCAAATATTTCGCGCTGCCACCATGTTGCATCATTGACAATTATTAAAGTTTGAAAGGCACGATCGAGGTTGGATGGGGCAGCAGAAACCCGTGCCAAGTTTCATTGAATTTGCCCAAGCCAGTCAAAGCGTATTAGGGGTGCATACTCACATAGAAGTGATGTCACAAACCTATATTTAATAAGATGAAAATAGACTTTAAAAATAACTTGCTTCTTGTTTTCTGTATCAGAATAATATAATGTTATTGGTTTTACGTATCGTTTAACTTCTGTGGTATTTAGAGGCGCCGAGGTGTCAGAATTTCGCCCCGAAGGGGATCTGCAACGTGCCAGTAAATCTACTGACTCGGCTCCCTCGCATTTGCGCACCCTCAAATGCCAGCTGGCTGCGCCAGGATTCGTTCCTGCAATCGTGGGTACAGCAGGCGGTGTTTTGTATCATAGCAGATTACCGCACTTTCTTACTGGCCCTGGTGGCCACTTCTGTGGAATACTCTTACAGGAAGTATTAAAATTTCCATCAGAGTTTATAAGCATCAGAACTAAAATTGAGAGTGAATGGAGACATTCTCCACGTGCATGTTTTGCTTAATTGTATGATGACGTGTATTAACGTATATCGTCACCTCCTGGCACGCGTGCTGGGCGTTGTGCCCCTCTGGCTCTGTGCCTGTTAAACTAGGAAGCTAGTAGCTCTGTGCCTATAGAGCATCCAGCGTTTAGAAAAGACTGTGGAGCCTTAAGGCGACAGTGTTGCTAACTCTAGGCGGAGGTAGCGCTGACGTCATACGTTATGTTCACCCGCTTCGAGTTCTGCGCTTTCATAAGTTAGCGAGACAACCACAACCCCAGCAGCTACCTGAAATAGAACACGCCCAGGAAGGAGCAGTTTTGCAGGTGTTAACGGATTGGACCAGTATTAAGGATACTGTATGCGAAGAAAACCAATAACGACATTCATTTCGTTGTGATATGACACATTACTGATTGACAGATGTCGAGAGCACAACCCTTCCTTCCTTCTCGGATGTATGCAGACGATGTTAACAATTTTTATGTCAGCAATACTGTTGATCATCACCTCTTTAGTTATTAGTTAGGCGGTAATTTAGTTTCTTTCAATTTTACTCTTGTTGTTTTGTTTAGATTAATATTTGTAATATTGTAGTGAGTTAGCCGTGCGGTTAGGGGCGCGCAGCTGTGAGCTTGCATTCGGGAGATAGTGGGTTGGAACCCAACTGTCGGCAGCCATGATTCGATCGAACAGAAAATAAAACGACCCACAACAGTAACACCAATGACGGATAGTGCTTCAGAACTTATGTTGTCGGCGGAACTGAGCACGTGCTCCACTCCGGGCGAGCATGCAGCACGGGACGAGGCTCTTCTTTCCAGCGTGCTAACCTCGAAAGTTTTTAAATTACTAAGACGTAATATAAGCGATACTTGTACGCAATAACAAAGGCAATCAGTTGGCAGATAATTGTAGGAAGCTATTATGACGAAAAATATGTATGTTCAGAGTTCCTCCATGATAAAAGGTGAGACAACAAAACCAGTGTAGGGGGGATATCCGTTAAAAGTAAATGCCCATAAGACCCACAGTCTTTTCTAAACGCTGGATGCTCTATAGTAACTTCGCCAATTCAGAATCTTTTATACAGGGTGATTCATAATTCCTATTAAAAACTTCTGGGGGTTTGTAACGTGTTTTTCGAGGGGTTTTATGCAACTGGCATAAGTCAGTAGGAAGCCATTCTATATTTATTTACGCGGCAAATTGTTCAGCCAAGAGAATTTTTCATGGTAATTTATTATTATTATTAATTTATTATAATTATTATTAAGGTATTTTCGGAGCATTTTATAAAAATTATTAGCATTCAGATAGGTTTTCCATGTCTTAGAAAACGCTATCAAGCAAATTATTACGAACGACAATATTATAGAAAATTATGTGATTACGGAATTTTACGGAGTTTTGTCAGTTAGGGTATTTGAGAGACATGACTCACTGGGAATTCGAGTACAAGCTGATTCCTGTCGAGAAGTATTACGCAAGGCTGGGTCGCAAGGTCTAGAAAAGGCGAATTGTTGGGACGGAAATCGACTTCTCCCTCTCGCGCGCCGAGTGTAATGAGGCAGAGGAGGGGAACTAGCGACGTGCTCAGCCAATCAGTGTGGACGACGTAAGCTAGATGTTGGTACCATGGTGGGGGAGCCAACGTGTGGTTATATCGTTCGACGCGCCGTGAAACGAGGACTATCTGTGAAATACTTGCGGAGTATGGTTATACGCGGGGGACGCTCCGATGTTCCGTGGAACGAACAATCTGTGTAGAACTTGCAGAGTACGGTCGCAAGTGCGTGTCGCTCCGATGTTCAGTGGAGTTAGCGACGAACTTTTGTAAAACTTGGTTGTACGAGTGTTTGGGTCCGAGGTACGGACCATAGAATTATCTAATCTACCAGTATATCATCAAATTCCGACGGAGATGACGACGTCCAGGAGACTGTGGGAAGCTCACAACATCATCAAGAACGAGGGAAATGCCTTGGCAATTTCCAATGGTAAGCGCAAATGACGCAGAAATACGCAATCTCTCATTTTTCTTTGTTTTATATTTCATATTTCAGTAACTTCATAGCTTGGAAATAAGAGTAAAATCAATTTATCAGACTCCGTTTTCACGTAATTTTCTATCGGTAATATTCAAATCACAACGCTCCAATTTAAGTTTTATACTTATTATTATTATTAATTTTGCTATACTTGTTTTATATAATAAATTCATTTCTTTTACAATGCAATCTTTGCTTTCAGTAGGTAGCATTAGATATAGACCAATTCCTTCTCCTGATACAATTGTTTGTTGGGTTAATGATCAAATCATACCACGATCTGAGTGAATAGATTCTTGACGGTGTTCTACCAGAGCTAGACGTTGTTAAATACAAATTTAGATTTCAGCCTTGCGTTGAAGTCTTGGCGCCCATTAAAACAACATAGCTTAGGCAAAGGTAAATAATTACATTTGTCGCTACCAACATGGGGCATTAATAACCGTTTCATTTGTCGCCGACAACTTGGGGCTGAAAACCTAATAACATTTGTGGAAGGAGAAGGGTATATATTTCTGTGCCTGTATTTTGGGGGTTATTTGTCTGTATCAGTGTATATCATTATGGGGGATGAGAAAGAAAGACAGATGAGGTTACGTAGTGGTCATCAACTGGAGAGTGATGATACGAGCAGTATGTCGAGTGATGGTAGTACCGGGGTAGCGGAGGTAAATCCCGATACTGAAACAGGGAGTGTAGGCGGCCAACCAGAATTAAAAACTTTACTTCTCGAGTTCATGTATCAGAACAAAGTTAGTAGTGATGCCTTAAATGCAAAATTAGAACAAAACAGTAGGGAAAATAAAGAAAGTACAGACGCTTTAAACGCAAAACTGGAACAAAACAGTAGGGAAAATAGAGAGAGTAATGAAACTTTAAACGCCAGATTAGAACAAAACAGTAAGGAAAATAGAGAGAGTACTGAAACTTTAAATGCTAAATTAGAACAAAACAGTAGGGAAATGAGTGACAAATTTGAACTGATTAGAGGTGAGATCAGGGGGGTGATGGAAGAAAAGGCTAAAGAGATTATTGCAGATGTAGACAGAAAATTAGGAAAAGTACAGGAGGAGTTGGAAATTAGAATCAGTACACAGGCTGAAAATTTAAAAGAACTAGTGCAACTGGAAACACATCAGGTCAAAAAGCAATTGGGGGGAGAAATTGACAAAATTCAGGTAGCTACTAAAGAGGTTAAGGAACAGCTGGGGGGTAGAATTGAGAAAGTCCACTCACAAATAGTTGCAGAAGTAAATGATTTAAGAGAGAGTAATAGAGAGAGCATTAGCAAGATTGAGGAGAAACAAGCAAAGCTATATGATAAAGTAGAAGAATCAGAAGGAAACATTAAATTAACAGTAAACAGTATTGAGAGGAAGGCTGAGGAGAAAATCGCAGAATTAGAATTAAAATTAAAAGCTAGGATCAGGCAAGAAAATAGTCAGAATAGGCCAGTTTTGGTGAATAGCACACACAGGGAGGTAGAACTGGGTAAGTTCAGCAATCGACAGGGGTGCCCAATGGAGTTCATGAACACTATAGAAAATAAATTCGGGGAGAGGTTGGAAAATGGTAGTATTGAGTGGTGCCAGGTAGTTGAAATTTTAGAACAAGTGTTTGTGGGGGAAACGAGGAATTGGTTTGCTGTCTACAGAGACAAGTTTACTAATATCAATGATTTTAAAATGAAATTCTGTGAAAAGTTCTGGAATGAGGTTATTCAGTCGCAGCATCGTGAGGGAGTAGTGTGTGGTAAATATAACCCTAAAGGAAGCTCCACCATGACCGAATACTTTTTAGGGCAGGTATTAGTGTGTAAATATCTGGATGGCTTGAAGGAGGAAAGTGATGTGGTAAGGTTGCTACTTAGGCACTTTCCCTATAGGATCAAGGAGGCTGCTTGTATCCAGAATGTAAAGACTATATCACAAGTAGAAAATTTGTTAAGCACATTTGATGCACTAGGGAGAGGGGGTTATGAGGACAATTTCAATCGGAACCAGGGTAATAATAATAATAGACCTAATGAAGCCAGGCATCAAGAAGTTCAAGGGAACGGTGGCGAAGGGGCCAACGCTCAAAATAGAAATAATAATAATCAGCTATATCAGAACAGAGGAAATGGCTATGGTAATCAGTATCAAGGGAGGAACAATGATTTCAGGGGAAATCAAGGGAGGAACAATGATTACAGGGGAAATCAAGGGAGAAACAATGATTTCAGGGGAAATCAAGGGAGAAATTATAATGACAATAATTACAACCAGAATAGGGGTCAAGGAAGAGGACAGCCTAGTGGTAGTAATATACAGCCAAACAATGACAACACAGCCCAGAACAACCAGACCAGTTTAGTAGTTAGTAGTACTACGGCCAGCTGTAGCGGTTCTTTAAACGCGAACCAGGCTGCGAAGTAAGGTCAGAATCTCAGTCTGTAGCATGCCCTGTCCATACAATTATACAGGAACCCTATGACCTAAATGTAAGAAATGAATTATTACATGAACTAAATGATGAAGGTATTATTCAGGAAGTGGTTAGTAAGAGCCCCATAGTTAAATTTAACGTGTCCGAGGCGTACACAGATGTTTTAATTGATAGTGGTTGTATGAAGAGTTGCATAAGTAGTGCATTTTATGATAAAATGAAAGGAACTGGAGTAAATTTTGAGGAGATGCCAATTAAAAGCACTTTTGTTATCACAGCTGTTGGGAAGAGGTCTAAAGTAATTTCTAAGCAAGTTTTAGTAGACATTAAAATTAATAATCATGTAGAGAAGCAGATTTGCCTTGTAATTCCAAATTTAGTATTCAGTGTTATCTTGGGTTCAGAGTGGCTAAGTAGAGTGTCTGGTAACTTATGTTATGATGTAGGGAGTTTGAAATTTAAATGGGGAGATTCTGAAGTAGAAGTAGCGTTCAATGACCAAATTCAGAGAAGTAGTATTGTAGGTGTGATTTGTACTTTAAATGAGATATCGCCAGCCGTAGAGCGGGGTTCTCCATGTTTTGTGGGCAGTGTGATTACGAACGGAAGTCTAGAGGACTCGTTACGTGAGGCTGCATTTCAGGGAAATATAGAGGATGAACAGTGTGTTCGGCTCTATGATGTGTTATGGTGTAATAGGAGAGTTTTTGAGGATCGCATTGGTATGGCCAATTGCTATACACATTCATTGAACGTTATCGATAGGTCAGTATTCACAGGACATAGATATCCTGTACCTTTCGCTTATCAGAGTGCAGTTGAGGCACAAATTAACCAGATGCTTGAAGATGGGATTATTGAGCACTCGAACAGTCCATATGTTAATTCTTTGATCACGGTACCCAAGACCGACGGCACTGTTCGTATTTGTTTAGACGCTCGTTTGGTTAACAGTAGAATTAGTTCAGATCAGCTGAAATCTATGTCAATAGAAGAATTAATGCAAACATTTGAGGGGAAGAAGTATTTCACTTGTGTAGATTTGAGTTCCAGTTTTTGGCAAGTGCCACTTATGTACGAAGATAGACCATTTACAGCTTCTAGTCATAAATATAACCTTTATCAATTTTGTAGAACACCTTATGGGTTAAAGAGTAGTTCAGCAGCTTTAATTAGGGCTTTAAACATCGCATTAGGGGTTGACACAGGAGAGTTTGTAACCATTTACATAGATGATATGGTAATTAGTTCACGCAGTTTTGAGGAGCATCTACGTCATTTAAATATAGTTTTTCAGAAGTTAGATCAGGCAGGGTTCACTTTGAAGCTGTCTAAGTCGTCATTCTGTCAGTCAGAAGTGACATTTTTAGGTCATAGAGTGTCAAGTAGAGGTGTTACACTAGAGGAAAGTAGGGTTAGCATGTGTGGACAGTAGCAACAGGGTATCGTTACAGATACTGAGTAATATGCTAGGTAGAGCAACGTGATGACGTTCATTTAAGGGAGCCACTTGCAAGGTTGGAAGCAGGTGACGCAGAAACATTTATAGTTTCCAAACGTATTGGGAAAACAGCATATGTGCTGGAGAATAGTGAGGGAAACAGATTATACGGGACGTATAATATACATAGTCTACGAAAATATGTGTCATAAAGTGAGTGTGTTTAGCTGGCGAGCCAGCCTATCAAATGAGTAAGTGTGGTATTTGGTGCGTGGGAGGAGCTGGTCTTCAAGGCAGGCGTATCAGAAGTCGCACAGGGGGGTAGTATGTAAGTAAATGAGAGTTTTTAAGGTACAGGGAAATATGACGGGATTGTCGGATGCTCTTGAGCACTAAAATGTCTCGATACACCAAGGCCAGAATTTGGTACGGCTGGTGAATTCCCATTTGCCTCCTAGAGATGGGTGAGCGCTTGTACATGGTATTTTTGCTTAAGGCGTCCACGAGGCAAAAGATGGGCCATCAGAATGCGAGACAGTCCTTCATGAAACTCATACATATCAGCACACGTGATTTCTGTTTACGGCCTCGCCATGTAAGATTTGTAAGTGTGTAATTTAAGATAATTTGTACAGAGGTATTATTTGTGTGAGAAGAACTGATCTGTGTTGAGAACTAGTATTAAGTAGAATATGGTCTACGGGAACTTAACAAGACAGGGCGATTACGGCACAGAAATATTTGGTGTTATATGTAATGCACATTTACTGTTTTTTTTTTCAGAAGTCAATATTAATTTAATCATCTTTAAAGAGAGATTAAGTATTATGGTCACGAGGCGCTGCCACAATAGTGTGATCGTGTGCTCAGTGATAAGTGAGATTAAATTTCACCATAAGGAAGGGACCTCCAGTGAAATTAGGAAGTTCTATGGTGATATAAATATATCAGAACACCTTCAATGCGTGTGATATGACATCATAAATACATAGTGCTCACACATTAATTATGTCTATTTCTCCAACATAGAGAAATTTGAGAGGCGGAAATATCCGTGGAACACTATTTTATATGAGAAACATTGGACTGGTTGCAAAGTGCAATCCATAGTGACAACAAACTTTGACGCAAAGTGCGTGAAGAAAAATTATGAGTGTACATATCTGTAATTTAGGGTGATTTCATTTATGTAATATGTATTTTGGATGGGGTTTATTAACGTGTCTGGGATAATCGGATAATGGACCGTCGTCACGGTAAATCATCCGATGATCCGAGGCGAATATGTAACGTGTTTTTCGAGGGGTTTTATGCAACTGGCATAAGTCAGTAGGAAGCCATTCTATATTTATTTACGCGGCAAATTGTTCAGCCAAGAGAATTTTTCATGGTAATTTATTATTATTATTAATTTATTATAATTATTATTAAGGTATTTTCGGAGCATTTTATAAAAATTATTAGCATTCAGATAGGTTTTCCATGTCTTAGAAAACGCTATCAAGCAAATTATTACGAACGACAATATTATAGAAAATTATGTGATTACGGAATTTTACGGAGTTTTGTCAGTTAGGGTATTTGAGAGACATGACTCACTGGGAATTCGAGTACAAGCTGATTCCTGTCGAGAAGTATTACGCAAGGCTGGGTCGCAAGGTCTAGAAAAGGCGAATTGTTGGGACGGAAATCGACTTCTCCCTCTCGCGCGCCGAGTGTAATGAGGCAGAGGAGGGGAACTAGCGGCGTGCTCAGCCAATCAGTGTGGACGACGTAAGCTAGATGTCGGTACCATGGTCGGGGAGCCAACGTGTGGATATATCGTTCGACGCGCCGTGAAACGAGGACTATCTGTGAAATACTTGCGGAGTATGGTTATACGCGGGGGACGCTCCGATGTTCCGTGGAACGAACAATCTGTGTAGAACTTGCAGAGTACGGTCGCAAGTGCGTGTCGCTCCGATGTTCAGTGGAGTTAGCGACGAACTTTTGTAAAACTTGGTTGTACGAGTGTTTGGGTCCGAGGTACGGACCATAGAATTATCTAATCTACCAGTATATCATCAAATTCCGACGGAGATGACGACGTCCAGGAGACTGTGGGAAGCTCACAACATCATCAAGAACGAGGGAAATGCCTTGGCAATTTCCAATGGTAAGCGCAAATGACGCAGAAATACGCAATCTCTCATTTTTCTTTGTTTTATATTTCATATTTCAGTAACTTCATAGCTTGGAAATAAGAGTAAAATCAATTTATCAGACTCCGTTTTCACGTAATTTTCTATCGGTAATATTCAAATCACAACGCTCCAATTTAAGTTTTATACTTATTATTATTATTAATTTTGCTATACTTGTTTTATATAATAAATTCATTTCTTTTACAATGCAATCTTTGCTTTCAGTAGGTAGCATTAGATATAGACCAATTCCTTCTCCTGATACAATTGTTTGTTGGGTTAATGATCAAATCATACCACGATCTGAGTGAATAGATTCTTGACGGTGTTCTACCAGAGCTAGACGTTGTTAAATACAAATTTAGATTTCAGCATTGCGTTGAAGTCTTGGCGCCCATTAAAACAACATAGCTTAGGCAAAGGTAAACAATTACATTTGTCGCTACCAACATGGGGCATTAATAACCGTTTCAGGTTGTAGAGGAGACAAAGTAGATCACATTTTGGTTAGGAACCCATGTCCGGACATGTATCGTTTCGATACCAAATCAGTTTTACTCGATTGCACATCTCCCACTTCACTACAGACACGTATGCACTACAAGAGTTGTTCACGTGGTGACCCTGCTGTTCATTACACAACGTGTACCTACGCAGCATGTTGTCATACACGAGCAGTGGCGTACCGACGGGGGGTTTTAGGGTTTAACCCCCCCTCAGAGACATTTGTTTTCTTGAATCCATATACTGTCCCATCCATCACCTGTTTTACATTAACACCTTCTTTACTCCTGTATATATTTTAAATGCGATCACGTTCGTCACTTGATAAATGTCCTGCACTCGACTCGCAGCTTGACTCATCCTTCATCGTTGGAGCTAGCCATGAATCAGTTTTACTGTTGAAGTGTGCAATCGGTAACTTTCATCACATCGCTTTAATTTTGTGTGTCCGTTTCGACGTTTCGTTAAAGATAATTCGGTACATGAGGAATTTCTGCTATTTATTCCTATCAATGGTGCAGATAAAGCCAATAAGATAGGCATATTTTGAGAGCCAATAGTAATGGCAGTGAGAACATGGAGTGGAAAACATTATTTTTCTCTCACATAATATCAATATTAAAAGCAGTCACGTATGGATGTGATGATACCTCTGTATCATTTCAATTTTAATATTTAGTTACTGTTTTCCATATTTAAAAATACATCTTTTTTCATTTTTTATTGTGCTGAAAAAATAATGAGGCCTAAAATAGTTTTCATCCAAAGAGAATGTTTATCTCATTATTGTTGATGATGATGATGATGACTGTAATTTTATGGGGCGGGACAGCAAGGTCATCTGCCCCTTTAATAGTGTAGGCCTACACAATTACCCTTCTATATTAATGACCCCCCCCCCCCCCCCAGAAGGAAATCCTGCGTACGCCACTACCCACGAGACTTCGTGTGTGTTCAATTATGTACGCTGCCGCCAGAACGCGTGCAACAAGATCTTCTTCTGACTCGACAGGAGACTCATAAACAAGGTTCTTCATGTGGCCCCACAGGAAAAAGTCGAGGGAAGTTAAATCTGGCGATGGTTGTGGCCACGAAATTGGACTACCTCGTCCTGTAAAAGCGTACTCATTGCCACCACCGTGTGTAAACGAACAAGCGGCACGATATCATTGGACTGCGGTCTCGTCCTGTAGACTACTGCACCCTGACTGCATCACAACTGCTGTCAAAGCGGTCTCACTGTCACCACGGTTTGTAAGCAGAAGACATTCGGACTGTATGCCATCAGGAGACTGCAGGGGTTGCCCTCAGCCAATGTTATTTGCGTTCCTTGAAGCAGGCGATGTAAAATGAAAGTGATCTTCAAACCGATTTGGTATCGAAACGGTAAGTGTCCTGACAAGGGTTCCTATTCATGTGATCTACTTAGTCCCCTCTATAATCCCCAGGAGTTTGTAATAGGAATTATGCATCACCCTGTATACTGTTATACAGGTGTCCATAAAGTAATTATGTAGTAGGCCTGAAGCAGTACTTACGGCAGTGTAATTCTCTCTACAAGAGACGTTGGAGATATGTCTGCTCACGACGATGTAGGCCTATAACTTAATGGAGGATTACTGGAGTGATCTGTGCAATGTGCTGGGTAATGGCCAGTGGGTGAGAATTGTTAAAGTCTATAACCAACGAAAAGATATTCGTTGGAAAGAGTAAAAAAGCCATTAAAGATATACAGTGTCTATAAGTTAACATTACCACTATTTCTACTTTGCAATTCCAGAATTCTTATTTTAATATCTTTTTAACAAGAACACTTAACGCTATAAAACTCAGCAATTATTCTAGGTTTGTGGCGTGTCTTGTGTGGGGTTTCGCCTAGGAACACCAAGCTGGCTCATCAGCGGGTTCTTGGTGTCCGTGCCCGGACCCCCACAAGATGAGGATGATAATTGTTGTTGTAAGGGGCCTAACATCTAGGTTGGACCCCCACAAGAGTAGCGAACTGTACACTACCTCCCTTCTTATGAAGTGCACCTGTGAAACACGGCACAAACTAAAAAATTGCTGAGTGTTAATTCCTTGGCCGTGAAAGCCAATATACCATCTTTTTGGAAGCTTTTATATGGAGGTGAAAGACTTCTTGAGCTCTTAGCTCGCGCACTAAGGAAGCGCAGGTGCACTTCTTAAGAAGGGAGGTAGTGCCAGTTCGCTTTATTCACTCCTCTCCTAAACCCTACACACCTTGTACCCGAAGAGACGGTGACACTGTCTAAGGGGGCTTGCCACCGCAGGGGCA
This sequence comes from Meconema thalassinum, assembly GCA_946902985.2. Lineage (NCBI taxonomy): Eukaryota > Metazoa > Arthropoda > Insecta > Orthoptera > Tettigoniidae > Meconema > Meconema thalassinum. The sequence goes on along the minus strand of OX336389.2, from coordinate 377,381,361 downwards.
ATTGCCATGCGGAAAAAAAAACAGGTCGCTACTCCTGTGGAGGTCCGGGCACTGACACCAAGATCCCGCTGATGAGCCAGCTTGGTGTTCCTAGGCGGAACTCGACAAAAGACACGGCACAAACCTAGAGACATTGCTAAGTTTTAATTCCTTGGCCGTGAAAGCCAATATACCAACTTATCGCTATAATTATGTACGTAGGCCTAATCTTCCACCCACAAGTCTTTGCCTTCTGTGGTAAAGTTGACTTGTATTCTTCCCTCACACTGCTGAGATTTAAGAATGTGAATCACAGAGATTTAAGAATGTACATTTCTTGTCTAATACGTTTACTGTGATAGCAAGAAGAAATACTTAAGTAACTACACTGGTGGAAACAAATATTCCAACACCCAAGAAGGGGTTGTGGTAGAATAACGAACGTTGGTAGGCGTGTTTATACATTTGAAAGATGAAGTTGGTTCAAATTTTCCGCAAATCGCATTAGCGTGGCGCTAGTAGCGGCCCTATGAGGTTGCACATCAGGTTTGCTTTTAAATACGGGCTGTACTGTGCGAGAGCGTTAGTTACCTGTGCGATTAGATGGCTTGGCTGTGAGTGGGCGAAGAATGCCTTTACGACGACGAAGAGGCCAGTATCAACAGCTCACTGCGTTTCAACGTGGCCGTGTAATAGGGCTACGTGAAGGTGGATTTTCCCTCCATGCTATTGCAGAACGACTTGGCAGGAATGTCTCCACTGTGCATGCGTGCTGGCAGCAGTGGTTACGAGAAGGTACGGTCGCAAGAAGACTGGGCTCCGGACGTCCCCGTGGCACCACCTAGAGGGAGGACCGCCGTATTCGGCGTATGGCTATGCCGCATCGCATGACGTCAGCAGCAATTCGAGCGGCAGTTGGCACCACAGTGACGCAGCGAACTATTCGAAATCGGTTACTTGACGGACAGCTCCGAGCCAGACGCCCTGCGGCGTGCATTCCACTTACCCCAAACCACCGCCGGATGCGACTTCAGTGGTGTCAAGCAAGAGCTCATTGGAGGATGGAGTGGAGGTCCGTTGTGTTTTGCGATGAAAGTAGATTCTGCCTTCCAGTGATGGCCAAGTGTTGGTTGGAAGGAGGCCAGGTGAGCGCCTGCATTCCACCTGCCTGCGGCGTCGACACACTGGACCTACACCGGGCGTTCTGGTCTGGGGAGCAATTTCCTAAGACAGCAGGAGCACTCTCGTGGTTATCCCAAGCACCCTGACTGCAGATATGTACGTCTATCTGGTGGTTTGGCCTGCTGTGCTGCCATTCATGAACAGCATTCCCGGGGGTGTTTACAAACAGGATAACGCACGCCCCCATGCTACTGTTGTAACCCAACGTGCTATACAGAGTGTCGACATGCTGTCTTGGCCTGCTCGATTCCCTGATCTATCCCCAATCGAGCACGTATGGGACTTCATTGGACGACAACTCAAGCGTCATCCAAAACCAGCATTAACCGTCCCTGTATTGACCGACCAAGTGCAACAGGCATGGAACTCCATCCCACAAGCTGACATCTGGCACCTATACGACACAATGCATGTGATTATACCGGTTATTAATGGACAAGCATGGCACATTTGCGATGGCTTTTCTCGTGCGGACATTAACCTGTAATCTTGTACCCTAATCAATTAAATATATTACCTTGCCAAATATAATGCCGAAGTTTCCGTACTCTACATTCTTTATTTCATGGTGTTGGGATATTTTTTTCCGCCAGTGTATATGATGAACAATGTAGATATTTAATATAACGGGGCCTCCGGCGATCAGGAAAACAAGTAAAAGTGTACAGTGTTGTAGTGACAAGGACATTGTCTATAAGTCGTACGCCATTTATCTTGAAATATGTACGGATATGTCCTAATACTTAACAAGTAGTTCCGTGAAGGACTAAATAGCCTATTTTCATATATCCTACTGGTGTTTTCCATTAAATACTCTCCCGGCTATTAAAAGGATTTTCCATGTGTAGTATACTAAATAGCTTTTGTACACGACATATGTCTCCACCAACACTATTGCATTGAGAAAGTATGTGTTAGAATATATAACTTTCACTATCGGTGAATAAGACTCCTCCCTCGTGATGCCATGTTTCTATACCGTATCACGGGATTTTAATTTAAGATAAATCAAATGCATGGCTTCAATGATATTCGAAAAGTAAGCTACAGAATTTAATGCCAATAATTTATGATTATTATAATAATCTAAAATACGAGTCCTCTCTTCAATCGCTTGAATTTCGAACTGATGACATCTTGATTTTTTGAAAACATTTGAACATGAGGTGTCTCTATACTAAGCTCTGAATAAAGATTCTCTATTCTTAGCATTTCTGCTCTCGGGTAATTAGATCGCTGGAAAAATCATTTGAAATATTTGAAAATCACTAGGCCACCATAATGTTTTTTTTTTCTTCTGTTTCTCAGGATTTGGAAAGTCACATATATGTACTTAGTCAATAGTCCTCCATCACCATATAAAAATTCAGTTTGATTGTTGTAATAGATTCATAGATATTGAGAACGGTCTAAATATTTCGGATGGTCGCCATGTTGGATTGTTTAATATGTAGGCCATAGGATTATGTACCATTAAATGACGAATTTTGCGTAGGTTCATTATTCAAATGTTTACTTCGATCGCATGATTAGGACACAAGATATAAAAAGCTTAATTTTAAAATTTCGCACAGCTATCTTGAGGTTATGAAAACAATTGAATTAAATTAGATGTCAGGGGATTGAATTTTGTATAAACCTTTACCATACCAAGTTTCACTGCGCTCGGATGATCAAATCGCGAGGAATTTCAATTTTAAAATTTTAAATTTGCTTGGCCGCCATGTTGGTTTTGTACATGATAGGTGTTTGAAAGTCACATAGGTGAACATAGTAGTACCCTTTATCAACATACAAAATTTCAGGGTGATATCGGTAATAGGTTTGGAGATATAGAATGCTGGTGAAATGCTTCGCCCGGCCGCCATGTTGGTTTGGTGCAATGTATTGAAATTTGAAAAGCACGGTCACGGTTGAAATCACTTCGGCCGTTTAGAATTTATTAGTGGGATACACACACGCGCGGAAAAAGGGTGATCTCGTAAGCCTGTTTTTCTTTTCATAAATGAAAATAGGCTAAAAATCCAAGGGAGGGAGGTCTGGAGACGTAGCAGGCAAGATCCCACGGAATAGTATGTGATTACCAAAGAAATCGTCAAAAGCTGGTGTGAAACATGGGCTATATGTGCCGTTGTTCCGCTTCTTGGAACCAGCCCTCGTGAATCTCGCTCTCTCTGAATTGGGCCACGAAAGGTTCCAGAATGTCAGTGTGGTAACTTTCTGCGTTGATGGTGTCGGGGAAGATAATTTGTCCTATAACACAGTGCCGACATCGGGGTACAAGAGTGTACCGACTGTTAATGTAGCCGGACAGATAGAACGTTGCCTCATCCGAATAGAAGTTTAATTAGATATTCATTGTTGTTTTAAGGGGTGGAACAGCTAGGTCATCTGCCCCTAAAGGAAGTTGTTGTTGGTGATTCATTTACGGGATTGTCTACTTCTTGGTCATATAGCCCCGTATACTTTTGTGCGTGCAGAACCTGTCTGATAACCTGTAACATTGTATTGGCTGTACTATTGTAATTGGGGTTAGGATGTAGGGTAGGAGGCACCGTGGACTTAAGTTAGGTTCCATCCCAGTATTCGTTTAGAGTACAAGTGGGAAACTATGGAAAATCACTGCTAGGAGAATTGAGGCGGTAATCGAACCGTTCTCTTCTCATTTCTACCTCACGAGGCAGAGTGGGTCCCGTTCCAGAAGGCACGGTTATAATATTAACATCGTTATTGTTTTGGCTTCTTAAGCAGTATGTTACCCCTTAAATCAACATGATGATGATGATAGCCTAATTGTTGTTTTAAGGGGCCTAACATCTAGGTTATTGGCCCCTAATGGTTTGGATGATAGTGAAAGATGAGATGACAAAGAAAACTATAACTAATACTAACTGCAGACTTACATACTAGAAGAAGAAATGGTAAACAAATAAAGGATAAGGCAAATAGAGGACAGGAAGAAAGGAAATGCCCTCAACCCTCGAAGAATGAGGATTGAGAGATTTGGAAGGAAGGAGAGCCATGAAAGGCAGATAGGAAAGTGAAAGAGGAGAGGGTCCGCACCAGAGGTAATGGATAAAAGGGGGAAAACCGGACCCAGCTCAGGAATCCCTCGGGGTAGCCAACTCCCGAACCCACCAGCCGTGAGCCCTTGGGGATGAAGCACTATCCAGCGTGCTCCAGAAGTGGTGGGGCTACATACACCCTGCCTCCTTGAGGGCCTTGAGCAGAAGGCATGAGATAACAGGAAAAGAAAAAGAAGGCTTACCGCTCGCAGAAGGAGGGTATCAGAGAAGAGGAGACAAGGGCCAATTAAGGCGGGAAAGGAAGAGACTCCAAAGGCCTCGGATACCCTAATACCGTCGGGATCGGAAGAGAACAAGAGTTGAACAAGTGAAGTCGACAGGAAAGAAGACGGAGAGGAGCCCGGCATAAGTAAGTGGAAGCAATGCCGGACTCAGCTGGGGCCCCGTGGCCGCCAACGCACGTCCCACTAGATGTGAGCTCCTGGGGGGGGGGGGGGGGGGGTAAATCAACACCTCCACCTCATGGGTCACCAATGCGGTTGTGAAGCTCTAACTCTGAGCGAGCCCATGACAGACTTCCCTGTGATTTACATTATATTGATTACACCGGGAACCGAGATGAAAATGCTAATGGTGTGCAGTGCTGCAAGGAAGACAACGTGCTTGGTAGAATCCTTAACCTGCGAGGACTGGCGCATGGCTATTTTTGACCCGAGGCTTAAATAATGCTCTATATTTTCGTTTTGGTCAGCCCTTATTTCCTGTCGCTTACCGTACCTTCCTTCCTAGCCTTGAACTTCACCCTGCAAATGAAACATGCCCATTGGAGCAGCACAATCACCTAGCGCACGTTCTTGTTGATCCATGTTTACGGTCTAGGGACACCTTGGTCATCAGCTCCTTTGTTCAAAAATATTGAGATTACTGTTTGCCGCCATTATCAAGGCCAATTATACTGTTACGAAAATTATTGTCATTTTTTTGCATGATAAAATTGAAGAAGAAAAAACTTATTTTATATAGGGAATAGTTCATAGGAAGACACCAGGTGTAAAATTACTTCATTAAAATACGTATGACTACGACAAAAAGGGAGTGACACACTATGGGTCAAAATAGCCCAGCGCCAGTCCTCGTGTTATGTTTTTCACGCCAGTTCTCAAGGGTTAATGGAGTGAAACAGTTCGATAGAGCTACGGGTTTGAGTCAATGTTCTATTTGGGAAACTCGCAAACTTGAGACTGTCTCGCTGCACCGTGCTCTAAATCTGTATTGGTAATGCCTGGAAGTTTGGACATGCAGTCCTGTAGACCTATTACTGCGTGAATTGCATAAATAATTATACTGCATTGTAAAAATAATGCATAATAAGACAGACCTGCGTGGCGTCGTCGATAACACTCACGCCTTCAGTGTCTGAGATTGTAGGATGAAAACCCGGTTCATTTTGTTGGCATTTGCTCGTTATTGATGTTGATTCATTCAGGTACTTTGTGAAATGGAGGTCATGTTCTCCCGTGTGCTTGGTTGTGTGTTGAATCTGTCTGATAACTTGTGCCATTATGATGGCTGTACTAGTGTATGTATTTGGAGGCTAGGATTTGGGTAGGAGGTGGTCGTAGCCTTATATTAGGTACCATCCCGGCATTTGCCTGGAGTGGAAGTGGGAAACCACGAAAAACCACTTCTAGGATGGCTGAGGTAGGTATCAAACCCGCCGCTTCTCAGTTTTGTTTCACGAGGCTGAGTGTACCACGTTCCAGCCCTCAGACCAGAATAATTATTACATTTCTTGGCGGAGAACCTGACCTCCGCGGTGACAGCCAAGAATGCTAGCCACTACGCAACGAGGCAGAATTGATTTAATTGTTTTATGCGGTATGTATACAATGTTTAAACCTTCTGATTCTGAAATGTAAACATTTGTAGGCATTCTTTCAGTGTTGCCTATACAATCTGTCATTTGCAGCTCTTCAGTCGGCCAACACGAATTTGCCCAATGACTGTGCGGGGTACAATGTATAAATATGTAAAATATGGAAGAATTACACGTAGCCGTAGCGACGAGCCGGGCGACAAATCAACACTGCTAAGTGAAATGAAAATCCAGAGCCTGCTTCCAGTCGACCGACCGGAATGAATGAAGCCCCCATCTAGCTGTGAGGATATGAACTGTGCCGGTTGCCGAAGCCTGTCGCACTTCCCTGGGGCAATGATTAAATGAATGATAGATGAAATGATAGTGGAGAGTGTAGCTGGAATGAAATAGTGACAGGGAAAACCGGAGTACCCGGAGAAAAACCTGTCTGCCTCCGCTTTGTTCAGCACAAATCTCACATGAAGTGACCGGGATTTGAACCACGGAATCAGCTGTGAGAGGCCATCGTGCTGCCGCCTGAGCCACGGAGGCCCTACTAAGTAAACTTTACAAATAGAGTTTTCTAGTGCATGCTAATTTTAATTATTTATTATTACATTGTGTTATTTTATTTTATACACGTGCATATATACCTGGATTCACGTAATTCATAAAACCTTTAAGACAAAACAAACCTAACATACTGTATAACGAGATTCAAATTGCTAATTGTATTATAAAAACCGAAGACTAGCTACAATAATAGTGCAATATTACTATATATTAGTGAAAATTTAAACCTCAGCACAGTGATCAGGATCTAATGATGGCCACTTGAGGGTTGAAACGTCTAATCCTAAATTGCCCCATTTTAATAGTGATAAGTAAATATTTTTATATAAATAAATATTTTCTATTTATTAACATATTTTTGTCGTTTTTATAAATAAATGCATATTCTGGCGAATTTATTCATAAGTAGGCCTACATGTTTCCTACGTTTGGTGGTATGTTGTTTTCCTCAGATGATTGCGGTCCACATTTTCGACGCTTGGCAATTCCAGTAATTTGCTTCTCTATTTCGTGAATGTTCCCTTGTCTCCTGTATTGAAGTAACAGTCTCATTGATCCGCCAATAGTCCTTACCTTTACAGAAAATTTTACTTGAAATGACAGTGGTCTGCGAAACTTGTGAGTGTTGACAGAGTGCTATGAAAGTTTTTGAAGTGACCTTTTCTTCTGCTCTTTAGAATTAAATTCGAAAATAGCACATACATGATTTCGTATCGCGGATTTGCAGTAAGTATTGTAGGATTCGAAACCTGAGGTAAGCCCTGGCAAAGTGGGAACATTTGTACTGTAGACAGGATTATGGATTACTCAAGCAGCTGGAGGTTTCGACTATATTGCGACTAATTGGGAGACATAATTATGATACAAATTTTGGAAACTTAATCACATATTTTCCCCTTTTAAGCACATAAATAAATACGTATTTCTGAAAAGTAAAGCACATAATTATCCGGGCAATAGTGATGATTAACTAATACATGTAATTTTTTCCACGAGTGTATTTACATATTTATACTTTGTACTCCGCCCAGTTAAGGCTGGTTCACAATTGGCCCGGAAACGAGAACCAGAACGAGAACGGAAACGAGAACGCGAAGCTTCCCGGGGCCCCGGTTCACAATTAGCCCGGGAACGTGAGCTTGTGCATGCGCGCGCAATCAGCTATAGCGTAATAATATTGAAACAATCAGCAAGCGCCCACTAATAAACACCAATTACACAACTGAAATGCTTCAGAGGGTTATAATAACTTTATTAAACACACATTGTGCGCTTTCGAGAAGCAAGTTTAGAAAGCGCATTCAAAGGTTATGTTTACATCACTGGCATCTCCTCCCGTACTGCGCATGTGCATGTACAACGTTTCTGATTGGCTCCGGGAAGCTCCGAGAACGTCAAACATGAAATTTGACCATGTTTCCCGTTGGCCTTCCCGGGCTACTTTCAGCTTCTCGTTCCCGGAGATTGGTTGTGAACCGACCCATAAGGTAGCGTGCATTTCAACTTCCTTCTCGTTCCCGTTCTCGTTCTGGTTCTCGTTCCCGGGCTATTGTGAACCGGGCTTTATTGGGCAAATTCATGTTGACCGACTGAACAGCCGCAAATGCCAGCTTCTTTTTCTGAAGAACAAGCGGGTAAATTCACTCACCGTGGATCAGGAAAGAGTACAGTATATGCAGAAGGGACTATTAAACATATCAATATATCTACTCACACAAGTCCCAGGCATTTAAGCACCATAAAATGTGTTGGTATTTGAGTTGTTATTGTTGTTCTTGATTCATTTTAGGAACTATGTGACATAATGGTCATGTAGCCCTGTGTATTTTGGTGTGTGTGGAGTTTGTATTATAACCTGTGTATTTATGATGGCTGTGGGTGAGTTAGCCTTGGTTGATACGGCGTGGCTGCAGGCAGTCGGTCTCATCCAGGAGGCGAGGAGGTTCGAATCCCCCCGCCGGCAATCTTGAAGATGGTTTTCTGTGGTTTCCTATCTTCCTTCCAGGCAAATGCCGGGGTTGGTCCCTAACTATAGGCCACAGCCGCTACCTTACAACTCCTAGTCCTTATAATCACACGTTCCTCCCCAGACAACTCTCCACACGCGACGGTACTTGTAGCTCACCCCATGGGTGTCCGAATAGAAGCCGCTACTAACTCTGGCGAGCCGAACATGTCCTTGGACACTCCCGCACTAAAAGCCATGCGCTAAAAAATGATGGCTGTAGTCTACTAGTGTGTGTGTTTTTAGTTGGGCTAGGATTTCAAATAGGAGGCGGCCGTGACCTTCATTTTGGGTATCGTCTCGACATTTGCCTGGATTAGGAGTTAGAAACACGGGAAACCACTTCTAGGTTGGCTGAAGTGGTATTAGATACCGCCTCTTCTCAGTTCTGCATCACAAGGTTGAGTGTACCCCATTCTAGCTCTCAGGTCAGAGTTATCATATTGGCTTAGCCAGGATTTAAAACCGGATCTCCGCGACGACAGCCAAAAGTGCTAGCCGCTACTCCACGAGGTGAACTGTCAGAATTTGATCCCGAAACCTTGGATGCAGTAGATAAGAAACTTATCAAACACACCATACTGTCATCCTAAAGTCAATGGTTTGTAGTATGGCTGTATACTTCGGCGTAACACCCAAGGATTAGTATGCACAGGCAGTGGTAGGCTCTTATTTAATCCACTGCCTTCTATGTGCCATCTTTTGACAACATGCGCTTTGACTTAACTGGTAACTTTCCTAAAACTAAACTTGGTTCCATACTGGTATTTTAAGAACGGTGTAGCTTGCATGTCCCCAGGGGGTTAAAGTTCCCCTCCGAGAGGGGCGAGGGTGACTCAATTAATCCAGCAACTGCGCAGCGTAACAGCTGTGCGAACGACGCACTTTCCGACGTACGCATTTGTGTGCTGCAGATGACATTCCATGACCTAGGCTAGGCTGGTTTCCAGTCGATATGGTGTTATATTCCATGACCTAAGCTAGTCTCCAGTTGATTTGGTGCTGTATTCCCTGATCTAAACTATATGGTGCTATACTCCATGGCTAGTCTCCAGTCGATATGGTGTTATACTCCATGACCTAAGCTAGTCTTCAGTCGATGTGGTGGTATACTCCTTGACCTAGGCTAGTCTTCAGTCGATGTGGTGGTATACTCCTTGATCTAAGCTAGTGTCCAGTCGATATGCTGCTATACTCCATGACCTAGGCTAGTCTTTAATCGATATGGTGCTATACTCCATGACCTAGGCTAGTCTTCAATCGATATGGTGCTATACTCCATGACCTAGGCTAGTCTTCAATCGATATGGTGCTATACTCCATGACCTAGGCTAGTCTTCAATCGATATGGTGCTATACTCCATGACCTAGGCCATCGCCGTCAATAATTCTCAAGCCGTGTCATTACGCTTGGCAACGCCGCTTATCTGTCATCTGGTAGGCCTAGAGCAAGCACATGGTAATTGCTAACACTGCGTAAACACATAGATTTTGACGCGAAATATTTACGAAAATAGAACACAACATAACTTCCGCTAAATTAATACATAAATATCACAAATAAAGGATACATATTATGATGCTATGTACTGTCAATTTCCAATTAGGTAATAATAAAATTCTATACTGAACCTCAATGTCCCAATGTCTGAAGATTTCTTTTCTTGCTGCTATGCTCACTGCCGCCATTGACGCGCTCAGAAAAATATATTTAAAACTATTCTAACGAACCTAGAGACTGCCTCTGATAATGAATTCTTCACATTTTGTCCACAGATGCACTCATCATAGTGACAATAGGCCTCCAAGCTTAATGTTGACAGTCTAACAATAATGCTCCACTGGTCACTTAATTTAAAAACAGGTAGCTTTCTACTGAAATCTACCTAAAAGCGCTTGCCTACTGAGTACAGTTCATAATGTACTGGAATATACTGTAGAGGCCACATGATTAGGCTTGCCATATTTTTGGAGAGTGAAACCGGGACATATTAATATGGGATGGCCTTACCGGGGGGTCGGGAGAGTGGAGAATCCTCCCCCGGGATTTTTTTTAAATTAGAAGCAAACTGGTGAGTTTTAAGCCTTTTTTAAGTCTCGCAAGTGACGGGAGTGGGGGATCTGGCACCCAAAATTGTTAGTTCTACACACCTTTTAAAAAGGATTTTTGCTACACAAAATTAGCCTATAGTTTTTTTCTTTTTAATGATAATTTTTTCTGGTCTACCATCAAGAAAGAAGTGTTAATAAAATACAATTTAAAATACTTCATAAAATTGTTCAATTGAACAATTTCCAAGTATTATTATTTTTTGAAAAACTACAACTTTTTATCTAATTACAAAAACAATTACAAAAATATTTTTTGTCAAACAAAAAAATCAATTAATTAATGAGTTAGCAATTTGGGCTATTGTTTTGTGTTATTTGTTTGAATACCTCTGATCTCATTGATGCTGTGCGCGATAGTCAACGATGTTGATTGTTGAAAAGTAACCGATTCATAAAAGATTCTTAAACGCATAAATTCATTACTTTTTACATCTTACAGCCGTTTTCCGGGACATTGATAAAACCGGGCGGGACACCGGGACAAGAGCAAAATTCCGGGACTGTCCCGGTCAAACCGGGACGTATGGCAAGCCTACACATGATGATATATACCAAAACTAAATTACTTAACACTGGAAGTCTTCCACGCTGAAAGTGATCAAAACGTAGTAATATAACCAGTTATTTCAATAGTGCTGCCATAATTTGCCTTACAGCCAGGCACACAACCCTCCCTAGGCATCTGAAATAGTTTAATGAAATATTAGTGAAGAATTTGTTGGTTTAATTCATTACGAGCCATTGGTTATGCATACAACTTAATACGGGAAACACTCACTTCTACAACTTTCAGCAGGTCTGATTTACCACGAGGAACTTCACGGGTGTTGGAATAATATATACGAACTGATTTTAAATGTTGTCTTATCAAAATAAACGAAATTTGTTAACAAAAGTCGGCATGTCAGGTTAGCTTGTTTTCAGACCTTAGAGCGCAGGTACTGTGTTGCCAATTCTACCAACAGCACGGCTTGAGAATTATAGACGGCAATGCCTAGACTAATCTACAGTCGATATGTTGCTATAGGCCTACTCCATAACCTAGGCTAGTCTCCAGTGCTATACTCCATAACCTAGGCTAGTCTCCAGTCGATATGGTTCTACACTCCATAACCTAGACTAATCTCCAGTCGATATGGTGCTATACTCCATAACCTAGGCTAGTCTCCAGTCGATATAGTGCTATACTCCATAACCTAGGCTAGTCTCCAGTCGATATGGTGCTACACTCCATAACCTAGGCTAGTCTCCAGTCGATATGGTGCTACACTTCATAACCTAGGCTAGTCTCCAGTCGATATGGTGCTACACTCCATAACCTAGGCTAGTCTCCAGTCGATATAGTGCTATACTCCATAACCTAGGCTAATCTCCAGTCGATATGGTGCTATACTCCATAACCTAGGCTAGTCTCCAGTCGATATAGTGCTATACTCCATAACCTAGGCTAGTCTCCAGTCGATATGGTGCTACACTCCATAACCTAGGCTAGTCTCCAGTCGATATGGTGCTACACTCCAAAACCTAGGCTAATCTCCAGTCGATATGGTGCTATACTCCATAACCTAGGCTAATATCCAGTCGATATGGTGCTATACTCCATAACCTAGGCTAGTCTCCAATCGATATAGTGCTATACTCCATAACCTAGGCTAGTCTCCAGTCGATATGGTGCTACACTCCATAACCTAGGCTAATCTCCAGTCGATATGGTGCTATACTCCATAACCTAGGCTAGTCTTCAGTCGATATGGTGCTGTGTTGAGACAGGGCATTGTTCATAAGTCTCTCCATGTCATACCCTGCAGAAGAACAGCAAGACTCCTGAACAATATGCTGACTGATAGACCTTTCCAGGTAACCATAGGCAATGCCATTAGTGACCAGAAAACTCTTAACAACGGACTGCCACAAGGCTCAGTCCTAGCTTCGCTATTACTCAGTCTCTATGTAGCAGATAAGCCAAACACCCAGTCCAGGAAGTTTGGCTATGCTGATGACTGGGTATTAGCAACTGAGCACAAACAAATCGAGGTCACTGAAGAAATATTAATGAAGGACTTGAGTGCAATGATTCAATACTTCCGTAAATGGAGTCTTCAACCTAACCCTAACAAAACTGAATCCACATGCTTTCATCTGAGCAACATCCTAGCCAACCATGAAGTAAACATGAACTAAACATCTAAACGTCTGTTCCATAACAAATACCCAAAGTGCCTTGGAGTTACACTTGACAGAACGCTGTCATTTAAACAGCATCTAACAAAGACTTGAGCCAAACTGAGATCAAGAAATAACATCCTACAAAAACTGTGTGGTACAACATGGGGTTCCACTTCCCTTCGTTCAACTGCCCTAGGTCTTGTATACTCAGCAGCAGAATATTGCATCCCTGTTTGGTTAACCTTTTAAGCTCGTGTGTTGGTAATGTTCTGATATTTTCGTATGTCGGAAGCGGCCCAACATTAATGGGTTATCTTATGCTAAACTTTTCCGCTAGATGTCATGACTGTTCAATGTGGGTCTCAATTGATTTGCCTTCCGTTGGCATTTTATACGCATCGAATGTTAAGCATGACATGTTAATTATACGATAAATCTTCATTCCAAAGCGTTTGTAACAGCTTATTGTGTGTTATTTGCGAATGTTATTTGATATACAGAACAAAATGATTCCACTTAGTACCTGTGCGCTATCTGTTGGTGCTAGTTCAGGATATCCCTATTGTTACTCCAAGATTAACACATTTTAATGGCATCTAGCGATTCTCAGACAATATCTACATAACCTTTAGAGAATTCATGACCTTCGGAACATAATTCTTAGGGTGCATTGGACAGTTAATCCGCGGAATATACATGTACATCGAACGTTGTGTTTACAGCGGGAAGGCGCAAATATGGCTGCACGCAAATGAAACAGCCCAATATTATAAATGATTTGAATTCAAGTGAAGATGATCGTCTTGAGCTTCATTCGGAAAGTGAGTATCAGGTAATTCAGAAATATCCAGTGAATCTGAAGTTGTTAAAGGCTCTAGTTCATCAGACGATGAAAGCTCTGACTGGGTGTAACGTGTTTTTCGAGGGGTTTTATGCAACTGGCATAAGTCAGTAGGAAGCCATTCTATATTTATTTACGCGGCAAATTGTTCAGCCACGATAATTTTTCATGTTAATTTATTATTATTATTAATTTATTATAATTATTATTAAGATATTTTCGGAGCATTCTATAAAAATTATAAGCATACAGATAGGTTTTCTATGTCTTAGAAAACGCTAACAAGCAAATTATTACGAACGACGATATCATAGAAAATTATTTGATTACGGAATTTTACGGAGTTTTGTCAGTTAGGGTATTTGAGAGACATGACTCACTGGGAATTCTAATACAAGCTGATTCCTGTCGAGAAGTATGACGCAATCTTGGGTCGCATCGTCGAGAAGAGGCGAATTGTTGAAACGGAAAACGACTTCTCCCTCTCGCCCGCGGAGTGTAATGAACCGGAGGAGGGGAAGTGGCGGCGTGCTCAGCCAATCAGCGGAGACAGCGTAAGCTAGGAGACTGCTCCGGAGTGGGGGAGCCGACAGGTGAATATATCGTTCGACGCGCCGTGAAACGAGGACTATCTGTGAAATACTTGACGAGTATGGATGCGCGTGCGAGTGGCTCCGATGTTCGGTGGAGTTAAGGACTATCTGTGAAATACTTGACGAGTATGGATGCGCGTGCGAGTGGCTCCGATGTTCGGTGGAGTTAAGGACAATCTGCGTAGAACTTGCAGTGTACGGTCGCAAGTGCGTGACGCTCCGATGTTCGGTGGAGTTAAGGACTATCTGTGAAATACTTGACGAGTATGGATGCGCGTGCGAGTGGCTCCGATGTTCGGTGGAGTTAGGGACAATCTGTGTAGAACTTGCAGTGTACGGTCGCAAGTGCGTGTCGCTCCGATGTTCAGTGGAGTTAGCGACGATCTTTTGTAAAACGTAACCAGTGCGGTTTTACGAGAGTTTGGGTCCGATGTACGGACCATAGAGTTATCTAATCTACCAGAATATCAACATATAACGAAGAAGATGGCGACGTCCAGGAGACTGTGGGAAGCACACAGCATCATCAAGAACGAGGGAAATGCTTTGGCAATTTCCAGGGGTAAGCGCTAATGACGCAGAAATACGCAATCTCTCATTTTTCTTTGTTTTATATTTCATAATTCAGTAACTTCATAGCTTGGAAATAAGAGTAAAATCAATTTATCAGACTCCGTTTTCACGTAATTTTCTATCGGTAATATTCAAATCACAACGCTCCAATTTAAATGTTAAACTTATTATTATTAATTTTGCTATACTTGTTTTATATAATAAATTCATTTCTTTTACAATGCAATCTTTGCTTTCAGTAGGTAGCATTAGATATGGACCAATTCCTTCTCCTGATACAATTGTTTGTTGGGTTAATGATCAAATCATACCACGATCTGAGTGAATAGAGTCTTGAATGTGTTCTGCCAGAGCTAGACGTTGTTAAATACAAATTTAGATTTCAACATTGCATTGAGGTCTTGGCGCCCATTAAAACAACATAGCTTAGGCAAAGGTAAACAGTTACATTTCTCACCCAACAGTGTGGGCTAGCTAAACCATTACATTTGTCGCCGACAACTTGGGGCTGAAAACCTAATAACATTTGTGGAAGGAGAAGGGTATATATTTCTGTGCCTGTATTTTGGGGGTTATTTGTCTGTATCAGTGTATATCATTATGGGGGATGAGAAAGAAAGACAGATGAGGTTACGTAGTGGTCATCAACGGGAGAATGATGATACGAGCAGTATGTCGAGTGATGGTAGTACCGGGGTAGCGGAGGTAAATCCCGATACTGAAACAGGGAGTGTAGGGGGTCAACCAGAATTAAAAACTTTACTTCTCGAGTTCATGTATCAGAACAAAGTTAGTAGTGATGCCTTAAATGCAAAATTAGAACAAAACAGTAGGGAAAATAAAGAAAGTACAGATGCCTTAAATGCTAAATTAGAACAAAACAACGCAAAACTGGAACAAAACAACGCTAAATTAGAACAAAACAGTAAGGAAAATAGAGAGAGTACTGAAACTTTAAATGCTAAATTAGAACAAAACAGTAGGGAAATGAGTGACAAATTCGAACTGATTAGAGGCGAGATCAGGGGGGTGATGGAAGAAAAGGCTAAAGAGATTATTGCAGATGTAGACAGAAAATTAGGAAAAGTACAGGAGGAGTTGGAAATTAGAATCAGTACACAGGCTGAAAATTTAAAAGAACTAGTGCAACTGGAAACACAGCAGGTCAAAAAGCAATTGGGAGGAGAAATTGACAAAATTCAGGTAGCTACTAAAGAGGTTAAGGAACAGCTGGGGGGTAGAATTGAGAAAGTCCACTCGCAAATAGTTGCAGAAGTAAATGATTTAAGAGAGAGTAATAGAGAGAGCATTAGCAAGATTGAAGAGAAACAAGCAAAGCTATATGATAAAGTAGAAGAATCAGAAGGAAACATTAAATTAACAGTAAACAGTATTGAGAGGAAGGCTGAGGAGAAAATCGCAGAATTAGAATTAAAATTAAAAGCTAGGATCAGGCAAGAAAATAGTCAGAATAGGCCAGTTTTTGTGAATAGCACACACAGGGAGGTAGAACTGGGTAAGTTCAGCAATCGACAGGGGTGCCCAATGGAGTTCATGAACA
Source organism: Meconema thalassinum (assembly GCA_946902985.2). Classification (NCBI taxonomy): domain Eukaryota; kingdom Metazoa; phylum Arthropoda; class Insecta; order Orthoptera; family Tettigoniidae; genus Meconema; species Meconema thalassinum. The sequence goes on along the minus strand of OX336389.2, from coordinate 377,364,892 downwards.
CTATAGAAAATAAATTCGGGGAGAGGTTGGAAAATGGTAGTATTGAGTGGTGCCAGGTAGTTGAAATTTTAGAACAAGTGTTTGTGGGGGAAACGAGGAATTGGTTTGCTGTCTACAGAGACAAGTTTACTGATATCAATGATTTTAAAATGAAATTCTGTGAAAAGTTCTGGAATGAGGTTATTCAGTCGCAGCATCGTGAGGGAGTAGTGTGTGGTAAATATAACCCTAAAGGAAGCTCCACCATGACCGAATACTTTTTAGGGCAGGTATTAGTGTGTAAATATCTGGATGGCTTGAAGGAGGAAAGTGATGTGGTGAGGTTGCTACTTAGGCACTTTCCCTATAGGATCAAGGAGGCTGCTTGTATCCAGAATGTAAAGACAATATCACAAGTAGAAAATTTGTTAAGCACATTTGATGCACTAGGGAGAGGGGGTTATGAGGACAATTTCAACCGGAACCAGGGTAATAATAATAATAGACCTAATGAAGCCAGGCATCAAGAAGTTCAAGGGAACGGTGGCGAAGGGGCCAACGCTCAAAATAGAAATAATAATAATCAGCTATATCAGAACAGAGGAAATGGCTATGGTAATCAGTATCAAGGGAGGAACAATGATTTCAGGGGAAATCAAGGGAGGAACAATGATTACAGGGGAAATCAAGGGAGAAACAATGATTTCAGGGGAAATCAAGGGAGAAATTATAATGACAATAATTACAACCAGAATAGGGGTCAAGGAAGAGGACAGCCTAGTGGTAGTAATATACAGCCAAACAATGACAACACAGCCCAGAACAACCAGACCAGTTTAGTAGTTAGTAGTACTACGGCCAGCTGTAGCGGTTCTTTAAACGCGAACCAGGCTGCGAAGTAAGGTCAGAATCTCAGTCTGTAGCATGCCCTGTCCATACAATTATACAGGAACCCTATGACCTAAATGTAAGAAATGAATTATTACATGAACTAAATGATGAAGGTATTATTCAGGAAGTGGTTAGTAAGAGCCCCATAGTTAAATTTAACGTGTCCGAGGCGTACACAGATGTTTTAATTGATAGTGGTTGTATGAAGAGTTGCATAAGTAGTGCATTTTATGATAAAATGAAAGGAACTGGAGTAAATTTTGAGGAGATGCCAATTAAAAGCACTTTTGTTATCACAGCTGTTGGGAAGAGGTCTAAAGTAATTTCTAAGCAAGTTTTAGTAGACATTAAAATTAATAATCATGTAGAGAAGCAGATTTGCCTTGTAATTCCAAATTTAGTATTCAGTGTTATCTTGGGTTCAGAGTGGCTAAGTAGAGTGTCTGGTAACTTATGTTATGATGTAGGGAGTTTGAAATTTAAATGGGGAGATTCTGAAGTAGAAGTAGCGTTCAATGACCAAATTCAGAGAAGTAGTGTTGTAGGTGTGATTTGTACTTTAAATGAGATATCGCCAGCCGTAGAGCGGGGTTCTCCATGTTTTGTGGGCAGTGTGATTACGAACGGAAGTCTAGAGGACTCGTTACGTGAAGCTGCATTTCAGGGAAATATAGAGGATGAACAGTGTGTTCGGCTCTATGATGTGTTATGGTGTAATAGGAGAGTTTTTGAGGATCGCATTGGTATGGCCAATTGCTATACACATTCATTGAACGTTATTGATAGGTCAGTATTCACAGGACATAGATATCCTGTACCTTTCGCTTATCAGAGTGCAGTTGAGGCACAAATTAATCAGATGCTTGGAGATGGGATTATTGAGCACTCTAACAGTCCGTATGTTAATTCTTTGATAACGGTACCCAAGACCGACGGCACTGTTCGTATTTGTTTAGACGCTCGTTTGGTTAACAGTAGAATTAGTTCAGATCAGCTGAAATCTATGTCAATAGAGGAATTAATGCAAACATTTGAAGGGAAGAAGTATTTCACTTGTGTAGATTTGAGTTCCAGTTTTTGGCAAGTGCCACTTATGTACGAAGATAGACCATTTACAGCTTTTAGTCATAAATATAACCTTTATCAATTTTGTAGAACACCTTATGGGTTAAAGAGTAGTTCAGCAGCTTTAATTAGGGCTTTAAACATCGCATTAGGGGATGACACAGGAGAGTTTGTAACCATTTACATAGATGATATGGTAATTAGTTCACGCAGTTTTGAGGAGCATCTACTTCATTTAGATATAGTTTTTCAGAAGTTAGATCAGGCAGGGTTCACTTTGAAGCTGTCTAAGTCGTCATTCTGTCAGTCAGAAGTGACATTTTTAGGTCATAGAGTGTCGAGTAGAGGTGTAACACCAGAAGAAAGTAGGGTTAATAAGATACTTAACGCAGAGGTGCCACAGAATGTTAAACAGTTAAAAACTTACCTGGGAATTTGCAACTTTTTCAGGAGGTTCGTTCTTAAATACTCAGGGTTGGTAGAACCATTCAGGGAATTGCTTAAAAGTGGGACTCGGTGGAGATGGGAGTCCAAGCATGATCAGGCTTTTAGAGCGCTGAAGGAAGGTTTTGAGAAAGCTGTAGTGCTGAAATATCCGTTAAAAGATAAGGAATATGTGGTTATGACAGATGCCTCACATATAGGCATTGCTGGAGTATTATGTCAGAAAGATGAGGAGGGTAATCTGTGCATAGTATCTTTAGCCTCGCGAGGACTGACAGCAGCGGAGAAAAGATACACGATTACTGAGTTAGAGCTTTTAGGTATTGTTTTCAGTTTAGGAAAATTTAGAATGTATTTAGTAGGGGGGAAATTTGAGATCCACACAGATCACCATGCATTACTGTATATGAGGACTTGTAAACTCAGTTCTAACAGAGTTAGTAGGTGGATTCTTGCTCTGCAGGAATACGAATTCACAGTAAAATATATTAAAGGTAAAGATAACATTCTTGCAGACATGCTATCGAGGGACACTAATTTATGTAGGGATTATCCTGTGGTTAAAGCAGAGGACGGTATTTTAATATGTGCATGTGTGGACAGTAGCAACAGGGCATCGTTACAGACACTGAGTAATATGCTAGTGGAGCAACGTGATGACGTTAAGTTAAAGGAGCCACTGGCTAGGTTGGAAATAGGTGAAGAAGAGTATGTGAAAGTACGAAAATATGTGTCATAAAGTGAGTGTGTTTAGCTGGCGAGCCAGCCTATCAAATGAGTAAGTGTGGTATTTGGTGCGTGGGAGGAGTTGGTCTTCCAGGCAGGCGTATCAGAAGTCACACAGGGGGGTAGTATGTAAGTAAATGAGAGTTTTAAGGTACAGGGAAATATGACGGGATTGTCGGATGCTGTTGAGCACTAAATTGTCTCGATGCACCAAGGCCATTTTGGCAGCGCTGATGGGTTCCCATTTATCTCCAAGAGATGGGGGAGCGCTTGAATAGGGCTTGTTAGCTTAAGGCGTCCACGAGATAAAAGATGGGCCATCAGAATGCGAGAC